>CM066236.1:12569294-13925461 GCA_033675125.1 Athetis lepigone
TGTCGCGTTTGGAACACGAGTAATACTAACCTACATCAAAAATATAAAGGAATGCATCTTCTTAAACGACGCGG
The DNA here is from genome assembly GCA_033675125.1 of Athetis lepigone. Classification (NCBI taxonomy): domain Eukaryota; kingdom Metazoa; phylum Arthropoda; class Insecta; order Lepidoptera; family Noctuidae; genus Athetis; species Athetis lepigone. Next base: position 12,569,369 of record CM066236.1, read on the forward strand.
TGGGACTAGGAACCGTCGAAGTGAGCCGCCAGGCGGATACGACCTGACAACAAACGTTCAACATTCACCAATCGATCCAGAAACGAAAATAAGGTTAACCAAAATCAGCCAATACTCTAAAGGCTTGGCTATTGCAGAATTGGGTATTTTACGTAATTAACCAATAAATTTAAGACATAATTTCTGTAAAATATCTCCCAATTTGTGCCCCGAAAATCTGGTTCATATTCATTTACAGTCAAATTTGTTTTTCAGATGCTATTGTAATCAATAAATCGTTGGGCAATTGAATTGCTTACTTAATGACGTCATAAGGTGACATTGCCATAAAAAATCTATGTAAGAATCTCGTTTTGACAGCATAAAAAGTACGTCAATGAGGGTTTTTTGGCAGCACGTATATATCTGCCTACAAGAATTTTAAATAAAGCTGGATACTGCTATAATAAATAAGAAATAATTGAAGCCAAGTTTATTCACCCCTCGTATGTTTTTTATCTCGCTCACACTTAAAGTATGATATAAGTGTGAGCGAGATAAAAAACATACGAAAAAAATGTTTTTTTTTTCGTATGTTTTTGCCATCTAGAGGATTTCTCATACGCAAAAATCCTCATTGATGATGGTGTAAAAGCAGTAGTGCCTAAGGTATAAAATGGTAAAATACCGTATTCTACACTTCACAAATTGAGACCTAGTGGATATTATTGAAGAACTGCAAAGGTTTGAAAGACGTTTAGTAGAAGTAATTGAAAAACGTATTGAAAGATTTGAAACAAACAGATGAATGAGGTCAAGCTAAATCAAAACGATTGATAAAATAACAACCATGAAACATTAAAAAAATATAATTATGTTGGAAAAATAATAATACTCACGTCGGTTCTCATGGTTGAGCAAAGCCGTAGGTGTCGGCAATGCGCTAGCCGGTGGGGAACACCATATATTGGTCTTTGGCGAATCGAAAACACGGGAGCCCTGAAAAAAAAATACTTGCGAGTTATAATATTACTTGAAAAGTGGACATTTTTATTATAAAGTTATCACGCAACGACGTCTACGAATAGTAGGCAAACTGGTATGGTGTTTATCAGCTGACGTGGAGTTTCGAGTTTCAAGTGGCTGTTTTTGAAAAACATAACCACATTTCAAGTCATAGGACTTCACCGGATTAGCTGATAAAGCTTGCTGTATACTCAAACATTTATTCGACTTTTGCAATTATATAATAATAATGTCCGATGGTATTTTTTTATTTGGGATAATCCCGCCACACTTATATTATGTTATAAAAGCTTGCCGCGAGATTTAAGTACTCTTATTTAATTGCTATTTATTTATTTATTATTTATTTTTTTCTTTTTAGCGCATTTAAATAAAAGTTTGTTTTTAAAAAGTTTTTTTACCTTAATTTTATACTAAAAAAAATTAAATTGTTGTTTAATCGTGCATTGTCATCCGAACTGAACGTGCATACCAAATTTCAGCTCAATCGGTTAAGGAAAAGTGCCTTAAAATTGAGTTGTAAGATTCCACCGGGACAAACATACATTGCAAGTTAAATAAAAGCTTGTAAAAATTGTCCGATGCAAGCCTACCTTCTGCCCGGGCGGTGTGTCATGCACAGAATAGTCTTCGTGCGCGGCATTGAGCTCGCGACAGCGCGGCAACACCACACCCGCGCACAGCTGCCAGCGACCGGGCTCCGTCTCCGAGAATATCTCCATGTACTGCCGGAGGAAGTCCGCCACGCCTTCTGCATCTGTTGGGTTAAGTTGTTACTGATGAATCTGTATTGGTATTAACAGTAGAAAAATAAAAGTAATCATATAATCATTTAGAAGCAAACTCTTTTTACTATGCGCCTTCGCAAAAGCATTTAGGCTATAAAAAGTTAGGTGAAATATAGACATAAAATTAACTAAAAGGTAATCTGACAGAATTGGTGCAGAGTAGAAGTGAACAGAACAATGCTCACTTGGATCAACTCCGGGGAACACGGGCTCGTATCGCGGGGGCGTACTCCATGAAGAGCTCGTCAGCGGAGACGGGCGCGGCGCGCTCGGCCAGCAGCTGCGCCAGGCGCCACACTGCGCGCCAGGCGGGCGCCAGCGCCACACTGCGGCCGGTGAGAGCGCCACCACTGGGCGCTCCGCCGCACAGAACACCCGCCGCCGCCAGCCGCGCTAGCTCAGGCTCCGCGCCACGCGCACGCCTATACGCTGCCGTGAAGTACTCCAGCGTAGACCCCCGAGCCACGCTGCGGTCGCTGCACAGCACGCCGCACGCGCACAGCAGCGACGTGGCCCACGCCGGCGACCCTCCCGGCGCCACCACCACGTTATTCTCTATACAGCCGCCCGCCGCGTACACTAAGCCCTCCAATGATTCCGCGTCCAGCATATCAGGCTGCAAAGTTTTATTATTTGACATTTTGATGCATGCAAAATCGCTACACGCGGATGATGAATGTTAATGGGCTTACTTGGAAATACTGAAATATGAACCAATGTTAATGTGCGGCTACCTATGAGCTTGCCAAACACTCCCTAAGTATGTATAATAGCAAGTTAAATTCTCTGCCTTCTGCTATTACTAGCATAATTTTACAGCTTCATATAAAACATTTATCAGGTCAGATAGATTTATTAAAACCCGTCTAAATGCAACTGTCCAAATCTGCCCAAGCAGTATATTAAAGTCAGGTTTATCAGATTTGTGTCGGCCGGATCAACTATCATAGATACGTGTGACGCCAGTATACCTGCGGCGGCGCGCCGTAGTGCTGCGCGTAGAGCGCGGGCAGGTCGGCGAGCGGCGCGCGCGGCAGGGCGCGCAGGCGGCGCGCGAGCTCGGCGCGGGCGGCGCGCGCGCTGAGGCGCACGGAGCGCTCGCCGCGCGCCTCGCACACGCCCACGCCGCCCGGCACCAGCTCGAACAGCTCCGCCAGCTTCACGCAGCCGTAGTGCGCCACGCGCAGCTGCCGCCCGAAGTGCGCGTGGTACGCCGGCACGAAGCGAGCGAACTCCATGCGCAGGTTGGGCGTGTGGCGGAGCAATTCCACGGCCTAATCGCAAACTAGGCTAAGTCCGGACCGTACTGACAGGTTTTGTACGCGAAAATTCGTGTACGAAATTTACGCTTTTTGAAGAATTTATTAAATGGGCTTGTCATGAGACCAATATTTATAACAGATCTATCAAAGTTGTCACAGAGCTCAAATAAATTTATTTTCCCATATGAACTTTCCACCAGAAATAAAAACCATTCTAAATATTTCATTGCATGGCCATGATCTGTGACTGAAGTGACTAAAAGAATGATTACTTCAAAATATCAGAAGCAATCGAAATTAGCCTTACAATACAATTCAAAACACTAACTATATCGTATTTGGCAACCCCTTAAAAGCATTATGATTACTGAGTTAAAATATCGAGTTGACATGATGATGATGATTATGAATGAAGAGCAATTATTACCTGCATAGCAAACTGTCGAGTGCGGGCCCTTTCTTCAGGCGTGGGTGTACGGCGAGGCAAGGATATGATGCCGTCAGCAACGGTGACCGCTTGAGGGTTGACCCGTTGCATGAGTTCCCCGACAGTGCAAACTCCGTAGTCGACGGGAGAGAACGGACGGCCCGTAGTCGCTTGGTACAATTGTGCGATTTCATGCAACTGCACTGTACGTCCCGGTTGAGCCTTCAAAAGCTTCACGAGATCAGACGTCCAACGACGGCTTTGAGCTGACGCGGATATTGTTATGATTCGTGATGATCCTGAGCCGAGCACCTGTGTTAAAGGGTCCACTTAGAAAATACGTTTCTCTCGCACTTAAAAAATCTTTTGAAATAATAGCCTGCCTGCGGGTTACACGCGCCTACATAACGAAGTTTTATAATATTATTATTAATTTATGCACACGTTCGCTTGTTGAGTAATTAACTTTTTTTAGGAGTTGTGACCTTATTACAGTCACGGTCATTTGGCTAAATATAAAAATTTATCCAGATTATCAACATTAAAGCTTAAAATATCGTACAATGCGCGACATATCGCGGACAGTAACGTCTTTCAAACGACCTTAGAATCTAAAACAGTTGATCACCGACACGTTTGAGATTTGCATACATCTTACTGCATTTAAATGTTCCACTGTATACTTCTCAAAGCTAACAAAGCAATTTTTCGTGTTTCTAAAATGTTACTAAGATATCCACAAGGATTTAATGAAAGTATTTACTTATTGTTATTTTTTTTATATTTACACAAATACAATGGTTCTATACTAACAACTATTTTTTTTAATCTTGAGCTATAACTTATAAAATTAAGGTGCTGATTTTTTTTTATCCATTGGCTGATAACAGAATGTAGACTTCTTGTATTTTAGACCATTGTCACTAGTGTATCAGAATTAAAGGAATTGATTTGTATGTCAAATGAGTTTTGTTCTTACCACAATCGCGCTTCCCAGAGCAGCGAGTAAATCCGGCAGTTTGGTGAACCCGTAGTCGGCCACGCGACATTGTCGACCGAAATGATGGTGGAATGCGGGGATGAGTCTGTAAACATACTGCCGTGTTAACTTCTGTAGGGAAAACATCAGCGTAGGCATTCTTCATACCACGCTTGTTCGAAGCGGGTTGGCGTGTTGTGTACTTATTACAGTGTTTCAAATATAAGAAGTGCAATTTGACACTTCTAACCTACTGAAGAATAGGGATTGGGTAAAAAAAAACGATTACTACAACATCCGATTTATACGAGATATTGATTTCATTTCTTTGTAATTTATAATCGATTTAAGTTACAGATTTATTTATTTTATGACTGTACATTTCTGAATTTTAGATGAAAGAAATTCTCAAATACTCACTTGCCAGTGTTGCCAAATTAAAAGAAAAAAAAAAGACGGGTTGCACTCCGGGAGTGCCGGCAGAAGTGGAAACTTGATTATAGCTGTCTACTATCCATCCGTCCTACGCTTTTTCGATCAGGTCACGTGTCCTGACGCGAGTTTAAGATTTTATACCCATTACAGAAAAAGTGCTCAACGCCGCTAAAGAAGTTTTCACTTCAAAAATATTTTTTTGTCAAGACTTGAGCACGAGCGATTTTGCTTACAAAAACTTATTAAAATTATAATAACTATACCTATGTTTAATTTTAAATATGCTTTTTCGTTGACATTCAGAAATCATCAAAAATATATTTAAACAATAAATGTCGCTTTCATTGAAAACGATCGTTATTAGTAAGTTCGATTATTCGGTCATTTTTAACAATTATTGGTATACAAGTGAATTTGAAGAGTCACAACACTACGGTATAGTACCTTACTACGTGACTTTGACACGACGTCGAGAAAAAATATTATTTATTGTCAAGAATGGTTATATAGCTTTGTTTGAAAATTTTTAATGTAAATCAAGTGATTAAGAATTGTGCAGTTTGGGTAAAATAAAAATAACTATAAAATTACGTGGTTTTACGGAAGAAATAAATGTCAATTTTTGAGTTACGCATGTACAAAGTTGTGTCGTCATGAAAAGTATGAAACGTCAAATTGCACTTCTTATATTTGAAACATTGTAGCAAGTACAAAATGTGACTTCAAAATTAAGGAATTTGTCATTTGTGCTTTCTAAGTTTATCTGATACACCGCTGACAACTCTTGCCTTTTTTATTTTTAAACAGTCGTTTTATCTTTAAAAAGAACCCATACTTTGAAGCCTGTAAGTCTGACAAACAGTCTACCTGAACGGTATCATGTTGATAACTGGGTTGCGGAGATCTGATATGCAGTTATTCAGTTGAATCTGAATAGACTGAAAGCTAACCCTAAAGAAGATTGGGAAAAAAGGCTATGAAGATGATGGTTTTAATATAAATAAATATGTATGTTAGTCTCCTTGTTACCTGAAATAATTAAATCAATAAAATAAATACTAACTTGCTAAACGGTATGGAGCATCTAGGCGCGGTGCGTAGAAGGTCTATCAGTTCCCTCTCGAATAATGCCAACATTGGTTCCAAAGCGGGCGCCGTGCGCGGACGTTCACGCTCTCCGCTCGAACGAGAACTCTCGCCTGTAAACGATACTAATGTAAGAACAATGGTTTAAAGCCCGGTTTCCACCGCGAGCGGACTGACCCATTAATGACTTTGTTCGCAAGCGCAAACTGCAAATAACAAATAGAAAAACAAATAAACAACAAATAGTCGAATAATAATAAATAATAAATGCATTAATAAACAATTATGTATTAAGAATCATAATTTTGTTGGTGGAAATACAAGTATGCAGTTTGAGCTTGCAAACGAAGTCATTAATGGGGCCGTTCCGCTCGCGGTGGAAACCGGGCTTAAGGAAACGGGTTACGGACTACGCTAAATGTTTGCTATATAAATGTGCGTGCAAGCAGTAATTTCAATGAAATATGCAAGGAATTTAATTTGGATCCATTCGCAACTAGTGTGAAATCGGCCAGAAGGTGCTTAAGCCTTAAATTTTTCTTTTTTTTTTTTTTTTTTAGTTATTTGAGTGCAGACAAGATTTTAGTGTATGGTGACTATACGTGAGGACTTGTTATTGGCTTTGTAATGACTATTGTTTTCTTTTTGTATTGGTTTTATTAGCTGTAAGTCATCCATGTAATAATTAAATAAATTAAATAAATAAATTAAATTAAATATCGTAGCAAACATTTAGCGGAGGAATCACCCACACCCACGGAATTTCAACTCATACATAGTTCTCGTACAAGATTGACGATGCTAGCATAGCATTATTTAAAACCTCTTTTTTCATTAAGAAACCTCAAACATTGACAGTTTCGAGTTATTTAGATCTTTTATAACTCGAGAATGGCTGGACTGATTTTAACGATGTTTGACAATGATTTATGGCGAGATAAATAGACGTTACTAAGCACTGAGTTTGGCTTAGCACTATACCTGTCACCGTTATACAACTGCCAAACGTCATGTGCACGACAAAAACGGGAACATGGCTAAGTTCCAAAGGTCTATTTATCTCGCCAGTAGTGTCTGCCCCGAATAATAGAATACTAAATAGCGATTAAAGGAATTCTTATTCAAAAAAATATGACGAAATTTCAATTTCCAATTCAACGACAGGAACAAAAATAGTCGTGTTGAATGCTGAATCAGTTCTGTCGGAATCAGCGAGCCTTGTAATATTTGAATAAGATATAGTCCTAAATAAATAGTCCATTATACTAACTGTTAGCAGTGTGCGCGAGTGGCGGCGTGGCGGCGAGCGGCGTGTGTTTCCACGCGAGGTGTCGCGAGGGAGCGTCGCGCACCTCTAGTCCCTCCACGCTGCGCAGGAGCAGCTCTAGTGCCACGCCGTGTCGCGAGTCGCACACCAGCGGCTCGAAGTGCGCCTCGTAGCACTCCACGAAACTGTACAATATTAAGAATTATTTTTTTATACCGATTATAATCACTACGTAGTATAAAACAAAGTCGCTATCGTCTGTCTGTCCCTATGTATGCTTATGGAGGCCATACACGCTAGGTTTTGCATGATGGTTTTAGCCGTGCATGCATAACCGACAGGCAAGCCCTAGCGTGTATGTGATTAAACTGTACAGTTATCGGTGCATGTACATGCAACCGAGCAAATATCAAAATTGATATTTTATGCCGCTCGGTTATGTTTGCGCGCGAGCATAACCGAGCGTGTGTGGCGTCCGGCGAGCTTGCCTGCCGCCGTTCGCAGTTTTTAACCGACTTCAAAAAAAAGGAGGAGGTTCTCAATTCGAATGTTTGTATGTTTTTTTTTATGTTTGTTCGCGCATATCTCCGTCGTTTGCCAACCGATTTGAACAATTCTTTTTTTTGTTTGAAAGGGTAGACTTCCCAAATGGTCCCATTGCCATCAGGTCCAGAATCTGATGATGGTATCATGCCGAAATCGAGGGAACTCCTCAATTTTTTTATAGAAAAACGTAATTTTTTTTTTGAAACTTACTCTAAAACGTAGTTGAGACTCTAACTAAAAAGTAAAAAATAAAAAACTTTTTCCAAAAAAAAGATAACCGACTTCAAAAACGAATAGATCAAAAACAACTATTTCGGAAGTCGGTGGCAAGGCAACACAATTCGACCGGCAGAAGAGAAGCCACTGACTTCCGAAATAGTTATTTTTGAGCTTTTCGTTTTTGAAGTCGGTTATCTTTTTTTTGGAAAAAGTTTTTATGTGAGATGAATGATTGACATGTGAGGTGAATAAGTGCCATGTGAGGTGAACGAGGGTCATATGAGGTTAATTAATGAATGTAATGAGTGTCATGATAAAAAGCGTGCAAGTGCATGCATTTGTATCTATCGCAGTTGGAACTTCATTCAGTGCGAACTCTTTTTCTTTTTCTGTTCTGCAGAACAAGTGTAAGGCCAAGTACAGCTAACACATCGTCGTCGTCCATAATAGTTTGGTATTGGCGTCCTACACACCCCGTCACGTACTAGGTGGTCAGTCAACTAAGAGTTCATGGCAAGACGGTGCATGCAAAACCTAACGTGTATGTGTAGTATGAAACTCGGTTATGCTTGTCGGTTTTGCATGCAGAGTTATAACCATCATGCAAACCCTAGCGTGTATGGCCTCCATTAGATCTTTAAAACTACGCAACGGATTATAATGCGGTTTTATTTTAATAGATAGTGATTCTTTAGGAAGTTTTATATGTATAATACTTGCATAATATAGTAGAGAAAAGCTGGGATTTTTAAAGATTTGTAACACCCGTGCGAAGCTGGGGCGGGTCGCTAGTATGAAATAAGGGTAACACCTTCAGATTATTTCAAGACTAAGCGCCTTACTAATACACGCTGCATAAAGTTATGACAGGTATATACATCAAAAAATGTATGGTTACACAAGCTTTATTCATTGCATAACTTTACACAGTGATTATTAGTAAGGGCAAATATCTTAAAGAGAACTATACATCTGCATTGCAATGTTGATACAAATTTCAGCAGTCTTTGAACTATGTCGAATATTTTTATAAACAACTACATTAGTTTGGATGGAGCCATTTCAAATTCATAATAATTATAGACTACAGTTCAAATAACAGTTTTTCAATTACAAAACTTACCTCAACAACGGCAATATCCCTCCATGATTCTCCAGCAAAACATGTACATTCTTGGCCAAAGTCGAGATCTCCATATAAACAGGCTGCAGAATCCGGCTGCCGTCCTCTTGCCCAGTGCTCATGGAAGCGTGTATGTGGCACTTCCACGGCGCCTCCTCCATCTCAGAATTGGACACCGGGGTTAGGTCGACCAACTGAACCATTCTGCCAAATCCCTCGTGTATGATGACTGTGTCTTTGAGCTTCGCGATATCTGATGTCGTTAGGGCACAGCAATGGCGGCTTGCGTAGGCGTCCCTCAGTCTCAATAGAGGAAGGGTGTGGTTCTTTTGATCTAGAAGGATTGCTCTAAGACGGGCTCTGAGTACGTCTAGGTTCGGTGCGGGTGAGGGTTTCCCTAAGGAAAGTTCTAGACGGCGCCCCGTCCACTGGTTGTCCAGGCGACGCTTGTGGATGCGTGCGATAGCGAGCCTGGCGTCCCACTCGGAGCGCAGCACTACAGTCGCTAAGGGACCCTCTCCTGCCGCCCATACTGACACGCGCACGATCTGCACGTACTGATTGAACAGCTGAACCAGCATTTCCTAAACAAGAGTTGAGTCCATTAATAATTAATATTTTAGCGCAAAAATCCGCCAAATTGATTAAAATAAAAAATCTATCTAAGAACACTGGGTTTGAGACGAATCTATTAATACATAAGTTGTCGAAATCCATCCAGCATACATACAAGATACGCGCGAAAATCGTCCAGCCCTTGGCAGTCGGGTGAAAAAATACCGATCTTTACAAAATAACTCAAGCCCTTATTAATTATAGCATAATAATCATAAGTTATAGCGGCACCGGCAGTGAGGGAAAAACAAGAGATTTTCGGCAAAACAAACTTGGTGCCCTCTGGCAGTAGATGAGATACCTAGTAGACTGGCAGCAAATGCATTAAGTCCGCCGTTGTGCAATGTTTCTATATGTGCATAAAGTTTTAATTCATTAATAAATAAATATGAGTCGACCAGCTGCAGAACATACATCGCAAACAAGACTATCTTACCTGCAAAACCGTAGACTCGTAAGGCGGTAAGTTAGACACGGTCAGTTCAGCGGTTGACTCTTCAGCGTCGCTGTGTTCGCTGAAGCTCGCCGAAGAGTTCCACGGAGACACGGCACGACTCACACTATGTTCGCGTTGACGACCCTCGCCGCTGTTGCTCGAAGAACAGCCTGACCGGTCCAGGTTTACTGAACCTATTGGAGAAATAATATGAAGTGTTTGATAAGGCTGTGCTAATCTGTGCAAGGTAGAGTAATTATTACATTCAACCAAGGAGGTAGACAGAAATTTACTTTAGGGGTGTAGAGGTTTGCACACCTGTAAAATTAGGAGATGGAACTCGCCAGAAATCTTTGCTTTCACCTAACATGTTACACTTATGTATTTATTGTAGTTATTTCCATAAAACGACTCTGCGTGCATACTTGGATTACTAATACATCAAAAGCCTCATTTATTTATTTGCGTTGATACAAATTACGCCATTATCGACATGTCATGTGTGCTATTTTCGACAGAAACACCATGGCTGTCTCCGGGAACCAATGTTACTTCAAATTCACTCTTCAAACTTCATACAGCAGGTATAGAACTAGGAATATTGTACATTAGGAAAGTAGTAAAGTTGAGTATTTGTGACTCACCATGCGTGCCCCTAATCTTCCTAGGCTTGGGCGCGGGCGGTGGGCAGAAGTCATGCGGCGGCGGCGTAGGCGCCGGCAGTTGCTGCAGCGCTAATGCCCACTCCTTAGAAATGCACGGAGTGCTGAATGAGCTCACCTCGTGAGGGGATGAACACACCTGAGAAGACATAAGAACATCACGCTTGTATTCAGTGGTAAGCCTTAAGGTCAAAATTAGGAGCAGCCTATCATTTTGCTACTATGTATGAGGAAAAAACCAACAAGCGGCTTAGTCACCTTCAATAGCTATTAACTGCGTATTTCACGTCTATTGTTGGAAACACGTTATTTTGATGTGAGAAACGTGCTAACGTAAATTATTAAAAAATAGACGAAAATGTGTATTATAAATGTAGGCAAAACTCAACAACATACATATCATACATCAACTACTAAAAGTAATAATTAATAAAATTACGGTAATTAATTTTGAATTTTAACGATTTACCACACAAAATCTGTCGTTTATTTTTGTGTGGGAAACAGTTAAAATATCAACTCTAGTCTCAGAGCCTGCCGGGTTGCGGAATGTTTATAATAGTTACCGTGACCCTGGAACATAAAGGGCAACCGAAGGAACATGAGTGGGTTTTAGTCAGTAAAAGTCTGACACGCACGCCTCCCGCCGCACCCAGGACGGGAGCAGTCATTTGACGATTTCCCACTCCCCAAAAAAAAAACTCTAGTCTCAGAATTCAATAGAACTGCCATGTGGTACAAACCTGAGGTGGCGGAGGTACAAAGGTGGGTTGTTGATATGAGGCGGGGGCAGTGCTGTAGCCCTCATCGCTGGAGTACGTCGGCGGCACCGCGCTGCGAGCGTACCGTGTGCTGATCTTGCGTCCGTACACGTCCTCTCCATCCATACGCATCAGAGCTCTAAAAAGATAATATGTTGTTACGAAAATTACTACATAAAATAATTTGTTACATAAGTATCACGTTAGCTTGAATTTCCAACGCGTAATAATAATCATATCAGAATAACGTTCCAAAGTTATTCTAAGATATTTTTGAACCTGAGGGCAGCATACTATAGTAAGATTATTAATTCCAGTCAGAAAAATGGCATTTCTAGTGTTGCAGGTTTTTAGTCCCAAATAAATAGTGATGTGGTAGAATAGAGATTTTACAATTAAAACTTAGTCGAGAATATTTTTTTTTATTTAATAAAAATTTTTATTTAAATATTGACTTTATTTAAATGAAAAATGACATGTAATTTACGGTATTAAACAGAAGACATACACGGTAGGTAATTCAATATTACATAAAACACTTATATATTTGTTTTTGGTAAGGTCCATATTTCTAAATCGTATCATTTAGTATGGTATGTATTAAATATTTACAATAAAAAACGCTTTGATATCTAATAAAATAAAGCATGACTAAATGTCTAAGTCTATTGATTGCAAAACATCACTATTGTAGCGGGTCACCCTTTTTTGTATCAGTGACAGTTGCACTTGTCATTTTACTGGCATGAATTAATAATCGTACTATAGATAATTTCTTGCATTGCGGATTTGTTAACAAACCTTATAAACCCACATATTTTACTGTTTATGAGGGTTTCATGCAAATGTTAGACCCGTGCGAAAATTGAGCCCGCAACCAGCCACAGCAACCAAACTCTAATCAGACAGACTGTGCTAACCATTTAACTGATATAACCGTTTCACTGATAATAGTATCTGTCAACACACTATGACTACTACGATATAGGCCAAACGAAGAAAATAAAATATACTACTACAATTATACATGTGTATATCAGGCACTTGATATGCTAAGAATAGACAAGTGTGTTTCATTTTAAGTAATATATACCAAGGAAAGTTTTACTATTTAAAACTTTTTTTAAACTTTTATTATTTAAAAAACCATAAATATAATAATTGTTATATAGCGTGTTATTCTAAATTTTCTGATTTAAATGTTTGTTATTCTTCTATGTTAATGATTTGCTTGTCAAACCGAGCTAACACAAATAAATTATTTATTTAGGCTTCTGCCGAAAGCGACCGAATACAATCATCAAGAATTTTCCTACAGTACCTACTTCGCGACACCTGGGGAAAAAGATTTTCTACATAACAATTATATTGATGCTGGCTTTTGCAACTTCATCAGCATCAATTTGTACTAAAATGTGTTTTATTTTTAAAAAGATTTTTATCATAAAAGTGCTATAAAAAATATTACAAACATAGGACCCAGACCCCAACAACCTGGCATTTATGGACCAACATTTCGTGTTTCTCCAATAAACCTTCGAACATACGTGATCTAATGTGTCTCGAGACACAATAGCAGCGCGACAGCCGGCTGTCGCTTAGTCGTTGAAACCTGTTTTGTCGTCTGCTGCAGTACTATTTTCGGCAGGCAGTTTATAATTGTTATTAAGAACAAGTTTTTCATCCCAACAACTTTTTTTATTCTACTAGCAGAATCTCAGGGGTTCAGCCACGTAAGGTTACGTCTTTGGTTATTGCTCCGCTCCCGTGGGTCGTACTACTATTCTTAGTAAATCTGACAATCGTATACAGAATGCATTATTTATTCCAACTAGGAGTTTCAAAAATAAACTCCTTAATACTACAAAAAAAAACCTTCCAATTATATTAGTACTGCAAAATAGTTTTGCAATGCTTATTCCAAATAGATTCATAACAGCTGATCAAAGACGATATCGAAAGGAAATGGATGTACATGTACCCTCAAATCGACATTATAAATCTCAAAAGAAATGATGACTCATATTGTAACGGCTAACTATTTTATGACGGCAAGTTAAAATCGCAACGCCAAACGAATATTTCATTTCATCGCTCAGATGTAAAACATACAGTACGTGAAAATATTTGCCAAGTCGATTGCGTACGTTATAAAGCAAATATTTATAGGAATGGACACAATTAAATTCTGTTCAGTGTTCCGCACCGCTGAGGTCGAGATGGCAATCGAGTGTGACGTTGCTAACTAGCATTGAAATCAGCCAATTGTGACAAAAGTGAAGGATACGTATGAAAATAGAGAGAAACTGTCGCATGACCGCCGTAATCAGCTGATCGAGACAAAACAAAAGAAATATAAACGCAAGAAGTTAGGTTAATGAGGCGTATTTTTACTAACGTTTAACAAAATGGTAGAAATGTGTATATTTTTTTTATTCTTGGCGGGCTTTTTTGGATATTTCATCAAATCTCGTAAAATAATTACTTTAATTAGTACTACAGTAGGTAATATAAAGCTAATTTTAGTTAATCGGATAATTCACTTCAGCAATTCTAAATTAGCAATAGAAATAAACGATTGTTTTTAAATAACTATTTTAAATAATCGTTTATTCCTTCTTTTAGAATTATTGAATGTAAATCTGAAAAACAGTTTAAAGTAAAATACAATAAATCTTACCCCGATAATAACATTATGTGTCTGTCTATATTTCGCGCCAGGCGATCATTGATTGTTAAATTAAATAAATTAATTATTCTAGTTTAAAAAAAGTCGTTAGGTACACTTTAAATTTTTGAGGTTTTAAAATCACTGTGTTTCCGCTCGTGCCTGGAGATGCAATGACCTATTCAAATTGTAACTGATTAGAATCCAATACCGGGCATACTTACTTAGTAGGTATGTGGGTAAACGAAAAAAAAATTGAAAATCGAATTCACCCTTCAAATGTCAAATTCATGTCAAATAATAAGCTCAGTCAAGACACTTTAGTCCCTTTATTACAGTTTAAACTAGCTGACAGGGGTTCGATTCATATTATTTTTTATGCGTTACATAACAAGGCAAATGCAGGATGAATGTGAAATTGTTGCAATTATAGTCATTGTTTGTAAGTGTCGTCATTATCAGTTCGTAAATGTGTACAAACTTGATGCTTTGTGATAGATATCACTGGGTTGTCTATTGTTTGCCCGAAGATTATATGCCATAATCATCATTTTCCCGAATTTCATTTACCCGAATTTCATTTGCCCGAATGTTTCATTTGCCCTAAAAGACATATGACATACTTTTAATTGCCCGAATTTTAGATACCATAAGATACGAATGCCATAAGTATTGTTTGCCATAATTTTATGTGCCATAATAATTATTAGACATAATATTTAAATGGCATAATATTTAAATAGCATAACAAGTATTAGACAAATATTTAAGCCCCGTAATGGTTTTTTTTTCTGTGCATGGTTGATGGTGGGCTAGGTCGACGGAGCCCCGCTTCGCGGGGCTCCTACTTCTGTGTGGTTTATAAAAAAATAACCACGAAGGGGATGGCGGGGTCTATTCGCTCGCTTCGCTCGCTCACACGACCCCGCCATCCCCTTCTAACCTAACCTGTCCGAGTCGGGGTGCCCTAAAGTCCCAATTGCATCCAATTTCTCTTGATATAAACAACCGTTATACACCCGATGTCGATGGCAAATTATGTTATGGCATATCATAATTATGGCATGTGATAATTAGGACATGTGATAATGATGGCTTACAATGATTATGGCAAATGATGTTATGGTAAGTGACTTTATGGGAAACAATGATTCTGGCACGTGACTATTATGGCAAATGAGAGTAGGGCAAATGAGTATTATGTCGTATGATATTATGACTGTTGACTATTATGGCAAATGAAATTAGGGCAAATAAAATTCGGGTAAACGGCGGTATACCATATCACTGTGACGACTATTTGTTAGTTCCCGATGACAAGTTTGTAAAAACAGAAGACTGTTTATCTGTGAAAGAACCAAAACCAAATTCCCTTGCCAGGATACTTAACCCCAATGAGGAGTTAGCACAGCTTCGTGTTGTTAGTTATTAACTACATTCAACATTTTAAACCGCAATATCCACGATATTATTATCTACACAAAAACATTTCGCGTACAACAAAATACTCTGAATGATACAAAGCATAATTACAGAGAAATCATAATTGGGTGTTTAAATTGTAACCACAAGGTTAACACGACATAGGAACAGATGGTAAACGTATGAGAATAATGATTTCCTTCTTTTGAATGTAAAGGCTTGAACACGGAGGAGAAAGTATCGGCGAACACATTTGGAAAACAAATTTTCAATACTCTAAGAACATTTGTGGATCTGCTGTATTTCAGAGGTGAAACAGTTTAACAATATGTAAACAATAATACCAACTGTGCTTGCAATATTTTTGCGTGGACGTACAAAATAAGGAAGGCTTTTATTCGGGGTTGCGGAATGTTTATATATAGTTACCGTGACCCTGGAACATAAAGGGCAACCGAAGGAAGATGAGTGGGTTTTAGTCAGTAAGAGTCTAACACCTCCCGCCGCACCCAGGACGGGAGCAGTCATTTGATGATTTCCCACTCACCAAAAAACTAAAGAAAAGGCTTATAATTATCTATTTAAGTATGGTATCATTGTCGTGTCGTGTGTATGTTTCGACAACTGCTGCAGTATATGCACTAACAGCTGGTTTAACAAGCTGTCTTCAACAATTCGTAAGATAACCTGCATACTATTTTATTCTAATGGTTCATATTTACTTCCTCTTTTTAAGACATTACGTTCATTGCCGCAATAAATACGCTACTGTAAAATAATTTTGATACGCAAATGAAGCAATGAATGCAGCCGTTGAGGCATTGACCCGTATTTAATGTCCATCATGAAGAGGGGACGCGTAATTACATAACTATCGGTCACGGCTCCTGTTTCGCTACATTGCAAGTCTATTCGCGAAGTCTGAGACGCAATTTAGAGGGGATATCATGCATTACGGAGCGCGCCGAAGGCTATTTATCTATATGCTTTGCGATGTATGTTTTGAAGCTTTTTTTACATCATACGTTATTATAGTAATGTTATGATGAGGTAGACTTTGTGTATTTTTTTTGTGTGAGGAAAATAAGGATTACAAAATATATTCACTGACAAAAAGCTACACTATTGCAGGTATCTGCAATAGTGTAGTTTAATAATATTCTTGACGTCCAAACGGGCAAAGGAGGCAGTATTCGAGTCTTATTCCAAATACTTCACTCTCTTATCATAGGTTAGTGACCTGATGCAACCGCGAGCGCAAGATTGTCCTTTTTAAAGACTTGGAGAGCCTTATTGCGTCAAATTCAATACGGTTTTTTTTTACAATGTCTATTGTTTTATTATTATTTACATTTTTATTAGTTACTGCTCTGCTCCCGTGGGCGTGATGTTATGTAGTCTATGTATTATTCTGATGTATAAGCTATATGGGGTTGCGGAATGTTTATAATAGTTACCGTGACCCTGGAACATAAAGGGCAATCGAAGGAACATGAGTGGGTTTTAGTCAGTAAACGTCTGACACACCCAGCCCTCCTGCCGCACCCAGGACGGGAGCACTCATTTGATGATTTTCCACTCACCAAAAAAAAAATGTATAAGCTATATTTCTGTTAAGTTTCATAAAAATCCGTTCAGTAGTTTTTGCTTGAAAGAGTAACAAACATTACAAACAACACATACAAATCTTTCTTCTTTATAATATTAGTATAGACAATGATATTATAAGTAAAAAGGTGTAGATAGGTTACCCAAACGAAATTCTGTCTTCAAAAACGGCACACTAAGCGCCAGGCCACACGGTGCGTTGCGGCTCCGGCGCGGCGCCTGAGCGGCGCCGCAACGGTTTCCTACATATAAAATTGGATGGTATGCCACACGGTACGTCCGGCGCCGCTGCGGCGCCGCACCGCAGGCTCACCGGACTACGGCGCGAGGCAGACGAGGCGGGGAGGGGTGCAAGCAGTGCGGTGCCGCAGCGGCGCCGCAGCGGCGCCGCTCAGTTCATGGGGATGGCAGTACTGAGCTTGTTGCGGTGCCGCAGCGGCGCCGCAGCGGCGCCGTACGGCGTAGTGCGGCACCGTACGGCGCCGCACTGCTCGTGTGGCCGCCAGTGCGGTGCGGAGTAATGCGGTGCGGCGCGTTGCCGCACCGTGTGGCCTGGCACTAACGCACACATACATTACACGTCAGAGTAGGATGACATGATTGAAGTAGTGCGAGTGAAAAAGAGATAAACGTCAAATGTCAACGCGATACTCAGTATCATGTTTGTCAATTGGCAAACTTTTAATGTGCCACTTTTTGACTGCATATTATTATAACCTATCTACACTTTTTTACTTATAACATCATTGAGTGTAGATATGTAAGCAATTATACTATCACGTCCTTGAATATGTGTCTCGTCAAACAAGTCAAGGTGTATAATCTTTTTCTTACCTGGAAGCATGGTCTGGTGTAGAGAACTTCATGACCGCCGTAGCAGCGGTTACCGAGACCACCCGACCGCCGCTCTTTTTGGCAAGATGGCGGAGCCGAATAGACACGAGTTCGGGCGGTTGGTGAGCAGGCAGGTTAAATACTTCCACCTCACACGTCGGAGTATCATCTTCGCTTTTCGATATCTGTATTATATTCAGTAAAAGGTTATTAGTTTGCTGTACATTTTTTGGGAGTCAATGAGGGTTTTCCTTCTTTTAGAAAGTGTGTCCTATTTTCGTTTCTGCTAATGAGTTAATATGAATAATATTATGTAATATGCATTGGGATTTTTTACTTTTTAAACGGTGTACAAATAGTATTCCACCATTGTAATAATTATAATGCTCTTTGGGCAAAAATAAGCAATTAACAGTCATTGTGCAGTTTATCACTTTCATTACAGCAAACACAACAAAAAAAACATTTGCGATTCAAAAATTCTATAATTAGTGAACAGAAATTTCCAACACATTCTAATAAATTGACCGATAAGCATTTATTATTCACAACTAAACCAATCTAGTCAGCATTATATTTTATTTTATATTCGCATTATTTATAACAAAATTATGCTTTATCATCATGAATATAAAACAGTAGGTACAATGCACATACTAGTATAACCTACTGCTCTCATTCATGCATAAAACCTACTTTGATAATGTTCTATTATTGCTAAGACTCAAACTGTAATAGAGTTCAATCCACCAGGCAGTATCACTAAATGTGTAAACTAATATTTTCTTCAACTGCATAGTAATCAGAATGAATAGCATTTCCACTACTTGTAACAAATAAATAATTATGTAAGCTAATGTGTTAGCAATTAAAACAGGATTTGTTTATGGGATGGGTCATAGGCCATGGGCTGGTACTTTGTTTACCTTTCTGGGAAGAGTAGAGGCAATCTCGTCAAAACAATAATGAGACGAGGCACAGGCAATTAAAGCTGCAGATGTGTTGTTTTTGTGCACCAATATCACTTCCATGTTTTTCCTGATGAATAATATTCGAATTTGTGTGTAAAGTATAGAAATAGGGAAAACCATTAAACGAATATTAAAAGAATCATAAAAAATTGAAGGGAGTAAATGTATTTTATAATGATTATAGTTAAGTTTGAAGTGTAGGCAACAATTTCGGTATTAGAATTAATACATACCTATATCTGAAGTCAGTCAAATCAGCCGCAAAGTCAATATCCCCTGAGATCAATAGTATGGCGGCAGGTGAAGAGTGAAGGTCACCAAACCTTCTCATACACTGCCTAAGCTTATCATCCGATGCGTTCTTTTGTGTCCTACACACATGTATTAAGCTCACCTGTTGAAGAAAGTTAATATTTTAGTAATTTATTTATTGCTTTATTTGGGACAAACAAACAGTAACACATTATATCTACGCTAACAATATAAACAAAGATATTATATAAATGTGAAACTCACACCGTTATCCACAGCATATAATATCAGTCTATAACATAGTAAATACGCCAGTATGGCAATGGCCCCTTTTTATTCAGTTTAGCATTTTTTACAATACTTGCTTTACGGAGATTGGTGATTTCACACTATTATAATTGACATGATATCAGGTTTTTCAATGTTTTCTTTCCCCCATGTGAGATGATGTCCAAGATAAAGGTAACAACATACGACTTAAAGTCATGCATGAGAGGGTTGGCTTGGCCTCGGGACCATGACAGTTAAATTGTATTAGGTATACAATACGGTATTTGACACTATTAACCGATAAATCTAAGACATTTTTTATAAAACCTATCTTTTTATTAGTCCTAAGCATCGGATTTGTTTTTAATTTACTGTAAAATTGGATTTTTAATTGCTTTAAAATCAATAAATAGTTAGTCAATAGGGTTGCTAGCTTGTGACGTCACAAGCTGGTATTGGCATACAAAGTCAAAACAAAAAAAAAAAAGAAAAGTAAGAATTGCGTTTTGACAGCATAAAAAGTACGTCAATTGATGATGGTGTCAAATACCAGATTCTATGAAAAGAATAGTTAACATTTATCAATTATTATTAGAACTAGCTTTTGCCCGCGGCTTCGCTCGCGTTAGAAAGAGACAAAAAGTAGCCTATGTTACTCTCCATCCCTTCAACTATCTGCACTTAAAAATCACGTCAATTCGTCGCTCCGTTTTGCCGTGAAAGAAAGACAAACATACAGACAGATAGACACACTTTTCCATTTATAATATTAGTATAGTATGGATATGTACATTCAACTTGTTTGAGAGCCTATCTACATAATATGTACTATCGACAAAATTGAATCATGACCCATTTCGATGACAAATCGTTTGAAGCTGTCAAAATAATAAGACTAGACGTGTGACATTTTTAATGTATGTTTACGCGATTGTCGACCTAATTGTATTTGAATGTCTGTAGGAAAATAAGCTTATGGTGGGTCATGATTCAATTTTGTCGACTGTACTTTACGATTTACGACGGTTTATCCAATTAATATTGAAGTGTTAAAGTCCAAATGCACTAACTTATAAAATATGTAAATATTTACAAAATAGATATAATTATTGACTTTTACTTCTCAGTATGATATGTTAGTTGATATGTAATTAGTCAATTAACAATAATCTAAGAGAAACTCACTTTCAGTACCCAGCAATTAACATGACACACAATCACTGGCATGCACTTCATATAGACAATTAAGCAGTGCCTACCTTATACACACCAAAGTATTAATGTATTGCTTGTTTGATGCAAAATTTAATATAGTCCTCAATTGCCTCATATTTTACTAAGGCTGTGGCTCAGAGGCGTGCATTCGTTTACCAACTAGGTATGCAGTGTACCATCAGAGCATGGTACTGCACAGAATATTTTATAAAAACTGTTTGTCTTTTTATTTTAACCTCTGTTGTGTGATTGTGCCAGCCTCTAACCAGTGGGACCCGGGTTGCACAATTTGGTGTCCTAGTGAGATATGGCCCTGAAGCAATTTTTGGTACAACACCTAGTTATTTTAAAGCATCATAATAATAGCTTACTTGAGCGTCATTAAGTTCTAAAAGTCTTGATGTTGTCTCCTTCCTGACATCGCAAACAACTACAAAGTCTGCTTCTCTCCTTCCGTCCCTTACAAACTTAGCTCGAATAGCAGCCACCAGCTCTATGGCGGAACAACCTCGCGGTATCTGAAATTGCGGTGATCATTACAAAGTTTGATCTTAAAAAACATATATTCATATATTAAATGGAATGAATAGTTAATTAACTAGGTCATTTGCTATCAAATATACTTAGTAATAATTGATGTAGAGATTTATAAGTTTTATTAAGATTTTTCTAACTCGAAAAAAGATGTACCTGGCAATTTTCAATATCCCAAAATATACCGATTGGTATGTTTGTTTGTCTTTGTTTGTGATGGCGGTACCGCGACCTCATCCTGGTTCGTTCCATGGGTATTGTTCCCTCTTCTCGTACAACACTGTCTACGTCATCTGATGAATCATCTTCAGCATCTGTGCAAGAAATATCAGTTGTTATTTTTTTTCAACTATTTTATGAATTAAATAATGGAAATAAAGAACTTCCTTATTCTGTAGCCGTTAAAGCAGTAGCACAATAGAGGAGACAATAACAAAATAATTTATACATCCTATTTGCAATTGGCTTCTGCAATAAATTAGATAACTGTCCAATATAAGTAGTGCAGATGGTACAGACCTATGCGTGGTATTAAAATAGATTGTACCAATGCCCTTCCTCTGAATTAAGATAGTACCATGAAGAAATTGGTGCTAATTCCCTTGTACACAAACTTACAAACTAAACTTAAGTTTTGTAACTAAATTTAAGTTTAGTGCATCATTCTCTTTTCATTTCATTAAGAAAAGGGCAGAAAATAAAATATTAGTTAAGTCCTGTCAAATTAAGACACTACATAATTTAGACGTGATTAAAAACATGGCGACTAAAAATACGTCGATTTACTTCGGGCGCTGTCTGATTTGACTAGATTAAACTAAATATATCTTCTGTCCTTATCTTTAAGAAATGGAAGGAGAAAGATGCGCTTAACTTAAATTTAGTTAAGTTTGTGTACAGGGGAATTAGCACCATTGACTGATTTAGGGAAAGGTGCTTCTAAAATAATAAGTGCATACTACTAATAATTAGCTCTTTAGCTTCTGAACAAAATCATATTCTTCAAAAATAAAAACATTTCCTCTTGTTTTGGGCACAACCACTAATATTTGATTAACATAAGCACAAGATTAAAAATCAATCAGTCAACAAGATACAAGTCTAAACTCAAACTCAAAATAATTTTAACTCAAATAAACCATCTCATGCATTTTGAATTACCAGGTATCAGTCAGAAAGTTAAAGAAAATAAGCTAAAAACTTTTTAATTTAATAGAAAATATAAAATTTTGGCTACCTATATTATTTATGTTGAAAGTTAGTTACTTCATAGTTGTGTAAACTTGTGTATGTTAAAAGTTGTTTAGCTGGTTTAATACGGGATATTAAGTAATTACCATTTATAAAATTGTAAAGTTGTAAATTGTAAAGTAACAAAACAATTCCATCATTTGTTTATAAGTAAAGATATAGGAAAAACTACTCAAAATTGCAATAGTATTACAACTTATGACATTAAATAATAAAATCAGAAGACTCATCAATATTGCACAAGGCATTTCATACAATGATATTTTATTGAAACACCAAGCTATTTTCTAACAAGTTTTCCTTATATTAGTCTTATAATAATGTAGCTTGCAGGAAGTTTTACATAATAAAATTCTCTATTGTATTTTCTATTAATTTTAGATGCTACCAGAAAACTGATATTAAACTAAACAGTTAATCACTTATATTTATACTTAATGGAATATGCGTCAAAGGCAATATAATCAATTAATTTAGGGGGTTCGCTAAAAGTGCACTGCAACAAGTTTGGGAATCCCTGGCCTAAAATAAAGATTTTGTACAATACTCCAGTCAAGTAGATATGAATAATACCCACCTATGATTAAAACCCACAAGTAGTTTCTATCCTAATAGTCTGTAAAAACAAGCTTCAGTTTAGTTTAGTCATGTTACTATGGACTAATTCCTACTTGCACCACAAACCGCTAAACATGTTTAGTTCAAACATTGTTCTGTCTACTTCAAACAATTTGACAGGGATGCAGTCGTAATCTAAGTCTGTTTCACACTAAATGTGATTGGTTATATGTTGTGCAAGTTGGCCTAAGCACCAATGTGATAAGTTAACATTAGGTTAAGTTACAACAATGTGTGTTACCTATAAAAGTAATTTCTATACAAATAAATAGAATGTGTATGTTTGTATGTGTCAATAAAATAACAGCTTTTTCTAAAAGTACAATTACATACTTGTACTTATAATAATCTAAAGTTTTTATCTCTATTTGTTCCGGTAACCTCATAAACAGCTCAACTGATTTTGACGCAACTTTCACTAGCAGATAGCTATAGCCCAGTTCCGACTATGCTATGATATAATAGCATAATGCTCATTTTACATTTAATAAAATATATAGTTTTACAAAGTGTGATTGTGTTGTAGATAAATGATTGGTGAGTGATTTTGTTGTTTTTTGAAATATAAGATATGTATTATTACTGAGCTTTATGTTATAATAAAAACTCGTGGAAAAACTCAGTTGAAGCCATGGGCTGTGTAAGAATACAAGTAAGATAAGTGAATAAATCACCTATCTCATGTTTTAAGATAAACAATGTCCTTCTGAGTGAGGCCAGAAGTGTGTAAACAACTTAAAATAAAATATAACAATGAACTAGATTTATGATAAAGTTATACATTATGCATACGCGCGCAGTAAACGTGATCAACGCAGACAGCTACGTCTAAAGTATAGAATAACAAACATAGGGGCTACATTGCATAGAGCATACAAATATTAACCATGCGCTTATTTTACAAGAGAAAGGAAACACAACTTCAAAACAACAATTTAATTACTCAATTTAACTGAAAACGGTAAAAATCCATCAAACCGAAGATGCATAATGACTTTCACATACCTAGGTAGTTGATGTCTGAACCTAATTTTGCATAATAAACACAACAAACAGCTTCCGCATAGAAACAGCTTTCTATACTGACTTCTATGTTATTGTCAACTATGTATACAGAATAACAGAGAGAAAATAATACATCACGTCGTGGTAATATTATACAACATTTACCTGTGATCCATGGACGGGGCGGTAACGGTATCTTCATCGCTGGACTAGACAAGGAACTCGCCAGACCTTGAGCCGAATGACTTCTCGTTCCCTTGCAATGGTTTGGACCAAAGTTATCACAATTTGTTGACGAAATCATTGTGCTCCTATACCCTAATTTGTTACGCGTAATTTGCAACGGACCAAAGTAGTCCAACATATGTTGGACAAAAAAACAAAGAACTATTCGCTATCACCAGGCGTCACAACGAGCATTACACGATCCCTACAGATATACAATTAAATTAAATGCTGAAATCTTATGTGAGATTAGCGTCATGAAGTAAAATTATTACATAGAAAATGTAAAAATAAATCAATCGACTCCTACAACGCCATAAGTAGCTGCTACCACCTTATCATTATCAATAGAACGAACGAATTCGATGAATGAAATGTGAATGAATGAAATAATAACATGAAAACAAAGACAAAAATAGACGAGAAGAAGAAAACCATAAACAATAAGATTTATGGCTTTGAACTATGGGCTTTTCAGAATCAAATAAAATATGCTTTACACATCACTTCTGGTTACATTCATCCTAGATCTGAATAACAGGTCAAATAGCAGACTTACTAGTATGTAAAATGTTTTATATTCTCGTTACCTAAATAGCATTCAAAAGCTTAATTAATCCTTCGAACACACGTGATTTGAGACACAATAGAAAGATATAGCAGCCGTTGAAAGGTAACCCTTATCCGCAACCAATCATTGACATTTTTTGCAAGCTGAGATTGTAAACTCAGATCGCAACTCGGTCACCATAGGTGGCGACTTTAATAGAATATTCTCTTTTTTGCTCAACGCTAATGAATTAACATAACAGTAGCCGCAGTAGCGAGATCACGACGACGCGACACGCGGTCTAACCATGAAACTAAACGTACCTACCCCTACATATGTCAGATTGTCAGTGTCAGTTAACTATGTCATTCATTCACGCATTAAACGAAGTTAATAGTCTAAGCATTAAACCATTCATCAGAAGAATCTGAAGAAAGAACCATAGATAAGTAGAAGTACTGATGAGAAGAACAAAACAAAACATCAGTAGGTAGTAGGTATTGTTAAATGTAAGGTTAAAAACGTATGGTATTTGAGATATGAAATAAATAGTGAGATTTTGTGCTTTGATTAAATTTTAGCAAGAGTTAGGAACCGGCTTGACGTTTCAGTAAGCTTTTGTATGTGTTGTTTTTAAGGAAATACAGTACGTAAATAGTTTTAAACATATAATAATTAAATAATACATGTGTATAATTTTGGACGCACTTTATACACCATAATCTTTCTTCTTTTAATTTCTTGGCAGATTTAAAATTCCAAAACTAACCATTGTTACCAATGATTGTTACAGTAGTTACATTGTTACAGTTTAGAAATGGAGATGAATGTTGATACTGATACAGATGCTAGTGAGAGGCCACCAAACAGAATTGATGTAAGCTAATGTCTAAATCCTCAATTTTCTAGTCCCATTAAAGTTACAATATATTTAAATAGAATCTCGTTTGATTTGATTTCCACCTAAAAAATTGCAATTTTTAATTGCCTTTCACGATGCAATATTTTAAGTCCGTTAACCACTCCCTATTTTTTCAAAGATTACTGATCAATTCCTTGAGTAAAATTAAAACCAAAATCTTATTAACATGGGTCAATGTTGTTGTTCTATTTTCAGATTAACTTCAGAAGTACCTGTTTTGAAAAGATACCATTGTGGAAGTCTTGGGCCTCCAAAGGCAAAGTTCAAGAAGCCATTGATCAGTTGTTGTTCTTAGAAAAGCAAACGAGGCCTGTAAGTTCTGTGTTTTGTTTATTGATCTATCATCAATGCTATTGTTTATAATACTACTCAAATCAAAATAAGGATCACGAGGTATTTTTTCATTTTGGTGTAATTTATTAAACATTTACATATTGAAAGTAGTAAAATATTGAGTATACACACAATATACAGATTTATCTAATTCAACAATTTTAAATAAAATTTGTTTTTTCTTTTTTGGTGAGTGGGAAATCATCAAATAAATGCTCCCGTCCTGGGTGCGGCGGGAGGGCGTGTCAGACTTTTACTGACTAAACCCACTCATGTTCCTTTGGTTGCCCTTTATGTTCCTGGGTCACGGTGGCCCTGTTGGGTCCCTTCGCGTGCTGACTTCTCTTTGAGGCGACGTGGAACACTAAGGCGCCGTCGACGCTCGCCATCCCATCGCTCGCCATCCGCAGAACCGTGTCTATGGTGGCCGGTAGTCGTCTTGCGACTCTCGACGTCTTCGCCTGGGTCTTAGTCCAGGGCGAGCGGCTCATCGTTGCCTCTCGCGCGTCGCCGCTTCCTTCACTAGCATAACTGCTTCGCAGAAGGAGGCGACGGCATCCCATTCCGTCTCGCCTCGAAGCATGGCCTAAACCAGCCGGGCGCGAGAGGTCACCGCCGCCGATCGCCTCTGCGAGGACACGTCGATGGTCCGTCCATGCGCGGCACACCTCCACCGTGTCCTCCAGGCGACCGATGCTGCAGTATTGACAGCCAGGCGTCGCTTCCGCCTGAATCCGACACAGGAACCTCCTGAACTGGCCATGTCCGGTGAGGACCTGTGTCTAGTGAAACGTGAGAGCGCCGTGGTGTCTCTCCAGTCACTCCTCAAAGAGGGGTCTTACCGTCGCTATTACGGCGTGCCCAGCACTAGGTTGCGACAGTCGCTGTCTCCACTCCGCCATGATATCTCGCCGGAGCTCCGTGTGCCGCGCCGCGATAACCCGCGGCAGTGGGACTTCGCCCCGGCGTTGCACTTCCACGCGCCACTGGTACGTGTGTGCAAGGACTGTTGCCTCCAGATCCCACGGCGGTACGCCGGCAAGGAATAAAATTAGATTCAAAATCCTTTTTGAAATTTTTGATTACATTTTCTTTGATGTTTGGCTTTCCTTAGCTTCTTGGTTTATTAGAAATTATCATTCGTTGATATCTCGAGTCAGAAACATCTTTTGCAATTTGCCACAAGCACGCAGGCGTCATATGGACTCGCTGACAGCAACCAGAGTCGTTACGATGATTGAAGAAGGTCATTCGCAGCGATTGGGATTTTCTCGAAGAGCTATTCAAAATCTATGGAATCGTTAGTAGACCGGAAGTGTTAGAAGAAGACCTGGTTCGAGCAGAGTTTGCATTACAACAACTCAAGAGGATCGTTACATTCGATTAAGTGCGCGCCGAGATCGCACAACGACGGCCCGCAAGCTGCAAAATCGTTTACGGCTGACAACGGGTACTCGTGTCAGTGACCAAACTATTCGCTATCGATTGCATGAAGACCAGTAGGCATCAAGAAGGCGAGTTGTCCGTGTTCCATTAACCAGAAATCATCGTGCAAATCGTTTAAGATTTTCCCGTCAACATTTGGACTGGGTCATGAAGTAATGGGGCATGGTGCTCTTCACAGACGAATGCAAAGTTAATTTTTTAACGACGATCGGCGTATTAGAGTATGGAGAAGACGCGGCAAGAGATTTTCAGAAGCGTGCATCCATAAAGTCGATCGTTTTGGTGGTCCAAATGTAATGACCAAATCATTACATTTGGACCACCAAAACGATCGGCGGAATAAGCTTACACGGCAAAACTGAGCTCGCTATTTTAAATGAGGGTACTGTTACTGCTCAGCGGTATATTGAGGAAGCTGTCAGACTACATGCGATCCCATTTGCACAGCGAGCGGGTCCTGGATTCATCTTGATGCAAGACAATGCTCGTGCACACACGGCTCAAGCGACTCGGTTTGCTTTGTACGGGAAGACTCACAAATTTAAGTCTTGCGAACAGCGAACAGTCCGGACTTAAATCCAATAGAGCACATGTGGGATCAGTTGAAACGAAGAGTTAGAGACGGTGATCAGGAAATCCATAACCAACAGCAACTCATCAACGCTGTGAAAAGGGCCTGGGAAGAGATTCCAAGGGAAAATGTCAGGCATTTGATTGAGAGCATGTACTCCAGGCTTCAGAAGTGCTAAACGAGGGGGCATACCCGTTACTAAAAGATGAGCATGGAGTATTTTTTTTTTGTTTTCAGTAACTTTACATTGTTTTTATTTTTAACCTAAAATGTGTTTCTTCTTTCAAAAGCAAATAAACTATTTAATCAATATTATTTGAATTTATATTCTTATGGTCTACATGGTAAAAACAACATTAGTTTCCGTTATAGAGACAATTTATATATATATATATATATATTGGTCTTATTATTATTATTTATTGGACAAAATACCTTGTGGCCCTTATTTTGGTTTGAGTAGTACAGTTACATTTTTTGTAAATAAATTGTTATGATAAACAAAAAAATTAAGTGCGACCTTGTATCGCAACCTATCTTTTATGTTACTGGTATTATAATATGTTGCAGAGTACTGATACAGACACTACGGCAAGAATTTTGGTGGCAATCGTTCAAATATATTTTGAAGCAAAAAATTGGTCAGCTCTCAATGAACAAGTTCTGTTTCTGGCTAGAAAAAAGTGAGTTATTCGTAAAAATCGCACGTCACTGATTCCTAAATTAGTGGTAGGCGCTGCCCCTTTATGGAAGACGAACAGTCCAATTTGCACCAATAAGAAGCCTGACATACTCATCACTAATAAAACACAACCAATTTTTCCTAAACAAATTAACCCGTTTTAATTGGAGTACCAATTAAAACGGGTTAATTTGTTTCACACATTAGTAGCTTTTTTCAATTTGTTGAGATTTTAATAAAAAAAATATACTGTATTATTAATATTATGAAGCTGAAGGGTTTTTTTTTGGTTAAACGCGCTAGTCTCTGAATCTATTGGTTTGGATTTAAAAATCTTTTTGTTTTACATAGCTAATTTATCTATATAGGTACTAGGAAGCGGATCAGTGATCAAAAATGCGGGTGTAAGCGCAGGAGACAAGTACATTATTGTGACTAATGGAAACATAGTTTTTTTACAAAAAAAAAAAACAATCTTTTACAAAGA
This sequence comes from Athetis lepigone, assembly GCA_033675125.1. Classification (NCBI taxonomy): domain Eukaryota; kingdom Metazoa; phylum Arthropoda; class Insecta; order Lepidoptera; family Noctuidae; genus Athetis; species Athetis lepigone. Next base: position 12,598,844 of record CM066236.1, read on the forward strand.
AATTTTACAAGTTCCGCAAGTGCGATTTTCAACTAGTTGATCCCCGCGGTTTCACCCGCAATTTAGATAATGCTACGCTCCCGTTGGCCGTACCGTCATTTTACAAAGCCTTCGTCGATAATAATTAGGCTATGCAATACAAAAATATTTTTTCAATTCGAAGCAGTAGTTCTAGTGATTAGCGCGTTTTAACTCTTCAGCTATATAATATTACATTAGTATATTTTGCTTCACCATGCTTTTAGGTCACAACCCAAACAAGCTGTCTTAAAAATGGTACAGGAATGCCTAACTTTTGTAAACAAAATTCCGGATACAACTGCGAAAATCAAACTAATTGAAACATTGAGTTTTATAACTGAGGGTAGACCTTATCTAAAAGCAGAAACGGCATTGCTTATAAACATTTTGACCAAAATTAAGGCAGAAGAAGAACAACGTATTCGTGAAGCTAATGACATACAAAAAGTTCCATTAAATTTTATGGACCCAAAGGAAAAGGCAAAACCAAAATTACGTAAACCATTAGACAGACAGTCAAAAGAAATTTTGTACAATTTATTTAATTATTTTAATGATATCAAAGGAAAAGACATGCCCAGTATAGTTGACACTGCATCATCCAAATTAGTGGCGTTTTCGACGGGAATACCATGGACCAATGTAAAAAGGGTAATGTTAGAAGGTAAACGTATGCAAGAAGGAGGACAGTTCAGTTCTGGAAAAAGAATAAAAAAGAAAAGGACTGGCCTTAACGATTTGGACAGGGCTGTTGTCCGAGAATCTATAATTGATTATTATTATGATTATTATAATCAAGATAAAGATTTTCCTTCTATGAAAATAATACATGAACAGATGAAGGAAAAAATTAATTATTCAGGTTCACTTGAGTCACTACGACAAGAAGTGTTACTAATGGGATTTCGTTGGAAATCTATAGAAGGTCGTTCTGGAATACTTATAGAGAAAAATGAGATACGGTTTCTAAGAATAAATTTTCTTAATAAAATTATCGAATATCGAGCACAAGGACGCCCTATCGTTTTTACTGGTGAAACATTCATAGACACATCAACCACACCGAAGGGTACCGCTAAGGGGCATGGTTTAGTAATTGTCCACGCTGGTGGTATGGATGGTTACGTCCCAAATGCATTATATATGTTTGAGCATAAAGGAAATAGTGATGAAGATCTTCATTATATGGATGCCGAAGACTATATAAAATGGATGAATATTAAATTAATACCCAATTTAAAACCAAACAGTGTCGTGGTTATAGACAAAACTTTTTATCAAAATATATTACAAGATCCTGCTCCTGGACCAAATGCTCGTAAACAAGAAATGCTTGATTGGCTTGATTATCGAAACATTGTACACTCATCATCAATGCTTAAACCACAGCTTTATCAATTAATATTGCAAAATAAAGAAAGATATACGGAATATAAAATAGATACTATGCTCCGAAGTAATAAACACAGCATTCTTCGGCTACCACCATATCACCCAGAACTAAACCCAATCAGAAAAATTTGGCCAATAATAAAAAGGGGGATCGGAAAGAAAAAAGATATGATTCAAATAAAAGATAAAAAGAAACTGGCAAAGGAAAAAGTTAATGCAATAACACTACAACAATGGAAAAATCTTTGCGAAGCAGCAATAAAAGAAGAGAAGAAATTCATTGGCCACGACGCTGCTATTGATGCCTTAACAGAACGATTGAATGCAAACGACAGTGATTCTTCAGAAGAGAGCGAAACCGAATTAGATGTAGATTTTCCAATGTCTGATGAAAGTGAATAAGAATCAAAACTTAAAAGTACCTATGCAGATTATTTATGTTGATGGATGAACCATCAAAAGTAGGGATTATGCATACAAGCATTCAAATCGAACACTTAGCAATAGAAGTTCAAAAGTATACATAAGTGTAATGTGTAAACGCGCGGTAAGACTGGGTTTTATACAGGGTGTCCCACGGCTATGCCACATGGAGGGAAAGCACCCTAAATATTGTAGATCATTTTACTGAAAGAAGACATTATTTGATTTTTAAAAACATTTTAAACTGTACTCATAGATATTTAGATAAATACATAGTTTAACTTTTCTGAACAAAATTTCACATCAAATGTTAAAATTCACGGTCTTCCTTTTATTTGTGACACTATGTTATTTAGCAAAAAATAATCCTTATGATGAAACCTTTCGATCGGTTGGGTTGATAAAACTACAGGATGATTATTTTTTCTCGTGGAACAAGTTCGATTCCCAGCCCAACCATTTAATTATTTAAATATCTATAAATGCAGTTTAGATTGTTTTTAAAATTCAAATCATGTCTTCTTTCAGTAAAATGTTCTATCTACAATATTTAAGGTACTTTCCCTTCACGTGGCATAGCCGTGGGACTCCCTGTTTAAGAACATTATCAATTTTTCTAGTCATTAGGAGTAAATATGTTTATTACATTAGTAATGACTACTGATTTGAAATTCATACAAAGTAAGTAATACAGGTTTTGATACAATCAATTGTTCTTGAAGTATTAAGTACATTAAATAAGATTTATTTCGAAAAAAATGGTAATTTATTGAGTCCTGTTCTAGTGCGCAACTTGTCACTTCTTTACTAGGCGTGTTCTTATAACACTAAAAACAAGTGATATACCTAATGTACAAAATATTAAACATTATTATTTGTTTTCATTATATTCAGGTACGTAGTGAATAGTACAGTAGTAGTAGTATATCCTAGCTGTTACAATCCGAACTAACATTACCGTCGTCAGTCTTCCGTATAACAGAAGTCATATTTTAATGGTCTCTGTAGGAGGGTAAAGGTAATAAGAAATATCTTATGTAGAGGGATCAGTGGGATAAGTTTCTAGCTAAAGCAGTAAGTAATAGTTCAAAATCTCCACAGAATAGCGTTGGAGAGAATATAATAAATCTGGCAGTCGTAGACCGAGGGATGTGTTTGAGTAAAAAATTTTTTTTATAATCAGTTAATACATCGGCATCACGAGGCAGTTACGCGGCATTATATAAACTATTTACGCGGTCCAAAATAATTAAGTAAGTGTATCTTTTATCCTACCGTAATAACTTTAGGGCGCTTTTTTAGAATATTTTTTTTTACCCATCCATCGGCAGTAGTAGCGCCATCTCTATTTAGCACCATCAAACGGATACTTAACGATGTAACTAGCCGGCCCTGGTTCGTCAATACTTTTCAAGATGGATTATTAGAGAAAAAGTGCTTAAAATTTGTCCTGACAAACTTAATGATTGTTAAATTTCTTTTTACTGTTTTTCGTGGGCATAAACACTGATATCCAGAAATCCTATTTTTAGGCCTATATCCGTGGGGTTGCGGAATGTTTATAATAGTTACCGTGACCCTAGAACATAAAGGGCAATCGAAGGAACATGAGTGGGTTTTAGTCAGTAAAAGTCTGACACGCCCTCCCGCCGCACCCAGGACGGGGAGCAGTCATTTGATGATTTCCCACCCACCAAAAAAAAAGGCCTATATCCGTCATAGTTGCAAGTGACAACTTCAGTGTGACGTAGCTAAGAGTTACTGGGAGGTATCTCACGATTTATGGTCGTTTGGTTGAATTACATAGAACTACCAGCATGTCTAGATTCAAAGACCCGATTCCAAAAAAAAACATGAATTTAAAAAATAAACGTAGAAATCCATAAACTGTGACAATTGCTCGTCATTCATTCTTTAATGTCATTTTGTTCATTCAGTTAATGTCATTGTCATTGTCATTTGTCATCGTAATCGTGAGTTTGCATTACCGAGCATTTTGGTTGGAATTGGAAAGCTTTTCATTGTTTACTCGAAATACTCAAGTTACTTGCTAGCCAGGACTAATAAAGTAATTCGCTAATTAATTCTAGTCTATACTGTGTTCTAGATTCGTTTGTCTTTTAAATTAAAGATTTTTATCTGTTTCAGTTTGGTAACAATGTCGACGAACGGTGATATTACAAGTCTTGATGCCAGCGGCAAAATTGTTAAAATGGAAGTAAGTACATTTTTGTTTGATCCAGCTTCCGTAATATAACCTTAAACGTGTTCTACCATAATGAGATCCATAGTGCTTCTGAGAGAAACTGTTCTAGGGTTGGCATTTGGGGCACCCAACAAGCCACTCAAATTGCTGATGTGTGATTAAATTTTATGACTTCTTCCTTGTACTATTACTTATTTGCAGTTATAAATATTATATGAATTTCTGTTTCAGGTGGATTACAGTACCACCTGTGATGAAAAGATTCCACTGTGGAAGTCATGGGCATCCAAAGGCAAAGTTCAAGAAGCCATTGACCAACTTTTGGCTTTAGAAAAACAAACAAGAACTGTAAGACTATGTTTACTGATAATACCTTGTGTTTGGTTACTAGTTCCCAAATATGGAACTATCAAATTGCTTTTTATCGTACTTTTTTACTTCTTGGCAAAATATTTTTATGTTATTTGTAATATGTTAACATCATATATGTAAATCACAAGAATTTATTCATGTTATAGGGGGCTGATATGGCTTCCACTGCAAGGATCTTAGTCGCTATTGTGCAGATATGCTATGAAGCAAAAAATTGGTCTGCACTTAATGACCAAATAGTTCTTCTGTCTAAAAGGAGGTAATTTTCTTGCATGTAAACAATATTTTAATCTTTTGAATAATCACTACGTGTTTTTAGTATATTTCTGACAACACTTGGACTGACCAAGTGTCTGAAACACAAATTTTTTAAATAAGAGTGGAAAGAACGGTGATAATATCCTACAGGTGGTGGTAGGAATAAAACCAGAGGTAACTTTTTAGAGGACTGTAATGGATATACAGTTTTTACAAAATTGCGAAAGAACAATAAAATATGTAGTTAGGAAGATGTGCGCGTTCAGTGAAGCGTGATGATGCAGTGCCGAGCCGACCCGACGACGCGCGCTCGCCGCTCGAGTGCCCCTCCCGTCTACCGCTGCTACACCCGCGGTCGCCCGACGGACGACACGTAGTGTTGTTCTTCAACAAAGAGTTTTGTTTTTAACTAATATCTATTATTATCTTTAGATCTCAACTGAAACAAGCAGTAGTGAAAATGGTACAAGAATGTTGCACTTATGTTGACAAGACACCAGATAAAGAAACAAAAATAAAACTAATTGAAACATTGAGGTCAATAACTGAAGGCAAAATTTATGTTGAAGTGGAGCGAGCCAGGCTTACACACATCTTAGCTAAGATCAGGGAGGAAGAGGGCAATGTAACTGAAGCAGCAAAGATTATCCAAGAGCTGCAGGTCGAGACATATGGTTCAATGGATAAACGGGAGAAAGTAGAACTGATCCTGGAGCAAATGAGACTTTGCCTTAATATCAAGGATTACATTCGCACACAAATTATCTCCAAGAAGATCAACACTAAATTCTTTGAAGAGGAAGACACCCTGGTTAGTGAAATCTTCTGCAATATTGGAGTAATAATGTTGAAGATTTTAGAAGGTTTATAAACCTTGTAAAATATAGTTAATCTTGTATTTTCTTGATACAGAAAAAATCAGCTACAGAAATATGTACTTGATTTCTAATTGAGAAATAATTCTTGATTTATGTAATTGGGAAAAAAGATCCTTGAGACTCTAAGTTACTTCTAAAAAACTCTGAAGTTATTTCTAAATAGTTTTTTTAACTATTTATACATCTCATTTACATATTTTAATTACTTACAGGAATTAAAAGAGAAGTTCTATCGGCTCATGATTGCTGTTGACCAACATAATGGCCAATACCTATCAGTGTGTCGTCATTTCCGGGCGCTTGGCCAGTCCGCTGGCTCCGATTCACTAATTGGCAGTGTAGTGTTCTTGATCTTGGCTCCATATGACAACGAACAGGCTGACCTTACACACAGGGTCAACGAGGATAAGGATCTGGATAAGCTGCCTGATTACAAGTAATTTGTTTTTTTTTGTTGTATTTCTATAATTAGGTAAGTACATTCTAGGTGGCAGGAATAACATTAAAAATATTGTGACAATAAAAATATACTCACCAGCCTAAAGCCAAGGCCATTCAGCAAAGTTCCAAAGTGATTTTTCAATAAACATTGAAGTTGATTTATTTCAAACTATGTGTATGACTTTTTGCTTGTGACAATGTTCTTATAAATCATTTTTCAACTCTGCTGGATAGCCTGATTTTATATCTTTAAGGCTTCGAACACACGTGATTCGAGACACAATAGAAAGACAATAGCAGCGCAACAGCCGGCTGTCGCTTGGTCGTTGAAAGGTTAAATACAAAATTACATTATATTTTTAAAATGTTTCATAACAACACTCACGCGAAAGGTCTTTTTATTTTTGTTGACTTTGCTTTTCTAGCTGACTCTCAAACTCTGTCTCTCTCAAAATATGAGAATAAATTATTTTACTATCTTAAATTTTTCAATTTATTTTCAGACAATTGCTTGGCCTGTTCATCAACCCAGAAATCATCAGATGGAACACTTTGTGCACGACATATGAGAAGATGCTTCGTGGAACGCCATACTTTGACTCAGCTGATGAAAAGGGCCAGGAGCGTTGGAATGACCTGAAGAACAGGGTTGTCGAACATGTAAGTATTATGCACTACTACTAGATATTCCCGGCCTTTTTCCCGTTGTTGACCCTTAAAAAATTAATTGCAAGTTTCTCCAATCAACTTAACACGTAAAAAAAAACATCTAAGTCGGTCTTGCTGTTTAGGGGGAGTTTAATTACAAATACACATAGAAGGTTTATAAACCAAACTTCAATAGAAATTGTCCCAAGCTACGATGCTATTTATTTTCAATATCCAAACCTATCATATTATCATGTAACATACAAATTTTAACTTTCCATTTCAGAACATCCGTATAATGTCGATGTACTACACTCGCATTACTCTAAAGCGAATGAGTGAACTACTCGGTCTGAGTGAGACCGAAACAGAAGAGGCGCTTAGTCAACTCGTTGTTAGCACTGTGGTTCGCGCCAAAATTGACCGCCCTGCTGGCGTAGTTCATTTCAGGTAAATTCGAAGATACCTATAGTGTAACCAAGACTGCTGCCTTCTGCGGGCTGTATCTCATGTATCAAAATAGCTAGAGAGTTGAAATTCTCAGTGTGTGTAATCCCCCAAGAAATATCATCTCGCTAGCCTTTTCCCAACCGCGTTGGGGTCGGCTGCCAGCCTAACCGGATTCAGCTGGATACCGGTGTTTTAAGTGGAGCGACTGCCTAATTTGTAATCCCCCCAAGAAATAACAAAAAAAAAAATTAAATATAACGGCGGTCTCCAGAAAAGAGACATTTGTTTTTAGCTTGATCTTATAAGTATATTGATACGTTCGACGGATTTTTCAGTCATTATTCAGGAAGTGAAATTGATTGTAGCGCGAATTATTTAATCAGGGTTACTTACTGTACTGCGTAGGTATTTTAATACAGTTTCTTATCTCATACTCACTTTGTGACTCCAAAGTCCAAAAAGCCAAGTGACAATAGACGAGACGACAAAAAAATGTAATTAGTCCGTCAGACAGAATTTTGGACACAAATTTTTTCTTTTTTCTCGTAAACGAAAAATGACGACGATACAGTGCGCATGACGTCACGATCAGATACATATTTTGCAGGACGGTGACGTCAAAAGCCCCCACTTTTAACTTTGTTGCTCTTTATCTTTGTATTTTTTTATTAATTTGATCAAGCAAAAAATACGTGTCCTGTATTTTTAGCCGATCTATCAGACGGACTAAACAGAATGCCATTTTTTTTTATGTTGTCGTCATCCCTATTATCAACTCGATATTGGAAACTAATTGATGTATTTATGTAAGTTAACGGTCAATGTGAAAAACCTTTACTATAATATTTATTTATACTTCTAATTGTAGTTTGAACATGGACGCGTCAGATCGCCTCAACGAGTGGTCGAACAACCTCAACACATTGATGCAACTCGTCAACAAGACGACGCATCTTATCAACAAAGAGGAGTGCGTGCACAAACATCTTCTTGCGACGGCAGAATAAATGATTATTATATTTTCTTTATTACTCTGTCAACGTATTATAAGTTATTATTAAAGATTTAAAGACTAGTAAAACCTTACATAATTTTTGTCGTCTAAAATATAAAAACAATTTTAATTTACTTTGAATTGTGCATTTTATTTTAAAAGGTGTTTATTTTTAAATTTGTTTGAAATAAATACTTAACTCCATTTATTTCTTTTTTTATTTCTAAGTCATTTCTTTTCTGGATGATTACCTAAGTAAACTAGAGAAAGTTGTATGTTAAAAGATTACAAGATTTTGTGGAGAGATTTGCTAGAACTGTCCTTTATAATATCGATGCTCTTCGAGCCGGTCTGTGTGAACGGACCCTTAGGCAGGATTTTGTACATTGGTGGATGGTGCTTGGTCTAATAGTAGTTTTTGATCACTATTTTAATCAGGATCGATTTACATACATTTTAGATGTATATTTAAAATGTGTTTTTTTTTTGCTAACCATACATTTAGTTCTTGAAAATCAGCACAAAATGAAAACACGAAATAATTGTGGTTCCAAGACCATTTCCGTATAGTTGCAACGGTTAACTTAATTCCCCTTTACTGCCTTGCTGTAAGTTTCCACTCTGTATACTCCATAATGTCACTGTCCACCAAGGCGTAGCTGCAGACGCGTATTGTCATACGCTTTGTATACGCCTGCTTGCAGCTTACATACAAAACGGAGCGTACTACGCGTAAATGACGAATACGAGTCTATAGAGCTACGCTTCCGTGGACAGTGGGCCTTAATCGTTTGTTTGCCAACGAATCAGGTTCAAAGTTTCATATGAAGCAACTTAATTCTTATTATCACAGATCCGCCTAATGTAAAGGTATGAGTAATTTTAATTAAAATACTATATTTGGTTCCGAATCTAAAAATTATCGTTATCCGATAAGATAGGTAACCAGACAGCATTGATTAAGTGAAGTTATTCATTTAGTCGCTTGTAGTAAATAATCGCGCCCGGTTAATTTTGAAGTTAAATTAATTATTACTTAATTAAAATGTTGTGTTCCTGTTTATTGTCTTTGCTTATTCCTGTAGGACTGGTAGTATTTTTTAGGATACTGAATAAGCCGGACAACCCAGCTATACTTGGTGTATATCAACAGAAGAATAAGTTCTATTGGCTCAAGTTTCTTTTTATGTACACAATTTTAAGAATCAGACAGGTATGTAAAATTATGGTTATTTAAATTTTAAAGAATATTTTCAGACATCAACCCTGTAACAATTATTTAGGGTTGATTGAAGAGTGTGAAAATTTTGCAAGGTTGGAAATAATAAATATGAATTCAGTCGATCTAACAATTTCTTTTTACTTATTTTTCTATTTTGACTCTTTTTAGTTTCGTTTTTTCTGTAATTATTCTTTTTTTCCGTCAGCTTAAAAATCATCTCAGCCGCATACTCGCTGTGGAAACGGGCAAAAGCTCAGACGGTACACAACACGTGCACAAGCAAGATGAAGCGCTGGAAAACAAGTATTATCTAGGAGATAATGCACAGGTAATTAGTAACTAAGAAACTATGTTACGTAAAATTGCATAATCAATTTGGTAATAAAAAATATGTTTTAGGCCATCGACGCGGTGTATTTCAATGGCAATAATAAGGACGGTGATGTCGTTATCTGCGGGATCGCGAGGAGACCCAAGAATGTTGTTGATGCTTTCTTGTTCTTGAAGGTTAGTAAGCTAGGCTACTTATTATTTGTTATACCTAAGTATTATTTAAAAGAAATTCCTTATAAGTATGTATAATTTCTGTTCAATAGTACGGCCATTAAAGTTTTTTCATTAACAAATGGATATATATTTTAATTAAAATTTCAATTGTTGTAGAAAGTAATTGGGTTTAAAGATTCTTTATTTATTCTAAAAGAACATACATTGTTCACTTAATGAATAAACATAATAACTAAGGTAAGTATAATCCAGTAGCTAGTAACATTTTTTGTAGGTAGGTGCGATGACTCATTTTATTTGTACAATACTAGTTTGTTACGTTAACTTAATAATGTTGTGTTGTTAGTGACGTAATGCTTAAGTTTTGTTTTGAATGTGTTAAAAGAAGATGTGTTCCTGATATCTGCCGGTAGATTATTATAAAGTTGTACACCTTCGTATTTTATATTTTTCCTGCCATATTGCGTCCGCGGGGGGTGTGTTTGTATTTGGTTTGGGTTTCTTTGGCTATATTTGGATGTTTTTATGTTAAAGGATAATTGCGTGTGTATGGATTTGGTAAGAATTTTTCTAATGAGAATGCAAGAATTGAATACGTAAAGTTGATGAATGCTCATTAGTTGGGTGTTTTTGTATAGTTCCGATGTAGGTGTGTGGTTGTCATAATTGAATAATAATTTGATTATTTTATTTTGTGTTATTTGTAAATTTTTTATGGTCGATTTGGTAGCGCATCCCCAGATTTCGATTAAATAGTTTAAGTGTGAGCGAACTAAAGAATTGTAAATATTGAAGCGGATTTTTTTTGGAATATTATTAATGTACCCGCGCATTGATCCCATTAGCGAAATTATTTTTGTTTTTATGTGATCAATGTGTGCTTGCCACGTGAGTTTGTTATCTAATCTAAGGCCGAGGTATTTTTCACAGTTACTTTTGACGATTTTGGTGTTGTTTATATGTAAGGCTGGGTAGTCAGGGATTTTTTTATTTTTAGCTGAGAATATAATGTATGATGTTTTTGATGCGTTTATGGTAAGTAAGTTAGAGCTAAACCAGTTGTATAATACATCCAAGTCTTTTTGAGCGTCAGCAACAATGGTGTTTATGTTGTTACCGAAATAGAATAGGCAAGTGTCGTCAGCGTATAAAGTTACTTGTCCAGTTAGACCTAGGTCTTTGATGTTATTTATGTAAATTGCGAAAAAGAGGGGGGATAGCAAGGATCCTTGAGGAACACCAAATTCTATTGGAGAAGTAGCACTCATGGCGTTTCCTATTTTTACTACTTGTTTCCTATTCTCGAGGTATGAAGATAGGATATTGTACATTTCTCCGGTGATTCCAATGCTTTTTAGCTTTAATAATTGAATTTTATGACTTACGGTATCAAAAGCTTTTTTTAGGTCTATAAAGATACCGAGTACAATGTTTTTTTTGTCAATATTTGTTTTGATGGTGGTGACTAAATCGATTGTGGCGCAAAGTGTATTTGATTTGGGTCGGAAACCAAACTGCCGGTCATAAATATAATTAATGTCGTTTAGGTATTTTTCTAATCTAATGTAAATTAACCGTTCGAAAATTTTTGACAATACCGGTAATACCGATATGGGTCGATAATTGCCGGGATCTGTCTTTGTGCCGGATTTGAATATAGGACTGACTTTCGCAATTTTGAGGGTATCTGGAAAATAACCATTTTTAAAACAGTTATTAATACAGTTTGTTAAGTTGGCCGCTATTAAGTTTTTTATGCATTTAATAGTTTTTGTGGTGATGCCATCGATTCCTGCGCTACAGCTTGGGTCTAAATTATCAATTATTTTTATGATTTCAGTGCTAGTACACGGCGTGAGGGTATCTAATTGGTTTGTGTTTGGATTATTGTTTATTGTTGTGTATGTTAAGTTATTGTGAAATTTGTGTGGTATTTGATTAGCTAAGAGCTTCCCTACGGACGCAAAAAAGTTGTTGAAAGTTTCGCATACTTTGATAGGCTCGTTAATGATTTCGTTGTTTACGTTTAGCTTAGGTATGTTGCAGGTGGTGACTGGGTTGTTATTAGATAGGTAGTTGATTAAGGACCACATCTTCTTTGGATTAGATTTGCATTTTGAAAATTTAGTAAAGAAAAATTGCCGTTTTTCTTTTTTCATATAGTGTTGTACTTCGTTTCTCTTTGTTATAAACTCTGTTTTGACATCGTTATTATTTGGTTCATTTTTGAATTTCCTCCTAAGTGTATTTCGTTTGTCAATTTCTGACGTAATTTTCCGGTTGATCCAATCGTCTCTGGGTAGGTTAAGGATTTTTGATTTCTTTTTTGTGTTTGTTTTTATTTTATCCTTTATAAAACTCTCTAGAGTGTAGTAGTTGTTGTTTGTTGCTATGATGTTGGTATTACAGACGTCCTTGTAGAGATTTGTGTAATCAATTGCTGCATAGTGATGTATTTTTTTAGATGGTCGTTTATATTTCTTTAGTTCCAGGTATATATGGTTGTGGTCAGATAAGGATGATTCAATTACAGCCATGTGAAAGTTGTCATTGGAGAGGTTCGAGCAAACATGGTCTAATATTGTATTGGTGGTACCAGTTGTTCGAGTTGAGTATTTCTTTTTTATTTTGTTTAGTATTTTGTATCCATTTTCCTTTATCATATTTGTGTAGTTTATTGTGGTCCGGTCCGGTTTTAATAAATCCAAGTTGAAGTCGCCGAAAATAATGCATCGCCGTTTTTGCTGAAGTTGTGAAGAATAATATTCTATGAAGTCTTTGCTATTCGTGTCTGGAGGTTTGTAGATAATGCCAACGTTTAGTGCATACTTCTCTAGGGAAATCCAAAGATAATTGTTGCCATCTACGTAGTTTTGCTGAGTATCTTGGTGTTCAAGGTCATTGTGGACGAAAATTGATACTCCTCCGCCCCGCCGATCAGTGCGGTAATTGTAATGATGAGTATAGTTCGGTATTTGCAATGATGTGCCTTCGGATTCTGATTTAATCCACGTTTCGCTTAATAATATAAGATGAATTACGTAGGGTGCCTTTTTCAAGATGCATTGAAGTTCGTCTATTTTTCCTTGTTTTGATAGGCTTCGTATGTTGATATATAAGAATTTAAGGGCTTGTGCGTTGGCATTAAGTTGTGAGTAGTTGTCTATTGCTTGATACGTTGTTTTGTTTACGGCTGGATAGGTTGTTATTGAAGTTGCAGTTGATATTAGTTTTTTGAGGCTGAGGGTACGGTGTTCACAATTTTAGGTAGTCCTTTGACATATTTTATGATAATGTTTATTTCGCCCTTTTCTTGGCGGCTCTTTAGTTCAGCTCTAAGATCGTTCAGGTATTTTTGTTGGTTGGGTGTTTGGTCCGAGAATATTTTTATATTTGCATTACTGACCTTGTTCTTGTTACGAAGTATGTGTTGGACTATTTCAGGGGATTCCAGGAATATTTTGATGTGCCTATTTTTATCAGCATTGTACTTTCCAAGGCGCAGGCATTTAATGATGTTAGGGCATTTATTATCTCCGTAAAGAGGTTTAAGTATTTTATTTATTTGTTGTTTTTCGAGGTATTCTCGATCTGCCTTGTTTGTGTCCTCTAGTTCCAGAACTCCTGCTATAATTATGTTTTTTGTCGGTCTTGTCGTTCGCGCATTTCGTAAAGTAGTTCTTCTTGTTTAAATGTGAAGGTTGGTTCGGTTTTTAGGAAAGACATTTGAGATTCAATTTGTTGTAGTTTTTGCTCGGTTATGTTACTTTTACATGCTAACTGTGAGAGATTAGTTTTCAAAACTTGCTGCTCAGTTGCCAACTTGTCCGCCCGTTGATTTATGCTCGATAAGTCTGTTTTAAGATCACTCAAGTCTTGCTGTATTTGAGACATATTGTCTGATTGAGTTTTTGCAAATTTTTCTAGGGAATCAAATATGTCTTTACGGAAATTACTTATTATATCTGTGAAGTGGGTACTCATGGTATTTATTTCCGTATATATTTTGTTCATCTCATTTTTGAAATCATGGTCAATCTCAGGCCTTTTTCTTTTGCGTAAAGTAATGGATTGCAAATCATCATTCTCGTCCAGTTTACGTAAGTCTGGGTATGACGACGATGTAGTTCCAGGTACCGCCATGACGGTGTTCGGTTTTTCGTTAGGAGATCGCACCACACTCATTATTTTTTTGAGTAGTAAAAGTTAAGATGCTAAATTTAGAAGTCCTTAGCGTTCGTTGCTGCAGGTAGTGTGATCGCACGAGTGCGAGCGAGACCAAAAATGTAGTTTGTCTCGTTTATCCGCGGGGGTGAAGAGGGCCGCTTGTTTGTTGACCGCGCATCGGGTCGTCGCGTGAACTATGCGCACTGGAGAAGTATTACAAAGTGTTTTTTTGCACAATAAATGTCACGGTAATTAGCACTGTCACTTTTCAATTTTAAGGTCCAAACTAGTATGATCGTTATTTGCAATAATTAGAATATTTTTTAAGAGAGCTTGACACACGTCTGTTCGCACTGACTACTGGACGTCGTTTCTTTTTTTTTCTTCAATCAAATTTGTTCTTCAATCCATTTACACAGCCCTCAAACGGCTCCTGCCCAATCTCGGTGGCCCAAACGCCTCCTGCCGGAGGCTCTACGCGGGGATCGTGCGGTCCATGGCCCTCTACGGGGCTCCGGTGTGGGCGCCCAACCTAGCCAAGGCTCCGGCCCGGCTTCTGAGGGCGTCCCAGAGGGTCATGGCGATTCGCATGGTGCGGGGATACCGCACGATCTCCTGCGAGGCGGCATGCCTCCTTGCCGGCACTCCGCCATGGGATCTGGAGGCAACAGTCCTTGCACACACGTACGAGTGGCGCGTGGAAGTGCAACGCCGGGGCGAAGTCCTGCTGCCGCGGGTTATCGCGGCACGGCTCACGGAGCTCCGGCGAGATCTCAGGGCGGAGTGGAGACAGCGACTGTCGCAACCTAGTGCTGGGCACGCCGTGATAGCGGCGGTAAGACCCCTCTTTGAGGAGTGGCTGGAGAGGCGCCACGGCGCTCTCACGTTTCGCCTGACACAGGTCCTCACCGGACATGGTCAGTTCGGGAGGTTCCTGTGTCGGATTCAGGCGGAAGCGACGCCTGGGTGTCACCACTGCAGCAACGGTCGCCTGGAGGACACGGTCGAGCACACGGTGGAGGTGTGCCGCGCATGGGCGGACCATAGACGTGTCCTCGTAGAGGCGATCGGCGGCGGTGACCTCTCGCGCCCAGCGCTGGTTCAGGCCATGCTGCGGGGCGAGACGGAATGGGATGCCGTCGCCTCCTTCTGCGAAGCAGTTATGCTAGTGAAGGAAGCGGCGGCGCGCGAGAGGCAACGACGAGCCTCTCGCCCCGGACAAAGACCCAGGCGAAGACGTCGAGAGTCGCAAGACGACTACCGGCCACCGTAGGCGCGGTTCTGCGGATGGCGAGCGATGGGTAGCTCGCCGCCCGGCTAGGACCAGGACCGCGTAGACGGCGCGTTTTGTTCCACGCGCGCCTCAAAGAGAAGGAGTCAGCACAGGAAGGGGCCCAACAAGGCCAACGCCTGCCGGGGTTGCGGAATGTTATGTTTATAACTGTTACCGTGACCCTGGAACATAAAAGGCAATCGAAGGAACATGAGTGGGTTTTAGTCAGTAAGAGTCTGACACACCCTCCCGCCGCACCCAGGACGGGAGCAGTCATTGGATGATTTCCCACTCACCAAAAAAAAAAAAAAAAAAATCCATTTAAATTTCAATTGGATACATCAATCGGTGTTCAAGATAGCTTAATTATATCTTATGGTCTGGTTACATATCCCTTTTGCTGACCGTACATACCTATCTATCTTTCTACAGTTGGATAAATTAGGTATTATTTTTCAGGTCAAAGGTGAAGATCTCCTTCTATCTCCTGAGTTACCAGACACATACCAAAAACAAGCGACTATCGAAGAG
This sequence comes from Athetis lepigone, assembly GCA_033675125.1. NCBI lineage: Eukaryota > Metazoa > Arthropoda > Insecta > Lepidoptera > Noctuidae > Athetis > Athetis lepigone. The sequence continues at coordinate 12,614,627 of CM066236.1, forward strand.
GGTTTGTACAGAATAAAAGGCCTGGAAGTAGTTAACTTTATCCCTATGCGTACTTGGAAACTAACTTACAAAGGTGACATGAAGTGAGTATCAATTTGTATATCTTATTATAATCTGAGCCATGTAATAATAATTCATTAATTAATCCACGAAAATATAGATAAGTACACAGCAGCTGTGTGATTGTGGAAGTACCTACTGCAACAGTGAAAACTATCTACAGTATATAATTGCCTCACAAAAACAGGTGTCTTTATCTTTCTGTCCTGTATCTCAATTCATAAGGGTCTATTCAGGGGGCCGTAATGGGGATCATGGCACTCCCCCCCTTGCCGGGGTCTAGGTCGATCACTAATAATTTTTATTATTGAATAACGTACCATATTTGACTGAACTTCGGGTTTGTGACGCCCCCTTAATTGAAGGATGACCCAATACCTACCTATGAATCTCTAGCCAGCCGTCTCAGCTACCACTTCCCATTACCTTATACTGGTCACTAATGTCACTATTCTAAATACCTATACCATTTTCAAAATCATAACATTTCATAAATCTTTTATTTGGTTTTTAACATAATAATTATAATCATTACAGACCCAGGAATAATAAGGAGAAGACAGTGTCTGTGGAAGCGGAACTGACATGGAGCGCAGTTTTCACACCTTTCAATTACGACACACAGATGTCGCCTCTATGTATGGCTAAAGACTTGGCTAGGGAGAAATGGTCAAGAAACTACTTTAAGCTACTTAAAAAGTAAGAACTTCTTATTTTTGTTGAATGTAAACATCAGCAACATTGAATATCCATACTAATGGTCATCATCATCTCCCTAGCCTTTTCCCAACCGTGTTGGGGTCGGCTGCCAGCCTAACCGGATTCAGCTGAATACCGGTGTTTTAAGAGGAGCGACTGCCTATCTGACCTCCACAATCCAGTAACTGGGCGACCCGATACCTCTTGGTTAGACTGGTCAGAGTTTCTGGCTAACCAGTAACGACTGTCAAAGTTCTACGAATGACAACAGGCTTTACGTGCTTTCCGAGGCACGGGTACTAATGGTATACATGCAAAAGTAGCACTATCTGTACACTATCGGTTAAAGCATAACAGCTTTCACGGCTAAACTACTGTACCGATTTCGACGAAATTGAGTATCTACAGAGTCAGCTTGCGGCTTGAACCAAGCAAGGTATCCGCGATAACCTAATACTTATAATTTCCAGATTACATCAAACTCATTACGAGCAAATGGGTGTCATAGAGGGCACCGTAACAATCGACGGCAAAGAACACATCATCAATATACCGTGTGTCAGGGATCACAGTTTCGGTAAGTTTCACTAAAATCTGTTCAGCTAAAATTACAGATTAGATACTAGATAGACGCGTAAATCAAAACAAACAAACAATATCTACAACAAAGTACAAAATATTCTAATGTTGAATGAGTATTTTTTGTTTCAAAATCAATAAATATCTTTAATAATTAATATCAGTACCACTGGCATAGGTTCATTGACATTCGTTTCATAAATAATCTTGCGCCGCCATTGCTACACATGATACCTGACAGCATTCTGCCACCCGCATCAGAAAATGCAGACACAATAGGAAGGAGAACAAAAAAAAACTATTTAGTCCGTCAGTTAGATTATCAAAAAAAATTGGAAACGTCGTTTTTTTTCTCGTAAACGGAAGGTTATGACGATACAGTGCGTTGAAATTTTAACTGAATAGTGACGTCACAAGCCCCCTCTCGAAAACTTTGATGCTTTTTATCTTTGTTTTTTTTTTTATTTGATCAAGTTAAAAACGTGTTTTCAGTATTTTTGGACGGCCTAAAGGACGGACTAAACAGAATGCCATTTTTTTATGTAGTCTTCATCCCTATTAGGCCAGCCGATGCCAGTGTTTTGAAACCCACTTCTGATATCTGTGATATCGGCTTACTCCTATTTAACTCGTTTCTTACAGGACCGTTCCGAGACTGGCATACTTTCCACCGTTACGTGTATCATTTCATATTCCTTGTAAACGGGGATTGTATGGCCATCGGCACAGTATGTCAGCCTTCAGTTTTGTCTCAGTAAGTACCCACTATTATTACTAAACACTCCTTTATTAAAACTTAGTACTTAACTGATCTATAAACCTCGAAATTCAGTCGCCACTCTCTTACGAAAAAACAAAGTATTATTATACATTTAATTTAAAAAGTTGCCTGGGTGAATTGAGTTCTTTAGCCATTTATTTACATTTTCCTTGTTTTTTAGCCTCACCATCGGTTACCTCTGTCGTCAATCAGACCAAGCTGTGCTACCAGTCAAGTCCAGCGACTTCCAGTTGTATCAACACGGGGAACATCAGATCCTACCCAAAGACTACGGGTTCATTTTCAAAGCTGGTAAGCATTATTATATAGTTAATAGATAGATCTAAAAAGAATGTGATTGTCGGTTGCGGTGCCCGAACAACCTAGGTGCGATATTTTCAGACAATAATATCGAATCCGTTATTACGATAAATTCCGATTGCAGAGAACTGCTTTTTTCCCCGATTTTATCGGATCGACCCATTATAGTGCTTCATGGTTTCTGTTAAGTATTTTGCTTCACAAGGAGTTTGCGGATCACTAAAAGGGTATATTCTGGAGAGTGAATCTAGAGTAAATCATGAACTAATAAATATCAAAACCTAAAAAAATTCCTTTACCGTGGCCTTATGGAATAAATGTGCTGATATTTCAGATCTTCCAAAAAAAATATTTGTTTTCCAGGAGACACATCGTACGTAGTTCGAGTGCAAGTGAACGACGAAGATACATTCTACATCGGGATGGACAGAGAAGCGAAGTTTTACGAGCGATGGTGCAGTGTCGAGGTGAACGGAGTCAAGGGTTCCGCCTGCGTCGAGTGGCATTACAATAATGTTCAGGCTAAGAACAAAAAGGCAGATTAGTAGCATACCTTTATCATAATAGTTGATTTTTAAAAAAGTGAAGTTATTTCAACTCTATGTTCATTTGTGGCCCACTTGCACCAAAACACTTGCACCTGTTAAATTGAAGTTATATGATTGTCATACATATGGGGCCAATGGGCGTAACTATCTCGGAGTTACAAGATAACAATGGCTGGTACAAACAGGCCACAAATAGACAGCTTCAACGTTAGTCAACTTCCCGAACATGACTTTTTGACTCGTCATCGTCGTGTTATGATAACTTTGTTCATCTAATATTTTCATATTGCTTTACGTATGTGTCGTAGTATTTCAACTAGCAAGTGAAATATAATCAAATGTGTTACTTATGCGTCGTTGTGCACACCGCATGTTATTATTACCTATGTTGCCATACAATTAATTTAAAAGTAGGAACTCTTCTAAAGATTTTGTATTTGAGGTAAATTAAACTAGAATTAGCGAGGAAAGTTAACTATATTTAGCATAACATTTTTTTACTTAAGTAAGTTATAACTTAGTATATCTATAAAATATGGACTAGCAATATAATTCACAATAATGACAATACATTTATTTCATTGAATGAAAAATCATAACCATTTATTACAAAAGACTAGATAACTGCGACAAAAATCTACTGACTATTGCGTTAGCGAATAGGCATAATACTGTATACTGCTATTTTTACCAATCAGCAATTATAAGCAAGATTTTAAAAATAAAAAAATATATTTGTCCATATTGAACTTCATTATGTTCACCTTATATTTAAGATGTCGTATATAACAGTATGAGTGAGAATCGTTTCTTGTAAATATTCTGTCGCAGTCATCTCTCCACTCAGGACCTATCCAAAGTAAAACAACCATTATGACTAATTTGTTCAGCTATTTCCTATTACAGAAAAATCCTTGTATAAAATAAAAATTGTTAGCAATATACCTTCTTTGTTTGTCTCATATACACTTTTGATGGACTTGTACTACCAAGTAGGTACGCTGGTATACAACAATATTTAAGATATGAGATTTTTATCATGTACCTCCTCAAGTTTTTGTATACCAAACGTGTATATCAGAAACATAATATTATGTATTTATGTATGTAGATATTATAAAATCCTTATAAAACATTGTACTTTTATTTATCGAACATCATGTATTAACCAGCCTCGTACTAAAGCTACTTTTGTGTGAATATATTAAATGAAGAAGTGGAAACTGAAGAAAATGTGAATTTAATTTTTTTGTGCATCATTTAATTTAATTTACTACAGCATAGAAGCTAAAATAAGTGTTATGTTGCAAAAAGCTGGTACTAATATTAGATAAATCAATAAAATATTGTAATGATGGTTAAAAAAGTTTACATTTTGAATGATACACATGAATAATAAACGTACAGTCACAAACACAATAACAATACAATATAATTGAATTCCTTCATGGAAGGAACTAAATATATTAGTCTGCCAGATATTTAGCATTACGTTTGTAACTGTACAGGAGTTACACATTCTATAATATGGTAAAGTATATTGACGCCTAGATTTCAGGTAACGATCCTGATATAAATTATGTATTTATATGTTACGTACACGTTATGGAAGACAGACTGATTTACTTAGAATGAATTTATGGAATTTTATTGGTCTAATGAGAAATTGAATAGTTTCATTTAAGGTACGGGGGTGTGCAAGTCGCAATAATGTTATCTATCAATTTGGAAAGAACTTCAACTTTGAGTGCTGATCAATAGAGATTATTTTTGCCGATCAAAAGTGCCGAAGTAATGCTTGAACTTCACGTAACCACAATACTTGGATACAGATTTACTTTGACAGTCAGACAATTGACAGTACAAATTCTACGTCTAGGCCTACTACACAGTCGAGTTTTAATCTTCATTTATAAGACTAGCTGTCGAAAAGTTATGAAAAAATACTTTCAAACACTTAACATTTTTTTTAGTTTATTATTAATCCCACATTTATATTAACATCAAATCGACTACAACATTCTAAGTTTTTTTTTGTCACACCGATCTAATATCAGGACGTTTTACTCTAGTTTTCATAAAAAACACGAATATTATTATTGGTCGGTAAGAATTTTGTAATAATACGAAATATACGATACTAGGTTTGGCAGTATCTTAGACTGGCACCCAAAGAGACCTACGAATTTTCGAATAAGTAGTCATAATTTATCAACAACAAACCTTACATTACATGATCACCACACAAATGATATCGAACACAAGAATAAAGAAATTTGTTAATTTGAAATTACTATAATTTTTTATTTTTAATCGAATTTTAGATACGTGCATTCTTAGGAGTTTTATGTTTTATATTATGCACGAAACTTGAAATGATTCTGGTTATTAACTACAAATCAAAGGACGAAATGTCGGACGTAACATTGCGTCTCGTTTGTGCGATATTCCTTGAAGAGGAGACTATCTTTTTCTATCACTGTCTTACTATAGATATACAAAATGTTCTACACTGTCGACTACCACGGTCACTGGAATGGACATCAGACTAGACGAATACTAATCACAGCACCTAATTAACATAGTTTTATCAACTCTTGAAATGTTCTTAACATTTCATTCGACGGTATAACACAGTGATATAAGGCAGGAAATATTTTAATTAAGTACTGTTTTAGAAACTCCACGATACGTACCTAAGTTTACGATCATCATAAAAGCTCATTTTTCTAAACAGGATTTGGAAATATTCTACACATCGAAATTATATTTTACATAGATTTAATTGCTAAGCCATAGCCAAAGGATATTAATTTGTTTAAAGCATCATAATTATTTGAAGAATATAGTATATGCTAAACAATTTAGAGCTATGGAAATATTAAATACTTAATACAAATATGAAAATTATATTAGACTGTTATTTTCACATAAGTCAACAACGATTATTGTTAGGAATACTGCTGAAGTTCATCATACTGACTAGATTTGTCTTTTATATGTTTCAGAATGAGCACATCACAAAAATTAACTAAATTAAGCATAATTTAAAATCTAATAAAAATTATAATAATTAAGTAAATCGTCTTTTGTAACATTGCACTCCTGTCCACTTACGCTAACTTAGGACGTAATAAATATAAATAATAAAAATAAAACATTTTGAAAAGTGTAAAACAATAAATATAACAACTAACATATAAACCTCTTTGGTAAACGTAATACTTCTTAATGGCATAAACGGCCATTTGGTCAAGATAAAGACAATCGAAAACAAATGTGTATATTACGCGTTTCATAGCTTGTACGGTCTACGTACATTTTATAATACATTATGCAACGTATACTTAGTAATGTAACCCTAGGGTGACAAGATGAAAAAATGACGGGACAACAGTGAAAGAATAACAAACAAACAAATAAAAAAAAAAAACACTTATCCACTGACGAGGAGTCAATTCGACACGTATTTTTTTAACGTGTCGAAAACCCACAGATTTATATCAGGTAGGGCCTCAGGTGAATTTGCCACGGGCCCCTAAGTTACGCCACTAAGTACACGTAATATTTTTAACATTTCAGAATGGAGATGACAACAAAAACATGTAACTGTGAAGTTACTTCAGTTAATGTTATTGAACGTTACATACCGCGGAGGTGCCGGGCGCGTGGTCCAGCAATGCTCTCCGACGTTTGATACCTTCGAGATATACCTCACGATTGAACAAGCCCGCTGCTAAGGGGACTCTGTAACAAAATGATGTACTCAAAATGTGATGTACCTACTTATTTATTAAGGTTTAATTATGATTTTCAGTACCTAATGAATGAATTGATTTAGATGAATTGTTGTCAACATTATTGAGAGTAATTTCTTCCGATTGAAGGTCTGAACGGTATTGTCTGCACGATTTGACTGTGCATTTTGTCGATTTATATGGATGCTAAGTGCTAACATATTTTGTGAATTCACTGTTTTAGTAATCTTTTTCTTCTCTAGCCTGTGCTGTCCCACTGCTGGGCAAAGGCCTCCCCCAAGTTCTTTCAGATTTCCTTATCCTTAGCAGTCTCGAACCAGTCCAGCCAGTCAGACGTCAGTTAGTAGGTAATCATATTTTTTTTTATAAAATGGAACAATTCAAAACTAATAAAAATAAAAATAACTATCAAAGTTAGCGGCAACGTAAAATATCCAAAGGATCAAAGTGACTGATTTCCGAAATCTAAAAGAATGCAGTTATTAAAGCCTTTTGGAAAAAAGGTTTTTAAATCAAAGTTGTTATTTTCCGTTCATAAGTAAAGTTAATAAACAGGTCCTATATCTCTATTTTATCATTCACAATCCGTTATTTGACACCTTTACTTTTTATGAACTGTAAAAAACGTGATTCTCCTATAGATTTTGAATGGCAATATCACCTTGTGACGTCACAAGCTAGTAACCCTATTGACTAACTATTTATTGATTTTAAAGCAATTAAAAATCCAATTTTACAGTAAATTAAAAACAAATCCGATGCTTAGGACTAATAAAAAGATAGGTTTTATAAAAATTATGTCTAAGATTTATCGGTTAATAGCGTCAAATACCGTATTATATTTATTTCGTCGAGTTATGAAAGTAGGCGCAAAGAGAGGAGGCTTTAATAAATTCATATCTCGTGCCAAATCAGACTGTCATGAACGAATTACCCAATGATGTGTAAAAATGTAGTATGCTTACACGTCAGTCCCCGGTCGCAGCATGGTCGAGAACAGTCCCCACACAGGCTTGTGGTCGCTCGTGCAGACCGACTGCACAGAGTTGTATGCTAAGCACTTCACCCCCGAAGTGACCGGCACCGAACTGATGCGACGCAACCCTGAAACAACTTTGGCGTGAAAATCAGACAGTGATGTATTCAAATGCTGGAGGATAAAATATGATAATGCTTTTTTGTTAGGTGCTTTAGTGATAGGTCTCTAACGTTTGTGGGAGCATTCATTCAAAGACGTCCATGTTAAACGTTACAAAGAATACGAGCATATGTAACTGTGTACAAACTTTATCAAAACCGTATATTCCTCAGTTGGAGGCTTTGAAGCTGACACTCACAAAATTAAAATAAAATATATATTACAAAGTTAATAGCTATAGGAAAAGTATTTCAAAGAGATATGTCTAAATTGTAAAAAAAAAAAAAAAGTTGACCTAATTTTGACCGCTAGGCACGTCGTTAGAGAAGTCAGTCGCGGTTCTGTTGTTTTAAAGCTTGGCCTAGACAATGACATAGTAGACATAAACATAATGTCTACTATGTTATTATGTCAAACATTTCACATGCATCAATAACTGTCGTAAGTCACTGCGCTAACAGTGTACCTCCCTCCAAGCTATCACACCGAATTATTTAAAATGTTACACACATGTTAGTAGAGTGTAAAGTGGCTAAGTTGCGCTGGCGCACTGCATTCGGATGCGTTCTAAAGTGGAAATGTTCTATTTTCGAACTGATGGAATCCGGATCTACTATACGGAGATACCTCTATTTGTTTTACCTAAATTTAACTAAAAGTAAATAATCATGACATATCTTTTATTTAAAAATTGTCTAAAAACTTTATCTAAAATGTTTACAATTAGTTAATTTTTTAAACCAACGTTGGCTTATTTTTATAGATTTAAATAATCTTTGTTTGTCTTTTATACGATTATTTTTACATAAAAAGGCATGCCAACATTGTTTACCTTAAGTGAAATAAAATAAAAGTTAAATTAAACAGACAAGGTATCGTGCGCATGCAGTGTAATATTGTGGCCACTTAGAACTGTCATTCGTATTCTGTAAGACCTGTCACAGTCATACTGCGGATGAATGAGTACCCATCAGTCGAACTCTTCAAGGAAGGCGTGATGCATCTCTGAAAAATCTACTCTACACATTATGTTAAACAATAATACATGGTGTAATTTTGTATCTGAAAAACCTTTCAGGAGGCAATTATGTGATCAATTTTCGACCCGAATCTAAAATCCCGAAATATTTTTTTCTTTATTCTTATTTACGCATAAGTGTGAAACTACTGTTCATAAAACGCGGAAAGTCTGTAACCATGCTATGACCGTACCGCCACACACACAAAAAAACGCAAACGATAATTTCATAGATATATGATATTTTACGAGTTCTACAACAACCTCCTGAAAGGTTTTGCAGTTTCAAAAATACACCTAGTATATAATTATATACCAACACTGACTACCGGTATCTGAAAAGCTATTCAATTATATTTAACTCTTGTTTAGTGATTTAATTGTCTGCAGTAATTTCTGAGACATAATTAATTATTTAATTTAAAAAAAAGTTTTTTTTATAATTAGGTTTAAAAAAATGGACATTTTAGAGAAATTAGCCAATCAGCCTTGGACATGTTACTGTGTGGTGTGCTTGTGCCATATCGGTATGAGGGAACACCACAGAAGAATAACAATGAGCAATAGTCATTAGCTATTTCCTACTAATACTAAACATATTATAAAATGTAGCACCATTTAACTGCCGAGGAAAATTGGAGCTTATCACAAGGTAAAACAGGTCACAAGTTATTTACCAAAGGGTCACCAGATTAGTGACGATAACATTATATATTAAGAAGGGGGCTCACCAGAAAACGCAGACGATGAATTACAGGCCATTGACCTCGCTTTGTAAAGTATCCTGTCGGTATAAGCCGGGGCTCGTTGCTTGCTAGACGTGTCGAACTGCTGACTGCCTGGATCGTACTAAAAATAACGAATATTTTGTTTTATTCTCTGGTAAAATGAAATTCCTTTGAAAAACCCGACGAAAACTATGTTCGAATGAAAATATTTGTATCACAATATTCACATTATTGAGTAACTCGACTATGAATAGAATGTCCTAAAGGGCATAATCGCAATACTAAGACTTATGACTGGCGAAATGAGATAGAAGCACCCCATGCCAGTCTACTTTTGGAAGGAACATGTGATCTATTCTGATCATCTGACGTACTATCATAATCATCATTCAGAAGAAAGATGTCTATTGCCGGACCCCGGCCTCGCGCCACCACCGGCTTTGTGGCTCTTAGATTCACCGGATTTGTGCGAACTTCATTAGATCGTCGTTCCTGCACTTTAACAAGAGTCTACCCAAATCCAAGACGAGTTTCTCCTTTATCTGTCATTGAAGGCCATCCTTTCTGAGTTGGTGTTATATTATATTGTTTTTGTTTGAGATACTAGTTGTTACCTGCGGCCTCGACTGCCCATTAACATACAAAATTTCATCCCATATTACCGAATGATTTTTTGCCTCTGCGTTATCAAGACAAACTTACTTCAAATGTCAACGTTTATACCTTGTAAGTAGGTGGGAAGGTAATGGGAGCTTCCCTGAAGTCCCGGAAGGCGGCGCCATCTTCAAGCACGGCGGTCAACTGATCCGCGTGCAGCAAGCCGTGCGGCAGGTGATGAGGTAACGGGAACTGTGGGTGTAGAAACCAGGGTATGTAGATAACAGTGCCCTTTAGTCCATAAACTATCGTAATAGGGGAGAATTTTCTTAACTGTATATTTCGGCTGAAAACGGTGGATTACATGAACAACTGCCTTTTTTTTTGTTTTCGAGGGGAAACCTTCAAAAGGCGCCTGGACTTTGGGGATTAGTCCAGGGAGTGTGGGATTTTGACCTCACTAAAACCACCCCGGTGATCACCAACAGCACTTAGAAGGGGCTCCGTTACCTCTTAAAAGACCACTCCGGAACCCCCTCCGTGCAACGCCTGTTAGGGCACATCCCTGAGGAGACTGTACAGCGGTCTCCCCTCACTCTCATTGTGCACGGCAGCACGTGATCACTGTGCCACCGTCTTCCGTGGAATCACTCGATGGGCGAGCAGAGTCCCCACTCTGAACACCCGTTATTCCATGGGACAACTGCCTGCCAGACCACAGCCCAGTTACTGGATTAACAATATCCTTGGTAAGACTGATTGACAGATTTTTTGGCTAGGACATGAAATGACCATGGAAAAGAACGTTATGTGATTTCAAAGACATGTCCATCTACAATTTTAAATTTCAGTCTGCTACGTAGAAATTTTTAATGACTTACTAATGAAACTGTTATTTGGTTTTCCCCAATAATAGTTTGCCGTCACTCCACTTTACTCTAGAGCAACGACCATTGTGATTGATGGTCCAAAAAGCATGCAGGCCGATCACCGATAAACTGCGTTATATAAATCGCTTCGCTTTTTAGCCAATGTTTTAAATACAAATACATAGTATTATTATTATTTGGTTTTGCCATGATAGTAGTTACACAGTGATTCATCAACATCATTTTAAACAGAGCTATGTGCGGGCCACCATGTGGTACCATGGTTCAGTATAGAATGAAATAACAACATTTTCTTGCATATTATGTCAAAGGCCCGTTACATGCAAGGCTGATGAACCTTAATGGTTACACCATATAGATACGTACCTGTGTTTGCTCGATCCACCGCAAAACAGCGGCTCTAGGTTCACCCAATCTGAAGTTTAGATCACCGCACCAGAACACGTAGTCGAAATTGTTGGTGACGTCTGAAAAGATAGCATATGTAGCATAGTAATTTCCTTATTTATGATTATAGAGATAAGCGAACTCTGATTCATTAGCTATATATTGTAAGCGCAATTACAGGGTTCTTTTTAATTCCCTTGTAAGAAGCATATGAAAATGTAAGGACCTGATACCACCCGGTTGCGGAATGTTTATAATAGTTACCGTGACCCCAGAACATAAAGGGCAACCAAAGGAACATGAGTGGGTTTTAGTCAGTAAGAGTCTGACACGCCCTCCCGCCGCGCCTAGGACGGGAGACGTCATTTGATGATTTCCCACTCCCCAAAAAAAAGGAAGCAGACCAAACATTAAACTTTATCGTTCTCGCATAATTTGATCAACTCAATTGACCTCAGAGAATGTCACTCAGTAAAAGAGTTACTTATCCATACTAATATTATAAATGGGAAAGTGTGTCTGTCTGTCTGTATGTTTGTCTTTCTTTCACGGCAAAACGGAGCGACGAATTGACGTGTATTTTTAAGTGGAGATAGTTGAAGGGATGGAGAGTAACATAGGGTAATTTTTGTCTCTTACTAACGCGAGCGAAGCCGCGGGCGATAGCTAGTAAATACATATATAAGAGTTAGTTGAATGAGTTCGTGCAGCAATGGTACTACGTCATTTTCAGATCGTTACATCTTTGTTAGATTACTGCCTAGTTAATAAGTTTACCTATTAAATTAGGTAGGATCATAAAAGAAGAGATGGAATTAATAAGAGTAGGTTTAAGATAGCGGAAAGATTTGCGGTCGTAAGCCTCCACAAAATCTAGTTAGGTACACATTATATCGATCTTGATCCATTTGAATATGTGACGGTTAGTCACGTTTCCTTATTGAATAATAACAAAATATCTTATTTTTTGTTCAAAAAGACCCTTCTCATGGTCCGCCACTTAGGAAAGCATAAATCCTCTATTTAATGCGAAACAAAGTTAAGACAAAAGTGCCAGCCGTCATACCATAAAACAATTTATCGTTGAGTTCCAAAGAAACTTGTAAAATATTCGATTTCTAAATGTAACTTACAATACAAATTCACATCTGGTTGCCATAAAGAGACCCATCTATTAACATGAAACGATTTTTAGAACAATTGAGAAATGTAACAAAAAAGGGTTCCGCGAATTCGAGAGATGCGTGCGAGCAGGGCTTTCGAACACGTGGTGTTTGGTAAAAGTTGGAGAGGCTGAGGGCAGTTGGTTTCTAGTGACGAGGGACGTCGGTCGTGATCTAGGCGAATTAAGTTAGGGAGATCGGAGAGTGATTCGACAACGTCTTGTAAAGTTCGTGAACGGAGAGTTTAGTTGAGTCGATAGCTCGAGTACTCGTGGTAGCTTGTGGTCTAGTCTGGTTTGTCGTGAGTGTCAGTGTTTGCACGCGGCAGAAGGCAGGAACGAGTCTGGTCTGGTAATTGAATCTATATCTGTCAATTCGTTGTCCTGGTGAGTCTTTGATCCGTTTTTAGTATTAATTACGGTCACTTAAATATTATTCAGAGTGTACGTTAATCATATAATCTATCCTAAGTAACTAGACTAGCTATCACTATTAATAGATTTATAAATAATGATTACCTTACTCTAGCATGTAGATACTATCATATTATGTTATTAGTATTATATTTATAATACTCTCATCCTATATGCCCATCACCTAATCCGCACCTTGGCAGGGACTCATCATGAGCGTTTGGCTGTAGGGAAACGGCGACAGCCTTCCGGCTTACTCTACATGCTATATTATATATTATATTATACACCGCTACATATTGTACATTAACACACCTGACTAATGGTACCAGACATACAAGACATGGAAGGTCGAACCGTACTTGCTCAAACTACTAAAGTTCTATGCGAATTCAGTATTTCCAACTTGGCTGCAATGCAGACAGTAATTGTTTAATGCTAATGAGAGTACAGTAATAATTACGAATTAAAGTAATTATAGGCCAACCGAATGTTTATGATGATAACTGTTTCTTACAGAAGGTCTGGCACAGAACGCGTATGCGCTGGTCATATTGTTCTCGCATCACCCGGGAGCGGGGGTAGGCTTCACCAAGTACCCCTAACTAAGTTGGTAGCACCGTTCTGTGAACGCTAGAACTTGTGTCTCGCTAAAACCCCACATACAAAGTAGGCCGCTGGCCGCTTATATCTGAATCGTCACTCTTTAGCGAAACACTTGATTTGGGCGCTGAGCAGCAGATACATATGCAGCGAAGCAACCTCGAAATGGGAAGATTAAGGGGATGTGAGTGAGGTGACGATTTACCACCTCGGAGAATACTAAGGACAGCCGCAACGAATTCTGCTACAGACTGAGTCTCCGGTATACTTGTGCTAGTTTTATTGTACGGGGGTAGACTCACATAGGCTGCCGTAAGAGGGTCATACACACTAGTACGCGTGTAGGAGTATTTTATTATAAACTTGTCTTCCTCAATGGTAGTTGGACTTCGCAGATCGACTGCCTTCAGGTATTGTGTAAGACATGGATTTGTTTAGGGAACGTGGACAGCTAGAATTGCGGCGTCTCCCATAGGATTAACGTATTGAGGTCTAGCAGTACACGAACGCGTCTTCTATTGTAACTCGTTAGTGGGGTGGGGCTTTAGCTGTAGCTTAACGTAATCTTTAATGATGATTTCATAAGCGCAAGTGTAACGGTCCCTTTACCACTCCTTTACATGATACAATATACTTTTGCGTGTCCTCTCGTCTCTTCAATTTATTGTTTAATTTTATAGTATGTATATTTATAACTGTGAATTCCCATACTAACATCCTTGGTCCCCTCCTTGTCCCCTAGCTTTCTAAGTCGGGACAAGGCAGTATAGGCTTATGGGAATTCATTCCGTAGAAATGGTGGGAGAGTGTCCAGTCTGGGACGAGCTCTACAGGACCGTGCGGTGGAGGGGCGCGGTCCCTTCCCCTTCGGGGGAAGCCTTCCCCATCACTAATGTTTATATTTAGGAAAATCGAAAATTTTATCAACCTAGGGTCGGCTAGGAACAGTCACAAATAGGATTAAACGGTAACGTTATCTTATCTTTCTATGGGACGTTTTACTACAAAACAGTAGCTACCTTTTTATAAAGTATTAAGATCAAGGATTTGTAATTTTGTCTATAAACTTTCCGTCAGGCAATGTATAAAAGAATTAAAATCAGTTTGACGCGACGTACACGTGTCAACAAAGATATCGTAAAGAAAATTATATCAGTACAAATATTTCATACGTTTCGCGGAAGGAAAGTGATTGATGTATTTACGTTTTATGTTTAATCAGGAATTTTTTGTTACCCTACACTAAATTTCTAAATCCATACTTTCCATACTATTCCATATTCCATACTAATATTATAAATGCGACCGTAACTCTGTCTGTCTCTTCTTGACGCCTAAACCACTGAACCGATTTGAATGAAATTTGGTACAGATATAGTCTGGAGCCCAAGAAAGGACATAGGATATTCCCCGGATTAGATTTCATCCTGGACATTCCCCGGGAACGTGAACTATTATTCCACACGGAAACAATCGCGGGCAAAAGCTAGTATAATAATAAAATAGCTAGCAATTACGAATTCGAATTTTTAAATTCCATAATATGGATGAGATTAGTAATTGATACATGGTGGTTTAAACTGCAATATGAAAAAAAATTAAAAATATAGAATAAATCTGCACTAAAATAGTAAAATTAGTTCTTTGTGTGAAGTAAACCTATTATATTTACGCCTAAGGCGCAACGCCCTAGGGCGTAAACAAAATTGGTTGCAGCCCGAGCCGAAAGCGAGAGTTCAATCATAAAACGAAAATGAAAGCGAGAGCTCAAACAGCAGCATAAGAGAATAAAAAAAAATTAGACATACCTTTACTTTTATGCCTGCAAGGCAAATTCTTTGGCAAATCAATAGACCTTATTATCCTTTTGATATCAGACACTCGTTCTTTGACCTTCTCCTGATGCGCCGTTAAATGTGCAGTCACGAACAAAAATGTGGATCCAAATAATGCAAATGATATAGCGACGGCGCCTTTAGTACGGAATGCCGTACCAGGTCTGACTGACAGACTTGCGTCCTCAGGAAGAGAACAGAACCATATAAGGTCTCTTCTTATAAATATCATTAAGTGGATTGTTCCTGAAAAATAAAAATAAAAAACTGATATGCAATATAATTTTTTTTTAATATCAATTTTTATACATAACACAAGAAAAGTATCCACCATCCCATTTTATCCCTTTATTCAATTCAATTTATTTATCCAGATAATAAAATCCATAAAATTGCATACATTCATTCAAATTAAAACAATCAGTGATACATAAAATAAATAATAGGGAAATTGTTAGTACTATGTCAATTAATTCAAATAATAATAACAATCAAATAATCTGTGATACATAAATTAAATAATAAGGAAATTGTCATTTCTATGTCAGTCAATGAAAATAATAACAACATTTAAATAATCAATACAACAGATTTTACCTTCTGTCTTTTTTTAAGGAAATGGAAAGAAAGAGATGCACTGAAACTAAATTTAGTTTTCTAGTGAACAAGGAAATTGGCGCCATTAATTATAAGGCAATTTGCGAATGTGTAATAATAATGTACATTTTAAGTATTTGGTTAACAAATGGAAAAATCCTTCTTATCATTCATCTACAAAGTAGTTTGCAATATGATTATATATACTATGATTACTCACCTAAATAATAAGAATGCAGTAACAGGTGTGATGGTCCCAATACTTCTTGGATGGTAATCTCCCATTCGGTGCGCTCCGAGTATGACTCTTGTGTACCAATTGCAAATATGTCAGGAACATGTGTCACTTGATTCGGGAATATGAAATCGGCTAATTCCCTGTGTCAATATAAAAAAAAATTGTTAAAAGCAAAGAAATGTATGTAAACAAAGAATTTGTATAAAAATATTACTTTGGTGGAGGTTGTCCATTCATGTTCCATGATCCTACAAATATTTTAACTTCTCTATCTGGGAAGACATGTTCTAATTCCGCAGCCCCTAGAAGGGAATGAGATGCGAGACGCCCATAAAGGTAGTTCCTGAAATTAAACATTAAATTCACTTTTTTGAACTTAATTACTAAGCAAGTTTTCTTTTTAAATATTTCATATTTTAGTACCTACTATAGGTAGGCTTTTTTCTACAGGAAAATGTGAATGAATATTTGATACATAAAACACAAAAACAACATAGACAACAGGTAACCTTTCTCGAGCCTCCTGAGTGGGTATGAGACGCAGCACCTGTGCAGCAAGCAGCGAGTTACGAGCTAAGCTGTCAGTGCTCCCGGCACGCGAAGATGACCGTGCAATAGACGACTTGGTCCTAGTGTAGACAATTACAAAAATACAACAGAAAAGTTTCCAGCACCATTAAATGTAGAAGAAGTATAGAGTAAGAGATGAACTTATAAAACTAAATACACCTTACCTTCTTTTCCGATCTAAAGAGCTACTCCGATCACTCTCAGGTGATGATGCGCGATACAATGGCTTAGACTCATTTGATATCAAATGATCAGCAGATAATCTCTTAACAAATAATTTATTCTTGGTTGGCTTGATCCCTTCAAACGATCCTGAATGTTCAAAACATTTCTTGATATCTTCACTTTTGGGAAACTTGACAGTAGCTTTGGGTATTTCTTCAGATTTGGTTTGAGAACAGATTGTTTGGTCACTTATACTGTTTGAATTGTTTTCTGGACTGCCAGTCACAGATCGTGCTTCGTCTTTAGAATTTTGGTTATCAACCAAGCTTTTAGGGCGCGACCGTCTGAAGAAAGTCCTACAACACTTCGGATTACTATCATCTTCGTTGTGAGTATTGGCCGTTACGTTGTTATAAAAAGGTTCTGCTGAGGAGTTTTGCTGGTTTAGGATCTCAATGTTATGGTCCGCACTATACGCACTTGGGGCTAAAAATGGATCAGCAGGAGATATTGGTCGAGACGAAGATTGAGCAAATTCGTCGTTGGAATCTGTATCGACGACGCATCCAACTTTTGGTGATTTTTTAACAAATAGACGTTTCCGCAGTGACAATTTTTGTTTCGTTTTTGTAGGTGAAGTTGTCATGTTTGGTTTTAAACCAACAGAACGATTAATTTAAGTTACTAATTACATTTTTACTAAATATAGACAACATAACCTAATACGGTTTTAGTAGACTGACATTTTGCGCTCAGGAAACTGTCAAAATCTTACTGGTACGTTCAAAAGACTTTGATCATTGTTAGATTGAAAACTCATTTTTGTGTTTCAAAATAAACCACTAATAAAAAAACCACTCGTAAAAAGTGTTCAAAATTTTTGAAATTATTATTATAATTTAACACTATTTACGCTTCACAGTTGTCATGGCAACGATTATTAGCCCTTTATGATTGGCTAGGGCAGGAGGGCACTTTTATTCATTTTGAATCAATAACCTTGCACGTTATGCTTGAGTGAATGCATCGAATCAGTCGACGAGGGCGACATAATTTTAAATGGGTAGGTAAGTATGTACGGTACGGTAAGTATATAATTTAAGGTATGTATTAGCCGTGGGTAATAAAAGCATGGTGATTATGTAGTTAGGTGGGTAGGCATACGTAATTCAATGAAACACAAATTGGCAAGTAAGTGTGATATATATAAAAGTTATATAATGGTTATGACAAAAATATAAAGAAGTAACATAACTATGCTTATTTTAATATTAGCTGCACTGCCTGTGCCAGGTACTAGCAAGTTTTGTCCATTGTATAAAGGTGTTGGAGATAAGTTCCCACCGACGACCGATTGTATGCCGTTACCTGTAAAGTAAATTAAATACGGTTTTTTATTTCTTGCCTAGATCTGACCATTAATATTTTTGGGTATAACTGTTCTGTGCGGAACTTGTTTATTGAAATTGAAATAAAAACCTTGATAGTTAGGTAAGTACAATAGGGATGACGACAACAAAAAAAATGGCATTCTGTTTAGTCCGTCTGATAGACAGGATAAAAATACGGGACACGTATTTTTTTGCTTGATCCAATCAAAAAAACTTACAATGAAAAAGAGCAATAAAGTTTCGGAGTGGGGGCTCATGACGTCACCATCTTTTAAAAAATGTATAAGATCGTGACGTTACGCGAAATTTCAACGCACTGTATCGTCGTCATTTTAAGTCTATGAGAAAAAAGAAAAAATACGTGTCCTAAATTTTTTGATAATCTAATTGACGGACTAATTACTTTTTTCGTCGTCGCTTATTACGACAGTAAATGGTGCCGATTCCGTAGTTCACAAACGATATTAATAAGTTCATCCTTCTCTTTCCATCTTAAAAGGACAGAAGTTAAAATATTAGATAAGTCCTGTCTTAAATTGATGATGAAACTATAAGGGTTCCTTTTGTACTAATTTGTTTCGGACCACTAAAATGCTGCAATTTTATCATTGCAAAGAAATACTTTTATTTTATTTATACTGAAAGAAATATTTTTTTCCTTCATCATCATCTCCCTATCTTTTTCCCAACTACCTATGTTGTTGTCGGCTTCCAGCCTAACCGGATTCAGCTGGAGACCCCCACGACCCAGTAACTGGGCGACACGATTCCCCTTGGTTAGACTTTCTTTTGACTACCTCTATCGACTGTCAACGTCTAACAGCCAAGTCAGGGCCAACGATTTTACGTGATTTCTGAGGCACGGGATGTCAGTGATGTCAAATATAAACTTAAGAGTACTATCGACAAAATTGAATCATGACCCATTTCGACGATAAATCGTTTGAAGCTGTCAAAATAATAATACTAGACGTGTGACATTTTTAATACATGTTTACGCGATTGTCGACCTAATTGTATTTGAATGTCTGTAGGAAAATAAGCTTATAGAGGGTCATGATTCCATTTTGTCGATTGTACATTTGAATTAAAAAGTCATATTGGTACTCGCCCGGATTCGAACCCGCAACCTTTCTTTTACAAGAGGTAGGCTTATCCATTAGGCCATCACGACATTTCATTCACGTCATATCAATTTTTCCATATACATATAGAAGTATTTTTTCATATTGATGATCAGTTACTTACCGATATTACAAAGGTCACTTGTACACGCTCTGTAAAAAGTCCTGAAGGTAGAATCCGTAATTTCGTGGTTTAGAAAATCAGGTTGGCTATCACAACCACGAGTAAAACTGGCCACGTGGCCAACCGGGTCCTATGAAAAAATCTGAATTAAATAAAAAAAATATGCAGTTTCCATTCATTAAAAGGCTTATGTTTATGATCTGTCCGTCGGTCTCTATTAGTGAAAAAAAAAACAATGATCTATACTTAATAATGTAGTAAAAAACCGCCAAAAGCGTGTCGGGCCACGCTCAGTGTAGGGTTCCGTAATTTCCCGTCCGTCATAATAGGTGTTCGTGTTCCCACTCATAAGTTTAAAAAAGGCTATTTGTTACGCAGAAATAAGTACGCAGAAATTATTTTGTATAACCTTTTTGTCTTTTTTGTACAAAAACTGTTCTTTCTATCAAGTTCAAAATAATTTTCCTAGAAAGTCCTTATAAATTTCTACTTATCAGATTTTTTTCATATTTTTTAAACTTATGGTTTAAAAGTTAGGGGTGGGGGGACACATTGATTTTTGCTTTTGGAGCGATTATTTCCGAAATGATTGACATTATCAAAAACTGATTTTAGTAAACCCCTATTCATTTTTAAATACCTAACCAACAATATATCACACGTTAGGGTTGATTGATATACATATTGGTACCAAATTTCAGCTTTCTAGTGCTAACGGTCACAGAGATTAAGCGAGGACGGACAGACGGACAGACAGACATGGCGAAACTATAAGGGTTCCTAGTTGACTACGGAACCCTAAAAAGTAGTAAATGGGTAGCAATTTTTAGTCACCAGCCTGGCCTGACTCAAACTGGTGCAGACAACTAAAACACAAAATGTATAGAAAAGTTTTCTTCACTTTCTGTTTTTTTATTCCAACATGGTTTATCCCCATAGTATATTTTTATCTGTAACCGCTCTGACATCGAAATAAACGCACACAAGACCTATCTTGTATTATAAGTACGTACTATTATAATGTAAGCACTATTATAATGTTTATACTACTGGTAGGTACTTACCAAAAATTCTTGTCTTAATATGGTACAATAGGTGTGCGGGCACTCAACAGTCCGAGTGTCATTGGTTATTGTTAGACAATCTCGGTCCGAGTCCACAGACGAGAAGCCACAAGTGTAGCATCGTAGTCCACCTAAACATTGACCACATTTCATCAATATTAGTGATTTCAAGCCTTCTTCATAGCTGTACCTCGGGGTTTCACCTACGTTTTAGATTAGGTACTGCTCCGCTAGCTCAGGTCCTAGCGTGATGTTATGTAGCATAATAGCCGTCCTCGATAAATGAACTATCTAACACTAAAACTGTTTTTTTCTTCGTTTTAAGTCTCTTTGATTGTATTTTCTGTTATGTAATTGTTTGTTGTTCCAAATAAAATAAAAATAAAGTAAAATAAAACAATTTTTCAATTCCAACTTGCGCTTCCTGAAATAAGCGCGTTCAACAAACTCTTCAGCTTTATAATAAGTATCAGTGTAGATTGAGTCGAATTCTAAGCTTTGACTTAACAGAACTCCACGTAATCGCCAGTATTAGTCATTCTGCTAAAGAAAGGGAAGAGAGAAACAATGGTATATAGGATAAATATCCAGGATTAGAGTGTGGGCTCTGGTCGAACCAAAATTCATAACCATAATTCCTTAGGCCCTTATGACTTCGACCCTTTAGTTAATGCAAAATGGTTTTCACTTCTGTGAATTGTGAACCCAACTAGAGCCGGAAATGCGTCAAGAAAAGAACAACTTGCACCTACTTTAGTCTTTGATAAAGTGAAGCAGAGAAATAAAAAGATACTGGCTGTAATAGAATAGTAGCAAATGTTAGCTCAACACGAAACTTACCAACAGCATTTCCAATAACACAAGCAAGCACAAACAACACTATTTTGGCATCCATTTTGCGCACACAAACATTCTTTTGTCACTGACTTCAACGCACTTCGGTGTTAATTTTCGATATCACTTATTATCAGAATCGATGAACACTTTAAACTGCGTATCTTATCAATTCGAATTTGTATTTAATTTCAATTCAATCTCAGATCTAGGATACTCTTTTGTTTGATGTTATTTGATAACTCTACATACCTTATCGATTTATCTTCATAGGATATGCAGGTAAGTCATTATTTATGGTGATGATGAAATTTAATTTGGTTGGTCGCGTAAAACATAATAAACTAAAATCGTCATAAATACACAAAGTAACAAAGGGGCATTCATTATTGCTACGCTTCCTTATAATACTTATGACTTAATAATTTGTAGTAATTAGCCGTACTATCCCAATGCTAGGCACAGGCCTGCCAATTTATTTTTCCATCGTTCACGATTCCACTAAGTAGCTGCGTTTTGTCAACCCTCAAGGAAACCATCGGGTTCCCTACTTGAAATCGAATGACGTGAGATCGAATAACACATGCTCGAAAACGTTTGCTCGATAGTTCTTGAAATCGATAAATCATGAGCTCGAAAGTTCACTTCCTCGATGCATCAAAATCTCGAATGACGGCAGCGCGAAGGCTCATTGTTTGATGTATCAAAATCTCGAAACGTCATTTCATGTTCATGTCATATTTTTATAAATCAATTAGAGAGTCAATCGAGAAATGACGTTTCGAGATTTTGATACATCAAACAATGAGCCTTCGCGCTGCCGTCATTCGAGATTTTGATGCATCGAGGAAGTGAACTTTCGAGCTCATGATTTATCGATTTCAAGAACTATCGAGCAAACGTTTTCGAGCATGTGTTATTCGATCTCACGTCATTCGATTTCAAGTAGGGAACCCGAAACCATCAGCTTGTACCGCCGTCTTATGTTTTCTTTTCAAATATTTTGTTGTTGTGAAAACACGATCTTATAAGTTGAAGAGGGCTCTATTGTTGAAGGGTTGCCTCAGATTTGTCTATAACTTTCAAGGACATTGATGCTGATTGTCATGTTTTTAGGATCAAAGTGTTGCGTGTACGCGATATTGGTTGGAAATGTAATCTGCTAAAGCTGAGATGAGGAAGTAAATTATTATAACCAATTTTTATACTAAGTAGGCCAGGATAATTATTGTTGATATGTCCTTCCAAAACGGTTCAGCAGTTAACAATCATGATAGGGATTTTAGATTGTAATGTCTACTCATCGCAATTAGGCCAAATCCAATAAATTTATCAATAAACTAGTTTTCGCTCGCGGCTTCGCCCGCGTGAATATCGAAACTTCCATCCTCAATTTCATTCCTACGTCATAACACCTACCGGCATGCCAAATTTCAGCCCGATCTGTCCAGTGGTTTGGGCTGTACGTTGATAGATTACTATGTCAGTCAGTCACCTTTGAGTTATTATATATTTAGATATAAGTGTTATAAAATCTTTATCATCGAATTACTACCTACTGCCTATAAACTGCAATTGACATGTAAATAATTCATGTTAACTCGACCGGGAACCCAGTTACAGCAGATGGCAGGCCGATGGACGGTGTTTATCATAATTGCTATTTCACTGGGCGTACATCAGACAAGTCGCCGAGAGATCCAGCCGAGGTAATCGATTCCCAGGTAATTACCGGTTTCACAGCCGATAACGGAGCAGTAATGTAGGTGCGACAGACTGCCTGGCTGCCTCGGCAATGTTAGATAGACATCAGATGGAGGGTGAATACTATAAGTGTTTTATTGATTTTGAATAAAGGGTACATTAAAGGGATTTATAACGTTTATTGCTGAAGATTAACATAATGTGAAATTATTTAAGTATAACCCACAGATATAGTTGTATAACCAAATTCTAACTGTCTGACAAAACTGACTTCGAAATAGAGTTCGGAAATCAGGCACCTCTCAGAAAGGTCCATGAAGGACAAGCAGAACCCAAACTTTAAAAAATATATTTCCTAAATAAATATATTACACACACTTCTAAAGCGCCCAGGAGTCGGTTACTTAGAAAGTTGCTCGTACCAAACAGTAAGGGAGATTTAATTTATTCTCCAAGGCAACCAACCCCTTCTTACTTCTAATCAATTTTCTTGTTATGACCATACTAGCTTCTGCCCGCGAATTCGTCCACGTGGAATAATAGTTCCCGTTCCTGGGGGATTTCCGGGATGAAAACTATCCTATGTCATTTCTCGGGTCCCAGACTATATCTGTACCAAATTTCATTCAAATCGGTTCAGCGGTTTAGGCGTGAAGAAGAGACAGACAGACAGAGTTACTTTCGCATTTATAATATTATGGAGGCCATACACGCTAGGGTTTGCATGATGGTTATAACTCTGCATGCAAAACCGACAAGCATAACCGAGTTTCATACTACACATACACGTTAGGTTTTGCATGCACCGTCTTGCCATGAACTCTTAGTTGACTGACCACCTAGTACGTGACGGGATGTGTAGGACGCCAATACCAAACTATTATGGACGACGACGATGTGTTAGCTGTACTTGGCCTTACACTTGTTCTGCAGAACAGAAAAAGAAAAAGAGTTCGCACTGAATGAAGTTCCAACTGCGATAGATACAATTGCATGCACTTGCACGCTTATTATCATGACACTCATTACATTCATTAATTAACCTCATATGACCCTCGTTCACCTCACATGGCACTTATTCACCTCACATGTCAATCATTCATCTCACATAAAAACTGCGAACTGTGGCAGGGAAGCTCGCCGGACGCCACACACGCTCGGTTATGCTCGCGCGCAAACATAACCGAGCGGCATAAAATATCAATTTTGATATTTGCTCGGTTGCATGTACATGCACCGATAACTGTACAGTTTAATCACATACACGCTAGGGCTTGCCTGTCGGTTATGCATGCACGGCTAAAACCATCATGCAAACCCTAGCGTGTATGGCCTCCATTAGTACGGATACGGGAAAATTGATAACACTCTTTTAAAATCCAAAATCTATTATTTAGGTAAAATTAAGGTTATATCATTCACGTTCAATCTAGGGTACAATGTGAGGTAAGAAGTCTTGCATGTACATTTATAAGTGTTAATAGCAGAAAAATACTTAATCTAAAGCCAAAATCAGTGCCTACATTATTTTTAAATTTTACCACCGAAGTTTCAATTAAATCTCGATTTGATTATTTCGGTTCTTTCGACGATGTACGTAAATCTCGAGGCCAAGCAGGACAAAAGCCACGATCATTCCATACAGCAGAATAAGACACACTGGATAGAAATCCACCATGTGGACTGAGTCGAAGCTGCCACCCATAACGGAGCACACCGGTTTCTTAGCGTAAATTAATCGGTTTTCCCTGTCCGTCAAACCATGCTCTTGAATCCTGATATACCTGTAATGTAAAAAGGTTACCTGGTTTACTTGCGATAGTGACTTTAACATTTTTGAATTACTTCATATAATATTATAACACCATATTTTTAGGGTTCCGTAGTCAACTAGGAACCCTTATCGTTTCGCCATGTCTGTCTGTCTGTCCGTCCTCGCTTAATCTCTGTGACCGTGAGCACTAGAAAGATGTTTGGTACCAATATGTATATCAATCACGCCGACAAAGTAGTCAAATAAAACTTGGAAAAAAATGTTTTATTAGGGTAGCCACATATAGGGATATGTAAAATGGGAAGTGTTTTTTTCATTTAAGCCCTAACGTGAGATATATTATTGGATAGGTATTTAAAAATGAATAGGGGTTTACTAAAATCATTTTTTGATAATGTCAATAATTTCGTCGCTCCAAAAGGAAAAATCAAAGCGTCCCCCCCGGTTTTAAAGCGATACCTAAAGTTAGAGCTTTTGTATTGGACGTTTGTATTGTTATCCAAAGGTTTTCTGCTTTTACGGCGTGTAAGCAGGTTAAAATTTAGTTTGACCGGCCGTTAGTTTGGTGTTTAGTCACCTACCAGAGTCAGAGGCGTACCTTTCATGCAAACCGAAAAGCCCAGCTTGTACCAATGAGAAACCTGAGTCTATAAGAAAAATACAAAGAAAAGCTATCGAAGAGCTGCCAATAGACTTGCTTACTTTCACAAGTTTATATTTGACATCATCACATCACTGACATCCCTTGCCTCGGAAAGCACGTAAAATCGTTGGTCGTACTGGTTGTCATTCGTTTCGAACTTTGATTCATTGTTTAGAACTTTGACAGTCGTTAGGGGTAGTTAGAAGTCTGAAAGTCTGACCAGTATCAAAAGGTATCATGTCGCCCAGTAATTTAGCTGTGTGAAGGTCTGATAGGCAGTCGATTTCGGCAAGCCGACGAAGCCGACCCAAAAATAGTCGGGAAAAGGCTAGGGAAGTGATGAAAAAAAAGATTGAGAGAATGATAAAATAATACACTCCTAAAGCAGACATAAGTAAAAAAAAAAGTGAAAACGCTTTTTGATTTAAGAAATTATCTTATTACCTACCCAACTTTAAACATTTCACCGAAGGGAGAGTTCTTCCGACTACACAGCCAGGGCTTGTTGTTTTGAATGTAGTCGATTTCTTGGAGTCCACATTTCTCATGCTCTTGAAAGAACGCTAAAACAATTCTGTATCCAGTGCCTGTGTTCATATTGAAGGCAAACGGTCTCTGTGTAAAATATTGCAATACTTATAATTAAACCTATGATTAAGTTTGAAAGTTACTAAGCAGTAAACCCTTAATATCTAGTTTTATATGGATACTGAAGTATTCCGTTTTTCTGAAATACCCTAACAAAAGTTACTAAGTATGCGCTTTAGTGTTGCGACAATAAAAGGCATAGGCAACACTATCAATCAAATATTCATGCTTAATTGTTATTTATCGCGGTATTAGATAGAATGGACTAATTAGTCTTTTTTGTTTAACAACAAAACAAACAACATAATGAATAAATACACTTTGATTACGGAACTGTGCTACCCATGATATTTATAAGTAAAAAGGTGTACACAGGTTTCTTTTACGACATTCTATCTTCATCAATCACGCCGACAAAGTAGTAAAATATAAATTGGAAAAAATATAAATTGGAAAAAAAATGGATGGGGAAACTACGGAACCCTACACTGAGCGTGGCCTGACACGCTCTTAGCCGGTATTACTTATAATCATTGGGTGCTGTACCTGCTACCCTAAAAAGTAAACAAAGAAAAATGGACAAAGATAAGTGGTTAGGCAAAGGACGTAATGAGTAGCAAATGGGGATGCGTGAAAAAGAAGTTACCTTTTGCATCGCTTTGACTCCTTCTTCAATGCTTAAGTAGTTTGTTTTGCCTCTTGGTGCTATTTTTGTTTCGTAGATTGCTTTTTTAATTGGATCTGAAGCGCTATAAGCGGCCTGAGAAATGTTAGGTTTTTTTTAATAAGTCAAAGATTGTAAGAAAATGTTCGAGCACGGAGAGGGTCCCAATTTTTCAATATTTATCCATAGGTACTATTATAAGTGCGAAAATAACTCTGTCTGTCTGTCTCTTCTTCACGCCTAAACCACTAAACCGATTTGAATGAAATTTGGTACTGATATAGTCTGGGACCCGAGAAAGGAAATAGGATAGTTTTCATCCCGGAAATCCCCGGGAACGGGAACTATTATTCCACGCGGACGAAGTAGCCGTCAAAAGCTAGTATTATACGAGTATAAGATACTGACAGCCTGGTGACAAACGGACTTACAGACAGAAGGACGGATCGCGCAGTCTAGGGCCCTGTTTTAACCTTTTGGGTACGGAACCCTAAAAATATTGCCTTGCGAAAATGACCCATTAATGTGGGACTGTTTTCTCACGAATATAGCAAGAAAAGATAATTACTGAAAAATAATATCTGCTGTATGCAGCATCTTCAACTCCAAGTTCTAGTTTCGAATTCAGCAAATCGGAAAGTGTTCGGATCGAATTGGAAGTCGACTGCAATAAGGCGACGATATAGGCTGAGTAAGACGTGTATAAAAAAAGGAAAGCCAAAAATACAAGAAACATTACAAGGCGTCCCAGAGTCCCTGAAAAAATAAGCAGTTATTAAAATTATAAAATGTTAAAGAATAAAGTCAATATTATATTTTTATGAAAAACTTTTTTAACCTTTCAACTCATTAGAGCTTCCCTGTTGCGAGATGGCGCTGAGCACAAAAATTGTAATGTCACTCCAAGTTGGCGGCAAACATGTTTGGTCTATCTTTCGCTAAAACAAATAATTACAAAGCTGATGATATTTTTTCCCCAGTAGGTAAAATGATACAGACAAAAGAGTTGCAAATATTTGATTTTAAAATGTTCATTTATTAAACCGCCTTTGGTTAGATGAACACTTAACTACCCGATTGCATAAAAATAAAAAGTGAACTCAAAAGATGGAAACAAGATATAAAGAATCAATTTACTAATCATACGAGGTTCAATCAAAAATTATTTTAGGTGCTGACAGGACATCGCCAATGGAATCTTACCTTATCATATTTCTCGTATTTCTTAATGTCCCATCTCGTATTAATGTACAGTATAACTGTCAGTATAAGAACAAATGCTCCAGCACACATCCAGACCCCGGTCGAGAAAGGTAAAAGAAACAAATTGTTCTGATAAGACAGAGGAGGCGGCCTAAATACAAACTTAGCTGTGATTGGTGTAGGAATGATAAAGTATTCCAAGACATTTATTCGTTGTGCCGATATATACGTCACGACTCCTGGTAGAACACAGAAAAAAATAAAGCACAGTACACAGTAATTTTGAAATGAAGGAACTTAGTACTTATAAGTGATAATGTAAAAATTAAGGTGGTAAGATTAGGCCTGGTAGCCCCTTCCCGCATGCCCCTCAGATTTCTCGGGAGAGGTAAATTCCTTGTTCCCACCCCTCCCCCAGACCTGATAATATGTCACAGAAAGAAGGAAGGTACATTAGGGGCGTGTATAGGCTGGTGCAGTATAGTACGCGTCCCAGGCGCCTTTCCACGTCTTTCAAGCAAAATCGGCATACATTAAGTTTAATAATCCAAATACTCCAAAATAAACTAAACCATATCAGGCAACCCCTTTCGTGATCCCCGAGCTAGAATAAATATGTTTACCGGTTAAAGCTTATCGGTTTTTTTTTATAATTAATATAGTTTTCAACGGGACGCAGCAGTTTTAGGTACCTACATTCTGGAATACGATACTCCTAATGTCCTTCTTTCAGTCCACGAGTCTCAAGAAAAGGTATTAAAAATATAGGCCTAAGTATTCCAAAGCTAACATGACATATTTATTTCAGTGAACGTTTTTTGTTACCACACAAGTCCGCTTCTCCACGATTTATGTCGCCAATCATCCCATTCCATGTACCATTGGTCGGGTAGCCCCAACTGTCAGCGAAGATTAATTTCTTGGATGCATTTAAAAATTCATACAAAGGACTGATGCAACGAAAAGAGCTTTTCGAAACAGTATCCACAAAGATGTTGCTGAGAATATAAAATAAATAAATTGTATTATTTACATAGTTTTATAAAAAGAACCCACAGACCACTGGTTGAGAGCATAACTGGTAATTTTTTTCCAGTATGGAACAGCTGATTTATTTATCATTAAAAGTTAAAGCACAAAAGTCGCTTACTTCTAAAGATACATTTATAAATACCTGAGGCCCAGTAAATCAGTTTTGGTACTATTTTCTCCAATAACAACAGATGCAGTCAAAGCTTCTCCTTTGAAATTTTTTCGTCTCATCACATTTGAGTGAATTCTATCTTCTGATTTATTCAAGCCAAGATCATTCGACCAAGTTCCGTAGTATTCTGTATTCCATTCAGTATTGACTCTTAATCTGTATACTATGTAGAAGAAAAAAATACAGATTGGCGTAAAAATATAGCCAAAATCATAATTTAATGTATAATATTACTTACTGGCGTGCAATAACACATCGTTATTTTCTTTTTCTTGAGCTACAATGACTTCAGAATCAACAGATATATTTAGATCTTCATATTCTGGTCCAATGGTACCATTATCTTGTATTAGATTACCTAGAACTAGCCATCTGTAGGATTTGCTAAATAACCTGTTTGCACCAGCCTGGAGAAGGCAAAACAAATATATATTGAAACTGAAACTCATGCAAGTTTTTAAAAGGGTTATTAATTAAATAAATAATTATTTAGGCAAAAGTACCTGTTTAAGAAAAAATACAGCATCAACACAATTTGTATCTATTAAGAATAACAGATGGTTATTTTTATAAGTATTTTGAATCGTTTCGTTTTCCCGCAAATATTGAATGCTAACTGGTCTTTCCAGATTCGCTAATATTTTTGCCAGTTTAAATTCGGCTGCTGAAATTTTAAGAAGCTTTTTGTATAGTCATTATAGTTTAGGAACAGTTTTTATAAAATTTTGATACTTACAAAACTCCCAGCATAGTTTTGCGGTAACCACAGTAGGTTTGTCAAAAGATTTTATGACATCGGCAATCATTTGCAGCTCATAATTCGGGTTAAATATTGAAACACAAAATTTTAAAGATATTATATTTATGAATAACGCTGGTAATTTCATGTTGAAGACCTACTGTCTTCATGTGTTAACTAATGTAGTGACAAAGAAAACTAAGTCTAAGAATTCATTGTGTGACTATAATTTGCGTGCATTACGTCCATGCAGTAATTGTCGATGTCCCTCGTTAATTGGCTATAATACTCTACACAGGTAGCTTGTTAATCATAGGTCATTAGTTATTATTCATGATTCTGTGATACTTGTGGGTTTAGCTTTAATTCAACTAACAATCATTCTACATTAAGTGCGTTTAGGTTTTTTACCACTATTAATTTTCGTTTTTCAAGCAGCTTAGCTTATACAATATTTTGTCTCTTTTATCAATTAATATTTCTAAAGCTAGTAAGAATAAGGCAACAATAGCCCCGTAGGACAATATCAGCAAAGCCGGATAACAGTCAACCATGCTGACTGATACGAAGTTTGATCCACCTCCTGAACATTTTGGCCGTTTCTCGTACATTAGACGATTTTCTCGATATTGTAGTCCGTGTTCTTGAATACGTTTGGTCCTATAACGATTAAAGTATATAGAAAATCCTAAAAATACATATTATTACGTTGCGCGTTATTAAAGTTATGTCTTACCCAATTTTGAACATTTCCCGAAATGGAGTATCTTTTCTAACAGCTAACCATGGATCTATTACTTGCAAGTATTGTATCTCCCTTAGCCCACACTTTTCCCCTTCGTTGAAATATTTTCCAACGATCTTGTACCCGACTCCAGTTTCCATATGAAACGCAAATAGGCCCTAGGAAGGAAAAACTCATATAGACACTAAGCGCCTTACTAATAAACGCTGCATAAAGTTATGACAGGTTTATACGTCAAAAAATGTATGGTTACACAGGCTTTATTCATTGCAAAACTTTACACAGTGATTATTAGTAAGGGCATAAGTGTAAAGTTGGCAAAGATAAGAATAAATTTGAGTAATTTTTTACCTTCCGTATTTGAAGAACTCCTTCATCCATAGGCATAAAACGAGGAGTTGTTCCTGGTGGAGCGACTTTCTTCTCATAGATTGCTTTGCGCACTGGTTCAGTTGCGGTCTGAAATAGTGAAAGTATAGTAAACTTACGGAATTATTGAAATGGATGAATTATAACCAAGGGCGAACCTTCAAGTCAGGGGGACACAGAGTAGAAGTCCAAGTTCTTAAGAAAAATGGAAGAATGCTTGACATAAATGATTGGAATTACGCACATGTCATGTCATGTCCAGTACGTTATTTAAAAAAAAATGATCAGTGGTGACCCTGCTAAGAGATCCTCTTGTCAGGGTGTAATGTCAGTCGAATATAATGAAGAAATGATATGAGCTGCCCAAATTACCGAAAAATAGTATCTGTTGAAGACAGTGTCGTGAACGCCAAACTTGATCCTTGAATGCAGTAAGTCTTCCAGTGTCTTGATGTGCGATGAACTGGATTGGAGAAGAGCAACGATGTTGGCTGAGTAGGATGTGTAGAGAAACATTAGTGCTAGAAATAATACCAGCATAACCACTCGACCCAATGACCCTGAAAAAGAAGCTTCATTGGCTACTGAAACTTGTAAGTGAAATAAACCTTTTTTGAAGCGTGTCTTCAAGTTTTATAGCTCCATAAAATTATGTTTATGATTTAATTTACCTTTCAATTCTGTAGGACTTCCTTGTTGACACGCAGCTCCAAAAATTAAAACGATAACGTCAACGCCATTGGCTCTTAGAACGCCAGAGTCTTTTTCCCTCTAAAAAAAACATTTGTGATTTATAATTTTTATTTTCTAACTTCCACGGCACTGGAAACTAAAAAACCGGTCAAGTGCGAGTCGGACTCGCCCAACGAGGGTTCCGTTAATTTTTTTTTTTTTGTGAAATAACTACAAATTTACGGTTTTCTGAGTTTTTACTTTACTTGTGCGACATGACATTGCTTCTTGCCAAATTTCATGATTCTTGCTCAATGGGAAGTACCCTATAGGTTTTGATTCCCTTGCAATTCCCTGCTAAATATGGAATATAAACCGCCGTATCTTTTTATTGCGTTGATTTAGAAACTTGTTTTTTTCACTGCTTTGAGAAATTGCAGACCTGAGTATCTGATATTAATTTCAGCTTGATCTCGACGCGTTTCTGAGAAAAACAGTCTTAACAGACGGAAGGACGGACGGTCGCCAGATGTAAACTGACTACATATTTACGGTTTTCGGAGTTTTTCCTTTACTTGTGCTACATGACCTTGATTCTTGCCAAATTTCATGATTCTTGGTCAGTGGGAAGTACCCTATAGGTTTTGATTCCCTTGCAAATGTCTCAATATGCAATTTATAAACCGCCGTATCTGTTTATTGCATTGATTTAGAAACTTGATTTTTTCACTGCTTTGAGAGATAGCAGATCTGAGTATGTGATACCTATTCATTTCAGCTTGATATCTCGACGCGTTTCTGAGAAAAAGGGTCTTGACAGACGGACGGACGTACGGACAACAAAGTGATCCTATAAGGCAGTGGTTCCCAAACTTATTTTGCCTACTGCCCACTTTGAGAATAAACATTTTTTTAGCGCCCCCATTTTTTCACCTCTTTAAAAACCACTATAACTGCAAATTAAATTAATTAATTATTGTGACCTATTGGAGAATTGTAAACGAAACTTTTACTATAACCCGCAACTTGAATCCTGAGCGCAGAAGGTAACATACAACGGCGCTTAGAATTATTACTCAAAGGAATTTTTCGGATAATATCTGTGGCCAGTTTATGAAACATAGTAGTTATTATTTCATTTATTGCTGGCAATATTAACTCTTCTCCGATGTTATGTGGTTTGCCTTTTTGAGCAATTAACAAAGAGATATTGTATAAAGCTCGAAGTCCGTCGTCATCTTGCTTAGCATCCGCCAAAAATAGTTTTGTTACACTTGGCTGAGTATTATGCTTCTACTCTAGGTCTTGAAAATATGCTACATTCTTGTCTTTCTTATCTGGATGCATTTTATTCAAATGATCTTGCAGTCTTGAAGGCTTCATTGCTTCATTAGAAAATGTTTTTAGACATAGAAGACACAATGGCGACGATAGGTTTGTGGGATTTTCAATGAATCCGAATGTAATTATGCTTAAGCAGCACGCACCAACAGGAATAAAACAAATTTACATGCTTAGACTCGGTTATCTCATTCGACGCTCAATCGTACTCACTCAACAAGTCCGAACAAAGTATCCAATGTACCAGCCGACTGATACAGTAATGTATAATTCGGGTTATTTTACAAAAACTTGTTAAAACATGATAGATATCTACGAGTACTAATAAAAGTGTGTCTGTTGCCTTTTCATTTGTTTGTTTGTGTCTACTTTCATTACGAATCGGAGCGACCGATTGACATGGTTTTGATTTTTTCTATATTCAATAAAATAGGACAGATATATGAACTACGCGGAGAGAAATAAAGAACCGAGTTTGAGCAATCTTTTAATTCATATTAGTTGATGTTCACAAGTTGTTGTTGTGAGTCGAGAGCTCATGCAGTCGTTGTCTAAGAGGCCTACTAGCTAAATAAAATTACAAATCACCCCCCCCCCCCCGGCCTCTACACAACGCCCCCATTTTCTTCCTGGGTCTCTTACCGCCCCCCTTGAGACCTGCAGCGCCCACAAGGGGGCGTTATCGCCCACTTTTTGAGGTACGAAACCCTAAAAATGACAATTAAGATAAAAATTAGTTGAAGCTTTTTACGGATTCGTACAAAATGGTACAAAACTAACCACGAGTCACAGTCAATCACAGTCACGTCAAAGAGAACGAAATGACGGCGCCTAAGTGGCGATACATACATCTACTATAGCCAAGTCCACTGCACGTCACGACACGTGACGGTATCGGCCGCGGTCGACAGACGGCCTTATAGTTTCGTATTGTCCGTCTTATTCTTCTAATTAATTAAATACTTTTTGAATATTAGCTTTATGTGGCATTCTGTTTAGTCAGTCTGATAGATCGGCCGAAAATATGGGACACGTATTTTTTGCTTTGTCAAATTTATAAAAAAATACAAAGATAAAGAGCAACGAAGTTTCAGAGTAGGGGCATTTGAAGTCACCGTCCAGCAAGAATTGTACCTAATCGTGACGTCATGCGCGATTTCAACGCACGTACTGTATCGTCGTCATTCTTTGTTTAAGAGAAAAAATACGGGTCCAAAATTTTTTGATAATCTATCTGACGGACTAATCACTTTTTTTGTCGTCTCTCCTATTCTAGCGATTTTACCAAGTTCTAGAAAGATTTTTATGGCATGTGGCACATCATTAGAAAGGACTTAACCTCGAGAATTTATGAGGGAATTGAAAGATCCCGGTCGCTTTTAGTTTATTTTCTGTAGGCATGTAAACATCTGTAACATGTACAGCTTTAAGTTTCACCTTTGCGAGTAAAATTAAGAGAAACTAGATGACTAATGTCACAATTTTTTTGTTCAAAAACTCTTAAAACAATACACATAGTATTTAAATGTCAAATTCGGAACTTTTGTTAGTGAAACAATAAAAAGTCGTAAAAAAAATATCCACAGGGCATGAGAGATGTTAAGGGGGCTGACGCTGAAAGTCTGAAAGGCTAGCAGATGACCCCTTCAGTCGACTATTTCAATTTAGCACACGATGCACCAAACACTCTGTATTACTCACCTTTTCAATCTTGTGGCTCATTTTCATCCACTCCCATTTAGTAACTATTAGAAGAACCAAATATATTATGAATATCAATGCTGCAGTGCTATACCAGACTGTAGTATTGAATGGTAGTAAAAACAAATTGTTCTCATAGGACAGTTTTGGTTGCTGGAATACGAATTTGGACCGGGTCGGCGTTGGGCTTGAGATGTAGTCTACTATAGACACTCGTTCAAATGTGAAGAACATCGGTGATCCTGTAGGTGATACAAAATAGAATGATTACTGACAGTCTGGAAATATTTGTGAAGGTTAATGAGTAGTGATCATATTATATTGTGTGTGTACTCATGACATTAACTGTAGTCGTAGCATAACTATGGCAATTTAAATAGCACAAAATCGAGCTTTACGCCATCAGCAGCATCCAGTTCATGTGTGATGTCAAGGGATAACAGCTTAAGCCTAGAAGGTTTTTACAACTCTAAGAGTCGTATACTCTTTATGTATGATTGTTTTATAGTTGTTTGAAACGTTTAAACTGAATAGATTTTCGATTCTTGCTCTAACTAGAAGGTCATTCATTTGTCCGTTCATAACTACTGCCAAATAACATCACTTGGAGACCGTTACTATGATTAGCTAATCAATCAATTGCTTACATTGCAAAGTTAATTGGCGGCTGGCATGATGTTGTTCATCTCCTACTCATTACGTCATCAACGGGAAATGATTCGGTATGTTGGTGTCGCAGAAAAAGAGACATAGAGATCATTGACGTTTTTATAATAAATTATGATAATTGTTGCTGCAGCTCTTTTAATTCTAAGTTGCGCCAAATCAGTCATTTACGTGCCTTTCATATGCCCGGTTTGTACTAATACTAATAGAAGAAAAACATAATATTAAACATTTAATAGCTATTGGTATGGTGTCTTAGCGATTTGGTTGGGTTTTTTTAAGTTGTAAAAATCTGTTGGGTTAGCACTTGGTTCGACCCCTCATCACGTTCATAGTAAACAACGATTTTGTATAAAAGCTGAACAGATGCGGAAAGCTAAACTTAGCTTTACTCAGCTTGTCTATATATTAATATAGGGTGACTGGTAATTAGTGTACGATACTTAAACACGTGATTGTGATCATGATAACAAACAATTTTTATTATGGGAGCAAAGCCGAATCACGAAAAAAATATTATCTGTTTAGTACATTAGGCAACAGCTCATTTTTTTCTTGCGATTTCAGGCTGACTGACTGATATATATTAACGCACAGCCCAAATCACCGGTCCCAGAGACATAAGAAAGGATTTTCTGAAATTCCCACCCTACAGAGGTACTGAGGCGTGGAAGTTTCGACATGCATGCGGGCGAAAACTAGGGTACACACAAAATCGTTGTTTTCTATGGACATAAGCTGAATAAGTTTGTGTAGTCCCTTAAACTGCATCTAAATTAATTTTTGAAGGTTACTTACCACCAACCTCTACTTCGCCCCTCACTAGGTAGCCAGTCATTCCATTCCAAGTGCCATTGACACGGTAACCCCAAGTGTCCGCAAAAACGTATTTCCTTCCAGCATTAAGGAAATCCAACAAATGGTTTGTCGTCGGGAAATTTACCTTCGTAATTGTATCAATGTGATCATCACTGCAACAGTTAAAATAAAATTGACGCGACCACTTTTTCTGCCTACCGAGTGAGGCTTTTTACCTCGTCGCTAAACTTAACATTTCCAAATCTACCTAAATTTTGTTAGGGGAAAGATTTATTTGCTTGTAATAGATTTAAAATCTAAGCGTCTTACTAATAATAAATAATAAATAAATAAATAAGTTTATTTGCACCTTAAAGATTACAAAGGGTCATACAGGAAAGTACAAGGTAAACAAGGTAAAACAATAGATTTAGACAGTGTTGCAACTGATACCCAAACTAGGCTAACTAAATATCCTGTAAGATAGGCATCAGCGCCCACCCTCAATGCAAAAGCGAAGTGAAGTACTTAAATCAAATTTAAAATTGACTCCTGTTTTTATAACTCTAAGGCAGAAAAAAAAATTAAAATTAACTTAATTCTTGTGCGTGTGTGTGTGTGTGTGTGTGTGGTGGTGACTGTGTGTGTGTGTGTGTGTGTGGGGGTGAGTGAGTGTGTGTGGGGCCGAGTGTGGGTGTGTGTGGGTGGGTGTGTTTGTTTGTGCGGTTTGTGTGTGTGATGAGTGTATGTTAGTATGTTGTGCAAATGTGTATGTACTTGTGTGGATGTCTATGTAAGGGTGTGTATATGTATGTATATTAATGTGTTTAAGTGAAAACTAATTGCATTATTTAGTTATTATACTAGTATTTTTAATAGGTTTTCAGTTTGTTCATAGTCCAGTGACAGTAACCATGTAATAACTTTAAGTTTGCATTCTTTTTTTGTAGTTGAGTAAATTTCGTTTGTTCTATTTGCCGTGTTATACAGTTTCGGACCTAAAAATAAGTTAAATCTTTGTGCGAAAGCAGTTCTACACGCCTCTGTTTTATATATTTCCCAGTGCCGTCTTCGGGTAGTATGTTCATCGGTACATCGTATTTTGTGTTGGTTCATAATCAATGACATAATGAAAAGCTTACGAACAGTTAGTACCTCGCAAACTTTGTACAGTTCGGTAGTGGGAAAATACATAGGCTTGAAGTAGCTAACCTTCAGCAGTGCTCTTTGGGCTCTTTCAGCAATTAAAATGTGCGATTTAGCAGCACCCCCCCAGCAAGATATACAGTAAGTAATAACTGCTTGACAGAGAGAGTAATATAACATTTTCATTATTTTAATATTTGCAGAGTATCTAATTTGCTTAAAAATGTAAATAAGTTTTCTTATTCTATTTGAAAGGTTAATAATATGATTTTTAAAGTTGAGGTTTTTGTCTATTATTATACCTAAGTACTTTATAGTATTTGCAGAAGCTAGAGAAGGACAGACACAGCTTTCAATTCTGTTTTGGCAAGTATGGGAGGTTATGTGATATGTAAGTTGCACCGCGTTATTGGGATTACGAATAGAAAAGGGTACGTATTTTGTTTTCTCAGTATTGAGAGAGAGGTAGTGAATTGCAAGCCATTTAGTAACAGAGTTGAAGCCATGTTGAGCCTTTTCATAGACGTCTTTCCACGTATCACCATGGAAAGTCAGGGTAGTATCGTCGGCGTAAGCGATAATTTTGCAATTTTCAATATCAAGCAGAGTGAGGTCATTGATATAAACCAGGAATAAACTTACTAATAATCGCTGCATAAAGTTATGACAGGTTTATACGTCAAAAAATGTATGGTTACACAGGCTTTATTCATGACATAACTTTACACAGTGATTATTAGTAAGGGCATAAAACTTTAAACTAATATAAAAAAAATACATGATTAACGAGTAAGTAACTTAGGCTATATAAAATTACGCTACAGCCGAGGTTTCCGGCGACTCGGACCGCAATTAACTCGGACCACGAAAATGACCATGGAGAAAATTTAATATTTTTTACGGATCCGGCGACAGGGGCCGCGGTCCGAGTTAATTGCGGTCCGAGTCGCCGGAAACCTCCTACAGCCTACGGAAGCGAGCAGTAACCAAAAACGCGGGAGAACCCGCTATTTAATAATAATAAGTTTGTCGCCTGCTATTTAGCAATCTTTTCGCAGAAGCCACAAATTGTTTTTAGAGACCGTTAACTTCTACTCATGATGTGTGAACTAAGATAAGTAACGGTATTTACTTACAGGCCATCAGATAAATGATAGACGCTCTTGTTATTCGTAAGTACATAACAGATACTTATCTCGTAACCATCAATATCGAGACGTCTTAAAGATGTCGGCTCGACGAATCTAGGAGATTTTTGGAATTTATTTTTCATATCCCATGTCCCGTAGTATTCGA
Organism: Athetis lepigone; assembly: GCA_033675125.1. NCBI lineage: Eukaryota > Metazoa > Arthropoda > Insecta > Lepidoptera > Noctuidae > Athetis > Athetis lepigone. Next base: position 12,653,484 of record CM066236.1, read on the forward strand.
TATTCCAGGTGCTGTTAGGGCTTATTTTGTAAACTAAAAGAATAATGAGAAAATAAGTAAACAATGTAATAAGTAATTTTAGATTTTAGTGTTCTTAAAATATCGGTATAATAATATGTTGTACTAGCTTCTGCCCGCGGCTTCGCTCGCGTTAGAGAGAGACAAAAAGTAGCCTATGTTACTCTCCATCCCTTCAACTATCTCTACTTAAAAAATCACGTCAATTTGTCGCTTCGTTTTGCCGTGAAAGAAAGACAAACAGACAGACAGACAGACAGACACACTTTCCCACTTATAATATTAGTATGGATAAGACAGGAATTATAGTGCAAAACTGGTATAGTAAATATCATAGATATATTAAAGAATAAATATGAAACAATAACAATAATCTGCATAATAAAGCTATAATTTATTGATGTACTTAATCAACACACAACCAAAACTAATAGAGCTTTTTGTATGCTATATGGATGGGAATTCATCAATGAATCGGCAATTCGGCACTGGGCTGAGCGGAAGGGAGAGTCAGACTTTTACTGACTAAAACCCTTCCGTGATCCTTCGCTAGGTAATTAAACCTTGCGTCAAGCTCTTATTATCATATAAATTGTAATTAAATAATGAGGTTAAGTATAAGTTGATAGTTAAAATATTTAAGATAAAAATTATTTTCTTCTTTTTATATCATTTAAATTAAAGATTTTTTTTTTAAGTTTTTTTGCTTTTCCCTTCTTCCTTCTCCTAGACAGGTCGCCATATTGGATTTAGAATGACGCTAAATTATTTTTCGAGTTACTCTTACTCAACAAGACCTTTCATTTGGTACCCATAATTTAGAAGTGCTTTAAAAATAACTACTCCGCCATCTTGAATGGTCCGCCATATTGGATTTAGAATGACGCCAAATTATTTTTTAAGTTACTCTCAACAATACCTTTCTTTTGATACCCATAATTATTGTAGAAATACATAAAAAATCACAATTCCACCATCTTGGATTTAAATTGATGTCACACAACATATCGTGCATTGTCAGCCAAACTAAACGTGTAAACAAAATTTTACCTTAATCGGTTGAAGATATCTACTTCAAAATTTAATTAAAATTTTCCATCGAAACATACATTCAGTGCAAGATAAAATCTTTTAAAAAACATATAGACGAATTGAGATCTTCCTTCTTATTTGGAGTCGGTTATAAAATTAAAATAGTTTCGCTTCCTAAGTGAACACGTTATAAAAGTATCAGCACGATTGAAAAGACTTACTAAAGTGCATTTCGTACGTATCGTCGATGCTTCGTAGTACAAGCACTTCTGAGTCGATCAGCACATCCACATCAGAAATAGCCTCCGGCACAATATCCTCGTTGTCACTGCCAGACTCTCCGAACAGAATCCATCGAAACGGTGCTCTAAAGAAGTTTCTTAATCTGTTCTAAAGAATAAAAAAAAAACCTTTAAACAGATAAATTCAATTCGTTCGAGTGCAGTGTATTTATTATCAGAATCACAATAAGCGAGACGACGAAAAAAATGATAATTAGTACGACAGTTAAATTATCAAAAAATCGGACACGTAATTTTTAATTTTTACGTAAACGAATAGTGACGACGATACACGCAGTGCGTTGAAGTTTCGCGTGACGTCACGAACTCACGATTATATACAATTTTTGCTGAACAGTGGCATCAAAAGCCCTCCCCCCACTCCGGGACTTTGTTGTTCTTTACCTTTGTATTTTTTTAATAATTTGAATAAGCCAAAAATACGTGTCCCGTATTGTTGGCTGGTCTATCAGACTCCCATTTGTTAATGTTGTCGTCATCCCTATAAAGAAAACATACCTTTTGAAAGTAAATATCAATATCAGGACAGGTCAGATCAGCCAGGAACACAACATTTTGCTCTTCATCATAAAACTGAGCGTTATCATCGTTGATGACGTCCCCAGCGGTAAATTGGATGTACGCTTTCGTAAGAACAGAGTGTATTTGTGTTATTTCGGCTGAAATAATTATCAAAATTTCTCATATAGGTACCGTATTATTGAGAAGGTTATATAAATTTTGCCCAAGGATTCACCCCACTTTTCATAAAAGTCTGAAATAACTAATTCGTCTTGAACAACGGTGGTCACCTATGCTCATGTCTTTTTTAGTAAGAAGTCTATGCTGCAGTGGCACAGTATAATGGCAAATTCATATTTTTTTTGCTTCTAAGATCGTCCTTCAAATTTTTGGCCAACCTTTATAGCTAAATGAGATGGATAGCGTCTTTCTTATTAGCTATTATCTACCTTTAATGTGTTCTTCACAACATAAGTCTTTTAGTTCTTTATTTAAAATCATCTGTTGACCTGATAAAAAATTGATCTCATTGCAACTTACTAGGAGTCCAGCAAAGCTTAGCGATCACCGAAGAGGGTCTGTCCGTAGATTTAATAACGTCAACAACCATGGCTGCTTGCATATTATGTTGTCCATAGCATAGAGAAAAATATAATAAGAAGAATAAAAATATCTTCATGGTTGGGAGTCCACGTGTAGTATCACAGACGTCAGACTAAAAAGTATAGGTAGCACGGCTGTAGGATATGCTTAACCTGTTTGATTAACAAATTGGCTTTTATTTGCACTGCCATTTTTCTATAGAATGATTCTTTCAAATAGTTTGCAGTAGGAGTCACCGTAATTTTTGCGAACTATGTTTGCGAATCGTGTTTCCCTTGAATTACGTTTGTAGAGCTAGACATACAAACCGATTATTCACGTTTTTGTTAAATTATCAATTCGACGAATATGATAATAAGAGATAGACTAGAATATATTTATTTAGGGTGACTGGTAATTAGTGTACGATACTTAAACACGTCATTGTGCTCATGATAAACAACAACTTTTACTATGGGAACAAAATGCGAAAAAAATCAGCTGTTCAGTACATTTATGTTTGCCTAATGTACTGACCACCTGATATTTTTTTCGCGATTTCGGCTTTGCACCCATTATAAAAATGGTTGTTATATATTAATAAAATTACCAGTCACCCTATATACATACATCATCATCTCCCTAGCCTTTTTCCCAATCGTGTTGGGGTCGGCTGCCAGCCTAACCGGATTCAGCTCGATACCGGTGTTTTACGTGGAGCGACTGCCTATCTGACCTCCACAACCCAGTAACTGGGCGACACGATACCTCTTGGTTAGACTGGTCTGAGTTTCTGACTAACCAGTAACGACTGTCAAAGTTCTACTAATGACATCCGGGACCAACGGCTTTACGTGGTTTCCGAGACACGGGATGTCAGTGATGTCTAAGATAAACTTAAGAAAGTACATATGAATTGAAAAAGTCACATTGGTACTTGCCCGGATTCAAACCCACAACCGAGAGGCGGCCGCGATATCCACTGGGCCATCACGACATTCCTAAAATTTACCCTATATACTATATTTTAATAATATATGTTTGAATTTATTATTTCTTTTTATAAAAATATGTTAATAATACCTGTGTACTAAGAAAGAATATAAAGAGAGAGACTAATTTCTGTCCAAATGAATAATTATATATTTAGAACCTTTTGCTGCAATTGAGAGACTGGAGTGTAGAAATGCAAAGATAAGTAAAGTAGGTATTCATTAGTAGACATTTGTGGGTAAAGGATCGGAAATATTCCAATACAGAGTTCATTGTTTGAACCTATGAACTTGCTTGCTGTAGTGCAACTTTGTTCAAGTCTCATTACGGCGAAGGTATTTACTATTGATAACGCTAATCACAGCTATCTAATTATTATCTGTGTCAAGTTTATCCGTATTGTTTGTTTACAAGCGATAGGGTATAGTATTTTTCCGTAACAACAATAGTATAAGCATAAGTAGGCAACGCGTTTTGGGGTTATCCTTTATTTTATTTAATTTGAGAATAAATTGTTTTTATTCACATATTCACATAGCCTAACATAACCTGTAAGTATAAACTTACAGACAGACAAAAACGATAAAATCTACTTTTTTGTTTAATTAATAATAAATTATAATAATACCAGCCTCTTACTGTCCCACTGCAGGGCAAAGGCCTCTTCTCATATAGAGAAGGCATTTTGTTTTATTACTCTGCTCTAATTGTAAACACAATTATTTGAATAATCAAACTGTCTACAATTTTTTATAAGCATGTATAGATACAGATCTAAATTTAAATTCAATTTTATAACTTGAAATAAATAATTTCATTAAATAGAGTTTTTTGAGTACCTATATACCTGACCTACCTTGCTTCTAATTTATATTGTCTTTTTCTATAACTAACAATAACAAAAATAACAATTTTATTGATCACCAATGCTGGGAACATGAGAATAGCCCATATCAGTAGTAATGTAGGTACTTAACGTACTTAAGCACTTTCATGTTATCAGTATACACAATAATTTTAATTTATTAACTAATTGCATAATGTAACTGTACTTGGCCAGTCCTCCACGCGACTTGGTCTGGTGTATACCTCTTTCCAATGTGACTTTTTAGAAATTCCAAATTCTTTTTTTTAATCCAACCTAGAGTGAAACCATTGATATTCTAATTTTAAAAGTAAAATGTTAAACACTTTGTTTTCTAAAGTACTGTTGACAAGATGTTCATTAGATTCAGTGTCATTGAGTAAGCAGGGCGAATCTGCATCCGAATGGACACCTTTGTTGAAGAAACCTACCAATGTGCCGCTTTCTACCAGAGGTAGGTGTTGCTTTTGTTTTATTTATTTTAAACATAAACATTCCTTCAATTATAGCTGTGGCGGTCGTAGATCGGGTTTCTTTGTCCAAATTGGATTGGAAGCCAGAAGTTACGTGAAACTAATTAGATTCCACGCAATTAACCACATCTAACTAAAACTATAAAAATGTATAATTTTGTGGTGTTAGGTACTTAACTTTCAGTTTATGACGACGAAACAAGTATTGCTTCGTTGTCACTTGGACTCACATTAAACCATTATTACTTACATTTTTTTTGGCGCCGCTATATTTATGAGAAATAATATTTAAAATAAATAGCTATTTCCTAAACGTTCGTCCTCAACGACCAGTGATTTAAATAAAAAACTATCTTTATTTTTGATACTTCAACTCGTTCATCAGAAAGCAAGCAATATAATAAAAAATATAGTCCTGTTTCAAAATATGATATTTTGTTATTAATATAAGTAATCTAAGTATTTAGCATAACTGTCTGCCATTATCAGGCATTATTTTTATTGCTTTTTAATGACAAAGTATTACAGTACCAGTAATAACTACAAGGAAATACATAGCTTTAAGTAAGCGTTACTAATGTTACCATATTTAAAAGAAACATTCAACCATTTCTTTCTTCTTTGGAATTTATGTAGCATCTATTAACTACCTATTCGTCCAATATAACTATGTATAAATATAAAACAATGCATTTAATACTTAAGGAACAAAGGAACTACTGTCTTACTTCTAAAAATAAAAACATGAACAAAGATTTTTTTCTCATTACACCGTGCCATTTCTTGCTGAATAACCTCTATATATTTAAATTTTCGCAAGTAAACGTTCAAAAGCTGCGAATTAAAACCATTAACAGCTGGATTTGTTGGTAAAAAGGTGTTTGTGCCACTTACTAGTGCCATACACGGGTATAAAATGCTGTAGGGATGGAAGTAGGTCACGCGAAAAGTTCCACTCGTCAGTGCATTAGGAAGGATGCGTTAAGTAACTTAGTAATAGTTGTGTTGTATTAATGGCTAGCTTCTCGATTACGATTTTGGTTATTAGTGTGGATTTTTAAATTCAGGTTAGTATTTTTAGAAATGACTTTTGTCCTAGTCGCTGAAAATCTTCCTTCTGAACAGTGTCAGTGCCTACCTGCTAACCTATTACAGCCTATGCAGTATGCTTTCTCAGACAAAAATAAAAAATTAAAGCTATTTACTGTTTAAAGCCTATCATCGTTTATTTATTTATTTTCAGGAGTTAAAAATGTAAAATAATAAAAAAATGGGTGTACATAAGTTATTTGTAATTTGCTATTTGTTTGTATGTTTTTTAAAGATTTTTTAATAAATATAAATATATATTATAAAAAATATATAGGTATTACAAAAAATATTTCCAATTACTCTTCTAACTTGAATCTTTGTTAATCTAGGAAAAGTACTTACATTACAAAATGTATTTAATGTTTCACCTTTGCCTTAACAAGCCGATAAAAACGTTAGAGATAAGTTAATGTTAATGCACTTTCATCTCGTGTAGCTAGTACGCCTAGGTAGTTACAGCTTCCAAAATAAGAATATTTGTATATTATTCTGAGCCAGTACTTAATTTTGAGGAAACTCTAGAAACTCTGAACCAATTATCCCTGGTCTAGATTTCAGCTTCTCCACTCCTAAGTAATATTAGTACAACTTCGGCAGAGGGGTTTTTTACAACATAGGCAATTTTTTTAATCTGCCATTTTGACCAACCTATACTGCTATACATACATACATAATATAGAAACAATGACAAAAGTTAGTTACTTAATAGCTAAAATAAAAAAATAAATTACTTTATTACTTATCGATAATATAAGAATCGCATAAAGAAATACTCAAGAAATGTAACAAGACACTTATGTCCTGTTATCGCTCTGCAGTGTTGAAGGTCAGCAAAGTTCACTTGGTAAAACCTCAGGACAAAATCTCTGCTGCCTACATCGATCGATCGAGGGAAATTACGAAAACACATGCCAACGTGCTTGCATAATTATATAGGAATGATCTGTATGAACTAAAATATAACAATTAGGGGTATAAACAAGGTATTATGAAGACAACTCGTTGAAATGGACTCGGTACATGATTTTGAACTCAATAAGCACACTCAGTAACAAAAATCGATTATCACTGTTGCGTAAACATATTGTTTAAATACACACAGAATAATAAGAAGCATTGTTAAAAGAAATCTCTTAAGGGTTGGGCCAAACGAGCGTAATTTTGTGAGTTGTGACTTTGTGAGTCGCAGAATTTCGGTCGCTTTCATAGAAAAGGTCGCTCTCATTTTGCGTTGCAAGACTTTTTCTATGAAAGCGACCGAAATTCTGCGACTCACAACTCACAAAATTTTCGCTCGTTTGGCCTCACCTTTTTTTTCATACTCTCTGATTAATATTGATCTTTGAGAGTTTAATTTATTTATTTAATAGAACTGTCTGATTCTAATCAATTATTAATACTCATATAATTTTTTGTACACCACAATGTTCAATTAATAAAAGTTAGCCACATTCGTGGACCCTGTAAGGTACAGAGTCATGTGTATTGTATTTCATTACCAGTCGGAAACACCCCGAAGTGTTATTACAGTCATCAAAATAGTATGTGGGGAACCGAAGCAACATTCTTAGACGTTATACACTGGTCGCGTTTTTTTCTAATATAAAAAATAGGCAAACGGAATTTCCGTTTTCCCGATTCGTTTTTCTGCACTTTATAAAGCTTTTTTAAAAATGTTTCCTGTAAAGTAAAAAAAAAATATGTAGGTTTGCAAGACGTACATTACTTTTTCTCGTTCAAAGATGAGGTAAATAATACATTCATTTTCCTCATCTTTGTTTTTCGTTACGAATGTACTCGAATTTAAAAAATAAAAAGCGATTAATCTCGTCATATCTCCATGTGCAGTGTAGGATGGATGACAAGTTTTGAATGGTTTCCTTAATAATTTCCTCGTTTAAAATAAACTTTAATGTATGTTTAAGTCACTAACTACCTAACACGGTGTAGATAAATAAATTCATTTATTTTTTCAGTAGTAGATACATAGGTAGTTAATTTATATCTCCTACTTCCACTTTTGACAACAAACATCACGATCTTATTTTATTACAATTTGGTTTTGAAAAATTGAAAGGTAATACGTGGTAATACGACATAAATTATTAGGGAGCCTTCGTTCGATAATAAAGTTGGCACAAGACATGAATATTTGAACATAACAGTGCAAAAGTAGTGGTTGGGCAAATCGCTGCTCGCGATTCGAGACCGAGACTAAACGATTTGACATGGATTGCGGATTGCTTGCGAGTAGTTGCGAGACATCCGTGTTCTTTTTGTTTTATATTTGTCTATCAAATTAGAAAAAGAAATATGGAAAGGATTCTTTAATGGGAAAGTTAATCTCTAAAGGCGTTTTAAGCCCGTATTAATAGACGTTACTCAATTCTGAGACGCTAAAGTCAAATTTATTGCTGTCCTTATGTTTTCCTTTTAGAATGACAAAGGCAGCAAAAGATTTAAGTGACGTTCGAGTATTCGGCCATTAGATACTTAAGACATAATATCTAGATATAGTCAGTAAAAGTCTGACACGTCCTCCCGCCGCACCCAGGACGGGAGCAGTCATTAGATGATTTCCCACACACCAAAAAAAAATATCTAGATACCTTTAGCTATTTTTGAGTCATTAGAATGATAATATCAATTGATATAAAAAATAATTAAATATCAGCAAAAAAATCAATTATCTCTCTCTGTGTATTGGCAAAAATCAAAAGAAAATCCGTTTAGGTGTTTTTGAGCTCGTAGCAAGGAGCGGCTTGTGTTTTATTATGTAAGGATTTAATCAAAGTTTGCTCAGTGGTAAAGATCACATTGTTGTAGTGTAGTATTTAATACTTGTATTATTTAGGCTGCGTCAGTTAGTACTGAAAATAAACTATGCTGTGCAGAGATAGGAATTAAGACATAACAGTAGTTTCTTTTATGATGTTGGAGCGATTTTCTGGGATTCAATTCCTAATGAGCAATTGAAGCCGCGGGAAATAGTTAGTAGTCTGAGAAATTGCTAGAGATATTTAAGTAATATCCTCAATTACTATAAGTATTTATAGACGGGGTTACTGGTAAAGAATTCAATTTCAAATAATTAACATAAAAACGGTTGGTAGTGTCACGGATTCAACTAAAAACTAGCAGAATTTGAAGCATTTTTTTATCTCTGCGGAGCGTGGCGAGGGACGATATCGCTGTTTTAATTTTAGAATGAGGAAATCGTTTTTATAATAGAACTGAAAAGCGCAGATTTGTTGATATAAAATAGATGAACGTTTAAACTAAATACTTTTTATAACTGAATTTCCAGAATTTCCCATTAGCCAGGATAATAGAACCAGGGACAAAAACGAAATAAACCTAATGTAGATATGTACCTATTATCGATGCGAAACCGGAGCAACATAGTGGCGCCCAACTCAACGTCAAAATATGGCTTTCAGCTCAAATTGTATAAACGAACTGATGTTAAAAATAAATAAGTACTTATACAAATACGAGTAATACAGTGCATCTAAAAAAATTCTGTCAAATTTTAATAAACGTGGTAGTAGTAACCTTCTAACTAGCTATTTCTAGTTTCATAAATGATTTCAGCAGAATCAGTATAGTGCCTAAAATGATTTGTCCGAAATGCCTCAAGGCACTGTTTTTTGCCACATTATCCATTACGCGTTGTCTTTGAGTTGAGTAACACTATATACTTAGACTTAAGGACGTAGTGTGAAGGTTTAAATTAATTTTGCAAGACTCAAGAGTTATGCTATAGAGCTCATGATCCTTATTGGCTGGCTTGTCTATTTTAAATAGATCGTTTGAATAAAACCAATAACGAGACATTAAGTGATACGTACGACAATCACGTTTGTCTTTGTCATGGCCATTTTAAATGTGATCAAAACAGGGTGTTTTCATAATACTATGGGGATTTTCCACTTTAAACTCAAGTATATATCTATGGGTAATTCCGGTTTATTTTCAGAACTTTCCAATTATAATCTTAGTGTCATATTATACGCTTGGTGTCTGGTTTACATAAAAAAACTAATCGCACAGCTGTAAGCAGGCGTACACCAAGCGCAAACTTTGCTCCGTGGACTTAGGCCCGTATTAATAAACGTTACTCAGATCAAAACTCGTACTTACTTGATGCCAAGCTTAAGATCTTGTTCGTATTAATAAACGAGATTGAAGTTGAGCTCAAGTTACGGATTAGGTGTAAGTGTAGACTGACTGATTGACTTCTACAGGATTTTAAACTTATTAAGTTACCCATTGTACTTTGGCTACGTGCGTTGCAGACGAAAATTTGGTGCTACGTGAAGCTTGCTACGCACGTAAAGTCGTAGACGCTTTGTTTTGTTGTAAAAAAGGCGGATGTCACACTGGAATGCACAGCGAATGGGGGACAATGGTGTTAGTTTTATTTTAAGTATCAAAGTTTGAAGGAACACACGCATTCGAATTCTGCAACATGGTAAGCAGTACAAGTAACAGCACGGTCGAGTACGTAGGAGTCGCTCCGAGCGCAGACCAAAACGGTTATGCCTTAGTTATGTTGGTTGATTTTCGGCGCGCACCGGAGGACCAATAATGCTATAAGCAGTAAGTAGTACGAAATAAAAACGGACAATGAATGTGAAAATGAAAAGTATTTTTTTGTTTTGGTGAGTGGGAAATCTTCAAATGACTGCTCCCGTCCTGGGTGCGGCGGGAAGGCGTGTCAGACTTATACCTACTGACTAAGGCTCAATTCACACGTACCACAACCACACCACAGCGACAACCACACCACAACGACGCGATGTGGTCGGGCGTACATTTTGTATTAAAAAGGAATATTACAATTCACACGCACCACATTTTGTGGTTGTTATCGACCACCTGTGTAATACGACTACATCGCAACCACATCGCGACGGCAACGCGGCGGCAGCGCGGCGTCAGCGCGGCCACATCGCCACGACATGACGTCCACGCGCGCCTAGCTGGCGCCTGCGCTCCCCCGGCCTTTTTTCATTCTGCGTAGTATTGCGATGCCACGTGGTTATCAGTATGAAATTGGCTTTGACTTTTGTTTTCCAATAAAGGATGTACTCAATAAATTCTATTTTGACGAATACGCTGATTTCGTCGTCTTCTTCTTATTAATAAAAGCCATAACAAGGATAGCAACAACAATCTTTCCTCCATGACTACGTTCAGTAAAGCCGTGTTTCCTCTACGAAAGGCCAGAGACAGACTGCACATGACCACGTGGTTACCACATCGCAACGACAGCGACAACGCAACCACATCGACATTTTGTGGCTACCACAACGCAGCTGCAAAAAGCCGCTGCGACACTATTCACACGTAACCACATCTTGACCACATTTTGTCGCTGCGACGTCGTGTGGTTGTGGTACGTGTGAATTGACGCTAAAACCCACTCATGTTTCTTCGATTGCCCTTTATGTTCCAGGGTCACGGTAACTATTAGGCTCAATTCACACGTACCACAACCACACCACAGCGACAACCACACCACAACGCCGCGATGTGGTCGGGCGTAAATTTTGTATTGAAAATGAATATCACAATTCACACGCACCACATTTTGTGGTTGTTATCGACCACCTGTGTAATACGACTACATCGCAACCACATCGCGGCGGCAGCGCGGCGTCAGCGCGGCCACATCGCCACGACATGACGTCCACACGCGCCTAGCTGGCGCCTGCGCTCCCCCGGCCTTCTTATAACAAGGATAGCAACAACAATCTTTCCTCCATGACTACGTTCAGTCAGTCAGTCAGTGTTTCCTGTACGAAAGCCAGAGTATAACTGCACATGGCCACGTGGTTACCACATCGCAACGACAGCGACAACGCAACCACATCGACATTTTGTGGCTACCACAACGCAGCTGCAAAAAGCCGCTGCGACACTATTTACACGTAACCACATCTTGACCACATTTTGTCGCTGCGACGTCGTGTGGTTGTGGTACGTGTGAATTGACGCTTATAAACATTCCGCAACCCCGGCAGGCGTGGCCCTGTTGGGCCCCTTTTAAAATGAAAAGTTTTTGCGATTGAGTTGGAATATAAACTTTCCTTAGAGTTACTAGAATGGCCCCAAGGTAAATTAATTCCTTAAAGTAAATTTAAAGCCCATAATAGGTGATAAGTAGGGATAGAACCTATTTATTTCTGTGTTATTCCATACACGCTGTATACCCATGGTAAATGACGACATCTCGCTGACGCATTACTTATTGAGCTAAATAAAATTGTCGATTTCCGTTCAATTGGCATACTATACAATTTATTATGATTTATGTTTTCTACTACGTATTATGTTCGTATAATATGATTTATTAGACAGTAATTATTTCACTAACAATCATTGTTCTATCATAATATCCTGAGTTTTTCCAACTATATTGGGGGTCGCTTTCAGCCTGAACGTATGCAGCTGAGTATCAGTGTTTTATATTAAACAAATGCAAGTACTGTGTAACACAATACTGATACTGCAGTCGGATGATGTGCCAGCTTTACATGCTTTCCGCGGCAGGAATTAGTACTGGAAGATAAAGGTTTTACAAGGAGCTATGAATGCAGACGTAGGTGGTATAGTATGTAGAGCAGAGAACATGACGTAGGTACTACGCACTTCTATTAACAATGCGTAGCCTATCTGAAGTCGTGAATATTTTGCATCTTCGTTCTTCTTTTTTACATCTCAAGGATTTCTCTTTACGCACGCCTTTAGTGAAAACGGTCACATAGCTTAGCTTTGATCTCAATCAATGTAACTCGCGCTTAGCTCATCTCTGCTGGAAAATAGTGAGAATCTGTGTAGCAAAGTGAGAATCTGTTACATTAACAAAACTGTAGTCGAGACCGGTCGGTGTCATCACATTTCACAATTTTTCCAACCCAAAAACTTCAGCCCTTGAATCAGAACCTATATTTAAGAAAACTCGACGTTCTGTTACAGAAGTAGTTCAAGACCAATAGGTAATACTCAGCATTGGTTATAAAATAGGATTATTTCAGTGACAAAAGCGTCACTTCTGTTATATAAATAATGCTAATTAGCACCGAGGCGACAATTAAAGTGTGTTATTGGTTTAAGCAATTGTCTTGTCAAAGGGTGTGTTCAGACAATTCGTCGATAGTTATCCATTAGAATTGATGAGTATTTATTGGCATCGCTAACTAAGAGTCATCTAGGACACAATTCGGCTAGGACACAATCGAGGCTGCCATCTTTGTTTACCATAAAACACATATTCTCTTTGTTTACTCTCAAACCGTAATTTTGATACACTTTTATTAGAATCTAGCGATGCCATTCATCGTGCTCGAGAGCGATTAAAAACGACTGCCAGCGATGCCTATTTTTCAATGTTGCAACACTAAGGCCATGATAAATTAATTTTAGCACGTGTTTTGGCTTAGCTATTCAACGTCTCTTTCTTGCCATCGTAGTTTGGCTGTTGTGCGACGGTAAGAGCAATACTGCATAATCGAAATGTGCTAAGCAACGTTTTGTTTAACCTTTCAAGATTTTCAACGACCAAGCGATATCCGGCTGTCAGGCTGCTATTGTCTTTCTATTGTGTCTTGAATCATGTGTATCGAAGGTTTAATAGTTTATCTCGGCCTAAGAGATTACCCACTCTTATTCATCTTATGTCCATAGAATTTTGTATGAAGACACGTACGGTCAGCAAAAGAGATATGTTACCAGGGCCATCCATACTAATATTATAAATGGGAAAGTGTGTCTGTCTGTATGTTTGTCTTTCTTTCACGGCAAAACGGAGCGACGAATTGACGTGATTTTTTAAGTGGAGATAGTTGAAGCGATGGAGAGTAACATAGGCTACTTTTTGTCTCTTTTTAACGCGAGCGAAGCCGCGGGCAAAAGCTAGTAAGATGTAATTAAGGTTTTCTTGAACACCAATTGATGTATCCAAATGAAATTTAAACGGATTGAAGAACAAATTACTTTCTACAACATTTGAAATTTTATATAAAATATATATCCATTGGTTAATGAAAAAACTTTAATTGTATCTGACGGCCCTGGTAACATATATCTGCCGTTCAGCTTTCCGTGTCTGTTAAACTTTCGTACTGAATGGAGCAGAATATGGATAGTCTCCAAGTCAGAACACACCTATTATAGCTTAATGTTATGGTCAGGTTTAAGGCTGTTGCAGTAAATTAATTAAGTATTAATTTAACATTTTTTATATTCAATTGTCTAACAATTGTAATAAACTAACAACAAGTAGAATGCCCGGCGAATGGCCTTGATCTAGATGATAATTTCATTCACGTTGGAAATATTTAAAAACATTAAGTACATATAAGTAGGTAGTTATGATTAGGTACGATAATCCATATCTATGCTAAAATTATAACAGTGAAAGTTTGTCTGTCTTTTTTGCTGTCAATTTTGATGAAATGGGGACGGTGTAAGCTTGACCAAGGAGTGGATTTCTACTTCTTGGTCAAGCTTACTCCGTAACCATGATGCGTCATCTTCTCTGGCGCATCACGTCTAAACTTCGTCTGTTTTTTGCGTTACAATAGCCCATTTTTCGAGAATCGTACATAATATAACGCTACGATTTACGGGAGTGCAGTAATTTAAGATGTGGGCGGCTGAAACCTCGGGGCAGAGCTAGTTGTATGTTTCTCGTGAAGGTGTCTCTATCGCGGCCGAAGCCACCGGTAATAACTAGTATTATTGTAAAAAAAGTGTTCCTTCCAAATTAATATTGATAGACGTAGATAAAATAACAAAACAAATATTATGAGATTAAAACTTTTCCACCAAAGTGTCAATACTTTTGGAAATAACATAGAATGAGATAGGTATTTACTCAGATACAGTCGGTAGCTAAAGTCAATGAAACTAATTTTGTTATCGAACGTCATTAGATATTTTAATAATTAGGATTAAAAATCTATTGCACCCATAATTAAAGAACATACTGAAGGTTGGTTAAATCAAGATAAAATAAACAGATAGCTATATTATGAAATGTCGAAAAATCAAGCCTGACTAGAACCTATCGATAGGATACAGGGTTGGACACTTTTAGCGGATAGTGAGGGGAACTACCCTAACCGTTGCAGCTACACGAAAATGATCTTAGAAAACTATCAATATTTTCAATGAAAATTCGATCCCCACATCACAGATTTTCAATACCAACCTGGACAGAAATTATAAAATTAACAATGTTTTGTAAAAGTTCTAATACTATTTTGAATAGAACCTCATTGGATCTTCTTTGATTAATTATTATCTACTAAGGGTTGCTGGCCTTCTTTCGTAGAAAAAAATTAAAATGCCATTAATGTTTCTTTTTTATTTTTTACTTTTCACAACAAATAATGGCTGTCACCTGGTTTTTTTTTGGATATGACGGCCAGTTTTGAACGTTAATTTGAAGATGAGAAACTCTTTCGTGAGTTTTATTAAAATTGTTAAAACCTATATATTTCATTATTATTCTAATAATTAATATTAAAAATGTCAAAGTTTGTGAGGTTGTTTGGTTTTTACGCAAAAACTTATGAACGTGTTTTGTTGAAACTTTACTAATATAGCTTATACAAAAAAATATAACGCATGCGTCATAATTATAAAATCACGCTATGACACACGGGGTGCGGTATAGTAACCAACATTCTGGTATAACGCAGGGGACAGCTAGTTTAAAAATTTAAATATAAAACTTTGAAGTTTCTTAAAAGTAGTCGTCGTCACTGAATGTAATCGTACGTGTCGCTTCTGTTATCATTTTATAGGGTTCCGTAAGTAAAGGTTGCCAAACGGAACTCTGCTGTCTGTCAGACCCATTATCGCGTGGCTGTGACTTTATAATCATTTTATGTAATGATGAATCAATTTTTCGAGTAGTTCTTTGATAGGATTTGTATTATTATCTACTATATAAAAATAAGTCGGGTTTTCCTTCCTGACGCTGTAACTTCAGAACGGACGAACCGATTTCCACGGTTTTGCATTCGTTGGAAAGGTCTCGGGCTCTGTGAGGTTTATAACAATGAAAAAAAAATTTAAAAGAAAAACGGGAAAATCGTAATCCACGCGGACGAAATCGCGGGCAAAAGCTAGTTATTCATATTATTTATAGAGCTCTTTTTTTTCGGAGTTCCTCCGGTGACGTAAAACAGCATTGCTCTGTTCCGCTTTAACGATATCATTGTTGGCGTAACATATCTTTGGATTGACACTGCGAAGTTAACGTGTCTGCGAGGCCTCTGCTGGTATTGCAATTATTTTCAGGTGGACAGTCAGCTTGCTTCGCATCAAATATATAAAAAAAAAACTTAAAACAAAAGAAGTACCATTGTACAGTAGTACGGAACCCTTCCTAAACCTTCCTGGTTTTTGACATGTGTTTAATAATGTAAGTTGTGTTTTTTTTACCGAATATGACTTGTAAGAATCCCTTACCAATAAAATACTATGACTATGAAGCACGTTTATTTAAAGAAGTAAATAATAAAAGTTTATGTAAATTAGTGATAATATATTTACACGATTGACCACGACATAGTAAATAAGTATAGTCGACCGGTGTTACTTCTGCGAACATACGACGGATCTACATAAAAGAATGTTGTGTGTAAACACACGTGTTTTTGTTAGGCTTCTGATAATTATTTATTTTATAGTTTGTAAAAATAATTTTATGTTTTCGGCTAAATATATACCTACTTTGCATCATTTACATCCAAAATCGGGTATTTTACATAATTAACCAATAAATGTAAGATACTATTTTATGAATCTCTCTTAATTTTAGCTTTAAGAATACGATTGATTTTTTTTATAAAATTTACTGTTTAATTGGGTTTTTAGTTGCTTTTAAATCAATAAATATTTAACAAAATGAGTTGCTAAGGCCCGTATTAATAGACGTCACTCAATTCTGAGACGCTCTCAAGTCCTTTGCTGTCCTTATTTTTTCCCTTTAGAATGACAAGGACAGCAGGAGACTTGAGAGCGTCTTAGAATAGAGTGACGTCTATTAATACGGGCCTAGGTAATCTACAGACGTCATAAGGTGACATTGCCTTACAGAATATTGAAGGATATGTTTTTTTTATGAGTAGGTACAACTAAGAAAGGGTTTTTAAAAATCGATCTCTAAAAGAGGTAATATAGCGGATTAAAATGATAAAATAGTTCAACGCGGGTAAAGCCTCGCCCTCTGGTGAAAGCTAGTATGTATGTATTAAAACCATAAATCTGTTATTTACGAATCAACCTTGGAGAAAAGTAAAAAAAAAACATTGATATTGCGTAAAACTTCATTAATATGTAAACATATGTATAAGACACGTTCCTAGAAATGTTCTCCGTATTGTTAGTTTTCCATAAAACTATAACGGCACGACTAAAGACTGTATCACGATAATATCTACTCTTGTCACAGTAAACATGGAATTTTTTAAAAGGAGGCTTTGAATAATATTTGTCTTCTTAGAAATTTTTCATTGGCAGTTATTAGATTTAGAGTTCTTGGGTTTTTTCATTACGATTATTTCAGTACCAGTATAAAAAGTTGGTGACACCCCCGTGGCTTATAGAGAGAGGTCGGAATCAGGTAGACTTATTTATGTGCAGACAGCATAAACCACGCAATTATTTAAATCAATTTTCTCTTAAATTAGCCACAACTTAAAAAATATATATATGTCACCGGAAAATAACAAGACCCGTAAGTTTATCAATTTACTAGGAAGTTTATAAACTTTCGTAGGATTCTAAACGGGAGATAAATTGTAATATTTTACGTCCACATTTTCGTAAATTTATCAATTTCCGACGTCATACGGTAAATTTATAAACTAACGGATATCTATTCGTAAGATTTTAAATGCTTCGACCAATCACAGAAACTCTTTTAAATATACGCATCTTTGAAATACGTAAAATAACACACTGCTCTCTGATTGGTCAATGTTCATAGTGGCAAATTGGCAATGCTTGTGTCCAAAGACTTTGGTATAATCAGACTTGACAAACTATAAATTGGAAGCAACAATGCCTGGTTCCTCTCTGGCACGGATGTAGTGAGTTGAGTTTTCTTTGAGTTGCAACACAGTTCAACATTTAAAACTAATAAAAACGCAATAAGCAAACTGGTTTAGTTATGTTCCGTGGCGAACAATGGCGGCCGCGAGGAAGGAGAAGTGACACGTGACAGTCAACCAATCAGATCGCGCGTAGCGTTTGGTTACTGCTTACTTATTATTTTACGAGTGAGTTCAGTAAGTTTATCAATTTACGAAAATGTGGACGTAAAATATTACAATTTATCTCCCGTTTAGAATCCTACGAAAGTTTATAAACTTCCTAGTAAATTGATAAACTTACGGATCTTGTTATTTCCGGTGACATATATACTTCAAAGTATAAATATAGGCTATACAATATACCCTAAAACTGATTGTTACTATAGTTATTCTAAGAGAAAATTTGCGTAGATACATGTTAGCTCGAGTCTGTACTTCTGCTGGTTTCATATAGCGAAAGAATAAAGTGGATATAAGCCTAAAATCTCGAGATTGATTAAAAATATATATATATTGACTTAACACAATTTTAACCACTGCACGCGCTCTATAAATAAAGACAACAAAAAAATAAATAGGTAGTTAATGACTCTAAATTCTGACTGAGACCAATAAGATTTCTCTAATTAATGACGAGTACTTCTGCAAAGCAAATCTATAAAACTTTGTTAGTGAATAAAACGTGAAGTGAGTTCGAGGCGAATTGTGTCATCTTCGGATGACACACTTCACTTTGATTCAGGATTTCAGGAAGATTGTGATCATCAATTGACGCACTTTTTATGAGCTGTCAAAATGCGATTCCGTCATAGATTGTGTATGGCAATGTCAACCTGTAACGTCATTTATTTGCCAACTCAATTGGCTAAGTTTTACTTGATTTCAAAGCAACCAAAAGTCTAAGTGTATCTGTTTTCAATTACTCTTAGGTTTTTGGTTCAATCAATTAATATGTTTTCCTGGCTTAAGTGACGCTAGAAGAAGTGGTTTTGGAAATAGTTGTTGTTCGTGTGAAATATAAAATTCGAGGTATTTCCCACAGTCCCACAAAATAAAATTATAAAGAGAGCTTATGTAGATTATTGTAACACATATTATGTAACCCTGCAGATAGCCTCACAGGGCAGGGGTTGTAAAAGTTCTGTGCAGCTGAATACAAGCCCTTATACCTGAATACTATCTTCGATTTTTAACTAATAAACCGCTCCGGTTCTACATATTTAGTCACAGGTATTTTTTACACCTAGTTTGGGAGACAGAGTAACTATAATATATTATTGTGACCTAGTAAGTCTTATAAGTCGTAGTTTTATGGAAATATATTGTAATATGATGTTTTTTTTTCAAAAGCTTCAATATTATAAAGGCAGATAATCAAACACATAGGTGACGTCCGTGTTACTGTTCATGAATACTGAGTAGCGTACTTACGTGTGATATTAGACTAAACTTATCCAAACATGCCAGACATGACATTTTGTGTGGTTAGTGACCTCAATCTAATCTTACAGTCTAATAAAGTGGGAATCCCTCTTAGTATTGTCTTTATTTCCTTGTCGAATAATGTGTACAGAGAGTATACGAATAAAGGCATCTGAACATGTGTATCTGCTGCAAGCAGGATGCATTTTGAATTAATTCTGTTATACCTAATTTATAAGGAGGCACATTTTGGTCTCGAAGTGGAAAGTTCTCATGGTTGTGACCCCTCATGAGGTGGGTGGAGGAATATTTCGTTCTTTACATTCATGTAAGCATCCCGGTAATGGATATCTAAACAGCCTCCGAAGAAGATCGCTGAAGGAGGTTTGCTACTTCCGCAATACCCGGCTGCGCTATACATATAGGTACTTACAGCACGAGGTATTATGTTCTTTTAGTCTGTTTATTAAAATCAAGCAGCATTTTTTATATCAATCACCGCTTATCAAATATTATTGACTCTTTCTTTTCTGTACCTAAAAATGTAAGGACCAATTTTTAAGTTCTTCAGAAAACTCGTATTCTCAAACTTACACAGAAGCTACCAACTAATAATTAAATTGTTAACAGACTAACATATTATGTTCCTAATAATTATTATCAGTTTATAATCAACTAGCTTTCGCCCGCGGCTTCGCTCGAGTTAGAAAGAGACAAAAAGTAGCCTATGTTACTCTCCATCCCTTCAACTATCTCCACTCAAAAAATCACGTCAATTCATCGCTCCGTTTTGCCGTGAAAGAAAGACAAAAAGACAGACAGACAGACAGACACACTTTCCCATTTATTAAATTAGTAGGATGATAAGTATTTACGCAGGAAAACAATACCACCCAACCATAGATTGATATAGGTATACCTGGTAATTTGAAGTACATACAAACAGAAACCTCAAGTGAAAAGAGGTTATAATCCACTTGACACAGATTTAATAACTTTTCAATATGATATCTATGATAGACCACAATAAAATTATTTGACCAATTTGTTTTTTACCAAGTATTATTTGTAACGATCGATTATACCAATTTTGCAACTGCCGTGTCACAACATTGTTACTGGAATAGATGATTGTCTCTCGATTTCCTTTCAGAGGCAACATTACAAGGTCACTTCGTTGACCCTGGATTCTGTGCTACTAGATTTACTTGGCAGGGAAAACATTATTAAATACGTAGAACAGTTAAAAACGTGGTTTGGGGACTGCATCGAAATCGTGCTCACAAAAGCATAGTCATCAAAGTATTTAAAAGCTCGGGAATCTCTTTGATGGTCATACATAATATTTACTAATCGGATTCTGCCACGTTAAGTTATGTCTTTGGTTATGCTATGTGTTCTGACATATATAAGATTTAGCGTGAAAGAGTATAGGTACTAAACATTTATCCACAAACTAGGTAATAATTCGTCACATTTTTTAAGATAGGATGAAGGAACGACTATTGTTCATAGTTAGTCAATTTCCCGTCTAATTATTTTAAAATAATAACAATTTCGAAATTTCAAGCAAGATTTTGGATTATGTATCGTTTTGAAATCAAGTTTTTTGACGGGAAACTGACTAATCATTCCTTACTTATTGACCAAGATATTACTCATTTTTTTAGAGTGGACTTGGTTGGAAAAATGGATTTAACTCTAACTGCATGGTTTAAAGTGTGCTACCCCAGAACTCCGACATCTGAGAACCGAAGAAGATGAGTTTTGGACATTTTTATTTTATGAAAGGTGGTACTTCCTAATTGCTTCTCCCTCATTACCCTCAAAAGCCAGTTCTGATGTTGGGCACTATAGGAAATTAAGGGGACTCCTCAAATATTTTACACAATCCAGTGATTTTGATATTTTCGAACAAACCGAGCATTTGCATTGAGAAAGTATAATTTGGTAGGTAAGAGAATTTTTAATGAAGAAGACAGCAACCACCTGTATTCCTTAATATTATTTGGTTTATGACCATTTAAAAAAAAATGAAGTTTTTGGTTCCTGTTTGGGGCTTTGTTGCATTCCCACCAACTTCCGGAATATAAGTTAGTTTTCCGTTTTAATTTTTTGAAGGCGCTTATTTTTTTGTATATAGGTATTGTATATTATTGTATATTTATCGATAAAAGACTACGTGCCTGCAAATACGGTAGTATCGTTTTAGTAAAACACTATTAAGTTCCGTATTGAAACGTGTGCTGTATTATCCTGCTAGGTTTTCTGACTATGATGACTACTTAGATCTAGAATAAGGTTCCGTTAAATGCCTTTATTTATAGCAATTGCAGATCAGCATTACAATTCGGATAGAAACTAATTGAATCCATTAAACGTCCGGTTAAATTGTAGTCATCTCATGTACTGATTGAATTCGTCTTATTACTGTTGTTGCCAAGCATACAAATGCATTTTTTTGTTGTCTTTTAGCGACACTTGATATAATGATCTGTAGGCACAGTACGCGCGTGTTGACGAAAAGTAGTTTCAAGTCTACGACTATCATAAATTACTACAATGTTATCTATACTAATATTATAAATAGGAAAGATTTGTATGTATTTACGTTTCTTACAAATAAACTCAAAAACTACTGGGCGGATTTTGATAATTCTTGCACCATTAGAATGCTACATTATCCTTGAGTAACATAGGCTATATAACATCACGCTATAACCAAAAGGAGAGGAACAGTTGACCAAAAACCGGCCATTATGCCGGTAAAACCGCGTGGAACAGCTAGTATTTTAAACATATAGCTAGTATATATAATCGGATGTTGCTGAATTCCAGTGTTGTTTATGAGGTGACAGAATTGTGGAGGTCTGGTCAAATCAGACCGCCAGGCCTCAACCCAGTTACTCCATAAAACGTTACACCTCTTGAAGACTGATTGTCAGCCTTTCTGGCTTGTGACTACATGTAATATCGATGACATAGTCAAAGTTCTACGAATAACAATCGGGATCAATGGCTGCTTCTGAGTAGTTCTTGGAATAGCCACCAATAATCTTTAGGCCGACCCTGAAATTGAACCTAGGGCCCAGCGAATTACATTGTCTAATAGGTTTCCTTAATTCCAGGTACAATAGCACTACTCGGATTTTTTATAACAAATTGTAAATTAAAAAGTGACTGAAATAACGTAACATTTATATTTCTTCAGATAAAAGTAAAAGTCACTTGGCAATGTTTATTTTGCGGCTAGTATCGGTTATTCTGAAGCACCCCAGCTAGGTCGAGCATTCTTCCCATATTTACACTTCTTCATAATAATCAGTTCGGATCGTTATCAATCATTTCTGATGAATATGTTGTTTTTCCAATCAATGTTCTGTTTTTGAATTATACAATGTTTTTCTTACCTTTCTTTGCTTATAAACTTAAACATTGACTTATCTCTGGCGAATAAATCCTACAGACGCCTCCATGCTATATCGAATATTTAATACGTTGCACCGTTGGATTTATGGAAATTGCATAATGCACGTTCCGTACTGTGTATGAACGTACAAAAACGGAAACCCTGATCATGCGTCTTCCGACGACTTCTCAAGGATTCTGGAGAATAGAATGCTACGAACAGTCGAATACGCGCACAATGTGGATTTCTTTGTGAATTGACCCTCCTAGTGCCTATATCCTTTATATGATGAACTTGCTCTCGCCCGCGGCTCTGACCTTTGAATGTCGAACCTTCCATCCCCTATTTATCCCCTTTAGAGTAGGAATTTCCAAAAATCCTTTCTTAGTGAATATTTACTTTTTAACAAAGACTATACGCTCCAAGTTTTTCGTCTCTGGGTTCATCGGTTTTGGCTGTACCTACGTTGATATATCTACAAACAGTCACTCTGTCAAACCGTTTACCATTTTATATCTACATAGGTATTTAGAAGATATACTACATTCTGTAATACATTCTACATAATGTGAATGTATTAAGGTATAACGACCATTATCACGAAAGTATTTAGCAATAACATCATGTTATTCAATTAGACACTAATATGTATTGTCACAATAAAACAAGAAACATTTTCTTCTGTTTAGTCACTCTCACATTACGTAACAAACTTGAACTCATTAGTTAAAGATTGACGAAATACACATGTAATGAGTTAATGACTATAATTGTAATGTGGACCGGTAGCTGGAGGAGCTCTCGTAACTGTTTGTCGCATGACTACTTTATACGTTCTATGTATTTAATATTCCTTTGAGACAAAACAAAGCAGCATGTGTCTATAATTAATGCGGACAAACGGTAGATTATTATGTGTTGTTTCAGGCTTTGTATTGTGTAGGAGGATGATTGTATGCTCTTCTAGTCGCGATGTAAGGTTGCTCACGCATTATACACGTGGTGTACGGCCAGCCTTATACAAAGTAAAAGCCCTATAGGTCGTTTGACACCACTACGGTTTCTGTCTCAAAGATATGGCGCAGCATTTCGAGAGGTTTTATACAATAAGAATCTGAAAGATCCTTACCTCTTTTTTTTTTTTTTTTGGTGAGCGGGAAATCATCCAATGACTGCTCCCGTCCTAGGTGCGGCGGGAGGGCGTGTCAGACTCTTACTGACTAAAACCCACTCATGTTCCTTCTATTGCCCTATATGTTCCAGGGTCACGGTAACTATTATAAACATTCCGCAACCCCGGCAGGCGTTGGCCCTGTTGGGCCCTTCCTGTGCTGACTCCTTCTCTTTGAGGCGCGCGTGGAACAAAACGCGCCGTCTACGCGGTCCTGGTCCTAGCCGGGCGGCGAGCTACCCATCGCTCGCCATCCGCAGAACCGCGCCTACGGTGGCCGGTAGTCGTCTTGCGACTCTCGACGTCTTCGCCTGGGTCTTAGTCCGGGGCGAGAGGCTCGTCGTTGCCTCTCGCGCGCCGCCGCTTCCTTCACTAGCATAACTGCTTCGCAGAAGGAGGCGACGGCATCCCATTCCGTCTCGCCCCGAAGCATGGCCTGAACCAGCGCCGGGCGCGAGAGGTCACCGCCGCCGATCGCCTCTACGAGGACACGTCGATGCTCCGCCCATGCGCGGCACACCTCCACTGTGTGCTCGACCGTGTCCTCCAGGCGACCGTTACTGCAGTGGTGACACCCAGGCGTCGCTTCCGCCCGAATCCGACACAGGAACCTCCCGAACTGACCATGTCCGGTGAGGACCTGTGTCAAGCGAAACGTGAGAGTGCCATGACGCCTCTCCAGCCACTCCTCAAAGAGGGGTCTTACCGCCGCTATAACGGCGTGCCCAGCACTAGGTTCCGACAGTCGTTGTCTCCATTCCGCCATGAAAAGATCCTTACCCCTGTCATATCAATAAAGTTTTCCAAACAAAAATAATATTTACTACACAGGCCAATTAGTGAAACTGCAGTGCAAATACTTTCATGGGAGATGGATGCCCTTCGACGAACCTACTTGCACTGCAGTTTCACCCACTTCTGTAAGTACTTGAAGGTGTGAACATGTTTATTCATCGCCCTCACTCGCATTACCCACTACTATGCCGCGCCGCTTGCGTCGTATGGAAACAATTTGGAGGCGTGTTTTTTGCGCATTGACGTTTCACCATTTAAAAACAATTGATAAATGTGTTTAAGTGGTTCATAATCTTAAATGTTCTTGTTTATTCGCATATCAATTGAAATGCGACCCCCTTTATAGACCGATAGATGTGTGCGCATACGTCAATTTTGATTGCTTGCGTAGATTTAAAACGTAGAATCTTCCTATTTGCAGTTGTGGAGCTGTTGTTATCATTAAATTAATTTTCCCCTGTCAATGTTTCACTGTTTAATAATAACGGTAGATATATTATCGTATATCAACAGACGACGATGACGTGATTAGAGGTCATATTGATATTTGTGCCGAGTCAAATAAAGTTGACACACCCCCGGGATCCACGACAATTGCTATGATATGATGTTCGGAATTGAAAGAAATATCTAGAATGTAGACGAGAATCTAGATTGGCAACTTGGTTGTTTTAAAAGTTTGGCGGGACTTTAGTTTGTGGAGGTGTGAGAAGTAATCTCTCTACGTAAAACACCTTTATGTACCTATATTAAGTTGCATCTGGTTATACTAGACGCTGAATCTAACATAATATTAGGGAAAAACTATAAAAGTTGATGAGGCAGTTATCAGGAAATTCGAGATATCCAAATAATTAAGTAATATAGTAATTGGTCAGTAAAACATCAGATAACTTATATTATGGCAGTAGGATAAATATTAGTCATATTCTCACTTATTCGTCAAATAAAAGTTATCTGAGAATTTATAAATCAGTCTTAGGAGTATCATTGATAAGCAAGTAGATCATGAATATATATCAACGATTGATAGTTTTATTGTTAATGCAATATTGAGTAACGCAACACTGTGTAATGATGTATAAGAATATTTTTTTCAGGCGTAGATGATACATGCCACAAAATAGATAAGAAAGGTAGTTGCACTCCACTATTTGTTTGCCAACACTTACAAGAGTGTTATTATGAAGAGTCTGAAGGAGGGACTTCGAGGAACTAAGCAGATATATACCTAGGTTTAAATAACCAGTAGTGTTATTACAGAATGACAAGACCTTAAACATAAGGGCCCCCAGCACACGACAGGGACTCCCAAACCTTTAGAGCCAGGGACGTAGCTGAGTGCACCGAGGCCCCCATGGATTTTGAGTTTTCTTTTTAGGCACTCTATATAGGCATCTGGGTTGTGTCAATCTAAATTTATTTTTAATTATCCCAGAAGATAACTTTATCACGGCCTCTGACGGTACCGTTTTGCCACTGTAAACCCCAAAAGATGTACGAATTCAACACATCTTCCGTCACCTCCAGGATTTAGTGTAAGGATTTTAAATCAGGACCAAGGAAATTTAATATAGTTCAGAGTTCTATCTCACATGCCCCTAAAATTAATTTAACACGCATTTTCCGGAACAGCATTTTAAAGTGACCTTTGTGTAACTTAGGGTCACTAACCAGCCAGATGGTTTCCTAGAGATGGTGTGCACATACGGAAAAACGCTTTTATTTTGTGAAACATCAACATAAACATAGAAACACCAAATAACTGCGATGGTATCGCGTGCATTAAGTTCTACCAACCCAGTTTTAACTAAACAAGGTGTTATTTAAATAACCGACACTTCAGACATCCCAATTACTTGAAATTTATGTGGCAATATATTTAATCTCATGAATAACAGACAGAAGCAAGATAGGAAAGGATATTAGTATTTTTGTGTCCTAAATAAATCTCATTAATGTGCCCAAGTCTTATACTATCAAAAAAATGTTTTTTTTTTTCTTTTCGAAAAATCACTATTAATCAATGAAGTTAATGAGGATGATGATCAATGCTCGCGCCTTCTTTGTATGAGAAGAAGCCTTGAAGTAAGTCAGAACTAGGCTCTTGTTAATTACTAGCTGTCCACCACGCATAATCTACATATTATTAAAGTTTCAACAAACATCCTCACAAACTCTGACTTTTGTAATATTAGTAGGATATAAATCAAATAAGTTTTACGCATTTAATCAAACTGACGAAAGAGTTTTCTCATCTTCAAACTTTTGTTAAAAACTGGCAGTCATACCCAAAAAAACAAGGAGCGGCCATTATTTATCGAGAAAAATAAGAAAAAAAAAACACAAATGACATTCCTTTTTTTTTCAACTAAAGAAGGCCAGTAACCCATATTAAATTTTATAAGAAAGAAAATCGAATGATGTTCTATTGTCAAAATGTGTAGCCGTGTTATCCCTTAATTCTGAACAAGACCTATTCTAAATCAGACTTTGTGTAGTATACCGACTGTGAGATCAAATCTTTTCACTTTCTGCATTGTTAGAAGAAAGTGGGACTTATTTATTTATTTATTTAAAACTTCATGCACAAGCGTACAAGGGCGGACTTAATGCCTTAGGCATTCTCTACCAGTCAACCCAGAGTTGGTGAGATATAACATGGTAGGTGCATATTACAAATTTACAATAAAAGGACACAACTTACAGAATGACAAACAAAAAAAAAACTGAAAACACATAATTAAGTGGATAGGCTTAAAACTAACATAATATAAGCTAAACATATATACACATATAAATACATATTTATGGAAGATAATATCTTCCATAAATATGTATAGAAACGAAAAAGGGATTATTAATCCTTAGATTTTTTTGCATGTTTACGTTTGTTGAGAAAATATTACTAACGTCGTTTATGTTATTTTAGCAATCGAGTGTTGAGCGCTTTGTTGTATATAACTGCTTTTTCCATGACATATCTTCTAAACTGTTTGGAAAAACGCTTAGTCGGTTTTACCAGTATAAAAAGCTCAAAAAAATAAACATTTTCATATATTTAACTAATTTTTGGCAAAAATGTGGTTTAGCCGGTTTTCGCAGTATACCCTCGATATATATACTTAATATATAAATATTATTATAATATATTTATAATAATATTATAATAATATTTATATATTTGTTATAATAATATTTATAATATATATATAAATATACAAGGGAGAAAATGGTGAATAAACTCTGCTCATTTGTCATGAAAATAGATCCTCAACTTCCGTTTAAATGGGACTTCTGTCCTTTCTTATATTATATGCCCATGTGATCAGGACTCATCAGGACAACACACGTACCGAGTTACTTAATGTTCTACAGACGCAATTAACATGTTTTATTTATTTGTTACGTAGATAACATTAGAAGTGATGCTGACACACTTTCATGTTCGTGTTTCATTTCATCGAATGCATTGATATATTGATAGTTAGATTTAACCGAGATTTATATTTAGATTGTTATGTAATAAGTTTTTTAGGTGTATTTTTGGGCTTACTAAAATGTAAAAGATTGGATTATGTTAGGTTAACTTAAACAAAAGATGTACCTACCCGGGGTGAACGCAACTGTTTAATAAGTTAAAGACAGAGTTAACTATCCGGCAAAAGTGTATACGGTGCAATGATAATTAAATACTGGGCTTCCGGCCAGAGGCCTCCCAACCGCAGGGGCCCAAAGCTATAGGGGCCCGCACGCCATTGCTTATACAGGACAGGACACTGGACGATCAAAAATATTTTTTTTTAAATTCAAATAATACAAATCAATATATTCAAATAATAAAAATACAAATCAAAAGGGTAAATAAGGCTGTGACATAGGCTGTAGCCAAACGTTTATCGGTAGGCAACTACTAAGTAATAGAAGAGTAATAGAATATAAAGCAAACTATAATATTGTATTTGTATGCATATGACAAATATGTTATAAATAAAAGCAACAATGAAAGACAAATCCACGCAATGCATTCAACTTCAAACTCAATTGTAGCGCAAACTGAGAAATTTAAACATGCACAATACATTGCACGTTTTACCTGTACTGTTTTAAAATGAAACAGGCTGTATAAGCAGTGTATCAAGTATTCAAGTGCGATAAATAACGCACGCATTTTAGGCCAGACAATACTCTGCGATTTTGACACGAGTCGCGTGTGTTACTGAACTTGACCGCCTCGCTATTATGTAATTCGACTGGTTTTGTGAATTTTATAACTTTGCCCCACATACCCTAATAATACTCTACTTTATTGAATAATAATTTCGAACATTTTTGCATGAATAATAATATATGTAATCGTAATAATTTTAGATCGTTGTATTTTTTAGTAAAAAAAAATTGCTCGACAATGTAGACCATACGTTTATTAATACATTGCCCTACACCAGGAAATTATTATATTAATAAATAGATGCAAAACAAAAACCTATGATACAAATATTTTACCAAGCAGGAATCGAACTCGCGATACGCATCCCTTAACTTCTACACCAACCGGGAAACCGAGCCGTCAATGTGTTTGTATTAAAAATAAATTACATTTATGTTCTTAATTTTGTCAAAAAATATTAACAACGTCAGAGAACTATTTACATATGTAAATGATTGTTTCATACTTAATAAAAATTACCTGCGGTTTCTGAGGGCTTATTATTTAATTAAAATAACTACTTACTTGCTTACATACTTCAATAAGTATTGTTACCAGCCTAGCAACAGATCGTCTAGACTAGAATCTAAAATAACATCATAGCATAGTACTTTCAGTTACGCAGACAATAGCTATGAAGATCGTATCTTACGGTAGTCCTTACAAAATGATTTCCTCAATCTGAATGAGAAAAAAAACCAATTAAATTTACCAACAGGATAATTGATTATGTTTTTATGGTGTACTATGGTTTTATTCTGGCTGTTCAACGCCGCTGGTATATAGAGCCGAGGATTGTGCGCGGGCGCTTAATGCTAGGCTGTGTGTTACCGGTGACGGTTCAGTGCATCGACGCTTCGCCGCGCCACTCTAGCGCATGCTTCGCGGCTTCTCGACTTCAACGATCGTACACTTGTGATATATAGTTCCTAAGGATTTAATAAATTATTAAATAATACCTACCTAGTGAATAATTTGACTTGACTTGAAAGTGGTTTTTGTGGAGTTTTTAATAATAAAAAAAAGACTAAAATGTTGACGGGCTGGCAGCTGATTTTGTCAAAATGTAAGTAGGCTTTGTTTTTTTTTTATTTCCATGTTTGGATTTTTTTTGAATTCTCAGGAATTGATATAACCTACGTAAGAAATAAATACATAAAATTTACTCGAATACAACTTATAAAAATAATAATTAGGTTTAACTGTAAATACATAAACATCAATAGTCGTTTCAAGTTCAATGTAAGTACGATCGTTGTATACTTTCACATAGGTACAAATTATGCAGGAGGGTTAATTTTTTTATATTGTTGTAATTGGTTTTACCTACTTAAGGTATGTATTTAAATATTTTTAAATCCGGATTTAAAATTCTCAACAATATGAAGCCATTTTTTTAGGTTGATTAGGTATAAAATTAAATTGGTGTTACCGATTTGTTACTTACTATTCTTGGGATGTCAAAAAATTGCATAATTTTGTCACAATACAGCATGCACACTTCTGGCATTCGATAAACTGATGCGAATGCAATACGGTGTATTATGTGCCTACCTATATAGTGGCGGTGCGATAAAAGTCACTTTACAAGCAATTAACTAGCTTCTACATCCGCGTGAAATTCAGTTATCGCGTAATCACAGGAAAATGGCATATTGGAAAATGATCCCCAAGGTCCAACCAATCATTGTCTTTACCAAATTTCATAAAAATCAGTTCAGGGGTTAGGCCGCGGTTGAATGTTTGCAGACAAAGTTATCTTCACATTTTTTTAACCCTCGAATACATGATTCGAGACACAATAGAAAGACATTAGCAGCCCGACAGCCGGCTGTCACTTGATCGTGATAGGTTAAATTAGGATGAATTGTATTAAGGCAAATATCGAATTATAAAGGTAAACGTACAATGTATTTTTAAACTAGCTAATTCTTGGAAATAGAGCCTAATAACAGAGTTGTACAAACGTTTAGCGGCATTTAATGACTTCATACGATTCTGTAACTCATTATAATTTACGCATAAATGCATAGTTATTTCGTTCGAAGCGTCCATAATTTTGTTACACACGTTTTTATTGTCCCGCCCCAAAAAATTCCATATACCTAGTTCAGATGTGCCACAATTAAAAAAAACGGTTTCTGCAATAACATTTTTAAAACAGTAGTTTCGTTTATTATAATATTTTGTGGTTTGAAAGAATTTTATGTCATAAAACTACTCGTATATAAATATACGGACAAACATTTCAACAAAAAATTATAAATTATATAGGATTATATGTTCCTAGTTCAAAAGGTGATTTGGTTTGATAGTTTTAACAAAATAGAGTTTTATTCTCGGTACCTGCTTCCTATCTAGAATCAAAATACATTCGATGTGGTTTTACCTGTGTAACCTGATGTTTAGAAATTTACATATCCGCGGCTAACGGACGAATTTAATATTTTAATAAACGTAATAAAAAATATATCTTGCGACAACAATATAAATATTTTAGAACGCTTTTTTATATTTTAATCAATGTTAGAAGTTAATAAGCGTAGCTAACCAATCACATAAACGTAATTCGTTTAACTCTGTAAATATGCATTACGTTAAAGCCACGATATTAAATAAATATATCTCGTAAGGTGGACAAAAGTATAATGGAAAACTATTATTTAACTTTGAGGAATAGATCTTTAGAAATAAAGTCGAAAGAGATAATTGTTTTTTTTTTCAATATTTTTTGGTTTAAGCGCCCTACTCTGGAACTATCAGTCGGTTTAGAAAATAATATTTCGGTTTAAGATAATTCTGTGATAATAGGATAGGCTAAACATCACGCTTACACCCACGGGAGCAGAGTAGTAACCAAAAACGCGGGACACCTAGTATGTGATGATGAAGTACGGGAGACAAATGAGACGGCTGTAAAAAATAGGGTATACTTAAAATTATGACTAAGTAAATAAGCAGAGGATTTAGCTCCTACTTTTTTATTCGAATGACCTTTGTTTCAGCACTTACCGGTATAGCTGCGGTAAGCAAGGGTCTTTTGAAAGAGTAATTAGAGAAATTCAACCACACTCAATATTATGTATTCAACGATTTTATGTACATTTCCCTGAATTACAAGACTTTTCTTTAGGCCTGTGGGTGTTTATCTAGGTTTTTTTTTGTTTTGGGTTTTGGTATTGAGATCCAAATATTTTGTATCAATAGGTATACAGATAATAATGATGACGAAGTACTAAAACTATTAATACAGTTTTCAGATGGCATTGACCACATAACATCAGGTCAGCTTGATTGAAATAATAAAAATATTACATTTCTATGAAGCTTTTACTCCTGGAGGAATCTAAGTACCTATTAATGTTGTGGCCAAAATAATTTGCGGTAATAGAATTGCGTATTAAATATGCATACCTAACTTTAATATTAGGTAATAGTCCGCCAAGGCGCCAATAGTTAGCTAATTGCTGTTATGTATTTGTTAATCAGGTAGGCTACTGTATAACAATTAACATGTCTTAGAAATGTGAACTAAATTTTGCTGATTTGTTGGTCGACTTTGAATGAATGTATGTTACTATTTTTTTTTAATATTTGACTAACTTTGCTTATTCTGTTATCACATACGGGGAAGGCTGAAACTGACCAAAATCGGCAATCTAACTAATAATGGACTCTACCTAATACAATTTTTTTACATATGACTTGAAAACGTTACATTGGGATGTACTAGCCGCAATTAATGCATTTAAAAGGTGAGTTGTTAGTAGACTTAACTATACTGAGTGTTCGTGTCGCTGAACGATTTTGGTTACCTTTGTACTGTTCTACTTGTCTCTGCCAGCGTAGTAAGAATGAAAAACCGTTAAGCATAAGGGGCTTATCCAGAAGCTGAACAGACGCGGAAAGTTAAACAGATGCGTACGCATCTTGAGACGCGGCCCAATTGGGTCAATGCCTGCCGGGGTTGCGGAATAGTTATAATAGTTACCGTGACCCCGGAACATAAAGGGCAACCGAAGGAACATGAGTGGGTTTTGGTCAGAAAAAGTCTGACACGAAAGGACGGGAGAAGTCATTTGATGATTTCCCACACACCAAAAAAAAAACGCGTACGCGTCTTCATACAAAATCATTGTTTTCCATTGACATAAGCTGGATAGAGCTGAATAAATGTTCGTAGTTCCTTAAAACGAATAGTCCACTCTAATATAATAATTTTTAATAATAATAATCTTTATATTGGCATAAAAATAGGTAGATACAATAAAATGAAGTCCCTGGCTCCTATGCTAGGTGAAATATTGTAGGTACCTATTTTTATGGCAATAAAGATTATTATTATTTATTTATTATAAGTTTGGTTACGCACATGATGATTGATATTGTTCACCACCTGACTGTATTATGGGCTCATCTATGGGGTAAAAGAGGGTTAAGCCGTCAGTAGGGGGTCAACTTACAATGTATACTATGACACGCTGTATTGTTTATATTGCATAGATACTATATTATACAGAAACATAAACATAAATAAACGATTCATTATCAGCTTATAATTTCACGATCAACGTCACTTTAATACGTCATTACGTACGTTTTAAAATAAATAGTAACTAACGGATTTCTTTTATTGTTATTCTACACTGATAAATGTAATACATAAGAAACATTCTTAGATGATTATAGAAACCTATAAAGGTTAAGACAAATCGTATGCCTTGTCTAAGCAATAGTACCTATGTAGGAAATAAATGTATTGAGTGTAGACCACGGTGTAGACCAATCAAGTGTTAAGTAAGACATATTTTTTTGTCCAAGATCTTAGAATCGCCAGATTTAGTACATTTTAGCGTTTCATTTAAGTAAAAAAAAATAACAATGATTTGTGTTTGATATTAAAACTTAAAAATCCCATACAAAGAGATTCATTCAGATTTATTTTAATTAGATAATTTTCTGCCCAATTCCTTTTTCAAGATATAATATTTTCATAAGATCCAAATAGTTCAGCGCTGCCTTCGCATTGTTGCAATCTATTATTATAACTTACAGCCAGACAAGCAAGGTTGGTGTTACATTCGATTCCGCAAACGAAACCTTTTTAAATCCTTTCATATTATGTTTTATGTAACTTATATTCGAACTGTAAAATTACGGCGCTAGTACTTAAATCTTTGTCAATAGATTTTAAGGTATATTACTAAACCTAATAAAAGAATCAAAACGGGTCTCATTCACAACATTGAGATAATTACGCTTTAATTTTTAATAGACTTTCTGTAGTAACACTTTGCTTAGACCATGAATAGCGATACGGTCTGAGTGCTTTCTGTAATCGCGTAAATATACTTTAGATCTATGAAGTGGCGAATAAAATTTAGCCTAAAAGTCCTAATTAAGCATTGACAAAATCATAAAAACGTAGAGCCAGATTGACATTTAAATATATGGTATTTAGTATGGATTGAGTAATTGTCACTAATCCATACTAATATTATAATTGGGAAAGTGTGTCTGTCTGTCTGTCTGTTTGTCTTTCTTTCACGGCAAAACGGAGCGACGGATTGACGTGATTTTTTTAGTGAAGATAGTTGAAGAGATGGAGAGTAACATAGGCTACTTTTTGTCTCTTTCTAATGCGAGCGAAGCCGCGGGCAGAAGCTAGTTATAAATAATTCCCAGACTCAACTTTTCTAAAAGAAACAGATTTTTACAGCCCTGAAAACCCAATTAATTTTTTAATGAAATGAAAAATTAGATTTTTAGCTACTGTGAAATCATTAAATAGCTCGTTAATTGAGTTGGCAAATAAATGACGTCACAGTTTGTTAATCATAGATAACAATAGATCTATAAATCTATGGGAGAAAATGCATTTTGACAGCTCTTAAAAAGTGTCTCTTTGCGGTGTCTGTCTGTATGCTACCCAGTTGTGGCTGCAGTGAAATTTTGTTTGTTTGCCTTCCAAGAGTTTTAGCCAAAATTGAATCTGTTAATTTATTTGCATGCGTTAGTAATTAAAAGTAAAGAATTAAAAATAAATGAAGTTAATAATTTATGAATTAAATAAAACGGTTTTACAATAAAATGTCATAAGCTAAGCTGTGAAATAATACAGTAAGAAAGTGTGAAACTGTAAATACATTTTGTCCATTTCTGAAGGCCGTACGTGCAAGAGCAAACAACCACTTTCTAATAATATAAAATTATTGTTATTAATATAAAATTATTGTTATTGACGTACTTACGTACAGATATAAATGCAATAATGCATTTATATCTGTTTTGTAAACGATTGCGCTATTTACGGTCTTATGTGATCATCGATTAGCGATTGGTAATTGATTCTAATAAAAAGACAACATAAAACTGCTGAAAAATTGTAGGTCAAGATTAATATAAGTTACCTACTTAGCCTAGTGCTTTGGCCTAGTATGGAACTATGTGTGTAAGAAGGAGATGAGGATATTGCTAAGGCAAAGAACGTGCTATTATTGCTAACGTACTTTTTCTTTGTCCTAAATAGGGTCTGTCGTATTTTATCTTGGCTTCAGTTTGCAGTATGTACAATTTGAGTATTTGAGTAAGTTACAAATTAAATTTTATCAGTGACTGAAATGAATTAATAAATTCTAGATCAAGTCACGATCAATATCCTCGATGCTCAATTAATCAACTTTCCTGAGGCAGCTCAACAGTTCTGAGAAAGATATTTATATCAGTTCATCACCTAAGCTAGTAACTTTCAGTTCGCGATCACATCTCTTCCTGTATTCAAAATAAACTTTAACAACCGCGTATTATGTCCGCAATTTTATTTACGAGAGAGGACCTGTGTAGTGTGTTGAAAAGAAAAATATTAAAGTCAAGTCTTTATTCCAAATCAACCAAATTAAGTTGACTCGAACGCGTCATACCCTCATCATGGTCCATTGCTAGCGACTGCCATCAGACCCGGGCTGCCCGCATCAATCCGTTGTATTACATCCATCTTCAAATTTAAATCATCAGCCAAAATGCTGACCCCATGGTACGTTTGCCTTAACGTGGTCACTCTCCATCTTCCGTCTGTCAGTCTACGTAAGTAAATCAATTATTATTTTAAATTAATTTCCCATGCTTGATGATAATGGCAAGCCTGTGACATTGGCATTGTAGAATAGAGAAGTCAAATTACTTACTTAGCGTGAGCGTATGTCACTCCCATGCATTTAACAATCTAATCTATTCTAACATATATTCAATACTCAATAACTTTATTGCATCCCATAATGTAAACAAGGCTGGCGAGTAAAATTAAGGAGCAGCAATTATGGGCCTGTCGTGCACAGCAAGTTAGTTTTTAGAGGAGAGGATGAAGAGCGATTCTACAATGCCACTACTTGTCTAGAGGTGCCGATCCGTTATAAACTTTAGAACCGCTTAATTTGTTTGAGTCGGAGTTAAACTAGGTGGTACTTAACGTTAAACTTAATTTGTTTTTCACAATAAAGTATCAAGACAATGCTGCGGATCAGTGCGTGACCTCTCATGTACTTAACAGTTTTCTTATTTTAACAAAATAACGGTGACATTTATCTAAGTAGGTTTTAAACATAAAATAATAGAATTATTTTCCCAGAAAACTGTTTTATCTATTAGATGTAGAATAGAAAATAATAATTTTAATAATACAATAATAACAGGCATTGAAGTTCTGTCTTTATTCATTCACGATATCTTAAGTAATTAAGTTATGTCTTGTTTTTTATTGATTTATTGTGGGCCTTGGAATGTCTATATTATGATAATAGAAGTAGAAGATAATAGAAGGTGTTTCAAAGAATTCCGAACAGACTCGCGCACGCGGACGATCACTAAAGTTCCCATGTGCATTGGAAACATGGTTTATATATCGTATAATTATGTAAATGCACAGTTTGCACGATTTGTGACTCGTGCTTTGAGCCTGCATAACTGCACAGGTGTGAACTCGCCTTTCCTGAAAGTTTGTCTTATTGTGTATCGCTTTTTTAAAACTAAAACGAAGAGTAATAAAGACTCATAGCTACGCATGACGCATCGCGTAACGCGCGCGTGTCGCGCGACTTCGGAAATGTTATCTTTACATGTATGGTTGGTAGAAAACATGTTTAAAAGGCTGAAAGGACGACTTTGATTCGAAAAACAAATAGACAACACTTTCAAATTTGTATTTATGGAAAAACGTCAAGAAAGTTGGCAAATTGGCCTCCAATATCCGAAATTATAACAGTAAGATTCCGAGAAACAAACTCAAAATTCTTATCATTTATTCAAATAAGCAGTTTACAGGTACTTGATTCAGAAGTAAAAACATCAAATAGCAGGAGATTCCATGAACACTTTTAAAAATTTAATGTTCTAAGGAATCTAAAGAACGAAACGAAACGGATACCTACTGAAACTTAAAAAAAAAAAGATCAAAACGGGCCGATCATATAATTTTCAGCTTCATTATTTTTCATCTTATTAAACGAACCTTGATCTCCTTGCAATTAATTTTTAATTGTCCCAATGCAATGCGGTATCTTTCCATAAAAAGTCAACCTACACAACTATCTTTAAAATGTAAGTATATAATATTGACGTAACGCATTAACGGCATATCAATGGAGGATATAAATTGCAAATTATCACTCAATATGCAATTATCTCATACAGCTAGACGTTAATTTGTGTCACGTTACAATTGCTCGAATGTCGTTGCACGTGCAATCGCATGTTCAGTCGTAAGACGCTGATGGCTTGCATCAGGAAGTTTAGCAATTAATTTAAAGTATTCATAAATAAATAATAAATATATCCATGCTTCATTTATCGTTCATCATCATTTATCCATGATTTATATAGAAAGGACATAATATAGTTTTTATCTCAAAAAACCCACAGAAACGGGAATTTAGGATTAGGAGTCTGCTTCACGTCCAACTAGAACTAAAATAATAATAACCCCGTGGACCTGACCTCCTGGGAGACCCTTTGTTCTTCATCTCTAGCTTGCCTTAACTGGCCGGCCAGAGTGAGCACTGACGAGGAACAAGGCTCCCACCTCACTCTTGCCTTAATTGGCTGGTTTGAGTGGAGATTCGAAAGAGCAAATTTGCTCGGGGGAAGGAAGTATTCCAGTAAGATGCTGGTAGGGATCTTGACCGTACTTCCGAGATTGTCCCGATAGCCGTGGAATACCTCTCCACTCCTCCAACACCTCAATATATGTTGCCCCCTTGTCGCTACGTCACTTTGTGCTAGCGGCCGTTTTCGGGGGCCCATTTACTGAGTGTGCAAGTCACCCCCTGCCTTTTTATCCGTGTATACAAGCATTGGTTAGGCAGGGGCCATTGCCATTCAAAAGTTTCAGATAAGTAATCCATCTTAGCAACCCAAACCCATAGTCTAATACTTTCTTTATTCCATGACCTGCAATAGACCACCCACCACCAACCGGGGGTTGACCTTAGGTGCACTTGAGTGGTTCATACAGGGATAATCGCCGGTTGGTGTCCCACTTCATATTATAAAACTTTATTTAAGGGGCCTCTGCGAGTTGGCTTCGGCCCCTCTTACGCCTTTCAAAGGTCCGGGACCCCAGGGTCCCGAGTAACGTAAAGTTTAAAGATAATTGTTGCGGACGACCTGGGTGTGTTCAGCACCCTTGGGCCGTACCTGGGACGTCTCCCAATTTTCTGACGTGTGCTAGGTAGGTCTTGCGACCCCGCTGGTAGCACGTGTCACCACGCACCCCTGAATGCGTCGTGTTCGGGTACCCCACTTGAGAGGGGAAGGACTGAGGGCAGGACCGCTTCAGACTTGAGGCTTCAAAATAAAAGAGATCTTCTATTGTTCTTTCTTGGCTTGCAGATCTTGGCTTGATTTTTCTTCCTTGTTGTTGCCTCTTCGACGGCTGAGCTGCGACTGACTTCAACCGGCGAATGGCGTGCCTTTTATACTCGCGTGTATTACCTTTTTGAGAACCGCGTATTTTGAGCCATTTCGCCCGTCAAATTTCGTCAAGCCAAGATCTGTTTTGCCCCCTTTTTATTTATTTCCTTTCAAGATAATTACATAAAATTTGTACAGGAATTGTGCAATTATGTCCTTAATCTAATAAGATTCTAATTAGAAACATATCTATTAAAATAAAAAAAATCCTAGAACAAAAACATATAAAATTCCTTAAGTTCACAAACTTCCTTACATGAAAATGGCTATAATTCCTAAACTACAAGTCCGATCCTTACAATTCAAACGCGGATGTTAGTTTTAGAGCCATGCCCTTACATTAAAACAAAAATAATAAAAATCTAATAAGAATTAAAAAAGTCGAATTTCAAGTTACGTAATTTTCACTGAACAAAAATTTACTTATAAGAAACCTTTAAAAAATCTATCTTATTAGATTGGATTACTTATTCTAATAACAAATATGATTAAATTAGACTATCTAAACCAATAATAACATAAGAAATTGGAAAAAATCACAATTACATAAAACTATTTACAGCAATTGTCTGATTGGTTGTCGCGAATACCGTTTGTTTCGGTGCGGCCACTACTTGCACCATCGTGCCCGGATGGGGTCTCGTCGCCGACAGTCTCCCCCTCGTGCGCAGCACCATCTCCCTGGCTCGGCGATACTCCCGGCACCAACAGCACCACTCTCGAACTGGGTCTTCGCAGAACTCCTCCTCGTGTCTCGACGTCGACGATTCTGGTCCGCCCGTCTGGTCCAGGATACACCCGCTGGATTCTGCCGCGTGGCCAGGTGCATCTCGGCAGGCTGTGGTCGATGATCAGGACGATGTCGCCTACGCGTAGGTCTATAGCGCCGCTCCTTCCCGTAGTCTTCCTTGGCAGTAGAGTGGGCAGGTATTCGCGCAGCCAGCGTTGCCAGAAGTGGTCGGCAAGCCGCTGCGTAGTCTTCCAGGTGTGTCTGCCCACGAGCTCGTTGTCTTCGAAGCTGCCGATTCTCGCTGCGCCGCAGGACCGCCCGATGAGGAAGTGGTTGGGCGTGAGTGCTTCTTCTTCAAGGTTCGCGGAGAGGTGGGTAAGAGGCCGAGAGTTGACTATGTGCTCAGCCTCTAGCAGGAGGGTATGGAGGACCTCCTCACGTGGATGCCTTTCGTTGAGTGTGGCGTATAGTGCGGTTTTTATGGATCGCACCAGACGCTCCCATGCGCCGCCCATGTTAGGCGCACCAGGAGGGATGAATATCCACTGCACGCCGATCTTCTCTGCTTCTGAAGTGAGGTCTTCTTTCTTCATGTCTTCTAGCGCCTCTTTGAGTTCTTTGTTGGCGCCGACGAAATTAGTCCCGTTGTCGGAGTAGATGGTCTTCGGCATTCCTCTTCTTGCGGCGAAACGTCGCAGCGCCATGATCATGCTGTCGGTGGAGAGGGAAGGAGTGAGCTCAATGTGCACAGCTCTTGTGGTTAAGCATGTGAATAGAGCGCCCCATCTCTTCTCTTGACGCCTTCCTATGATGATCGTCATCGGGCCGAAGTAGTCTACGCCGGTGCTCGTAAAGGGAGGGTTGTTGTGCATCAGCCTCTCTTTTGGTAGGTTGCCCGTCGGTAGTTCTTGAGGTCTTGCTTTCTTCACCTTGCACCACTGACATTGGTGCTGGACTGCCTTGATTGCTGACCTCAGTCCTAGAACCCAGAAGCGTTGCCTCACTTCGTTCATTACTGTCGCGTGATTCCCGTGGTTGAAGCGGCAGTGGAAATCTTCAACGATGAGTCTGGTTATCTTCTCCTTGCTGTCGAGTACGATGGGACGCTTGTAGTCTCTGCTGACTCCTTGTATGGCGTCGATTCTTCCCTTTAAACGCAGGAGGCCTTCTTCATATACTACGTCGAGCTTCTTCAACTTGCTGCTGCCTTCTAGTTGCTTCCCTTGTTCTAGACGTTTGATGTCGTCTCTGAAGCTCCTTTCTTGACTCAACTTCAACAGCATAGTTTCAGCTCGCTCCATTAGGTCGGCGTTTAAAGGTGCGTACTTCCTTTCTATCTTCTCT
Organism: Athetis lepigone; assembly: GCA_033675125.1. NCBI lineage: Eukaryota > Metazoa > Arthropoda > Insecta > Lepidoptera > Noctuidae > Athetis > Athetis lepigone. The sequence goes on from CM066236.1 coordinate 12,694,502, forward strand.
TTTGAAGACCGATGTCGCTTCTCGACTGTATCTGTCTTCCCTTTCTTCGTTCTTCTCCAGGTGGGATCTTCTTTGCTGGCGTTGACCTTTTCTTTCGTTCTGCAGAGTTGTATAAATTGGAGTACTCTTGCTGTAGCTCGCCAAAGTCTCTTCCAGGACGAGAACCTCTCAGGATCTGGTGATGTGTGCACGATGCTTGCTGCTGCTGTGACGTCCGCCGTCTTTTCTTCCCCGGTGGTTTCCTTCTTGAAGGTTCTTGCCGCAGGCCAGCCATCTTCTTCTTTTCTCAGGAAGTCTGGGCCGTGTACCATCGGTGATTGCAGTCGAAGTCTTCTGGCACGTCACGCGTTGCGTCATCTGCAGGGTTCTGCGCTGTCGGCACCCATCTCCATTCTTGCGGCTTGGTGAGATCTTCTATCTCCGCTAATCTATGAGCCACGAACGTCTTGAATGTTCTTGGGTCCGTCTTGATCCAGGAGAGCACGATGCTGGAGTCTGTCCAAAAGGTCTTCTTCTTAACCTTCAGGTCCATTTCTTCTTCTATTGAGTGAGCCAGTCTGCTGCCTAGGAGTGCTGCTTGCAGTTCCAGTCTTGGGATTGATACCGGCTTCAATGGCGTGACTCGAACCTTCGCCGCCACCAAGCTTACGTGGTATGTTCCTTCTGCATCTTCTGTTCTCCAGTAGACTGTGGCTGCATACGCAGTTTCGCTGGCATCTGTGAAAGTGTGCAGCTCCCCCTCGGTGCGATGTGGCGCCAGACATCTCGGGATCTGAAGGTCTTGTAGCAGTTTCATCTTCTCTAGATAAGTTTCCCACGCTATGTAGTCCTTGTCTTCTATTTCATCATCCCAGCCAACGCCGCTCCTCCAGATGTTTTGAAGCAACTTCTTTCCTTGGATGAGGACTGGTGATGCTAAACCCAGTGGATCAAAGGTTGACATCACTGCGCTAGTGACTTCTCTCTTCGTAGGCACCTTGAAACCCTTGGCTATTTCTTCTGGTGTGTTTCGAAGGTTCGCCCGGAAGCCGATGGAGTCTCTTTCTGTGAACCAGCGTAGTCCCAATGTCTTCTCTTCCTTTTCACCTAGGTCCACTTCTGTTGTCTCGATGGTTTCAGTCTTCACGCCTTGTAGCAGCTCTGGCCGGTTTGATGCCCATCCTCTGAGTTCGAAGCCCGCCTTTTTGTGTATGAAGTCCACCTGCGCCGTAATTCTTCTGAAGTCCTCTTGTGAGTGGAAGCTATGCAGGTAGTCATCCATGTAGTGGTTCAGCTCGATTGCCCTTGTAGCCTCTGGATACTGCTCTTTGTAGTCCGCCGCGTTCCGGTTCTTCACATATATGGCTGTGCTCGGAGAAGATGTAGCGCCGAAGATGACTGACGTCATTCGATATTTCTTCGGAGTCGTGTCTCGCTGATCTCCCCGCCACAGGAACCGCAGGCTATCTCTGTCTTCTGGTCTGATGCGGACTTGCAGGAACATTTCCTTGATGTCGGCTGCCACTGCTAATGGTCCCTGCCGGAACCGAAGTAGCACGCCGAAGAGTGACTGCAGTAGGTCTGGTCCGGGCAGCAGAGCGTCGTTGAGGCTTCTTCCTCTGGACTTGGCCGCAGCGTCGAAGACTATCCTTATCTTTTTCTTCAATGGATGAACCACGGAGAAGTGAGGGAGGTACCATAGCTTCCTTGGTTCTTCTTCTCCATCAGGTGCTTCTTCTGCGTACTTGCTGTCGATAAGATGCTGGATCTGCTTGTTGTATTCCGCCTTCAATTGAGGATCTTTGTCTATCTTCTTCTCAATGTTGACGAGTCGGTTCTTGGCAGACGTGTAACTTTCCGGCATCGTATCTTCTGAGTCCTTCCACAGAAGTCCAGTTTCGAAGCGACCATCTTCTAGTCTTCGGCAGGTCTTCTCTAAGATGGTGAGTGCTCTGCCTTCTGAGTCCGTTGTCGGTCTTCTTGGTTGCACGCCCAGTGCCTCGATCGCGAAGTGATCCTTTATCGCCTGATGCATCTCTTCTTCAGGTGTGGCGACGTGTAGACACGAGTTAATGAAGTGCACCTTCTTCGTACTTCCGACGTCTGACCCGTGGAGCACCCATCCAAGCCCTGTCTTCGAAGCGACTGGTTCCCCTGGTCTTCCTCTTCTCACTTCTTGTGTCACGATGAGCTCCCAATTATCTTGCCCGATGAGTAGTTGTGGTGGCTCCCCTTCACAATACAGAGAGTCGGCGATCTTCTTCAGATGTTGGTAGTCTTGAATTTTCTTCTTGTTCAGGAACTGTGGTGTGAGCTTCAGATCATTTACAGTTCGCACTCTCTTTAGAGTCTTCATGGCTGCCTGATGAACCCCTTTAATTGTGAGGTCCATTGTCTGGGAGTTCTTCTCTCGGATGATCTTCCCGCCCACAGTTTCGATGACCAACTCTTCCCTTTTGCCTTGAGCGCCGACTTCCTGTGCCACCTTCTCATCTAAGAGTGACACCGTAGACCCCTCATCCATGAGGGCCAGTACCTTCTTTGATCCTTTTGCGCCGAAGACTTCCACTGGGATTATCTTCAAGTACGCCCTCGTGTTGTTCACCGTGTTGACTGATGCCGTGGCAGTTCCTTCTTGCGGTGTCTCCTTTTCTTCTGAATTCTTCTCTTCTGCAGACTCCACGTGCAGCATGTGGTGATGCCACCTCTTGCACTCCTTGCAGGGCGGCCTTCGGCAACTCTCCTTCCTATGCTTCCCCTGAAGACACTTGAAGCAGATGCGACATCTTTTTACCACAGCCCACCTGTCTTGCACAGATATCTTCTGGAACTTCTGACACTCCAGCAGATGATGTTCCCCTTCGCACATCGGGCAAATCTTCTCAGGTTGTCTCGATCCTTTTTCTTTGAAGTTCCTTTCCTTTGCTGTGTGTGTTGCTTGTCGACTGGTCTTCCTGAATCCGCTCTTCTCTTCTGAGGTTGCGAAGGCTCCACACTTGTCTGCCTCCACGTTCAGAAACCTGGATACTAGCGTCAGGTTGGAGAAGTCGCCTTCTTCTGATGCTGCAGTGTAGTCGTACCACCGGAACTTGAGTACTGTCGGCATCTTCTCGATGATCTGCTTCACCATTTCAGGTGAGTGCAGGTATTGTGGCTTCTTCAAGCCCCTTATAGCTGCTACGCTGTTGCTTATTTGGCTTGCGAAGACGCAGATGTCTCTCGGGTTCTCTTGTATCTTCGGAAGCGCCCTTATTTTTTCCAGCTCCGCTAGCACCAGCGCATCAGGTCTTCCGTACCTTCTTCTGAGGGCTTGCATTACTTCTGATGGAGCTGCTTCGGAGTACAGCAGACTCTTGATGGCTTCCCTCGCATTTCCTTTCAGCGCTCTTCTTAGACGCGCCATGTTCTGGACTTCGTTGAACATAGGTGCCGTGTCTTCATAGACGACCTTGAACGCCATCCATTCGCTGCTGTTGCCGTCGAAGAAGGGAAACTCGTGGATGTAGCTCGGTTGTGGTGCTGGTCCTCCTCTTGTGGAGAACGCTTCCTTCAATGCACTCGTCAAAGCTTGAATCTCGATTGTAGCTCCTTTTTCTGAGGAGTTCTCTTCAGGCTTCTTTGTCTTCTGGGGCTCTTCTGCAGCATGATGACTTCGTTGTTCAGGTTCCTTCTGGCCGCCGACTTCCATAACTGAAGACTCGATCCAGTTCTGCACCTGTGCTGTTCTTTCTTCTTGGTCTTCTTCATCTTCTTCCACGGAGTCCTCGTCCTCACATTGCACCATTTCCAATCTGACACGGGCCAGCTTCGCAGCAGCCTGTGCTTGCTTCAGCTCCAGACGTGCTAATTCTTCTCTGGCTTCCAGCTCGCGTCTTCTGGCCGAGGAGCTCGTGGTCTTCGAAGACCTGGCACGGCGACCGACCCCCTTCGGTTTCAGGGTCGCGGCCGAACCGCGGGCGCCCTCTTCCGGGACATCTTCTGGGGTCTTCTTGGTCGCTTCCTTTCGGTTGGCATCTTCCTTCTTCTTCTGTGTTGACGCCGTGGTCGCAGTCTCAGCCGTAGTTTCTGTAGCCGTGGTTCCTTCCGTCGTTGTAGTACCCGAAGAAGTGTTCGTGCCTGATGAAGCTGTTGTTTCTGATGACGCTGACGTTGACGCAGACGTGACCTCTTCTGTCCCCGACCTTTCTTCTGTCCCGTCCACAGTGGTAGGACGAGACGGGGCGCGTGAGGGGGCATCCTTCTGCGACCTGGTTACTGGCATCTTCAAATCTTCTTATCTTCTGGTTTCTTCTGGCTTCTTCTGCAGGGAATCCGGCTCGAAGGACCAACTGTTGCGGACGACCTGGGTGTGTTCAGCACCCTTGGGCCGTACCTGGGACGTCTCCCAATTTGTTGACGTGTGCTAGGTAGGTCTTGCGACCCCGCTGGTAGCACGTGTCACCACGCACCCCTGAATGCGTCGTGTTCGGGTACCCCACTTGAGAGGGGAAGGACTGAGGGCAGGACCGCTTCAGACTTGAGGCTTCAAAATAAAAGAGATCTTCTATTGTTCTTTCTTGGCTTGCAGATCTTGGCTTGATTTTTCTTCCTTGTTGTTGCCTCTTCGACGGCTGAGCTGCGACTGACTTCAACCGGCGAATGGCGTGCCTTTTATACTCGCGTGTATTACCTTTTTGAGAACCGCGTATTTTGAGCCATTTCGCCCGTCAAATTTCGTCAAGCCAAGATCTGTTTTGCCCCCTTTTTATTTATTTCCTTTCAAGATAATTACATAAAATTTGTACAGGAATTGTGCAATTATGTCCTTAATCTAATAAGATTCTAATTAGAAACATATCTATTAAAATAAAAAAAATCCTAAAACAAAAACATATAAAATTCCTTAAGTTCACAAACTTCCTTACATGAAAATGGCTATAATTCCTAAACTACAAGTCCGATCCTTACAATTCAAACGCGGATGTTAGTTTTAGAGCCATGCCCTTACATTAAAACAAAAATAATAAAAATCTAATAAGAATTAAAAAAGTCGAATTTCAAGTTACGTAATTTTCACTGAACAAAAATTTACTTATAAGAAACCTTTAAAAATCTATCTTATTAGATTGGATTACTTATTCTAATAACAAATATGATTAAATTAGACTATCTAAACCAATAATAACATAAGAAATTGGAAAAAATCACAATTACATAAAACTATTTACAGCAATTGTCTGATTGGTTGTCGCGAATACCGTTTGTTTCGGTGCGGCCACTACTTGCACCATCGTGCCCGGATGGGGTCTCGTCGCCGACAATAATAATGGAGTTGTTATAGGCAATTATAAATTACCCAACGAATTCCTCATTCAACACATGGTATGCAATAATTAATTTAATAAATTAAATTACATAATTTTACATAATAACTACTAGTAACTAGGTGCATACCTGTCTATGGAATTTTGTAGGAAAACGTGATGATAGAGCCCTTAACTTAAGAATTCCACATTGGAACAAAAGTTATCTGCAAAGTCACAGTATTTCTCATATTGAAATGTAAATTAAAGAAACTATTAGACAATAAATACCATCATCAATAACAGAACACATGTGTATTGTTTATATTATTATAATGGTAGTGTGATGCATTAAATACAGTGCAATAGAAGATATAATTTGAAATTTAAATTAGGTGCATAAAGCCTTTTTGCATAAAACAATTTGGATAAAAAACCTTTATTATAACACTAGGTGTTGCGTTAACTTTGCGACAATTGTAAACATTTCAATAGAAAGGAGTAAAAAATGGCTACAAGAATTAAACCACTTGTTTCGTCTAGTTTACGATTCGTTTCGCGCCTTGTCGCGCAAGCCTGCGAAACTGTGCAAATCAAAATTTATTGTATTTTCATATCATAAAAACTAACATAGTATGAGTCGGAGTAATGCACTTTGTTCCGTATATTCTTAAATAAATTAAGTCTTCATAGTCGGTTTTAGTTGATACGTATAAAATAACTATGAATCCTTTTTTATTCTTCGCGTAATAAGCAGAATTACAACAACGGCCGCTTATTTTTCGATTAAAAAAAATCGGAGTAGTTTTCATTGTTCAAACGCGATGTTATGCAATGCAAACGGATTTTTTTTACATTGGCACAGTAGTTCCAGTTGGAAATTAAAACTTTACATAATAAACGAAACTGCTTGACACGATTTAATCTAATACCCCCACTTGAAAATCATCTAGTCCCCACTTTAAAATTGCAACCCCCTACATTTCAGATCCAATAAAACAATAGTTTTAATTTTTTAATTTGTGTATCTATTGTAGTTACTGAAAAAAATTATGAACTTAGCTGTGACAGACATACCAGCTAACTCGGAACTTAGTTTGCTAAGGAATCCTAAAAACTCAATATTTTGTAACTACATAATTAATTAAGCGGAACATTTGTGCTAACCGTAAAATTAGTTTCTGTTGCGATCGAGTTTAAATTCAGCATTGTCAGTGTTTACGATGAGAAAAAGATATTATTTACTGTGTTTTGTTTTAACGTACGTTGCGTAACTTTGGGTTAATTAAAACTTCAAAATAATTAACTTTATGCATTGTCACCCGTACATTACTAATGGCAGTTCAATGCTCCGTGATTCGTAGCAAGATGTTCACAGGCTATATGTAAATAAAGATCTTTAGTTACATTTACTTAGCCACTTAGTGAAGAGATATCAAATATAAATATTTTCTTTGTTATTCATCTATTAGTATCAACAAAATGTTTCGATTTAATTGTCGAAGCCCTTTTACGCAATTGCCTCGCGATATTTTTAGCGACTTCAATGAAATTTAATGTCATGTGACTTGAAAAATTAATATGTACGATTTCTACGATCACCAAACGTGAGATAGCTTTTGGAAAATCTATTATACCGCCTATAACTGCCGGCTAGTGAGATGTCGTTTGATTTACAGCATCAAGGTGAAAGGGACTCGACTGGCTCAACGACTCTCTTGCCGCTAATAAATACCAATTACACCTAAGTACTTGTACCCTAGGTTCCTGTAAAGTTACCGCACGAATAAGATTTAAAATAGCAGAATCGTTTTCATTGTTTTAATGGCAGTGATGGTGAAAGTGTTAGAATTGAGTCGTAAATGTTTTGCAAATCACAACACGCGGAGAACAGCTGATCTGACTTACTGACTATCATGAATGTACAGCTGTTTCACATAGTTTTCCGTAGTTTAGCTAGTTACAATAACTGTGTATATTGTATTACCCAAACTAACTGTATATTGGATGGAGTGGGAGTTGATGATAATTTCTTGTTTTAAGACTACTTATGTTAAAATCCTCTCTCTTTTTTCCTTAACAAGATGGAAATAGGTTCCAATTAGTCTAACATTTAAGTAAAACTTGAGACTGTCAGTGTTAATGCAGAGTATTCAATAAAACATGGCTCAAGTTATGGCTTCTTGGAAAGCTGCGATTTAATGCGTTTAAATTACAATGTGCCCCAAGCCGCGATACCACCGCCAGCTTGTCTGGCGACGCAGACCTGTTCGGAGCAGCCATTGGCCGGCGGGATCGTACGACGGAATACTCCGCTCCTCCACTTTGATAGAAACTTTTTCGCGGATCGACGTAAAAACTAACTTCTAACGAGTTTCTCGATACCAATGCCAAATTAGGTAGCTGCCTCGACAGGAACGTGGTTTTCAGCTCCATATCGGAATGGTTTAATGGTTTAATGATGCGGCTTGTGCACTGATGTATACGTCACTGCAATTTGATTTTAGGCCGTCCACCATCAACGGGAATTTTAACGGCCGCGCTTTGATCTGTATTCTATGGGCGGTGAGCGGAAATTATAAAACCGTCATGAGGCCAGTGACGTCGGTTCAGGCTTGTTTTAAAAGTCTATTGTTCTGGATTGTTTTTTTATGGTAGCTTGAACTGCATGACATCTGACATAAAGGTGGGTGACGTTTTGAAGTGGTCAACCTTTGTGTAGCATCACATGCAATATACAATGTATCAAGTCTCGTCTAAAGGACAAGTTGATGACACGACCTATTGTCATATGGTACTCATAAATAAACTGCTGTAGGTTCTATCGTATTATCTTCAGTGCATTATAAACGTAAAGCCTATATCATTACATTTATTTGTCTTAGTTTCATTATGAGTTAATACTACGACACAAATTCCTACTGTTTACACTTGCAATGAATTTGTCTGTTGTTAATTTTGCAATTAGAGACCCTCGCGTTCAAACAGATAAATGAAGTGTTGATAATGTCTAAAGTCGTAGTGTAAATGAGCCTTTAAAGATCGACATCCTGCAGAAATTCCGTTCGCCAGACAATTAATTTAACGAATTATATTGTCTCTTTACCACCAGTAAGGCCGCTTTGCTTTCCCTTTCAGAGAACGGCATAGCTATAGGCAATACAGTTGTCTAGAAGGTATAAACCTCAGATAAGATCACATTACATCGTTTCTAAGAAGACAATGGACAAATTAGCATTGGCATGGAAAGTGCATGCCGGTAACGTGTTTATTCTAAGCATGCACGCGTTAACGCCCAGTTTAGTCGCCACCGCTCGTTAACAATTAGTGTGTCAATAGATGCACTTGGTTAACGCAAATGGATAATTACTAGCACTTAGCTGCCCATTAACAATGCGGAATCTTATCTTGAACGTTCGTTTAAATAAAAATGCATTTAGTGCATTAGTCGACAAATTTTCGGGATCTCGTTATTTTTGCTGTTAAATGAGGAACGGCAAATACCAGAAACTGTTGTATTCTCCTAATTAACCTTTTTTTTCTTTTGAGGATGGGAAATTATCAAATGACTTCTCCCGCCTTGTGCGGCGCGGAAAGGAGTGCCAGACTTTTACTTACTACAACCTTGTTCCTTCGCTTTTTTAGGTTGATAAGAGGTAGGCTCTTATCAACCTAAAACTTAATACTTTTGCAATAAAGTAGAAATTGTATTAAGGAAATTTTGACAGATTGTTCACAGTCTGTACATCTGTAAGGTAACATTTTGTAACCCTTGGCCATTTAGACTGTCAGATATTCTGAATAAAAGATATACCTTTATATGCCTGTTTTAGTCCTTAGTGTTTTGTCATGATAGCAACAATTGACTTCAATAAAATGATGCGTGGGTGAACCGCTTGAGTAACGTTAAGAAAAACAATAAGTATTGGTTGCAGTGCCCACAGTGCAGCTATTGCCTAATTTATTGATTCGCCATTTTTGCACTTTTAACCTGATGTCAAGGTAAACATGGATAACTGCAACTCAATCATTTATTATTACAAAAAATAAGGAGGGACTCTTCTTGTCTAAGGCATGTCTATCATCTGTTCGAAGGGAATGGCCGCATCTTCAATTTATTAGAAAGTCATTCAGAATCTGGTCCCAACTTATTTCAGGGAAAATAACAAAAACGTCAAACCTTGTCAAAAATGTAAGAAAATCGAAGCTTCATTCATAATCAAAAATCAAAATAAAAGCATCCATACAGAATTGTCAAAGTGTCTGTCGGTTAGTCAAAAAGAAAGTTGATCTCTTTGGAGAAGAACAAGCAAGGAACTCCATGGACACTCTTTACAAAATATTGAGTTTTCCAAAATGTTGGTTACATTCATCGTGTTTGCTTCTATATGTAAAAACTATGAAGCATTCGGAGATCTCATCATCACGTTTCTAAAGATTGATTTGGAGCAATTAATTACATTTAACCTTGCATTCTAGTCTTCCATGATATTATTTTCACATTGAGTTCTATACTAGTTGTAGTCGGTTCACATCAAACCGTTGATAGATCCTGCGCTCCCAGATTCGTCACGGTCCACTGCACAAACGCAACAATGCGATGACAAATAGGCCGATCACTGTTATTATCAACAATTTTATTTATACTTCTTTTGATATGCGTTTTATGTCCGCATTTAATAATCTGCTATTTTCCGTGGTTACTTGAATTACTTAAGTATTAGGTAAAGTAAAGACTGGAGGTATTGTTTAGACAATGCCATTGTCGTAATTTTCTCCTTTAGGCACGAGTTTATTAGATCTCAGTTACTTATCGCAAAACCTTACCCCGTTCTTCAGCCCTGTCCATCTTTCAGTAAGACCTTATTGCATGTATCCTGGAGTTCTATGATGTATAAGGTCTTCATTTGTCACAATCTTGAGTTTAACATATTCTTTCCTATTACCCAGAGTATATTATAGTCTTTGTCCAAAATGTATTGTTACGATCCGAAATGGATGATGAACAATATTGACCATGCGTAGACGTAAAGTAATTAGATTCTTTCCTGTAATTCTTTCTTAGTCTACGAAAAATAGGTAACTTTGAACTTGGCATTCAGGTAGTTCCGCAATCGTACTGATTCTGTTCATTGTTAGTAAATTATTGTTAAGGTCGAAATTGCACTTCCAGTCTATTTCGTGGTCCTATTTGATTTTTTTTTGTTATTTTGCATCTAAATTCTGAAGCAAACAAATGCCTTTTCATTCCTCCTATTGATACAAATGATCTATATGTTTTAAAGGCTTTTACACTGCCAATTTATGTTTTCTTTCAACAGCTTTTTATTACAGAAACATAATTATCGGACCCTTGTGTATATACATTATGATATAGGTACCTAAACTAACAATAGAATGCTCTGAAAAAGGTTCAAAAGATTTGTAGCCGGATTTTATTAAACATTTAACATAAACTACGTGTAGTTGTATTCCATTTACAGTGTTCGACATCCTTTAGTAAACGGTCGATAAACCCGTGTTCGACGGGTGGGGTTTATTAATCAAACTGAGATCAACTCAGCATTGTGTTCAAACACTGTGATTGCATTCAACCGTGCGCCGTGTTTCATTTCTCTTGCGGTCTGCGATGACCGCGACATTGACTATTAAACTCAATTTTATACAAAACTAACGACCCGCCCCAGCTTCGCACGGGTGTTACAAATCTTTAAAAACCCACTATAATATGCGTGTAGGTATTATACATGTAAAACTTCCTTAAGAATCACTCTATCTATTAAAAACCGCATCAAAATCCATTGCGTAGTTTTAAAGATCTAAGCATAAGTACATAGGGACAGACGGTGGATAGCGACTTTGTTTTATACTATGTAGCACTGATGTAGGTTAACTTCACAAAGGCTTAGGTATATAGACGTTGGTAGGTATTTAAAATTTCAATGGTTTTTTAAGATGAAAACGGTCTATCGTGTTGTTCAGTAACTGGGCTGTGAATATCTTATGGTCGCGTACAACACTGATCTGCTTTAGCTAGATCCCGTTATACTGGAAGTCCCTATCAACACTAACATAGGGAAAGGGTTACAGAGAGGAGGTAAAGAATACGATAGAGTACTCGTACAACCCGGAAATGGGATTTTCTTTACAGCTAATAATTGTTCATTTACATTAATCTTAATTAGTTTTATGGCATTTGCACAAAAAATAATTATTCTCTTATAATTTTTACTTCAAACAAATTACACAAGTTTCCAGAATTTAGCGTTTCTTTTTAAGTTTTTGCGCAGCTGGTCATTCGCTAGGTATGACTAATCACAATCACAAGATCGGCGATCACCTGGTTAAGGCAATCGAAAGACGTTACGTGCACTGTGTGTAATGAACTAATGACTGTTTATTTTTACAGAGGGAAAGGAACACGTTACTTAATCCGGAACACAAAGAATTTAAGACAAAAATACTTAAACGTATAAAAAAGCACGAGTTTTAATTAAACGCTATTTTTGCCACGGTCACTTAACTTTCAACCTAAACACTACATAAATTAAGGGTCAAATTTTATTAGGTTGGTCAACTTAGTTAATTAAAAATGACAGGTATCTTACTTGCTGGCGCCACCAGTTACGACAGCAAGTGATACCCACTACATTCTGGTGTCAATTCAATTGCCCCTCAGACAGGAACCACGAAGTGAGGCAAGAAGATAACTGAGTCGAACTACGAGTTTAGAAACGTTTGTTTAACCTTATCTTAGTTTTACAAAGCTTTAACAAAACCTCGACTCTATTTACCTTTTTTTATAACTGCCTACTAGCTATCTACGTGGCCTAACTGACATGGATCATGGATGATGGATCTAACCATTCATTCATCAAAGTTATCTTCTATTTATGAACTCAATCGCGTATAGGTCCACCGTCCACGTAATATGGCAATATAAATGTATGTATTTAACGGAGTACTATGAGAACCTACCTCAACTATAACTTAACAATCCTGCATTGTTTAGATAAAAATGCGTTATCTCCGCAAATCTCTAAGATGTTAGCTTCTCATTAGCTATCTAACTAATTTAAAATTTCTAGGTTAATTATCTGGTAAGTGCTGTTAGCTTAGATTAGACATGTTTAGAGCGTTTTATGAAAACCTCGTTTTATTTTTAGATAAACTTTAAAGGTGTCTTTTGTTCTTTACAATTTGCATGTGAAGTAGAGTAAGTACCTATTCCCTTTTAGAGTAATTTATCTAACCTTTATTTAATTAAACAATGAGACAATATTTGATCTTTGCAGTAATAAGATGAATTAAAAAAAATGTAAGTAAATAATTATATTATTAAATGACATGAATATGAATATAAGTGTATGTTCGCAAATCTCGACAAAACCTCCCCTTCCACCCCTTTTCAAGTTGACTCGAAGCCCAGAAAATTGGAAACTGCGATCCCTGCGTGCGATCTATTTCCTAAAGCTTTCCCTTCTTGTCTAGGTAGTATCTTCTATTGCTTCTTAATCTTTAAGAACAATAAGTTTCGTTGTAAATATCAATAGCGTTTGATCCATTCTTCTACAGCTACAATTGTTTTGAATAAAAAAAAAGACACTTTAGATTTAACCGTTAGCGTAAAAAAACTGGCAGGAAAGTTATCGGAAAAAGTCTAATGCCAACTAGGTCATACCTAGATCTAAATGCAATTACAAAACGATCAACTAAACAGGATTAACAAATGATTAGTTAGTCGAGGTTACAAATTAGACTCGTTAAAATTACATAATTCCTATAAAAAATTGCGTAACTCAACGACATGGTACTGCAACCAAATAAAAAAAGACATGTAAAAGGACGCTAACTTTCTACCTAGTCGTTATTTTTGCCAGTAAAACGTATTTTCAAATATATGTCAAAGACCCACAGTGTGCCAGTTAATATTTTATTAAGGTATGAGTCTCAGAGTAATCGAAATACATAGACTTTTAAGTCGGATCCTTACACAATCGGTGTAGTGCAATCTCTAAATCCGCTACGGAGGTTGTGCAACAAAGTCAAGGTTAAATAAGTTGTAGTACTTATTATGTGTACTTATTATACCTAGACGATATTTTGCTCAATGTGTATTGTAAAGTACGTGAACTTTTATAGTTCAAAGAGAATATACAGTTTTTAAGCAATTTTGCCTTGATGGTCTTTTTCTTCTTCAGAAATTAATTTTCGGAGGAGATTAAAACTCTTATTATAGAATTGCCGGAGAAACGTAATCTAACATATCCTTGGCCACTATCTATGGCTCCTTTTTTTGTTGTGAAGAAATCCACATTAATATCCTCTGTGTTGGAAAACAAAAGTTCATGTCGGATACTTATCGGAGTTACGGACTAAACCTTAACTCTAATCAAGAAGGCAAAATTTTAGAGAAAAAAAAAAATACTCTCCCTTGATAATCCTTTTTACCTATTTATGTGTGTACGCAAACTTTTTAAGTGTTTCACAGGGTTGTCTATTGTTTGCCCGAAGATTATATGCCATAATCATCATTTTCCCGAATTTCATTTACCCGAATTTCATTTGCCCGAATGTTTCATTTGCCCTAAAAGACATATGACATACTTTTAATTGCCCGAATTTTAGATACCATAAGATACGAATGCCATAAGTATTGTTTGCCATAATTTTATGTGCCATAATAATTATTAGACATAATATTTAAATGGCATAATATTTAAATGGCATAACAAGTATTAGACAAATATTTAAGCCCCGTAATGGTTTTTTTTTCTGTGCATGGTTGATGGTGGGCTAGGTCGACGGAGCCCCGCTTCGCGGGGCTCCTACTTCTGTGTGGTTTATAAAAAAATAACCACGAAGGGGATGGCGGGGTCTATTCGCTCGCTTCGCTCGCTCACACGACCCCGCCATCCCCTTCTAACCTAACCTGTCCGAGTCGGGGTGCCCTAAAGTCCCAATTGCATCCAATTTCTCTTGATATAAACAACCGTTATACACCCGATGTCGATGGCAAATTATGTTATGGCATATCATAATTATGGCATGTGATAATTAGGACATGTGATAATTATGGCTTACAATGATTATGGCAAATGATGTTATGTTAAGTGACTTTATGGGAAACAATGATTCTGGCACGTGACTATTATGGCAAATGAGAGTAGGGCAAATGAGTATTATGTCGTATGATATTATGGCTGTTGACTATTATGGCAAATGAAATTAGGGCAAATAAAATTCGGGTAAACGGCGGTATACCGTTTCACAGGCATAAAAAGTTCGTAGTAGAACTGTAAGTACGCAAACTTATAAGCATCTGCCAGACATGGGCGAAAATAGCTTCGTACGTCTATCGCAAACTTAACTTGTAGGGTTAATAAATAATGCCTAAATATCCTCATTGTAATAAAATAGTAGTAGCAGAAAAGTGGTTAAAAGCATGTACTTTTAACAACCTACATTTATGGCAGAAAAAATTGTAGGCATTAATTAATTGCTTGTAATGCGATGAAAATGTTCATAACGAGTTTTTTCATGCTATGTGCATAATGAACGTTGTTAACTTGATATTAATTAAATTGCTGTAGATCAAAATGTTTAATAACTCATTAAAATTCATCCGCACGCGTAAGTTAAAAGAACTAGACTTTACTACCAAATACTATTATGTAAATCTGTAACGAGGCTAAGATATGAAAAGATGATAAAAATATTAAGGCCAAGATTCATAAACCTAGTGCTTGGCTAAGCAATTTAACCACCACTTTCCTACAAATGACAAACTACTATGGCAAGATAGATAAAATTAGAAATATCAAGATTAATTTTATATATTTTTTTTAAAACCACACATTTTAAAACCTAAAAACACTTAATTTTACTTCACGTTTCTTTGTTTCCAGTATTCATCATACCTCAAAGATGGGTGATGGCCATTATGGGTTTCCTGGCGGTCGCCAACGCGTACACGATGCGGGTCTGCCTCAACATAGCGATCACGCAGATGGTCCGTCGACGACCGCATTCTACAGGCAACGATGGTTCTTGTCCATCACCTGACGCTCCACAGACTGGCGTGGATGGAGCTGATCTTACTGTAAGTCCTTAAAACTACCCTATATTTAACAAAAAAAAAATGGGTCAAAAATATTAGTCCGTGAAACTAATACCTAATACTACGTGTATTTTTGGTCTTGAAAAAACCCGCTAGGATTCTACTCATAAAAACAAACAACTTTTATTATGGAACCAACTCTGAAATTTCGAAAAAATATAAGCTGTTTCATACATTATGGTCGGAAGGGCATTGAACTTTTGTTAGAAACAGCTGATATATCTTGGTTTTATGACGATGAATACGATTCTAGTAAATATCAGTAAGTAAATAAACACAGCAGAGGTCACTGACATAGGTAGGTATTATGTCACAGTTTGATGTCATAATAATGTAGATAACGCAGATAAAATTAATTGAATAGGTTGCTATGCTTATAGGTAGTTATTAGTATGACATACGTATTTGTTCCTCTATTATTGACTTTCCAAGGTGTCTCTATCATATGAAAAGGGCTAACACTTCGTTTCTTTAGGATTTCTTTTAGACCAAACATAACCGCCTAGTTCTTTGGTGACATAATACTACTTATCATTAATTATCATTATAATTTGTTTAAATACAAAATGATACAATTAATTAAGGTAAATCGAGTAGTTAAAAGCTCATTTGCATTTGATGTCTGTTTGTGTTAATCAATATTTTATTAATTAATTTGTGACAATTACGTCAAATTGGGGTAGGTAGTCAATTTGTTGTAAAAGGTAGATCCTTTTAGATTTGGGAAACCAATGGTTTTATCTATACTATTACTATAATATATAATATAATATAATAATATTATACAGAGGTAAAATTTGTAAGTTTGTAGGTTTGTAAGTTTGTATGTAGGGGGTAATCTCTGGAACTACTGGTCCGATTTGAAAAATTCTTTCAGTGTTAGATAGCCCATTTATCGAGGAATGCTATAGGCTATATACCATCACGTTACGACCCACGGGAGCGGAGCAGTAACGAAAAATGCGGGTGAAACCGCAGTGGACAGCTAGTTTATAATACAATGTAATCCATCGGGTTATATCGCTAAACCATCGGTGGTATCGCTGTGCGCAAGTCAAATAGTAAATGCTCAATAGTTAAAACTTTGTGAATAGGTAGTTATCGGATATAAATAGACTGGGTAAAAAGCCGTAGACTTTGATTTGCTCTTAAAATATCATTCATGTATAACCATAATTTTCCTAAGTAGTAAAAACGGACGATACATTGGTTGGTACTGATTCTCTTTAAGTAAGTTTTTCTTTCGATTTCATTATGAAAAAGACGGAAGACACATAAATTTAGTTAGTTTGTGAACAAGGGAATCGACACCATTGTTAATTTTTGAGATTTGCTTGAGATAAACACTAACACTTTCCTCTCTTTTTAGATAACAGGCTACGAATGGGACGAAGCAACCCAAGGCCTGATCCTGAGTGCATTCTACTACGGGTACATCGTCACGCACTTACCAGGTGGGATGCTGGCAGAGCGATTTGGAGGGAAGTACTCTCTCGGATTTGGAATACTGAGTACCGCAGTCTTCACGCTCCTAACACCATGGACTGTGAGCATTGGTGGCGCTACTGGACTAATTATCTTGAGGGTACTGGAAGGACTTGGAGAGGTGAGGATTTGCTCTATCAAAAGAACCTTGATTATTTGTGAGAAGTTCCATAATGTTACGTTTGTGTAGAGTATCTCAGTGCCAAAGTAGAAAAGACTAAATTAAAATTCGAAGCTTGGACCACGATTTGTCATAGTTTGCTTAATGTTTTGTTTGTTCGTCTCTCGCCTGGCTAAACTGGTCTTAAATGGACACCATATAAAGTTAGCATTCTTCAAAAACAAATTGTAAATGTATTATCTCTGGGTGCCGTATCCGTAAGCACGACAACAAGGATTAATAAGGCATACCTAACAACTTGATATTTTCAGGGTTTCACCTTCCCCGCAATAAACGCAATGCTTGCTCGGTGGGCACCAGCATCAGAGAGAGGGAGAATGGGTTCCCTAGTCTTCGGGGGTGCACAGATCGGAAACATAGCTGGAACTTATTTATCTGGACTGGTGATGAAGGAGACCGGAGAATGGCAGTCCGTCTTCTACCTGTTTGGCGCGATCGGAATTTTCTGGTTTATTCTTTGGGTAAGTTTACTCTTCTCCTAACCTTGTCAATAGCAATTTTTTAGTAGTGTAGCAGGTTTCGTTTTCCCTGATTCATGGCTTGCCATGTTATGTTAATATGCAACGTAAAGTTCCTAGTAACGGATCACTTTTCATGGAGACTTGGGATGCTGGCACGTACGACCTATAGAAGCCTAGAAATTCAAACCAATCATGTACGACCCGCTTTTTTATTTATTATTTTCGTGCCGGTTTAACAAGAAGGCGACTGCAGGCGACAGTTGCAATAATAATTAAAATAAATTGGCGTGTCTATTTTTAGTTTGAAAGAAGTAAGTTTTATTGAATATAAAACTACTTGTCTTTTGTGAAGTAGTTCCTTATTGATTGATTTATAGATAGTGCAGTTGATATATATTATTTTGCACTTAAGACAGAAAAAAAAAATCTAGCTTTGCAATGGAGCGCAGTATATTAGGTGTTAAATTAACAGATCGAGTTCGCAACACTATACTGCGCTCCAAAACAAGAATAACTGATGTGGCCCAAAAGGCTGCCCAACTAAAATGGGACTGGGCAGGACATGTCTACCGCATGCCGGACAAATTGTGGGCTAAAATGGCACAAAGCTGGTGCCCTGAGACTGGGAGACGGGGTCGCGGCCGGCCACGAAGGAGATGGCGGGACGAACTGGACAGTTTCTTACAAAATTGGAAAGAGGAAGCGAGAGACCGCGAAACATGGAAGAAGTGGAAGGAGGCCTTTGCCCAGGAGTGGGACAGAATAGGCTAATAAAAAAAAAAGCTTTGTGCATATATTAGTACAGCACACGCCAGTTTTTTATTAACTTCGCATTTTATTAACATCATTCGAACTCCAAACTGATTTTGTTTACACAATTCAGGTAAAAAAAATACTAACCAATCTTTGTATACGTACTTAGGTACATATTTACCATTTAACTGAAATCTTTCCATATCATTCCGAATTGTGTTTGTTTAATTAATTTACTTCAACTGACCGACTTCTCTTTGTTTTAGGCACTGCTTTGTTACAACGACCCCGCATCGCATCCGTTCATCTCAGACAAGGAGAAGAAGTATTTAGAAGAAGCGCTGGGTAGTCATAGGAACAGCATGCCGTCAGCCATTCCCTGGAAGGCCATCTTTATGTCCGTGCCTCTATGGGCTCTGGTCTGCGCTCAGGTATAATAAATTGCCTTCGTATTATTAGAGTTCAAATAGGTTTCTATAACAAGCCTGTACCGCCATTTTCACTCATAACGTTGATTACAATAGGTGTTATCGATTCACTTACAATCGACTGATATAATTTTATATACTTAGCTACCCGTAGCATTTCCGGATTTACTTAAGAAACGATAGCTATCGTTTTATATTGATTACTGAAATCACAGTACAGTGATTTATTACATCATCATGGTTGGCCAAAAGAAGATGTTGCCTTGAACGAATTTGCTTATCCGTTTAACCGTTCCCGTCTAGTTCGATGACAATATTAACAGGTTACGATTAATACTTATCTCTGTCACCTTGGGAGGTAGCATTTCCTAGATCTGTTTCGTGCACCCATAGTGCAGGAACTAAGTTGTTGCATTAGTATTAGCTGGGCGCGTCACAATCCATCAATATTCCGGTGAGGCAGCTACTTACCAAATTTAGAGGTCGTCCGCAGTGAATTATTAGGCATATATTGAATACCAGAGCAGTTAACGAACGGAACAAAATAAAACGGAAAGAAATAAAGAATGTCTGTACCTGTACAGAATTCTTAATGGTATTGTTAAGCAGATTTTTTTATGGCTACTTGGATAGAGTCCATAAAGAATGCTGAGGCCTCTCCTCATGGTTTATTTTTAAATATTTAGAATTTGGAAAGATTTTGCAGTTTTAGGTATTGCCTTAAACAAATTGTAATTTTATGTACCTTTTACAAAATTTTACGCAAAAGGTTTATTGCCTGTATGAACAGTGTAAATTATGTTCTATTGAGCTAGCAACAATATTTCAGTGCCTACCTTGCAGATACCATCGCTCACGTGCTCTCAGGCGTAAATTCAGCCTAAAATTACGTTTTGCCTAATTCAAAACAAATAAGGCGCAGTAAAAGGACTGTATGACTAGATCATCAAGTCATTAAGCTCATCAGTTTAGCATAACTGCTTATTGTGTGTTAAACACGAACAAAACCAAAATTCGACTTGTTATAAGCTTATTGTTAGCTGCATAAGGTAATCTGCAGCCGTAAGATATGTAGGCTAGTACGTAAGCAGCTGGCTAGGGATGTTTTTATTTGGTTCTGCGGTTTTGTTACATGTTTAAATCCTTACGTACACGGTACACCACATAGATAGAAGAGATTGTAAGTTGAAGATTTCAATAAAAAAGTTTTAAAATACAATTGAAGAGATTCTAATTCGTGGTTCCAAGGATACGTTAACTACTTACCTACTTATATTTGATGATTTCCTGGTTATTTATCTTTTTTTGGCCCTACGTACGTACGTCCTATCTATTTCGAACCAAACGCCCGAAACGCTTTTAATTGATAGTCCATTTTCACCGATTTGTAATAACTGTGCTATTAGCCCAAACAAATACTATTTTTTGTAAGTCCCGAATCAGTTCTCACTACAATGCGATCATCATCAGGTGTTTTCTCAACATAGCCGAGTTATAACATTTCTTTCTTGTCAACAGATCGGCCACGACTACGGATACTTCACGATGGTGACTGACCTTCCGAAGTACATGACAGGGGTCCTCAAGTTCGACATACATCAGACAGGCACGCTCGCTGCCTTGCCTTACGCAGTCATGTGGCTGAGTTCCATCGCCTTCGGGTGGATTTGCGACAAGATTGTCAAGAGAAACTGGCTAACTGTCACCAACGCTAGAAAGACTTTCACCACCATTGGTACGTAACACTTATGTATACGCTAATTGACTACCATAACATTGTGCTTTATTTAATTAGGTAAAATTGTTTGCTCACTTTTACGATAATTGAGTAAGATTTTGTAATTTTACTAGCGGATTTTATGATTATGGTTGCGTAGTAAATTTTTGAGTACGCATCTAGGCTTGCTTGATGACTAGAAAATAGTAGTTTATTATAGGTATTAAAAATTGTATGCTAATTAAACACCTATTTCATTCCGCTTAAGATTTTTTCTTGTTGGTAATCCTAAACTATGACTGTATATGGTTATGGCTGTAGCCCACGATTCCATCTGCGTGAAAGACTAATACTTACATGTACCTACCTAGTGTATTAATTCACTCTCTAAATCACTGATAGATTAAAAAACACCATTCTTAAAGTGTAGCTGTAACACTCCATCATTCTTCTATTACCGAGAGACTCACACTCAATTTTTTTAACAGCATCCATCGGCCCCGGAATCTGCATGATCCTCGCATCATACTCCGGCTGCAACACAGAAGCCGTCATCATTCTGTTCACCGCATCCATGGGTCTGATGGGCGCCTTCTACCCCGGCATGAAAGTAAACGCGCTGGACCTAAGCGGCAAATACGCTGCTACCATAATGGCCATCGTAAACGGAATAGGGGCTATAACCGGCATCATAGCTCCATATCTGGTCGGCTTGCTGACTCCTGATGTAAGTACCGGAACGAATTACGTATTGTATTGCAACCTTGGTTACTTTGGCAAGTCGGACGAGTCCTTGGGATAGGTTTTGGCAACAAAGATTGTGCTGTTATGGAAATCAATATAGGTATTGGTTACATATTTTTATTGCAATCCATAACGTTGGCTACGTTACTGTACTAAAGTAATATACTTTGCTATAGAGGGACATAATACAGTGTTCTGTGCAACGCAGAGGACTTTGTTTGTTGTTTCTAAATAGACTGGTACTTATGGAAAACCAATATTTTCTGAACTGACTTCATTCAGGTTTAATGCTGACTTTAAAGTGTTAAGTAAGAAAGTCATTAGGATACTAAATGTATGTACCTAATTATCACGTTTAGGTAATCCGTATCGTAATCTTAGTCTACCTACAGTTCTATACTAAAACTAATACTGTTACTTCCAAAAAGTTTATTTTTTACTAACAGGTCTCATTATCTTTTCAGAGCACGTTAGTACAATGGAGACTGGTGTTCTGGATAGCTCTGGCCGTGTTCGTAGTGACAAACTTGGTGTTTGTCGCATACGCGTCCGGCGACGAGCAGTGGTGGAACTCCTCCTCGCAAGACCCTAGGAAGCAACTCGAGGCGGAGGCAGGAACCAACAATTCCGTCAATGCCGAGGTCAAATTGTAAAACATAATAAAAAAAAACTGGTTCAAATCGCGAAAAAGAGGAAAATATTCGTCGTGAATTTAGGCTCAGGCCGTTTTCCTGTCGTAAATGTTGCGGAAGACAAATGTAAATAAAAACTATTATTATTTAATTTAATAAGCCGCAGTGCCCGAAGGAAATACTTTAATAACGTACTTAGCTTATCCGTTTAATAGTGTTGTGCCGCGCAGTCAAGACAATTTACAATATAAGTAACGAAAATGATTGTGAGATCATATGTATGTGAGTAAAAATAATTTATAGTACAAACTGTAGGCGTTTTAATAAAACATCTTTAAATTATCATAATAAAAGGCGATTCAGTGAATCCATAGCCAGTGCAATGTGATAGTAATAATAATTAATAATCCCGTTCTAGTTATTATTATTGTGTTATTAGAAAAATAAAATTATGGATCCATTTAGTAATCTTGAATATCGAGAAAGTAGTATTAAGTTCAATTAAATTTTAATTCAATATTTATTGCATTATAAAGTTGTTGATGACTGTAATTTTAGAATTAGACTTTAAGTAGATACTTAGTCATTACGAAAGTATTATAATTGTCTGATAAATACTGATTGCCTATTTGTAAATGTTTGTGAAAAATATTTATTTGACAAATGCACTGACAAATTACTTTGTTCACAAATTTTTCAAGAAGGGCTGTGAACAAATTGGGTGTTTAGTAGTAAAATAAAAGTAAGAACGATGTTGAGTGTTTCGTTAGTAGACAAAATGATAATATTATACTGTAGTAATTAATTTTATTTAATGTTTACATAATTGTAAGTGTAAATGCAATGGAATGTAGACTATGACGCGGAATTGCACCCTTGAAAGTTATAGTTCAAAGACGAAAATTTAATTATAGAACAAAACTGAGCGATTAGAAAATGATTACTCACTCATTTTAAACAAAGTACTATCGACAAAATTGAATCATGACCCATTTTGACGATAAATCTTTTGAAGCTGTCAAAATAATAAGACTAGACGTGTGACATTTTTAATACATGTTTACGCAATTGTCGACCTAATTGAATTTGTATGTCTGTAGGAAAATAGGCTTATGGTGGGTCATGATTCCATTGGGTTGATTGTACATACAAGATTTTTCCATAGTTATATTAGTTATTTTATGTATGATTGCCAATTCAGCTGTTAGCCCAACTGATCTCATAAAAAATTAAGTAACCAAGATCTGGGTTTTGTTGGACTACCACAGCCAGCTTCTGAGGTTACGGCAAGTCAAGGAAGTTTTCTTGTACGAAGCATAGTATACCCTAAGTTTTAGGCAATACAATCGAAATTTGAAAAACGTACTGACATAACAAAATTTGCAGTGTTGTGCCCAAATGATAAGTAAAAAGGTGTAGATGGTTAAAGTCAGCTAGTGGCACTTTAAAAAGTGGCTATTTTACCCAAATTTCACCCTATTTACCTCAGTCGCAAATTACATTTGTCTCTTTTTCACTTGCAATATTTGAATCATGCCATCTTACTTAGACGTCTAATTGTATGTCGTTTAAGTAACCTTTCTACACCTATTTCACTATAATATTATTGATTGTGCCGCCTCAGGACGTTTTGACCTTAGAGACTTACGTTTCCATGATATTAACCCACGCGAAACAATGTGCATATGATTTCAGGGTGCGTTTTGTGCCATTTGAGAGATCTGTATGCAGGCTTTATATTAGTTTTAATACTTTAATAAACATGTCACACTGAGACTAGGAATGGACAAACTATGCATGTTTAAACTATCTGAGATAGTAGTCTATAAGTTATTTTGTACAATATTCTTGTATTTTGTTAAAATAAAATATTTAAAAACACGAATATATTAATTTATTTATACGATATTACAATTGATAAATATACACATGCATTGTCGCATGAATTAAAAAAAACCTATCAACCTACTTAAAATTATTATTAGACTCAGTCTAAGTGTTTTCAACACATGTACCCAGAAATATACATAAAATACAATGTAGTTGTTAACATCAATATGAGTAAAAAGTGAATTATTTGGAATTATGCCTAGTCGACATACTGCTTAGGTTAAAAATCACACACACGACATAAAATGGCAAGGTTGTTATTGCTATTAAACTAACGTGACAATAAAATTGTTTAAACCTTAGTAAAGGCTCAATCCACTAGAAGTCTTCTATAAAAAAGGCCTATCAAAAGTTTGACCCGTGTAAAGGAACACAGATTCTACCAAGTTTTACAAATATACTATTCGTGCATACATCAACTAGTAGTAGTATATTAAATTACAATTAGCTGCTGTTTATGTACTTGTATCTAGAACTGAATACACGACAATAAATGAATCTACTTTGTGACAGTTTAATAAACATAGTTGATTTACTCTTATAACCTGGTTCATTAAAGAAAGGAATCTAAAATAGCGGCGCTTATCATGTTCTCCCGCTCGCACACTAGTGCTGTCTATACTCACTCGCGCGCGTACCAAAAAAAATTGTCTTGATTTGCTTCCACGCTGCCTTGACGCGCTCAGTGCTCCTTTTTACGAATATCTTGTTATAGTTTTCTGTTATTTTTCCGTTGTAACCTGTTTGTTATTGTGGTAAAAGTAGGCACTGTTTCCGATGAAAACAATAAAAATTCTTAATAATATTTTCGACTTGAAAAAAAAAAACTTCAACTTCGAATTTTATATGCAGACTGTACTATCTGTCAACGCAAGTACATGCCGCCATTTAAGATTCCTTTCTTTAATGAACCGGCTTATACGGTTGTTTGTTATATACTTAAGCAGAGAGAGAATTGAGAGTTGATTTTGCCTAATAATAAAGCTTTTTTTGATTTGTTACTTAGTAGGATTTCATCATAAGAAATTACAAAGCAAGCATTAATTTAGAAAAAAAAAATACAATAACCACATTCACATTATATAAAAATAAAGCAAGATTTAATTTGAATAATGATACTTAAAATCTGTGTTACTTATAAATATAATGAACATAATTCATTAAGTTGCACCTGAGCCTAAGAATAGACAAAATACAAATAAAAACAATTAATACCAGCAGTAGAAACAATCTCAAGAACTACTATGTGCTATTTCATAACGACAACATTTAGGTTGATAGTACCTAGCCATTTAAATGTGTACACCTTTATTACATAAATACACAATTTATCTACACATTCATATTATACCGAATACTCAAATTTCACTTTTAAGAGTCTATCTATATCTCTATCTCTTTCTATCACTCAAGTATACATAAAAGCATCGATATAACACGATTAAGTGTGGTACTTCCCTCTCTAGCAAATAACGTTTCTAAACAACAGAAAGAGATAGATATATAGAAAAACGGTTATCCGTAAACTTTTTTTTTTTTTTTGGTGAGTGGGAAATCATCCAATGACTGCTCCCGTCCTTCGTGTCAGACTCTTACTGACTAAAACCCACTCATGTTCCTTCGATTGCCCTTTATGTTCCAGGGTCACGGTGACTACTATACACATTCCGCAACCCCGGCAGGATCCGTAAACTTAACGGCGACTTTGGCTAAAGTCGAGTTTGAGTATCTGGTAGTTTATCAAACTCTTATTAAGGAGGAGGCTAATCTCTCTAATTCAACTTGCTACTACCTAAAGCCGTCGAATCAAAAACTTTAATCGTGCATTTTATGGTTTAAGAAAAGCATGATTTTAGTTGACATTATCGTGATACAAATTATGTTAGGGTTTTGGGTGTCCAAGCCCTGACTTTTAAGCATTTTCCTAAATTTCGGGAAAGGGGTGGTGGCTATTTTGTTAAAACAGACTAAATTAAAAAGTTGCTATTTTTTCTTACTAATCCATACACACACAGGTGTTCCAAAGCAGTGACTAGCTATACCTATTTAAAACGAGTCCGTAAGTGGCTAAATGTTGAGATGTTTCGACCTTGATCATATCCTCAGCTTTGGTCAGTTCCGGCAAGAGTCGGAACTATAGTCGGACGCGATCAAAGCCGTCTAGAATGTACCATGAACACAGTAGTTACTGGTCTAATAGTCAATCATGTACTTGACTCCCCATTGATTAAAAAACAATAGCTACGTGAGCGGCTTCAAAATACAAATTGGAACAAGTGTGAGCGGAATATTTTAAGGGTCATATGACGCGGAACTAAAGCAAGCCTTACTATTTGAAGTTCTAATCCCCACGACCTTAACACCGTATCTATTGATATTCTAACAGAACAGTGACGTTCTAAGTAATAAATATTTATATATTTACAAATATACCCAGGTCGTAGGACTTCGATTCCTAAAACGTTGGCGGAGGACAGTTGTTAGTCGAAACATGAGCACATTTTTATGACCGCTAAAAGATATGCAAAATGGATGGTAATAGGAATTTGAATGATGTCGTGTAACTATTGAGATTGATCGTTTGTTTGCGATGAATATTTTATGAAGAATATTCAATGATTTTAGCATACTTTAAATACATTGTAGTGATTTTGTATGAGGGATTTTACATAATAACTGACGCTTCGCCGACAGAGCTTCATAGTTTTGTATGAGAGCTGCAAGCTGGCATGCACCAAGCCTTTAATGATAAATACGCATCTATGCAGCTATAGTAGTATGTATACCTTACATAAAAGAAAACGTTATCATATTTGTGTTACGAAACCATACTAATGTTGCGATGAGTCAAGGCATAATCTGCAAAACGGTGCACGTATTGTAGATTCATAATAAGCAGAATTTCATGCGTGGTGCAAATGTTCTAAATTTCGACAGGTGAAATTCTGATCTAGTGTGAAACCTATAGTACTACAGAACTAAGATTTCGATAGGATGCAATACTCAATACTAAGTCATATGCAATTGTATAACAAATGCAAATTGTCTGCGTCGGGTAAACAACGATATTTTTGGCACCACGTTTTGTCGCACAACAACTAAATCATACAGTTACACGACAACATAGCATTATCAGCCTATACGCTGCTTTCATGAGGGCAAATCGACTTTTAGAAAGAGAACACGGAACGAGTGACAGGGACGTCGCTATGCAAACCCGACTCAAAAAATCGATGAGCTATGAGTAGTGTAGCAAGTTGTTTAGACGCCTCCTCCTTCATAACTTCAGAATAGTTCCATGACTGATGATGGACTGGTGCTGTCGCTGAGGTCTGTCCTCTGGTTCAGGATCTGAAGGGCCTGTGCTGGCTGCACGTAGCGAATGCCCTGGTTTTCGAGGGTTTGTTCGGCAGCTGCCGGTTGTTTTGTAAGGAGAGCGCGAAGACGACGAGCGTCGTCGTAATCCAGGTTGAGGAGTTTGCAGGCCTCTAGGAGTCTGTTGCGGATGAAGATTTTTTTGCTTTTAATCGTTTTTAGATATATGCCCTTACTAATAATCACTGTGTAAAGTTATGCAATGATTAAAGCCTGTGTAACCATACATTTTTTGACGTATAAACCTGTCATAACTTTATGCAGCGTTTATTAGTAAGGCGCATAGTGTTTTGTCCCGTATTTTGTGTACCTCATCAGTTCAGGCGCAAATCCCTCAAGCACAAGTAGAAAACTCATTCATAAAGTATTTCATTACTTAGATTCAGGTTTAGTTTTTTTTAAAAGTACTGACTAAAATAATTGACAGATTATTAGCCGAATACTCGAACGCCACTTAATTTTAAGACGCTCTCAAATTTGTTGCTGTCTTTGTCACTCTAAAGGGATAAAGTAAGGACAACCACAGATTGAGAGTGTCTTTGAGTTAGGTGACGTTTGAGTATTCGGCTACATTTCAGACATATTTTGTTTTATTTTACTATAGCTCTGGTATTAAATCTCTTATGAAATCGTGAAACTGACTGTTAGAATAATTGAAATCCTTAATTAATCGCATTAAAATGAACAATTTAATACACTATTAGACAAAATTGTATTTTTTTTGTATAAATAAATATATTACTCACCTGGGTAACTGGTAGACTTGCGAAGCAACCTTGTTAGGAGGTGCGAACGCAGGCACAAGGTTCCGTTTGACATCGTGAGTGAACTGCATGGTGCCGCCCGTGTTGAACCAACTCTCGAGTACTATCTCCTACAAGAAAGATTATGATGAAACGAGTTTAGCAGCAGACTGTATAAGCCTTTACTAATGCTCAGGCCTTCGTTGTAGGAGAAAAGTCTTTGCCTTGCAGTAATGAGCTGGCAATGGTAAAATTTGACCGTTAGCACTGTACCGCGCCTCAGGTATTTATTTATTTATTCTTAGGCGAACCAACAGCTATAACAAAAGGATAACAGCAATATAAAAGACATTGAGCCAATTACAGTAGGTGCAGTAAGATAGAGGGGGCAGAGACAGTGGACCGATCGGTTAGTCTGCAATGCGGCAGCTAATGTCTTTTGTTACCGTACAGTTAATATTTCAGACGCAAATAAGATAAATTGTCCAGGTATTGAGCATTAAATAAAGAATAAAGAATTCAATTATGAAAACATCTGACACGACTTTGCCGATATTATTACAAACAAAATTTGTTTATACAGATACTCTGCTTTGAATTCTTTACTAAGTTAATGTAATATATAAATTATGCGTCATGTTGTTTGTCCGCGATGGATGGACCGATGAACTCTTAAACTCCTTAACCGTTTCATTCAACTTGAAAGATAGGCGATATTTTAATTTGATAACAACCACAGCAACGCATAACCAAGATAGAACTTAATATATTTTTATAAATTTAAAAATGTCATACACCAATATCGCAAGATTCTCCGACAACACTGAACTGATGTGAACTCTTGCTCTTTTTCCCTTTCCTCTCCTTTCCCGTCCTCCTCACGGCACACCACTCCTAACCAAACTATAATACGACTTACTTCAAAGATGTACTGGTCGACGATATCCGCGAGGTGCGCACGAAGCCTCGCACTGAGCGTAGGGGCGAGGCGTTGTGCCGCTACTGTGAGACGAGCGCACAACGCTGCTAGCGGCCGGCACAACGAGCGAGACACGCTCAGGGCCATCTCCTCCACGATCAGCAGCCCATGCCATCTGTGCCGGAGACATTAGTGAAGTATTCTATATTGTTATGACAACACGCCGAATGCAAGTTGCGTATAACGCCGCCAGTGGTCGGCATAGCGAGCGAGACACGCTTAGAGCCATCTCCTCCACGATCAGCAGCCCGTGCCATCTGTGCCGGAGACATTAGTGAAGTATTCTATATTGTTATGACAACACGCCGAATGCAAGTTGCGTATAACGCCGCCAGTGGTCGGCATAGCGAGCGAGACACGCTTAGAGCCATCTCCTCCACGATCAGCAGCCCGTGCCATCTGTGCCGGAGACATTAGTGAAGTATTCTATATTGTTATGACAACACGCCGAATGCAAGTTGCGTATAACGCCGCCAGTGGTCGGCATAGCGAGCGAGACACGCTTAGAGCCATCTCCTCCACGATCAGCAGCCCATGCCATCTGTGCCGGAGACATTAGTGAAGTATTCTATATTGTTATGACAACACGCCGAATGCAAGTTGCGTATAACGCCGCCAGTGGTCGGCATAGCGAGCGAGACACGCTTAGAGCCATCTCCTCCACGATCAGCAGCCCGTGCCATCTGTGCCGGAGACATTAGTGAAGTATTCTATATTGTTATGACAACACGCCGAATGCAAGTTGCGTATAACGCCGCCAGTGGTCGGCATAGCGAGCGAGACACGCTAAGGGCCATCTCCTCAACGATCAGCTGCCCGTGCCATCCGTGCCGGAGGACATAATTCAAGTAATCTATACTATACAATATCCTGCTATCTAATACTGAGCGGCTGCCTCATGCCTGTCATACCCGACAGCCATACACAAGTGTCAAATGTGCTTTCGGACCAACCAGGAACTCCAAATTTACACACAAAATTTCATTCAGATCAGTCCTGTTGTTCACGTGGATTTAGTTGACAACAGAAAGTTAGGTAATTTACTCAATTTGATTCGTTGGATTTGTCTCCTCCTCAAATAATAGAACAACTACTTAAAACATTGGAAATATTAAAAAAATAAGAAAATGTTTGTTTTTAAATTAGCGCCATCTCTGAATCATGTCAGAAACAAAACATGTACTTAATATATGGCGATATATGATAAAACGACTTGACATTGACAGATATGTCAAAAATTCACTAATCATGCTGCAGTTGGACCTCACGTCTACATGCTGCCAAAAAACCCTCAATTTAACTTTTACCCTTATCTTTTGGTCTACCGTTGACCTTCTTTCTCGTTTTTTTTCAAAGGAAACACTATATTTTGGTCTTGGCTTGTTTGGTGTTAAAAATTAATGCCTTGATTTCCATTAGGCCTCTTATGGAAATAAATAATCTAACGTTCACTTACTTCTGCCTCTTATAGTCCTTCAAGCCGGCCTTGAACTCCAGTAGTATGTGTTCGGCGAGTGAGGCGAGGCCACTGTCTCGAAGGCGAGCCAGTAACGCGGGCGCCTCGGCGAACACCCCTGCCTCTTCAGCCTCGTCTTCACCAGACAGCGGTTCTGTCACTGCTAGGTTCACTATTGGAGATGTCTGGGGAGAAATGTTTATTTTAGACTCATATTTTGCCTCAATACTGAAATACAATGAAAGTTGAAATACTGAAGAAAAAAACTGAAATACAAGCTGAAAAAAATGCATTTCATGTAAACGTAATTCGACGCAGAAGTTTTCAAGTATTCGGTTGCTAACACTCCGTTTCGTAATCATTAATATGACCCTTATACAATCCATATTTTAAGCAATAAATAGTGTATGCGTTCGACCTGTGTTTGTGGCGAGTAAAATACAATACAAGCAGGCGATTTCCGTTGTTGCGTATTTTTTACAGGTAGCCTTTATATTACGTAAAAATGTATCATTATGGTGACTATAATAGCAGCTTAAAAAATGTCAAAGTAGACAGTATTAAATACTTACAATATCATACTGGTTCAAATCAGGAACCAGTGAATTCCTTCTAGACACTTCACTGAGCGCCAAGTGTTTAGCTTGCAATTCCACTTCCATTAGCGACAGCGCTTGAGCAGTTATATCTGTAAAATTATTTGTTTGTAGTTGTTTTGTTCTTAAAACGATATTGTGCGAGCGTGTTCTTGTTGTAACATATAAAACAGTAACCGCCTTATTACAAAACAAGGTTTTTCTTTAAACCAGGTTTAAACCATTGAGCCGTGTTTTGTAATTTGAATCTTATTGTGATACGATCAAAATTCGAAATACAAAACCTAGCTCAATGGTTTAAACCTGGTTTAGAGAAAAACCTTGTTTTGTAATAAGGCGGTAAGTGTACTTTCCGGTTGAATAACAAGCACCAGTAAAATTTCATCTTTGTCTTTGGGATCGTTGGGATGGTACGGATCTGCAAGGCCTATGGTAACTTTTAAACTTTCGCGTTTCATGTTAACATATATTATCACATATATTATCGTGGTCGCAAGCAGACTACTACAGTCTGCTTGCGACCACGACCTGTGCAAAGCCTTCCAAGGTATTTATAATCACTTTTCGCGTTAATACCCGTTGTGATAATATATGTAAGGCCTATGGTGTTGAAAATATCTCTATGCGGTGGTGACCACCAAACTTTAGAAGGGTGTGTCAGTGTGATTGACATCATAAAAAAAGGCGCCACTCTGGCGTAATAATGACATCCATTTGGATATATTTGACCTTTGTTTATGTAGTTCAGATACAGATGTTTTGGTAAACTAAATAGAGTGAGATGGAGTCAGCTTGGTGGAGACCATGGCAGGTGTAACCCTGCCGAAACGTCAAGCAAAAAACAGGTACGTGCGCGTTCTCGCTGAACAGAAAATTATACCTAAATATGCAACGCGGAAGTTTAAAACATTATATAAACTAAATAAATGTTAGAAACTCTTTAAAAATATATTTTAGTTTATTACGAAACCATTTTGTAAATTTAATGACCCGGGAACCGGTCGGCGTGATCCTTGAACCTAGTTAGAGTACAAGTCATCACAATATAACATTATTTTACCTTTCTGCCTCTTAACTGGTGTTTCATCGGAGTCAGTGTATTCGGTGTCGGTGGTGTCCTCACTAAACTCCTCGTCCTGATGCTGCTGCTGCGTAAAGTTGAGGAACTGGCGCCGGTAGAAGTGCAGTTGCAGGTAATGCTAGAGAAGGATACAGAATATTGTTGCTTAGTAGGTACGGAATATTGTTGCGTAGATTTCGACATGTTTAATGAGGCTGAAAATGATTAACAGTTATATAAACTACGATCTTTCATTTGAGGTTTTATTTTTACTGAGAGCTACAATCGGTGGGTTGGGTAGTCATTATTAAGTAATTTGTAATGGTGAATGGCGAATTGCTTATCAGGGATAGGTCTTCAGCATTAAATTTTTAGTGGTAATATGAATCAGTCAAATGTTTTGTTTTAGTGAACCTAATAAGGTGTTGCGGAATGCTTATAATAGTTACCGTGACCCTGGAACATAAAGGGCAATCGAAGGAACATGAGTGGGTTTTAGTCAGTAAGTCTGACACGCCCTCCCGCCGCACCCAGGACGGGAGCAGTCATTTGATGATTTCCCACTCACCAAAAAAAAAACTTAATAACGTTGTGGTATTTAGGAATGCGTGTGGTTTTAGGAGTAATACTTTTCTGTTAGGTAATTTTGTTTCTGTCACGTTAAAAAACTCTAAAATGTGCACTTGGAATTATTGCAATGACGTATACTATTTACAAGATGATTCAATAGAGTATTTAAAATTAAAATATTAAGTTAAATCCAAACATTGTCCAAAATAATTTTTACATATTCTTCAATACTTACCAAAGAATGAGCCCACTGTAACAGGACAGTTCTAGTATGATGAGCAGCATTTATGACAGCTGTCACTGGATGTGACCCTGCATTGGGAGATAGGAAGGAGTCCACTTGAAGGTTGTCGAGCCCAGCACTCAGCAGCTGAGTGAGACGAATGCGCCATTCTTCTACAAGCTCTAGTTGAAGTTCTAGGAAGTTTAACCTACATGGAACAAGAAAAAAATATGAGAATAATCGCTGGCTTTTAGTCAGGGGCAGACTACAAGGGGAAAGTTCAAGTCTTTAAGGTATTAAAATTTTACTTTAAATTGGGCAGTCGGCTTTGGCTGTAGGCTGTAATTTCTATGAACTCCAGGTTGATGTTCCGATTCAGATTGTTTGTGGGTATATTTATATACCTTTTAAAATCTTGCCTTTTTAAGGGTCGATCTGAGAGCTGATCGCCACAGACCTTGCACCCTAATGACTAGTCTTGATTTCTCGCAAAAACTCCGGAGAAAATGGGTCATTTCTTTTTGTCAAAATTTGAATCAGATGTCTTTTAAATTTTTTCTCGCAATAATAACCTTTCTGCTAATATATAACATAATAACTTTTCTGCTGCGGTCGTCTACAAGGAATATTTATAAAAAAAAATGCCATAATGGTGTTTCCCGAATTTTTCATACCACAAGACATTGAATCAGTAAGGTTCGGTTCATACCAGACGGAAAATGCATTGAGCGTATCATCGCTCACGTCTATTAGCACGAACGCATAATCGGTTAAGTGTGAACGGTTGAATATTTATTTATATATTTGTCTGTTCTGGCGTTACGCGACCGACAATACGCAACGCATTTTTCGTCAGATATGTACCGACCCTAATAGCTATACCAAAAACAATAGATTTTATGTTGTGAACACTGACCTGTGCCCCGGCTGTGGTAGCAGCTTGTATCTATCCTCAATGGTCTTCAGAAGTGTGACGAACCAATCAGCGGCGCGCGGGATCCACAGCGCCGACCCCGTCGCCGCCCCCGCGCCCGCCCCCACCCCCTCGCTCCACTGCGGACATTCTAGACTCTCGTCCATCTTCGCTAAGGCATCTGTTATAAAATTTAAATTAAATTAACAACTTTATTGAATGTGTTTTTTAAAAATCGGTATTGCTATTTTTGTTGGGTGAGCGAAATAAAATTCCAACATGCAGATCGCATCTTTATTACATTTAAGGAGGCAGCTTTATATTGCTTGAGACACTTGACATAATTTAGGATAATCAACTGTCATGCCATTTGGATAGAGTTTATCTACCATACCAGCGATTTTGCTCAGTATTTTCGTATTCCTTCACTATATGGCTGAAGGGTGTGGAGTAGTTCTGCATGTATGATAAGTGTAGTATATCGTAAATTTGTTAAAAGTTAGCTCAGTAACAGAGCGATTGACTGCTGCAATGTATTGTTATACTAGCGGGTTTTATTTCCGCAACGCAAAAATATTTGTGAGTACTATGGGTCTTAACCAACCGTTAGTGTGTGTAAAACATTACTCAAATTGAAAGGAACTGTTCTTTTCAAGTTTGTTCATATGCCAAATGTGGTACTTACATTTCTTTTCCACAGTCTGCCACCTCAAAAACGTCTCTACTTTGGTCAAAACTGACAATACACTATTGATGACTTTTCCAGTAATTTCAACCAGTTCCCTTTGAAAGCCTAGAGTTTCATCCACTGCATGAGCGAAAGCCGCGTCAACGTCGACTATTTCGCCTTTGGACCCTTGTGAGTGATACAATGCTAGCACTGTATGCAGTCTCTCGGCCGCTAGTGCTATTAGGCCAGCATTGAATTCGTCCTGAAAAGGATGATTTATTTAGTATCAATTTAAAAAATGTGCAAAGGAAGGAATATTTTAACCATAATTTGCGCAGAATAGTGTCTTTAACTTACACTATTATTGTAAAGAGATGTATGTAACAAATAAATTCAAAACTACTGGACCAATTTCAAACAATCATTCAGCATTAGGTAGCCCTTTTATTGAAGAAGGCTACATAATAATAAGCTACGACTTTCGGGGGCGTAACAGCAACCCGAAAGCTAGTCGAAAATATATTTAGGAAAGTAAAAACAGATTCTATTGTAAAGACCTATTGTTCTTATGAGAATAATTTCTAGAAAGTTAAATTAAAACCAAAAAACATACATACCACAGCCCTAACATGCTTTAACTCCAGCTTATCAGCTATTGGTTGAACATGCATTTTAACAAAACCTTGATGGTTTTTAATCCAAGTGAGAGTTTGCGTAAGGAACCACTCCGGTCGATCAATGCGCGCCGTTTGACGGCTACCCGTAAAGTGGAATTGGAACCTCTTTTTTAGAGGCCTTAGTAGCACTCTGACTGGAAGACATGGGCCTTTTTCTGTGGATAGAATGAATAATATTAGATTTAAATTTGGAATGTGGATTCTGTAAATGGTTCAACCAGCCGAGGCTGTAAGATAAAATCAAACGATCACAAACCAATTGAAAATAAAAAGTTTACATAAATTCAATACACAAAATAAAATAGTAATTAAATTATTTTACAATAGAGGGCGAAAACAAGGTATATCGGGAGCAATACTATTTTAAACTCAACTTTGAATTTATTGCTACATTCAGGTTTAAAAATACTCTCTTGCCTTTAAAACAGTTTTTGTTCTCTAGGTAGACAATCTATTAAAATTGTAAATCAACTGTTTTTTTTTTCTTTACAATAGATTGGTAAAATATTTTGTCAGAAAATGTGAATAAACTCTTTTTATTTACCTTGCCAAACATCATCAGTGACATTACTGTTAACTAGATCCTCAGGTTCTTCAATAAGGAACAGGTATTTGGTGAGGCTGTTGAACTTTACCATCACCTCTTTGGGTGCTGGCTGGCTTTCTGGTGGAGCCGAGAATGGCCATTTGAGCTGCTTTAGTACATCTTCATAATGTCTGAAAGGTAATTGTAAAAAAAAAATATGGAATTTGTGGCTTTGGCTTTTACTTTAAAAATTAAGAAACAAGATGAACTGATATTTTAACAATTGACCTTATTTATTGTATTGGTGATTTTTCAAAAATAATTTATTATTTTTAGTGAATAGAATTTTCTTATACTTTTGTGTTACAATTAATAAAAACTGAAATGTTTAGTTTGCATTAAATTTTACAGACACTTTTGAACTGTAAAAGTCTGTAAGTTGCTGCTAGGTATTAAAAAACTCCTTGGATATTTTAAATTAAGTTTTTAGATAATCCTTACAACATTAACTTGTTGCTTCTGTACTAGTAAAGTAAGTAGATTTATGACAGATATACAAGCTATTCTTAATACTCACTTGGTTAGTTTATCTTTAAGCACATTGTGCCAGTAGTGTGTATACTCCTTGACGTAATTGGCTCTATTTCCTTTTTGGTACTGGCCACACATCTTTCTGAGCTCACTGTATAGTAGAACCAATTGCTCATCATCATTGGTCTGTTTCATTTGACGGCTAGAATAATAAAAAGGACATAACATCACAGTTGTAGTATTTGATTCTACCTAGAACACTGTTATAGCAACATCACAATATAGTATTTGATTCTACCTAGAGCACTGTTACAGCAATATCACAGTATAGTATTTGATTCTACCTACACTGTTAGCAAGATCACAATACATAGCTCAAAAAAAGTAGAGTCAATTTTCTGGTAAATGGGTAGTTTTGTTAATAAAAGAAATAATAAGAGCGATTACTTTGTAGGAGGTTAAAAAAATTTAAAAATGAAAAATTCCAAAAAACAGGTGAAAACAATGAAAACAGCTAGTATAGTATACAAACCTCAATTCATCAATTTTCTCAAAGGATCGTAAATAAACTAATACTTCTTCCAACTTGTTGATGGCAGCAAACCTTTTATCTACCTCATTTCTCAGTGGTTCTGTTTTATTCAGGAATGTTTCAACTTTCTTCTTCAAATCTTCACTACGAGTTTTTAATTTCTCTATTTGCTCCGAATTTAATTCAGCCTTTTGTAATGCTGCTGCCAGTTTTGTTGGTACTTCATTGTTGGCTACTGTTAACTAAAAAAAAGTTGATAGTTTTAAATACAAGCTAGAATATTGGTTGAATATTACTTATATACGTTTTAAGAACTTACGCTATTCTGTAGTTTATCCCGCTTGATCGCTAATTCAGATTGTAGTTCTAAAGCATTTGCCAAGTCATTTATATCATGACCTATCCTAATATTTAGGCTCTGTACTATTGCCTTCTTGTCTTCTTCGTCCATTTTTACTAGCCTAATAAAACAATCGTTTTAATGCATTAAAAACTTGCATTCCATTAATTATATCGTATTTTTCATATAAGAATGATGAGTTTTATGAAAAAAACGTCAACATCAACTTTACATTGGTAGATTTTAGGTTTCTTCACTACAGTCGCCACTTTGTCCTCTGAATATAATTTGTCTTTCTTCTTTAATAGTCTATCAGAGCATTGGCCCGGTAGCTAATATGAATAAATATGGAATTTTGCTTTTTAGGGCTTCAATAGATCAATATTTTAATTTCTCTAATGACAGCCAGCTGTTTAGCTGGGGTCCATTCCAAAAAGGGTAAAAATTACACGGAGTAGTGCGAAAGTTACTCTAGAGCGTTCCGAAATGAGCCGAGTGAAACCGAGGGTAACCGAACCATTACTCGACAGCTACCCGAGCAGTATTTTGGAACGCTTTCGGTAGAGTAATTTTCGCACTGACAA
Organism: Athetis lepigone; assembly: GCA_033675125.1. NCBI lineage: Eukaryota > Metazoa > Arthropoda > Insecta > Lepidoptera > Noctuidae > Athetis > Athetis lepigone. The sequence continues at coordinate 12,731,949 of CM066236.1, forward strand.
GTGCGATTTCTCACCCTAGGCTGAGCGTCGTTAAAAATTACCTGACATATGTCAAAATCATATATGCGCCAATGTTGAAGTTTGATGTTGAAGAATGGATTTATTAAAGTAGAAACGAACAGGTAGTACTTATTTATTTGCAAAATATGCTTAAAAAAATGGTTGCCTGTAAAGTCGGTTTTACGGGCGAAGATTTTACGTGACAACGTCTTTTACCGATCATAGTTGAGTGGGAGAGAGACGCAAGGCATTCGGCGGGCCTCTCTCTCGTTCGGTGACTCATCGTAACGTTACCGAGCGTTACACTTTTTCATAAGTGACTCCCAGCCGCAACCTAATTTAAGACGTTGTCACGTCAAAAACTCGATTTTCCTTCTTTGCAATAGAGAGAAAAGGTTATGTTGACAGTGTCATCATACGACCCTAACCATCATGACCCTAACCCTTAGATAATTAACCTATAGGGGTCCGTTCCAAAAAGGGTAAAAATTACACGGAGTAGTGCGAAAGTTACTCTAGAGCGTTCCGAAATGAGCCGAGTGAAACCGAGGGTAACCGAACCATTACTCGACAGCTACCCGAGCAGTATTTTGGAACGCTTTCGGTAGAGTAATTTTCGCACTGACAAGTGCGATTTCTCACCCTAGGCTGAGCGTCGTTAAAAATTACCTGACATATGTCAAAATCATATATGCGCCAATGTTGAAGTTTGATGTTGAAGAATGGATTTATTAAAGTAGAAACGAACAGGTAGTACTTATTTATTTGCAAAATATGCTTAAAAAACTCGATTTTCCTTCTTTGCAATAGAGAGAAAAGGTTATGTTGACAGTGTCATCATACGACCCTAACCATCATGACCCTAACCCTTAGATAATTAACCTATAGATTGAGCCACCGCGTGGCCGCACATGAGACAGCACTATAAAATTTCAATGTTGTCATTACGTAAAATTTTCCCGAAATATGACCAAAACCGTGAGGTGTTCCGTTGCAACAACTACTTATTACATTCATGTACTGAGTTGCGTATCATAATCCTTATTAAGAGTGCAAAATTATTTATATCGTAAGTATTATTTAAGTTACGAGTCCAGGTTTTCTCACGATGTTTTCCTTCACTGATGTCTGTGATGTCCAACTATAAAAATTATATAAAATTCCTTTTAAAAGGGAGAGGATACCTCACAGGGCTTCAAAGAACTAATTAATCATCTGATTAATTTTATTTATTTAACTAGTTGCAATTTTATTATCAAGTTATGGGAAAAAAATGGTTGCCTGTAAAGTCGGTTTTACGGGCGAAGATTTTACGTGACAACGTCTTTTACCGATCATAGTTGAGTGGGAGAGAGACGCAAGGCATTCGGCGGGCCTCTCTCTCGTTCGGTGACTCATCGTAACGTTACCGAGCGTTACACTTTTTCATAAGTGACTCCCAGCCGCAACCTAATTTAAGACGTTGTCACGTCAAAATAGAGCTGAGGTATGGTAACACTTTGAAAAACAAGTAATAGGTTATGTAGATAAAAATATAAACGATATCGCTAGAAAATGTCCTTAATTTTGATCGAAAGCCATGTAATTACATACACACAAATATATTTATTCAATCAATGCACAATAACTTGTAATATTTGCATCCTTACGAGTGAAAAGTAACATTCTTATCTTGCTTTCTTTCTGTGCGGCTTTTGCAGCCTAAAATAGTGCATCCTCCCATTTTATAGCACAGAAAAAGCACTAAACACTTAACTACTGGAGTCAATTTCTCAAATATACATTAAAACTATTGGTTTAATTACCGAAATTGTTATAAAATTGTAAAAACTAATACGAGCCGACCATTTCAATGACAGTGACATCCCTTTGTTTGGCTAACTTTTCAATGTTCGCCAAGCGAAAACCGGCCACGCCGAACGAGACAGAGCATGTTATGCTTTGTCTCAATTTTCTTACGAAATTCGTATATATGCTTCTCACTTTCACACTTCTTTACAACCTCATGGCTACATCTATAGGTTAATAATCTAAGCCCTAACCCGTTCCAAAACAGTAAATCGCTCTGTAGCGTTCAAAAACAGTATAGCCGTTCTCTTTCTTTCGTTGTTTCTATCTCTTTTTAATTTCCGAGTGAATTATTCGCACGTTTTGGAACGCAGCCCTGATGACCTGACTGACATTTTACTTTGACAAGTGGCAGTTAAGTTGCCAACCACACACCAAAAATGTCGACACGTTAGGTGGTCCATATACAGTGAATCTCAGTCCCCGATCAAAATATACATATTATAATGGTTCCACTTGCGTCCTTTCACTTGCTCGCTTATTTTGATTATGTATTTCCTTATTTCCCAATTGCCCAACTCAAGTCAGTGTGAATACAGTTCGAGGTAATTGCTAAACAGAGTGCAACTCGAGTCAATTCAATAGGGTATTACACTGTATAAGAGAAAAAATCTAATAATATATTATTGAGGTAGGAAAAAAGCAGCCGAACAGTGTTAGTTTTAGTTCATAAAACTAGAAAATATTTTATTAAATTCAATTCAAAGTTTTCAGTTTTTTTTATCTGTTCTTGAACACACCGAAATCTTAGATTATTAACCTATAGATGTAGCCATGAGGTTGTAAAGAAGTGTGAAAGTGAGAAGCATATATACGAATTTCGTAAGAAAATTGAGACAAAGCATAACATGCTCTGTCTCGTTCGGCGTGGCCGGTTTTCGCTTGGCAAACATTGAAAAGTTAGCCAAACAAAGGGATGTCACTGTCATTGAAATGGTCGGCTCGTATTAGTTTTTACAATTTTATAACAATTTCGGTAATTAAACCAATAGTTTTAATGTATATTTGAGAAATTGACTCCAGTAGTTAAGTGTTTAGTGCTTTTTCTGTGCTATAAAATGGGAGGATGCACTATTTTAGGCTGCAAAAGCCGCACAGAAAGAAAGCAAGATAAGAATGTTACTTTTCACTCGTAAGGATGCAAATATTACAAGTTATTGTGCATTGATTGAATAAATAGATTTGTGTGTATGTAATTACATGGCTTTCGATCAAATTTAAGGACATTTTCTAGCGATATCGTTTATATTTTTATCTACATAACCTATTACTTGTTTTTCAAAGTGTTACCATACCTCAGCTCTATTTTTCCCATAACTTGATAATAAAATTGCAACTAGTTAAATAAATAAAATTAATCAGATGATTAATTAGTTCTTTTATGCCCTGTGAGGTATCCTCTCCCTTTTAAAAGGAATTTTATATAATTTTTATAGTTGGACATCACAGACATCAGTGAAGGAAAACATCGTGAGAAAACCTGGACTCGTAACTTAAATAATACTTACGATATAAATAATTTTGCACTCTTAATAAGGATTATGATACGCAACTCAGTACATGAATGTAATAAGTAGTTGTTGCAACGGAACACCTCACGGTTTTGGTCATATTTCGGGAAAATTTTACGTAATGACAACATTGAAATTTTATAGTGCTGTCTCATGTGCGGCCACGCGGTGGCTCAATCTATAGGTTAATAATCTAAGACCGAAATACAGACCACAGACAGTGACAGCTGTCGACTGTCAACAGTGTCAACTAGACGTCACTATTTGTTTTATTTATAACCTCCTAATACGATCTTTATAATAAAAATATACTTTTTCATGGAAGTTATTGTGAAAGATATTTTAGATGGCTAATGCACATAGGTACTTACATCAAAGTGATATTTACTAAAGTTTTGTACTTTAGTAAATACTAGTACCGGGTTTTTATGATGTAATACTTGGAATACTTTTCCCACAACTTTTAACTAAGTTTTTCTTAAATTTGAATCAGTTAACACTAGAATTCACAGTTATTCCGATGTTTTCACACTTGTGTTCTTGCATTCCGAAACGCACACCAACGGTAAGTCGAACAGTAACTAATTTTTGAGATAAAAACAATAATAATGATGTAAAGTGTCACAGCGCATTTGTTTACTTACATGACGTAAGGACGTCATATCGCCATTTAAGCAAAACCACGCCCACGGCGTTTTCCGTTTTTGAAAAATTCCGCGCGAAATTTGAAAATACAGTTTTTAAAAGCGTTTTTAGGGTACTTAGCGTTTAAATAAAAATTTAGGATTTTTTTAGTGGTTTCTTAGTACTGTAGGAGTTATTTGAAATACTTTAAAAAAAAGAGTGTATTACCCTATTCAATTTTTATATTAATTATAGCAATCCACCGAGTTTTCGGTGATTGCTGCCATGAATTATCATCTGTCTCTAAATGTATGGAGATCATACACATGTTTTTATATCCAACTAGCTTTTGCCCGCGACTTCGTACGCGTGGATTAATATTTTCCCGCTTTTCTTTTATATATATTTTTTTTCTATAAACTCGGTTCGTCCGTTCTGGAGTTATAGTGTCAGGAAGGAAAACACGACTTATTTTTATTTAGTAGAAAACACGAGATGGCTCCTGCAACTCGAGTTAATGAAGCGATTCGATCCATCACTACTTCTATCGTCCTACATTTGTCAATGTCATTACTTGTTGTCAATCTGACATCTATCAATGTCATATTAAAAGAATTTGTTTTGTGCAGTGGTCTCGAACCTACCGATTTTTCGGTATTTCTACCGATATGGGCTCTGTTCTACCGAAATACCGAAATATAACGACTTTTCTACGATTTCACAGAACACCCGAAAACACATAATTTATAATGAAAAAATTACTGGAACATTAAAAACTATTTTTGATTGTTTTTTAAAAAGAGAATATTTAACTAGCACTTCAATCGAAAATATTGATTTAAGAATCCCAGAAATTTTATGGATATTGATGACGTATACTATGGTACTGCTGCGTCTAATACACTACTAAGTAGTTCAGAAAATCTAAACTCAGATCAAGTAAAGTTTAAATGCAGATGCCTAGATTTTTATATCGAAGCTTGTAAACAAATAACCACGCGGTTTCCATTGAAAAATAACCCAATAAAAGGTTTAGACATAATTAATCCAAAAAATGTTAAAATTGGCAAAACTACTTTGATAGGTTCTGTGAGTAGGCTCTTTCCCAATATTGTTCACAGCAATGATTTCCAGGAAATTGATACTGAGTGGCGCATTTTAAGAAATTGTGAACAAATCAAAGCATTTCCTGATGATGTAGAACTATTTTGGGATGAAGTAAGTTTACTAAAGCGTGGCGATGAAACTCAAATGTTTCCATTGTTGTCTAATTTCGTCTTTAATATTTTATCACTTCCCCATTCATCCGCTAACGTTGAACGCATATTTTCACATATTAATCTTTTGAAAACAAAGCAGCGAAATAGGTTCTCTACTGAATCAATCACTGGTCTATTACATTCAAAACGACTCTTTAATACAACTAATTGTTACGATTTTGAAATTAATTCGAAGATGACCGCGGCTATGGCCAAAGAATATTGGTATAAAAAATAATTATGATTGTTACAAATTAGTCTGTAAGTTTTTTTTTAATAAATAAACGAATATTATTGAATATTGTATTTTTTTTTGTCAAATACCGAATTTGGGTACAAATATACCGATTTTAGCTGGCAATTCTACCGATCTCGCTCTATGACGTTCGAGACCACTGGTTTTGTGTGTGTTCGGTGGTCTGACCGTCTGATTGATAATGATATTACAAAGTACACTACGGTGGTTTGGTTAAAGATTATTTGTGTTTTTTCTTTGTGTGTCAATTAGTATATTTGAGCTTGTAGAGATGTTGTCCTTTATGACAAAAAACAAAAATGATATCATATACTTATCATTACTTCTGTTCAGCGTTGGGATAGGGCCACGTTACCGGTCCATAAAGACAGTGCAAGCTAAAAAATGGGTCGGCAGCATAGTCGGTCTTATACTTATCATCATTGTTTCGGGATACAGCGCTATCCACCCGATATTGTCAGCACTTCTGGGAATAATCGCCATAAAAGTCGCTACTGTGAAGTAAGTTTGCATTATAAACAGTCTAGTTCTGTTAGAATAAAGTTTGCTGTTCAAGTTAATATAAGCCTTAGCAACTTACCATTATCTAATTAGTAAACACATAAACATAATTATGTAAATGAAATATAAGATAATAATACAAATTATTTCTTATGTTCCAGGTACTGTCATATTGTGGCTTTCTTTTTAATGTTTGGGTATCTTTTCTTCTTTCGGCTGGCTGATAAGTTCGGTTTCCCACTTTCGCCTGGACAGACCAATCTCATAGAAATGATAATAGTACTCCGTGTGGTAGGGGTTGCATTTGAAATCAATGGCTCTTGGCTGGCTGTTGGTAAAGCCAAAAAAGATGAAAATAAAGAGCAGAAAGAAGTGAACACGAAAGATGATGACTTTCTAGAAATTATAAATCCTGATTTTCAAGACTTATTCCACTATTCATTCAATTATATTGGACTTTTAACAGGTAATACTAAGTAGTACCTAATGAAAGAGTAATTTTATAAATAGCTTAAACATTTCTGTTATTAAAAGCAGACTATATGCTCAGCATTAGAATGCATAAATGCCAAGTAGGTAAATTATTTAATAAATAGAATAAATAATTTAATATAGAATCTAACATAGAATGAAGAAACTCTTCCTTAATAGGTATCTTACTCATGTTTCAAAATATACATCTTTATTTTTTATGGTTTATTGTTAAATCTAAAATTAAGATTAAGTGTAGGAAATTAAAATAAACAAGTTGTATTTCAGGTCCATACTACAGATACCGGACTTTTGATGATTACTTCCATCTGCCTTACAGCAAGTATGTTGACTGTTTTGGCTTTACCATTAACACAATGAGAATGGTTCCTCTTTATGTATCACTGTATTTAGCTTTGTCTAACATTTGGCCACTAGAGGTGAGCATGTTTCATAACATTACATTTTAATTTTAGATAATTTGTTGAATGCCCAATTCAAACATTATATATAGAAAATACCTGCGTATTTACATACACACACACTGTCACTCATATTTATAGCTCCACACCATCACATTGCACACACTGAGAGCAGCAAAATCAATCTTTTATTCTACTTTAAATCCTTAAGTTAACTTATCAATATTGAGTAAATTTTTAGGCATTTGGTAGACTCCAGAGCTTTTACCTTACAGAATTAATCATTCCTGTCAGTTGCCAATTCACACCCTACAAATAAAATTTTTAGAGTGAAGTAACTATACAAAGAGTAAACTCAGCAAAATCTGTGTTACTGCAAAAACTTTTTTGTCTTTTACGCCAGGACCATCAGTGACAAGCAGTTTAGTTAGAGTTGTTTTTGAATTGTAAATCTAATGGTCACAGCCTTTCCCCAACTAAACTATGTTAGGGTTGCTTCTCCTCTGGTTTCAGCAATCTATAATAAATGTGTAGGACTGTTTTTTTTGACTATTTTTTTTATTGTGGTTTATGGCTTCTATGACTTCTATTGTGGCGATAAATTGTCCGTCGTGTTATTATCAGTCTGCTCAACTCTATTAAGTATGTAAAAATATAGATAAAAGAAAATAGATATATTGTACTTGAAAAATATCATAACTTGTTATTAAATTACACCTAACAATTATCTATTGTTATTCATGCATCATGAATCTTTAATAAGCAAAGCATTTAAAATTTCAGTATGTTTTAACAGAAGACCACAACAATAGGAACTTTGTTTACCGAATGATGTACCCATGGGCCTTGTTCGCGCAATTCCGTCAGCGGATATACTCTGGCATGACACTGGCTGAGTGTGTGTGTACATCAGCGGGGCTTGGAGCATACCCAGTTCAGGGCAGGAATCGAACTGGACATGGTCCCACTATTGGATATTTGAAGTTGAAACAAATGTAAGGCTGAGCATGTCTTTTCTTTTCAGGAGAAAAATATTAGTATTAGTATTCCTCAAAGAAAATGAAGTCTTTGAGCATCTAATACCCTCATACGATTTTCACGTTTAGGGTATTTGCTGAAATCCGTGACTCTACGTTTTTGCTTGATTATGACCTTGTAAAGGAACATCTTAGGCTCCGAGTAAACGGGCCACCGACAACAGCTACAGGTGTTGGTCGCGGGCTGCCGCACTACGCGGACACGCTGTAGCGGTTGGCCGCTACCGGCTATACACGTGTGCGGCAAAAGTATGTTAAGCGGCTGGTACTGGCCACCAGTGGCCGTGGCCAGTGCCAGCCGTGGTCCCTTACTTCCGAACGAAACTTCAATCTTCTCTCTTAACACTATTCCTGGTTTGATTGCACGATAGTTGAATAAAGAACAGACTATAACTCCACCCAATCCTTGTCTTATCAGGTCAGAAGTAGAAGCGAAAAACTGCCAATACGATTTCAACACAGTGGAGTCAATGGACGTATGGGGTTGTGAAGCCGTGGTCACATTGCGTGACTCAATGAAAGTATGGAACAAGGCTGTGCAGTACTGGGTGGCCATGGTTGTCTATAAGAGGTTCCCCATCAAGCCTTTGAAGTAAGTTATTTTTCGAAACTCTATGTGTTTGTTGTAATGTCGTGATGGCCTAGTGGTTAAGGCGCCCGGCTCTCATGCAAGAGGTCGCGGGTTCAAATCCGGGCAAGTACCAATGTGACTTTTTCAATTCATATGTACTTTCTAAAGTTTATCTTAGACATCACAGACATCGGTGAAGGAAAACACCGTGAGGAAACCTGGACTTGTACTTAATATAAGTCCGAAATCGCCAACCCGTCTTTAGCAAGCGTGGTGATCAATGCTCGTGCCTTCTCTGTATGAGAAGAGGCCTTTGCCCTGCAGTGGGACAGTTATAGGCTGGTATTATTTATTTATGCGTTTGTTTGGTTGAAAAGGCTAATGTTTGGAAGTACTAATTCGAATTCGATATTTTTTTTTGTGTTGGATGGCTCATATATCGAGGAGGGCTATAACAACACGCTTCGTCCTACGGGAGCGGAGTAGTAACCAAATGTAGTCAGTATATTGTAATTACACAGCCTTTGAATAAAAGTATTGCAAACTGTGCACCACCTAGGCATCTCCTTTTTGCGGTAACCAAAATCAGTAATTTAGAAGTTATCACACTATATGAAAAATGTCAGCCTATTTTAACAAAAATAATAGCTACCTTTAGTAGCGGGGTGGGGCGCGAAATATTTTGGGGCCTGACTGAAGTCATGTGAAGAATTCCCTTCCTCAAAAAAAATATAACTTTTTTTTTACGTAAATGGAAGAGGCGCTAAAGCAATCTCATCCAAGGAACTGACTATAATTATTAGTAAATAAAGAAAATGAACTGACTACTTCCATTTAATTTCAGGATTCACGCAGCATTATTCGTGTCCGTAATCTGGCATGGATTCCACGCCGGATATTTCTTCTGTATCTACTTTTGTCCGTTTTACGTGATGGCTGAAGATATTTACTACAAGCTGTACTATAAAGATGCCACGGGAATGGTAAGCACAAAACAATATTTATTTTTTGTTTCTTACTATTGTCAATAAGTATTTAGGGCACCGTTATGCCGTATCACTATTCATACAACTACCTATTATAAATGAAAGATTGTTGGTTTTGTATATTCGACAATATTTTGATGAAATATAGAAATCGATCGGATGTTCGGGATGGACTAAAAAATCCGCGATTTTATATATCTTTGCTCCAAATTTCATGCGGACGAATTTAGAAGAAAAGGTAAGTATTACATGTACAATTATTGTTCCAGAAAAAGAAAATTATGGGCTTCGTTATGTGGTTCCTGCGGTCTCATTCGGAGTCGTACCAAGCTGCTGCATTCCTTTTACTAACATTCGATCGTATTTGGATATACTATTCGTCAGTATACTTCTATTGGTACGGAGTATGGCTCGGGTTCCTCATACTAGGCCTTGTTTTAAAACAAATACACAGAAGACCCAGAAATAAAAGTGACAAGGAAATTAAAAAAGAGATTGTAAGCAATTAATTTAATACAGTAATCTCAGATCACGGTTAGCTCAATTTGAATGTAAGTGTTATTAGAATAGTGTAACAATTTATTTTAATATTCAACAACAGCAAAATTACAAAAAGAGTTTTGTTAGGAACAAAACACGATCTCGAATTAAAGGAGAGATAAATATTTCTACTATCGTATTCGTAAAGATAACTTATGTTTATTTAAAAAGGTGTTCATATAACAGCAGATCGAGAAAGTCGTGATTCGTTCCTAAGTTATATATTTTTTAACAATGTTGACTGTGGACTTCGTACATTCCCACGGCCAATGCCTAAAAAGCCCATTTACATAACAGCGAGTTTAATAGGCGCATATTTAACTTTATTAATAAACAGACGGGTAAAGGCTATTTACTTAACACTGTCAGGGTTGAGAGACTAACAAGGGTCGAAAACATATAAAAATATTTATTAACTTGTTATGTAAACGGGCTATAGCTAATGGATAAACATTTTTTAACACTAGTTTATCCCCCACATTGAGATTACTGACGGGGATTATGAGGTAATATATTTTTCACTGAGATTTTTATACATAGATACGTAATAAGCACTTTGTGCTCACAATAGAGTTATTTATATTTGTAAGCACTGGTAACTAGTTTCGATAGCCGTATTGGACGAGTATTGAAGAGATAGAGAACTTCCATCGACACTATATCTTCGGACGTTTTTCTTAGCTTAGCAGCTGGATCAAGCTTCACCCTGATATAGAAGGCACTTGTACTGGACATCGCGGGGTGTTCAAAGCTTCCTCATTACCGCATATTTTCATGCGGTGTTAGAAATGAATACTGAATACTGCAGTTTTTTTTTTACTTACGTTTTTTTTAAATATTTATCAAAACAAACATTATGAATACATTCTTCTTATGCTTACATAATTGAATAAAAAACCGTTTTTAACGGCTAATTATGAGATAATGTTTCAAGTACAGTATAACTGGTTGTAATAATGTAGGTTTAATAAGTTCTGACATTTCTCGGGTTTCTATCGTTGGGTTGAGTTTAGGTTGTAATATTAAATGCATATGGATAGGTACATTATTTAATAATAATTTATAAATGTATAAATTTTACTTATTATTTAAAACGATATTGCAAAAAAACTTTATAAATGCGTGTCATTTATTTAGGAATACAATTTTATCCAATACAAGAATTGGTTTCAGCTGTATTACTTTCCAAATCTTATATAGTTTCTAGTCTGCATTGTCTCCATTGACTGAATAAATTATTTAGTTTTAAAAACATTGCTTTTATTTAATTGATCTCTTAGATAAATATCACGATGTTTCATAAAGGTTATCACAATACAATTATAATTGTTTGATCTGTTGACCGCAACAGTGAATGTCGTTCATAGATTTATACGCCGAAGCAAAAAAATGACCTACATATTATTATTACAATATACTGATTACATTGCTTGCGTAATGCTAAGATTTAACACAACACTACGTAGCGAGTATTGCCAACTAGCACAAGCATTTTTAATATTTTTTTGAGATTCTTTTCGACGTCTGCTGCAGTCAAAAGATTAAAAAGTAAACAAAAATAAACATTTTTAAGTCCACATTAGATATGAACCACAGTAAAAAAACAATATAGCATCGTATACTTAAAATAAAAAAATTAAAATACTTCTTAAAATATAATTAGTTACGAATTATACTCTGGACATATTGTTGTATCAGGTACGTCAAGACCACTGTCACACTGAAAGGAAATACAATACAACAATATTAGAAATGGCACTTATATTTTGTGATATGTATGTAAAGAAGGCCAGATATAGTATAGAAAGTTATGTGGTAGGTAACTAACACTATTTATCACATAAGTTGATTAAAAAAATCGATTAAATGTAAGGTAGATTTTATAATAAATCGTTATTATAAAAATATGATTGATGTAAAATCACTAAAATCGATAATAGTCTAAATGCTTAGGGATATAAAAACATTACTTAGCACGCGCTTCGGATTGACACCATTCTGTCACTAGGGTTGGAGCAATGCAACATAGCCAAGCTAAATTATAAGCCATACTAATCTTGTTCTTTTAGTTACCTACAAAATTACTTTCAATCTTTGCCATAAGTTATACATGAGTATTCTTAAATAGTAAATAGCTATGAAATAAAATACAGATCCATACAGCAAAAAAAAGGTGCGTACATTCCATAAGTCATTTAATACAGCTTTAAAATGATGGGTATCATCATACCTCACCGAAAGTTATCCAGTTGGCTGTTATTCATGCAAAGTTTAGTTAAAACGGGTTATCTGGAATCTCTGGTTTTCCTGTCAATCATAAGAGATTAGCCTCCACCTCATTTAGATACATTTTATTCTATTAGGCACTACATGGCTTTGTGAGTCTTTGAGTATGTTTATTACATATTAGTATTTTATTTGTCATGGTAACTTGATTGTGATAAAAATTAAAATAAGCGTCACTTTTAAAGATTTTCAGTTTATGCTACTTAATTCCTTTTAACAAAAATTCTTAACCCGCCAAAAAAATAACAGCAGCAGCAAATTAAAGCTTAGAGTCTTTTTCACCACCTCTGAATACATAATTCTAGTCATGTTAATAAGCGAGACAGAATTTTCTTGAATTAATATGTCAAATAATTTATTCGTAACGTATTCGAAGGTAGTGAAATAAGTCCTTACATCAATTGAAATACAGACTACAGTGCAGCGTGGAATACGTAACTGGCGAAGTGAGTTAGTAATAAAAAAGCTAAAGAAAATCAACATTGAAGTGCGAAGGGTCCAGAAAGCTGTGCAACGCAAAGAAAAACCCAGAGGCGCCACTCAAGCTTTCTACAATTACTTGCAAAGTAATTTACCTAACATTCCAACCGTAGTGGACGGGCTTGCGCGTGGTCGCTCCGCTATGGTGGCCGTAAGTTTGTCCGTAATTCTTGTTCTGAGTCGGTTGATACGTTGCCTGAGACCCTGATGGGTAAGATTGGGGGTTAGAGCTCCTCGAATTGGAACTGTACGAGGAGTAATTCGGGTTTTCCTGTATCGGCCTAGTGTTGAATATGTTGTTTAAATTGGCATTCTTTGACAGATTACCAAGAAGGTTTCCAAACACATTGGAAAGGCCGGTGCCGGTACTTCCACTTCCAGGATTGCTGCCTCCACCGTTCGCGTATTTATTTATGGTGCTCAAAATACTATCGATGGGGCTGTTACCGCCTCCGAATCCACTGGAGCTAGAGGTGCGTGTGCCACCATAAGGAGAATTACCTCCATATGGGTTGCTGCCTCCAGTATTAGAGCCGTAAGGAGAGCTTCCACCATACGGTGAGGAACCGCCGTAAGGCGAGCCTCCTCCGGAACTGCTTCCTCCGTAAGGTGATCCTCCGCCGTAAGGTGATCCTCCTCCAGTATTGCTTCCTCCGCCGTAGGGGGAACTGCCTCCGTATGGTGAGCTGCCACCATTAGGTGAGTTTCCTCCGTAGGGTGAGTTTCCACCGTGGGTAGAGCTCCCTCCGTATGGTGAGTTTGCACCATAGGGTGAGTTACCGCCCGAGTTAGTGTTGCCTCCGTAAGGAGAACTGCCTCCGTAAGGTGAACTGCCTCCGTAAGGAGAACTTCCTCCGTAAGGTGAACCGCCTCCGTAAGGTGAACCGCCGCCGTAAGGTGAACCGCCACTGCTGGACGTGTCACTAGGTGGGGCTGGAGGTTTGTAGTTAGGAACGGAGTCGTAGGAAGGTGCCTGAGGTTTTGGAGCGGCTGGCTCAGCGTGAGATCCTGAAAAATAATATTATAAAAACTATTTTTATAAGTTCGAATAGTGAGATTGAAGAATGAAAGGCTAATAAAGGAAGTTATAAACAAAGTGGGGTAAGTACGTAGTAATTGACCAAAAATCATAGTGTGTAAATACAATAAAATTCTTATATTACCGCCTTCTACTTGAGACTTCTTCTTGCAGGTCGGGTATGTACCGCAGTTGGAGGTGTGTCCGAAAGAGCATGGGTCTTCGGCCAGCACACACACTTCACTGTTGAGGCACCCTATGTCTTTGCATGTACGCCCATACTCTGGAACATACGACAAAACAAATAAATCTCATATTTGCTTTCTAAAGATAGGGTTTAGGTATACGCTAACACCAATTAAAAAATAATTATAAATAAATAAATAAATAAAATAATAAAAAACGGAAGACTCATAAAAATACTAACAAATTAATTAAAAGTAAAGAACTGCGGCTTAAAAATTATTTTTTGGATAGTTTTTACAAACTACTACGTTAACGTTAAGTTACGATTTACGTTTTTTTACAAACTACTTAGAAACAAAGTTATAAAATGTGCACGCCTGTAAATCTGTTTCTGCACACCCGCCATTTTAGTTGTGCCGTATATTGTAATAGTGATGCTAACGCTACTCGCAAGACGAAGGCGGGGCGCCGCGCGGGGTCGCGGTGAGAGGTTTGTTTTCGAGCCAGGTGCCACGTTAGCACGCACGGGTAGTAAGTAAATAATCTATGGAGTGTCTTAATTTGACAGCAGGACCAAACTAATATATTATCTTCTGTTCTTTTCTTAATGAAATGGAAAGAAAAAGATGCACTGAACTTAAGTTTAGTCAAGTTGAACAAGGGAATCGGCACCATTAGCATAGATTATTGAGAGGCTTGTTCAAAATGTATTGCATTATCATCGTCATTAATATTACGTCAATAAGCCCATCAGAATAGCCTTGACGCACTGTGCCCGCGTATAATTATGTGGTTACATGATTCATTGTCTTTAGTTCAGCGTTCATAGTTAGTCACATTTCAGGAAACAAACATCATTTTCAATACTGCTAAAGTTATACGAGAAGCTGCTAATGTTTTCATTGGCAACGTTTCGTCTGTCGTGGTATTAGTATTTCTAGCTATCCCAATCGATCTATGATAAAGAAAACGCTTTCAAATTCTAGGAAAAAGCTGAACAAGATCTACTTATGCTACCACTCCATAAAACTTTCTTACAACGAAAGAGCGGACCCAATTTTCCGTATTATCTTTACAATGTACACAAGAAAAAAATGGACGTACATTTCCTCTTAGTCTAATTTTTGATGCGGAGAACTGCAAATTTTTCCAGAACATAAATCATTTTCAGATATCCTACTTAGTGGTATTATCTACAGAGTACGCAACGTTACAATCGTTTCATGCCCGTTTACTGGAATAATAAAAGGGATTTGGATAGGTAAAACGTGTTTGAAAATGGAAAAAAACTCCATATAATATCGTATGAATATATTTTATTCCGCTGTGTCTACGAGAATTTCGCCCTTTTATAACCCAAAAGGCGTGACCGGGTAAAGAATTCTCTTGTAAGGGAATAGGGATCATTTGCATATACAAGATTATATACTTAGATTGGACTCGCCGTCGTCTTCGAGAGTCAATATCACACGTAATAAAAGCCTACCGAACCGAAAAACTTCGCCATCGAATTGTTTTCCACTACGTAGGTTTTATGTGCTTTATCATAATACGTTTTTGTAATACAGGTGCCTATTTATCCAAAATTGTAGACTACTTCAAATTCTTGCACTTTAACCTGAAATGTAAGTTTGATCACATCGAATAGTCATTTCTCATGCACTTAAATCTATCTGCAAAGGTCTTGACTTCGTAGGAATACTAACTCGTTATTAGAAACTACTTTAAACTTTTCAATCCTAGCTTGCAACTTCCCTGAATTCCCAGACGCGACTTTAATCACATGAAAACGGGACAACTGCAGTTGTCTTAAAGCGGATTGTAAAAGCGGAAGTTGTAGCCTTTCTAGATCCATATCATATTCTTTGTGAAAGGAAAACCGCGTGCAGATAATAAAGCTGTGTCTGGCTTGGAAATAATGATGAAGTTTAACGTTGGTTGTTAACCGACTGTTCTGTACTTTACGTCTTAATATTTCACTACTATATGGTTATTACAATAGTTTTACGACTCTACTCTATAGTCTTCTACTGGTAAAAATATGACCTAGTGTAAATTACTGAAACAAAGTCTCAAAGGATGTTATGTGTAAAACTGTACTTTGAATAGTGAATGACATTACATTTTGTACGTGTAACTGTAAGTGCTAATCAATAGGCTCTAATTGATTTCATTTAGGCATAGCCTGTGTACCTATGTGTTTACTTTATTATGTTATACTGTTTCAGTGTAACATAACCGGTATATGGAGTGTATTAAAGTGTCTTTTACCACAAAATAGACAGCAAAATGTAACTAAATTTTAGGCTGACGAGCAAATGTTATTTTCTCTGAAATAAAGTATTCGGCTGCTTTACATGCAATATAAACAAATAAAAAGGGCATCACGAGTATCATAACTCATTGTTTTGTAGCTCTGAGAGCTGATGCTCGGTTTACGCCAACATTAGGTAATGGAATCGAGCCATATCTTGGCAATTCGGGGCCTTGCGTACGTGCTCTCAGAAAAAGTGCTCGGTTGTCAAATATCGGAAGATACTGAACACGAGGATCGTTTAAAATAAGATATAATATCAAGTGACAACTACCTACGTAGGCGTGAAGGTCGAAAATAGCGTGGACATGTAGGTAATAACAGGAAATGTTAATGCTACACGGTCTGGCTGTTTATATCAAAACGTTAAGTCTGTATGGGTACATATTTACAAAATACTAGTGGTGCTCCTAGACAATGCAATGTGTGGTTGCAAAACATTGACCAGCAATTATTTTGGTTTGGCCCAGCCACACTAAACAAGTCGCTCAAATACTCGACAACATTATTTTACGATTTACTCTTGAAGTGCCATAAATCCAGCAATGTGTAGCTGCAATACATCGCTCGCAATGTTTTAAGTATTGGTCAAGTCATACAAAAATTGCAGCTACATATTAGTAGCAGTAAAGGTTTGTATCTGATTTGCAAGTGATCCAGAACCAAGTGAGTGAATAATAAATATTATTATTAATTAGCTAAAACTGATGACCTTGCTAAGTGCAATGATTTCTTCGTCAGTAGTGTTGATTTATAGCTGGAAAATGTTGTAGGTATTTTATGGTACACATGACTGATTGTGCGATTTTAATATCAAAACAAAACCTTACTTGAGAATCCATCAGCATAGTACACTAAAGCAAAGGCACACAGCACCGTTCTCCAATCCATGATCAACCTGAAAAGAACAAAACATAGGATCAAATATCGCAAATGCAAGGAGAACTAATAAGCGAAAACGTGACGCCACTAGTTTCTAAAATATATTGAACTTCGAGAGCGTTAACACTTCATTAGTAAAGCACTTAGTACCAATAGCAGGACTCTATAACAAAGTTGAAGCGTAAGCAAGATGAAATAGCTTCGACACGTGTATTCCAACGCTGCACACGTCTGTCCGACAGCTTTGCTGAAACTTTATGACACCTAGCTACATTCCCCGAGCAATTTTGCCCGAAACTGTTTCGTATAACCTCGTTACCAACTACTGCGCTCCACTATTAAGTAAACGTTTTGCGGATATGACACAAGTTGTTTCTCTTTATTGAAAACAGGAGAAGCGACGGATCCAGTTAGCGTGCCGCGTTTGTGTACTCTGTGGATCGACTTAGAATATTTAATTCCTTTCAGCACTACATAGTTTACGAATAGTGAACGCTGTGCAAATTGAATTTGAATTGCTTTTTGCACGTGTAATTGAGGAATACATTTAGTCTGGTGATATAATTTGAAGTACCGACAAAACAATGGTTATTTTTCAGAAGCGATTTACAAGTATTTCAATTCGTTTTCCGTTTAGGCAGCCGTACTATAAGCATCAGCATCACAAACGCACAAAGACCCAGATATTATTTCCGATAGAACGATTTTCCCGGTAGACCAATAACGTCGGACAATAGTATAAATACGGTGCAATCAAATGATTTGACCGTCCCGTTCCGTCTGTCTATGTACCTATACTCTACACTCCACAGTGATCGCGTTATTCTGAACTATTGATATAAAGATTACTTTGTTTGTGGTGCCATTTTTAATTTAAAAAGTTATTAATCCAAACTTGTTTTTATGTTGCGTCAATAATAAAACAGTTGAAGGGAGAGCGAATGGTATAATTCCGAAACAGGGGAATTAAAAAATCGGAATAAGAACTTGCGGTTAAAATAAATCCGTGGGTGATACGGCGCTTCAGTGTCGGAGATCAATGAAGGTCGGAGGTCGGCGGTCGGGCCAGTCACGCAACTTAAACTTCAGTTTATCTACGGAAAGTAGGTACAGGTTGAATAAACTATAGGGAAAAATCAATTTGGGGCGGCTTTTCTGAAGTGTTTAGTTTGATCGGGAATGTTTGCTCGTCCTCATAAGTATTTTCTGTTAAGAGTTCTGCCAATGTTAAACTAGTCATACCTAGTTTAGCAATTATTAGCTACGCAAGTATTTATTTGAATTTTTGAGGATATGTTTAACAAATTACTGAATAATACGTGAATAGGAAATGCCTAGCTTACTGCTCTCGTTCGCAATCTGTATAAGGCAAGTAATTATATTTCTCATCGAAGGTTTTCCTCAAGTACTACAAAGTACTAAAATATATTCCGTAGCAAGTATGTATATAAAACAGTAATAAGTAAAAGGAAAGAAAACATTAAGGCCTTTAAAGGCTCACTAAACCGAGGTCAGAATGAATGGTGTTGATTAAAAGGAGTTTCAAATTAAAGGACCCCTAGGGGGATATTACATGCCATAGAGCAGAAATTGGATAGCGATACGAGAGATATATTGCCCGACATAAAGCCGTGCTCGGTAACTTTCTGCCCATTTCCGGCAGCCCACTTGTGAATCGTATTTTGGAATCCTTTTTATCTTTTTGCCAGTGTGGAGCGGCGGCGGAACGCGAAGTGACAGCGGCACCAAGCCACTTCGCAGCTCATATATCACTTGAGCCTGTAACGGCCATGTTAACGGCCCGCCTGTCACCTCCGCGTTTCAGTCGTCCACTAGCATTCCTCTTACTGACTATTGTCTATTTAATAGCTTTCTAATCCTTCACGTCACATACAGATCATAAAGATGTTACAAACGCCGACCGAAAATGACCCAGGAAATGCCATTGCAATATATAAGTCACGTTTATGTTGCGTAATTGAATTTAAAATCGGGATGTCGAGGTAAGGTATAGTAAATTGGTAGATAAAGGAAGTAAGTAAGTAACCGAATCAGAGTCCACCACGACAGAAACAAGGAAAACGTGACGTCGCTGGCGGTGTCAAACCCGTGAATACATAGACAGGAGTACGTGACGGTTGGCGCTCAGAGTTCGACTTAGGGGTGGCAAGATTTGGCGTTCAAATTCCAGACGCGATGCACCGCCGGCAGCTTCCACACCACAAATTCACGAATTGCACTGAGGATGCGACGGGTGTAAAGTAAGGGTGTCGCGTACCGGGATTTATATCGGCGGAAATCTCCGGTGTGTTCACACTTCATGCTTGCGGCGACAAGACGGTAGATAAAAATGCTCCCGTGGTGGTATCACGTGCGGTTTGAGCGGATTTTCGTTTCTGCCAACCTAAGCTTATACACGACACATCGATTTATACTCGCTGTACGAATTTAAAGCTTTCAGCATTACGACGCCAGAGATTAAATGGAAACAATAGAAAATTTTAAACTCACAGCACTCACGCGTAGTATAGTCAGATTGTCGATGAAATATTGCGCACAAAACGGTCCAGTTATAACAAAAGTTAAACCACTAATAAGAGAATACTCTGTTTACTTTTATACATATTACGTTGAACAGCTGATAAGACGGGGTAATTCGTAAATGAGATCATAAGTGTTATTAATAATACGCACAGGTCATTGGATCAACAACAACGGTTTCCCACGAAGAAGCAAAATTATGTAGAAAAGGAAACATCGGAAATCGACGGTAAAGCCCGGAATACTGTGAAAATTATTAAACGTTTATAATAAAGTTTATTTTAGTCAAAGCGGATGTTTATTTGTAGCAAAATGACTGGCAATTTTATAATATAACAATCAAACGTTGTTTCCGATTTTAGGAATCTGTGATTGCGGATCTTGGTTGGTATATCCAGATGATCTTTGGCATGCGCCCTTCGCCCCTTTTTAACCCCAACGAAAAAGAGGGTGTTAATAAGTTTGACCGCTGTGTGTGTCTCTCTCTGTCTGTATCTTAGCATTTAAACGCGTGATATGATTTGAATGCGGTTTCTTTATATTTAAAATAAGATGTCTAGTAGGGGTTCTTAGATATGTTTCATCAAAATCGGTTTAGCCGTTTCGAATCGCAATCCTATTTATCCTTCGAACACGTGATTTGAGACACAATAGAAAGACAATAGCAGCCCGTCAGCCGGCTGTCGGTTGGTCGTCAAGAGGTTAACTTCGGCGGTGGTTTTTTTTTTAAGTTTTAAATTACACCTGCTATTGAATGGTAATTATTAATTACCACTGAATATTGCTTAGTTTATATAAATGATTAATTGCTTAAATAACCTAAGAATAACTTCGAATAATGTCTAGAGTGTGTCGATTATCATTATTCTACTAATTACGGCAATAACTGTCAAAACTTCAGTCATTTACTTACTTATGTATGACGTTAGGAAGTATCGATCGACCATTTAAAACCAACCGAACGTAAGCTTTGTTAATCTTTATTTCTTATTACTCAATTGCGCCATATACAATCAATTGAAATTTTGCTCGACCGCGACGAGAAAATTATGAAAAATCATTCAACCATGGTGCCTCGAGTTTTGGTATAAGATTAGGCGTATGTGGTAGCAATCTATCAAACGAAAACCTTGAGATTTGGAAGGTCACACAATAATGGATTCATGCGACCCATATCAAGCATTAAGGAAGTGTCAGATTGGTAGGCCAGATTTTAAGTATATCAAAGAAACACAAGAAGGAATTTTGTGAAACTGTGGTCGAATTAAATCGGAAACTTCTAATTTCGCCGCAGCCATCCAATGCTTGGTAAAAGCTACTAGACGATAAATCAAAAACAGCGAGAGCTCCCAGACAATCGTATTTAGAAAAGTGCGAATTTCTAGGATTCTTCCGAATGAAGTTGTGTACGCGAGATTATATTGGTTGGAGTTCAGCCAAATGTAGATCGGGGATATTGAGGGACAAGCATAATTCACTCATCAGCCATAAAAGCTCTATTTTATGGGTGTCGACACCATTAGCTATAACATAATGCGATTTAATAATTGTAGGGACTCTTATAATTATTGTATTTAATCGCAATAGTTTCATATGCCGTGATGGTCCAGTGTTTAAGTCGCCCGCCTCTCATGTGAGAGGTTGTGCGTTCGAACCCAGGCAAGTATCAATGTGACTTTATCAATTTACTGACGTCCCGTGCCTCAGAAAGCACGGAAAGCCGTTGGTCCCGGTTGTCTTTAAAATCAAACTTAGACAATCGTTCCGGATGTCACAGGCAAATATGACCAGAATCGTTTCGCCCAGTAACCGGGTAGTGGAGATCTGATAGGCAGTCGATTTACCTAAAACACTGGTATCCAGCTGAATCCGGTTGGACTGGAAGCCGACTTCCCATAATACGGGGCTAGGAAAGATGAATCAGGTCTTATAAATATATTGATGATATCGTTGCAGATTAATTTACATTGTGCAACGGATTTTACAGATGAATTGCTGCGATCAAATGTCAAACATATTTTTGTTTTTCTTCTATTAACCCCTCAGCGATTACGCAATAAACAAAATGGTGGCAGAAGTTCCACAACTACCCCAAAAAGAAAAACGTACGAGCATAGATTATAAAATTTTATTTTTTCAAGTAGCAGGAAATTTATTCAAGAACGTAAATAACCAAACTTGTTCATACAGTTGTCTGTAAGTAAAAAAAATTAGGACTAGAACCCCGACAGCCGGCTGTCGGATGGGCGTCAAGAGGTATGAAAAATATTCGAAAGTTTATTTTAAAACAATACTTTGAGCTGCTACTGAGAAAGGTCTGTTTGCAAAAAACGTTATAGTGATTATGCTTCTAGTTTTAAATTGCGTGTAATGTTTGAAAACACGCTTTTCCAGCAATTATCGTATTTTTCCGTAAGCGTGAGAAAATACTAGCTGTAAGTATGTCGAAGCTGTATGTAATATGATGATGCAAATATCCTTGAGACGGGTCACTCTAACTGTGATAAAGCGCGATTGTTCTACTTAGGACCCATTAGTTTCTGTCTGCTACAATCTTATTCGTATCACTTATCATGTTAGTCGACATTGCCGAACGTGAACATTTATTTTGAGTCATAATTACTCATAACTAACTCAATATTTATTAAGGTTAAAAGAATGCTTTGAATCATTTCACTTCCAACTACAAGGAGGTTGGAAGGTATGGAAGTAAAAAAATTATATGCATATAAAATTATGGAGAGCCAAAGATCGCAATCGTTGATAGCAGTTAGGTATTAAGCCTATATTCTGTAGAGATCGTAGAGTTGCCTTTGTTTCAAGTTCGGTCCATTTATCTCAAGAACTTTAATTCCGACTTATTTGGAGCTGACATCACAAAAACAATCTTGATAAGAGTTCTTCAGAAGGTCACATTAGTTGACATGTAACTTTATTCTGGTAAAGACGCAGACGGCCGCCGACTTTGAGTGGGATAAGGACATCCCGGTACATTTTATATTTATTTTTCTTACATGTTTTGTAATTAATCTGAATGATCTGTAGGCTTTATCCTAAGCACAAAAGGCAGCTTATAACTTGAGCTGCTGATGAAATAATTTGAAGATATCGATGTTAGCATAGAATGAATAATGAGTCATAAGCCAAAAAAGGGAAGGCCTTTCGTCCATAATATAACCGTTATAAAACTAAGAATAGGGTATTACACTGTATAAGAGAAATAATCTAAAAATATATTATTGAGATAGCTTATGCAAAAAGCAACCGAACAGTGTTAGTTTTAGTTCATAAAACTAGAAAATATTTTTTTAAATTCAATTCAAAGTTTTCAGTTTTTTTTATCTGTTCTTGAACACACCAAAATACAGACCATAGACAGTGACAGCTGTCGACTGTCAACAGTGTGAACTAGACGTCACTATTTGTTTTATTTATAACATCATATTACGATCTTTATTATAAAAATATACTTTTTCATGGAAGTTATTGTGAAAGATATTTTAGATGGCTAAAGCACATAGGTACTTACATCAAAGTGATATTTACTAAAGTACAAACGGGTTTTTATGGTGTAATAGTTGGAATACTCTTCCCACAACTTTTAACTAAGTTTTTCTTAAATTTGAATCAGTTAACACTAGATTCACAATTATTCCGATGTTTTCACACTTGTGTTCTTGCATTCCGGAACGCACACCAACGGTAAGTCGAACAGTAACTAATTTTTTAGATAAAAACAATAATAATGATGTAAAATATCACAGCGCATTTGTTTATTTACATGACGTGAGGACGTCATATCGCCAAAGCAAAACCACGCCCACGGCGTTTTTCGTTTTTGGAAATTTCCGCGCGAAACTTGAAAATACAAATTTTAAAAGCGTTTTTAGGGTACTTAGCGTTTAAATAAAAATTTAGGATTTTTTTTAGTGGTTTCTTAGTACTGTAGGAGTTATTTGAACAACTTTAAAAAAAAGAGTGTAATACCCTATTGTGCGGGCTTAGAGATCAATAAAGCTGGCGAAAAATCAGAACTTCCATCGTTGAAATTAGCTGAAATCTAGAATAGATGCGAATAGTCATGCTAAAATCAGGAGTGGTGAACGATGTGACGTAATCTAGGAGAGGCTTTCGAGCTGTGTAAAAGTATGGTATAGTCTGATTCAAAATCTAAAAGTAGAACAGTTTCAAGTTTCCAGGTAAATGATGCGATAGGATGGAACTACTTAACTTAAGAATTGTATTCATAAATTGTTCTGCAATGATATAGGCCACCGTTTATCAGTCCGTGACTTCGCGGAACGAATATACGTTCAACACTTATTAGGTTTCTAACTGCGCGTCTGAAACTAAGCACTCGGAATTCCAAGTAAAAATGTATGAACTAAGCGATTGCAACAGAGTAACGTTGTCACTATAAAGTATAAAGTTCCGCAATTGTTCCGCAGCTATCGTTTGCAGCTATTGTAGAATATTGCGCCGCATTTTGAACATTTTGGTAAAACGTGACTTATATCCATTCGACTCTACGCTCTGATATTAGCAAGCTGACGTTGGCATAATGCCATAATTGTACGAGCGGGCATGTGCAGCTCCCGACCTAGTAGACTACAACAGAGGAAGTGTTTCCTCACACAAACTAGACGTTAGACGTTTTTATGACCCACAATAAATCAAAATGTGATACGTATTTTGAGATTAGGTACTGTTAACCCCATTCGCTTTAACGCAGCTTTGGAATGTTGCGAATTTGATCATATGCGATCATATGCATTATGCCAAATAGGTTTTCATAGGACTAATTGACGTAGCTACGATGATATAGGTAACATAGTTATGCTTTTCATATTCTATTCGGAAAATAAATAATTAAATTAAGAATTACTTTTTATCAGAACGGTGTGTGTGTTCGTTCTTAATAACAGCATTAGGGCTCGTTGAGGGATGTCGTGCGGTGTTCCACAGGGATCGGTCTTGGGGCCGCTCCTGTGGGACATCGGGTACGACTGGGTGCTGCGCGCCGACCTTCCCGAAGGCGTCAGCGTAGTGTGCTACGCTGACGACACGCTAGTCCTAGCGCAGGGAGGGTCGTTCCAGGCGGCGGCCGACTTAATGTCGAGTGGTGTTGCGACAGTCGTGGACAGGATCCGGCAACTGGGACTTGAGGTGGCCCTGCACAAGTCCGAGGCCATGTGTTTTCATGGCCCTCGGCACCGGCCACCTCCGGGGTCTCAGATAACGGTAGGAGGGGTTCACATCGGTGTCGAGTCGACAATAAAGTACCTGGGACTTGTCCTCGACAACCGATGGAACTTCACGGAGCATTTCCGACGTTTGGGCCCCAAACTGGCGAGGGCTGGAGCTGCCCTCAAGCGGCTCCTGCCCAATCTCGGTGGCCCAAACGCCTCCTGCCGGAGGCTCTACGCGGGGATCGTGCGGTCCATGGCCCTCTACGGGGCTCCGGTGTGGGCGCCCAACCTAGCCACGGCTCCGGCCCGGCTTCTGAGGGCGTCCCAGAGGGTCATGGCGATTCGCATGGTGCGGGGATACCGCACGATCTCCTGCGAGGCGGCATGCCTCCTTGCCGGCACTCTGCCGTGGGATCTGGAGGCAACAGTCCTTGCACACACGTACGAGTGGCGCGTAGAAGTGCAACGCCGGGGTGAAGTCCCGCTGCCGCGGGTTATCGCGGCACGGCTCACGGAGCTCCGGCGAGATCTCAGGGCGGAGTGGAGACAGCGACTGTCGCAACCTAGTGCTGGGCACGCCGTGATAGCGGCGGTAAGACCCCTCTTTGAGGAGTGGCTGGAGAGGCGCCACGGCGCTCTCACGTTTCGCCTGACACAGGTCCTCACCGGACATGGTCAGTTCGGGAGGTTCCTGTGTCGGATTCAGGCGGAAGCGACGCCTGGGTGTCACCACTGCAGCAACGGTCGCCTGGAGGACACGGTCGAGCACACGGTGGAGGTGTGCCGCGCATGGGCGGACCATAGACGTGTCCTCGTAGAGGCGATCGGCGGCGGTGACCTCTCGCGCCCAGCGCTGGTTCAGGCCATGCTGCGGGGCGAGACGGAATGGGATGCCGTCGCCTCCTTCTGCGAAGCAGTTATGCTAGTGAAGGAAGCGGCGGCGCGCGAGAGGCAACGACGAGCCTCTCGCCCCGGACAAAGACCCAGGCGAAGACGTCGAGAGTCGCAAGACGACTACCGGCCACCGTAGGCGCGGTTCTGCGGATGGCGAGCGATGGGTAGCTCGCCGCCCGGCTAGGACCAGGACCGCGTCGACGGCGCGTTAGTGTTCCACGCGCGCCTCAAAGAGAAGGAGTCAGCACAGGAAGGGGCCTAACAGGGCCAACGCCTGCCGGGGTTGCGGAATGTGTATAGTAGTCACCGTGACCCTGGAACGTAAAGGGCAATCGAAGGAACATGAGTGGGTTTTAGTCAGTAAGAGTCTGACACGCCCTCCCGCCGCACCCAGGACGGGAGCAGTCATTGGATGATTTCCCACTCACCAAAAAAAAAAAAAAAAAAGGGCTCGTTGGGCTTAAAGGTTTGGTAAATAGTTTTTGTACCTACAATAAATAAACTATCACTCAAAATTTGAAATTTATTACCGTTTTTTGTGATGTCATACGTTCATTTCCATCTTCTATTTTATCGAATTTAATAAATTCGCTACTTACTTAGTGCCCCTTTACGTCATATTTAGAAATTTCTATACAGAATGATATCTCTAGCTTCAATAACTTCGGCTGTGTGTTGTCACCAAAAAGTCTGCTACTTTATGTTTAAAAATGTGCTTGGTACAACTTCTTGGAGGCCACACTAGGTCAGTGCCTTCTTATGACCGTGTGCTAGCATAATTACACATAGAGCACAGCGAATTAACGAATAGGGTATTACACTGTTTAAGAGAAAAAATCTAAAAAGATATTATTGAGGAAGCTTATGCAAAAAGCAGCCGAACAGTGTTAGCTTTAGTTCATAAAACTAGAAAATATTTTTTTAAATTCAATTCAAAGTTTTCAGTTTTTTTTTTATCTGTTCTTGAACACAACGAAATAGCAGCCACAGACAGTGACAGCTGGTGACAGCCGTCGACTGTCAACAGTGTCAACTAGACGTCACTATTTGTTTCGTTTATAACCTCCAAATACGATCTTTATATAAAAATATATTTTTTCATGGAAGTTATTGTGAAAGATATTTTAGATGGCTAATGCAGGTACTTACATCAAAGTGATATTTACTAAAGTACAAACGGGTTTTTATGGTGTAATAGTTGGAATACTCTTCCCACAACTTTTAACTAAGTTTTTCCTTAATTTGAATCAGTTAACACTAGAATTCACAATTATTCCGATGTTTTCACACTTGTGTTCTTGCATTCCGAAACGCACACCAACGGTAAGTCGAACAGTAACTAATTTTTGAGATAAAAACAATAGTAATGATGTAAAGTGTCACAGCGCATTTGTTTACAAATACGACGTAAGGACGTCATAACCGCAGAGCAAAACCACGCCCACGGCGTCTTCCGTTTTTGGAAATTTCCGCGCGAAATTGGAAAATACAAATTTTAAATGCGTTTTAGGGTACTTAGCGTTTAAATAAAAATTTAGGATTTTTTTTTGTGGTTTTTTAGTACAGTAGGAGGTATTTGAAATACTTAAAAAAAAGAGTATAATACCCTATTCTTGGCATGACAAAATATGATTAAAAAAAACAATTAAGTACATGAGTATTTCGATTTATCAACGCACAGTCTAAACTGCTGGTCCTAGAGACATGAAACTTGGAGTATGTTTTTTGTGAAGAATAAGTAGCCACTAAGAAAGGATTTTTGAGAATTCCAACCCTAAAGATATATAATAGGAGGCGGAAGTTTCGACATCCAAAGCAAGTTCTTTATACCTACGAACCAAACATTTTTATCTTTGTCTTCATTATTTTTTTTAGGCAAAGAACACAGAGAACAGTTAATAGAATAAATTGAATTTAAGCACGAGTTTATTGAAAATGGGTAAATCATGATAAAACTCCCACAGGCCACTTAATAAAATAGAGGCCACAATGGGATTCAAGAGTTCGTTTTATGCCGAAATACGTTAAATATTACTTGTTTTTTTGTATGATTATTCAAGTTTTCAGTTCGACTTTATTTTCTTATATAAGGTACTAAACAGAACAGCACAGGTTCCATTTAAACAAGTGTACTTAATTAATAAAAATACCTCGCCTCCAAATACACACCATCATGTCGTGCGGTCCGACCCATTTATTATAGCAGAACATAATTTCAAGCATGATCTCAACAGTTGTGTTAGCGGAACGCAAGACTGATTCACCTTCCGTGAGACGGAGTCCGAGTTCGAACCACAGCACAGGTTGAATATAATGTTTTTTTTGTGATTTCTAATTTCTAGTTTAAGTGATGAGGACTATACTTACTAAATAAAATGATGTTTCGGACCGGTTTGAGACACCAAGTAACAAGATGTTCGCTTATTTAAAATTATTTGCCAGTTTAGCAGTAAACTACCCACTTACGAATAAATGTTCTTACGTTTAATTGTGAATATAAGTAAAGTTAGTCTGCATAAGCAACTACACCCAACTCCTTCTTTGCTTACTTACACTATTACGATTTTGTTTAACTTTGACCAGTATCATGTAAGGTGCGTTGGGGTAAGATCGGCGCTGGGGTAAGAACGTAGCAATCAAATATTTCACTTATTTGGCTATATTTTTTAATGCTAGCCACATTGCGTAAAACGTTATTTTGTTCCGCCCCGCCCTGCAGTGACCGCCAGTCCCTCCGGCAATTTGGACGTGTAATAAAAGGCAAAAAGTAAAACAAGGTAAATTTTGTAAAATATTTGTCCGTCCGGTCTTACACCATCATTTTTATTTGCATATATTAGCAAAAGTATAGCTTATTTTGCTATTATTTTGTCCAAATACTAAGTTTTAAGCAGTAATAACCTAATGAAACTAATCCAGAAACGTCTACTACCTCTATAGACTGAAATCCGGTGTTACCCGTCTTGAGTGAAGATCGGACAAAAATAGCCGATCTTAACCCTTTTCAAAATTGGCAGTGATTGTCAAACTTTTATTACACATGATTTTAATTTTAAATATTTGTGTTCGTTTTTGCTTCAAATGTAGGGCTTAAATTAATGTAAGTATGCTTTTTTGGGGTAGGAATCATTTAATGACTTCTTCATCATTAATTCCTGCTACACCGGTAGCAGGAGGGAGAAATTGGTGCATACGTGCTATGATCACTGACGAGTTTGCGTCAGTGGTCATATTTTAGATACAAAATAACATCAACAATTCACTTGCAGATGCCACGTAAAGGTTGCCGAATTGCCGGCGGCGACCGCGCATGAACATCCCTGATAGCGGTCAATACTGCTTTGATACGAATTGCATTAATGATATTCCATGTTTTGATTTGTAGTAAAATGTTCCTAAAAAGTGAAAATTTGTATTTTCTTATTATTTGCTTGGTTTTAATGGTTTTTTTTAAGTAGGTACTTAAATAGATTTTATAAATTTAATTCTGTGTTTGTGATTTTTGCATACTTCATTACTATTACACATTTTTTTTACCGTTTTACACATTTGTTTCATTATTTGGGGACTTGGAATTCTCATAAAAAACTGTTTCTTAAAAAACATAATTTTGTTCCTGTCACCTTTTATCTCTCTGCAAAAGGTATAGTGGAATTCCGATTTTAATTTAAACCTTCGAACACACGTGATTCGAGACACAACAGAAAGCGGCGCGAATGCCGGCTGTAGCTTGGTCATTGAAAGGTTAAATGATGCTTCATCATACGCAAAATTTTTTTGGTATATGCTTGTGGATAAAACAAACTTTGAGAACCACAATATCTCCTAAATTTGATTTGTGGGGTAAGAACGGACAGAATAAACCAAAAAAAAAGAAATCATTTGAAACATATTTGTTTGTAGTATTTTGAAGATTTTGTTGATGTCATATAAAAGAAGAGAAAAGAACGGATGCATTCTTTTCATACATCTTATGCTCCTAGCAATAGAAGTAGTATTAAATTGCTGTCCGAACTTGCCCCTTGACGGCGAAATCGTCATTACACTTTCAAAAAATGTTTCCTGATTTTACAGGCTTCCCAAACAAAAACTATTGTGTTTTAATAAATAAATTAATATTTAAATTACACTGTGATTATTCATTATCAATTTCCACCATTTCTCAAGAGAGTGGTGTTTACCAAAATTGAGAAAAAAAAGTTTTTGCAACATCCTTGCAACTATTCGAAAAACCGTCCGGTGTTACCCCAACGCACCTTAACAATATTGCAAAAAAGCTCAGATTATTGTTTTGCATGAGCAAAACATTTCTAATAGTGAAATTGCAAGGCAATGATATCGGTGAGTATCGATAATATTAATAATGTAATTAGATAACGAATAATAATATAATAGTTTTTACATATATCTTATTATTATTAATATTTATTTTTAACTTATTATTCATATTTAATAGGTATAAACGTTTTCGATATTTTTCTAAAGTTTGTTATTATAATATAAATCAGTGGTAGACAACCCGCGGCCCGCGTTCCTCTTTTTCGACCCTAGACTGCATTGTAAATGAATATAAATAAATTGCATTTACATTATATCGTATAACATAACTTACGAAAATAGAAATAATACAAATAGTTATATAAGTATAATCACTAAAGTAAACAAATTTATATTCCCATATCTTTATTTATATTATGTATTTTTTTTTCTTATTATAAATAATGTAGGAGGTTTCTAATGCTTATATATTAATTTTTTGCAGAGAAAAACTGTTCGACTGTGCATCGTCACGCTAATAAAGGTGAAGTAAACCGTCGCCTGCTAAGAGTCCAGATTTAAACCTCATAGAAAATTTGTGGGGTCAAATGGTGCTGAACTGGGACCCTTCTCAAGACTTTGACTTGGGAGTCGTTACGTGGTAGTAACATTTAATTTTGTTACAATATGGTTGCTAGTATGAGCAGGCGATTGCAACTCGTCATAGACAGCGAAGGAGCACCCATGATTTTATAAAAAAAAAAATACTTGAAATGTAAAATGTATTTAGATTCTTTTATATGATAACAAAAGTCTCCGCCGACTTATAGTAAACAACATTTTATACTTTATTGTATTGGCGATTTAAATTTCACAGAACAACAACAACTACACAGTAACAATTTAATTAAAATAGTATATAACTTCAAACATCGTAGTTTTATTCTAACTTTCAATGTAACAGCATTGTATATCTATAAAAACATGTAAAATAAGTCGGCGGTAGTGGAATGTGAGTGATGTTATTGTTACTGGATCAAAAATATTATATTTTTATCTAGTGACATGGTTATTCACTCCGTCCATTGTTTATTATAATTATATAAAAACAAATAATTGAATGTTTCTTTATAAACATAATAATTATTGTTGTATTTATTAATAAAACAAGTAAAATTGTAATGTTGTTTTAATTTTCTAAATAAAAATAAGGTGTTTATTTCAAAAAGTTTTAAATAGATAAAACATTTTTACAAAATCAAAAAGAACAAACGATATCGTGTGGTTCGAACTCGAACCATTCCACGTCTCGGGTTAAATGCTTATTCATTGCGCTACGAGAACGTTAGTATCATGAGCGAAATTAAGATATGCTTCATGGGTGTGATCGTATTCTATATCTGCGATGTGTGCGTGGTTTTGTCAATGAGTGCTATACTGATTATGAGCAGAAATGTTTGAACAGTAAATTGTAGTTTCGTAGTGTGCGCGCATGGATACATATCACCTTTGGAGACCGTACATATGTATTGTGAAAGTCACATTGGTACTTGCCCGGATTCGAACCCACAACCTTTTACACGAAAGGCGGGCGCCTTATCCACTAGGCCATCACAACATTTTGGGAAACGGGACACAGAAACGGACACAGGAAAATTAACAGTTATACATTAAAATCTTATACTAAGTTATAAATATGCAAGTGTTATAAATGTACAACCTACAACATTTTCCACATAATATAATGAATGATTATGATGAAATTTAGTACTAAAGACAAAAGCTTAAATCCTCATGAAAGAAATAGGCAACTTTTTATCAATGACTTTCTGTTTTCTGATAATAGCAATCGCCAAAGACGAAACTTTACTGGGGTATGAGATTTCAGTGGCAAACTCCAGAGTATAACTAGTGTCCTAAAAGGATAAAGTAGGTACCTATTTGTCTAACATGGTAATTTAGTATTCATTTACATTATTAAATAATTAAACTAAATACTTAATTATGATTTGCTATTATTATTATAAACTATTGTATTTGTTTCAAAAAGGAAATAACACTTTTATCATGACACACTATAGCATAGCGGTCACATAAATAATTGCTTATTAGCAATTCTAACTAAATATGCGGCTTTTAATTAACATGACTAATTGAAATATACAACAATTACATATAATAAAAGTAATTAAGGGGAAAATGAGTATTGGACACAGTAGATAGTAGTTTGGTGTAAATGACAGCAGAAATATATTTGCTTTGAAAAAAAGAAATGGTAGCCCAATTTATTTCTTTACATGACAAAATGTTTGAATATGGAATCCACCTTTTTTAGAGTCATTTAAAAAGAAAACATGCGATAAGTGTACAACAGTACAGTGTGTAATCATAATTTCTAGACCATTGTAGAAACTGAGAGAAATTTTAATATTTTGGATATTTTATTAAGCTTGGACTGGGATACTTGATAGTTACAAATCAAATCAGTATTATTCAACTGAAGTATACAATACATAACCTCTTCTATTACAAATAACAGGATGAATCAATTTCAATTGTACTTTAAGAATGTGCACGGATTTCCTTATTAGGATCAAAGAGTTTATAGTATAGCTATACATAAGCAATACTTGTTTATTTTTTCTGTGTACAAACACCACCACATTAAACTACCCATAGCTGTCAATCTTCCCAATCAATCTCAAACCTAAGGATTTAGCAATAAAGTTGAAAATGTATTAAAAAATCTGTATATGATAGTAAATAACCAGTTTTATTTGTTGATACAAGATGCTAATAGTAAGGTATAATAAGATGGTAAAAAACTCATTCCAGCTTTGTTTAAAATCTTCTCACAGTTTTTGTTTGCAATTTTTCCTCATACCTAGGAGATTAATATTAGTAGGATGTACTATCATGGTCAAAAGTCCTCTATCACCTCGACGACTAATATCGCCTGCGCTAAACCGGCCGGCTGCACACATACGCATTATATTATATCCGTGTGTGTCATATTCCAACCAAACAACGGCATGTTGTGTAGTATCGCTACGACGAGTTAAAGATGTGGTCTATGCTAGACAAGGAAAACAATATTAGTAACCAGTTTTTTTATCGCCGTCTGATAATTCTTTTTAAACTAATACGAAATTTCGTGACTTCATTAGAAGTAAACATTAGCTAGATCGGTAATGGGCGCACTTGACAATGCGATCAGAGCGTGTGATCGTGAGTTCAAATCCTGTTTTTGACAGAATTTTTTGGTATTTTATATAACTAACTATTGTGATAATTGACTTGTATTTATAAGTAAAAATGTTTGCAGATAATATTTAAACGAATAGGTTATATTTATTAAAAAATATACCCATAAAAGTAGGTATATAATATGTTTTAGCTCATTATAGATAAGTAATACTAATAATGTAAACAAAAAACATTATAATGCATATTTATGATAAAGTAATATATTATTAGGTGTTGGCATAGACTAATAAATGAAACAAAATTTGATATGTCTGATTGTAATATTTTAATATAAAAGTAACCCTGACAAACTTATGATATTGATATGGTAAAAATTATAAAATCCAAATATTTTTAATGTTTAGATATGTTATTATATAGTCATTAAAGAGGTTATAGCTTAATTATTCATTTTCTTAAAGAAAAGAGGATTGAAGCTTAACCTCAATATTATTACAATCATAAACTTATTTATTACAGTTACGGCCAGCATGTCCCCTGACACAAAATTACTACACCTGTCATCATTTAATATTTTGTATGACCTTCGTTATTTTCTATGCAGCTAATAAGACGTCGACGCATAGACGCCACAATGTTTGCACAGATATCTGTGCCACGTAAACTATCCCACAATTGCATACAATGGGACTTGAGTAACTCAGGACATCTCTCATCCCGAGCTTCCCATCTTTGCACGATTAAACCCCATATATTTTCTATGGGGTTTAAGTCAGGGGATCTTGCTGGCCACGGAATAACTTTTATTTCGGAATGATTGCTAAACCATTCGCGAACAATATGAGCACAGTCAATCGGACAATTATCTTGCACAAAACAAAACTCTTGTAGGTCTTCTGCAGGATAGACACTGCGCACCGTAGGCAACATTATATCGTTCAACACTTCCACGTAGTTCACACTGTTGGCTCGTGTAGCTATAAAACTTAATTCACATGGCCCCTGAGCACTAATCCACCCCCACATATTTACACATATTCAACCTGACTCCGTATTCGATAAAATATTACTTTGAGACCATCGCGTGTTATTTTTACGCCACAAATGCAACCTTCCTTTCCTCTTTGTGCCTTGTCGTTAAAAATGGTTTTTTTGCTGGCGTTCGGTGATGCAGACATTCGGCGTGTAGTGTGCGGCGTACGATGCGTAATGATGTGCCGAACTCGTTGGCAAAACGCCTTGTTGGGATGAAACCATTCGTCTCATATTCAGCTACCATATAACGTCGTTGAGGCTGGCTAATAAGAGGTGGCTTTCCGCTTCTCTCACGATTCTTTAAGCTGCCTTCGTCCTCAAACCTCTTGATCCACCGACTAACAGTATTAATCTAAAAGAAAAAACATTTTTATTACACACTTGCAACAAGCGATTGGTTTGCTAAACCAAAATATGTATCATACACCTTATCCGAACAATAATAAAAAAAACTTACGCAAAAGCCGGTTTCATTTGATTTTTGAGATATATTGAAACCATTCTTATATAGGGCCACAATATTTGCCTTAGCTTCAATAGTAATATTAGCCTGCATATTGGATAAAAAAGACAAGTAAAATCGCAATAACAGTAATAACACAAACGCTCGTAACTATGTTCACCAACCAACAACAGCTAATAGTAGAATATTTTATGTGAACTAGTCATTCACTTTGTTTCAAATCTACCCACATCTTTTTATAACGACGCTAAGATAGAAAATAATCTTTAACGAAATAATCATTGTTAAGTCGGTCGTTATTTTACATATTTGTTGTCAGCATTCATAACTCACAAATAAAACATTAAAAATATTTTTTGTTAGTTATCAGATTTGAACTCGAACTACCTTTGATGTTTACTACGGCGTTAACCGCTTAGCCACGGAGACAGATACGAAATGTATTGAAATTAGTAGTAACAATCATAAGCAAGTAGCATGTTGACAAAGTGTATGTGTGTATCGAACTTTTTTATTGAAGAAGGTCGTAAGTACAACTAGTATTGCATGCCATAGTTTTGTGAGATTGCTACTGGACTTCAGACCGTGATAGTACATACACGCTAACTTGTTATTTTCTGCGGGAGAGTAAGTTTTTTTATCGGGTAATTCTCTGATAGCACGCTGAAAACTGTATTTGTAACCGATTGATGACAATAAATAATAATACCAGCCTATAACTGTCCCACTGCTGGGCAAAGGCCTCTTCTCATACAGAGAAGGCACGAGCATTGATCACCACGCTTGCTCAAGGCGGGTTGGCGATTTCGGACTTATATTAACTACAAGTCCAGGTTTCCTCACGATGTTTTCCTTCACCGATGTCTGTGATGTCTTAGATAAACTTTAGAAAGTACATATGAATTGAAAAAGTCACATTGGTACTTGCCCGGATTCGAACCCGCAACCTCTTGCATGAGAGGCGGGCGCCTTAACCACTAGGCCATCACGACATTATATTATACATTATATTATATACAATAGGTTTGCTATTTATTACATGGAGCTGGAATAGGGCAGGGGAAATATAAATATACCTTCTATAAGGTCAAGCCATTAGACTAAAAGTATCAGGATGTTATGACAATTGTTTAAAGTATAAATCAGTAGTTAAGTATTTCAATATTATTGTTAAGCAAATATAAACTAATATAACTTAGTTATTTAATAATATATGCAAATATTAGAATTATATCTCAATACAGGAAAAGATGACAAATTTCCTTAATTGGTTCACAAAAATGATTGAATCACCTTGAGCAAACACTAATGTTTTGTGTCTGATTTACAGAGAATGAAGTCATTTACCTGTCTATAGACAGCTGGTAATGGAGC
The DNA here is from genome assembly GCA_033675125.1 of Athetis lepigone. Lineage (NCBI taxonomy): Eukaryota > Metazoa > Arthropoda > Insecta > Lepidoptera > Noctuidae > Athetis > Athetis lepigone. The sequence continues at coordinate 12,768,101 of CM066236.1, forward strand.
TTTCAAGGTTTTAAGGCCATACATTTTAAATTAAGCTAAACAATTGAGCAGATGCTTGCAAGAAGAAATAAGTTCGTCACGATGTTTCTTTGTAGAATGAAGCTTTGGTTCTATATCCGTGTTGAAGCTAACGAGGAAGTTATCGGTTATGGAGCTATATTATTCAAAATAATATTCTATTTAAAAAGGAAAAGAGAAATTACTATGAATACGCTCGTATTGAAACACAAAATTCAACATACCTTCTGTAGAACTCGGTAGGGAAGTTCAATGCGTGGTCGCCTGTTTTAGAACAGAAATAACTATTAATCTCTTTTTTTAAACACAACACAAACCAGTCCGAGTCTTCCGCGAACAAGGTCAATATTATTCGTTTCTTGACGTAAAGCGTCGAATCGTATTATTATTTGACAGAAATACAACTTTGATATTGCCGGCTCGTAGCACGTACAATCATTTAGCATACAGAAATATGATATAGAGATAAAGTATAGCACTTTAGGAGTGAGAAACAGAGATGCAGTATTTCTGTAAGGCTAATATTGTTGCTTTGTTTATGTGTGAAACTTAGAATATGAAACGCAGAAAAATGACAATTGAGTTGACAAGTGACATTTAGTGCGTTATGAACATAAGGATCCAGTAAATCTCTTTCATTTTGTAGTAACATCGTTACGCTATAATAAATCATATGACAAGAAAAACTCTGACGGACTTACTTATCATGCATATATTATTAATTATAATGTAAGTTACATTTTCGTAAATTTATGGCAACAGCAATTATTCCTCTGAAATTATAAGAATTACGACGAACGTCAATTTATAAGGTTAAGAACGCACCAAGCCAAGTTGACAATAGTCCTACTTCTATCGTATCGCCTTTCGCCTCGCTGTCAACCAGGCGTCCACCTTGACGTATGCACGTAACGTAAGGCCACGTTCACACGGCGACCATTCGATACGATTTTTTCACGTATACGGTTTTACCGTATACGATGCAATCGTTCACACGGCAACCATTCGATTCGGTTTTCGATGGGCGAGTCGTGTGAACGAGACAACATGAACATAAGCGCCACTGCGTGTCGTATTCGATAAAATCGTTTCGAGACGCGGCGTTCCGGTGACAACTTCGCACGGTATACGTTAAATTAAATTTCTCGAACACGGGATTTTCCCGTATGAACGCCGTGTAAACAATTTTTAAGTTTTCATATATATTCTGTTGTCACTACTCTATTCGATAAAATCTCGTACACGGTATACGGGAAAATAATCGCCGTGTGAACGTGGCCTAACCGTATCAACAGCGCCTGAACGTCAACTCGGCTACGGCTAGGCAACACCGCGCTTACGCCTCGCCGCGCGCCCGCTGGCTGACTTGGTTGGCACCAGATCCGCGGGGTTATTACCTATGAAACAGCAATGAGCAATATTTGCGCAGTGATCGCGCGATCACCGCGCGATCGTCAAAAAAAATCGTAATTATGTATGAACCGCGGGGTTATTACCTATGAAACAGCAATGAGCAATATTTGCGCAGTGATCGCGCGATCACCGCGCGATCGTCAAAAAAAATCGTATTATGTATGAACCGATTGCTAATCGCTCGCTGATTGTTCTAATGAACTTATTGCTACGATGACGATAAAGTAGCAATCGTTGGAACTAATTAAATATCACCTTTAACAAAAAAAACTTAACTTTGCTCTTAAAAACCATACTATATACGAAACCACCAAACGAAAAATGCATATTTTAGTTAACTGATTGCTCCACAGAGGCAGCACTATCGCTAGAGTGCTATTTGACGTGACGTATTTTGAATTGACGTTTGAGCAGCAAATTTTGCTAAATTATCGCGATCGCTCGGCTATTGCAAGATACGTAATCCCAGTGCGGATTGCTAATCGCTCGCTGATTGTTCTAATGCACTTATTGCTACGATGACGATAAAGTAGCAATCGCTGGAACTAATTAAATATCACCTTTAACAAAAAAAACTTAACTTTGCTCTTAAAAACCATACTAAATACGAAACCACCAAACGTAAAATGCATATTTTAGTTAACTGATTGCTCCACAGAGGTAGCACTATCGCTAGATTGCTATTTGACGTGACATATTTTGAATTGACGTTTGAGCAGCAAATTTTGATAAATTATCGCGATCGCTCGGCTATTGCAAGATACGTAATCCCGATGCGGGTAGGTACGGAGAGACGTAAGCGCGGGGACGACGAGCAGCAAGCGCGTGGACGACGAGCCGTAAGCGCGCAATTGCAAGTTCGAAGCCTGTTCCGAGGCGAGGCGATTACGTTAAGATTCCGATTAGTTAGTGTGCGTTGCAGTAGGGAATTTAATACAAACCGTTCCGTTCTGAACGGTTCGAGGCGATACGGTGACGATCCCTTTCCGATCCCATATGTGTGCCTTTACCCTACATATTATAAATGTGAAAGTTTGTTAGTGTGTTTGTTACTTACTCTTTCACGCAAAAACTACTGAACGATGAAGCTTTACATAATACCTACTCATAGCTTATAAGTACATCAGAATAATACATAATATAACATCACGATATTATGACCGATGGGAGCAGAGCATTAAACCTTCGAGCACACGTGATTCAAGACACAATTATTGTCTTTCACAATAGCAGCCCGACAGCTGGCTGTCGGTTGGTCGTCGAACAGTTAGTAAAAAACCCAACATGACGCAGATGAAACCCCGGGCGACAGCTAGTGATAAAATAAATAGCAAAGCAAACAAAAATTAATAGTATTATCCATAATTTCATTAACTAAAGCAAGATCACAGTCGCTCGTTTAGATTACTTTTTTAGGAAAGATAAATACTGTAATAATAAACCATTTATAAACATTGCGCGAAACAATGTAGAGATTTTTGCATAGTCTGTTAGGCTCGGACTCCACCTAACTCCACCTACATAAGGGAAGATGTGCGGGGATGTCTCGAACCAATACGATATCGTGTTGCAGTAAAGGTCATAGCCACCCGGCAGTCACTCCGCACCGACTCGCCTTATAACCGAGGCGATCCGGTGACGCTACGGAGTTGATATAGTGAGCGCATGCCCATACAAATCCATATAAAGAATACTAGCCGCAGGAGGCGAGTCCGTGCGGAGTGGCTGCCGGGTGGCTGTAATGAGCTATGACCTTAAAGCTACGCGATGGGATGTGAAAATAACGCAAAATAATAACCCAAGCCGATTGGATGCCCTTATACCGTACTTCGTACTTAGTAGTACTGTCAGCAACAAAAGTTTTTTTGACATTGCGGATGTTAATGTTCACTGAGCACAATATACGGAAATACGGAATAGATGTACCTAAAAACAAAATTAAATAAGTACCTAATCTCTTACTAATGCTTTAGATATATTAAGTGCTTGGTGTCTATTTCGATAACAAGTAAAAGCAAATGTGTTAATCGACTTATTGCTGGCTGTACCTACTAATATTATAGGTAGGTACGAGGTAGTTATCTAGTTTATAGTTTCTTCATGGCTCGATAGAAATACCTCAGTAATGTATCTTAAAGCCGGGTCCAGACGAGTGTAACGTTTAATTTTAGGGTCTGTCAAATATATCGTTTTACAAAAAAGTTGCTAAACCACTGCCTTAAGCCATGCTCTCGGCAGGAGTCATTTTACAATATTCTAGGCAGAAAAATAAAGACGAAAAAAGCAAGCGTCAACAGTGTGGACGGCACACGACCTCAAAGCGAATTATGTACGCGAAACTATTTCAAAGCTGTTTCCACTCAGTTACTACGAACATGCCACATGCATATTTCTCGATATAAACTAAATAAGTTCAAGCAATTGTTCGTCACTCCACATCGTGAACGTACACACGTCGCGAACGCCGTCCAAACGAGCACTGTGAGCGCCTTTGTGTTCGCGCGAAAAACCGTCAGCCGAAGGATCAAACCGGCGGGGTTATTACCTATGAAACAGCAATCAGCAATATTTGCGCAGTGATCGCGCGATCACCGCGCGATCGTCAAAAAAAATCGTATTATGTATGAACCGATTGCTAATCGCTCGCTGATTGTTCTAATGCACTTATTGCTACGATGACGATATATCACCTTTAACAAAAAAAAACTTAACTTTGCTCTTAAAAACCATACTAAATACGAAACCACCAAACGAAAAATGCATATTTTAGTTAACTGATTGCTCCACAGAGGCAGCACTATCGCTAGATTGCTATTTGACGTGACGTATTTTGAATTGACGTTTGAGCAGCAAATATTGCTAAATTATCGCGATCGCTCGGCTATTGCAAGATACGTAATCCCGGTGCCGAGCGCCGCGCGAGCGTTACATGTAATGCTCGTAGTGCCGTCCACGCGTAGAATTCGTGTTACATTACATGGCGGATTACAATACACGTTACACTCGTCTGGACCCGGCTTTACGGGTCACAATGTGCATTACCTACTAATATAGCAACTAGCAAAGCATACCGTGTTATACATAATTATGTAAGCATAGCCACTGTGGATAAATATTAACAAAAAGTATCTGCTTACGTAAGTATTTATGTACTGAAATTTACATTCTATTATTAACTAAGTATTTAAAATGTAGTTTGCACTAAATTAATAATTAATTTGCACACTAAATTAATTTTCAAATTAAAGGACAATGCATAACATTTGTGTTGATATAAAACCGTCAAAACCAATTAATCGGTACAAATTTGTTCTACCATATTAATATGGCGTTTTCATAAGCCACAGACGGGCAAACATAATCGTGAAACTAAGGCAATATTCCGCTCACGTCTTCCGCCCAACTATGATAGCTGCTTGCTGAAGATATTCTCGTGTAATAGAAAACTTACATGATATATATACAATGTATTTTTGTATCTAGGATATTTTGGCAGATACCGCGAGAATTTTGCGGGCTACTCTATTTCACTTTTTTATAACGGTTATGTGGTCTGAAACTTTTAAATAAGTACATACGACGTCGATAGCTTAAAATGATAAATCATTCAACAAAATATAACACATACACATCAAATTGTTTTTTTGCTTACTGTATTGAACCATACTGTAAGCCGACTACTTTGAGAAAAAACGCCCTAAATAAACTCAGAGCTCTTTTGAAATCCATACAATTGCACAAATATGGATAGTTATCTACACAGATTAGAAAACATAATGTTATCTACTACATCACGTGTAACATATTATAATCCTACGTACAAATAGTTGTCTTGATATTCTTAATGTGATTTTGTTGAAGCTTTACAAGTTTACACTAATAAAGCTTTATAACAAATACGCTACACAACATCACGCTAAAACCCACGGGAGCGGAGCAGTACCCCAAGGTCTAACTTATCGCGAGTGAAACCACGAAGGACAGATATTCCTAAATAAATAGGTACCTACTCATCCGTTACAGCTTAGTTAGAAAACACAAAACTCATTGGAAATCTACTCAGAAATTGTGTTCCAAATTCCGTTTAACTGACTTTTTCAGGGAGAAAAGTGTACAGGCTTAAGAAAACTCGAACAGCTCTCAACTCTTGCTTCCTTTGAGTGAGTAAATAAGTTAGGCGGTGTAGCGAACTTCTGTTTTGTGTCAAGTGAACCGTAGAATTTAAATTCGCGTAACCTGAAGATGATGCACTGCGGTGGGCCCGATGTGTATTTATTTTGAGTGAAGAACATCAGTAAAGTGGTCTTAGCTCTTTGGTACTTACATGCAGCTTTCAGTTGGTTACTTTAGGTAATCTAATAATTATGAGTTATATTAGGATGTTCAGGTCATCTCTTGAATGTCGAATTTGTTGTTTCAAGTTCCATATTCACCTTCTCACCTTTTATAAAACATGGAGTTCCACTTTTTACGTAAGGTATTCTATATTGGCGGCGCTATGGGCACTTCATTTTTATGGTAATCTACCCCTAAGGAGAAAAAAATGTAAGAATACCCATATCTGTGTTTTTAGCTACATTCTTATAAACAGATAAAACGGTTTCTTTCATATAGTTCCCACACCTTTGCTCAGAATAGTAGCGAGATAGGTAACATTAAGGCTGATTTAGTGATACCTTTGCCTTCTTCTCGCGTCCCAACGTCAAGAAAAGCTATAAAGGGTGGATGTAAAGGGTGTTATGTGCGTAATTATTTTTATTATCTGTTGGCAAGTTCCATTCATCATCACTCACGTAATTTATTGCCGACTCACGCTTGGCGTCCCGTTCGTGCCGTCAGCGTATTTTTCTCTATTACCCGAGGCCCGAAGACAGAAGTATGATGACAATCATTTGTAATGCTTAACTGTGTGTTTTTCTAACATTTGTATAGTGTCGGCGATAAAATGAGCTTATTTTGAGATGCTTTTATTATAATTACATTATAAAGTAAAAGTTATAATTTCGATTAAGAAAAGTTTGTGCTTAATTAGAAAAGTTTTGTTTACATAGATTTTGTTTCTTAAAAGCTTTTAACAGTATTAGCTTTCAAGAAAGATACTTTTACTTAAGTTGGATGCATAGATAACGGAGAATTACCAATTCACCATCCCTATTTTTAGGTCGTCAAATATTTTTATTGGTGATATTATTACGTCAAATCGTATTTTAAGTTTCGACATTGTAAGTTCATCTTGGACTTTACTGACATCGATAAAACTAGTGAGGAAATCTGAACGTGCCATTGATATAAGTGAAAACACCAATCGCCTTGAGCAACCGTGGTTATTAATGCAAGTGCCTTCTTTGTTTAAGAAGAGTTCTTTGCTCTGAAATAAGATAGAGTAGTATTAATGTTATTTATATAATGTGACTTTTAGCAAGGTAGACACCAAAAATTTTGTCTACGTAAAAAGATATTACATATTATTTGTTTTTGGTGTGGTTTGTTATGTATACTTACATTACTTAGGTACCAACACGTTATGAATATTTTATTATGACAAAAACGATATCAAATAAGGAACTCGATACGTGTAAGTAATATTAAATCGTCGAGTAAATGAGATTTCCTGAACTCCTCAAATGTATTAGGATATATTCCTTTGTACGGGACGTTTATTGTCGATCTGCGAATAGATATTAATATCCACTTCGTATAAATGAGTGCTTCTGTTATTGTAGATATGTTTCCTCATACATGAATACCTATGTACATACTTACGAGTTTTTCATGAGGTTATCAGAGCAAACAAACTGTGTTTACGCGGTCATGATCAATCTCAATACGTTTATCTAATGCACAATTCTACTAATTTATAAGTATTTTGTATCTAGTGTTTCTTAAATTGATGTACACTACTATGGCAGTAATAATAGAGCTTCGGTCAAAAATCTGTTCTCATCCAGACATGACACTAGCCTGGATCACAACGAGTTTAAGAGGTGTAAGTATGTCATTTGTAAATCTAGGTTTTTTCAAGAAGTTTTCTTTCATAGATGTCTAAAATAAAGTTAGAACACATTATGAATTCGGAAAGACGTATTGTTCAGTGCCTGGATTCGAAACCCTGTTATACGAGAGGAGGGATTTTGACATTTCATTGTTAGAATGTCTGCTCATAACCCAGCATGCATAATTCTTCTCTTACTCTAATAGATTCTTCAAAAATTTAATAACCATCAGCTAAACATGTTTGTCTCAACTTCTTAAAAAAAACAAACAAAACGTTTCATCGGCCATTAAGTATAATATCGCGGATTTACGCCCCTAACGGATGACGTTTGCATAAACATTTCACAGTAAATAAAAAACAACTGTGGAGTGCGAATCTGGAAGTGGGAGCAACAGAATCAGAAGGGCGGAGTTCGCTAGCTTTATCCTCATGAGAAATTAACCGATCCATTAGTTTTAATTCACTCGACGCCCGCGCGGGTTCGTTATTTCTGCTATATTCAGTATAAAAATGCGTTAAAACATTGCTATTGCGCTCAACTGCGGAATAAAACTGAGATATGGAGTGTAAAGCGCAATATTGTAGAGTTATGCTGAGTGGTCCGTGCAATGCAACGGGTTTGATCGAGACTTCTCTGTTTATTACCGAGCTACTTAATGTTGAGAGGAGAAAGTTTTCTAAAGGATTTGTCGTAATTTTCATAGGAAGCTTGTTTTAGGTCCTACTTTTATTTCGTACTTAATTCCGTTTGTTGTCGTAGATTTACTATAACAATATTATTATGCTACATAGCCATTATTATTTAGGTTGTCTCATGTTTCACTATGATTTCAGTCATGTGTATTTCCACTATATGTACTGTATACAAGGTGTATTTTTGGTCTTCGTCATACCAAAAATACACCTTGTATAATCAGTATGATTTCTCATGCTAAAAAACAATTTCGCCTACAGTACATTCAAATTCTTTGCCTTTGAAAAACATCTACAAATATTACTTCTACCAAACATGTAAATTTTGGCAATGTTACTTACTTCTAACGATTTATGCGAAGACATGGACATAAAATATCTCTGCGTAAAATAGAAGCAAAAAACAACATCCATACTTATAAATGGGAAAGTGTGTGTGTCTGTTTGTCCGTCTTTCACAGCAAAATGGATCAACGAATTGACGTAGCAAAGCCGCGGGTAAGTAAGGTAAAAGGTAGTGTCGTATAAGTTGTAAGATAAATAGAATGGTTCTTCAATTCAATTTGTTATTGCAGTATGGCTACCAACAATACATAGCAAATGGAAAAGTGTCATAGAATTTAAATCCAGGGCCAACCGGAGAGCAATTTTGCTCTCCGGTTGGCTTGAACATTTTGATGATTCTAATAATGAATAGTTCATTATTAGAATCATATTCTCATATTTTTATTTATCATATTCTTAGCCTTTTCTCAACTAAGTCGGGGTAGGCTTCCAGTCTAACCGCATTCAGCCAGAATATCAGTGTTTCACGTGAAGCGACTACCTATTAGACCTCCACAGCCCAACTACTGGGTGACACGATACCCCTTTGTTAGACTTATCAGACTTTCTGGTTTCTGACTACCTGTAAAGTTCAAAGTTCTACTTATGACAACCAGAGCTAACGGTTTTACGTGCTTTCCGATGCACGGGATTTCAGTGATGTCCAAGATAAACTTTGAAAAGCACATATGAACTGCAAAAGTCCATTGGTACTTGACCGGGTACGAACTCGTCCTTCGAACAACCTCTAACATGAGAGCAGTGGCGGCGGCGTAAGGGGGGGCGGCCGGGGCGGTCCGCCCCGGGTGCCAAGCTCCAAGGGGTGTCAAGGTGTGTCAACGGGAATGTCAACTCAGTCGCGTGGATTACTTTATTGTGGTCCAACGGACCCTGAGGCTTCTGAAATTACTTGGAAAATGGGACTATTCTGAGACTGTTCCAAATCTAGCGCTGTGTCTAAGATTTTTTTAACTATTATTTGTTCAGTTATTTTGTTATTTACGTACATTGTTTTCACATATATATATGCACAAAAATAATGTAACCAAGATTATGAAAAACATGTTTTTTTTAAAAAGAGTGTCCGTGGAATTTCTTGCCTGTTCTTCTCCATAGAAATCTACGTTTTCAGGCAATTAGCGTCACATTTCTGACTGACCGACCGACTCTATGACAATTCATTAGTTCCTGTAAATGGTCTAAGTGAAATAAATGCCTTGAATTCTGATTATTTTTTAATTTTGGTAGTCGCATATCGTAAAAATGCTTTTACCAAAAGAAAAATAACCGACTTCAAAAACTAAAAGCACAAAAATAACTATTTTGGAAGTTGGTGGCAACACATCAAAAAGACCGGCAGAAGAAAAGCCACCGACTTCCGAAATAGTTATTTTTTTTTTGGAAAAAGCTTTATATTTTTTACTTTATAGTTAGTCTCAATGTCTGACTACGTTTTAGATAACTTTCAAAAAAAAATGTACGTTTTCTATAAAAATTGAGGAGTTCCCTCGATTTCGGCATGATACCATCATTGGATCCTGGACCTGATGACAATGGACCATTTGGGAAGTCTACCCTTTCAAACAAAAAAAGAATTATTCAAATCGGTTGTAAAAAAAAAAGTTCTGAGAAAAACTTATTAAAATATTTCTCGAATCGAGTATTTACAGAAAAAAACCAATTACCTACAACTTGCGAGAAAAGCGAGTTAAAGATTTGTTCATAGAAAGGTCATTTTCGTTTATCAAAAGCAGCTCTTTGATTAGGAATTCAAAAAATATAAATAGCTAACGTTGAGTAGCTATTTAGTAGAGTAGGTTTGACTTAATTTTATGGTAGGGCCAATATGGAAAAAATATAAAAAAAACAACTAACTAGCAGTTCCCCGCGGTTTCCCCCGGGTTAAGTAAGGTCTTTGGTTACCGCTTACCGCTACGTTCACGGTATGTTACTCCAAAGATGTATTAAAATCCATTCGGATGTTTTGGTGTGGGTATAAGTAAGCTATGTTGAATTAAATCTGTTATGTACTTTTTGGGTAAAAAAGCAACAAACATCCATCCTCCTACTCTCACAAACTATTTCTAATATTAGGAGAAAATCAAGTTTCACAGTGAAGCGGAGGAAAAGAGAAACGAAACATTCTATTCAAAACAACAATATTACGCGTCATGACAATAATCAGACTGCGGAGACAATAAATATCTCCAACAAGACCTGTACAATAAGACGAAGAATCCTCTCACAATAAAGTATGTGTTTTATCTACAACTAATTAAAGACGAAACACTCTAACTGCGCTAAAATACAACACCCTTAAACTTCGTATATTGTATCTACCCCTTAATTGCGTCTGCGTCCACGAAACATGCGTAAACGAGTTTTGTTTCATTAAAGGTATAATTTTCCTAAGTCTCATTACTTCGGTGGACGTACGCAAGGGCAACAAAGACTGGCCAACCACCTCGCAGAGTTTACGACCAGCCTGCAATATTGTGCGTGGAAACTTAATGAAAAAGAAACACCGTATTGGCGGTACATAGGAACATTCTAGACCCTTGCTCGGAACAGAAACTATGCAATACTGCCTAATAAAGAAAAGGAATGGACGAACTGAGTGGGATTAATGTTTTTGTGTTTCATACAAATCTTGAGCCCTCGCTTGATGAATTTATCTGATAACTAAAAGGTTGTTTACGTTCTTGGTTCTTATGGCCATAGATTTAAATGCCAGTAGTTTTTGGATGTGTCCGACAGGTCCAATGAAAATACTTTGGACTAATTTATCTGTAAACAATCTCGGCTAAAAGGTAAAAGGGTCTCATAAACTATGAGAAAAAGGTAGGTATACGTTTCGGAGAAAATACGACACGGTAAATGCTTTAACGTAATAAACCGACACAATTCTGATACTTGGAAACGATGAAAATTATGTGGGCAATATAGAAATTATACATAATCTATAAATTAGATTTTGGCTCACGGAATGTTGAAATTCCTTTACCACTTAGTCTATTTTTAGACATGAGAGAATCTAATTTAGAGTATGTAATAACAATCAATTGTTAAATTAAGAAACAGCGTGGTTACAACAATATTGATTTCTTAGCCTTTAGCAGTGTTAGCTGTTTTAGCAGTGTATTGTTATGATTCTAACATTGACTAAGTCATACAAAATAATTTCTAGTTGTACTGTAAGTACCTAAATATTTTCCTTTGAAACATTTATGATTACATAGCCATATTTGACTTTATGTTTGTAATTGTAAACAATTTGTCGCAAATGTAAGTAACAATTATTTCAGACCTTAATATAATTTTACTTACACGTGCCATCGCTATTCTAAGAATAGTTTGATATTAACTACGGTGCTTTTAATGTCAACATTGTTACATATCATCAAATATAAGGAAAATTTAAGGAAAATGTCAGAACTAGCGAGGTAACCGCAGCGTAGGTCGCTAATCTCATAGTTTTGATGATGAGGTTAGTGCCTTTAGCATCAGCATACATCCAGAAAACACAGTGCCCTCTTACCAGACACTGTGTGTAGGCAGGAAATAGTGCCACGTGTAAGTATATTCACTCATCAAATACCTACTTCTTTATATTTAACCAAAATTTGACGCGCCAGTTGATCTAATAGTTATTGATGTGTGATCCTGACTGCTAAGCCGGAGGTCGTGGGTTCAATTCCCGCACAGGACAAACTTTGTGTGATGATCATGAGTGTTTGTTCTGGGTCTGGGTGTAATTTATCTATAATATGTATGTATTTATAAATTATACAAGTATGTTGATCAGTTGTCTGGTCACCATAGTACAAACTCTGTTCAGTTTGGGATCAGATGGCTGTGTGTAAGTTCTCCCAGGATATTTATTTTATTCAATTTAATTCTATGTATGGCTAAGACGGCAAAAAGGGTTTACGTGTGGTGATAGAAAAGATATACATAATATAATGTATATCTTTTATAAAGCTAAAGAGTTGTTTGTTTGGTTCAACGCACTAATCTCAAATAAAAAAAACCGGCCAAGAGCGTATCGGGCCACGCTCAATGTAGGGTTCCGTAGTTTCCCGTTCGTCACAATAAGTGTTCCCACTTAGGCGATTCGCACACTGCCCCGCATGATGCAGCGTAGCGCGTGGATGCGTGTTCTTCCGTTGCTTGTAAGTATCTCCGTTTGTATGGAAAACACGCACAGTCTAACACACTGAAAATGCATCCACGCGCGTTCATGCGGATCACGCGCATACACGCGGAGAAACATGCACCCCCGCGCGTAGGTGCGGGGCGAGCCGCAAGGTATGGCACACCGAATCCCGCAGTGCCGCGCGTGATTTTGAATGGGCGTGACGTGTGAATCAATGAGAACGAGAGAACGGCGAATAAATGAGAGCCGCCGTGCGTGAATCTACAAAACGCACCTACGCGCGTGAGTGCGCAAAAAACCCGCACGATGATGCAGATCTGCACTCCCGCAGGAACGCGCGTAGGTGCGTTGACACGCAACATGCAGCGTGGTCCGGGGCAGTGTGATAATCGCCTTATAAGTAAAAAAAAAGGCTATTTGTTACGTTGACATACTAAGTACGCAGAAATTATTTTGTACAACCTTTTTGTCTTTTTTGTACAAAAACTGTTATTTCTATCAAGTTCAAAATAATTTTCCTAGAAAGTACTTATAAGTTAGAGGAGGGGGGACGCTTTAATTTTTCCTTTTGGAGCGATTATTTCCGATATTATTGACATTATCAAAAACTGATTTTAGTAAACCCCTTTTCATTTTTAAAATAACTATCCAACAATATATCACACGTCAGGGTTGAAATAAAAAAAAACACTCCCCTCTTTACATATAGGGGGCTACCCTAATTAAACATTTTTTTCCAATTTTTATTTTACCACTTTGTCGGCGTGGTTGATATACATATTGGTACCAAATTTCAGCTTTCTAGTGCTAACGGTCACAGAGATTAAGCGAGGACGGACGGACAGACAGACAGACATAGCGAAACTATAAGGGTTCCTAGTTGACTACGGAACCCTAAAAATGTGTTGAGTAGCTCATTTATCAAGAACACTTTATTCGATCGATCAATTTAACATCACGCTAAAACATACGGGGACGGAGTAGTAGGTAACAAAATATAACGTATTGGATAGAATATCCAGCCTACATTTTACATCTACGTCGAACAAAACTAAGTACATAGTTGTTGAGAATAAAACTCACTGAATAAAAAAGGGACAATAAAACTGCATTGTTATAAAAGCGACGGAACCGTTCTGCGAGTCGAACAGTTCGATAGTAATCGCATTACTAGGGATCAAAACTACATCGATATTTTTGATGGACTTATTGATATTACACTCAATTTTTATTGAGATGCTCACATATATTCACATTTAGAAGCATAAAACATTTTAAGTGAAACATAGTGACGATCTGTGTCGGCAGTCATTTGAAGATATAACTAAAAGGAGAACAGAGGTGGCCTTGCGTGTCTCAGTTATTAAATACACTATGAGCACTGCTAACTGATACTCGCGCGTGCTACTGGTTTTTGACACATGTGCATCATTGGGAACACTATAAAGAGCACAGAGGTGGTCTTGCACATCTCAGTTATTAAATACACTATGAGCACTGCTAGCTGATACTCGCGCGTGCTACTGGTTTTTGACACATGTGCATCATTGGGAACACTAAAAGGAGCATAGAGGTGGCCTTGCGTGTCTCAGTTATTAAATACACTATGAGCACTGCTAACTGATACGCGCGCGTGCTACTGGTTTTTGACTCATGTGCATCATTAGGAACACTAAAAGGAGCACAGAGGTGGCCTTGCGTATCTCAGTTATTACCCTTCGCGCGTTTTAAAAATATAACAATTGTTTTAACAATAGCTTAGGTACGAACGTAGTACTTATTGAATTCAAAGAGTTAAATACATCATGAGCACTGCTAACTGATACGCGCGCGTGCTACTGGTTTTTGACACATGTGCATCATTGGGAACACTAAAAGGAGCACAGAGGTGGCCTTGCGTGTCACAGTTATTAAATACACAATGAGCACTGCTAACTGATACGCGCGCGTGCTACTGGTTTTTGACACATGTGCATCATTGGGAACACTAAAAGGAGCACAGGCGGCCTTGCGTGTCTCAGATATTAAATACACTATGAGCACTGCTAACTGATACGCGCGCGTGCTACTGGTGTTTGACACATGTGTATTAATGGGAACACTAAAAGGAGCACAGGTGGCTTTGCGTGTCTTTGTTATTAAATACACTATGAGCATTGCTAACTGATACGCGCGCGTGTTACTGGTTTTTGACACATGTGTATCATTGGAAGCACTAAAAGGAGCACAGATGGCCTTGTGTTTCTCAGTTATTAAATACACTATGAGCACTGCTAATTGATACGCATGCGTGGTACTGGTTTTTGACACAGGTGCATGTTTAGGAACACTAAAAGGAGTGTGTATTGAACTGTAGATGAGCATTGGTAATTACGCGTCAGTACGATAAGTTTTTGACATAGGTGCAGTAGCGGAAACTCTAAAAGGTGAGCGACTGGGCTTGCGAGCCCGTGCTGATCGAGTGTACGAGCGTCTCAATGACCAGCTCTGACTAAATGAGTTTTTGACATAAGTGCAGTAATGGTAACTAAGAAAGGTGTTCCGGGTGGTACTATTGGATATTAGTTTTTTTTTGTTCCATGTCGAATGCCCGGAGCGGTTACGCTTGTTTTCGGAATTCGTAACTGATATTATTACGGTAATTATATATTTCATGATTGTCTGACAGTTTGAGTACACTGTGTCGTATACCCGAATGTTGCTTCGTGGCCGATGTTCCATCAGGTCGTTGATCTCCGTAGGTTCTTAGTAAACCTTACGATGAGTGACAGTTCATGCGTGCTCTTTCTGGAAAGGTTTAGCCAAACATTGTCGTTCTTTCTTCAAAATATCACGTCGGACATTAACCTCATGATTTGATATAAAAGGTTTATTTTAACGCCAACGGATCTGTTAGTCTAGTTTTAGCCAAATAATTCTTATCAATAGAAATAGCACAGTGGCGCATAATTAAATAAGCGAAAAATCGCAAATATTAAAAAAAAACGAGCTAAGAAAGAACTGAAATACAAAAAGAAAAGTTAAAAATGTACATCATAACCACAAAATATTACTTATTTATTCATAAAAATAAAACAAGCTTCCTTCTACGTTATTCCATAGTGTCGACAGGAAAGAAATCGCGAGACTTCACGCCTGTCAGTCTATCAAAGGTGTTGTCAACACGCTTTCCAATAACGCTCTCATACGCTTTAATATTATACACGTATATAAAGCGAATGGAAATCGACTTACTATCAATTTGTATCAATAGAATATGAAACGGGGAATACGAAAAACGTTTTGTGGCAAAGTAAACAGAATCTCCTGGAGGCGAAATCGTTTTATAAAATAAAGTAAGTCCAATAATTCAACACTTCGTCGCTCCTTAGAGGGCGTGAGATATAAAATGAAGAAAAACGTTCCTAATTCAGTTTGCTCCGGCGGACGGTGTACTCCGCAGCCACTGGGTCTTTATATCGAGTGGAAGAGGAAATAATATCTATCGATGGATGGGGACTTCCTACAGTTGGCTTTGAAAACGACGACTTCGCTTACTCAACGTAATGGCAGTGATCGTAGCATTCGTAGCACCGTATATTAAACTAAGAAAAAGTCTGTTCTTTCTTCCTATTTGATAGTTCTATTTCGTTCCTAGATCGTCAGCGGAGGCGTAAAATTAAGTCCGTGTCTCGTCTGTCGCAGACGCAGCGAGAAGATTAATCCTAAAGGTAGCGAAGAAATAAATAATGTATAACTTGGTGCCTAAGAGCGTACAATTGAAGTGTGAATAAACAAAGAGCGATATATATACGTACTTTATTTAATGCATTAACCGACGCTCCGCTCCGAATCCGGGGCTTGAATACAAGACGAATTGAGTACATTATCTACAGTAACATTCCCGGGCTAGTTAGCTCCTTGTTCACAGTGGAAACTTGTCTACGTCGCCTTCAGAAACGCGGGGGAGGGCATAGGAGTGGCTTTTATGCACCCAGCGCCACGCAAATTGTAGCGGAATGCCACGCTTCTAGACTGATTGCAGAGTCTGTACATTATGTACCGCGGGCGATGTGAATACCCGTGGTGAGATGTCGAGTAGTTTCTATACAAAACAAACTCTTCAATAATTCAGGCTATGTTAACTGAGTGAATACCAAACGGGAGTAAGTTAGCATCATGCTTGTTAACAACTTGCAGTTTAGTTGGCTATCTGCTATTTTGAATATTTACTACGTGTGTAGTACCTAATCTATTTTGAGTGGTCAGCGGGCATATTTTGCCATTTCTGTGAAAAAGGTTTGTTATTTTACAAAAAAGTGATCAGCACCTCTAGACAAGTGGCATTGTGGAATAGCTTCTATGTATACTTCGTCTTTTTCTATACAGATTATATAGATTACTTCGGTCTGTGTATCTTATGAAATTGGCTGCTTTCCTAGGATAGTACACTAACACTTTTCCTATTAACCTGGGAGTTTCATAAGCTTGTGTTGGGAGTTCACAATATACGGTACACAAAGTTTTAAGCTCGTTCTCATATAATCTCCAGTTCATACATTTTCTGGGTGGAGATTAATCGTGGATAAACCACATCATTACATACTTAGGTATTTGAGGCTTCGAATTTATTTGTCTATTTAGCGACGATATTATACTTTGATATTGATAACTTCTAATTACTTTTGTTGTTAATTCGATCGCAAAACTTGTGAGCCTCTTTAATTAAACGGTATATTATTATTATCTCTGTTTATATACCGAACACGACATAATAATGATATGTTGGAAGGACAGCTATTATAATTTATTCACGTTAAGATTGTCTACTTACCTACATTAAAATCAATCAGTTCTTAAAACCTAAGTACGTAATTTTGAACCAATCTTAAAAACAGTTTTAATAAAAAAGTTTAATGTTCTAAACACTGAAAACAGTTTAGTATTGTGTTATGAAAAACTATGTGTGTAGGTAATTAAATAATTACTAAGCATTCATATTTAGAGTTAAAAAAGAAAAATAAAAACCTTTCAAAGGTTCAGTCCTTCGTACAACTGGCTGTCTATCAAAACCATTTTTGTTAAGAACGTGAAAGTTTTAAATTGCAATAAATATTATAAACACAGTTCTGCTATTTCTAGAGCTATAAAAAAAGTTCTAAGTTAACACAATAGGGTATTACACTGAATAAGAGAAAAAATCTAAAAATATATTATTGAGGTAGCTTATGCAAAAAGCAGCCGAACAGTGTTAGTTTTAGTTCATAAAACTAGAAAATATTTTTTTAAATTCAATTCAAAGTTTTCAGTTTTTTTTTATCTGTTTTTGAACACACCGAAATACAGACCACAGACAGTGACAGCTGTCGACTGTCAACAGTGTCAACTAGACGTCACTATTTGTTTTATTTATAACCTCCTAATACGATCTTTATTATAAAAATATACTTTTTCATGAAAGTTATTGTGAAAGATATTTTAGATGGCTAAAGCACATAGGTACTTACATCAAAGTGATATTTACTAAAGTACAAACGGGTTTTTATGGTGTAATAGTTGGAATACTCTTCCCACAACTTTTAACCATTGAGTTATAATGTACTTCGTACTAGAGGAGTCACCTCAACACAATTTTTTGTAACACGAGTTAGAGTGCATGCACCCTAACTCACTTAGTCTATGCCGAGCGCTTGCAGCAGCTAGACGATTTCGAGTGCAAAGTTTTGTTCAAAAAATATGCCTTCGTGTGCATTGAGATACTGTTCAAACAGCTTGAGAAATATAAATAAAATTCAAGGAGTGATTTTTTACCATTAAGTTCAAAATAATCATGCCTAATTTTATTATTTGTAATTATTATTGGAAAGTATGACGAGTCACCTCGACGGCGGCCATCTTGATGTTAATATCAAAGAGTAAAATATTTGTTGCATGCGCAGAATGGACACTATCGTTGGGTAACGTTAAACAGTTTACGAACAGAAAAAAAGAAAAAGTTTAAAGAAAATGTTAATCATGAGAAAAAAATATTATTAAGTAATATTGATATTTTTTATTTATTAAATATATATTATTTTTAATTATGGATTAAATTTATTCAGAAGAATTTCAGCAAAGTCACGTGATTACCAATAGAATATTCACGAATATGTTCCGTTCATTTCAAGGAAAACGAGAAATACACCACAAATATAATTATGTTATACATTTCTTATTTTAAATATAATTATTTCTATAACGATACCCATAATGCACAAAATATTATAAAAGAAGCCTATAGAAGTCAACTTCAAAAATATGTCGCATCTGCGCGCATTGGTGTTATCTATGGCACCCGTTTGCACTGCGCATGCTCCGCTGTCACCAAATTACGCGCCATATTTTGTTTGAAATAGCTCCTCTAGTACGTAGTACATTATAACTCAATGCTTTTAACTAAGTTTTTCTTAATATGAAACAGTTAACACTAGAATTCACAATTATTCCGATGTTTTCACACTTGTGTTCTTGCATTCCGGAACGCACACCAACGGTAAGTCGAACAGTAACTAATTTTTTAGATAAAAATAATAATAATCATGTAAAATATCACAGCGCATTTGTTTATTTACACGACGTGAGGACGTCATATCGCCAAAGCAAAACCACGCCCACGGCGTTTTCCGTTTTTGGAAATTTCCGCGCGAAATTTGAAAATACAATTTTTAAAAGCGTTTTTAGGGTACTTAGCGTTTAAATAAAAATTTAGGATTTTTTAATGGTTTCTTAGTACTGTAGGAGTTATATGAACAACTTAAAAAAAAAGAGTGTAATACCCCATTAAAAGAAACGGTCGTTTATACCTCATATTTTGACCCTCGCAAGGGAATTAAAATCTTGTTGATCTAAAAACGTGACTTGTCAAAATGCGTCTTTCAACATAAGTAACGGAGACGGACTGACTAAAAATCGTAAAGTAATTGGGACTATTTTGTGTTCCATACGTTTGTTCGGAACCCCGTAATGGGTTGCAACTCGCACTTGGCCGGTTGTGTTTAGAAACGTTTACGCTTATAATATTAAGACCACATGATAGAACAACTGTTATTCTAAACCGATCCTTTAGGATGTGTTGTTAAAGTAGAAAACATTTAAGTTACGAAAGTTTCTGCAAAATGGGCAAACTTGGAAAAAGTACTATATATTTGGCCTGCTGTCAAAATTGAGGTTTTTAACATATGAACATGCATTTTTTTGATATTTCTTTACATTCCATGCAAAGAACACTACATTTGTCAATGATATATCACAGTCATAAATTGACAGATAATTATTTAAAAAAATATTTAATTTTAAATAAAAAATATCAAGAAATCTGGGCAAAGCTGTACGGTTTTACAGTATAGTTGTGGTGTACTAATGGACCCATATTTCGACATCACTTTATTTTCCGTATTGTGTGTACAAGTAGTGCTACCTAGATTTCACAAACACACTAAACAAAACACGCTGGAAAACAAACGAATAGTGTGTTTTTAATAGACTAGGATCCCAGTGCAGCCCTAACTTCGTTATTTCAGAAGTTGAAAATAATATGTAAAGGCATTATGTTAAGTACTAATGTTAACATTATGTTAAGGCATTATGTTAAGTAATATATGTATATGCCTTTACATATATTATTAAACTTTTTATATTTTTTTAAGGTTTTTTAGTAACCTGATATCAAAACGATATTTTCGAGTAAGTATGTCATTAATTGGAATTGCTAATAAATAAAATAATAAAATAAATATCCTGGGACCACTCACACACGCTTATCTGATCACAAATACACCATGGCAACCAGACAACCTATATACATAAGTACTTATTTAGTTATAAATACATATTACATATAAATTAGACCCAGACACAGAGTTTGCATTTTCACACACACAAAGTTTGTCCTGGGTGGAAATCGAACCCACGACCTTCGGCTTAGCAGTCGGGGTCACTAAATACTAGACCAACAACCCGTCAAAAAAAATCAAATGTTTTTAATTTTTTTTTAAGTGGTGTTGCCTCGCTTACAAATCTGAGTAGAAATATCCGAAACAAATTTGATTTTATTTAAAGTCTAAACAATTGTATCAGTCAAATCGAATACCATGTAGGTAATACTAGCATATTGCTAACGTGATCCATAGGGTGTCGGGATCTTGGACTAAAACGAACGGTGTGTTTTTAACGTTCTGCCTTCCATTTCGATGTTTTGCCATTTAGCTCTTGTTGTCCTGCTGGGATAAAAAGTCCAACAATATTGTTTCCACATACACAAAAACAGAAACTGAATAGATTTTTATTTGGGAAAACTTGATAACAAGAACTGATGAAATCAACAAGCTTTGGTTGATACAAAGTTTATTAAACATATTTTTTTTAATAAACCAGATTCAGACACGTTTGAATAGCCAAGCGGTAAGCCGTAGGTAAGGTCCTACTTTAATTACTCTACTATGAAATTTATGTTACCTACTTATGTTAAATCTAAGGGGCAATGTGAGACAAAGACTTGGGGTAGAATATAATAACAGTATCAATTCAAGTAAATTGAACGTCACCGCCTGGTTTATTCAATGCTCCTTGTCTATGTAAATATAACCTACTAGGTTATTATAAACAGTCAACAAGCTTATATTTTACTACAAAAATATTTCTTACTAGCTTTCACGCGTGGTTTTGCCCGCTCGAATTTCCAAAAATCCTTCCTTAGTCGCTACCTACTCTTCACAAAGAACACACTCCAAGTTTCATGGCTCTAGCATAAGCGGTTTGAACTATGCGTTGATAAATCCACAGTCTGTCAATCAGATTAGTCACATTCATACTAATATTATAAATGGGAAAGTGTGTCTGTATGTATGTTTGTCTTTCTTTCACGGCAAAACGGAGCGACTGACGTGTTTTTTAAGTGGAGATAGTTGAAGGATGTATAAATAGTTTCAAACTGCAATTATTTAACCCAGTTACTCTAGCTACATATTTCAGATATTCTTCTTTAAAATGCAGAAGAGGCACACTTTCTAAACGTAAATCTGGCACTAGATTGTACTAGGCTAACATCGACGTTAGGCTACAAATATTGCTTGGATGAAATACGGCGATCGTAACACGTATCTTGCAAGTTTTGCTAGCCATGTTAACATTGCGAGCTTATACCTAGAGATGCATCTACATATTATATCGATAGGAGTGGCTGATCCAGGA
Organism: Athetis lepigone; assembly: GCA_033675125.1. NCBI lineage: Eukaryota > Metazoa > Arthropoda > Insecta > Lepidoptera > Noctuidae > Athetis > Athetis lepigone. Next base: position 12,789,907 of record CM066236.1, read on the forward strand.
GTGAGCAACTTGGTACCGTCAATATTACAAGTTTTTAATTATGGTCACCACCTTCAAGGCGAACAATGTATAGAATACTTATCTTCTTAGTTAAAAATCCGGACAAAATCCATGTCAGACTCGCATATTAATGACGGAATAAAGAAAGGGTACTTACCTACTTAGCATGTACTTTAGGTTCCAACTTCAACTCTAAATGAACCTTTGTACTTTAGGTTCATATCGTGCACTTGACTTCTGACAGTTGTGTAATAGTGACCGGTATAGTGCTTAGCACGAAATAAGTATAAAAGGTGCGTGGTAAGTAGAAATTAGTGATGCAACACATACGAACATTTGTATTCGCGGAATAGTGTCATGATGGTGCGATTTCACTTGGTGTATTTGGCAAAATATTTGCTTGCTAGGTGCCACACAATAAGAACCTTATTCTAATATCACTGGTGTATATTATATAGTTTGTATGACTCAAGTGACGTCGCATCATGACATTATTAACCAAATTTTGGCTAAAACAGAACCCAGCTTTCGCATTTGGCAGGAATGCCAGGATAATAATATTGAACTAGCAGAAATAGAGGATCCACTTTCAATATTTTAATAAATTAGATACGAGTTAAACATTAAATTACTTAACGTGTTTCATTTCCTTCGACTAATAATTGCCTGCAGCTAAATTAATTTCATAGAATCGGTATTCGCCGAATAGTACAATTAGTACCCGTTTTCGTGAAATCAAAATTCTGGTATATTATAATAGCACTAGCCACCAGTCCCAGCTTTGCACCAGTGTTATTTTTTTTTAAATTCCGGCTTTTTTCTACTACTTTAATATGCAAGTGTTAGACATACCAGTATACACCTTACTCAAAATCACTCAAAATCCGTTACGAAGTTTTAAATAAGTATAAACATAATATAAGGACTTGTAGAAATACTCATTGTGAAAATTCTATTCATTACGGTTCAGGATGATCCGCTGATAGACAGATGGACAGTTGGACGGATAGCGTCTTTTGGAAACAGAACCTTAAAATTCTTAATAATGTAATAACGTAATCTAAACAAAGAGCATTTATTTTAGATGTAAGTAATCATTTTTTTATTAAATTTTGGACGGCCTTTAATCGTTCATCCATAAATTTAAATAAAATTCGATTATGTCGACGCCGTGACCGCTAGTCACACGGGACCCGTTGTAAACTTCCGACTAATCCATTTTGATACTTGAAGCAAGAACTTACAATATTCAGGATCAAAAGCAATAGGTTATAATTATGCATGTGTTTCTAATGAAGTTATGAAAGAATTTACATAATTTGCAGTTTTAATGTAATTCGGATAGTGTATAGGTTATATTTAGGTATACTGACTGAAGTTAGTTTCCAGTTTCCATTAGAGTTGGTCCTGTAGTGTCCCCGAATGCTGCCCGTAGTCATCTCTCTTAATTTTCTACAACTTTTGAAATAGCCATAATCAAGCGGTGTGGGTAGTTTATTTTAATTTGAATGAAACTGTTATTACATTCAGTATGCAAGCGGTGCTTTTGGAATTAAGGATGCAAACATTTTGTTGCGTAACATTAACTACTTCATGCTACGTATCGTTATGCAAGCTTTGCTATATTTGAAAATATATAGGTAATTTATACAGGTTACTGATAACCCGATGTTTTTCCGGTAGGAAGTGATAGAGCAGCCAAAATGCAACTTTAACCATCCATATATGTATCGGCCGATACCGATACGATGCCGTTCACCGTTTCTGAGTTTTGCAAAATTATATGAATTTTTGCAAAAATATTTGGTTTGGCCATTTACCTACGACATAACCTATACCATAGCAATACTTAGTAACAAATCTTAACAACCTTCAATAAATGTTTAATAACTAATTCGCTAATTTTAACATAACCATAAAACTATAAGCTTGCCATATTTTAGTTTTATTCCTAACTTAAATATAACATTAAATGTTTCTAAATGCATCTAATAAAAACATTTATTTTTACTGAGAAGAAGTTATTGCATAAGTTTTGCAGTTCAAACAGGTGGCTAGCTCGGTAAGCCCGGCAGAGGTATGCAAATACAACTGCTACTTGCTTTTTAACCACGGATCACTGTATTCACTTAAATAGAGATACAGTCAGGCTCGCTTTTTAAATAATATTATTATGTATCTCACTGTTGGTGGTCTGTGCGTTGAATTTTTCGGTTCCTTATAAATGGTTGATCTAAATGGCGTCAATACATACGGCATGCTTGTGAATGGGCACTGTCATTAATGTTTGGTCATCTCTTAACTGCCAAAAAAATAATCAACTTTTTTTTGTAGTTACATTTTATGTTGACTTTAAGCTTTATTGTTTTCACACATAAGTGACACGGTTGATTTTAAACGATATTGTTAAACTTGATATATATTTGATAAGAGTGTTCGAGAAGTTTATTGCTTGTTCTTCTCCTTAGAAACAAACCTGCGGTTTAGCACAAACAACTAGCTTCAACTTTGTGGCTAACCGAACGATTCTTTGACAGTTCATTGGTATATTTAAATGGTCCAAGTGAAATAAGTGCCTTAAATTATGTTTTGTTTATGTGATCGGTTAATAAACCTTCAAAACCTATGGTAATGGTAGATGTAACTACTGAATCTAAAACTTAAAATAACACAATAACAATGAGTTCGAAAAGTAGCCAGTTCGTTCCCTTAGGCGCGAATTATCTTCTGAACTCCGCAAGTAATTTTGAACTTATTTTAATAGAACAAAGCTTGTAACATGACTTAAACTTTATAACTAAGAGGAGGTTTGTGTTGTAAGGATATTACAATTTTTCTTCCTGATGCACTGCGAAAAGTTTCTTCACTTGGTTTCATTGTTTTTCTGCAACGGTTTATTAAATTGAGTTACGGTAAATAACTCTAGAAAGAATTTTTTTGCCACCGAATAATTTTTATATAAATAAAATACCTAAGTTCTTATTCTTAGTATATTGAATTAGCTTTTCTACTTGACTAAATTTAAAGTATCGATGCATTTTATTTCACCATTTAAAAAACTTAACAACAAACGAACTCATAAACGTTTTCTTGAAATTGCTTGTTTTCCTTCGCATAAAACAAGGTAATTATTTATTACTAGCTGCTGCCCGCGACGTCGTCTGCGTAAAGGCTTCAACTCCGCCCCCGTATGTGATAGCGTGATAATATATATGTACATAGCTTACAATTATGTTGACCTGACCTCTTGGTAATATTCATGCAAAATTTTAAGTAAATCCATGCAGTCCTTTTAGATATTAGCTCGGACATACATACAGACAAACAAACATCAAAAGATATTTAACGTTCAAGCGATTTTTTTGTCAATAATATAATCTCCCCTTTCTCTTAAAGTTAAACGACTGGTTCGAAAAAAAAAACATGATGGTAAACCTTGGATTAAACCTTAAAAGAAAGCTATAACGATTGTGAATTGTTACAAAACTTCTCTGTAAACTACGTTTGTAGTTTTTCTCTCAGCAGCCAAAATATACAGAGAATTAGGAGTGGCAGGCCCGTGTGAGAAGCAGCTCGTCCTGAGGTCGACACCCGCAGCCTTCAGCGTCTGCCCGTGCGACTTGTCATGGCAAAGCACACACTCACAGGGAACTGCACGCGTTTGAATCGGAAGGGGTAGTTGTGCGGTATGAGAGGAATACGTGTTATAAACACTGCATCGCCGACGCCACAACTCGTCAGAATTTCCGCTTCAATTATATTCCTTTGCAGTGAGATGACTTTGAGCCGGGTCCCGTTACACAGCTTCGGAGGGGACAGGTTCCGAAGAAGCATGATCGGGACGCCCTTCGACCTTCAGCTTAATGGTGTGCGCTGGAAGTCCACTTGCTGTAAGGAGTTTAGGAATTCTACGGGATAATGAGTGGCTTCATCTTGATCGTCTACAGTGTTTATGGACGTATAAACTACTTCGTTTCCATCAATTTCCGAGAGAATGCTTTCGTTGAATGGCTCGCTGGCACACCCAAGAATTCTGTTGGTTTGGTATTCGACTGATGTCCCCATACTCACAACAAATGAGTTCTTCTAAGGAGGCCACCACTCTACCGAGAGACTCTGGGAGCACCACCTGTTCACCTCTTTCCTCTGGTAGAGTGCCTTCGCCGAGACTTAGAGGAACATCTGAGATTTCTTGGGCACGTGGATTGCCACCGAGCTGAGCTCGCATATTGATGGTCAATCGCAGCCTATGAATTTGTGACCACAACGAAGATCGTTTCAACGAAGCATTCACCCCGTCAGCCCTAGACCCCCGCACAGGGAGTGTTTGCAAAACACCACTGAACAGAACTGTAACACCATCCATCAAGTGTTCAATCCTGCTGTTGTCCTGCAGGGTTCTGTTCACGGCCTCCACTGCTTTCCTATTAGCCATCATGCACTCATCCCATACGATCAGAGAGCAATCACTGAGCACATATCCCTTGTCACTGTTACGGGATACCCCACAAACAGGCATTTCGGCGCTTTCTAAATCTATGGGTATTTTGAACATGGCATGCGCTGTTTTGCCACCAGGAAGCAGCGTAGCAGCGATTCCTGACGATGCGACAGCAATGGTAATTTTGCCTTGCCTCCTGACCTCTGCAAGAATACCAGTGATAATCAATGTTTTCCCTGTTCCACCAGGAGCATCCAGGAAAAATATTTTACCCTGGTCGAGCCCAATGCTTTCCAGAACAGTATCATATATTTGTTTTTGCTCTGAGGTGAACCTAGTGACGTGGTCATTTCGGATAGTGGTCATTAGACCCGAATCGTAATTGGTTTCGGCGGTGTACTCCCGATTTCCACGGTCTTTATGCGGTAATGATCTGGGAGCTGGTAACCCGTACTCTACCAGTGGTTTACCGCCGACTGAAAAAACCACATCTTGAAGTGAACTAAGACAGATGTTCAGCACGCGTTCATCAGTTACTTCGATTTCACCTTCGGAAGCAGGCCTTAAAGCTCGGAAAAAGTCCTCGGACAGCAGATGGCGGTACTTCTCCCACAAAGCTACCGGGTTCACGACTCCACAAAACACAAAGATGACGGCAAACAGAGGACGCATGCGACTGGGACTGTTGCTGACGCTCGCCTCCGCGAGGGTGTCAGTACTAAAAACATGAAATTGATGAAGAACTGATCATCATCATTAAACCGACTTAAAAAAAAGTAGGTTCTCTGTTCGACCTGTTTGTATGGGTGTTTGCCTGAGCCAATTTTGATGCGATTTTCAGTAAAGTGTTCGTTACATTCTGGGAAATATAACACTAATGGATTTAACCAACTTCAAAAAAAGTAGGTTCTCTATTTGACCTGTTTGTATGCATGTTTCTCCACCTTCATCGTGTAGATGTACTCCCAGCTTAAGTTATTTTATACATTGAAATCAGTGATAGCTTTGATATCCACATCAGATGTTTCTAATCTTCGATCTTATAAACCAGGAAATGCTTAACAGACCGAACAACTTTTGCTAAGAAATCATTCTTATTTAATGTGTTATGGTGTAGTTGGATGCTTGGAGTTCCACATTAGATGTTCTAGATCTTTAATTTTATACGTCAACAACAGAGAGTGCTCATCAGGCTGAACAACTCTTACTAAGACGTCATTCTTATATATATTAGGTATAGTGTACGAAGTTGGGCTCATGAAAGTCCACAACAGGTGCTCCAGATCTTTAATTTTCATACGTCAACAGAGAGTGCTCATCAAGCTGAACAACTCCTGCTAAGACGTCATACTTATATATGTTATAGTTTAGCTTGGCTCATGGAGTTCCACCTCAGGTGTTCCAAATCTTCAAGTTTATTCTCTCAAAAGAAATTGCTTATCACGTGAAGCAATTTTTGCTATGATACCATTTTTGTATCTCTTATAGTTTAGCTGGTCTGTTGCGGTCCTGCACCAGGGGTTCAAGTATCCAGGATAAGTTATAGCCTAAATGTCGCCCGGACTTAATACCTATACAACAAAAAAAAAACATTGAAATCCGTTGAGTACTTCCAAAGATAGCTGCGACGTCGTCAGCGTGAAGGCTCCAGCTCCTTTCCCGTAGGTGATAGCGTGATAATATGTAGCCTATGTTATGACCCGACCTCTTAGTAATATCCCTGCAAAATTTGAACTAAATCCATGCAGTACTTTTTGAGTTTATCCCGGACATACATACAGACAAACAAACAGACAAACAGACAAAAATTCTAAAAACTATATTTTTGGCTTCGGTATCGATTGTAGATCACGCCCCAAGTATTGTTTTAAAAAAATATTCAATGTACAGTTTTGACTTTCCTACGATTTTATTATATGTATAGATGACAGAACGACAAGCAATTAAATCTGTGGCTATGGACGTACTCTGCTTTTGGAGCAAGTCAGATGTTTTAAGCCGTGTCTCGGAAAATAATGAATTCTCCTAATCTTAAAAAATATATGGGGGACAGTGTCCTTTCCTTCTCCCCACTGCATTAGCATGGCCTTCTGTTCTATTTATACGGACACACATTTACTAGAACCTAACCTATCTACATCAATGGTCACAAAGCTTCGCGTTACGACAGTATACCAGGGGTCTTAGGCCCGTATTAATAGACGTCACTCAACTCCGAGACGCTCTCAAGTCTCTTGCTGTCCTTGACATTCTAAAGGGAAAAAATAAGGACAGCATTAAACTTGAGCGCGTCTCAGAATTGAGTAACGTCTATTAATACGGGCCTTAGTCTGCTATCACAACTAGGGCTTTCAATACCGGTATTACGGGATCCCGTAATACCGTAATCACGGATATATTTTGGTATTTTTTCAATACCGGTATTGAAGAGCCAATACCGTGATTACGGTATTACAATCTTTTTATAATTTTAATTATTATGGTTTGTGGTTTGTTGTAATAAGTAGCAGGAAGCTGTATTAAATCATATAAATAACGATGTAATATTATTCTGACACTTCACACGTGTGTATTAAGCGCCAACTCTTGTCTCATTAGAAATTTGTAAACGGGATGCCAATTTACTAAAAGCGGATATTGCTTTTAATATCTGGAGTATTACAGTATTTGCATGACCTTGAAACTTTTTTCAGTAATGATGGTAGCGATAACGACACTTTTATAAAGCCCACATCTGATGAAATATTAGATATTATAGTTAATCAACTTACACGTTTAAAATATAATAATAACATAACAAGACAGTCTCAAAGAGACAGTGAGAATATGGCTGATATGACGATAGAAGAACCTTCTTCTTCTTCTTCAATTTGTGAATATGAAGACACGTCTTTACAAAAGCAATTAGAAAGGGAGATTTCTAAATTGCCTAAAAGTAAGGATGCAGCCTCGACTGTAACCACAAGCACTGATTTTAGGTCAATAATAAGAGTAGAGATGTGTCTTTGAAACTGCTGGGGGTGGACCGGGTGGACGTGAGATATTTCTATCGGCGGCATACAAATATTTTCAAAATAAAAAAAATGAAAATGTGTTTTGATTAAAAATGTTTCAATATGATATATTTAAGTTTAGATTTTTATTATTGTTTGTCAGCAAATTTGCAAAATACTATTTAATTTATTTTGTTACTTGTTTAATTTTGGATTTTATGATTGTTATTTTATAAATATAATACCGTTAGTAAAATTAAAACCTAATGATTGCTGTAATAATAAATATAACCCTTGTCGCTACGTCACTATGTGCTAGCGGCCGTTTTCGGGGGCCTATTTACTGAGTGTGCAAGTTACCCCCTGCCATTCTTACCTTACTTAGTGTTTGCAACCATTGGATACTATGGAATGACTATGGCCCCTGCCTAACAGGGGCCATAGTCATTCCATAGTATTTAGTATCTTATTCACTAAAGAACGCAAATCCATAGCCAATTTTTTTTTAGTTGCCATGTTTTGCTATAGTCCAACACCAACCGGGGGGTGTCCTTAGGTGCACTTACATAGTGCATAAAGAGATAATCGTCGATTCGTGTCCCATTTCTTTACCCAAAACTTTTGCCCAAGGAGCCTCTGCGAGTTGGCTTCGGCCCCTCGTACGCCTTTCAAAAATCCGGAACCTCAGGGTCCCGCGAGATATGGAAAAATATAATAGATTTCATTATCATTGTAATTTGCATATTCTGAGTTAATTGACTATGTGCGATATTACATTTAGCTGAAGTTTTGATTACGTCTATAAATCCTAGTTCAATAATCAATCAATACTTTTTTTTAAGAAGCTTGAAAAACTTGAGTTCAATACCGTGATCACGTGATCACGGTATTGAAATTTTTAATACCGGTACTGATACCGGTATTGAAAAAATCCGGTATTTGAAAGCCCTAATCACAACCGTGTCTCAATGATCGATATTTGACGTGTAACGTAAGCTTTTGACACTTTCCCATACAAAAACTGTCAAAGTTGTCAAATATCCGGCCGATGACTGGTCATTGAGACACGATTGTTAATAGCAGACCGGGCCCCAGATACACAGACGCGACTAACCATAACCACTATCGACCATTCTAGCGAAAGATTGGACTGCGTTCGAGTTAGCGCACGGGTAGCGATACATCAAAGAATTACGAAGCCGCTAATGTAACCAATACATTTGCACTATACTATGTAAAACGTACGAAACTTTTGCAGACATGCTTACATGGTTTATTTTATAGAAAGCGTATAGTTCAATAAACCAAGATTTAACTAATGTAATGTTAAGAAATTGTTTATTACAAGTTTATAGGTCAATTTAATTGTTTTTTTAATAATAGTTTTAATTGTCATCGAAAATAACTGTGCTAGAAGTCGTCGTATGCAGGTTTCAGATCAAGAACTAAGCACAATTAGTTTAACAGTTTTTCATACTTGCATACAAACCTTTGTAAGCTAAACTATTCGAAAAAACTATGTCAGACATGCGAGTAATCTAAACTAAGTTTAGTTTTCGATATGCAACCTGCTTTACAAACTGGCTTAGTAGATGTGCCCTTATGTTGATAAAAATCTGCGAGTTTTCAAATATAGAACCGTTCAACCGTGTTCCAAAAGTATATCATTCCAACATAATAAATAACTCGCAGGTATTGTTCAATGTTTATACTAAGGATTTATGTAAACAACCAAACCGCAATTCTGTTGTTTACACGCGTGTTTCACGTGCTGTTTTAGATTAAGCACGTCGGGAACAGTGTGAACGTAGATGCGATGCGAGATGTGTTCTTGCTCAGAGCTCTTGTTTTTATGCCGTTATGTATTAACTTCAGAGCAGTGATAATTAAGTTTGTTCAGAACATGGCTGGAAACTTTTTGTCCATGTGGGCGTTTAATGTTAAATGTTTAATGATAGCGCAGAGGTACTTTTTAGAGTTTGTAACGTCATTTATGTTATAAATTCTACAGATGTAGGTACTGTAAAGGTTGTATGCTAGTAAAGGTTGTATGCTAATGCCACTTATTCTGGCTGAAAATAGAAACATTCAGTCGGATTACGGGGTTTTAAATACATTTTTAAATAGAGGAATATTTGTGTTGAATTTAATTTTCTATTTAAATATTCTAGAAGAAGAATACAGGTTTTACACACAGTTGGTACCGTGATACAGTTAGGATCGCTACAGTACTGGCAATTTATTATTTTATCAATGCACATTGATAGTAGAAGGAAAGTTATCAACATGAAATTACAGTCATACTTTTACACAGTAACGTAAATAAATAAAATACAGTAAATTACTGACGTAGTATTTATTGAGTAATTGTGATGACAAACTACAGTAGTTTTGTAGAACAAATATTAGTAGCTACTACAGTACAAAAAAAAGTTGGTGGCTACTAAACAGGTCATTACGGTTAACTTTCCTAGAATGGCGTGATAGGTTACAGGTCAAATTAGTCACAAAATAATCACTATATGTGGTTCTTTGGGTGGTCTATATGATAATTAAACTTTCGCGTTGCATATTTATACTTTACTGTTTAACGGGATTTAACGCGCACGTACCTTTTTGTTTTTTGCTTGACGTTTCAGCAGGGTTACACCTGCCATGGTCACAAGCAGACTCTTTGGTTAGTCTTTTTTTTTTAACGATTTGTTTATTTCTATTTTTAACCGACTTCAAAAAAGGAGGAGGTTCTCAATTCGTCTGTATGTTCTTTTTTTTTTTTTTTGTATGTTTGTTACGCGATATCTCCGTCAATTGTAAACGGATTTTGATGGTTCTTTTTTTGTTTGATAAGTCATGATTCAGGGGTGGTCCCATATAAATTTTGTGGCGATCGGTTCAGTGGTTCTCGAAATATTCACCAAGAACAAAAAAAAAATGACGAAATATTCATAGACGATGTGTGTTTTTTCCTCAAGTTTCTATATCTACATTGGGAGTCGACACTAAAAAGTAATAAATAAAACTTTTTTTCAAAAAAATAATAACCGCCTTCAAAAACTAAAAACCCAAAAATAACTAAAATTTCGGAAGTCGGTGGCTTCTGTTCTGCCAGTCAATTTGTGTTGCCACCGACTTCCGAAATTTTAGTTATTTTTGGGTTTTTAGTTTTTGAAGGCGGTTATTATTTTTTTGAAAAAAAGTTTTTTTTTAATCGAAGCGAATTGTTTGATGTGAAAATTACTCTATAAAAACTATCATCACCATCTTCCTTAGCCTTTTTCCAACTGCCTATGCCGTGGATGGCTTTTAGTTTCCAGATTCAGCTAAATACCAGTATTTTACATTCAGTTAAGGCCTATCGGATCCCTACGGCCCAGTTACTATGTCACATGAAAACCTTGACTTTGATGAGACTACCAGTAAGGATTATTGAAGATCTACAAACGGCAATTGAGACCTACGGGTTTATGTACTTTCTTAGGCATGGGAATCAGTGATATCCGAGATAGAGTTTTACATATGAATTGAAATAGTCACCTCGTTTCCCGTTTGCGGTTGCGGATTTTTTTCAGAAAAAGAGTTACTGCGGAACGCAAAGGGAATTAATTAGAAGGACCACGAATGGGTTTTAGTCAGTAAAATTCTGACATACCCTTCCGATCCGCCCAGAGCGGAAAGATTTTAAATCCGTAAAAAAAGCCTCAGGCATCAGGGGCGCCTATCACTGGGCTATCAAGACACTCAGTAGCAGTAATATAAATGATAAAATACAAAACTCAATTTCGTGAAGGTAATTTTATTTTATCTTACACCAAGCAAGAGATGCAAGACTTCGTTTAGAACACAATAGCACCTTGTCAAACTGTGCAATTTATTTCGACATAGAATGTATTGATACTTGCATGGCATCGCCAGACTTGCATAGCAATAGAACATTTTAGCGCGTCGATAAACAACTCAGGGAAGATCGGAACGAGTTATTTATTTGCATCCACTTCGAACTACGATTGCTGTTTTTCGATATTTTGTGTGAGTGAAACTTTGATAGTTTAGGAACTTGAGAACTATATTTTTTAATGATATTTACTGTGTACGTAGATGGTACGAGTACGACCTTTTCAGGAAGATAGTTTTATTAGTTTTGAAATGATTTTTTTTGTGTGTATATAGAGACAATATTTACTGCATTTTTTACAACTATTTGCACATTTTAAAGCTCTAAAGATATTTCTTAAGATATTAATACTTATATAAAAATTATACAGAGTATATTGGTACATCAAGGTTTCCTACCAAACAATATCTACAGCGTTTTTCAGTTGTTTTTGCTGTTTTCCATACGTTATTTTCGTGTAAAGGATACTTAAAAACATTGTTTGTTTTTCGTTTGCAAACTTTGGCTGTGTTTTGCAAATTTCAGCAGCGAACTATTTTTTGTTCGTGATATGGTTCGCTGACGACGAATAAGGGCTTTTTACTTTCATGTAGTATTTGTAAACGCGAAACTGTTGTTGATTTTATTGAGGAAGAAAAATTTAAATGCTTGGAAAATAAACACATTAAAATTGTTATAATGGACCAGTCGATAAGACGCCTCTTGAGAAATAAGCAATTTGATTTTTTCGTTTAGTTACTACTTACTTTCTGAAGTTTATATTGGACACCATCATCATCTCCCTAGCCTTTTCCCAACTATGTTGGGGTCGGCTTCCAGCCTAACCGGATTTAGTAAAAAGTAAGTTAATATTGGAAACCGATGAAGACAAAACATCGGTTGTTAATGTAAGTCTAAAAATCCGCATTGAATACAGTTCAATATTGTGAGAATTGCATTGACACAAAGCGTTAATGGTTGTTCAAATAATTACTTTTATAATATGTGATTTCTGTATATTTTAATTAGTCATGTTAATGGGAAACCGCACATTTAGTTAGAATTGCTAATAAGCTATTAATTATTGTTACATAATTGTAGGACATAAATAAATAATTTGATTTTGACAAACTTAAATAGTTGTCAAAATCAAATTATTTATTTCTGTTTTATTAAAACATCTGAGCTCCGATGTGTTTGATTGGCTTTAAAACTATGTCTAAAATCTTAGTCAAAGAGTTTTTCTACTTTTATGAGATATTGGAATTTTACACCACCGTCAATCTACTTAAAAAATCAAACAGGGTACCACTGAAATATGCCCAGACATTTTCATGCAAATTATTTTTCGTGCATCTTTTCAAGAGTTAGAAAACAAACATACGTACAGAAGAAGTATTCTACTATAAATTTACTAAAGATAAGAGCTATATCACGTTTACGAGATAGTGTTGACATATTTTATTTTACATCCCATATACACCACCCCATTAGAATATTACTAAGTAAAATCAGTACGTACGTACAATAATTTCAACATATGAGTTCCGGCCCCAGCGCTGTCAGTTTGTGGGCAAGTTAAAAGCCGCTAATCCATTTTCCTTTTATCCCCTCTATGGAAAATGCACCGAAATGTTTCATGCCAGGGAAATGCGAAGGAAGCTTTGGTTAGATATTTTTTTTATGATTTTGCACTGCTTGTTGTAATAGCGTCGATTTTTGTGGATGTGGTTTTTAGAACTTCGGGTTGGTTTGTGTGTTTTAGGTATAAAGCACTTACATTAAATTAGATTATTTATTAAATAGTTTGTAATGCATTATATGTATCGCCGTTGGTTTTCTAAATAAATAAATAAATAAATAGTTTTTATAAGCAAACTAGCTGAACACAACAGAGTTTGCCCTTTTCAATGATTCATGTTGTTTTATTGTATACAACTACAAATTTCTTCTTTAAATTGTTTGTTTTCATCAGTAGAAACATGTGTCTATGCATTGGTCGCTTATTGCAAGTCAAATAATATAAAAAGCAATTTTGAAATACAAAATGATGTTTTGATGATTCGAGAAATGTTAAAATTTCGCTATCTATGATGTTTCATGAATTCTTTTCATATATATCGATTTTGCATTTGCTTCTACGATGGCGTTGTAGAAATACTGAATTCAAACGTCGCAATAAAGGTTTAAAGTAAAGGTATTTGTAGACTCCGAACTATATATTTTTTGCTATATAAATAAAGACAAGTGTAGTATAAGCACATCGCTTTTAAAATAATCAAGATTGTCTTATCTTTCAACACCTCATTTTCCAACAGTATCCCTAAGGTACAATATCAAATCGATCATCTAGAAAAATGTGATAATGTAAAACTTAAAAATCCATTATTAAGGTTGTCAAATTCACGGATGCGATCCACTTACGATAAAACCAAGATGGAGACAGAGGCGGGATCCAATATAGAGAGCATTTATTATTCAGAACGCCTTTTCATATTTCATGATTCTTTTCTGTTATAACTTAAAATGAGTGAATGGGATGAACAGTGGCTAAGGGCGACCACACCACACCGACTTCTGTTTCAAGATACGTAGCGTAGTTAATTCCATTTAAGTCTGGGTCGGGATGTCTAGACTAAAAGAGATTTTGGAAGTTTGAAAAATACTTCGTTTCTGTATCCAGTGGCGTGCCAAAGGGTCAAGATTGTGGCAAGCCTGACAGATTTTGAAAGAATAAGCAAAATTTTACATGCTACTCCATAAGCTAAATGGACGTTTTAATAAAAGCGCGTTTCTAGTACAAGCGGGATTTTCAGCTGTTAAAAAACAAAATATACTCCAGCACGCCACTGTTTGTACCCGTTTAGCATAAGAAATACTAGAGGTACCTACGTATTCATTAACAACTAGCTGTTATGTTAGATTTTTGGTTACTGCTCTGCTCCCGACCTCCCGTGGGTCATAGCGTGTTGTTATGTCAAATTTAGTGCCTAATTTGTTTATTTTTCATTTTAACTTTAAATTAAGAAACCGATTTCGTAATTCTACGCGATCTACTTTCTAAAAACTCGAAGTTTTGAAACAATATTGCATAATTAATTATTTTGAAGACTCAGAACAGATATAGCGGCGTGCCTAGAGGTCAAAATTAGGGCAAAAATGGGTGATTCTAAAAATAAAAAACCAGCATGTTCTTAGAAACTGCTCCAATAAATATTAACGTTTCAATATTATATATTTGTATTTTCCATATTATCTTCGTATCAGTTTACATATTGATTGGCTTAGGTTTCTTATTATTTTTTGTATGTATTAGTTAATAAGGAGTTATATATGATATGACGACAGCTGACATAATTTTCGTTCTTTTCGAAATTTATACGGGACCATCTCGAGAGTTTACCCATTCAAATAAAAAAGATTTTATCTTTTTTATTTGAATGGGTAAACTCTCGAAGATATTTCGTAAAATATAACGTAAAGTATTTAATAAAATACTCGTAGATTTGGGAACCTTCTCTGCTTTTAATCTGTTGAAAATATATATAGTGCTTTATATGTATATTACTTACGTCAATACAAATTCATCATGTTTAGCATGTTTCACTTCAATATTTAAGTAAAATAACCACAATAAATTTAAAAGACGGCTGTTAACCATTTTTTATAAACATATTTATTTCTCAAAAACCCAGGAGAGGCAACGATTTTCGTGGATTCATTCAAGCGTACAAGTAAAACTTTTATGTACTATTGAAGTGCGAATAAAAAGATTAAGGCTTGAATAGGTTCGAATTAATCCATTTGGAATAAGTCCAGAGGACTTGAGAAAGTCGGTGAAAATGAAATGTATAAGGATTATGAAAAATACGACGCGTATAAGTTAGTGAAATTGTGTATTACATACCTAAAACTGGCTTCGTTTCACTAGGTATATCATAGATATAAAGTCAAACTATGGCATTATCAGAATGACTATTTACATAATGGTGCAGAAGTTGCAAATGTTAGCTTCGGACTTCGGGTGGTATCTTTTCAGTCGCATAGCAGCATTTTAAGTAGAACCTCACTCCCTCCTGTGTGTAGAAGCTTTGCATCACGGGTTGGTATCTATACAGACTGTCTTTAGTCTAGTCAATTCTATGGTTGTTATCAAGGTCTACATCGATCGTCACGTTAAATTCAAATTTTCCTAAAAGACTATAAACACTTTTTTACAATTTATAAACTACTTAATACTCAGTACCTTTATTGCTTTACCATAAGTAGAATAACCAAATCTAGTAGTCCGGGACATATCAGTCGTATTTTGATGAAGAACAAGAGCGACACTTTCCTGTATATCTCGACTATGTGGTAGCCCTACTTACAACTAATATCGTGTACTACAAGATCAGTATACGACGACGCACACACCCGTCTAACTTTTCATTACGCGCACCGCACCGCTCACACAAACTCTGAATTTACGTCGGACTTGGCTACCCCTCTTTTCTTTGTACTTTTCCTTTGTTTGTCTAGTTTAATTTTCCATTGTTGCTATTTATTAAGTGTGAATTCCAATGTGCAGTCCAAAGACGTTTGGGCCCCAAACTGGCGAAGGCCGGAGCTGCCCTCAAGCGGCTCCTGCCCAATCTCGGTGGCCCAAACGCCTCCTGCCGGAGGCTCTACACGGGGATCGTGCGGTCCATGGCCCTCTACGGGGCTCCGGTGTGGGCGCCCAATCTAGCCGCGGCTCCGGCCCGACTTTTGAGGGCGTCCCAGAGGGTCATGGCCATTCGCATGGTGCGGGGATACCGCACGGTTTCCTGTGAAGCGGCATGCCTCCTTGCTGGCGTCCCGCCGTGGGATCTGGAGGCAACAGTCCTTGCACACACGTACGAGTGGCGCGTGGAAGTGCAACGCCGGGGTGAAGTCCCGATGCCGCGGGTTATCGCGGCACGGCTCACGGAGCTCCGGCGAGATCTCATGGCGGAATGGAGACAACGACTGTCGCAACCTAGTGCTGGGCACGCCGTTATAGCGGCGGTAAGACCCCTCTTTGAGGAGTGGCTGGAGAGGCGTCATGGCACTCTCACGTTTCGCTTGACGCAGGTCCTCACCGGACATGGTCAGTTCGGGAGGTTCCTGTGTCGGATTCGGGCGGAAGCGACGCCTGGGTGTCACCACTGCAGTAACGGTCGCCTGGAGGACACGGTCGAGCACACAGTTGAGGTGTGCCGCGCATGGGCGGAGCATCGACGTGTCCTCGTAGAGGCGATCGGCGGCGGTGACCTCTCGCGCCCGGCGCTGGTTCAGGCCATGCTTCGGGGCGAGACGGAATGGGATGCCGTCGCCTCCTTCTGCGAAGCAGTTATGCTAGTGAAGGAAGCGGCGGCGCGCGAGAGGCAACGTCGAGCCTCTCGCCCCGGACTAAGACCCAGGCGAAGACGTCGAGAGTCGCAAGACGACTACCGGCCACCGTAGACGCGGTTCTGCGGATGGCGAGCGATGGGTAGCTCGCCGCCCGGCTAGGACCAGGACCGCGTAGACGGCGCGTTAGTGTTCCACGCGCGCCTCAAAGAGAAGGAGTCAGCACAGGAAGGGGCCCAACAGGGCCAACGCCTGCCGGGGTTGCGGAATGTTTATAATAGTTACCGTGACCCTGGAACATAAAGGAACATGAGTGGGTTTTAGTCAGTAAGAGTCTGACACGCCCTCCCGTCGCACCCAGGACGGGAGCAGTCATTGGATGATTTCCCACTCACCAAAAAAAAAAAAAAAAAAAAAAAGTGCAGTCCAAACAAAATGATTCATGAACAGAAATCCGCTCTAAAGCTTTTTCAATGTTCATACAGAGTCAGCTAACTCCTATCTCATTCCGTGATACCGTGGTTGCATTAGAAGATTGCTCTTTCATCTAATATGGGATGCATTTCGCTTTTATCGCTCATGTATATTTTACTTCCTTCGCATAATGAAAATTTTACGTGATCAGAATTCGTCTAGTCGTTTCACTTTATGAGGATCATCTAATTGCCAGTAATTGTTCGTGAATGTTATAGGGGCGCCACCACTTACGAGTGTCGATAGATCACGTGGAATATGCGTGGGGGTGTTTAGAGGGGGGCGCGTGCGTTACCAACGACTCAAATTAATTCAAAGCGGTTGTGAATAGCCACAAAAATGATAAATTAGTACACGCGACACGTCCGCGCCATCCCGCCGTCTCGTCTGAACAAAACGCCGCAATGGTCCTAATTGCAGTAATTATGAAACTCTTCGCTCGTTGATGAAAGTAATTTTTCTGTAGCGACTACCAATTAGGCGTTACCAATTAGTGCGAAGAGGCGCAATTTGTAACATGAACCCAAATTATGAGGGAAAATTATTTGCTTGCAATGGTCGAAGTGTGGTCTGCAAGACTTTGTTTAACATTCGTATTGGTCTATTCCGCCAGTTGGTACTTTAAATTATGAACTGAACTTACTATCAACAATAGAGATTTAACAAAACAGTTTCAAACCAAACTCCTTTGATTCCCCGCAAACAAAAAGGTCCTTCAATAAAACGTTGTTAAAACTCAAAAACGTTCTATTTTGTTAGGGTCGGTCAACATGAAAAAGGAAATATTATTTATAGAAACATTTAGATCCCTGTAACTTTGATTCGGAACTCATTTAGTATTCTCTAGTTTGAGCTTTGTGCGAAGTAGGCATCACGATTGTTTGTGTTCAGTCAATATTGTTGGATCTTGTTTGCAACAAAGAGTAATTACAATAATAAAACTTGCTTATTTTGTACCAACCTCGGAGACTTTTCTTATTGTTTAGTTATTTGCTTAATCTATTGTTGTAGATTCAATGAAAGGGTACATAAAACCATCAGAAAAGATTAGAAGTCATTGTTGATGTATATACCCATATTTATAATTAAATAATTTAAAGTAGATCTTGTAACACAAACTGACGAAGATCCTAATGATATAAAGTTGTTCGTAAATACATTGAAATGGTTATTACTGTTAATATATACATAAGGAAAACGATCCCGGATATTAATAACTAAGCAATCAGGCAATAGTTCACTTGCTTAACATAATTGAATATATTAAATCACAGGTCTCTATCTGGAATCTAGACTACATTAATTTCGCCGGCGGCCCGAAGACTGCTTGAATTAACTCAGGGGTAATAAATCTTTTTGAGTCACGTATTCTGCCTCATGAAATGCACTTCCAAGCTATTAAGTGTGCGATTGAGAAGTCTAAACTAGCTAGTTTCAGCTTGTTAATTTGAAACGCAGTGCGACTACACTAGATTTTCTGAGTGAATAAATCTAGGCAAACAGAAAAGCTTCCCCGACGCCGTTTAATTACCTAAATTAGACCTAATTGCCTCATTTTTTGTTGGTTTTTAGGAACAATTGGCTTGAAGATTGCTCCTTAATAGTTGCTTAAAAGGAAAACCACGTTATTATTGAGTTGAGTAATTTAATTAATTTATTTTGCTTTAAGGTAATAATAGTTATTTATGGAATACATTTAGAAACTGTCTGTGTTTAATAAAACTAAGATATCTCGTCCCAGAAAAAATAAAGATCACTTATAATAATAAAGTTATTATCCAATTTATCTCTGAGAAATCGGAGAAACACAAATATAATTAACATAATTGTGTCGTAAAAAAGATACAGGACATTCATTATAATCGAGAACAATAAAATCGCAATTAGTGAGACCTTTAAATATTGACATATTTTGTAGTTCTACAAAATATATCAACATTTAGACCTTCGAACACTTGGGATTCGAGAAACAAAAGCAAGGCAATAGCAGTGCGACAGCCGGCTGTCGCTTGATCGTTGAAATGTTAAAGGTCTCACTAATTACACAGTACATACATGTAAATAAATTTACTACAAGTCGCAGACCAGGACAAGCACATAAATGGTACCTAGTAGCATCCTAGAGTGACTTATGTTTGCATGCCGCAGTCAGTACCATTCCAACACACACATAACTCGACCTGACGGCCCGTCGGCATTGTAAAGACAGTCTTATCTAACATTGATTCATAGGATATTCAGCCTTTCAGTTCAGCCATGTCCGAACTAGACCGGCGGACATTGCCGAACAAAACCGAACATCTGGACAATGAATATTCATGGAGCCTCTCAATAATCGTGTTACTGATCGTTCTGCTAAACAAGCGCTCCGTTATTGTTATCGACAACCGCGATCGTTTCGGCTTCGGTTTCTTGAGTATACGTTACATGTAGACATTTTTATATAATTATGTATGAGTGGAACTGTAAGCATCTGACATGTACGAACGTGACTGAAATAAAAGCATTAAAAAGGTGTTATTATGACATGGCGTATTTGACGATTGGTATGATTATATTCTAATGTGAAAATACGTCATGACATAAGAGTTCTCTCAGTCTTACATCTTAGATAAATATATGGTACTTACCGCGTACTTTGGTTAAGTCATTTCTCTCTATCTTGCATTTCTAATCTGATCGTGGTGCGACGGAGACAGCAATATTTCTTAGTAAGCGGCTAAGTAACGTTTATTTATCTCGACCTTAGTGTCAATATTATAGTACTGTTGAATTTTTAACTTTCCGAACTAAACCGAGCGTTGAAAATTCAATAGAGAGACAGTTTATATAGGCATAAAATCTTGGTGTCGCTTAGTGGTAATGAAAATGGGTAATATTTATTTATTTATTTATTTATTACACTATGGAAGACTTACAACTATACAAAAACTTAACAAAAAACAAAACATAGGCGACTGAAAGCCAATTACAAGTCCTCACGTATAGATACAGACTAGAAGTTATGTGAACACACGTCAGTACAATGTGTTTATGTAAAGTCGATATAGTATACGTCTATAAGACAACCACTGTTATACATGCAGATGTTTAGAAAACATGATTTTCAAAAATCGCTTTGTTTGCTAGTATATAAAAAGTATAATAAAAAGTTATAATAAAGTAATTAAGAAAATGGGTTAATAAACTCAAATTGTTATAAATACGCTATTTGAAAAACTTGAGGCTTAAGCACCTTTTTTTTTTTTTTTTGGTGAGTGGGAAATCATCCAATGACTGCTCCCGTCCTGGGTGCGGCGGGAGGGCGTGTCAGACTCTTACTGACTAAAACCCACTCATGTTCCTTCGATTGCCCTTTACGTTCCAGGGTCACGGTGACTACTATACACATTCCGCAACCCCGGCAGGAGGCTTAAGCACCTTCTGGCTGAGATCACACTTGTAGTGAAGGGATCCAAATCATGCTACTTACAAATATTGTTGAACTGCTTGCTCACGCGCACAATGTAACTGTTCTGTCTATAGTTCGTATAAGTAAGAGGTACACGTAAGGGCGGATTAAAACGAAATAGTTTACCAGGTACATTAAAATTAAATTTTGATAGTAGCTCAGGGCAGTCAATGTTATTATTAAATATTTTTAACAGAAACAGACAGTCAGCAATCTCACGTCGGTCTTTTAGTGGTAATAGATGGTATTTTTTACAGAGTCGGAGATAATCACTTGAATGGTATTGAATCTTTTGATGGTAACAAAGAAATTTAATAAATCGTTTTTGTATATTTTCGATGCGGTCAATGTACTTGTTGTAACGCGGGTTCCATATCTGAGAAGCATACTCCAGCTGACTTCTTACAAAAGTGCAGTACAAAATTTTTAGTGTTTTGGCATTTTTGAAGCACTTAGATAAGCGCATTATAAAACCAAGCAGCTTAGAGGCTTTTTTTACAATGTCATCAATATGTGTGTCAAACACTAACTTATTGTCGTATCCTTCCTTATGTTAAAAATTATATTATTCGACTTTTTGACACGCTTTTTAATATAATAAAATAAATATTACAAAAATATTTTTTGACATAATCTGTATAATATCAATATATACTTACATTTCTTGTTGTTGTTAGTAAACATCTATATGAAAAAGTACTAGTTATTATTTATAACTCGAGAACGGCTGGCTGGACTGACTCTACGATTTTTTTTTTTTTTGTGTTTTTGGATGTGCCATCGTCGAGATGAGTACATTAAGAAAGACTATTAAAATAAACTTGACTATTAAATTCGTCCGCAATCAAATATTATTAAAAAAATATATTTAAATCGATATTTTTAAAGGTTTTTGCTTTTAAAATACCGATTATAGGCTTAGAATGAGTTTAAGAATTCCTGGTAGGTAGGCTGAGAGGTACTAGGAATCCATGATAGCAGTTTTCAATTATCTTACATTTTAATTGTGGTTGAGGCTGTGTGGTACTAGGAAAGCAAAATATCAGTTCATAGGAACATTTAGCATTGTAAATTAAGTTATTTATTCTAGTATTTTCTACACAATGTTTTCATGAAGTTCGTTTGTCATGCTATAACTCTGGACTGATAAATTATAGTGCGGAACGAAACTTGTTTCAGTATAGATATAAAGATATAAGTTTGTTGGTGGTAATTAACGCATACACAAACACTGACGCAAAGAAACGATTTGGTGAAATTGAACACTTATAGGAATAAATTTTCGTAAAAGTTTGTCATCATCATCTCCCTAGCCTTTTCCCAACTGTGTTAGGGTCGGCTTCCAGCCTAACCAGATTCAGCTGGATACCGGTGTTTTACGTGGAGCGACTGCCTATCAGACCTCCACAACCCAGTAACTGGGCGACACGATACCTCTTGGTTAGACTGGTCAGAGTTTCAGGCTAACCAGTAACGATTGTCAAAGTTCTACGAATGACAACCGAGACCAACGGCTTTACATGCTTTCCGAGGCACGGGATGTCAGTGATGTCCAAGATAAACTTTAGAAAGTACATATGAATTGAAAAAGTCACATTAGTACTTGCCCGGATTCGAACCCACAACCTCTTACACGTGAGGCGGGCGCCTTATCCACTGGGCCATCACGACACTTCTTTTCGTAAAAAGTACGTCAAGTACTTTTTATGAGCTGTCAAAACGCAATTCTCCAATAGATTTTGTATGACAATGGAAACTTATGACGTCACTAAAATTACAACTCAGTTGACTATCTATTTATTGATTTCAAAGCAACTAAAAATCAAATTTTATAGCAAATTGAAAATGAACCGAATTTATTGGACTGAAATTAATAGAGGTTTTATAGAAATTGTGTCTAACATTTTTTGGTTAATGGTGGAAACTACCCAATATTACCAAAACCATTACCATAAGTAACATCCTATCATACAGAACTATTTAGACATTCATCCCTAGTTCCCAAATTGAAACCGTCCTCGTATTCATTGTGTCGACATTTCGCGATGTTGGCTCGAGATTAAGGTGTTAAAACCCATTGATGTGGGAACACTTCTGATTATTCATTTGGCTTTGAGCAACCGTTTTGTTTAATTACCGAAGCAGTCATTTGAGAGGTATAATAGTATTGTGTTGTGTTTATCTTTTGTGTGTATTTGGGTTAAATCTTGCGTGATGAAAATATGATTATATGTTTATGGGGATGAACATTGTTGATGCAAAAGTTGACGTTTTAGGAAGACTTAGAAATGACCCTGTAGGTTTAGATTGGCTTTAGTATTAGCAGTGCAAAAAATTGGTTTGTTCCCGTTGTCCCCGTACGCCATGTCCCCGTCCTCCGGGGACAGCGGTACTTCAATTAAATATTTGAAAATAGTTCCCGTTGTCCCCGTTAATATAGTTGAATAAAATAGGTAAAAATTATTGCCCACAGTCCCCGTTTTTTCTTTTCCCAACAAACAAAGTGTAAGTATGGAACATTGGTAGAATTAGCCTTGGAACCCGGTAGATTAATATAAAGGATTTTCAGACCTTGTTTTCAAGTAAGATTTTTTATTTAATGAAATGTCCCACAGAGTTACAGGACGTTATTTTTCAATTAAAGATTGAAAACTTAAGAGAACAAAAGTACTAGGCGAGCAGTAACGTGAAGTAGTCATGTGCGAAAATTTAAAATATGTGGTGGATCACGTTTTCCATTTACCACTTCACGTTACTGCGCGCCTAGTACTTTTGATTGAATTAAGTAGTCAAGTGTGAAAATTAAAAATTACTGTGAATTTGAAGTTTAGTTTAGTTCATACATTAGCCGAATGTACGTTACGGGGACAACGGGAAATAAATCACGTCCCGCTGTCCCCGTGAAAGGGAATATGGCATACGGGGACAACGGGAACAAACCAAAAAATTATATTCATATATATCTTTAGGGGTTAATTAAAAAAAAATGGATATTCTTCATAAAAAACACACCTTCCATGTTTCATGTCTCTAGAACCAGCGGTTTGGGCTGTGTGTTGATGTATGAGCCCAGTCAGTCAATTCTCATCAGTCACTTCACAAGAAGAAGAAGAAGTCCCCCGCGGTTTCACCCGCGTTATATCAGATTTTTGGTTACTAAAAATAATATATAAAGTATTCTATGTCCGTCCCCTGGTGGATGGACATAGAATACTTTATATCTTCTTTATCTCTTATGCTACCTCCCCGCCAATTTTCAGCCAAATCGGTTTTGCCGTTCTTGAGTTATAAAATGTGTAACTAACACGACTTTCTTTTATATATATTATATTTTGTATTTGTTATGTTGCTAGTAGAGAATAGATCCTATAGTAGCTGATCCAGACTTTCTTCTATCAAAAGTTATGGCACCATAGAATGTATTTCTTCTGTGCATTTTACATTTTTTTCCTCTTCTTGAGAACCTTCCTCGGTCTTAGATATAATATTCTAATCTAATCTAATACCAAAATTAAAAAAATAACCCTTTGCCGTCTATCTCAGTATTTCACTATAGTTCTATACTAAAAATTATACATTAAAAAGTTTCTGCAGTAAATTACGATCCGTATGTCTCCTGTAAACAACTGTAAGCTTTTATTTTCGTGTATAATTTACAAACTTTTTCCTTTAGTGCGACCGTATTTAAGACATAACCATAACAGCCAAGACACATCTCAACTTATGCACCCAACTTTTCTATCCAGAAAAATGAAATAAGAAATTCTTTTAGTGTTGTTTCCTGAAGACTTTTCGCAAAATATTGATACTGTCTCGACTATACATAATTCAAAGGATTTCCGATCCAAAGGGATAAAAAAGTGTATCGGGCGTTGGTTTGTATAATGTGTGCGGTTTGCATGCGCGGGCCGGGCGAGTCGGCGAGTCGAGTGTGCGAGTAAGCCACATTTTCTTTTATTGACCGGCAAGTCGCGGCTAAGTGACGACAAGGGAGTCCGAGGGATGGCCATTAAGTTAAAACGCTCGTCGCCCGTCCTCTTCGCCGTTAATGTAATTTCTCGCAAACTTCCCCTAATTCGATAAAGGCCACGAAATAAACAATGGATGGCGTGGATAAGTGTTATACAGTTTAGTATTGACAGTGGATTGACTCTGTTGTGACCTGAGGATTACTGAAGTATTTTTATGTATTTTCCGCTCCATTATTATGCGAACGGTTCTTTAGCTAAACAACCGTTTTATTGATGTTATTTTTGTTTTTATTAGCGAATCCTTTATTTATTCCTTCATTTTGTTGCTTTGCTTTTAGTAATTGGTGAAGGGAAATTTGCATAGAATGTGCGATTGTGTATTCTATAAATGTCTAAAATGGTGTACTCAATAACTGACCGGGTGATATATCAACACACTGGCAAAACCTGCTGCTGGCTAGTCCTAGAGACATAAAACTTAGGACCTTCTATGTAAGTCAGATAGTATTTTTAGAACAACCTCAATGGGATAAAATAGGACTATGGAAGTCGACATGAACGCGGGCGCTAGTCCCATACAAGACGGCACGTAGTCAGTAGGTATGTCGTACGTACTGTACTTAGTACTGGTAGTTCCAGAGATAATCGTCTTTACTGAATCAAAAAAACTCTTAAGCTTTATGAACAAAATATCGATTGACTCTGTAGTTTGATAAGGAACTGCTCAAATAATAATTAGCAATGAGGAAATAAATAAATAATTTAAGTGTACAGAAAAGTTTATAGGCAAAAAGTTGAACTTTTGTCAGTGTGTAAAAAACTCTTATTAAATAACACTGTATTCAATAATACACATAAAATAATATTAGACAAGAATAAACAGACAGGACCGTGAAGTTAATACACAACAACAAAATTACGAAAGGAAAGTTTGTTTTGCATAATTTAATATTGTGGAGTTCCAATATTGATAGTTTGTAGGAATTAAACAAGCGAAGGTAGTCGCAAATTGGATCAAATAGTTTACTGTTACTATTTGGACTTAATTGTTTAATAATTTACACACGGACAGAATATTGTTTAAGTGAACCGTTGGAATATTACATTTATAGTCTCGTATATAAATTATTCCATAGAGAATAATAATTTATGTATGAATTTCAAATGAAACAAATTGTTGAAGGTACAATGTCAAGGTAGAGATGGGAATAAACTCAGTCAACGCATGTGCTTAAGTACTGTCTATTATCGAGGCCTGTTATCCAGACGCCTGTTGTTGACGATCGTTTTTTAACCGACTTCTAAAAAAAGGAGGAGGTTCTCAATTCGGATGTTTGTATGTTTTTTTTATGTTTGTTCGCGCATATCCGTCGTTTGCCAACCGATTTGAACAATTCTTTTTTTGTTTGAAAGGGTAGACTCCCCAAATGGTCTCATTGTCATCAGGTCCAGGATCTGATGATGGTATCATGCCGAAATCGAGGGAACTCCTCAATTTTCGTAGAAAATCGTACATTTTTTTTAAAGTTACTTTAAAACGTAGTTGGGACTCTAACTATAAAGTAAAAAATAAAAAAACTATAAGCTCAAAAATAACTATTTTGGAAGTCGGTGGCAAGGCAACACAATTCGACCGCCAGAAGAGAAGCCACCGACTTCCGAATAGTTATTTTTGAGCGTTTAGTTTTTGAAGTCGGTCTGTCTATCTTTTTTTTGGAAAAAGTTTTTGTCAACGGCTAACGGGTGGGCGCATTGAGTTTTGTTCCAAGTTTGCAACGGATACACCTGTCAATCGCGTTAATAAACATCCACACTAACCTATTAAATACTGCGAGTTGGCTCGCGGTTATAAAAATCGGGCCGTTGTTCGTCGTCGTTAACAAGAAGCCTATGTCAATGTATTAAATCGAGCACCGATATTGCAGCTTTTAAACCTTCCAACACACGTGATTTAAGACACGGAGGTTGTCGCTTGGTCGTCGAAAACTAAAATGAAGGTTCGTCAACAAACTAAAGTACATGGATATGATATGGATAAATTGTTGTTTCTTTAAATTATTACATTCGCATGCAGACACAGAAAAAAATGCCTATTAATACCCTATCCCAAGATTCATGTTTACCCTGTATCAAATCTCATCAAAATCAGGTCAATGGTTTTGCCGCAAAAGCTTAACAGACAGATAGACAAAGGTCCTATCGTATGTAATCTTAGCATTGATTGCGAAGTAGATATTTTGCAGCATTCATAGCGTTACGGCACGGTACAGCGTTTCAAAGGCGTCTCCAAAGTTCTGACGCTGGATCGAGATAGCCCAACCCATTGTTAATTGAATAAGAGAATATACTGCCGAGTTGTGAATACATGTTTACATAATCTTCTTAACACTTTGAAAGCGGTCTTGTATAACTCAGTCCTTGTAATTTGTTTGTATGAGCTCTGTGTGTCTGTGTACTACTTAAATTGGGTGGATTCACCCTCCCGCATGACAGGTAGGTAACAGACTGGCTGTAACTGACTAAAGCAAACTCAAACGATAGTATTTTGTTTTCAAATCTTAATTGGCTATCTTACTTTTTTCTTGCAAATAAATAAGTAAGCGATATCTTATAGACCAAAAACTATACACAAGACCAGGTAAGTGATCTAGTACATTATGAATAGGCTAGATTTACGAGTGAAATATGGCTTAATTTCCGACCTGAACCCACTGAAAGTAATTTCGAAAACCCTTTACCCTTTCAGACTTATAACGTTTGAATGAAAAGTTGGGGTTGTTTTTGAAGCGTAAATGTGGATCATAAATAAGTAGAGTTTCAATTTTAATGGGTAAATTGGGGTAACATATGTATGTAATTATTTGTGTTATGAAATAAAGTCGAGGTTTCAGACTGGGTAACGGGACGAAGAAGAATAATGTGAATTTTAAATGAGGCATGTATTAAGTATTCATTGAAAGCTGTATTGAAATTGTACGTGTTATTTAGCTATATATCAAAATGTGAAGAGATACCTTTGTGCCCCTTTTTATACAAAGACGAAGGGATTTGGCACAGACAACGATTTGATGGCAAATGTGTGCAGAAAGTTAAAATAAATATTCTGGTTGAATTACGACCATTGATAAATTGCTACTATTGAAATAATACTAGCTTTCGCCTGCGTGAATATCCACATCGTCTCTATCCCTTTAGGGTTGAAATTTTCAAAAATCCTTTTAGGTAGTACATAAAAACTTTTCAAAAGGAGTATACCTTTAAGTATCATGTCTCTAAGACCAACGGTTTGGGCTGCGCGTTGATATACCAACAGTCAGTTTACTATTATAATGTCGTAGTGCTCAAAAAAGGCGTGTATCCGTTTTTTGAGCACGACTGCGCATAAAATTGATGTGTGCAAATTAAAGATTAGAATCCTTAAGAAGCAAAGAACTGCAGAATCCTAAAACATAAAAAAGACCCATTTCATACCAGCATTTTATCATTACACAGTTTAAAATTCAAACCTACAAAGAAAAAGTAGATCAGATATTTTTATAATAGAATTTCGTTTTACACTTTCTGGAGGAGGTAATAAATTGCAACGAGAAGTCGGTGTGCTTCCAATAAAAGTCGAAGCGCCGTCGGAGTGCACATAAAAGTGACTAGCCATCTGTGTCCCGTTCATGTTGATGCATAATGTTATGTTGTAGTGGCTAGTTGAATTGTTGACGGTGAGTGGCAAACTGTGTTTAAGCCGGACGATATTTGGGCATTCTATTTTTTTCCTGGAAACTAACCACGGGAGTTTTTGCTAGCCATTCGTGGCTAGCTGTTCCTTTTTCGTTTCTGGTTTTGTAAGCTGGGATGCTACGTTTTGCGGCCGTGTATTTGAACTTCTCATGGAATTGTTTACCTTTCTGTTCGCAATTTGGACGATATTCGTAACTCTTGTATTGCTTTTATATTCGCTAACCTGTACTGTTTGCTAATGTGTCTGATATTTTTAAGTTATGTGCTTTAGGTTGGTGTGTCTTGTTGCTTTAAAAATTGTTTTCTTTGCACAATTTTAATCATCTACTGAAAAATTAACTTACTTTAAATCATCTTCTAAATAACTTTAGAAATGATGATTTACTAAAACTCATATTTATTAATTCATAAGAACAAATAAAGGAATGACAGCATTGCCGTTAAACGTAATGCAAACTTCTTGGGCACTTTATAGGTTGACAGTGATGCAGAGGAGATTTTTAGGCCATTTTATTTTAATTTAACTGTTTGTTAGTAAGTATATTTATAAAACATATTATAGTTAGTTAAATAACTTTAATATAACTAATCATTTATTATCACAGCCGATACCAGCCTTTCAACAGACATAACACACATTTCTGTGCAGTAAGTGGCAACATAGCAGCAGTAGAAAGACCGAATGATTTCGACCTGTGCCGAGTTAAAGTTGAGTGCCATCGTGCCCGCGGCCCGTGGTTTGAGAGTTGTTGCGGCGCGTAGAGTGCTCGATGAATCGAGTTCGCAATTCGGATATGAGGTGGGTTTTACTGGAACTGGAAGCCGGGTAAGGTTTTTTTTTAATTCTCGTAACTGTGACGCTTTGTGTGTAGTTTTTAGTAACGCAGGTTATAGAGTGGTAACAAAACAAGTATACAAGGCTAGAGGTTTTCAAATAATTTTCACAGTGGAACCTTTTTGGGAGCCAAAGAAGTATTTGGCAGAGCATTTAGATACACAAAGCATGCACATATAAATTAAGATATACTAAGCATGCAAATACAAAGATTTGTTTTCATTAAAAAATAAATTACTTTACATTATTACCTACGGGAAAATTATTGTTTAGTGTTGGTATTTTTTAATAGTCTTTACTTGGAGCCCCTAAAGAGGTTCTTAATCTCAGAAAGTGAAAAATAATGGTTCGAATTGAAAAAAAATGTGTTATTTAGATTTATCGGGGATGGCTATATATTATGCTTCGACGGTAGCGGAGTAGTAGCTAGTCCTAAAAATAGAATTACGTAACTACAACATGTTTCGACGTTATTAATACGACTTAATCATATCAAGAAGAAGTGGAGCATAGTTCACAAGTGCACAAATTGCTTGCTTGTTCTATACAAGCGGAATGGCGGTTCCATCCAATGTACTCTATACGATTGTATCGCTGACATGGTTGACGAATTACTTGTTTTCCATTTATTTTCCATTCAGCTTTGTTACACGCGAGTAACGTAACCTCTTCCATTTGTTTTAGGAATATGTTCCTGCTTTGTTACTTTTTGTGTTCTGTTGATAGTAGTTTGTTGAGAGTGCATCGCAACGGTTGCTAAAGTTTTTAATGAAACCTAATTAAAAGTAACTACTGAAAAGATACGTGAGAAGTAGAATTTCGGTTTTTAAACTTAATTATTTTTTATTTTTCTACGTCTATCTCAACTAAATTTATATGCGTCGGAACTCGGAAGCCGGTGGCAAATTGGCAATACAAAACAACAAACATAAAATGAAGCCGCTGATTTAAAGTTGTCAGTCAGTAGTATTTTTGCAAGTTATCATTTTTAACCCATTTCAAAATTGAATTATAATAACTTTTCTGGTTCCTAATTCAAATTGTTATTTTTTTCTAGATTATATTATAATTTATATACTTTAAAGTGTTTTCCCAATTGTTTTCTAACCAAAAGCATTTGAAAGTAAGGTTACGCCCTCATTTATCAGTGTACCATTTAGGTGTGGTATCGGTGCCTACAGGCAATTTACCAATTACGTACATTTCAATTAGTCTCAGTGTTAAGTAGAAGCTCATTGAAATCGCGTTGCTCGTTAATTTTACGGTAACAAATGGTTACTGAACAAACCTATTCCGTGAAATAAAGTGACGCAGTCACCGTAAGGAACAGTTGACTGGAAAAGCATGCTTAATTATCATAAATTAATTTATTTCGAGTTTCCATTCGTATAAATAAGGGTTGGAGAAATATTTATTTAGTATGTATAAATAACCCATGGCGTGATGGGGCAGTGGTTAAGGCTGCCGGGTCAGCTTTCTAAGTTTATCTTTTCTAATATTATCTATTAATGGGAAATTCTCCGTGTTTTTTTGTCCAAGTTTGTTTTCTACGGCAAAACGGAGCGACAAATTGACGTGACTTTTTAAGTGTACATAGTTGAAAGAATGGAAAGTGACTTAGGCTGCTTTTTAGGGTTCCGTACCCAAAGGGTAAAACGGGACCCTATTACTAAGCCTCCGCTGTCTGTCTGTATCCAGGCTGTATCTCATAAACCGTGATAGCTAGAAAGCTGAAATTTTCACAAATTATGTATTTCCGTTGCCGCTATAACAACAAATACCAAAAATTAACAAAAATAAAATGTTAAGGGTCCCCATACAATAAACGTGTTTTTTTCGTATTTTTGCAAACACATGCATCAAAATTTAAAATTCGAAGCATTTATTTCACTTAGACAATCTATAGGCACGTATAAATTGTCAAAGCGTCAGTCGGTTCGCCAGAAAATTGATGCTAGTTGCTTGTTCCAAAACGTAGATCTCTATGAAGAAGAACAAGCAAGAAACTCCATGGACACTCTTTTTAATTATAAAGTTTTACAATATATCTTGGTTACATCAAACGTGTTGCTTCTGAATGTGAAAACAATGAAGGTAAGGAACAATATAAAATTATTCGAAGAAATAAGAATTAAATTATGGTAGTTAAGAGTTGACCAATCCCACATGACAGCGTTCGTTCACGCATGGCGCATCTATCGGCACCATTCAGCTCAACCATTTTGAAGGGAACCAAATGCAAGTTGCATGTCTCTAGCACCAGCGGTTTGGGCTGTGCGTTGATATTTCAACAATCAGTTGATCAGTCATTAACCATTTTATAAATGTAATTAGCAATCAAATTATATTATCTCAAAGAGCCCTCAAAGCTATTAGCTCAAAGCTGTTTTTGCTTAGTAGTATTTACCTATTGACTTTATTTTGTTTACATGTATGTCTATCAACATATAGAGTTAAAGCCTGGATAGACGTCTTAATGAACTATTATGTATGAGGGCTTTAATTAAACACTGAAAATTGCTTGGTAACTACCTAGTGGGTTGAGTTAACTAACAGAAGAATTAATTATAGTAATCACTCTTGCTATTAATTATTCTGACTGTCTGCGTAGCTAGGCTTGTACTTATTTTTTTTTAAGAAATATATTGCTCTGCTTTTGAATATTGTCTTGTATTGTAGCCGCGTATAATTATACAGATTTTTAACTCATCTATACTAATATTATAAAGCAGAAGAGTTTGTTTATTTGGTTGAAGTACTGGTTCAAATTGAAAAAACCTTTTTGTGTTGGAGAGCCCATTTATTGAGAAATAAATAAATATCTTAGGACAACTCACACATGGTCATCTGATCCCAAGCTAAGCTGAGCTTGTGTTATGGTAACCAGACAACTTATATACATACTTATATACTTTCTTAATACATACATAATAGATAAATTACACTCAGACACAGAACAAACAATCATGCTAATCACACAAAGTTTGTCCAGGGTGGGAATCGAACCCACGACCTCCGGCTTAGCAGTCAGGGTCACTAACCACTAGACCAACTGGCCCGTAGAAAAAAGGAAGAAGAAAGGTTATAGGCCATATACTATCACGCTACAACCTACAGGAATAAAGCAGTAACCAAAGCAGGTGAACCTGCGAGGGATAGCTAGTACATTATACAAACAATTAAACCTGAGGCTACTAGTAAGCCAGACTTTATGATGAATGATGCAGATGACAGTGCTGCCTTTTTATGAACATTGATTGATTGACTAACAAGTTTCTGTCAATGATTTAGGCCACATGGAAAATATTTTTTTCAGAACCCTTACTCTTTTTAAATTAAAACTTTAAACATACCTGATTCCAGACACAATAGAATGACAAGAGCAGCGTGTCAGCCGGCTGTTGCTAACTCGTTGGAAGGTTAGTATCTTGAGTTCCTCTAAATTGAGCTATATCACCGTTGGAATTAGTAGAGCCGTTACGTATATTAACCGGAACAACCACGGAAACTAAAATATAAAAGTATTTTTTTTTTGTTTTAAGGAATCACTCTTAAATATCATATTATTTAATAGAATATTATAAACAGACAGCACTTCAGTTTTAACTAAGTTAATACCTAATAACAATTTAACAATTTCGTAATACCTAACACATTTTGTTCCAATCACTATTATCCTATACGGGTGAAGGTCGTAAAAGCCACCCCATAGATTCCCCCTCGTCACCATGTGTTACCTTCTTTCGCCAATATTTCATTAACGTCTTTAATCGCTACTCGTAACTCGCCTAGTTTAGTATAGTTTATAATCTACTATACGTGTGGATTAAAAATACGTATAAGATAAAAATGGGATATGTAAATAAGCATATATTTGCTTTCATCACTTACTAAAGCTTACTTGATACAAGTTCTACAACCAATGCCAAAGACTTTTTGTCAGTCTGTTTATCTTTAGTCTGAATGCTTACCCGGGATAAACTGAAATTTTACTGCATGTATTTTTCACTCAAATTGCTAGAATATTACCCAGAGGTCGAGTCAGCTCATATGCTTTGATAACAATTATTATAACAATTTTTCTTTGGTTATATATTGGTACTGATAAACTACCAAGGCGAGAAAGAGATTAGCAATGTTTTTTAGCACGTGCTTATTGCTTAGTATATCTCTATCTTTGTCTTGGTACTGTTAGTAATATCTTGAATATAATCAAATCAATATTAGCTGAAGAACTTGAATAGCGCTAAGCAGAGAGAAAGCTGACTTATATTACTTAATTATAATTATGCACTTACTAAACATAAACAACATTAACATATATGTCTGCCTATTTTTCTTGCACGTTCAACAGACAGTTTTATTTTTATAGCAAACTAGCTTCTGCCTGCGACTTCGTCCGCGTCAATTTTTCCTAAATTTTCTTTGCTATATACCTCACGGAGCCCGAGACCTTTCCAACGAACGCAAAACCTTGGAAATCGGTTGGTGCGTTCTGGAGTTATAGTGTCAGGAAGGAAAACCCGACTTATTTTTATATAGTAGAAGATATAATAAACTATATTATTTGAAACACGTATCCATTACTCTCTCTCAAATCAAAGAAGTACAAACAAATGAAACATTATGAACAAAAAAGTTTTTCTAAGAGAAAATAAACTTTTCTTTTGTGGTTGATTTATTTGTTAGAAAATCGTATAGCGGCCAAATGGCAATGAAAGTTTAATGATACCTCCTTTGTCTACTTAGACAATCTATCGACATAGGCCTCTAACGTTCTTTCGGCTTTTGTTAGGTCTAACAAGGCGGAATCCATTCATTCGTGAATAAATAAAACTGTATTTTTTTTATGACAGACTGTAAAAAATTAAATTAAATGCTGGGTAAAAAAAAATTAAATTCGCTGTTAAAAGTTTAGTTATATATTCCAGTTTTTTTTTTAATGTCTAAAAGGTCACCTTACATATCGGAATAACACTTTTATTAGAATTTAGAGGGAGGATGAAATCTAGAAAAGGTACCAATCGATCTGAACTTTATTACATAAGCTATGTGTTGTCTGTATTTTGTTTTGTGTTCCATTCATAAATAAATAGAATTAAAATAAAATCGTGTCACCTAAATGGAAACGTACCTTAGCTAGCTAGCTTTCGTATTTTTGGCTTTCAGGCTAGCGCTGAAAACCAGAGCCGTGGACTCGCACCTGTGTACGAGCCCGGCATTATGCTGAGCGCTAGCCTTTTCGTGCAATAAATAAGTTTATTAGAATAGTTAAGTTCTTTTGCTGTAAAACTTTTGCACGAATAAACTGTTTTTCTTTCTTCCTTTTTTCTTCTTTCTATTTTTTTTGACGCGGCCCATACAAATCCTAGAACCTTTGAATGTTGAAGCTCATCAACCAAACATAAAACATTCTTTAATGATAAGCGACATCATGACTGCTGACGTCATTTGTTTTCAATACATTCTCTGAACTAATGTACTATGGTTTGGATAAGCTAAATTGTTCCCTTTGAGTTTGAATAATTATTATCAGTTGAACCAATCCTGATGACAGGGCCACGAAAATAACGCTTTACGCTTTAGGTAGGAACATTGATGTCACCTAAACGATTGTCAACTTTACTGTTGAGTAATTTTAGTCAATTTTAGAATGACACTCGCTAAATACTTTCAAAATGAAAATATCTATTGCAAGCGTTTTTGTTCTTCTTTTGTCGTTGACGCTATTTTCCGAAATGGGAAAACGCTTTGAGCATTCATTTTATGGCCTACGAGTAATAGCGTTTAAAATGCTAATACGTGTACATTTTGAAGAGCGATTCGCTTTGTGGTAACTAATTCACAGTTAATTTCTGTCTGTTAATTAATGTAGGTGCAGTATATGTTTGGGTCTACAATCAGTATTGCTCTAATAATAAATCCAACTTGAGTGGTTTAATCTAACGTAGTTCAATTTTCAAATTGTTCTACTTCTCTTTGTGTTTTCTACAATATGCCGCGTTAAATTTTTGGTTCTTCAGTATTTATATAACAATTAATCATTAATTACTAATAATAGAAATACAACTAAATTATACAAATTAAACATATTATGTACAAAACTTATAAATAAATGCTAAAATAAATATATACAAGTTTTAAAAAGAAGGGCATCAAAAAACTCATCCGCATCACTGTCGACAGGACAGGTGCCCAAAAGGCTGGCAGCATTGCCGCGTTGTATGGCAATGCTAATTCTTTGTCCCATTTCATTCTTCAGTATTTAAATTATTTTATTTCATTATTTGTTATTTTTACAAAATTTACCATATTTGATTTTAACACCGCGCAACTTGTTGCGTCACCATGTGAAATAACTTTCATACAACTATTTAGACTTTTTTGGTGGCGCAACAAGGGTGTCCAAAAATAAAACCCTTAATAAACTTACTAGTTAAATTATACTCGTCTATCCTAAAAAGACAAAAGTAAAATAAAATGGTAAAATCAAATTCGTATCGCTGTCAATTGACAACATACCCTAGAGACTGGCACCTCGATCATGTTCATTTATTTCAAAAGTCACTAAAATCATTTGTAGAGAAAAATTTTATAAAACGGTTTTACAAACTTTTCTTACTTTTGTCGTAGATTTTTTACGTTTGTCTTATTAATAGGTCTTTCTGTTGAAAACAATTAATAACTTCTTGTTAACTACTGTAACTCTGCCAGTCACATAACTTTTACGAAACGTGGAGACGTTCAAAAGAACGGACACGCATAGGGATGTAACAATAATGCCTGATGACAGAAAAGTGTAAAACCGTAAACTGAATGTGATTTCTTCGTCTCACTGAATTCCGGTCGGTGGTTGGCAGCCGCAAAAGGAGATTTGCCAGAATACCTCTGTATTTGATGCAGCGCAATATAAACATTATTTTAATGCATTAGAGTATAGTTTGTATTACCATAGTAACGCGAATGTTTTGTAGTGAAGCTACTATAAACGCTAGTGTGTTTGCAAACATAGCTACACTTTTTGCAACTGCAAGGCCATTAATCCAATAAGTCCACAATAAAGAAACATTATACAAGTTTAAAAAGCACAAAAGCTGTTGACGGTAACAAGTGGTTTATTTTCAGAGCAATCGAAACTCATTCATATGCAATTGATCGTGTGAAGTGTCTGATCTCGCGGGACCACTTAAACTTCTGTTTTCCCGTACGTAATACCGACGTGCACTCGTACGATGCGACACGATATCCACTTACGGGAAGCGTTCGATAACAACCAACTGTTTATGTCTCTTGGGTATGAAAATTGTTTATCACATTTTTCGCCGAATAGAGTACAGACTGTGAACTGTTTCATTCAGTGGGGTCTTTTTTTTCAATTATCAAAATCTTAGTTAAAGTTTAAAATAACTTAGGTTTAATGAACTCTGATTTAATCAATCCGATTTTAAACCAACCGGATTTATTTAATTTGGATTTACTCATCTTTTAAATTAACTCGGATTTAGTTAACTTGAATTTAGCTACCTCGTGTAACTAATTATTATTTAATTGATGTTTAATCGATTCTCACTTCAACCACTTGAATTTCATCAATTTGAATTTAATTACCATGTAAGTATATAATCGACTTGGATTTAATCAAATCGGATTTAATGACTCTTGATTTAATTAAATCTCTGTTTAAAAACTCGAAGTCAATCAGCTCCGATTCAACAAAATCTCATTTCAGAACTCGGACTTAATAAACACACCATATTGACTCGTAGATCTAAAATCTAATCCCAATAGCCAGCCTCGCTTAACTGCATACGGCACACGCATGCATCATAATTATACCGGGCGGTTAACCAACAATATTGCAACACTAACGGACGATTCCTATCGCCTAATGAAATGCAAACGCACAGGGGCTTCCTTATTGGCTCTCATTAATCTTTGGTGGCTTCACTTTTTCAACGGCTCCAACAATTTGTCTGGGTATTTGTCATGATTCTCCAGTTTTTCCTTGTTTGCGCAGAACTGTATTATTTGGGCACTGACGTGAGTAACTTGTGTGTGTGTATTAATAATACTGTAGCGTTTTTTGGGAGATATATTCGGGAGGTATATTCGAGATCTTATTAGGTACATGTTTAGCTTTTTTTCAGCTAAATTTGTTAAAAGTATTAAGCTGAAATTGAATATGAAAGATCTATTTACATTTAAAGGATATAATGCAAGGAGCAAGGGTGCTATCACTAAAAATAAATATAGTAAATAATAAAACTCAGCTAGTTCACAAAATAAAATAATCTATTCAACATTATGTATTAAGAAAAGACCAAGGAATTCAATAAAAACTCTCATTTGAATAAAGTTTCGAATCAAACACGAAGTCGGTTGTAAGAATTTCAAGAAAATATTATTCATAGTCGTTTTCATTTTAAATTCAGGACATTTCTGTACTCATTTTGTATTGAGGGTTATTGGAAAAACAACTGCTCGGTTTTGAGCAATGAGTATCACATTTTCTGGTTTAGGAGGGTGGTTAAGTCAGTATGGTTTAAGCTTCACACTTGTAATTGATTAATGTTTATCGTCGTATCGAATTGATAGCACTGATTCTATGTGCGATTGCATTGTATACGCGCGCGAGTAATTAAGCATCAATCAAGTGTTGCGGTTGCAACATAACGGTCCAATTGGTCTTGTGCACAAACCTGATATACCCCTACAGGGGCTTTGGGGGCATCTGTCTGGATCTTGCGGTGTTTCAAGCTGACTCGAGGGACCTTGCAATTGCTATAGAGATCTGAAGCCAAATGTGAGTCGATAGCAAACAAGAGCTTGTTTAGTAATTAAACTGAAGTGGTACCAATATCAGGAAATTCGGCGAGGGAGTACTTTTAAATCTTTTGTCCATTGTTTATGTTATTTCTAGCTGTTTACTAAATATTTTTGACCACTTTCGTTTCACCCTGTTCGGGGTTAAATTCCCAAGACTCCCTTTTTAGTGCGCTTTTGCGCCATAAAGATAAACTATTGTCAATTTTTTCCTGTTTCTAACTCCAGTAGTACTTTGCGTTGATTACCACTAAAGCGAGACACTAGAGCCTGCCTCTTTATAAAAAAGGAGATTAATAATTACCCGTAATTTTCGTCACGGTACATCAAAACAACCAATTACATTTAACGAATTAAAAGTACATTTCTGTTCAAAATGTGACGTAATTTTCTACAGGTGTGTTGCTAATCCAAGATCAAAAGATTCGCGTTTTGCTCTTAAATAAGAGGGACCATTAAAAAGCATTCCGTTCGGGTCTTTAATGAATTAATTAAGAATTTGAATAATAAGAAATTAAACGCCAGCGAGTTGACAGGGCAGTACAAGGACGTCCTTCCATTGTGGTTTGTTTACTTTGTTTTCGTTATAAGTAAATTAAGTTATATTTTTTATTGTTATATAAGATTATTTTCTTTCTGCAAATTACTTAATATCTTTATAGGTTACTTAAGAGATTGATTAAAATTCATTAGATTTTACATTTATTTTTCTGTACGTGTGTTGTTATCTAACTTCTCCAAAACGGTGGGACTGATTTTTATAAAACTTTGTGGACATTTCTAATGGGTTCATGGATTGTTTTGAATCATATCTGATCCTTGTTGGTATTGATTGATGATAACGAAGTCGGCTAGTTTAACCTTTCTCCGACCAACCGACAGCCGGCTGTCGGGCTGCAATTGTCTTTCTATTGTGTCTTAAATCACGGGTGTTCGAAGGATTAATATAGAATAATGAAAAATCTTTTTAAGTTTTTATACTTATTACAACCTTCGCTGCAGACTGAAGTTTTGCTCTAATCACACAAAAACAAAATCATACTTTCACGATACAATCGCGTGAGAAAAACAATATTACTAACAGAAACTAGTGTCCACCAAACGTTTCAAATAAAATTTAATTTCCAAAATAAAGTCACCAGTGAAACGGGAGCCTACTTGACATGCCGGCTGAGAGCGTCGTTGTAAGGGAAACAAATTGAATAATTATTCACGGCATTGTCCTCCCTGCGTCGATAATCGCGTGCTGACCCGTCGCTTTGTGGGTACTTGTGTAAAATAGCCCGGAAAACGAGTTCAGACGAGCGATATATTGGCCGTCACTTTGCCGTTGAAGTGATCAAGTTGCTTCAATTTTAAGCGAGAAGTGAATGACTTTTTCATAATAGTTTGGATTACTTTAAATCCTTTTATTATTATAAACTAGCTGCTGCCCGCGACGTTGTCTGCGTGAATTCTTCAGCTCCGCCGCCGTAGGTGATAGCGTGATAATATGTAGCTTATAATTATGTTGACCTGACCTCTTAGTAATATTCATGCAAAATTTTAAGTAAATCCATGCAGTCCTTTTAGAGATTAGCCCAGACATACATACAGACAAACAAACAACAAAAGATATTTAACGTTCTCTCAAATTTAAACGGTTGGTTCGAAAAAAAAACATGATGGTAGTCCTTGGATTGAACCTTAAAAGAAAGCTAAGTATAACGGCTCAGATGAAATCGTTGTTAAATTGTTAATGCGATGTGTTTCGTTATGGAATCCTAGTCTGACACGCGCTTGACCAATTTTTTCTACATTCCACGATATAAAAAAATATTAACGATTGTGAATTGTTACAAAACTTCTCTGTAAACTACGTTTGTAGTTTTTCTCTCAGCAGCCTAAATATACAGAGAATCAGGACTCGTGTCGTGACGCGGGAGCAAGCGACGTACAGCTGCCCGTGTGAGAAGCAGCTCGTCCTGAAGTCGACACCCGCAGCCTTCAGCGTCTGCCCCTGCGACTTGTTGATAGTCATGGCGAACTCACTCACTCACAGGGAACTGCAAGCGCTTGAATTGGAAGGGAGTTTAGGAATCCTACGGGATAATGTGTGGAGTGTTTATGGACGTATAAACTACTTCGTTTCCCTCAATTTCCGAGAGAATGCGTTCGTTGATGTCTGCAGCTTGATCATTTTTGGGTGTTAAAATGGCTCGCTGTCACACCCAAGAATTCTATTGGTTTGGTATTCGACTGATGTCCCCATGCACACAACAAATGAGTTCTTCTAAGAAGGCCACCACTCTACCGAGGGACTCTGGGAGCAGCACCTGTTCACCTCTTTCCTAGAGTGGTAGAGTGCCTTCGCCGAGACTTAGAAGGACATCTGAGAATTCTTGAGCACGTGAATTGCCACCGAGCTGAGCTCGCATATTGATGGTCAAGCGCGGCCTATGAATTTGTGACCACAACGAATATCGTTTCAACGAAGCATTCGCCTCATCAGTCCTAGACCCCCGCGTCACCACAGGGAGTGTTTGCCGGAAATCGCCACTGAACAGAACTGTAACACCACCCATCAAGTGTTCATTCCTGCGGTTGTTCTGCAGAGTTCTTTCTGTTCGCGGCCTCCACTGCTTTCCTATTAGCCATCGTGCACTCATCCCATACGATCAGAGAGCAATCCCTGAGCACATGTCCCTTGTCACTGTTACGGGATACCCCACAACAGGCATTTCGGCGCTTTCTAAATCTATGGGTATTTTGAACATGGCATGCGCTGTTTTGCCACCAGAAAGCAGTGTAGCAGCGATTCCTGACGATGCTACAGCAATGGCAATTTTGCCTTGCGTCCTGACCTCTGCAAGGATACCAGTGATAATGAATGTTTTCCCTGTTCCATCAGGAGCATCCAGGAAAAACATTTTACCCTGGTCGAGCCCAATGCTTTCCAGAACAGTGTCATGTATTTGTTTTAGCTCTGAGGTGAACCTAGGCCCGTATTAATAGACGTCACTCAACTCCGAGACACTCTCAAGTCTCTTGCTGTTTTTGTCATTCTAAAGGGAAAAAATAAGGACAGCAATAAACTTGAGAGCGTCTCAGAATTGAGTGACGTCTATTAATACGGGTCCCAGTGACGTGGTCATTTCGGATAGTGGTCATTAAACCCGAATCGTAATTGGTTTCGGCGGTGTACTCCCGATTTCCACGGTCTTGATGTGGTAATGATCTGAGAGCTCGCAACCCGTACTCTACCAGTGGTTTACCGCCGATTGAAATGACCACATCTTGAAGTGAACTGAGACGGGTGTTCAGCATGCGTTTATCAGTTGCTTCGATTTCACCTTCAGAAGCACGCCTCAAAGCTCGTAAAAAGTCCTCGAACAGAAGATGGCGGTACTTCTCCCACAAAGCTACCGGGTTCGCAACTCCACAAAACACCAAAATGACGGCAAACAGATGACGCATGCGACTGGGACTGTCATCATCATCATCATCATCATCATCATCATAATTAGGTTTACAACGACATGAACATTTATATTACTGACAAAGCAATAATCACACAGATAAATACCGAACAAAAGTATTAACAGTCAATGTTTATTCAGTACTAAAAACATGAAATTGATGAAGAAATGATCATCATCATTGAACCGACTTTAAAAAAAGTAGGTTCTCTGTTCGACTTGTTTGTATGCATGTTTCCCCGCCTTCATCGAGTGGTACCTCCACTCGATAAAGGCTGCTCCCGGAAAATGTGTGGAAAATGAAGCTCCCAGCTTAAGTTATTTTATACATTGAAATCAGTGATAGCTTTGATTGCCACATCACATCTATCTAACCTTCGATCTTATAAACCAGAAAATGCCTATCAGACCGAACAACTTTGCTAAGACGTCATTCTTATTTAATGTGTTATGGTGTAGTTGGGTGCTTGGAGTTCCACGTTAGGTGTTGGTTTTAGGTCTTCAATATTATGCATCAACAGAGAGTGCTCATCAGGCTGAACAATTCTTGCTAAGACGTCATTCTTATATATGTTCGGTATAGTGTACGTAGCCGGGCTCATGGAAGTCTACAACAGGTGTTCCAGATCTTCAATTTGTATACGTCAACAGAAAGTGCTCATCAAGCTGAACAACTCCTGCTAAGACGTCATACTTATATATGTTATAGTTAGCTGGGCTCATGGAGTTTCACCTCAGTTGTTCCAGATCTTCATATTTATTCTTTCAACAGAAACTGCTTATCACGTGAAGCAATTTTTGCTATGATACCATTTTTGTATCTCTTATAGTTAAGCTGGTCTGTTGCGGTCCTGCACCAGAAGTTCAAGTTTCCAGGATAAGTTATAGCCTATATGACACCCAGACTTAATACCTATACAATAAAAAAAATCATTGAAATCCGTTGAGTAATTCCGAAGATAGCTGCTGCCCGCGACGTCGACAGCGTGAAGCCTCCAGCTCCTCCCCCGTAGGTGATAGCGTGATAATTTGTAGCCTATGTTTTGACCCGACCTCTTAGTAATATCCCTGCAAAATTTGAACTAAATCCATGCAGTACTTTTTGAGTTTATCCCGGACATACATACAGACAAACAAACAAACAAACAAACAAACAGACAAACAGACAAAAATTCTAAAAACTATATTTTTGGCTTCGGTATCGATTGTAGATCACGCCTCAAGTATTCTTTTAAAAAAATATTCAATGTACAGTTTTGACTTTCCTACGATTTTATTATATGTAGTATATAGATGTGAAAGATTGTTTTTATTTAAGAATGTATGCTACTACTGAAGCTTTACAGCATTTTAGGATGGGAAATCATCAAATGACTTCTCCCGCCCTGGGTGGAGCGGGAGGGTGTGTCAGACTTTTACTGACTAAAACCCACCCTTGTTCCTTCGATTGCCCTTTATGTTCTGGGGACGCGGCAACTATTAAAACTATTACGCAACCCCGGCAGGCATTGGCCCTAGAGGGCCCTATCACACATGCTAACTGCTCTTTGAGGCTACAGCAATATGGATTATAATATCAATAGCAGATAGGTCATATAACATTAGCCCTCCGCTCACGTGGGCATGGAACAATCAAAAACCTTACAAAGAGCGGATGAAACCGCGTGAAACAGCTAGTGAATAATACTAGTAGTTCAAAAGAATGTTAATTATTTTAATATAATATTAATGATTTTATTTCATTTTATTTTATTATAATATTAATAATTTCGAAGTATAACTGTATAGAATTAGTACGCGGTAGTAGAAGTGGGCCGGATATGTATGCAGACGGACAGACGTTCCATGGAGCAGACGCATGTTAGAGTGGAGCCCGCTTTTAGAAAAATATGGGATCTGCTACATGGTGGAGAACAATTTAAAAAGTTGGCGAGAACCGGTTGAATGTTTGCTGCCCAGGACCGAGATGTTTGGTAGTCTTTAAGTGAAGCTTGAGTTTATCTTTACTAAGAAGTATTCATAACAAATACATAAGAATTGATTTGCATTCTGGCATGACACAATAATTATGTGACCCTGTATTGGCTACGCGCGTAGCTGGTCTACGCTGCTACGAGTTTGTAGCAAGTCAGGTTTCTTGTTTATTATTACAAAGCGTAGCACAATGTATTGGCAACATTGCAATGTTGCTACGGCGTAGCAGTCATTTTTGTGTACTGTGTAGTTCGTTTTTGCTACATATTGAACTTCGTAGCAACTAATTCGTTTACTTATGTATCGCGCTTCCAAAATGAACAAATATACAACTTGACATTTAAAAAAACATGATAGCGATGTTTTCCACTTATTGTAGAATAAACATATGTGTTCCGAAGGGTTTCTAAATATCAAATAAATGTAAATATCATTACTCTTATAAGCATATTATTGCTGTACAAATACCGGGGACGCTGCGTGGGTGGTGAGTGACAGACGGCTTCGGTACCTACGTGATATTGATCTAATAGACGCTACGACATTGTTTTTGTCATCTTTGTTGTATCTCGAAGAGACATAATTTGAAAGTAAAGTTACTAACGACAGTGAAAGTTAAGCTTTTTAAGTAATTAAACATTTATAAGGAAATAAATACTAATTTAAAAGATTTTTTCATTACCATACATTGTAAGAGAATAATGTGATGATTGCTATAAAAAAATACTAATTGCCAAATAATTTTCATGAATGATAACAGCATGGTTGGCGCAGTGGTTTATACTTCGGCTACACAATGCAAACATTCGCGGTACTAC
This sequence comes from Athetis lepigone, assembly GCA_033675125.1. Lineage (NCBI taxonomy): Eukaryota > Metazoa > Arthropoda > Insecta > Lepidoptera > Noctuidae > Athetis > Athetis lepigone. Next base: position 12,834,100 of record CM066236.1, read on the forward strand.
TTAAAAAATATTTTATACTTATTAAAATAAAGTTCATTTTTTGTTTTGTAAATTCCGCGAATCTTTTCGCGATAGTATGGCCATAGCAAGATAGCATAAGCGATTGATTGGCGCTTCGAATTTGGTTGCGGGTTGCTATAGTATGATATTATTTGCATAGCCTACAGGTAATCCGAGTCTAGTGGCTTGTAAACATAAGTTATGCGATACAAGAGAACTTCCTGGTGTAGAGCAACGTTTAAAAAATCTATGCCCTATTTGAGTAGGTCTGTAACTAAAGATCTTGATATGCCTTTTAATCTCGACAAATCGTATAAAAGTCATACAACGATTCAGTATTTTAATAAAGTTTGTTACCTGACATCAGTTCAGATATTCAACTAATTGTAACATAAAGATATTTTTTTTAGTCAATTTTCAGTTAAAGACATGTCAAGATTCACAGTTTACCTTTAGGTAAATACTAAAACAAATAGGGTATAGTTTAAGGAACAAGTTATTTTATGAGCCGCACTAACATTATGAATGCGAAGGCATCACTTACGGTCTACTGAAAAAACTATTAAACTCGACGTAATGACAAAAGACGAAGAAGTAGCTTGGGATCTAGATAAGTTTATGCTACTTTTTAATCCACTATGTCTGTGCTCATGATAACCAACATTGACGTGAAAGAAGTTAACTTAGGTCATAAGTTAGTTTGTCATAAAGCAGCCAGTCTGTGGAGCCTTTGCCAAACTATCTACTGAACCTTAAATTAAATGGAACGCTTACTATTTATCCAAAAATACCAAGCCGTGTTGACGCGTTACAAAAAAATGGTCGTGTTTTTGTAAAGCTCTCTTTACGGAAAAGTAGATACATAAGTATCTACTTTTAGGTCGAAAAAAAAAGACGTTGCTTAGAAAGTGATGTCTCTCTCAGTCGCACAAGTGTCAAAGTACAAAGACAAGAAAGAGACGGAGAATGGCTAAGCAAAATTATATGCTAAGTGAAGAAGATTTATTTCGGCCTAAATATTGTTTAGTAAAATTGACTTTATTTGCATTTAATTTAATGTAACTGTAAAGCTTACTTAAGCTTATAATCGCATCACAAAGTTGCAATCATTGCCTCAGTGTAATGACGAAACCCATAATAATATTATAAATGCGAAAGTAACCAAATCTTGTTTTTCCATTATGTTTTCACGGCAAAAATTATAGGAACGATTTAGATCAATTTTGGTACCTTTTCCAAAACTACAGAACTACCCGAGGAAGGACGTAATTGGTTTTTAATGTGCGATTTTTAAATACAACGGGTTTATTATTTACTATCACACAGGATAAAGTTAGTTACTAAAATGTTTTCATTCGTATAGTAGCTGCACCAATATATTATTGGTTTAGAAATTGTAAGTACTTATACTTCACAGCGCACAGAACTCTAAACTTTTAGAGCGAGCATCGTCGCGGGCTTTTCAAGTCTCTCTATATAACAATAAACTGCCTCCAAAGCACTTCTACTAGCTCCGGTACTTGCCTAAGTTTTTACGTTTAAGCATTGTATGTATTATGTATGAGTGCCAGAGAAGTAAGAAAAGTTTCCAATTTCTTTCAACGTCCTTGTGCCTCTTTTGTACGAACGATTTGGATTAAATCTTTGGTAATGTTGTAAAAATAATGTGATCCACTCCCAAATGTTTGGGCAGAATAATTTGATTCTCTTTCTTATATTTGTGCAGGTTAGGCATTGTGGTAAAGTAAGCCATTTAATACTCAACGATTTTTAGAGGGACCCAACCAAAACGAGATTCTGTTCATTTCACCAATTTATAATAATTTATCAATTTCCTACGACCGGTAGAACGGTAAGTACTGTGAGGGCTGAAGCGCCCATGATTTACCAAAATATATTTCTATCGAATCGGAACTACTCTTGGACTAATTTGTTTCTTTATTTTGATAATATTATTTTTTTGCGATTGCTCGCAGCTTTATAATACCTATAAATATATTGGACTAAATACAACATTTTTATGTAAAGTTGAGTGTGTAATGCACAGGTAAATAAACAATATCACATAAAGCTCATGTTATTTTTAAAGGAAAACTGCACCTAACTTAATATGGCCACGACTGCTCTCCGTAACAAATTCGAAAAATACGAAAAGTGTGAAGTGTCGAAAACTGTTTTCAGCACAAAAACAGATGGTTTGCAGCAGCCACTTAAAATCCACTTCAGCTGTGGTGAGAGTGACAAAAATGGAGTACCGTGCCATCAGGACGTTTGCAACATAAAAATATGGACGTCAGAAACAGTGGAATATGTCACCGTAGGGGAGACATTGTCGCACATTATTTTAAGAGGTAAAAATACTCTGAGGATCTACCGCTTAAATCCATTTGAAGTAGGTAATCCCAAAAAGTTATCAGCAAATATCAAAAACTATAAAAAAAAAACAAATGAGTGTAGACTCTACAAATAAACAATTCAGAGTTCATTTTCAGTTGCATTTACACAAAATAACAAAATGTACCGTGCAAATCATTCGCCTATTTAAACATAAAATCTGCAGGCTGGATTAAATGTGTTCAAAATATGGAAAATTGCATGCTAATTCATCTGCCAGCCGCATGCACCACATCCGAGGTACGGTTTCATTAAACTAATCTCATCGGAGTATCTTTTGGCTTCGAGAAATGGTCCTCGTAAAAGATAACTTCAAAGGTTATTCAAGAGTACGTGACGCCAGTCGCTCCGGAAGGAAAGTATGATTGAATCGCTTTAAGCGCTTGCAGATTTTAAAATGACTAAAGTTTTCGCTGCATCCGCAAACAGTTGAAGAATTGTTTTAGACTCAGACACCTAGAATAATCCGTTAGCGCTGTCTTTTATTTAAAATTGATTATCTTCGAATCCATTTCTTTTAAGGTGGCTCTCAAACTGGAAGACTCATAATTTAAACAAAAGTAGATTTAAAACTCGATTGAAAATGACGATCAATCCAAAACAACAAGACAAACAGCAATTTCGAAGAGAAACAATGTAGCCAGACTTTTGTGTTACCAACTTTTAAGACAAACAAAAAATACACAAAGTGAAAGGTATTCAAGGGTCTTCGAAATAAACGATTGTCATATTTAAACATGATAAGAATGAAGGGACTTTATATCCGTTGTAGATACAGACTTCGTTTGTCATAAAAGTTTTGGCAATTTTCCTTAAAACGGCTCGTCTCGGATCTCGCTAAACGAAGTGTCAATCAATTGCTGTAATGGGATATGTAGCTACACTTGTACGGTATTTACAATGCTTGCTAACCTTTAAAATGAGACTAATCTAAAACTTGGCGTTGTGTTTGAGTTTGTTATTAATGAATGTGGAACTGTATGGCTAAAATTTGCATTAATCAACGTATTTTGAACCTTACTACAGCCGTTGTTGCATCGATAGGAGAGACGGTCGATATTAAGATAATAATGATTTGTTTATAAATAGCAATGCGTACCTATATCTATATTATATTATAAAATTAGCTATAGAAAGTACCTTCATGTAAAAGTCGTGCTCGTCACATTTTGTATGCGAAGAAAGTTTATTTTTCTCATAATTTCGCCGGCTTCATACTCTGAAAGGTATCTGGTTGAGCGACGTAGATATGAAGATTAGATTAAACGCGTGCCCTTCAAATCAACGGTTCTTTGTAAAAACAGGTAATAGGGGCAACGGGGAAAATATTGTAGGACGTAAATTGTGCTCTTTTATTGAAAAATACTCTCAGAATAAAAACACAAAAGATGTCTTGCTAATTTCTAAAGAAATGTTTTATTCTTAGAACAATACAGGATAAGGGAGTATTTTGTGGGACTAAATACATGTATTTATTAGCTTCCCTGTTACTTATGAGGCCTTATACAATAGGTACATTATAATTGCATAGTAATTTGTACTTAATTTTTGCTTAGAATTTGAAACTAAAAATTAACAGAGAATTTTATAAGATAAGCTACTTTTTTCTCTTAAGGACAATCCCGCTGCATACACTGCAACTCCTGAAAGCTAGTATCAACAGTAGCGGCCACTAGAAAATCGTCGCGGCAATGAAGCTAGATGAGTTCCGGAGAAACGATTAAAGTGTCTTGGATCCTGCAACGAAATTAATCAGAAAAGAACAGCACAGGAGTAAGAAAGGACATAAATTTCTATTTCCATGTCAAGCTACAACGTAATAAAAAAAACATTTAACTCAGACAAAATAATCCACAGAAGTTGTTGGTAACAAAAACTTAACTTTTAACTAATATTAATAATTATTGATGTTAATTTTAATAAGTTGTTGCATTTGTTCTGTATTAATTGTTATAGTAATGACATAAAACATAACAATACACACACACACACAAACTCATTATCATTACAAAAAGCACATACATACAACACCGACATCACACAAAGATTCACAAACCCATGATCATCTAAATCTGGAAACGCGAGTCACTAATCACCTCCATCAATTAGCAGAACCAACTACTTCTAAATGTGCCTTTGTTACAACAGTAAGTTGTTTGAAGTGCGCTCAGCAGCGAGCGGTACATTTTCATTTTGATTCCTGTCAACTACCGTGTCTCGTTGAGTGCTTCCATTAGCCCCGGTCACTACATCCCTGTTACATTAAACTTGCAATGCATCTATCGTAGTTTTTGCGTAAGCACTGGATTATTTCTTTTCATCAGCTTCCATATAATTCTCGAGAGGATTTCCCATTTTGTGTAAAGAGAATTTTGTATTTGGCTTTAAAAGGGTACGTAATGATTGGATCTGAATGTTGGTTTGTGATTTATCGAAGTAGACATAAAATGGATTATAATATTATATTGTTACTAGTTGTTTTCTGCGGTTACGTCTACGTGCTTGGCTACTGCTCCGCTATCGTGGAACATAATATTGATATTACATATTATACATAAATATTTTTTTCTAACAAATCTGATTATCTTATACGAACTTTTTTAATTGATCTGGAAGTTCTAGAGATTACCGAGTTAAAATAAATAATTCAACAAAAAAAAATTCCACTAAATATATCATCATTTACCATATTAGAAAAATATTACTAACTAACCATATGTACAGTACATCAATTGCAACTTTAGTTTGTTTTTTACTAGAAACATATTCAAAGAAACGTGTAAGCAATCACAAGTAGGTATAAGTACTTAAAGCTTTAAAGAAATCCCTTGATCAGTGGTAGTGTGTTTCTGAAACAAAGTGCTGAGGTCTGGATAAAGCTCCTCGCGATTACGAAACCCGAAGTCAGATATATTCGAATCACGGCCTCCGCCTTTTTACCAAGCACCTACATAAGTACGCAATCTTCAAAAATCATTACCTCGATTTGGTTTCATTCGTTCTACTTATGTTTTCAATACATGAGGGTCCGACATAAAAATGTAGTTTAGTTTTCCAGAATTCGGCTTTTCATTCCCACCGTATTATTATCTAAAGTTTCAATGTTCGACCTAAAACCTTTTTTGTAAGATTTTCCCAGCCTCCAATTCGAGTTTAATGCGCAAAGTTCTCAAGTTGTTTGGTTTACAAGCCCTGGGTCAAGTCAAGCCGTCTGCGTCTTGAGAATGTTCGTTGAAAATTCTGGTCATGAACGTGTCATAAACACGGCCATCTTTATCTTGATGACAGTACATTTACTTTTGCTTGTTAAAATAATGTTTGACGCATACGTTTTGGCAGTTAAAGTTTTTATTTTTCGTAGAAAATTGTACTAAAAATATCTATAGAACACTGCCAATTTAAAAATGACGTTGTTTGCTGAATTGTTATAAAAACGTTTGACACTATAAATAATAAATCTGAATTCTTTGACGTCTTTTATAAAATACTTGTGATAAAATTACAAAAACACACTGTTAAAGTAATAACGCAGTATAAAGTCTACTCCAACTAGATTTTTGAAACACTTGTTCATATTAAAAAAAGTGAGCTGCGAGCCTAAACAAACAGTGGCCACGGCACTGAATCATTTTCTCCTAAGAATATTATTATACACTTGAAAGTATACGTATATTGGGTATAAGGTAGAATAATATAACCGCCAGGTTCCCCTATAATTATGGGCTAATTAAATTATTTGCTAAGAGCACTTTGCCTCTTACGCTTACTAACACACTTACGTTATAAGTACGTACAATCAAATTTTGGGCGAACGGTTTTCATCTTAATTTTTTTTGTACATCGTAAGTGCTTCACTTGAACATTTTACGTTTTTCAAATTATTTTAGGACGTGAGTGCAGAAAGAGGCCTTACGGCTGCTATGGCGTATTTACTTAATTTTCAAAGCATTATTTTGATCTGATTATGGATTCCGATTGCACAATTTTTGTTGTATGTTTTATAGGCTTAAAATAACATTATACAAAAAATATGAATTAAGTTCAACAATACCATCTTGAACCGATTACCATCTCAAAAGAGCACCGGCGACAAAGCCCGTAACGCACAGACAGCCGTTTTAAAACCAATATTGACCGCGACGATATTCCATTCCGAAAAAGGATTTGGATCATCTATCATGTTATGTCAACCTACATCACGCGACAATCTTTCCATCTCAATCCAATAACGTGTTCAGTGTTTATATAATAAGTAGTATACAGTACATAATATATTTTGATATTCACCCTCTTGACGAGGGAGTGGAAATCTAAGATGTAAGCCATTCTAATTGTCATGTGACTTGAGTTCGAAAACACCATCACAGCATTTCCCATGGGGCTCACAAAGTGTCTTAGGATCCCGTATTTCGTGCATGAAACGAATATTGTCCACCTTTATGGCCTACTGATATTGCCTTGCTATAAAATTCTGGTTGTGCCAGAATCACTTTTTTGTAGATCAGGCAGCCGGAGTAGGTGAACCTTACCGATGATATCCATTGCAAGAGTAATAGCAATAGTCGTAAAGAGAGAATAGGTCAATGTTGAGGTTGCGCTCCGAATATAAATGTGTTTAATGTAGGTACATATTTTAAATGGAATTTATTACTTTACTTTTAGGAAGGATGGGTATGCGTAAAACGCGAAGATCGGGGGGCACGGTCGTGCCCCCGGCCAAGACAAGCAAGCGAAGCGCAGGGGCACTACCTACCTTTTCTCGAAGTGTTTCGTCGTTTTTTCGAACCCTCATAGAGTTGGTATCCAATGTACCAGACACTTCATATTCACAAGAAATAATGTCAATAACAGACTCAATAAACATACAAAGTTTCAATTGAATAGCTTTTATACTTTAGATTTTATTGATATCTAAAATACACCGATTTCGTCACTGATTCACTGACACACTGACACACTGACACACTGATGATCATCAAAATGTTTGGCTACTTCCTGAAGTGCTAGAATGCTGAAATTTGGTATGTAGCCTAAGTTTAGTATACAACCAACAGAAAAATTCATAAACTTATAGATTTCGACCTCCATCCCCTAAAATGGGGGTGTGGAATTTTGTTTGAACAAATCAAGTAAAAATGCAAAGAGAAAGATTGGGCTATTGGGCTATGGGCTATGAAAGCCGACACTGCTGATGTGGCTACTTCCTGTAGTGCTAGAAAGCTGACATTTGGTATAAGAAGTTTGGTAAGTTTGGTATCAACCACCTAAGAAAACTATAAACTTGTGTCGTTGACGGTCGTGTTGCGATTGCAATATTTTGCGTATTCGTATAAATAAGTTTTGCGGCTTATTTCAGTGGGCATAATTTTATGTATTGGTAATTGGTTAATATACATACATACCTAAATTTTTACGGTGTTGAACGGAATTGTAGCGCGATCCTCGATGACAAAAAGTTTAAGTCTTACTTCCCTAGATGGCGTTGGGATCGAAATAGATCGCGCTATGGTTTCGTTACAGCGGAAAGTATAAGTACTATTTGAATTTTTATGTATCTGAGAATAATATTGTTTGCATGTTTGCACGAAAACTCGTTTATATTGTGTAGTCTTATACTACAGTTATTCGGGAGCGCAATACAGCCTTTAATAATTTCTCCTACATCGAAAGATCACCGTTGTACGATCAAGTATTTTAAGAATAAAAAGTGTGGGACTTTCAGGTCAATTTAGTAAAAAAAATCTGTGAACGAAAAGAAAAAAAAAACACTGAAAATACTGCCTAGCAACTTACAAAAAGAACTGAAATCCCACTAAAAACATTTCATATAAAATGTAGCCAAGACAACCACATAAGGTATACTCTGTGAAAAATATATCAGATCTCATGTAGAGCCAAGCTTCTGAATCTACACGTCCTAACTCTACAGACCCTAACTTCACAAACTCTACATATCAGTAAAAATGTATGGCTTGGCTGTTTCGGTACTTACTTCAAAAACTTAATTTTCGCATCACCTCCACGACGGTAGCGAAAAGGCGAAGCCATACATTTTTACTGATATGTAGAGTTTGTGAAGTTAGGGTCTGTAGAGTTAGGACGTGTAGATTCAGAAGCTTGGCTCTACATGAGATCTGATATATTTTTCACAGAGTATACCTTATGTGGTTGTCTTGGCTACATTTTATATGAAATGTTTTTAGTGGGATATTTTTATGTGAATAGTAAAAGAATAAACATTACAGGAAACAAAAGACGACAGGAAATAAAAGGAAAAACAAATATAACGCAGCACTAGGCTCCAGAGGTGCACTTTAATCAATATAAAAGTTATAATTTGAATCCACAAAGAGCTCCTGACAAAAAAACAGTTACCAATCATAGACTCCGTTAGATGACATTCGCGCTGCTACCATTCGGATGGGTGTTCTTGATATATCTTACAAAACCACTACACCTTAAAAACAACAATAAATTAATGTCAGACGGACGAAAGGACAGAAAAAGACAAAATATGACACATTGTAAAATTTTATCAGAGAAAATGAAGTCAAAAATAATTTCGTCTCAAAGCAAATGAGTTAAAAGTTTTCTACTACGAATTATTTATTTTTTTATGTTGTAATGCACATTTATCAGGTTTTGTGTTTAATACCCATTGTTGTGAATATTTTATTGTGTGTAAAGTGACAATCATCAATAAAGCGTAAAATTTTGAACAATCACGTCGTGATTATTCGTTTAGGTCATAATTTAATGTCAGTGCGGTTACATGATTGCCTATAACTGTAATTTTATGCCATTAATTCATAGAAAATTAAATATTGTATTATCTATTAACAATTGTGTACACTAGCCTGCTATGTGTTTCTAGTTTGTTATTGACAAGGTTAATCAATTTGTAAAAACTGACCTTAAATATCCTGAAACTTTAAGTTTCGTCTTAGTGGACTATTTGTCTTTATAAAGAACATACCCTCCAAGTTTGATGTTTTTAGGACCAGCGGTCTGGGCTGTGTGATGATATATCAATAATCAGTCATTCAGTTTACCATTTCAGAAATGGTTCTTATATAGTTTTCATATTATATCATCAGACATCAGCCCATGTAAGATAGACAGATCTATCATCTCCTTAGCTATTTTTCCGTCTACTTTAGGGTCTACCTCCAGTCTAAATTGACACAAATGCCAGTGTTTGACAAGGAGCGACAGCCTACCAGACGCTCACATCCTAGCTATTATGTAACATATTCCCTTTGCTTAGCCTTATGTCAGACTTAACTTCTAACTATCCGTAACGACTGTCAGATCTACAAAAGACAACCGGGACGAACGGCAAGAGGAATTGTTAAAAGTCAAGAACATTCGAGCCCAAGACATCATTTGACAGGCCTGTTGGTATAGCAGTTAGTGACCCTGACTGCTAAGCCGGAGATCGTGGGTAATCCCACCCAGGACAAACTTTGTGTGATGAGCATGATTGTTTGTTGTGTGTCTGAGTGTAATTTTGCTATAACATGTATATGTGAATTTATTTACTAAGTATATAAGTATGTGTATCAGTTGTTGCCTCCGTAGTTTGCGATGACTGTTTGTAAGTTGTCCTACGATATATTTTTTTATTTATCATGCTAAGCAGAGACAATTACTGACCACAAGGTCAACGGGGCAGACAGATTTTCTATTATCACTATTACCAACTAACGTATAGCCTTTTCAAGTACGTTGTTTGCTCGCCAGTTCATACCCGAGTCGGCCCGTATTGTAATAAACTTGTGATCAACGCTCCACATTACGCGAAAGTATTAGATTATTCGTGGTGAGTCAGTAACGAGCACCAGAGCAGCTGACTTCTACAAACTGGATTATCTTGATGGAAATAAATTGCTTTTTCTAGATTTTTTTAAATATGAACTGATTTTGATTGCTGCGCCTTTTAAATGTTAGTTTGTAAGGTATCTTGTGAACATTTTGGCGAAAATTCTTATTTATATTATAGAATAAAGTCTTCCGCCGCATCTGTCTGTTTGCGATTTAAACTAAAATTTTCTGAAGGATTTTTATGCCGTTTAGGTGTACAATACATGCATATTGTAGAAAAAACAAACTCTATTTCACTCCATTAATTCACCCAATTTCCATTAAGAGCCATTTACAAAGCTTTTATAAGGTAACACTGGTACTCGTAAAAATTGAGTTTCAAATTTCCATTTATTTTTTCATATCGAGCGATACTATATCAAATGTGCTTTCAATTAACGCCGAGAATCATACCTATTCATTATTCCCGAAATATTAAAGCTGATTTCAAAAGCATTGCAATATTGTTTGTTCTTTAATTAACAGTACTGAAGCGTTAAAGCGAATTTTATGGAGCATTTGTGAAGTGGGCTGCGAGATTTATTTAATATATGAAGCCCACAATGTGTTGGAATTGAACGTAAGTGAAAATTAAACATGCGTGATAGTTTGCCTGGTTTTTACTTACTTTTGATAATAATCATACACAATGTTGTAATAGGCAAGTGGTTAAGGCAACCAGCAAGCACCGATGTGATTTATCAATATAATATTACTCGAACTTTATCTTGAATATCACTGACTTTCTGTCTTGGAAAGCACTTTAAGCCGTTAATACCAGTTGTCATTTGTATATCTCTGATAGCCTCTGATTACTCAGAAACTAGAATCTGGCAATCACTGTCATCTATACTTAAAACTGTAGAGAGGTCAATTCTGTACATTGAATGTATTTTTTAAAAATTTTATTGGAGGATGGTTGGTGATCGATACTGATGACAACAATGCAATTAGTAAATTTTTGTCTGTCTGTCTGTCTGTCTGTATATGCACGCATGGGTTAAAAACTACTGAAGGGATTTAAATCAAACTTGGTACGATTGTAATACATACTCCCGGGCAGGTTATAGGCTATATAACATAACGCTAAGACACATAGGAGCCGAGCAGTAGTGAAAAGTGTGACAAAAACGGGAGAAAAATATTCCTTTAGAGAGATTCCGTTGCGTGCGCTGCGTAAATGGTTGAAGTTACGTAAAAATTATGTACTAAAGAATTGTTCCTCTTAAAAAGTTGTAAAAAAAAGTCCGTGACAGCATATGTCTAATATTTGTAGTTCACTCTCTATAACTATATTTATGGCAATCAAATTTGTTTAAAATGTTTTAAAATAATTCATGATTTGCCAGGGGGTTATTATGAATAAAGTATGAATCCTTATTGTATCTGTAAATACGTTAGTCAATATAAGTTCCTAATTTTGTACGTAATTGCAGTTCACATAATTTAATTTCAATAAATGTCTTCGGAGATAGCGCAGTTTTAAAATGACTCTGCAGCAATATAAATGATCATACTTACGAGTAGTAACAAGGTTGGCCTTTGCAAGATATTCGTAGCTAATACATCAGAATTACACATAATTTAGGGTGATGAGTTTAGATTTAAGAATAATTATATTAGTACGCTATCGCATTGGGGCACAAAAAAAACCTGTAATGATAGATTTAAGATGGAATAAATAAATAAAAAACCGGTCAAGTGCGAGTTGGACTCGCGCAACGAGGGTTCCGTTAATTTTTTTTTATGAAATAACTACAAATTTACGGGTTTTGGAGTTTTTCCTTTACTTATGCTACATGACCTTGCTTCTTGCCAAATTTCATGATTCTTGGTCAATGGGAAGTACCCTATAGGTTTTGATTCGCTTGCAAATTAATGTCTTAATGCAATATAAACCGCCGTATCTTTTTGTTGCGTTGTTTTAGAAACTTGATTTTTTCACTGCTTTAAGAAATAGCAGACCTGAGTGTGTGATATAAATTTCAGCTTGAAATCTCGACGCGTTCCTGAGAAAAAGGTTCTTGACAGACAGACGGACAGACGGACGCCGGATGTGAACTAATTACAAATTTACGGTTTTCGGAGTTTTCCCTTTACTTGTGCTACATGACCTTACTTCTTGCCAAATTTTATGATTCTAGGTCAATTGGAAGTACCCTATAGGTTTTGAGTTTTGATTCCCTTAAAAATGTCTAAATATGCAATATAAACCGCCGTATCTTTTTATTGCGTAGATTTAGAAACTTGATTTTTTCACTGCTTTGAGAGATAGCAAACCTGAGGGTGTGATATAAATTTCAGCTTGATATCTTGACGCGTTCCTGAGAAAAAGGTTCTTGACAGACAGACGGACAAACGGACGCCGGATGGGAACTAACTACAAATTTACGGTTTTCGGAGTTTTTCCTTTACTTGTGCTACATGACCTTGCTTCTTGCCAAATTTCATGATTCTTGGTCAATGTGAAGTACCCTATAGGTTTTGATTCCCTTGAAAATGTCTAAATATGCAATATAAACCGCCGTATCTTTTTATTGCGTTAATTTAGAAGCTTGATTTTTTCACTGCTTTGAGAGATAGCAGACCTGAGTATGTGGTATTAATTTCAGCTTGATATATCGACGCGTTTCTGAGAAAAAGGGTCTTGACAGACGGACGGACGGACGGACAGACGGACAACAAAGTGATCCTATAAGGGTTCCGTTTTTACCTTTTGAGGTACGGAACCCTAAAAGTGATCCTATAAGGGTTCCGTTTTTACCTTTTGAGGTACGGAACCCTAAAAATAAATAATATTGTGCTACATTGCGCCATAAGCCACAGGAGCCGATCAGTAACCAAAAACCTAACATAACGCGGGTACGCGGGGACCGTACAGTCCATGACCCACTACGGGGCTCCGGTGTGGGCGCCCAGCTTGGCCTTGGCTCTGGCCCGGCTACTGAGGGCGTCTCATGGCCATTCGGATGGTGCGGGAATACCGTTCCATCTGCGAGGCGGCGATTTCGCCGATTCTTGCAACGGTGTTGTCTTGATACCGGCCTGGGATTTTTGAGGCAATAGTCCTTGCACACGTACCAGTGGCGCCTAGAAGTTCAACGCCGCGCCGGGGCGAAACTGTGCTACCGCAGCTAATCACGGCACGGCGCACAAAGCTCCTGCGGGATCTCATGGCGGAAGGGAGACTGCTACTGTCACAGCCCAGTACTGGGCACGCCTCTTTGAGGAGTAGCTGGAGAGGCACCTCGGCGTTCTCACGTATCGTTTGACACAGTCCCTCACCGGACAAGGACATTTCGAGAGGTTTTGGTGTCGGATTCGGGCGTAAGCGACGCCTGCGTAACACGGTGGAGCTTGCGGTGGATGTATGCCCCGCTTGGGCGGACCACCGCCGTGTCTTTGCAGAAGCGATCGGTGGGGGTGACCTCTCGCGTCCCGCCCTGGTCAGGCCGTGCTCCGGGACAAAACTGAATGGGAAGCCGCCCCCTCCCTCTACGAAGCAGTCATGCTCGAAAGAGGTGGGACGCGTGAAGCAGAGTCAAGCATCACGCCCCGGACAGGGACCCAAGCGTAGACGTCGAAAGTCGCAAGTCGACTACCGGTCACAGTAGGCGCGGGGCTGCGGATGGCGAGCGATGGGAAGCTCGCCGCTCGATAAGGGCCATGCCTACTGGAATTGCGGAATAGTTCTAATAGTTACCGCGGCCCCGGAAACATAAAGGGCAAACGAAGGAACAAGGGTGGGTTTTAGTCAGTAAAAGCCTGACACTCCTTCATGAGAAGTTATTTGATGATTTTCCATCCATAAAGAAAACAACGCGGGTGAATAGCGAATAATATTAAACTCACTGACTGATATCAACGCGTTTGTTGTTATTTAAGTAACTAGAGGCATAACATTTAGAGGGTTTATTTTTTGTAAAGAGTAAAAAGCCACTAAGAAAAGATATTTTTAATTCAACCCCTAAAGGGTTAAAATAGTGGATAGAAGTTCGACATCCACGCAGGCGAAGCCGCGGGCGAAAGCTAGTTTTATAATAAGGGGCATCGGGATACCCAGTGTTGAGGAAATCTGATAAGGATTCGTCCTTATCAGATTTCCACAAGACTGGGTTATTTAAATTTAAAGACGATTAAGATAGCTTGTCAGGTTTTTTCTTACCTTTATTTTAAATCTCAATTGAACCAATCATAAATGCATGACAATAAATTCAAAGTACCCTTCTGTTTTACGACGGTCACAGCATATTCCACTTCCCTAACTAAATCAAATACTTCACGCGGAACAGACATAAAGATACTCGGGTTACTAAGAAAAAATATCCCGTAAATCACTGCGAAATACCTCATTTACATAACACCCCAACAATAGGGTGTAGACTCAGTTAACCTAAGGCAGGTGTACCTTATTAACTTTCAGAAGTTCGGATGAAATGTATAGTATGTAAGTAGCCATTTTCACTCCTTGTTCCTTCACTATATTTGTGTAGTTAGCCCGTCTGTTGCCGTATTATGAAATCTAGTAGTTAGTTGATGAACAAACTTCCCAGCCGACCACACAGACTTGGAACGCCGTACAGCTTAGACTTGTACGTAATATAGGGTTCTTGTTAGGCGTTTAGGTTAGAACTGAGAACGTTTCTGGGTTTAGCAAACAGATTAAGAAGTTTTCTGGAGTATTCATGTATTATGTAGGATTTTGTTCCGTATTTATTACTTTAGTATTTTAGTCTTTATTATGAAAAAGCCTCTTAGTAAACAGAGTGAGTACATAGACACATGAGAGTACATAGTCGTCGTAACATTTTGTACAACAAATTCTTTTCAGTATAAATTCTAAAACGAACTTCGTACAAAGTTGAACCTGTTTGCCCAAAAAAAGAAATTCTGAAGTAACTTCAATTCTTATTACTAATTACGCAACCGTTTTCCCTCTTCAACGTCAAACGTTTTTCTCAAAAATTCACTCTTCACCGGCTCATTACCGTCTGTATGAAGAAATATTTATTTTACGTTTACAACATTTTGGGTCGAGTGTTGAGAATTCAGATTTTTATAAACAAAACTTGAATGTGCGGGTCACTGACCATCGATATTTTGTGTAAAAGCCTTTGAATCCAGAAGGGGGATTCTGTGCAGAGAATATTGATAAACCATAACACAAAGGCCGTTTGTAAGGCTTGGGGCACTTCTGCTCGAAGCTGTACATTACGAAAAATGTGCTGTTAACAACGTACAACCCGTATTGAATTTTATGGTTGTAATCAAATAAATTGTGTTGGTAGCGTGTGCTATTTACCTGTTTAATATGCAAGTGATGTTCGGGAGCATCTAACCACACATTACTGTGTCTTCGGCAAGCAGTAGGAAGTGTAGTTGAGTATCAGCATCGGATGCTCGTCGTCCTGAATGTTAAAGCAGGTGAAACAGTGAATATCGACGATGCGACGACGATGCATATTACGTTACAGCGACGGGCGCTGCATGCATTCGAATGTAGCTCTATTCGAGTAATAGAATACTTTTCTATGGCAGGATAAAAACTTGGATGTAGGCATCGGATTTCAAATTCCTATTCCGACTCGGAACTTCGAAGTTGTTGAAAAAAGAATACGGTTTGTGAATTTCGACCGCTTTATTCATGGTTTATGTATTTTATGATGACTTTGATTTGCATGATTTAAAGTTCTACTTACTGTTATTATACTTTAATTTAGCAGACGTATTAATAACTCTGTCACGAGGTCTTGACTTTAGAATTTGTGTTGGCATTTCTGCACATAATGAGCTAGGAAAAGGAGTGTAAACGGTTTTATGGATCTATTGACACATACACATAATTTTGTTTACGTTCACGACATACTCTGCGGTTTTTTACTACATTAATAAAGAGTATGTCACATAACATAATAATAACAAAAAAGCTTATAGTGAAATACGAAGCATAAAGGTGCTTAACAATATTTTGACATTACTGAAACTATTATTCCTACTGTTCCAAAAGTGGAAAATATTTAGCGAACATCAAAACAAGCCAGGAGGGCTGTACAAAGCAAAAAATATATTTAACCATAAGCACAGTGGGTATTTGAGCTTCGCATATCACATTATCGAGACTTCCGACTCAAGCGGAGGGTTTTTTGGGGCATGGGTGGCAACCCAAAGGAAATAAAGTTACTAGATAAACTTACGTATAGATATTTAATGTGGAGAAGTTTTTGTTTACAAGGAAGACGCGGATTGTGCTGGTGTTATGGTCTTGTTATGGTTTTTTATAAGTAAGATTATTTTGGAAAGTAGTTTATGTGATATATTTTTCTTTTGTTGTGGAGGATGAGGATAATGTCGAATGTTTCGGTGCTTTTTGCACGAGATCGACATTATATGATGTTAAGGTCTACTATCTTAGAAAGTGGGGCGATGCACTCTGTAACCACGTAGTGTGAACTTATCAAGTTTTGCATATGCAAATGATATTGTTGTTTGGTAAATTACACGAGTTGTTTCATTGTTCTGAATCGAATTGGAGGTGGTATAATGTATGTTATATCAAGTACATTATGGTTTAACTATAATCTATTCCTGGCCTTATCGAAACTAGGCAAGTACAATTAATGTTTGTCCTTAACTTTCTAATTTTTTAGTCCCAGTTGATAATCGTAGATCTTTGACATTCGTTTCGGATAGTCAGAAGCCACAAAAATTTGACAGTCGGTCTAATTAAGGGTTATCGTGTTACCCAGAAACTGAGTTGTGGAGGTCAGTTAGGCGTTCGCTACATGTAAAACACAAAAATAATAAAGTTGAGAAAAAAGCGAGGAATCTTCCTCGCTTTTTTCTCTTTTAAATTAGAATTAGATTAAACTGTAAAACGTCTGTAGATACTGTAAATACCTATGTGCAAACAGTGAACAAAGTCGTGGGCAGATACAAAAAAATATAATTAGGTCTACAGTATGTTGACATTGTACCTACACATTTTTATTTCCGACAGTACTATCTGACATGACACAGACGGCCAAAGTTGTACCAAGAATTTACAATTTCAATTCACGTTTCTGCTTTTTTGTGGGACAAATTGTGTAACGAATAATCTAGAAAACTCTTTGTCCAGACCTTTCGAGCTACATTTTCCCTTTTAGAATAGAATAGAATAGAATCATTTATTTGCCATAAACATGTGTATACATACATACACACGCAGGTGCATGCATGTAGGATGATATATTAATTATAAAGCGCTTAAAAACATGTTTGCCACTTGACATGGCATGCAAATATTTATAAAACAATAATTACCTAGAGTCTACTAAATAAAAAATGGACACAATAACATTTACTAATCAAATACTTTTTCATTTAAAAAATCTATAATTTTATAGTATGCTCTCCGTACTAAAAACAATTTAAGCCGACATTTCAGAGCTTCGGTATTAAGTTCTCTCCAGATCTTAGGCAGTTTGTTAAACACAATGGGTGCCATACAAAATATACTTCTGCGCATTAGTGCAGTTTTACACGGATGGAGGCAGAGTTTGTTATTATCACGTCTATTTCGATGTGTTACATCCTCGAGACGCGGAAATAAATGAGGATTACATTTGACAAACATAACAACTTCCAGAATGTATAGGGATGGCAATGGAAGGATCTTATAATGTTCGAAGTGTGGCTTGCAGCTATCAGTTACCTTCAATTTGAACATTGACCTCAGGCATCTTTTTTGAGCTCTAAAAATGGTCTCCCAATCCGTGGAATTGCCCCAGAATATCAAGCCATACCTAAGGACAGATTCAGCTATTCCATAGTAGGCTATTAATAATGTCTCTGTATCATTGTTTGTGATAGTCTGTATAAGGCAAATGCGCAATTGCTTAGTTTTTTAGCTAGGTTTTCTAAGTGAGGTTTCCAGGTAAGATTTTGGTCTATTATTAAGCCTAAGAATTTAGTCGAGGCAACTGATTCAATTTTATTATTTATATATTTAATATCATTATTATTTTCTATATTTATTCGTTGACCAAAGTAAGTGATTACTGTTTTATTCAAATTAATTTTTAAATTATTATTTTCTAACCATTCTATGCTATTATTTAAAGTATTGCATATGTCTTGATTAAACTCTTCTTTTTTATTGCATGGTATAGTTATAGTACTATCATCAGCGAAAAGCGTCATTGTATGTTCTATACACTTGGGGAAGTCATTTATGTAAATTGTAAATAAGAGAGGGCCCAGAACACTTCCCTGTGGAACGCCATATACAACCTGTCGCTCTTCTGATACAGATATTTCCTCCCATTTGGTTTTACTATTAATTCTACTTATTGCTGTAACTTGTCTTCTATTTTGTAAATAAGATTTTATGAGATTGTGTATATTTCCTCTTACTCCATAGCACTCTAGTTTACTTAGTAGTATATTATGTTGGACGTAGTCGAAGGCCTGTGTCATATCGCAAAAAATTGCACATACCGGATTTCTATTATCTATATTTATCATTACTTTATATAAAAAGTCATATATGGCCATGTTTATAGTTTTCTTAGCTCTAAAACCTTTTTGTTCGTCACAGAGTATCTTATTTTTTTCTAAGTATGTATTTAATTCTTTGTAAATATATTTTTCAATTATTTTAGAAAAAATTGGTATAAGTGAAATAGGTCTATAGAACTCCATTAATTCTCTATTTTGTTTTTTAAATAAAGGTTTTACTACTGACTTCTTTAAAGCGTCAGGAAAAACACCTTCAGTAATGCTCAAATTAATAATATGACTCAATGGTCCACATATATCACTCGATACTTCTTTTATAATTTTTGTATTGAAGCCATCATATCCTACGCTGTTAGTGTTTTTTAATGAATTAATATTTTTTTGTATGTCTTGTGGTATACTTGGAAGCATAAACATTGAGTTTTTTCTGTTATCTATGTGTTTATTGACTCTATCGGATTGGGAAGAGGATGGTTGGATTTTATCAACAAAATAATTATTAAATAAGGTGGCTATTCCACTAGGATTAATGATTATTATAATCCTTTGGGTATTCATTCGTGACCTGAAGTAGATTGCCATCTCAACCGTTGTCTGTTTTGTTTACAGGACCTTTCAGCCTTACTTTGTGTCCAGGTAAGTATCTCCTGGTAAGTAAATGATCTCAGAAACTTTGGAGGGCTTTTACGGACTTCGCGAGCCAAGCTTAAACTTTGATTTTAAGTAATTACATTGTAGCGATGTTGATTTCGATTTTCTTATTAAGGGTGTTTTCATAGTTGTTTCATAACTCTTCATTTGGTTCTTAACTGGCGTTAAAAATAAAGTGTATGTGTTTTTTTTTTTAACAAAAAAGGATGTTTCAATTTTCAAATTGAGTCCCTCAATATGCAGACCAATTTAGTGAGATTAATAATGAATGTGCTAGTATATAAGCAAAAACATATCTTATTTATCATCATTTTGATCATTCTAAAAAATTCAGTGATATTCATAATTGTTCATTGTTGTTCTTCAACTAGGCTTAACATAATAGCTGGTTTTTCGGTATACGCTTCTAAAATAAAATGCCTTACCGGAATCAAAACTAAGCATTAAAAAAAAACTTCGGTTATTCCAGAAATGTTAAAATTGATCAGTAAATTATATAATCAAATAAATTGTATGAGTTTGTGTGACAGTTGCCTGGTTACCACAGTACAAGCTCTGCTTAGTTTGAGATGTGCTGGCCTTGTGTGAGTTGTCCGAGGGTATTTTCATTTTTTATATAGATTGCTAAAACATTATTGTAAGTCTAGGTTTCCTCTTAATGTTTTCAATCACCTCGATGAATCGATACTCGAATGAAAACAATTAACTATGACGAAGACAGTGTAATAATTTTGTCGTTATGTTATTATTAAAGTCCCAAATGATTCTGCATAATCGTATGTAGATTAAGAATCCTTACAATCAAATTGTTAGATTTTGCACACGCTACCGTCTCTCAGATCAGTTCTCAGCATTCGGTCTGACTCGGTGAATAAATGATTCGGTCTCAATGCAATTCACTGATAGCTTTGTAATATATAGTTCCCCTGGGCGTTCTGTTCCTTTAAATTATTGTTGGATAACTTGGTATATGGTACTGTTTGACTGTTTGCTGATAAAATTCTATGAAGTGCTAGGCTTGTTATTTAGAGACTGCTGTCTCCGCACGCTTTACTTCGTGACGTAGCGTGATATAATTTAGCCTATAATCTTACTCGAAAAATGGGCTAAATAACCCCAAGGTAACTGCTTTCAATTAAAGAAACAATCAACCAGTTCAGCTTTATCTATACATATAATAAAATCGTAGGAAAGTCAAAACTGTACATTGAATATTTTTTTTAAAAGAATACTTGGGGCGTGATCTACAATCAATACCGAAGCCAAAAATATAGTTTTTAGAATTTTTGTCTGTTTGTCTGTTTGTCTGTTTGTTTGTTTGTTTGTTTGTTTGTCTGTATGTATGTCCGGGATAAACTCAAAAAGTACTGCATGGATTTAGTTCAAATTTTGCATAGATATTACTAAGAGGTCGGGTCAAAACATAGGCTACAAATTATCACGCTATCACCTACGAGGGAGGAGCTGGAGCCTTCACGCTGACGACGTCGCGGGCAGCAGCTATTTTCGGAATTACTCAACGGATTTCAATGATTTTTTTTGTTGTATAGGTATTAAGTCTAAGCGTCATATAGGCTATAACTTATCCTGGAAACTTGAACTTCTGGTGCAGGACCGCAACAGACCAGCTAAACTATAAGAGATACAAAAATGGTATCATAGCAAAAATTGCTTCACGTGATAAGCAGTTTCTGTTGAAAGAATAAATATGAAGATCTGGAACAACTGAGGTGGAACTCCATGAGCCCAGCTAAACTATAACATATATAAGTATGACGTCTTAGCAGGAGTTGTTCAGCTTGATGAGCACTTTCTGTTGACGTATACAAATTGAAGATCTGGAACACCTGTTGTGGACTTCCATGAGCCCAGCTACGTACACTATACCGAACATATATAAGAATGACGTCTTAGCAAGAGTTGTTCAGCCTGATGAGCACTCTCTGTTGATGCATAATATTGAAGACCTAGAACCAACACCTAATGTGGAACTCCAAGCTCCCAACTACACCATAACACATTAAATAAGAATGACGTCTTAGCAAAGTTGTTCGGTCTGACAGGCATTTTCTGGTTTATAAGATCGAAGGTTTGAAAGATCTGATGTGGCAATCAAAGCTATCACTGATTTTAATGTATAAAATAACTTTAGCTGGGAGCTTCATTTTCCACACATTTTCCGGGAGCAGCCTTCATCGAGTGGAGGTACCACTCGATGAAGGCGGAGAAACATGCATACAAACAGGTCGAACAGAGAACCTACTTTTTTTAAGTCGGTTAAATCCATTAGTGTTATATTCCCCAGAGTGTAACGTACACTTTACTGAAAATCGCATCAAAATCGGCTCAGCCAAACACCTATACAAACAGGTCGAACAGAGAACCTACTTTTTTTAAAGTCGGTTCAATGATGATGATCATTTCTTCATCAATTTCATGTTTTTAGTACTGAATAAACATTGACTGTTAATACTTTTGTTCGGTATTTATCTGTGTGATTATTGCTTTGTAAGTAATATGAATGTTCATGGCGTTGTAAACCTAATTATGATGATGATGATGATGACAGTCCCAGTCGCATGCGTCATCTGTTTGCCGTCATTTTGGTGTTTTGTGAAGTTGCGAACCCGGTAGCTTTGTGGGAGAAGTATCTTCTGTTCGAGGACGTTTTACGAGCTTTGTGGCGTGCTTCCAAAGGTGGAATCGAAGCAACTGATAAACGCATGCTGAACACCTGTCTTAGTTTACTTCAAGATGTGGTCATTCCAATCGGCGGTAAACCACTGGTAGAGTACGGGTTGCGAGCTCTCAGATCATTACCACATCAAGACTGTGGAAATCGGGAGTACACCGCCGAAACCAATTACGATTCGGGATTAATGACCAAAATCCGAAAAGACCACGTCCCTAGGTTCACCTCAGAGCTAAAACAAATATATGACACTGTTCTGGAAAGCATTGGGCTCGACCAGGGTAAAATGTTTTTCCTGGATGCTCCTGGTGGAACAGGGAAAACATTCATTATCACTGGTATCCTTGCAGAGGTCAGGACCCAAGGCAAAATTGCCATTGCTGTAGCATCGTCAGGAATCCCTGCTACGCTGCTTTCTGGTGGCAAAACAGCGCATGCCATGTTCAAAATACCCATAGATTTAGAAAGCGCCGAAATGCCTGTTTGTGGGGTATCCCGTAACAGTGACAAGGGACATGTGCTCAGGGATTGCTCTCTAGTCGTATGGGATGAGTGCACGATGGCTAATAGGAAAGCAGTAGAGGCCGTAAACAGAAAGAACTCTGCAGGACAACCGCAGGAATGAATACTTGATGGGTCGTGTTACAGTTCTGTTCAGTGGCGATTTCCGGCAAACACTCCCTGTGGTGACGCGGAGGTCTAGGGCTGACGAGGCGAATGCTTCATTGAAACGATCTTCGTTGTGGTCACAAATTCATAGGCTGCGCTTGATCATCAATATGCGAGCTCAGCTCGGTGGCAATCCACGTGCTCAAGAATTCTCAGATGTCCTTCTAAGTCTCAGCGAAGGCACTCCACCACTCTAGGAAAGAGGTGAACAGGTGGTGTTCCCAGAGTCCCTCGGTGGAGTGGTGGCCTCCTTAGAAGAACTCATTTGTTGTGTGCATGGGGACATCAGTCGAATACCAAACCAACAGAATTCTTGGGTGTGACAGCGAGCCATTTTAACACCCAAAAATGATTAAGCTGCAGCCATCAACGAACGCATTCTCTCGGAAATTGAGGGAAACGAAGTAGTTTATACGTCCATAAACACTCCACACATTATCCCGTAGAATTCCTAAACTCCCTTCTAATTCAAGCGCGTGCAGTTCCCTGTGAGTAAGTGAGTTCGCCATGACTATCAACAAGTCGCAGGGGCAGACGCTGAAGGCTGCGGGTGTCGACCTCAGGACGAGGTGCTTCTCACACGGGCAGCGGTACGTCGCTTGCTCCCGCGTCATGAGTCCTGATTCTCTGTATATTTTGGCTGCTGAGAGCAAAACTACAAACGTAGTTTACTGAGAAGTTTTGTAACAATACACAATCGTTAATATTTTTTTATATCGTGGAATGTAGAAAAAATTGGTCAAGCGCGTGTCAGGTCACGCATAGACTAGGATTCCATAACGAAACACATCGCATTAACAATTTAACAACGATTTCATCTGAGCCGTTATACTTAGCTTTCTTTTAAGGTTCAATCCAAGGACTACCATCATGTTTTTTTTTTCAAACCAACCGTTTAAATTTGAGAGAGGAGGGAGACTATTTTGACAAAAAAAACGCTTGAACGTTTAATATCTTTTGCTGTTTGTTTGTCTGTATGTATGTCCGGGCTAATCTCTAAAAGGACTGCATGGATTTACTTAAAATTTTGCATGAATATTACTAAGAGGTCAGGTCAACATAATAATGAGCTACATATTATCACACTATCACCTACGGCGGAGGAGCTGAAGCCTTCACGCAGACAACGTCGCGGGCAGCAGCTAGTAATATTAATATTTAATGATTTTACTTCCCCAGTAATTAACGTCGTGATGGCCAATTGGCTAAAGGGCTCCTTACCCACTTATTTTTCATGAGATTGCGTGTTCGAAATTTGCAAGTACCAATGTGATTTTTTCAATGTAGTTTGTAGGTTTATATAGGGTGACTGATAATTAGTGTACGATACTTACACACGTGATTGTGCTCATGATATAAAACAATTTCACTATGGGAGCAAAGCCGAAATTGCGAAAAAAATATCAGCTGTTCAGTACATTAGGCAAACATAAATGTACTGAACAGCACATTTTTTTCGCAATGTCGGCTTTGCTGGTTATCATCAGCACAATCACGTGTGCTGATGATAACCAGCATTAGTAGTATCGTGCACTCATTACCAATCACCCTATATGGGAGATTACTGGCAGCCCGTGTCTCAGAAAGCAAGTAAAGTCTTTGGTCGCCGTTTTTATTCTTAGTTCCTTGACAGACATTACGGATATTGAGAAGCCAAAAAGTCTTACAATGAGTCAAACCAAGGGGTTTCGTGATACCTAGTAACTAACCTAACATAGTTTGGAAAAGGCTAAGATTTCTTTATCGATAGTTAATGAATATTACAGTGTTACGCAACACAAACGACGCAACCCTCGTAACATGAAGCAAGAAATCAGGTTACCGTAGAACATGATTGCCGACATAGGCAGGTAGACCGTACCCAATAACTTTATGTAGCGTCGTATAGTTAGAATTGCTTATTTAAGTTCAGTACCAACGTTATAAAGCTTTAGTTTGTCATAATAAATTAATTCAGAACCCGTTCTTATTAAATTATTCTGCCTACACAGACTTCAATACCTGTGAAGTACCTAAGTACAAGCGATTCTTTCGATCTATATTTAATTACCGAAAAGTTGTATTATTTTAATAACTGATTTCTCGTTCAACGAAAGTATTATTACACCTACTATAACTTTTCCACTTCAGATATATTTATTGAATAGAAAAACCGATAGATACACATTAACCGTTAAAGATTGAAGCTTTATTCTTGTATTTTCTGGTCTAAGTCGTCTCGACTCTGTCAACAGGGGTGGAAAATGGTAAGGGATGAACCTTGTTACAAGCACCAAAGACAATTTTCTCTAGCAACTTCCCCGACAAATGTGATTACCTACTACGGTTACAGGCTCTATGTTAAAACTTCTGTAATTGTGTTTTCAGAAGTTTTTGGTTATGTAAATCTTAATTTACAGTATTATGCTACGGACGCGATGGCGTACGATTTAAAGCGTCTAATAAAAAAACTTGTTAAACAAAACTTTGGTAATGATCCAAGTGATTTTCATTCAAGAATTTTGATAATAAAGAAGACACTTATACCTGTCAAAATAGACTGAATAAATTGTGTAACAATTTCCGTAACCTGTCATCGAGTAATAAATTACAACGTAATAAATGGATTATTATTCAGTATCGTGTTTCTTGGCAAGACACTGAAGTGGGGCCATTACCTAAAATAAAGGGATTCTCTTATAATTGGCTTTTAGAAGGTCTTCAGGTCTCAAGATAAGTAAAGGTCTGAAATTGTTGCTATCGTAATTTAATCAACAAAATAGTAATCAAAGATAAATAGCTTTCTATCTGCGAAACAATTTTTCTGTAGCGTGCCCTTCAGGCTTTTACTACAAAAATGCTATTAGGACCCTTTGGCCAACACCACTTTCCGAAGTCGACGTTTCAATCCAATTGAACGTGCCTCTCTGGCGATACAGCCCGCTTTGAGACGAACGTCTTACAAAAGATACATCCCTTTTTAGGGTACCGTGTATCTACCTCGAATGGGAAATTTAGGATGAGAATGTATCATGTGCTTTTTCATAGATTTAAATGAGGTGGTTGAGATTTAGGACAGTGGAATTTATTATGTAAGTGTGTGTAGGATTAGGGTTGAATGGGACTTGCGTGGGGTTGTTCTGTGTAGCTACTTACATTTGTTTTTTGTAACTTACTTTTGTAACGTTGATGACGTAATAATTTATTAGCAATACTGAGTGTATTGCTAATAAATTATTATGTCAAACAAACTTTTTTTGATTTTTAATACTACATTACTCCGTGTAAGTGCTAAGTATAGAAAAATTTTAGCTAATTATGTTGTAATCTCGTTGAACATTGTGAGAGTCGGCTTGTGACCATGGCAGGTGTAACCCTGCCGAAACGTCAAGCCAAATACAAAAAAAAAGGTACATGCGCGTTAAATCTCGCTGAACAGTGCAACGCGAAAGTTTAAAGTATAATATTGTGAGAAACGATTGACTTTTGCGTTTATTATTTCAATAGACTTTACTGTTTATAGCGTTTACGTAGGACGATATTCCGCACAACTTTCAAGTATTTCCAGAATCTTGAATATTAAATACTCGAATTTAATTAAACTTGATACGTATGAAGAACAAACAACATTTTTGTTACGCTAAGAATTCTTTATTCTTTATACTTTGTAGTTACTGTAAAGATTAGTAGATACTTTTTTAAAACAAAAAACGTTTGCACGAATATCTGAAACAATACTGAGTTTTACTAACGCTATAAATTACTGCAATGTACTTACGTGGTTCATTGCCCATATATTTTTAGGACAACATTTAATATTCGGTCACGTCGGCGAATCTTAATGGTGGCCAACCAAGGAGAAGATATTGTACAGCATAAAAGTGTACCCACATCGGCAAGGCCTCGATGTCAAGTGTGCAAAATGTGGTCATAGATGCACTTGATAGTTAATGCTTATGTATAGGCATAGATACATATAATATTAGTAAATAAATATATATAATATTAGTAAATAATAAACCTATAAATAATTATAGTAAATAACAGTCTCAAATGTTACTTTTAAATTAAACGAACAGCCAACGTTCGAGCGGTAACAAATAAGTATGACTCATCACTAAGTTGTTTGTTACCGCCTATAAAAGCCCCTGCGCCGACCGATCTGGGTCATTCTTGTTTGAGACGTTGAACGGTGCGGAGCTCTCCGAGATTGTATATAAGTTAAGTATAACTTCTTGTGTATTGTGATAATGTTACCTATGAATATAAATTAAGATTATGACTATATTTTAGATTATGTACTATGTACTACATTTTAGATTATGACTATATTTTGTGTATTATGTACATTGAGTTGTTTGAATAATGTAACCGAATAATTGTAATATTTAATCGAGTTTAAAAGAGTGTTCATGGAGTTTCTTGCTGGCTCTTCTCCATTGGAACCTACTATTTTGGAACCAGCAAATAGCTTTTCGTTTAATTGAATAAATGATTTTAAATTCTACTTAAAGTTTATTTTATTTTAAAAATGTGTTAAAAATGTAGTATTTAGGAATATTATTGATGATAAACTGCCTTTGTTTCATATAGAAGGTCTAGTTTCGATGACAACTTAACCTATAACCAAAACTGGTTTAAAATACAATAAATGTTTTCCACATAATTTGCTTTTATGTTTAAAATATTTAACCCTCCCTTATACTAATCTAACATCAGAAGTGGGATAACCCATAGGCCCAATATTACGATTCTAATACTTATAATTCTATGTTTAAGAATGGATGCTGAGACAACTGGAAATCTTCTTATGGCTACCCGAGACGCTGCTCAACAACATCAGCAGAAGGATGTTGACATCGTTTCTCTGCTGTTCGGTGCGGATGGAAATGTTTGCGGATCGAAAAGTTGGTGTAATAGCATCGAGATACTTCGTGCTGATTTGAGGTGTGTGAAACTCCAGTGTCGAGATGGCAGCTTAAGCCGGTAAGGTTTTGTGTGTAATAATAGTTTTAAATTGTCAGAATAATGTTACAATAGGTCTTAAATTTATGTCCATATTATTCTACCGTTTTCGGTGTACAAATACTGATTACTACCTACGGATTATATAAATACAGTTTTCGGATTATATGTAGTGGTCGATATCATTGATACTAATCCGCTAAAAGAAAGTAGTCCAAAAACTTTGCAGGGCATTGTGCTATTTAATGTTTACTATAAATATCATAAATGATGATTATTTGTTCAAAATATGAGAATATTATTACAGGAAGGTATTAGGCCCAGCGTGGCAAAGATAATTGATTAAATAAACTTCCCTAGCAAGTGAGGCAGTTTATAGGTCTAGATAGCTACTTCCGATAAATAATTTCCAATTTCGCAAAAAAAAAAATAACGTGAAATAGAAATAGGAAATCGAACAAGATGCGGCAAACAAAATTGTTCTAAAACATTTATCTAGTCCATCTGAACGTGTCAAAAGTTGTAGCTCATTATCGTCAAAAAAAAAGTTACCTGCGGAATCAAAATATTGTTCTTATGATTTCAAAAGTATACTATTTATGCGGCTTTGAAAATTAAAATCAGTTTTAGCACGGTCAGCGAGCCGGTCACCTATAAACTTGTTTACGTCTTAGATTTACACTTAGCCACTATTTTTTTTGTCTCTTTCTAAAATAAAAATTGTTTAGTAGGTACTGTCCAAATAATCTTTTTGTTAAATTCTCAGAAAGTGAATTATTGTTACTTTAAGATTGCCTAGTCTCAAAATTTTTAAGATTCCGCCAGAACCGACGATGACATTTGTCATAAAAAGGAAATAAAGAATTTTATGGAGAAAAAAATTGTAGTCGTTTATGTCGACCACTAGATACGTCTTATTTAAACGGTCACATCAAATAAAGTGCTAATAATTTAATAAATGACTTGTCACATATTCTCACATAAAACATAGCCTGTCTATGTATATAAAAAAAAAAAAACAACACGTATATACATTTTACCCATTTATTATTCCGATTAACAATCATTTCAATCAGTTTATAACGATTATCATCGCATAAAAAAAAATATATTAAACCTTAAAGGTTTTATGGACTAAAAGTTCAGGTATCCAAGTGCGAAAAGCCAGGTCAACAAAAAGTTCTGGTTCAACAGTCCAGGTAGACGTAAATGATAGAAAAATCGGAGTCCGGATAAAGCAATAAACACAACTCCAATAAAATCACGGAATCACTTTGTCGCCATTATTAATTTGTTTGATATTTTATTTGACAATTCGACAGTTACTCGATGTCCAAGTTTAACTTTTGCGTTGCCGACACTATAGTTACATTTATTAGATTAACGGTATCGATGTATAAATTTTAAATTATTGAATCAATAAAAATATGATTTTATACAGAAATAAAAGTATTAGCTGTTTATTATTTTAAATAAAATTCGAGTTACGAGTCGCTTCTTACATTGTAGGAAGTAATATTAATTTGAGTAGGTACCTTCTTATGATAATATTTTTGGCATAGTTTTGAAAGTGGAATTTCGTACAGATATCATTATATTTTGGTATTGGTTATAATATTTCTGATTGAAAATTGTAGTTAGGAATTGTGTTACTATTTACAATTCCTAACAACGGCGTACTTCTATAGATTTTATTTATATTTTGTAATTCATAGAGTTTTTTTATGAATATTCATAAATAGTCCAGTATATCGGTCGCTACCGTGGTTAAATCATTTTCCTTTAATTTTTTTTCTGTAACTTTCTTAGAACCCCCATGACTAACACTGATGGTAGGGGTTTTTCAAGTTCATACTTTTTAAATTTTATATATATATAAAGGATAACAAATAGATTAATCACGTGAAAGTCATTTTATCATTCCTACATCAATATCTTGCTCTTATCAAAATCAATACTAGTTCCAAAATAATTAATTGTTTTACAAAATAAGACCTGTATGTGCTAAAAATTTCCAAATTTAGCCTTTTTAAAATATTGCACAATGAAACTCGTCAGATTGGCCAAGCGGATCAATTATTTATTTTCATCATTATGGAAGGTACAACAGTCGATTAATACCACAATTCAGAGTTCTACATGTTTCACATCAATTAGTGTATTAATAGGCTGTAATGCTAATATCCTCTCAACCCAAGCCCATTTGAATGAAGTTAATAATGTGTCCGGAGATAACGTAGACTTATCTAAGCGTAAATCGTGAACTAGCGTATAGGTTTGTGTACCGAGGCAAATAAATTCAAAACTTGATTTGATACATTAGGTACGGTGGAATAAT
The DNA here is from genome assembly GCA_033675125.1 of Athetis lepigone. Lineage (NCBI taxonomy): Eukaryota > Metazoa > Arthropoda > Insecta > Lepidoptera > Noctuidae > Athetis > Athetis lepigone. The sequence goes on from CM066236.1 coordinate 12,864,150, forward strand.
AAAATTTTTTGCAGTTGGTACGGTATATATAAGACTAGATTTAAAGATTCTTACGAAATATCTTTAGTCCTTCCCAATGACCATTACACTCTCAAAGGTCAAGGCAATGTAAAGAATGTTATTGTAGTAAAAGAAAACTCACGATTTTGGCCAAGAGAGTTGGTTGATAAAAACAATACTAGTTGAACATACCATTTAAAAGGAAATAATAATGCAGATAATTTTTTGTGATTATTTAATTATTCAATGATAATATTATAATTATAAAAGCTTTATAATGTAACTTTATAATGTGATTTATAAACTTTATGATGTTCTGTATTAAGGTCTTTTTTACAACCTATGTTCTTTCATAAATAAAATGTTGTTAAAACATATACATGATACAAAAATAAATTCTATTTAACTTTTCCTTCAGAGACTGCTAGAGTATATCAATGCTAGAACCAATATGTCACATTGTGAATGAGTGAAAAATATTGACTTGACTTGAATTTGACTTTAAGTTTTATCAGTCCGAGTACCGCTGGTCGGCCTACTATTTGGTGTCAATTATCTCACAGGCAGCGGGTGAATGTGATTGACATGACTATGTAGTTGGCATTACTCCATAATTTTATCAGTCCGAGTACCGCTGGTCGGCCTTCTATTTGGTGTCAATTATCTCACAAGCAGCGGGTGAATGTGATTGACATGACTATGTAGTTGGCATTACTCCATAATTTTATCAGTCTGAGTACCGCTGGTCGGCCTTCTATTTGGTGTCAATTATCTCACAAGCAGCGGGTGAATGTGATTGACATGACTATGTAGTTGGCATTACTCAATAATTTTATCAGTCCAATAACCGCTGGTCGGCCTTCTATTTGGTGTCGATTGTCTCACCAGCAGCGGGTGAATGTGATCGACATGTCTATGTAGTTGGCAAGCATACTCTGTTACCTATTTGAACCATGTCTATGCAAATGTTTGACTCGACTTGGTTTGACCTGACTCGACCTGAATAAAATTAAAAAAAAAAGAGAAAAAAAATATATAATGGTCTTTGTTTTGTGTCATGTATATGTTCATTAATCAATAGCATGTGCCTAGACTAACATAGGAACACAATACTTCGAGGACGAAGTACTGTCAGTATGGCCGTGATAGTTAATGCTTATGTATAGGCATAGATACATATAATATTAGTAAATAAATATATATAATATTAGTAAATAATAAACCTATAAATAATTATAGTAAATAACAGTCTCAAATGTTACTTTTAAATTAAACGAACAGCCAACGTTCGAGCGGTAACAAATAAGTATGACTCATCACTAAGTTGTTTGTTACCGCCTATAAAAGCCCCTGCGCCGACCGATCTGGGTCATTCTTGTTTGAGACGTTGAACGGTGCGGAGCTCTCCGAGATTGTATATAAGTTAAGTATAACTTCTTGTGTATTGTGATAATGTTACCTATGAATATAAATTAAGATTATGACTATATTTTAGATTATGTACTATGTACTACATTTTAGATTATGACTATATTTTGTGTATTATGTACATTGAGTTGTTTGAATAATGTAACCGAATAATTGTAATATTTAATCGAGTTTAAAAGAGTGTTCATGGAGTTTCTTGCTGGCTCTTCTCCATTGGAACCTACTATTTTGGAACCAGCAAATAGCTTTTCGTTTAATTGAATAAATGATTTTAAATTCTACTTAAAGTTTATTTTATTTTAAAAATGTGTTAAAAATGTAGTATTTAGGAATATTATTGATGATAAACTGCCTTTGTTTCATATAGAAGGTCTAGTTTCGATGACAACTTAACCTATAACCAAAACTGGTTTAAAATACAATAAATGTTTTCCACATAATTTGCTTTTATGTTTAAAATATTTAACCCTCCCTTATACTAATCTAACTATCTATACTAATATATCTATCTTGTCTCTGGTTGTCTGGCGGTATAGTAATCTAAAATTGCCAGGAAGCTCAGGGTTAAGACCAACGTGCGTTGACTGAAAAAATCCTAAGGACACAATTAAACTTTCCTCACCGGCTTAAGACGTGATTGTTTCAAAAGGTGTTCACTCTCACATTGTAAAAAAAAAAAACAAATAATTTTGTATAATTTTTCTTTAATCTTGCTTTACAAAATTATTTTAAAAAGTATCATCCGAAACACCAATCAAAAAGTAACAGTAATGAAATTCCTGTTTCGACCAGACCGAAATCTTAAGCGGCTAAAACACACACTAAGTTCCTTCACCCCTCAAAGCTCCAAACAATTATTTTGCGAAAAGACTCGGTGCATGTTAGGTACACTGTGATGTTTACCTTGTAAAAAGAAATCAATAATTTCTTAGAACATGTGTGGGTACAGAATTTACAAAGAAAACGATCCATAGTTACTTGTATAGCACAAAAGTGTCCCAAATTCTTATATAAAGTTCGTAGTAATTGACGTCACAAATTGCTTTTGTGTCTAGGCCGTCGCTTGTTCAACTTTAGTCCCAATACTTTCTGAGAATTTAATTATATTTGTCTACGAAGTCCAGTAAAGCGAAAATATATCTTTTGTACATACATACTAACCCTTATGTTTTGCCCTACAGATACAAGATTACATTTTAAGAATCACATTGCTCCGGATTCGTGAAAAGAAAAATAGGTACATATGAATAGAATTACGTTGCCACAAAAATCTGAGCAATCAAATTTTTCACAGAAACAATGATATCAAAAACAATAGCGAATTAGTGTTGGAAAGTGGAACGGAGGTTTATTTCATTAGCAGTATTCTTAAAACAAAGAGGCGAAGTTTGAGATATTTTAACGTAACGCAGACTATTGGTACTTAAAGAGATTCCTAAAAGCGAGTCTCTTCAGATCTTAAACTAGGAAAAACGAACTTCCCGCTGAGTGAACGATTCGCTAAAGTAGTTGAAAGTGGGAGGACATAAAGGAAGAGGTCCTCATTCACGCGATACGACTTTCAGTATTAGATCCTACAAAGTTAAAATACGTGCTCTCCCACATTTTTGCTTCGGTGGCTAGTGAAACTTGTGTAGGAAAGGTACATCCTCAGCGAGTAGCAATCCATTTTTTGTCCAACATTAGGGAAATCCTCACAAGCCCTATTTAGAAAATTGCCTTCTTTATCGCGCCTGTGGTTAACACAGTTCGGTTGGGCCCGATCTTTCCAAGTGCCGCTTTTATTTTTTAGAATTCAACTTTGGTGTACGTTTAGAAAGAAACGTCGTTTATTGGTACCGTTTTATTTTACTAAACAAATTGAATACAAGGAAAAATCGTTCAGTATCCCTGATCGTGAAAATTTGAATTGGTTATGGGAACAACGGGGCTCATTTTTGTTTGCTACGTTTTTTACCGGGGTACTTATTCGCAGGAAGTCTGTTAGGGGCTCTATGGAATCGCAATCTGTTATATTTACGAGGGGAAAGGCTACTTAACTGTGATTGAAGGTTGAGAAAAAAAAGGAAAGTATAACAGACGGAAGAAATGTTATCCGTTTTCATTTTATCTTAAATCACAACAACAGCGGATTATTCCAAACTCGTTCTGTATTTATCGAAGTTAAGAAAGAAAGGGAAAGATAAACTGGTAATGATTGGATCTTACTTTGGTAACATCACTCTCTAGAGTTGTCCCGAGAGTCTGCTGGAATAAATTCCAATTTATTGCGTATCTTATCGTCATTGAAGTAATTAAACGTTTGTTTTACTGTTTCTTCTTAGAGTAGAAACCGACCCCATCTAATTAAAAAGTGTTATCATTAACCTATTTACATAAAACATTATTTATTATCGTGGAATTGAATTAATAATCATGGTACAAAATTTTATGATAGCTTATTCGTATTTTACTAGTGCAGGTGAACAAAACAATATAATTTATTGTTTAGCTTTGCACTGTTTATTCAATTGTATCAACCCGTAATATGCGCAATAATATGCTTAACGAAATTAAAACAATCGTGTTGCATACATTTAGAAATTTATACGCGTTTCATCGAATTCTTTTTTTTTATTTCTTCGGTTAAATAGCCCGATCATGCAGGTAATTTATTTGATGAGACATTATTTAGTAGAGCCAGGAAAATACTTATTTCGTTTTCTGATACACACACTTTGCTGGCTTACTTACTATCCCATATTATAGTTTCGAATAGTCATAGTCATAGTATTTTATTGGTAATGGATTCTTACAAGTCATATTCAGGTAAAACACAATAAATTATTAAACACATGTCAAATATCAATAGTTGTCAAACAAAATTGTTAGACCACACAGACAAAAATAGTCAAGTCAAAAGAAAAAATATAATATGGGCGAGTACCAATGTGATTTTTTCAATTCATATGTAGGTACTTTCTAAATTTTATCTTTGACATCATAGATACCATGTTAAAGCACGTAAAGCCCCGGTTGGTCCCGGTTGTCATTCGTAGAACTTTGACAGTCGTTAAGGAAAATTAGAAGATAGAAAGTCAGACCAGTCTAACCAAAGGTGCCCAGTAACTGGGTTGACTGAGTAACTGGGTTGAGGTCTGGTAAACAGTCGCTTAATGTACACAAACCACTAATATCCAGCTGAATCTGACCTTAATATAGTACGGAAAAAGCTAGGAAGATGGATAGACTAACTATCCAGAAATGCCGAATGCTTTGCCATTATTAATCATGAGATGAGCAGCATCTAATATATCGCTTACATTAGATCTAGTCGGATCGATTTCCAAATTAAGTGATTGTAAATAATCTACACATATGCTGGGGTGGTTTCGGTCTGTAGGATACATTAGTTAATTAATGATTCATGATATATTAATATCTTTATCTTTACGGTCTTATGATGTAAAGCGATCTAGCGTATAAACTTATTATTTACAGGAACAAACAAAATAATTTACCGCAAAATAATCTACCTAGATTATTATAATTTATAGGGTAATCCAGTAAGTTACTTACTTATAAAAGTTGATTAAATAATGATTAACGTCTGCGTATCTCTAAATTTTTTGACGTTTAAGAGCATTTTTATTTTAAGTAAAGTTTTTTAGTTGTTGACTTACCTACTTAGTTTTTTTCTTTGATATTAATTCTACGTTTACATCATAATTATGTTATACTAGAAATAATTGTGTATGACAATATTTTAAATAATATATGACCACAGAGATCTATATACAGGGTGTCCCACGGCAATGCCACATGGAGGGAAAGTACCTTAAATATTGTAGGTAGAGCATTTTTCTGAAAGAAGACATTATTTGAATTTTGAAAACATTTTAAACTGCATTCATAGATATTTAAATAATTACATAGTTAAACCGGGAATCGAACCTGTTACTCGAGAAAATTAATCAGCCTGTAGTTTTATCCTACAGATCGAAAGGCTTCATCTTAAGGATTATTTTTTGCTAAATAACATAGGGTCAAAAATAAAAGAAAGACCATGAATTTTAACATTTTTAATACAAAATTTGTAAATTTTCCAAATGCTCAAAACTAGCCCCATCTTCTTGAATACAAAGTGATAACTTTTGATTATTTCGTTCCCTGACAATTTTTTGGTCTTGTTGTGGTGGATATTTATTTATTTAAATGATGCGTACTACTCAAGTGGGTAGATTAATTAGTAATAAGTAGTTATGATTGTCAATTGTATGTCCTTACGGCAATATAAGCTTTTAACTTTTCAGAACAAAATTTTACATCAAATGTTAAAATTGACGGTCTTCCTTTTATTTGTGACACTATGTTATTTAGCAAAAAATAATCCTTATGATGAAACCTTTCGATCGGTATGATAAAACTACAGGCTGATTATTTTTTCTCGAGGAACAAGTTCGATTCCCGGCCCAACCATTTAATTATTTAAAAATGTATGAATGCAATTTAAATTGCTTTTAAAATTCAAATAATGTCTTCTTTCAGTAAAATGTTCTATCTACAAGATTTAAGGTACTTTCCCTCCATGTGGCATAGTCGTGGGACATCCTGTATATGTACTAAGAATTTATTTAGCTCTGATTGATTAATACAATTTATAATCCCCTTTTCCATCAGCCTTATCTGAATGTCTTAGCGTCGGCTACCAGTATAACCGATCTAATTGAATACCAGTGTTTTACATAGAGTACTTTAACTGTCTATCGTTATTATGCCTCCACAAACCAGGATCAGATACAATACCCATTCGTTAATCTGATACTCAGAAGTCAGAAATAACTTCTGAGTATCATGGTGATCAAAGATTAACAAATGACAACCGGGACCAACGCCATTACGTGCTTAAAGTATTTATCCTAAAAACTTTAATCACTTAATAAGTTGTTAGACACAAATGAATCATTTATTCTATTCAAAACATTATAAAACCATAGTACCATGAGATTGTTGACGTTCTTTGGGAAAGGCTTTCGTTCAGCAGTTGACGACAATATGTTGATATGATGTTATAAAGGCAGTTTTAAAAGACATGAACGAGAAAAGAGTTTGAATTCTAATTACTGGCTTATGTACGTTTAGTAGGCAGTCGCTCCGTGTAGACACTAGTTAGACTACAAACCTACCCTAAAATATTTATGTAAAGGCAATGCAGACGATGATGACTCTCAATAGATGTTACGTGCCTAACCTTTTTTTATTATGAAGTCATCATATTCCACCATGGATAACGATGTCTATACAAAGTTCATCTTTCGCTCGTTAACGTTACCGCATCGGTCTTCTCAATAAAGACTTAAGCTTATTCGAGCCTACCGAGGTTTTGCCTCCTTTCATGTGGTCACGCTATGTGAAAAATGATATTTGCAGCGAATAAAAGGGGTTCGAGAAACGTTGATAATGATCTAAATACTTATAGAGATTTGTTTGAAAGGTTTGGTAGTCTTTGTATAATTCGTTAGCAGGCAGTTCACATTAAGGAAGTAAACACATACTTTTACTCAAGTACCTGTGCCCATTTGTTCTTTGTAGGTATTAAATTGCAACTCTAGAAAATAATAAATAAATATCTAATATATCATACTCATTTACTTTATAAATACATACATATTATGTCGGTCTTTACTTTTTTAGGATTATGTACATCCGCCCGTTAGTCACGATCCTTCTCAACGCGAAACGGAACCTTTATAGGAACACTCTTGTGTCTGTCCGTTAGATGACCCTCAAATTCTAAAAAAAATACCATAAATAGTTCTTTAAATATTTAGCTTTGCCTTGATCCATACTACGACGTTCCTCTGAACTATAGATGACTTTACAAACCAATAAACTCACATATGAACAATAACAACCTGATCCGAAACAAATACTTGTTCATACGTGGAGCCTAACAGCCAATCTGTGCGCAAAATCATGGAGTTCTACAATTTTAAGCGCGTTAATATTTCAGTACTCGCCACTAAATTTCCATTCCTATAACTCCGAGATCGATATAAAAAAACGACAATCCATAAATTACGATATAATTTCCTGAACAGAAACATCCATTAGTAAAAATTACGAGTTCTTATTCATAACTTGAAATATTTCCTGCGGGAGAGAAATGAAATGCTTCAGATTTATGCAAGACAGTCCATCTCAATCAGAATGTGAGAAATGAGCTGACAAAGGCTCTCTTACGAATGCGAATGTCGACTGAAACTTCGAAAAAAATTGGGCTTCGACTTTTTCGAACATTTTATTACGTAGTGTCGTGAAAACTTGAGGCTTGACAAGCTAGTTCATGTTTTCTGGCGTAGATTGATGACTGCATAAGTACGAGAAATAAATATTATTTTGATGGTAGGCTGTGAATGTTTTGTCGAGGAAAAATGAGTGAGAATTTATGATTCGTTCTGATTATTTAATTACTCGAAAAATGGATTGCGATTTGAAGAAAAACACTGTCTGAGTAAGACATAAAAGGGATAACCTCTAATTGTAGTATTCATAATTTTGAACCATTTTATAGAATAAAATAAATTAACTTCTTTGTACATTTTATTGTAGGCCTATAACTACGCATTGTGATTTATTATGTAGTTGTTGTACATAATATTTAAATAAATATTAAAATAAACATTAGCTAAATCAATTTAGGATATTAGTGTTTAGATTATATTAATACAAAATTATGACTACCAACCGAAGCTAATCTTATATTATACGTTAAATAATCTTATATTATACAATGTTTTCTTTTTTATGAACTACACACATCAAAAGTGTCTAGGGATATTTTAATTAAACCTAAATAACTAAAATTCTATTAACTTTTTGTTAAGACACCTACACTTTTAAAATAAACCTTGTTTAATTGCCTATCTAATCTGATAATAAACTTTTAGATAAAGTTAAATTAAAAAAAAACTTAGAAGAAGAGGAAAAACTCAACAAAATTTCAATTTAACTTTATTTTTGAAATTTCAAAACCTAAACAAAAAACAATTTTTTTTTTTATAAAAATTGTTGAAAACTTAAAATTAATAATTCGTGGATCCACCTAAGACTCTCCTGACACATCTGGAGCGGTTCTGCATACTCAAAACAAGGGTGTCAATATCCTGTTGTAGAGTACTGTCCCAAATCCTGCTAAGATGCAAGAAAAGCTGGTTTTGATGCACAATATCAACAGGGAAATTCCTACGATCTCTTCTCTGAAGCATATTCCTGGCATGCTCAATAGGATTTAAGTCAGGGGATTGTGCAGGCCGGTCTAAAGCTTGGATAACATGCTGTTGTAACCAACTTGTAACGATACGCGCCGTATGTGGACGGGCATTGTCGTGCATTAGCTGGAAATTTTGTCCCATTTGCTGTCTGTGGGGCAAGATTACAGGCTCTAGCACCTCATCTCGGTATTTTCGAGCAGTCATATTGCCTTGTATCCAAACGAGGTCCGTTCTACCGCCGAGACGAATTCCTGCCCAAACCATAATCGTGCCACCTTAATATGCATGAACTTGTTGTGGGTGCTGCAGTCGATTCCAACGTCCAGGTTTTCTCCAAACGCGTACTCTTCGCGAATCAGGATGAAATCCAAACCTAGATTCATCAGTGAAAAGCACAAGTGACCATTGAGAATGGTTCCAGTTTTCGTGTGCAATAGCCCATTGTAATCTTCTTCCTCGATTACCTCTCCTTAGTGCTGATACCCAAAATGGCCTACGAGCACGTAGATTGACTTCATGCAGTCGCTTTCTCAAAGTTTGACCGCTTACCAGCAAACCATACTCTCTCTATAATATACTCTCTATATATATATAATTGCATCGCCGCTGCATTTAGTTGGCTTTGTGCAGCATTTACTATGAATCGGTCGTGTACATGTGTTGTAATGCGTTGAGGTCCTCGGTGCCGTTCCACCACTTCCTCCGTGACACGATAACATGACCAAAGCCTGGATATAACGCTCTGACTGGTCTTCATGGCTTCAGAAACGGCAATTATGGGACAGTATTCCACAACAGGATATTGACACCCTTGTTATGAGTATGCAGAACCGCTGCAGATGTGTCAGGAGAGTCTTAGGTGGATCCACGGAATATTAATTTTAAGTTTTCAAGAATTTTTATAAAAAAAATTGTTGTTTTGTTTGAGTTTTGATGTTTCAAAAATAAAGTTAAGATTGAAATTTTGTTTGAGTTTTTCCTCTTCTTCTAAGTTTTTTTTAAATTTAACTTTATCTAAAAGTTTATTATCAGATTAAATAGTCTATTAAACAAGGTTTATTTTAATGTGTACATGTTTTAACAAAAAGTTAATAGAATTTTAGTAATTTAGGTTTAATTGAAATATCCCTAGACACTTTTGATGTGTGTATTTGCTTAAGAGGAGAACTTAAAGACAAAAGAATAAATTTTAAGTGAAGTTTTAAGAATTCAACACAAAGTACCCAAAACAAATTTACCGCTGTGAAACCAACTCTGAAATTGCTGAATAAAAATTAGCTGCTTCATTAATTTATCTTTGTTAAATTCGACAAAATGAATGGATCAGCAGATTCTTTTTCGCAAACATATTGTTTACTACACCATGTTTATCTCGACACATGTTACAAAGTGCGACAAAAATTTCAACCCCTTAAATCGAAACCCCTTTGTAAAAAGTCAATTCAGGAAACCGGCGGTCCAACCAACAGTTTGCAACAAATCAACGGTTGCAGAGCCAGCCGTTCTTCATTTGTCGTTTCCAGATCCCGTGTTAATTAATGTTGGACGCGCCATAAAAACGGTGTTTCGGCGCCAAATGCACACATCCCCTTATATATGGCGCGGCGGCGTATTTTTCATGACGTCACCTGCTGTATCTACGTGATCCGCATTGGAAAATATGTTGTCCCATTAATTAGGTACTTTGAATGGATTGTGTGGCCCTCCGTTATTGGCTGGAAAATTAAGGCGGGTGCGATTGATTGTTACGGTATAGGTAAACGATTAGTTAGCTTTCGTTCGGAGCATATATGAAAGCCAGTTAAATATAGGATTGGATTTTTTGCCCCCATCTACATTTAGCCCTCATACGTCGGATTGGCAGAATACGGCTGGTTGACTAGGAATTGTTTGCTTAGTTTTAGTTGGGTTTCGGATAGTAGGTACAGATGTTTTTGCTTTTAAAAGGGGATTGATTAAAAAGAGTCGTGTATCGCGTAGTTAGTTAGAAGGGTCAAATGAGTGATTCTATTCGATGGCTGGGCTAAACAAGTTCCTTTGATTACCTAAACACTTAAGATGAAACAAACGGATTATTCCGATCTGTCACCCCGCTTTGTCCCCATCGGGGGACAGATAGGAAAAAAAAGTTCGATCTGTCCCCCAGTTAGCAATGTGGGGACAGATCGAACTTTGTTCACTCTTTTACAGTTTCATCTGTCCCCATATCACTGATATGGGGACAGATGAAACTTTTTATTCCTGTTTGTCCCCCACAGAATTTAATACATTAATTTTAAATTCAATTAAGGATTGAAAACTTAGGAGAACAAAAGTACTAGGCGCGCAGTAATGTGAAGTGATATTGTGAGATAATGTAAAATACTTAGATAAAGTTATGACAGGTTTATACGTCAAAAAATGTATGATTACACAGGCTTTATTCATGACATAACTTTACACAGTGTTTATTAGTAAGGGCATTAGTATTTAAATCAATCAAAAGTACTAGGCGCGCAGTAGCGTGAAGAGGTTAATAGAAAATGTGATCCAGAGCATTCCTATTCCTATTCCACAAAGTGTCCACCAATATCACTCTCATAGTGCGGGGACTAAGTAATAAAACTATCGATAGAAGAAAACATTTATTATTAATAAAGACTGACATCGTTCAGTTTTATTTTATATAATAATGTGATATAATACTTGTCATTTTCATAATATGATATTATTTAAGTTCATAAACATTTCTTTTCTTAAAATTGCTCTGGATCACATTTTCTATTAACTATTTCACGCTACTGTGCGCCTAGTACTTTTGATTGATTTAAGTACTAAGTATCTCAGTATTTTAAATTTTCTCACATTATCACTTTACATTACTGCGCGCCTAGTACTTTTGTTCTTCTAAGTTTTCAATCCTTAATTGAATTTAATTAATGTATTAAATTCTGTGGGGGACAAACAGGAATAAAAAGTTTCATCTGTCCCCATATCAGTGATATGGGGACAGATGAAACTGTAAAGCAGTGAACAAAGTTCGATCTGTCCCCCTGTTAGCAATGTGGGGACAGATCGAACTTTTTTTTCCTATCTGTCCCCCGATGGGGACAAAGCGGGGTGACAGATCGGAATATTCCAAACAAACAACAACACCACCGAAAGTAGCTGTTAAATCAGCAATATACTGAGTCGAATTGATGATAATAGCCATGTCAAATCCCTACCTACATCATTATAAGTGTACGGCCTGAAGCGAAACTGGCCCTGATATACCTTATCCCTTACTCGACGTATTTTTCATTACCCAACATAATCATAAAAATATTGGGTCAGCGTGCGCGATAAAGAACGACAAACAATATCGATTACATAACACGCTCGCAGCCGCTAACACACCACTATAAAAACCTAATAAAAATCACTAAACCCCTCAAAACAAGTAGGAACGAGGGTGCGTTATCACGCCAGTAAATCGACCTTGTACAACTCTATTTGACACCTAAATACTATGGCGGAATCCTTCGGGCCGCGCCTAAGTCTGTAAACGCTATATAAATCGTATCGTACACTGCGTAATGGCCCTAAGGGGTACAGCGAAAAACTTCCCGAGAGCTATTAACTTTATTTAAGGGTGTTATAAAGCGTTTTCTACGTTATCAGTATCCCTTGAGCCTAGTTCGGCATGTCCTTCGGCTATTGGCACCGGGCCCCCAGGGGCTAATAACTATGCTGGCTTAAGCAGGTGGCCCTTACGTTATATTCGGAAAGTAATTAAAAAGTTTAGGTGTAAAAAGTATTGAACGGACTTAAAAGTTTACTTATAAAGTCGAGGGCTTGGCCTTTGAAATCTCTTACGATATTTCGTACACTTGGTTCGTACATTTTATACATATTATAAAATGTACGAACCAAGTGTACGAAATATCGTACGTAAGATCCTACGTATGATTAAAAATGTGTGAGGATTAATTTAGACAGTATCACAAAACCAGACGCAAACCCAATATTGTTAAGACCTGCCTATAAAGTTTCAAACACATACAACAAAATAATCAGTCTAGTACCTACACCTGAAAGAAGTTGACAGACAACTAAAAACAATTACAAAATTTCTTGAAACTTAAAAACAAACACATTTCAGCCTGTTAAGTAACCAATTAAAGTATCTTGGTAACAGAATACCCTATACAATTTGTACAACACAATACTATCGAAGCAGTCCTGCCGTCGGGAACTAATAGCTTCGATTTTCGATAACGAAGGCGTAAAGGTCAATAGAACGAGAGTCGACGACTGTTAATTCACTTTTGTCCCGATCACTCGAAAGGACGGACATCATACCCGGATGCGTACGATGGGACGTAGAAGAAAATTTAATGCCTATGGGGCAAGCGACAACAAATAACACGGAAATGAGGGACTTCCTAGTATCGGCACCTCGATTCAATTTGCTTTGTAGCACTCTGGCCTTTCGTTATGGGCCCCTACTTGTTTATTTCTAGAGTAAATGGGCGTAGGATGTGTTATTTGAGCTATATTTGATATTTTTTAACTAGAATATTTTTATTAGATTAAAAAATAAATCGGTCGATTAATTTACCAGACTAATCATACTGTGTTATAATTTATGAATTGCTAAATCTCAATATTAAGATTTTTTTTCGATTTTAGAATCTATATCCAAAAACATAGTAGAAGAAAGTTTCAACATTTTCTTTTTTCTACTCCATGACGGTGCAAAAGATTAGCCAGTCAGCTGTTTGGATAGTAGCAAGGAAAACAGGGAGAGCAGTAAACAGGCTAATGTTATTAGAAGAATATCAGAGGTAGTCGTAATTTTAAATGGTACCAGGAAATAAGGGGCTCCGAGTATCGGCACCTCGATTCAATTTGTGTTTCGATTCGATTGAAAGGGTTTTCACAAAATAGGTATGGGATGTGTCGCGTTCATTTGAATCTATTTTGAAGCCGTTATTCGTAATTACTGGAGACTTTGGATTGCCGGCTAAAGTACGTAATTTTCAGTTGAAATTGTTTTCAGTAGTTTTCGTCGTAGTATAAGGAGCATGGCATGACATTCCGAGGTTGCTTTTCGTCGAGTCAGTTCATTCATAGAAGTACAAAACAGTTTCTAGTTTGTTACGTTTTGGTTAGAAGAGTAGCTTAAACCGGAACATAGCAACGATGGCATGGGTGTTGACGCAATTACATTTGATATGGCAAAGCATTTCTGTACCTTCATAACATCAGCCAGACCGTCACTGGTTTGTCATCAACTAAACGATAAAAAAGATGCGATAGTCACGTAACTGTCAAACTTTGGAACATACATAAGATGTATTTCTACTAAAAGACTAACTATTTTTGTTTATTTAATAACTATACCCAAAAAGTACGGAAACATGTTTTCGTTCTGTGTTGCATTTATAATCGCTATTTCAGCATGACGTAGCCAAGAGTAATCTCAATGCTATACCTCTTTCTTTATACTATGGTTTTTGTAACAAATATATATAGTTGAGAATAATAGTACTACCATAAACGCTGAAGTTTGTGAGAATGGATGTTTATTACTGTTTCACGCTTAAACGCCTGAACAGAATAAACTGGACATGCATAACTTAACACATAGAATATTTTTTATCACAGTTTGTGTTCTGGAATAATTTAGCGGTTTTGTTACTAAGTTTTGGGAACTAAGTTTGGATTTTCCTATACTTTGTGCCTAGCAGATATCAGGTCTTATTTTAGAAAAAAATGTATACGTCTAAACGGGTCAGAGCCCGTACGTCCCCTAAGATTTGTCCCCCAGCATAAAAGTTGTGGATTCGGCCCCTATATAGGTGCCCGTTGGTCTCCTGGTAGGGGACCAATTAATATTTTAATAAAAATATTATTTTTAAGGTACCCGTTCGTCTCCTCTAATATATACACAATATAAGTTAAAGATTCGGCACCTATTCAGGTGCCTATTGGTCCCCTGAGATAAAATCACCTATATTTTACCTAAAAACGGTTAACATAGTACACTTGTGAACAGTTTATTAACGCAATTAATTTAATAAACCATAACAGATCATTGAAAAAAGAGCTACGATGAATGATAATCCGTCATGATAATAATGTAACCTGTCGATAGGCTTACGATGTAATATTGTCTCTTTACGAATGGCTTGTTAAAAAACGGGTATTAATGATTGAAAACTTAAGAGAACAAAAGTACTAGGCGCGCAGTAACGTGAAGTAGTCATGTACGAACATCTAAAATTCACTGTATTTTGAATTTTCTCACAACATCACCTTAATCAATCCAAAGTACTAGGCGCGCAGAAACGTGAAGTAGTCGTATACGAAAATTTAAAATTCACTGTATTCTTATTTTTCTCACCAGATCACCTTAATCAATCCAAAGTACTAGGCGCGCAGTAACGTGAAGTGGTAAATAGAAAACGATCGATCGACGAATCGATTAATTAAAATTAAAAAAAAAAAAAAAAAATATAAGTAATTTTATAAACAGCCTAGATGATGCTCTTAACATAGCAACACAAACCGTGGTAATAATGGGTGACATTAATATCGATATCAAGCATGGAAATAATGACAAAAATGCGGACGAATACTTATCATGTGCAGCATCTCATGGGCTTCTTCCCGCCCATTACTTTCCCACACGTGGCCCCAACTGCCTGGACCATGTGCTTTTAAAAACAAATCTCTCCGCCACTACCATAATCATAGAGTCATCTATTACTGATCATGAGCCTGTTCTTTTATTTCTTGATACAAATAACAAGCATTTGAATGTACCGCGTACAAAGTGCAAAATTAACTACACAGATATTACTGAAACTATCAATAACTACGATTGGTCTCATATATTAACTATTTCTGATGCAAATGTAGCTGCGAATGCACTAACAGAAAATATTTCCGCCATTATTAAAAAATTTACAGAGACAGTAACGGTTCCTAGAAGGCAACGATGTATCAAACCCTGGATTACGCCGGGCTTACTGCGCTGTATTAGAAACCGCGATAATATGCATCTTAGATTAAAAAAAACAAAAGATGATGAAACTCTAAAAATCTCATATACCAGGTATCGGAAATTTGTAATGATTTGCTGGCTAAACTTAAACAAGCTTATGAAAAAGGCGAATTCTCCAAGGCAAAAAATGACCCAAAGGCAACATGGAAGGTTATAAAGAAAGTATCCGATACGCAAAGTTACTCTTCGCCTCCATCTGAACTATTACTGCTAAAAGATACCCCATTAGCATCACTTAACTTTGTAAATGATTACTTCTCCAACATAGGTAAAAACCTAGCCATGCAAATTCCTGCTACTAACACAAACCCTATACCCTTAATGTCTGCTATGAACGCGAGTAGTTCTATGGTCCTTCTTGAAACAACTTGTGAAGATGTAGAGGCCATCATACTAAATCTTAGATCAGACTGCGCTGTGGGATTTGATGGTATATCTGCTAAAATATTAAAAAGTACTACGAAGGTCCTGGTTCCTATTATAACCTATGTTTGTAACTTGTCAATTTCTGCCGGTGTTTTCCCTGACGTTTTTAAGAGGGCTTTGATCCATCCTGTTCACAAGTCTGGGTGTATGAACGAGATCAGCAACTACAGGCCAATATCAATACTCACAACAATGTCCAAAATACTTGAGCGTATCTTAAATAAAAATCTTGTCAGCTATCTTAGCGACAAGAAATTGCTAGCTGACAACCAATTTGGCTTTCGAAAAAATATGAGTACGGAGGATGCGGTCTTGGCCTTCTCTCAAGACGCGGCTAGGTCTTTGGACAACAAAAGCAAGTGCTTAGGTGTCTTTCTTGATTTGTCGAAAGCTTTCGATACCGTTCCGGCGCATATCCTGCTGGGAAAGATGGAATGCATAGGAATACGAGGGCTTGTCTTGAATATTTTTAAAGACTACCTGAAAAATCGAACTCAGCTTGTAAAGATCGGTCAACATGTTAGTGATGAACGTAACATTTCTTATGGAGTCCCCCAGGGTAGTATCTTAGGGCCTACTCTTTTCTTAATTTACATTAATGATCTGTGTCAACTTCCTCTTGAAAAATGTAAAATATTTACATACGCTGACGACACAGCTCTGCTCATTAATGGAAAGGATTGGGCGGACTGCTATCGTAATGTCGAAGTGGCCTTGTCAGCTGTGATGAAATGGCTCAAAAGTAATTTGCTCACACTTAATATTAAGAAAACAGTATACGTTCCCTTTGCAATAAGATCTCATCACTGCCCTCCTTCATCTTACACTCTTAAAGCTCATGTGTGTTCATCCGTGACTGACTGCACTTGTTTGAATTTATCCAGGGCATCTGCTGTCAAATATCTGGGAATATACATAGATGAAAATCTTAATTGGCATAAACAAATCGAGGCACTCTCGAGCCGGACACGCAAAATTATATACATTTTTAAAAAACTACGTAATTCTGCAGATGCAGACATTTTAAAAATGGTGTACCTTGCACTATGTCAATCCGTATTAACATACTGCATACCAGTCTGGGGAGCTGCTACCGGAAATGTTTTTATGAAATTAGAGCGAGCGCAAAGAGCGGTGCTGAAAGTCATGTTTTTTCGACCCCGAAGGTATCCTACTAAAATTCTGTATGAGGAGTCGAAATGCTTGACTGTTAGACAACTGTATGTGCTCCATTCTGTGCTTCGTAGACACTCAAGCCGACCTCTTACTCAGTCCTCAACCAGACTTAAACACACTGTGTTTACTGTAGAACCTCGCAGAACCACGTTTGCTGACAGACAATATTATATTAACAGTGCAAAATTATATAATGCTATAAATAAACAAATTAACATATTTCCATTGACCAAGCACAAATGCAAATACCGCCTTAAAAATATTTCTACCTAATTTAGATCATTGTAACATTGAAAACCTCATACATGGACGCTTAGTATGATAGAACATTAACTTCAATACCTACTTTTATATATTAGTAATTAAGCAGACAGTCACGCACACGCAAATGGACACTAACACCCACACGCACACATACACACACATCACACACACACACACACACACACACACACACACTAAAAACACAAATTCTCTATTCTTTGATGTATACTGATATTATTATGTGTTAAAAGAGCAGCAATGTAATTTTACCTAACAACTTTGTAATTTTGGATCAACCAACGAGGGCACTGACTTCTGAGATACAGGGTTCTCCTAGTTCAGAGGTCAGAGTTTTACATTAAACTGTGTTTCATTTTATGTATCTTAAAATGCTGTGTTACGTGCATATGTGAAGAAATAAAGAATTATTATTTATTATTATTATTAATTATTTTGAAGACTGACTTAATGCCTATTAAACTTAATCTTATTTGAAATACTTAAACATGATATTTAAGGAATTATTATATTTTTATTTTACCCTTTTCTGCGCGACTGTACCAGGACTATATACATGTACTTATATTAGAAGAATGAATTAAAATAAATATTCTTCAGGGGCCGAATAGGCCCCTCAAAAGTTCCAGGGGACGAATGGGCACAGGGTGCGAATCTTAGGGGACGTACGGGCTCTGACCCGTCTAAACTAGGCCAACATCGTTGTCACACGCTACACTTGCAAACATCTGGCTCGCCACAATTGTTGCGCCACAATTGTTTGCTATAAATGTATTGTGTACGCCCGCGGGCGATAAATGTGTTTCGTTGCATATATCGCAAGACATATAACGGTTTCAGGCCTGCTTAGAATAGTTCATAGGTAACAATTACGTCAATAAAAACCACAAAAGGAAAGAAAACTTAGGACATAGTTTTTTTTTGGTGAGTGGGAAATCATCAAATGACTGCTCCCGTCCTGGGTGCGGCGGGAGGGCGTGTCAGACTTTTACTGACTAAAACCCACTCATGTTCCTTCGATTGCCCTTTATGTTACAGGGTCACGGTAACTATTATAAACATTCCGCAACTTAGGAAATAGATTACCATTGAGATAAATTGATCTTCTAAAGACAAAGACGCGGCCAAATCCTAGTTAACGTATAACCAAATAGAAGCTCGAAACACGTTTCTAATATAAATTCTCTTCTCATGAAATTCACTGGAAAAGCTCAGTTATTACGTTAACCACGATGTAAGTAATTACAAACATATTGCCGAAAACGAAATCTAAACAAAGGGAAGAGAAACATGTAAAAAATGATGGAGTAATTTATAAAAACAATATTTTCGTGAACCGAACCTTCGTTACACAAACAATAATTAATTTATCGACCTACCTGTCTGTAAAAGAAAAAAGGCTATTGTAATTTATAACAAGACAAGTACAAGTGTTTAATCAGGGACAACAATCTGGGCCCTGTTTAATAAAGCTGTCAATTTGACATTTATATGTCAAAGTGACTTGATTTTTGACATATTTGTCACTTTCATTATACAGCCTAAGCCCGACAATTCTACAATTTTGTCATTTTTTGACATATATGTTGCATTGTCAGCTTTATTAAACAGGGCCCTGGTGTACTTTCTATGTATATACCTTGTTATGATATTTTTCTTAACGTAGTATAAAATACAATTTTGTGTTTGAATGTACACTTAAATCTTTTAAACTCTAAAAACGGATTTTCGTCAATGAGTGATTGAGAAGGCAGGTTTATATGTAACTTATTATAGAAAAGAAATGAATACCTATGCATACCTATTATAGTAGAGAAAACCCGAGATATTCAAAGATTTGTTACACGCGTGCGAAACTCAAGCGGGTCGTAGCTTAATTACAATATATTATATTATTACTTGTCCTGACTTAATCATTGATGTATTAACGCAAAGTCAACTCTTGAGGGTACCAAACTTGATATTTTGGCAAAAGTTGTCTGCTTTTTATATTGTAAGCATTTACTAAGGATGGCAAAGAAAGTAATAAGCGATTGTACGGATCGGTCATTAAATATATCCAGGCGAGCGCACTCGCGGGTAACAGCTAGCTTCCCAAAGTTACGAAGTGTAAACTGAATCACATCTAATTACAAACAAAAATGTCACGAGTGTTTATATTTCAAATAATTTGAACATAAATTAGGTAACGTTTACAAGAAGATCACAATTATTTAATTAATTAAACTCTGTCTGTAATTACTGTCTGGAGGGACCGCCCGGGATCTCCGGAATGATAGGAAATGTTTAGGAATATTAAGCCCCCGGCTGTAATATTTGGGTACACACATTACAGGGAAGGCCCTGACAAGAGGTAATAGCGCAGGGTACACACGGCAGGGTATAATGCAAGAACGTTATTTACTGTTCGTTATAAATTTTGAAATCACTGCCGTCTATTTATACGTGGCCTTATTTATACCTGTTTGCTGTTGTGTTCCTTTAGATGGTATTTGCGATGACATTTAACGGTAATATTACTTTAAATTGGTTACCGAAACTTTATGGAAAGTTGTGAGGTTACTTGGAAAATGTCTGGAAAAGTTACCGGTCCATGGAAGAGCGTTTCAAATGTAAATAATAAATATCTTGGGATAATTCACTCTCGGCCATCTGATCCCTAAGTATGCAGAGCCTGTGCTGTGAAAACAGATAACTGAAATACATACTTATATAACTTATAGATACAAATCTATTAATATAAAGTGATGAGTTGACTGACTGATGGCTGACTGTGTGTGTGCGTTATCAGCGCACAGCCCAAACCGCTGGCCCTAGAGACATGAAACTTGCAGGGTGTGTTCTTTGTAAAGAGTAGGTAACTAGGTAACCAAAGAAATTCCGACCCTAATAGTGTATAAAAGTGGATGGAAGTCTAGACATTCATTCGAAGTTATATCCGGACTGAAAATCTTTCTTTAAGGACCAGGTTTAGCAACCCTTTGGAGCATAGTAACTTTGTTAATTCATAGAGTTTACTCTTTGAGTGAAATCTTAAGTTAAAGTAAATATATTATTTAAATTACTTAACTAACAAAATCAGGGTGTTCAAATTGTAAAATGTAATTAACAATGCTCAGATCTCGTAGGCGAGATAAGCCTTTTATGAATTTAAACATTGACAGCTCATTAATTCCTTCATTAATTTCGTGTTCTCTTCCACGATATTAGAGTAACAGCCTTCACAACAATGGAGGTTCTACGACCCTTGAGAAGGGACTTGTCATAATATTGCGACTTACTATGTAATTGTTTGGGCAGAGCCTTGCAAGTCATGCAATCGGATTTAATGATTTGCTGATGAATTAGGTTTTGGTGATTGTGATGTATCCGTATAGTATGTTGATACAATTATCTGACCTATAGTGTAGTTTGTTCTAGGCTGCGTCAAGCAATTGGCTGGCAGGCAACGTACTGCTCTAAGCTTTTCCCGTCATATGCCTACATGAATGTCGTTTGTCGATGCAAACGAAGTCGGAATAGAAGTTAGATAAAAGTAGTCTAAAAACTGGCGTGGGATGCAACCTTACTCTATACCAAATGATTAAAAATTACAATAAACAGACAGAGATCTTTAACTTCGTTTTTATAATATCAGCATATAAGTATACCAGTTCTGAGGTCTACGATAAGGTCATATTAGAGTGAATATTCTACAGGTATAATTAAATTTTAAACAAGGAAAGACACTTAATTGGACTAAAATTGAAATACTTACTAAATTTTTATATACCTTGTTAACCATGTGTCTGAAAATGGTCATCACGTTACCTACATCAGACTGACAGACACTACAACATAATATTGCAATATAATAATATTCAACACAATATTGCAATGATACTACCAGGTCGAGATTCAGAGCAGCATGTGACTTTGTTTAAAAGGTTTATTCAATTGTAAAGTTGCAGTTGTACCCCTCATGAAGGGCTGTTAACGTGTGGCATACGCCTTTGGACTTGTAATATCACTGGGATGTATATATTCTATTATTTCTATATTCATTACAATAAACAACTTCTAACTAAAAGGGCTAATAAACCTAATCAGTTGCTCCAAATGTACATTAATGTTAGCGCAACTCGACATTTATATCTACATCTACACTAATATTATAAAGAGGAAAACTTTGTATGTTTGATTGTTTGGTTGTAATGAATAGGCTCAAAAACTACTGGACCGATTTTAAAAATTCTTTTACCATTCGAAAGCTACGTTATCCATGAGTAACATAGGCTATATTTTATTTTGGAGAAAAATAGGGTTCCGTAAGATATTTGGGTTTTTCGGACACAAGGTGTTAAAAATCAACCAGAAAAGTTACTTATTTTGCGTACGCTACCTAAACTATAAAAGATAGAAACATAAAATGTTCTAATCAATTGTAGATCTTATAAACACCTTCAAAAAAGTCCGGGACACACTATATCTATCTATGTTGAGTGAGGCACAACAACCATTTTTTTATTTAAAAATCTTGATTTTTTTTTGGACTACATTTAAACGTGTTTATTTTACTCATGCTAATGATCCTTATCGAAATAAATTATTTCATCACTAAGAACAGTTAATGTAGATAATATTTGGTCTTTGAATGATTAAAATTGAACGTTTAATTTTGAAGTTATAGCGAAATTAAAATATTACGATTTCTGCTAATTCTGCTGCACGGCCCGTTGCGAAGTGGGCGTCACGCGCGGTTCAGAGACGCGAGGTCGGCTCCCTACGCAGCGGTCGTGGGCGAAGTCTAATAATTTTCGTGCGTTTTTATTAGATTTTCTTCTTAAAACTAGACTTACGCTAAAGTTCTTCTCAGAGCTAAACAACAGTTCTTCTCATAGCTTAACAACAGTTCTTTTCAGGGCGAACCAACAGTTCTTTTCAGGGTTAACCAACAGTTCTTTACAGAGCTAACCAACAGTTATTTTCTGGGCTAAACAACAGTTCTTTTCAATGCTAGAATATTACATGCTATTAACATTTTCTTAAATATTTGAAAATGCCTAAGAGAGCCAGGTCTCAACTTTCTAAACATAGTTCTCAAGCACGGGCAGCAAGAATACGTCGTATGGGGGAATCTTTACCTGAACGGTTACAACGCCTTGCCGAACAAAGTCTGAGAACCTCCGAGGTGCGCGCGAGAGTCGAGCGTCGAGCGTTCGCAACGCCTTGCCGAACAAATTAGAAAACCTCCGAGGTACGCGCGCTAGAGTCGAGTGTCGAGCGTTCGCATTGCATTGCCGAACAAAGCTTGAGAACCTCTCAGCTACGCACTCAAGGTTCGAGGCTGGAGCGTTCCCAACGTCTTCATGAACAAAATATAATTGCAACGGTAACCGACATCCACGTGGGCGGAGCCGCGGGCGACCGCTAGTATTATATAGAGCAGTTGTTTACCCTATTTCTAAACGAACTAACCAGACAAAATAAATTGGGTAAATACAAATAACTCGAAGACCCAGCTTTTCAAATCTGATACAAGTTTTAAGCCCTGATACCCCAATTCATTTTCAATCAACTGTAAAATTAGATTTTTGGTGGCTTTAATATTAATAAATAGTTACTCAATTGAGTTACCTTAAAAGGAAGTTATTGTGCAATAGTACACAAGGTTTGATACTATGAAGAAAAATGTTTACGATGGTGTCCAAAAAAGACATTGTGTTATTACATTAAGTGTCACTGTACACGCAGAGTAGCTGCATAGGCTGCATTCGCATCATTTTCTCTTGGTTTATGCCAGCTTAAAGTTTATATTATTATACGAAAATAATATATACAAAAGAAAGTCGTGTTAGTTACACATATTATAACTCAAGAACGGCAGAACCGATTTGGCTGAAAATTGGTGGGGAGGTAGCTTAAGACCAGGGGACGGACATAGAATACTTACTTTTTTTAGTAACAAAAAATCTGATATAACGCGGGTGGAAACGCGGGGAAAATTGCGTCGATAAAGCGTCAGCGTAGTACGCTTAGTTTTGTATGAATCGAGCGTATCAAGCGTATAATGTCGCATACGCGACTATGCATCTACGCTCAGTGGACAGTGACACTTGCGGTCTTCTTCATTCGTCATAATCATAATATTAACAGTAAACGAGATAGATAACATTAACACTTTTGTCACTTAACGCATAAGCTGTCATATCTCTGAAACGATTTGTAATAATAAAATCTTTTTTAGACATAAATATGAAAAAATGAACTGCCTTCTAGTTAGAGAACAGCAGAACTCTGTACCAACTGCAACGTTCATATGCGCTTGTTTTATGCACAACCTGTCAGCACCTCGTACATATCCTAGACTACACATTACTCAGTGTTAAATAAAATGGTACATAACGGCCAACCAACGTAAACAAAGGCACATAAAACAAATAGGATTAAATCATTTTCCCTTGGGTTACTTGCTCTACAAATTAAACATACCTAGGTACGTTGGAACTGCGAACTAACCTGCAACGAGTAATGAGTGTTAAATGAAATTTCAACGATGAAATATGGCGCGTTTTATGATATACGCGAAACTCGTAACAATGCTGTTACTATGTTTGTTTGTTGCTGCATTTTTCCTTAGTTTCGATAGTAATGATTGTATCGAGCTTTGCACTTGTTTGTTTTCTTCATAAATTGGTAGCAACTTCGTAATGTTTAATGTAATGTCTTTTGTTAGATGTACAGAGTGTAAATCAATGGGTCTTAAAGGAAAACTATTTGAAATCGTTGAAAATAATTAATTTACTTAAACACTTGTTTTTAATAAGAAACAGAACTGTGTTGAACCGGCAAGATCCAAAAAAAGTAACTCTCTGCACTTTTATGTCATCAGACGTTCATAAGGATCAAATCTCTCTAACAATTATTTTTTTTTTCCACCCTGTAAACATCATCAAATGTTCAATATTAGTGGAAGCCAAAGCCAATTTTATCTGCTGACGTCTTCCTGTCTTTTTGTTAGTATTAAGTGGTATATGAATGGTGTCCGTTACCTATAGCCAGCTATACCATTGCCTGGCAGATACTTTACCATCCAAGAGACAAAGATGATATATCTTATGTGCTTGTAATCACACCGACACCCGTATCCTTCAAACCGGATCACGGCGACGTGTTTGTCATGTGTAGTTAGCGAGTGACATATTTATTTCACACTAGCTGCTGCCCGCGACGTCGTCCTCGTAGACGCTATAAAACAGCTAAAATACGCTTCATGCAAAATTTGAATGAAGTCTTTGCAGTGTTTTTTAAGTTTATTTCAGCCAGACAAGAGTAGAGAATGTATCAAGTAGGTATTCTCTTTTGAAAAATATTCAATGAACAGTTACTTCTTCGTTACGATTTTATTATAAATGTATAGATAATATAAGGTTGGATTAACTATAAACTTATTTTAAGACAATGAAGATATACCGTGAATTGCAATTAGCTTTTAACATTCAAAATCATGATTTATTACTCTTTTAGAAATTAATTTCCAGTAAGTCTGTTACGAGCTCATCAATAATTCTATGGCCCCAGAGGTTGTAAAATAGTTACATCGTACGAGCACCGAGAATCTAATGTAATTACGAACGAACTGTGATAATGAGTGCTATATTAAAGTTGTTCAGCGGTGAAATATGACCATTTTCATGAGTTATGAGCTCGTCGCGTTGTGACCCAACGTTATCAATTAATATATTCTGTGCAAAGCGCCGGTGATTATGTACCGTCGCACTTCCACGTTCCTGCTGTCGCCAGAACGGGGATTACCGCGCAAACTCTCCGTTTATCTAGCGATGCTTTATTACAATTTTCCCTAATATTAAAGTTGTTGAGGGTACGTAAGTTTCTTATCCGTAATCTCTGGGTTAGTGGGTGTAAGTTTTCTACGTAATATGTTTGGAGAATCTTGTTTTATACATAGTTCATGTTGGGAACGTGGATGTCTGAGTGTTATCGATATATTTTATGGAGGTATATTAGATAACTTTCGCTTTGCGACATCGTTTTCTGAGAGATTACCCCAAAGTTACCGAAGTAAGACTTCATAGATCTTGACATGGCGTTTTATTTCAGACATGGTAGGTATCCGTTAAATAAAGCCATTATCCATTGAGGAACCAAAGACGTTGTAAACTAGCGTCTTTTTAGTGTAAGGGGCGTGCGCGCGGATAACACATCGACACAAGCCATTAGGCAGAGAGCGCCTTTGAGTTGGGTCGGCGAGCCGGACTAGCTGCTCAAAAGGCCACTTCATCGCCTTTTCATGTTACCTCACACGTCATCACACAATTTAGCCACTCATCTCGCCCCATGATATGATAATAAATAATCCGACGCTAAAGTGCCTCGTGTCCCCGAAAACTTTGAGATAAGTGCCTCGAACTTGCCGTTTTCAACTTTCACCGCGGTTTATATTGGATACGAAATTTAACGTGAAGTTTTTGATATTATAAGCCAATATCAGATGATTCTTTTCGAGTTACGAAGTCCTTGGCTGGGACAAATATTTTGGTAATATTTCTTGGTTTTACTTTAGGTTGGTTTTCTGACGTTATTGGCAAAAATCGTGATCTGAATTCTTAAGTTTATTGAGGGAATAATATTATCGTTTTTGACATTTTAAGCTAAAAGTCTAAAGTATATTGTTTAGAAACTTGATATTATGACCGTCTTAGAACTTTCTAATATATTGAAATCGAATTCAGAATTGCTAGATGTACTTCATTATCTAATCAAATTTTAATTATTTTAGAATTACATAATTATCTGCCTACTTGCTTTATTAAATACCGTACCACTGAAAGGGGATCAGGTACTATGTATTATCAATACAATGCCATTTACAAATACAGATCTAAATTTTTATAACACCTATTCAACGGGTGAACTCAAATATTGACGATTGAAGTAATATCTTAACGAGAAAAGTTATTGATTACAATATATTCAATACATATAAGAGGGTAATATAGATCAATTATGTAGGACAGGAATTTTCTGACTACATATTTCTCTATTTATTTTCGAAATTCCAACTATACTAAATTAACACAGGTCTCCTGGGGCTCTACTTTCTTGGTTCAATTTCAAAACTGTCCTTATTTCAAACTAGAACAAACTGAACAATTTTAGTATTCATTTCTATTACAAAACAACCACGGAGCCGAACGAGCTACATAATATATAAGCTTTATAACGAGTATGTATGGAGCGTTCCTAAATAGAAACTCATTTGGCAAGTTAATGTGTAATTTGAATGACCCGGACAAATTCAAATTAATTCAGCATTTCGTTGGCATTGAGGGGCTTTGAAAGAAGCGATCGATAACAAATTCAGGGGTTAGTAGCAAAATTAGCAATTTAATTTCGATTCAGTGAAAGTTTCCTTAGTGTTGGGAAGAGCGAACGCGTAATTTGCAACCGAGAAGAAACGAAAGGGGCACGTTATTACCTAAACTTTTGTCAGTGGAAGATTGATTAAGTTTACCCGCTCCATTTGTATTTTTATGTGAGGGATCGTGATCTTTGTTGTCATAATTGTAGACTATGAAACTATCATTTTATTTAACCATATAATGCACAATACACGAAATAATCTTGGACATAGTCATTAGTCACAAAAATTAAGCACCATTGTCAACCTCTATTAATGTAAAACAAATAATTCTTATTCTCTTATTTTATTGTTAAATTTATATTTAGTTTTGCCAAAACAACGTTCATTATTTCTCGCATTTTCGGACTAGTTATATTTTGGTTGCTAAATGCTGATTCGCCTATGAGCTAGATTGACCAAATCAAATCCACAATAGGAAACCGCATACCTGGCTGAGCCAGGCAGTCTACACATAAAGGGAGACCCTTTGTACCCATATTGATGCCTCAACGTTACGTCTGATCTGACAAGACCTAAACGACCTAATCTAATTGAAGACCTAATTTATAGATATTTTAAACATAAGTTCTGAATGTATATTTGGTTGGTTGGTAACGGTTTTGCTGAATATTTGGTGTATCAAATTAGTTTGACGTAATTAATCATATTATCCTGAGGTTAGCTCGCTTTGACTGGTTTAAACTCTGCTGTCTAAAGTTACGGATCAGTACATTTTTTCCAAGGGCCTGTTTCGAATATATTTTTGTTTCCGAAATATACGCCTAACCGCCAACCGATAAACCGATCGTTAAAAATAAAAATGAGATTCACTTCATCAATATTGATTGTAATGATTTCAATGCGACAATGTTTGTGGGTCAGACTTTTACTGACTAAAACCCACTCATGTTCCTTCGGTTGCCCTTTATGTTCCGGGGTCACGGTAACTATTATAAATATTCTAAATATTCTGCAACCCCGGTTTTTTGGAACACTTACGTACATACATACGAAAGCCACTTTATATATTGCAAAAGCTAATAAATAAAGGAATCTGTGCTAAAAAATCTATTACAACAATCATAAAGTGAATTAAAATCAACCAATTGAATCGTGCAAAATCGAATTTCAATAATTCAAGATGGCTGTTTTGAACCATAAAGCGGGATCAGTAAGATCTGATACCTGGCAGTGCTAGCAGTGTGAAATATCGGATTATAGGCTCCGTCCCTCCGCCCCAAGAGTGCGATTGTCGGCAGGTTTCACTGCATTAACCCTTTCATCGCGACTCCGGTTTTATCTGATCCCAGCGCATTTTTGTTATCTTTAAAAAAAAGATTTTCATAAAAGGGCTAAATGCGGCGTTTTCCTTGTGTGAAATTTAAATTAAAGAATATGCTGAGTATTCCGGGCAGATTCCGCTGAGAAAGAATTTGGAGAGCTTTGGACTTTTTTTACATTCTTGTACCAATAAAAAATACAACAATTTGTGTTTGAATTTATACCTACTTATAACAGTCTATGTTCCTTGTTAAGTCACCAGAGATCGCTGAAATACTATTGATAATATACAGGCATGATAAATATGCGTGTTGGCCGCGTGCTACTTATCACAAAATTATTTTCTTTTACGGTACAAGTATGGTCGAAAGGTATTCGTTCTGAGCTTGGCTTTTGTATTATATCTTTGTAAAAGTATTCCCTTGACGTAGAAGAAGTTCTTAGTAAAAAGCAGAGTTGAAAATAAAAATCTTTGAAAACTTCTATTTATTTGCTATTTATTCTTCAACTCAAAGATATTTTTACCGAACCGATTCTCAAGGATTTTTTTTCGAACCCTGTTCACAAGATAACAAGATCCCAATCAAATAAAACGGAAAGAAATGTAGATCACAATAAAACACAACTTTGTTAGTTCTTGTGACAGTAATCCTGAAGGAATAGCACTAATCAAAAGTGATCAAATGATTACTTTCATGATAGCACTATCTTGAAGGCTTAGGTCTTCTTTTGGACTTAGTTCCGATGTCCGATTGGGTTTGTTGTTCGTACGTTTATATAAAATGGAAAAATAAACTAGGTGCCTTACTAATAATCGCTGCATAAAGTTATGACAAGTTTATACGTCAAAACATGTATGGTTACACAGGCTTTATTTATTGCATGTGTAAAGACACAGTGATTATTAGTAAGGGCATAGGTGTTTATTAAGTTACGACATAATAAAGTTAATGAATGAAGCTGTAATGCAGATAAGACAGTTATGACCGGTTGTTGAGGTCGGATGGATGGTGAAATGAGGAAAAGGCTAGGCAGAAACAAGTGAGACAAAGAATTTTTTTAAACTTTTTTTTAGATAAATCGTACCAATCGGAATCGTGCTTAGTGCTATTTATATTGCAAGTGTTTCAAATAAAAATACATATATTAATTAAAATTAGATAAAAGTATTGGTTTTAACTAGCTTAAGATTGACATAGCCAGAAGAAAACAGAATCGATTCCAAAAACATTCTCTTCCAAAAGATTGAATATTATCTTGAGTACTTACCTATGTAGTATACCTGTTTCAGTATCGATCTCCCTAATTATTTCACATAGAAACCATTACCATTACAAAGGTTTTATCGAATTTGGTACAAAAACTAGAAAGAAGGCACATTAACTTAACTTCTTCCACTAACTTATAAGATACTGTATCTACCCACATAATACTTGTATGTAACTAAAGCTTACACACAGCTACGGTTACCCAGCAGTTTATTTTCTTATATCAGATTATTTTCGAGTTTCGATATTAGATAAGAAGGAATGTTGATAGCATCGGGTCTATTCTTGGAATGCAGTGTGTGTGTATCATACCTTTTTCCTTTTACGCCTTTGTGAGAGGAAAGATAACGAAAAACTTTCAAGTGATATTGGAAATAGCGATACGCGAGCGATATCGAATGATATTCTAAAACAAAACGCGTTTCGTGACTTTGTTTTTCATTTTTCGGAAAGACAAGTATGGTATGTTCAGGTGTACTTGGTAAACGACGGAGATATGCACGAACCAACATAAAAAACCTCCTCCTCCTTTTTTTAGAAGTCGGTTAAAAAGTATGAAGTGTGCAACTAATTATTTAGTCGACTACAGCTAAAATAATAGGAAGGTTGGCAATCAATGTATTCTCTAGCAATTTGCTTAACCTATTTTATTATCTGTTGTTTTTTGACGTCAAATCAAATAGCAGTTAGAATACAAATGTATACATGCAGGTGTTGTACTTTGGACGTTTCTGGAGTATCAGTTAAAAAAAATACCTTTACAAGTTTTAAAATAAGTTGGAAAATAATTTTATCAAGTTTTATTTGTGTCACTATCGGTTTAGTGAGTAGCGGTTGCTTGCTGCCAATTGCTGCCCCATGCGTCGTGCACTACAGGTAGTTGCAACATTTTATTTTGAATTATCATTATAGCCACAATTACTAACGAATTGAAAACAGTAAGTTGCACATGGCGCCCTAGTATCTATCTATAAAAACATTACAGTACCTACGCACCCTTCAGACCAAATAAAAGGGACAGTTATCAACAAAGTGTATCTTTCCGCCGCCTGGACAACCCACTTCCTAGCCTACAATCATAGAACAGAAAATCTGTGCAGATACGAAAACCAGGTGCTTTGGTACTGTCGATATAATCACCAACCGCTCGCCCCTTTAGTTACGAACCGCAATCAATGGGTCAAAACGCTTCATATTTGATTGAAGATAGTCTGCGGACCGCGTTTGGTTGTTCGCAAACATTAAGTCAGGCATACATTGTGGTCAGCAATGTAAATTATCGTGATATCACGTTTGTCAGCTATTTTGGTAATTTATAGTAATTAATTTAATAGTGTAGAATAAATGACTACAATTTATTATACACTAGCTTTTGCCCGCGGCTTCGCTCGCGTTAAAAAGAGACAAAAAGCAGCCTTTGTTACTCTCCATCCCTTCAACTATCTTCACTTAAAAAATCACGTCAATTCGTCGCTCCGTTTTGCCATGAAAGAAAGACAAACAGACAGACAGACAGACACACTTTCCCATTTATAATATTAGTATGGATGGATATTATTTAAGTTCATAAACATATATTTTCACAAAATTGCGCTCACATTTTCTATTAACCACTTCACACAACTGCGCGCCTAGTACTTTTGATTGATTTAAGTACTAAGTATCTCAGTATTTTAAATTTTCTCACATTATCACTTCACATTACTGCGCTCCTAGTACTATTGTTCTCTTAAGTTTTCAATCTTTAATTGAATTTAGAATTAACTATAGGGGAAAATGATTCATCTTTTATAATTATGTTCTCGTCGATTATTCATTATTTTTAAGATGTATTCTGCTATTCGGGGCGGGGACAAATCCAACGAACCAAGAACCATGAAAATTGGTCTAGCCGATCTCGAGTTATAAGTGTTGTAACAAACCCGACTTTGTTTTATATATATATATAGATATAGATTAGAATATCCAATCTTTATAATTCTAAGTTCTTATGACATCACCGACATCTCGTGCCTCGGAAAGCACGTAAAGCCGTTGGTCCCGGTTGTCGTTAGTAGAACTGATTACACTAACGACTTTACGTGAAGTCGTCACAAAGTCTCACTTGCCTAACCAAGGCATATCATGTCACCAAGTAACTGGATTGTAGAAGTATAAATGCAGTCGCTACATGTAAAATCCGGTTTGGAAAATAAGTGACACGTGACAGTCAACCAATCAGATCGCGCGTAGCGTTTGGTTACTGCTTACTTATTACTTTACGAGTGAGTTCAGTAAGTTTATCAATTTACGAAAATGTGGACGTAAAATATTACAATTTATCTCCCGTTTAGAATCCTACGAAAGTTTATAAACTTACTAGTAGATTGATAAACTTACGGATCTTGTTATTTTTCGGTGACATATACACACATGCCCCGTGTAGGCAAATACTGAACATTTCAATCCTTTCTGCATAGGAGTATCGTGTCTATTACTACTAGAGGTTGCAAAAATTCGATAATTTTAATTTTCGAATATTCGAATATTTTTTCAGTGCTATTCGAATTTTATTCGAATATTCGAATTTTTAAGAAAAAAATATAAAACACAGAATATCAGCGTTTATTGGTTTAGGAATTATATTTTTATGCAGATAAATAAACCTAGCACAATAATTATTTACTTATTCAACAAAATTTTAAAACAATTATACATAAAAATGTTAATCAAAACAATTATAACTTTTTTAAACAAATTTAAAAGTCTCTCTCTCGGTAATAATACAAACAAAATAATTTTTTTTTTGGGTGAGTGGGAAATCATCAAATTACTACTCCCGTCCTGGGTGCGGCGGGAGGGCGTGTCAGACTTTTACTGACTAAAACCCACTCATGGTCCTTCAATTGCCCTTTATGTTCCAGGGTCACGGTAACTATTATAAACATTCCGCAACCCCGGCAGGCGTGGCCCTGTTGGGCCCCTTCTTATGCTGACTTCTTCTCTTTGAGGCGCGCGTGGAACAAAACGCGCCGTCTACGCGGTCCTGGTCCTAGCCGGGCGGCGAGCTACCCATCGCTTGCCATCCGCAGAACCGCGCCTACGGTGGCCTGTAGTCGTCTTGGGACTCTCGACGTCTTCGCCTGGGTCTTTGTTTGTCATTGTTCACTAGCATAACTGCTTCGCAGAAAGAGGCGACGGCATCCCATTCCGTCTCGCCCCGAAGCATGGCCTGAACCAGCGCCGGGCGCGAGAGGTCACCGCCGCCGATCGCCTCTACGAGGACACGATCGCCTCTACGAGAAATAAATGTCTTTCTCTCATGTTAATAATAAAACAAAAAGTATCACATACATACGTAAATGTGTCGTAAATACGTTACAGTATTATTTTCATAATATGCAACATTACACTGAAAAATCAGATTCATCAATTATAATTCGGAAATAAATCAGATTTACCTATTATAACATTTTTAAACAAATTCAACTTTTCTGTTAATAATAAAAACAAAATAAACATCTCTCTCTCTCTCTCTCGCTCGTTAATAATAAAAAGAAAAACTATCACATGTCACAAAAAAATCGAATTCGTCAATATTAATTCGGAAAAAAATCAGATTTACATATTAAGTATAAAACTTCAAAAAAGAAAATACACCACTTTACACATAAATAACAACGTGTTCTGTAAGTGACATAATGACGCCGAGTCAAGCAGTCTTGCCAACAACAATTTTCAAACTCTATCAACATAGACTTTAAACTGATATTTTTTTTTTGGAAATATTCGAATATTCGAATAAATATTTATTTACTATTCGAATATAAATTCGGAAAGAGTATTCGAATAATTCGAATATTCGAATATTCGATTGCAACCTCTAATTACTACACTACTTAATCTATGGCCAAACTTTTCTCCTATCTGTTACGGGATTACTACAAATTGTGTCGGACAAGCTTGTTAGCCGAACTGTTTATGTGGAAGTTGACGGTGTTTTATAATTGCCTGCGCGGCAACATGATGTACGTACAGTCTTTCGGAATTTTAATGACAATTAAAATAGAAGTAAACATATAAGGTTTGCTTTTAATTGTCATTTTGTTTGATAGTAAAATAAAAAAAAAATCTGTAGTGGTAACTCAGTGGTTAAGATGCCCGATATTTTTGTATAAGACACAACCTCTTAAGCTCAGTACACACGATAAGGATTTATCGCTACGATTTGACTGCGCAGTTCGTTTGTACAGTTTGCAAATACTTTATGGGCGTTCGATAAACTGGCCAAACAAATTACGCAGTCATATCGTAACGATAAATCTTTGTCGTGTAATAAAATGTGACTTGTGCAATTTATATTATGTACTTTCTAAAGTTTATCTTTGACATAACAGACATCATTGAAGGAAAACGAGGAGTGAGTTAGGAGTATGATAAGAGGCTTTAACCGTTACAGTGGATCAGTAATTGACTGGTATTATTATACCCATTAACTCGCAATATAACTACATTTAATTAATTTTTGGTAATTTAAAATCCAATAACCAAAACAAACTCTAATTTATTTGACGAAACGAAACAGACAGGCTTACAAAAACTAACACAAACGAACCAATAAAATCCACTAGTAAAAAAAAAACGAAAGCCAAAAAGCTTAATCCAATAAATAAAGTTATGACATCAAACTCAATGTTATTCCAGCCGTTACATCATAAGGATCGTCCAAACATTTGCAAAGGATAACTTTCAAAAAATTCACCAGCCATTTGAAATTCACGAAGAGCGCGGCACTTTAATCAAACGAACACCAAAGTACACAGCCTTTACACGGAGAGTGGGTTTTTTTCACTATCGCCGGTGTGCAGGGCCGCCGTCCGCGGCTTAGCCACGATTGGTCCCAAAGGAATGACTTGGTCCCGTCTCTCAAATCTACACTATGTAAATCTATAGGGCGGTGTTTTTGCGAAAAAAAATTGCGGGTGATGTCAAAATTTGGTGCGGGACTTTTTTTGTTTTATGTGCTTTGTTATACGTGTGTAGGTGAATGGTATGATTAGTACACGATATGTAAATACGTGATTGTACTCATCAAATCAAACAACTTTCTCAATGAAACTGTTTTTTTTTTATATTACTAATTTTCAATAAAATATTGATTGGTTTAGATTTCACACAGTTTAACCTTTCGACGACATGCGACAGCCGGCTGTCGCGCTGCTATTCTCTTTCTATTGTGTCTCGAATCACGTGTGTTCGAAGGTTTAAAGTAACACAATAGACGATAAAACATAAAAAAACAGACCGCATAAATAATTTTCTTTGCGAAAATTGTTTGTTAACATGAGTATAATTAATTATAAATTAATTAGTTTTAATAACCAGTCACCCTTTCTATAAAGTACGAAGTTAATTACAATTATAAGTGATATACACAAGAATATCATTACTTTTAATTCGTTTATGAAATACATCAAAAAGTGAGTTAGGTATTATGAATTTCAAACAAATTTTGGGTAGTGCCCGTATTGTAAAGGCCCTGTTTTGTAACGCTGCTCATACATAAAATATATTATTATATTATCAGCACGTATTAAAGACACGCAAAGAATTACAATAAAACTTACACGATAAATAAACAATTTCTCAATTCGATGCGATAACAATATTCTTCTTAAGAAACCCACTTTAAAACCAATTTTATAAGAAGATGAGTTTAACAGAATACATTACGCTTACCTATATTATTTCCCGTGACTATAATATTATGGGTTCTTGTTTTACACCCTTCACACGTTCACGAGTTTGACGTGAGTTTAGATCGCGGTCGTCACCCATTTATCACTTCGTCTGCTAAACAATAAATTGTCGTACCTTTAACGACGTGTCATCTCGACGCAAACTCATCCCTCGCACGTACGCTCTCAGTGCAGTTGGCTTGTTTATAGTTATTTTAGCACAGTGATCTTGCTTAGATTAGCTTGAATATTGGGCTAAGATACATGCATGATAAACAGTCTTCTAATTCATGCTTTCGGTTGCTAAGCATTAAGAACCTACTCTTTTTAACTGGTATATTTTTATATATTTATAATTTAAATATTTTAATAGGTCGCTTTAAATGTGAACAACTTTTCGTGGCATTAAAAGAAAGCTTAGAAAAACAAATAATTACTAAAAACACGAAAACAGTGACGTTCAAATACTATCAAGTAGAAGCATGGACATACTTGTACTTGAAATTACATTTACTGCCTTATTTTATTGCATGTACAATGTTCTAATTAAATAAAACATATATTCGAAATTTGAACAAACAACAGTCAACTAACCGTATTAAATTCGCTAAAGAACAGTCACAATAAATCGTCTGCAAGACCTTCTTACTTATGGCGATTAACCATTTAATCGGAGTGAAAACACTTTGCTTTCAAACTGGTATCGGCACCACAAGATGAATTGAGACTAAGTTCCACCAACCGTTTCTCGATCCCGCAACAAATCGCAACTATTTACTTAGCGGTGCTATCAAACACAAGCAAACAAGCAACTGGCACCCTTCACTAAAAACTTGTAAGTTGTAACTTGAAGTTACGCAACTATTGTTATTTAGCACTTAATTACAGAAATTGTTGAATGCGTGCACGCGGACAGCGGGCAGCTGCCGCAAATAAGTTAAACTATAATTAAGGCCGAGTTACAACGAACAGTGTTTAGATAAATTAGTGACCCTTTTCTAAAATGTCAGCGCACGCCATTAAGTCGGGGCCTTGAAAAGGGTAGACCACTCGCTCTCAGCGCTCTTATGTATCAAATGTTGATTAACTCACACATCATTTAGTTAGAGAATGTCACTTTTATCACGTTTTAGTTGATTAGACATTGCTAATGCATGTACATTCATATTTAATGTTTACTTACCTAGAGCTGTCCCTCAAATACTAATTTTTAATGTATGACTGTCTACCCTTGTCATTAAAAAAAAGCCTTACTTTTTGACAATCTGGTAAAACTTGCAAGAAGTCGTCGTGAGGTAAACGGCTTACAATTTACTTAAAATTCGTAATAATAATGTTTAGCTATGAATTGGACATTATGACTGAAACCCAGCATAAACGAAAATAAGTGTGTTATTTTTTTAAATGGCAAGGTTTTTTGGTGCGGTTGTAAATAACCAGTAAAAATTTAAAACCTTTAGTACAATACCACAATCTAAATGAGTTTATTTTCTTAAAATCTTTCATATCTTTAATATGGACATAGACATTATTATCTATACAAAAAATAACAACAAAATACAGACAAATAGCATCTGCTCTTTTTTAGAAGCTCGTTAAAAAGAATAAATTTGCATACCTATTACTTTCTTATGATTCGTAGAATTACAAACTCCTGTGTGTAGGACGTTCTTATAATAAATTTTATAAATCCTTATAACCAACCTTGTATTGTAATCAAGTAAAAAAAGGTGTGTTCTTATTGTTACTATATATCTTTGCTATCTTAAACCTCGTGTTAAGACTGTAAGCACAAAGCCGTTCGTTTGTAAGACAACAGGAACGTGACCGAGTTGCTAAACATTGTACGTTTATTATCCGTAACAGAAACGAAAAGCATAATTTTCTTTACGTAAAATTGGACGTCTAGTAACATGAAATACTTCGGAATTTTCGGTGTCGATCTTAGTAGCAAATTGTCTGTCAGACTAAAGGCATTAGTTAGGTATTATTTTGCCTATTTGTCTCGTATGTTAAGAGTTTTTCAAAAGTATTTTACTTACAACGATTCAACATATATTTGTTATAAAAATGTTAACTAATAAGTAGTTATTGAGTGAATGCAATTTATGATTGGCATTACATTTTAAAATATATAGAAATAAAACTAAAAATATTGTTAAGTTAGCTTCTCTATCGCATAAAGTTTAAGCCTGATAGACGTAAGATAAATAATCTTTATAATAATTTTTTTTTATCAGAATCGTCAAATAAACTTAAACTTAACCTTTGTTACCTTAACTTGACTTAACTTATCTGGTCTCTGTATTGCAGATGTCTAAGGTGACCACTTAACATAAATGAGCCATCAGTTTGTACCGTCCAAAGACATAAAATTGCTGAAAACTCATAAATTCAGAAAGTATAAAATTTCTCCTGAAAAATATGATAAAAGAAAAACCTCTACGTTTTATAATTAAATATTTATCATAGCGTATAGAGTTACTAATATTATCCTACTAATATTATAAATATAAAAGTTTGTATATTTGTGTGTGTGTGTATTTAATTATTAATTAATCTTTCACGCAAAAACTCAACTGAACGGATTTCGCATTAGAATAACATAAACGGTAGTGGGGCTATAATAAAAAACATAACATAATAAATGAATAAATAAATAATATAACGCGGGTGAAACTGTGGGGGACAGATAGTATTCTATATTTACAGTATATTTACAATTCCTTAATTACAGTATCTATGAAACACTAACTTCTGCTCGAGATCTCGCAGACGCTGGCGAAGTTGTAATTTAAAATTCTGTCCCTGACCCGGTATTGCCTTGAGATTCAAGCTTACTTTGTAGTTTTCATCAATATCCGTTCTGTGGTTTCGCTTTAAAACGGTTCATACAGACAAATAAATGGCTAGACAAAGTTACTTTTGCATGTATCATAGTTGCCAGCAGCTTATGCTATGAACATACGATTTTTTTTACAATCCCGATCTAATCCTCATAGAGGTTATTCTATATATGTAAAACTAGCTTTTGCCCGCGGCTTCGCTCGCGTTAGAAAGAGACAAAAAGTAGCCTATGTTACTCTCCATCCCTTCAACTATCTCCACTTAAAAAATCACGTCAATTCGTCGCCCCGTTTTGCCGTGAAAGAAAGATAAACATACAGACAGACACACAGACAGACAGACACACTTTCCCATTTATAATATTAGTATGGATGGTAAACTGACTGACTGTTGATATATAAGTGGTCCTAGAGACATGAAACTTGGAGGGTGTGTTCTTTGTTAAGAGCAAGTATTCCCTAAGAAAGGATTTTTGAAAACACAAACACTAAATTATTAAAATAGGGGACGGAAGTTTCAACAACCAACAAGTAAGTATTTTTATAAATCGGTTCTTTTGTGCATTCAGACGTCACTAAAGAAACATTTACCCATCGCTCGCCGTCCGCAGAACCGCGCCTACGGTGGCCGGTAGTCGGCTTGCGACTCTCGACATTTGTCATATTAAATTGTCTTAATATTACATTGTCTTAATCCGGGGCGAGAGGCTTATCGTTGCCTCTCACGCGCCGCCGCTTCCTTCACTAGTACAACTGCTTCGCAGTAGGAGGTGACAGCATCCCATTCCGTCTCGCCCCGAAGCATGGCCTGAACCACCGCCGATCGCTTCTACGAGGACTCGCCCATGCGGGGCACACCTCCACCGTGTGCTCAACCGTGTCCTCTAGGCGACCGTTGCTGCAGTGGTGATACCCAGGCACGCTTATAGACTTAGCAGTTTCAGCAGTATATACGAACAGCCAGTGAAACAAAATGTTAGTCTCACCTTTTATAGATTCGGATTAGTATGGATAATAACCGTAAAGTCAATTTTATCTACAAAATAACCTGTATTACGAAATCCATGTAATTTATACTACAAACTAGCAATTTATAGCCTCAAAGAATAAACTGGAAGCCAGTGCAAATTAGAGGGAGTAATCTCAACGCCTAGTTTGTAGTCTAGGAGTATAAAGTGAGCTGTAGAGCGCCCTATTTGTACAATTCCGGGAAATGAAGTAAAAATACTTAGTAAAAATACTTACTTACACGAGACTTACTTTTTAGAACAGGTTGTTAGTCTAGTGGTTAGTAACCCTGACTCCTAAGCCGGAGGTCGTGGGTTCGATTCTCAATCAGAACAAACTTTGTATGATAAGTATGATAGTTCTGTGTCTGGGTGTGATTTATGTATAATATGTATGTATTTAGAAATATATAAGTATTTTCATCAGTTGTCTGGTTACCATAACACAAGCTCTGCTAAGCTTGGGTTCAGATGGTCGTGTGTGAACTGACAAAAGATATTTATTTATTTTATCATTTGTGATAAACCTTACATACTTATTACATCACGTGTTTCAGAGACGTTTCCCGGTAGTGGGTAGTTGCTATATTATATTGACGGTGTGTCGTTTGAATCTTATGTAGGAAACGTATCTATATTATAAGAAAAGTCGTTTGACTTGTCTTGTAATACCATTGGTTCGGGGAAATCCTGTTGTGTACTTCCGTCAAAAGCGTCACATTATAGTCGATGCCAGTACAACGTACGAAACATGTTGTTCGTGTATGTGTAAACATAATTATACCCTGTTAGCAGAAATTAATTGAAATTACTGAAAGCGTATGTACAATCGACCAAATGGAATCATGTCCCACCATAAGCTTATTTTCCTACACACATACAAATACAATTAGGTTGACAATCGCGTAAACATGTATTAAAAATGTCACACGTATAATCTTATTATTTTGACAGCTTCAAACAATTTGTCGTCGAAATGGGTCATGATTCAATTTTGTCGATAGTACATTTGAATTTTTCCGAAATAAATGATTATTATTATTATTCCATTTATTTCATTTAAATACATATAAATTACATTTTTAAATATTGTTATAAAAATAATAAAAACATTTAAAAATATAAAAAATAGTAGCCCACCGGCATCGGGAACAGGGTCCAAGCTACCGATGGTCAGGGCTCCAGAGAGAGGAATCGCCGGACAATGCGCGCCGTGTCCAGGAGTACCGCCTTCTGCATCAGGCCCTTAATCCAGCTGCCTAGCGAGAGCCTCCTTAGGTGTAGATCGAGGCTCTTAGCTATTATGCCATTGGCCGTCACGACTATCGGCACAATGACTGCTGAATCTACGTCCCACATGTCGACAACCTCGCGAGCCAAGTCAAGGTATTTGGATTGCTTATCCTTCTCGGCTTTAACGAGGTTCTCGTCATGTGGAACGGCTATGTCAACAATCATTGCCCGACGCTCTAATCGATCTATTACCACAATGTCAGGCTTATTGGCAACAATAGTCCTGTCTGTGATAATAGATCGATCCCAGTACAGTGTGATATGGCTATTCTCAAGAACTGGGTCGGGCACATACTTGTAGTACGGTACCTCCGATTCCACAAGACTGTATTTCAAGGCAAGTTGCTGATGAATAATCCTAGCTACAAGATTGTGTCTGTGCAAATAGTCTCCGTTAGCCAAACTAGAACACCCAGAAATAATGTGACGGATTGATTCCCCGGGACGGTGGCATGCCCGACATATGTCAACCGTGCCGTCCTTCACAATGTATTTCCGGTAGTTGTTCGTCATCATAACTTCGTCCATTATCGCACAGACAAAACCTTCGGTTTCCCCAAAGAGGTCACCGAAACGTAGCCAGGATACGGACGCCAAGAAATCTACATCGGGCCCATGTAAGACCCGATAAAAGCGTCCGTGGAGCTCCTTGCTCTGCCATACCGTCCTGCGGTCAGCCGTATCCAATACCACAGGTTTGCGCCAGTTCTCGTTTGCTAAAGAGAGCGGGGTGAGGCCCTTATCTACTGAAACCACATCCCGATGCATCCCCACGTCGGCTTTTAAGAAATACTCCCTGAGACTGCATATCTCACGGTTGTGCAGGGTCTTAGCATTCAAAAAGCCTCGACCACCACACTTCCGCGGGATATACAGTCTCATTACCGATGACCGTGGGTGATGCATCCGATTTGCGGTCAACAGACTGCGGACCCTTCTATCCAGGGCGTCCAATTCAGTCTGAGTCCATTTAAGTATGCCGAAAGAGTACATCAAAACCGGCATGACCCAACCGTTGAAGGCGCGCACCTTATTTCCGCCTGATAAAACACTATTTAGTACTTTATTCAGGCGGCCAAAGAAGCGCTCCTTCAACGCCTGTTTCATGTCGGCAGCATTGATGCCTAACGCTTCCGACATACCCAAATATTTGTAAGTTTCGGTTGAGGAGAGGGACCTAAGGTGTATGGAATCCGAGAGTTGGGTCCCCCCCTCTGATTCCACAATCTCCCCTCGCTTTACATGCATGACTGCACATTTGTCCACACCAAATTCCATCCTGATGGCACTACTGAAAGTTTCTGTTACCTTCAGTAGCTTCATCAGTTGCAAATCGGTGGGGGCAAAGAGTTTCAGATCATCCATGTAAAGGAGATGAGATATGACCTGGCCGCCTCTTCGCAACCGATAGCCTAGCCCTGAACCCTCCAACAGTGTGCTTAAAGGATTCAGGGCCAAACAGAACCACAGCGGACTCAGACTATCGCCCTGAAATATACCTCGCTCGATCTTTATAGGTTCGCCGTTCTCTCGGATCTGTCGACATCCTGGATAGTGAAGGACCGTCCTCCATTGCCCCATACACGACATCAAGAAGGTGCGCAGAGTTGCATCTACTTTATACAACTCCAGCACCCTCATGAGCCATGTATGTGGCACCGAGTCGTAGGCCTTCTTATAATCTATCCAACATGTCGACAGGTTCTTTCGAGAACGACGAACCTGCTGACTGATAGCCATATCAATGAGGAGCAGCTCCTTAGTACCACGAGACCCTTTCCTACATCCATTTTGAGAGGCAGACATGATAGAATTATTATTAATATGATTATTAATTTTAGCTCTCAAAATGGATGTAAGAACTTTATAGACCGTGGGAAGACAAGTTATTGGTCTATAATTCTTGGGTTCCGTGGTACTACCTTTATTATTATTATTATTATTACACATGTTTAGAACAAAAGGATTTGGAAAAGCTTTTTTTTATAAAATCATCACGTGATTATTTTGTTATCATATTTATGTCTTGATCGGTAGATTTCGAATTAAGCGATGGTTTCCACAGCACAAAAAAATATTTATCGTGCTTCATCCTCCTAAAGTCTTCAGTATACCAAACCCCGTGGAAGCTATAATCAAAGCTCGAGGACACAGTACTTATTAAATTAAATAAAAAAAGGAGAAAAGAAAATTAAAATATGTTGTTAATAAATTCTGTCAGTAAGTTGGTCTAATCTTTTCTTGATTAATGTAATAAACTATTGTTTCAAAAAAAGACCACGGTAGTGACATATGTTTTTTTATTTATTTGAAAAGTCTAACTTTAACAGCTTAGAACTTATTGCAATTATTGAGTATCTAGAACTAAGTTTTGAAGGGCAGTGTATAATACTGGTTTTGCGAATGTTCTACTATGAGTTTGCACAGGTAAATTTGCGGATTTGCGATTTTTTACAGAGACCGTGAAATTTATATGAAATATTATATAACGCCCCACGCGGTTACAGAAAGGATTATCTCTGACTATTTAGGATTAAAAATTAAACAAAAAGTAAATTCCTTGAGTAGTTCATTATCAGCCAACTATTCTATTTAGTCGGAATCACAACATTTCACACTAAAACTAGCGAGTAC
This sequence comes from Athetis lepigone, assembly GCA_033675125.1. Lineage (NCBI taxonomy): Eukaryota > Metazoa > Arthropoda > Insecta > Lepidoptera > Noctuidae > Athetis > Athetis lepigone. Next base: position 12,907,197 of record CM066236.1, read on the forward strand.
GTTTTCAATAACAACTAATGGTAGAGTTTCAGGTTGAATAATGAACATGTTCTCATTAAATGATTAAACTGTCACGAGTCGCTGCTCTAACCTGTTTTACACACTTTACGAGTAAAACTGCAGTAAACACAAAATGTTTATTAAATTATGTTTGTTCATTTAACATAATGAACTTTATTATCTACGAGTACTTGCTTTTACCCCTTGATTGCGTTATAGTACTTGGGAAAAATTTAGTCTACTGTCGGTGTTTTTTTTTTACAATTGGGTGGCACCTAAATACAAACTTTACCTTTTTATTATATTAGTGTATATTATTATTTAATTAATGTAATGTAAATTATTATAAGAGTTGTATATCTGATTCAGGATTGAGGTTCAATACCATGCTATAATTCACGGGAACAAACAGTACTCTAACACTCAGATCTAATTTAACGTGGCTGACACATTGGGTTACACAGTTCAATCCGATAATAATCGAATAATTATTTAACTATAATTATCATAAATAAAACACATGAAATAACCAAGAAATCAAATAAAAATAATTAGGCAAAAAACTATCACAAGAAACTAACTTAAATATAAAAAAAAACAAATATGCCTTTGCTCTCATTAGTTCTCACAACAATAATATGAACACTGTTGTATGTCAACGAAATCTTGGGGAACTTCGGCTTCTAAGACACAGGCTTCTTGCCTAGTTTAGAAGTCAGATTTTTCGACTTTAAACCATGACACTGTTGTACAACTCTATCATAAGTCCTTGCCTAGTACTATTTGGATATTTGTGTACAAAATAAACGATTTATTTATTTTATTTATTTAGTTGAACCCAAAGCTGGTCTAATTTATACCGCCAGTCAGTAAGTTCCCCGGGTAATCCTTCATAGACCAAGCCGGTTCGCAGCTTCATAAAAGTTGGTCTTCATTCAACTTCCGATTCACAGTATCTGTGTTGTACGAATATAATTTAACTTGAGAGCATTAAAGGTTCCACTGTAAAGGGTTGGATCCGCTCGTGTAAGTGTTTCTCAAAATAATTATGTTTGAGTTCACGGGAGCGTGAAGTTTGTCGTTATATAAAATAAATTACCTTCAGTTGACGAAAAATTTGTTAGCGTGATTATTGAAGGCTGAATTAGGTTAGGTATTTGTTATGTACATGCCAACTTTTGCCAGAAACACGTGGAAGTAAAAATAAATGGTGTTTTTAGTGAGGGAAAAAAACGGTGGTTTTCTCGCATTGCAACTATCTTGAAAGGTAACTGCACCTGAGCTTACCAATGGCCCTCTATTTGCGTATTTTCTTATTTTACATTAGCTGTCTCCCGCGTTTGGTTTAGGTACTGCTTCCTTTTCTTACTTGACTGATACTTTCAGTGGTTAACGAGTTTAAACAAACATACATTTTATTCAGCTAATATAATTTAATGAATTGGTATGAATATATGTTTTTTTTTTTTTTTTTTTTTTTTGGTGAGTGGGAAATCATCCAATATATGTTATTTTTAAACCTTTTTTTATAAATGGGAAATCATCAAATGACTTCTCCCGTCTTGGGTGGGGCGGGAGTGCGTGTCAGACTTTTACTGACTGAAACCTAACCACGATCCTCCGATCGCCCTTTATGTTCCAGGGCCGCGGTAACTATTAGAACTATTCCGCAAATTATTTCTAAAGCTGTACTGCTAAATTATACAGCAATTTATAAGTACTTAAAACATGATTAAAGGTTAATATTTATGTTTTTCTTAATAAAGATGACTTTTTTTACTAATTTTGTTAATTTATAAAACACAAATCGCTTCCGCAACCGCACATCGATAAGGCAAAAAATATCTCCGACTTAATTTACTAATAAAAATAATATAATACTCCGAAATAAAAACAATAAGATCATAATAGGATCAGAACTTATGCAATGATCTATGCAATAATATTAATTGAACATAACACGATAATTGAAAAATAAGAAGAACCGAAACTACGAATGACGATCTAAGTAATGGGTTTTATTAATTCTAACGTTCCAAATTCACATGATAGACGAAAGGTAAGCCACTAACAACAAATTCCTAGTCATATTTGGGTGTTGACGAAGATAACAAACGTTTCTTACAAGTGCGTCGGTGAAGCAATTATACTGTCATAGACGCAACGATTTCTAGAAAAAGACGAAGAAAAGCCAAGCTAAAGCAAAAAGTACGTACTAAGTAACTTAAATTTATTATGACCTCAGGCTCATTAGTATGAACTAATAAAATTAAATAAAAACTGTCAGTTGACAATATAAAAAAAATAAAAAAAATATAATGCCAAAAAGTGCTTGCTTGTTTATGTTTCCTAAATCGACAGAATCTGTTGCGTTAGCACTCATTTTTACCACTAGAAACGCCACTGTTTCCTAGTTATTTTTAACCACAAAAAAAGCTCTAAAACGAATGCAAAGTAAAATTCGAATAACTAAATAATAAAGAGCCAAATGAAAAGCCAATATTCATTGTAATGCATACGAAGCATTGGTCGTAAGCCTAATAGCCGGTGCTACAGTTAACAATTCATACAAAAGTCTAAAAGGGAATCGTACGTCAATTAGCGCATCAGCCGCCATGTTGGGACCAGGGGTGCCAACAATCCGAATTCGAAACAGAGTTCGAAACAGCCGCATTTCAAAGCTAAGGCATTTAAAGCTGCAATTCTGCGGCTAAACCGCAATTCTATGGGTTAAGGCTGCAAAGCTTTGCAGCGCTTTAACAGTACCGCTGTAGGGATTCTAACGTTTTATATGTTACATAAAACTTATTATGTGCAGTTGATCTCTGCAGCCTGAGTCGCTGTAATAATATGAGGATTAAAGCGATGCATTTTGCTTTGAGGCAGAGTTGCTTACGTTAAGGGAGGCATGAAGACGGATGCATATTAAAGTTCATGTTGTGCGTTTTACGCTTTCATAGATTTATGTCTGTTGAGGAATTGCTAATATGGTTGTACTTGTAAGCATTAGATGTACGTTATGATAACTGAACATGATTTATTATTACAATTTAATGTATGTTCTTAGATCGTACATATATACAGTGGCCACATTAGATAGTAAATACTCCGGCAATTTATAGTTAGGACAGCCCTAACTATATTATTGAATATGGATGTACAGAGGATTATTTTTTATACTTATATATATGCAAAAAGAGAGATAATGAACAAATATGAAGCATTAAGAAATTAAAACAATTTTATGAGATGAATTGAATTAAGTTGGATAGGAAATCGTATTTGCATTAATTGTAACGATGTGTTTAAATTATGTATACTTTGTAATACATAAATGTATCACAATCTTTTATTTGGCATTCACCGTATTTTTCTTGAACTTCAGAGGCATCTGTAAAGAAAAACATCTTCAGAAAAACTGCACTTTTGCGTATATAATTAAAAACGTTAAATAGATTTGTTGGCTGTTTTAACATCTCGTAAAACCTCTTTAACAAATAGTGGAATTGGAACCAATTTTTTTTTGTTTCTGGTAGTCAAATTTATGGGTTATTGTCCATTCGTCACAAAGTAAATTCGTCACGAAAATAATTATATGACTGCTGGATAGGTTATCCAGCATTTTGTAATCGAGTCGAATCGAGTCACACCTATTATGAAAAAATGTGATCTTCTCTATTTTAGCTTTCACAAATAACAAGGTTCAGTCTTGAGAAAAAGAGACATAAACAATCATTACACGACGTAACAACCGTTCGATTACTATCTTCTAAATGAAATAAATAATTCAATAATCTCATCCATGTTTCATTTCAATCTAAAATGATTTACAGCTACCCTAAGCCTCAACAAATAGTTTATACGCTCATAACGCAAATTCCCTTTACTATTTTTCTTTTCTTTTCACTTGTCCTTTAGTAAAAATGAGGATTTATTGCCTCAGTAACCGGAGCTTCTTGGCTGACCGCTAATGAAATGTTATATAGCTTCAGCTAAGCTCTGGGACTGGGATATTTTTTGCGTACAAACTTTGCAGTCACAGTTAGTTAAGATGTATTCTTTGCTATTATGTAATCCTGGTACCGGTTAGGATTAAGAGGGGATGTTTTACCGTTATTAGACTCGTCAACGCTCGAGTAGGTTACGTGGACTAAGATTTATATGAACATTTTTGCACTGGTTTGGAACTGTTGGACATAGACTCAGTGAGCCTTTTAGCCCGATTTTTGGCTACACGCATCTAGTAAAATCACATAGTTCATACGAATATTGACTGTATTACAAACACAGAATGTGTTGTTAAGTTGTTTTTTGTGTCATGTCAGTTCTCATTATGAGTCGAATAACTCATGCAAAAACGCGTAATTTGGCTTATTTTTTAAAATTAAATAGATATTATTATATGATATAGTTAAATGACTTAAATATTCAGGGTACATACTAATTACCCTCTAGGGCCTAATCGAACTTTCTACCCTATAGCCTTGAATAAAACACGTACCTGCCTATAGATGTTTAGTCAAGTACTAAAACGTGGTTACGAATTTGCTACGATAGCGTAGCAAGCTACGGTGACGTCATCCGGATACTACGCCGTAGCTATTGCGTAGACCCTAAACTTGAAGTTTTCTAGATCGAAAATGTTTCAAAGACAATTTTGATTGTATAAAAAAAGTTTATTTGTATAACCTACCGTTATAGGTAATAGTCGTAATATTTTATTTTCGGTTCAAAGTACTGTTTTCTTTAGATTACAGAGGAAAATACAAAGAACTTTTGGTATGAATAGGTATTATTGGCTTTATAATATAATAGGCTTAGTCCGGTAATCTCGACCGATGGTGCGTTTGCCAAAGTGTTTCTACTTTGAACGCTCTATATTATAACAAGGATTATGTTAAGCCCATTGCAAAGTGTATACCTAAGTACTTATTTACAGATACAAAAAGTTAAAAATGATTTTATTATTTTAATGGTTTTTATTCTGCTAAGCCGGAGGTCGTGGGTTCGATTCCCACCTAGAACAAACTTTGTGTGATGAGCATTATGGTCTGTTCTGTGTCTGGGTGTAATTTATCTATAATATGTATGTATTTATAAATTATATAAGTATGTATATCAGTTGTCTGGATATCATAACACAAGCTCTAAGCAGAGCTTTACTTGGGATCAAACGACCGTGTGTGGGTTGTCCCAGTATATTTATTTATTTTGTGTTAAAATGTGGCAAACAAGAAATCTGATGACTAATATTTCACTGTTTATCGCAGGGTATTTGTTGAACCATAGTAGGTATCCACTTAAAATTTTCACAGACCGTATATTTTTATGACCATTAAACCTTCGAACACACGTAATTTGAGACACAATAGAAAAACAATGGCATCGCGACAGCCGACTGTCGCTTGATCGTTGAAAAGAACAAGTAAGAAAACAAAATTAAATCTCGATTTTAATATTGATCGCTTTCTTTTAAACCTTTGATTTAACTAAAAAAAAAAGTAGAATTCATTTCGTTTTGTTCATTCGTGTTATAAATTACAATACACAGCCAGTGTAACCAATGCTAATTCTAGGCTATGCTCAATTGCTCACCTCATGTTTAAAACAAAGTTCATGAATATTCATTTTCAAATTCACACGCACCTTTCGTACCAACTTCTTGAAGTTTACGAAACGATTATAATATTAGTTTAGTTTAGGCGTTTTATACACGAAACTGTTTTATACAAAAATCAATCGATCGTGGTCATGAACAGAAATGCTTGTATATATAATAAAACCGCAACCGGTCAACGCAATTATAACGCGTAGCTAAGTAGTATCATACATATATAATGCCCTTACTAATAATCACTGTGTAAAGTTATTCAATGAATAAAGCCTGTGTAACCATACATTTTTTGACGTATAAACCTGTCACAACTTTATGCAGGAATTATTAGTAAGGTGCTAGATGTTTATTATTAGCAAAATATCCCAATTATGCATGCCATTTAAGTTATTATTTGTCTGTAAGCTTTCTTTTAAATTAAATAAACGAAGCCATAAAATCCTCAGCTAGGTTTCCATCGTTTTATTTTTCATTTCTTCAAATCGATGCACCAGCCGTCTCTTGCATCTGATATTAGCCTTGGATGTAGACCTTTCCTAAAAAAGCGACATCTTGGCCCTGGATAGCCTGCTTTCAATCGTCGGTACATTCGTGTAGGACGATACATAATTAGAACATATCACATATCAAATAGGAACGAGTAATATTTTTCAAATATCTGTATCCATATCCAGGTGATATGCAATCAAAATAAAAATACAAACTCAGAATTTGCTGAGCGAAGTTCCTAATATATTTAAACATGAATCCTCATTATGAGTAATGCAACGAAACAAGAAGCTTCTAAAATGCGGCGTATCAAAAGAAATCTCAATGTGAATAACAATCGTTATCACTCTGAATATTTATTAGGTTTTGTAATTCGTCACCGACTTCGTTGAGTTTGAACATCGCTCACTCGCCTGTGAACTCGGATGTTAGAAGTGATGGTGATGCGGTAGGTGAGGACACTTCAATTAAAAGCATTTTTTTTTTCGATACTAGATTTTTAGTCGACTTTTAGTCGTAATAAACTCACTGAGAAACGATGTAAAAAACTAATGTGTGAAGCCTTTTATCGATTTTTTTTGTTTGTTGAATTATTTTTTACTAATAAAAGTCTTAACCAAGGGTTTAATTTAGTGTAAAACGTCTTTAAAATAATTTTTGACTTAATTTTTCCAGAGTAATTAAAATTAACGTAACAAACCGTCAATTTTAATGGTCTAAGTATAATAAATCATTCGCTTTCGATTTTTCGAAAAAGATAACCTACTATGAATCGGTCTATTAAAATACAGCTATAGTATGCGCCCCCAACTTGTCAACTCCTTGGGTTTTCATTTCCATATCTATCCCCCGCGGTGATATTCGCGATTTGGATTACTTATTCTCTCCCGAAAGTCGTGGCGCAATCTATACTTATATATATAATCTATACTTTTTTTCACGATTTTGGCTAATATACGCCGCGCGTAGTGACTTGTGTCACGGGGGACATTCAGTATTTAAAAATCATCCCAAACATGTAAAAAAACCCCCCCCAATCTTTTTACTTATTGTCTCTCCAAATAAATAAATTGTCTAAAGAGCTTACATTTTTTATTTAGAGTAATATGTGAGCAAAATCGTGTCCTTCTTCTTACCAATCATGGAGTATATGAAAATAAACAATCCAATCTAATAAAACAATCAAAAACCGAAAAATCAATTTTTTTTTCAACTTTATTTTATTAGTCTAAAACTGTTGCACAGTCGACTGAGTACAGGAAACACCTCCTTATTTTCCTAATCCTGGATTGAAACTGAAAGCTCATTACTTGCACAACTTGTTCGGAATCATTAAAATTTATACGTTCCACGACTTCACTTAATGAAAATACGAAAAAGTTTTTGTTCGTCCCCCATAACGTTTACTGAGGCTTAAAAAATGTTTCATTCGAAGTGAAAGGGATACAAAATATGTCCAGAAGTTTTTTTAGTAGCTAATTTTAACGATCGATTGTGCTGTAAACACATACGTTAAAAAAAATACATTTTGGTTGAAAATGAAATAAAAAGGAATTGAAAAAGTTGTTAAATCATTGAAAAATCAGCGGATTTAACGTACTGATGTTTTTAAAAAGTTTGGAAACTAAATACAGTCGTTTTTATTGTTATTCCGTACTATTTGAATAGATAGATTTTCTAGTTGGATATTGCCTGAAATTAGCAGTCGCACTGATGAGGATTTCGTTCCGGAGTTCCAAACTATTCACAATTGAAATACTTCGTTTATTGAATTCATATTGCTAGCGTAGTGGACTGTCCAATATTTTTTAAATCAAAAAGAGGTTATCACATTCATCAGATACTAGCTTTGCCTGTAGCGTGACTCGCGGGGATCCTGTAAACTCTACCTATCTACTATTTTAAAACTTTTTTTGTTTTATATCAAACAAAACTGAAAGCAAATAATTCAAAGCCAAATTCAAACTGTTTATTTTGAGCCTAATTTGTTGGGTAAAAATTTTTTTTTTTCAATTATGGATTTATATTAGTCAACATGGCGTAAAAACTGAAAACTGTAATCAGTTTTTTCCTTTACTGGTGCATGATATTGCTTCGTGCTAAATTTCATAGCTCTAAATCAACGGCAATTAGAATGATTTTGGTTCTTTTGATAATGTTTAAAAATACGATTTTTGCTACATGAATGGCTGTAACTTATTTTTTCCTTAGCTTTGAAGTTTAACTTTTTCACAGCTTCAGCAAGTTATTAAGTCCAGAAGATATTTAAATAAAATAAAATTATATTCCCGGTACAATAAGGACTCTGTGGCGTTAGTACACACGGTCTTGAGTGAAACGTATTTTTACCGACTTCACAAAAAGGAGGAGTGCTATGTTCGGCTGTTTGTATGTTTTTTTTTTTTTTGTATGTTTGTTCATCGATTACTCCGTCAATTGTCAATGGATTTTCAAAATTCTTTTTTTGTTCGAAAGCAGATAGTTCTGAGGTGGTCCCATTGTCACCAAGTTAGGATCTGATGATGGGATCTTAGAGAAATCGAAGGCAACCCTCAAATTTTATAGGCTCACTTATTGTTTTTCGCATATTTTATGAAGTATCTTGTGTATTTGCGTATGGTTGTCACCATCTCAGTTAGCTGAGCTGATGATGGAAGGTACAACTCCTTAACAGTAAGAAGTTACTCGAACAGGCAAGGACTGTTTTAGTAAATTGTTTTGATGTTTGATAGGGCATTTGCCACATTTGGGCTCATGATCATCAAGTCATGACCTGATGCTGCAGTCAGGATAGTCTGCAGAGTAAACTAACTCCTCGACAAATAACAGCAGATATATCGTGTTTAGGCTCATTGAAAAGGGCTCGATGTGTGGATAAACGTACTGTTAATGAGGAACACCGAAGTACATAGAGACCTGATGCTGAAGCCAGGAGCATCAGAAAAAGTACAAACCTTGAAATTACAGCACAGTAGTCGTGTTTGGGCTCATTTTAAACAGGACTAAATTTTAACTCGACACTAAAAAGTAAAAAATAAAAAACTTTTTACAAAAAAAAATAACCGACTTCAAAAAGTAAAAACTTAAAAATAACTTAAATTTCGGAAGTCGGTGGCAACACAAATTGACTGGCAGAAGAAAAGACACCGACTTCCGAAATTTAAGTTATTTTTAAGTTTTTACTTTTTGAAGTCGGTTATTTTTTTTTGTAAAAAGTTTTTTTATTTATATAAAAAAAAAACAATATAGATTTTATTAACCCTGAAGGGATTTCAATTAAATCAGATTCTATTTCTGCCATAGACCCTCAGGCCTTAGTATACACCACAATTACTTTCTTGAGTAAAAAGTACATGCATAAGTATAAAAAAAAAACAATTAAAACTATATAGAATTAATTAAGCCTGAAAGGATTTAAATTAAATAAGATTCTATTTCTGCCACAGACCCTCAGGCCTTAGTACACACCACAATTACTTGCTGATGACAAAGATAATAGTTGTGTTGTGCCCTAGTTTAAAAGGGCCCAATGTACCTAATGATGCTGACACATTCTTGAGTGAAACGTATGTGTATACTTATAAAAAAAAAACAATTAAAACGATACAGAAGTTATTAACCCTAAAAGGGATTTAAATTAAATAAGATTCTATTTCTGCCACAGACCCTCAGGCCTTAGTACACCGCACAATTACTCGTGACGACAAAGGTATAGCTGTGTTGTGCCCTAGTTTAACAGGGCCTAAGGTACCTAATGATGCTGACACATTCTTGAGTGAAACGTATGTATATACGTATAAAAAAAACAATTAAAACGATACAGAAGTTATTAAACCTGAAGGGATTTAAATTAAACAAGATTCTATTTCTGCCACAGACCCTCAGGCCTTAGTACACACCACAATTACTCGTGACGACAAAGGTATAGCTGTGTTGTGCCCTAGTTTAAAAGGTACCTAATGATGCGGACACGTTCGCGAGTGGACGTGACCGCCAACGTATTGCAGTTTATTACAGCCAGGAGCTCACTTGCTATAACTTTAAAGATACTTGAACCAATATAAAGAAATAATGTGATTCGATTTCTGATTTCTGAGATTTATGTGGATAAAAATATATAAACTTACATGCACTTGGTGTTTGAACTGTTTAGTGTTTTCGTAGAATAACAATGATGTTTTTCAACCTCAACTTCGCCGGTGTGGATGTTTAAATTTCAACCACTATTTATCTATTTATGGGTTGAATTTCCAGAGACCTACCTTTCACAAAGTACACGTTCTCCAAGTTCCATGTCTCTAGGAACAGCTGTTTGGGATGTGAGTCGATATATCACTCAACGAATCATTTCCCATTTTACATGGAAGGATTAAAGGAGAAGCTGACTGACTAACATATCAACGCAGGGCCTAAGCTTGAAATTTTGCACAGGATTTCCTTTATAACGTAGTGAAGCACTAAGAAAAGATTTTTGAAAATTTGGCCCTCCGAGTTCCGAGAAAATACTATACCATCATACTTTTTTCTGCCGCAAAGCTGCGTTGCTTGGTTCCAGTTTGATGTATAAGGGAGTTGGTGTGATTACAAGCATAAATGAGACATGTCATTGTCTCTGAGATGACAACGCATCTGTATGCCTCTTGGTATTGCAGATAAACTTATACAAGATAAACATGTAAACACGAGACGAAATAATAACCTCCCTGTTTGTCCCTCCTTTCTTATTTCGGAAAAAGAGAAAAATTAAGTTCTGAACAATTCAATGTTATTTCTTTTACTTATAGAGCATTAACATTACGTTTTATTGTATTTTCGATTAGTCGTTTTCTTTTCTGCTCAAGTTATAAAAACAAATGAACTACAATTTTTTCTCTCTTCTCTATTTTAAATGTTAATGCCCATTGGTCTAAACACATCTTTATGTGAAAGGGATTAAGGCGTACCAACCATTTATATAAATATAGGTAGGCTTGTCGTGGCTCACGCTAAGAATAGGAGACACTTTTCCCGCCCGTGTTGTAAGAAGCTAAAAGATTAGCAATTGAATAGGAAGGATTCCAGTGAAAATCCACCTGTAATACTATCTTTGTGATAAAAATGTACTAAAATATGGACTTGTATTGGGTTTTGTAAACAAACGTGTGGGGATTTATAACTGTTAAACCCGGAAAGGTATCTGATATAAACTTACAAGAATAAAGCCCGCAGAATTAGCAAGTCGATTTAAAATGAAATTAAGATGAATTTTTGCAAGATATTTATAAAAGGAATGACAAGAGACAATTAACGTTGCCAAAAGTGAAATATTGTTTTCATCGTTTTGTTGGGTTTCGTAACTCAAATGGAAAAAAGAAACCATTTCAGAATCATTTCGTTTTTAGGGTTCCGTAGTCAACTAGGAACCCTTATAGTTTCGCCATGTCTGTCTGTCTGTCCGTCCGTCCTCGCTTAATCTCTGTGAGCGTTAGCACTAGAAAGCTGAAATTTGGTACCAATATGTATATCAATCACGCCGACAAAGTGGTAAAATAAAAATTCGGAAAAAATGTTTCATTAGAGTAGCCCCCCTATATGTAAAGAGGGAAGTGTTTTTTTTTTTATTTCAACCCTGTCGTGTGATATATTGTTAGATAGGTATTGAAAAATGAATAGGGGTTTACTAAAAACATTTTTTGATAATGTCAATAATTTCGGAAATAATCGCTCCAAAAGGAAAAATCAAAGCGTCCCCCCCCCCCCTCTAACTTTTGACCCGTAGGTTTAAAAAATATGAAAAAAATCTGGAATGTAGAACTTTATAAGGACTTTCTAGGAAAATTATTTTGAACTTGATAGAAAGAACAGTTTTTGTACAAAAAAGACAAAAAGGTTGTACAAAATAATTTCTGCGTACTTAGTATGTCAACGTAACAAAAGCCTTTTTTTAAACTTATAAGTGGGAACACTTATTGTGACGGACGGGAAACTACGGAACCCTACATTGAGCGTGGCCCGACACGCTCTTGGCCGGTTTTTTTTATTAATCTTCCTGTATATGAGTGAAAATCTAAACCTAACTATTTCCATCGACCTAAATACATAAACTTTAAATAAATTATTGGAGAAACTTATAGTCTTTTATCTGTGCCTTTCCGAAATCATCAATACGCCTGGCTCGTGCCTTCTTAGTAAGAGAAGATCCCTTTGCCCTATAGTGGGGAAGAAATAGGCTAACATTATCCTTATAATATTGTCTAGTGCCTACTACCTGTTACTCTCAAATACACCAACTTAACCGCATACAGATCTACTCAAAACACAGGCCACTTCACTTTCATTTAAGTTTTCGCGTGACAATTACGTTCGCATTAAGTTGGTACTACATCGAACGCCAGAGAGTGCTCTGTGCCTAATCCCCGCCAACTCTATTTCGGTAATCCGGCCTCCTGGCAAGACTTAGCCGAATCTTGTTTGAGATGCTACCGAAGCAGTGTGGCAACACTGATCCCTTTAAGCTAGTCTTTTGATAATATCGTTAATTATTGCGTGTGTTGCCCGTTGTGCGGTGATTTTTGTTGTGAAAGGAGTATCGGAGTTAATTGACTTTTTTTTGTTATTAGGTAATGACAAAGATAACAAAGCAGGTTGGTAGGAAGGTAGGTGCTTTGTGCCAGTTTGTACGGTGCTTGATTTTGCCCCCGGCTTCGCCCGCGTGGATGTCGATATGTCGATCTTCCATCCCTTTAGTGATCAAATTTGTAAAAAAACATTTCTTAGTGACTACATACTCTTCACTACTTAAAGAACACACCCTACAAGTTGTAGGTTAGGCAGTTTGGGCTGTGCGTTGATATATCAACAGTCAGTTTGTTTACCATGTTAATATTTACTTGGTGTATTTAGCAAAATATTTGCGTTACTTAGATAATACAGACTATACCATAAATGTATTGAAATGAGGTTCAAATTGCGTTGCATTAAACACAAATATTTGCCCAAGTGCAGTCGCACTATAAGACATTATTATCTTTAACTTTACAAATGCATGCTAGGTCTCTAGTATTACAAATACCTTTGATCTATACACATGTATGACATGTTTGTGTGTCTATTCAACCTCTATTCGTTCACCCTTCTCTCCCCAGTCTTTTCACTACTGTGTTAGTGTGCCGTCGTCTTTGTGTATATCAGCTGTTAGGTTTTTGACCTCGATGTAAGTATCAAAGTCGACACTCTTGGACTAGATACCGATAGTTACACACAGTACGTACTAAGAGGCGTTGACCTCTGCTCAATAAACTGAGCGGGAAACGAATAGAAATAATATATTTTTTTATTGTTTTTATGAGTATATCTAATATTATTGTGTAATGTAAGTAATGTTGACGATGTAATATTATTATGTACTTAATTTAATATCACTCATTAATAACCAATCCCTTATTATATAGAAATAAATAAAGACAAATAAATGAATATACCTATGTGAGATTATCAAAACCTAATCAGTATTACAATATAAGATACAAATTGACCAACATAAATCTATCTCAATATGAAGCTTAAAATATCGTTTTAACTATTTGCAAACTCCCGCCAAACTAACTCATGTGTTGTAAGTTAGGACATGCACCTAACTTAGCCTGCAGTGCGGGTAAGCTTTGCCAATCTTTCCGCTTCATTTACCCGCAGTTTATGATCACAGCCCCTGTTTACACGGCTTCTATGCATGCCTTTGGCTTTGACGGGCAATAGACCAGGAACCAGGAATCGTTAAATCTGGTTTATGTAGTATGGTTTGAAATTTGCAGATTGACGGAGTAATTTGTAGGTAACGTACTTATTAGTTGAATTTCAAAAAGGGCGTGTTTCACAACCCCGAAATGGTTCTTATCTACAAGATTAATGAAAAAATGGATTAGATTTTGTATGAATTTATCTGCCAGATGTTTTAATCAAAACTGATCAGAAGATTGTGAAACAGACGTTAAATAAGATAAATAAATGAATATCCTGGAATAACTCACAAACGGCTTTTTAAGCTCATTGTCTCAAGCTCATCTCTCTCTTTTACAAGTATCAGGTACTAAAAGTATTTTATTAATAAGTTTAAAAAATACAACACTGTTTTCGTGCTATAAAAATACAAGATAAATTATAGCCGGACGCTTTTCGTATGCTTTGTTGTTTGTGTCTGATACCAAAAACCGGACAAGTACGAGTTGGAATCGCGTACCGAGGGTTTTTAACATCATTAATTTCATTTTTGTGATAAATCTAGGTATTTGCTGTTTAAATTAAAGACTTTCAATTAAAGCACTGCACTTTAAATTAAAGACTTTTTCTTAACATGTGAGGAAAAAATGTTTAATTTCATAGCCAGATCAAAATATGAGGCATAAATGGCCAAATCTTTTAATTGCGTAGATTTAGTTGTTTGAATATTTTATTCTTTGTCTGAAAAGTATAATTTTTCACAGCTTTGAAGAATGCGGAGACCTGAGTGTTTTATATTCCACTTGATACCTCCACGCTTTTCTAAGAAAAGTAACTAAAAAACCTTTGTCTTTAAGATACTATTTTTAGAAAAGCGTGGGAGTATCTTCGAATTGATGAATGAGGAAGTGATCTACAGTGGATTTGTTTTTATTTTGAGGTACAGAACCCTAGCAAGTACCTAACATTCAAGCTAACAAGTATTATTTTAACTACATTTTCTTATATCATATGTCAAAAATATCAACAATGCAAAAATGACGTGGGTCTGACCGTTCTGGGGTCTCAGTCCAAAGCGTTATTCCGGTTTGTTGAATAAACAATGTGTCTCTTGTTGTTGCATTGTTATTTTTGTGTTATTGAAAGTTATTCGGATTTGGAACTTGGATTATACCATTTTAGATTATACCACATAGCTTATTCCTGTCACTGTCGCTCATCTGCCAAACGGTAAGTGTAAGATAGAGACGGAACATAGCTAAGCCAAAGTACGTTTATAGCTAAGCTTAATGGAAACAGGTTTTTTTTTTACATTTTCAAATGCTCAAGGAATGCTGATGCAACCGCGATATGCCAGTCAGAACGGTATTCCCTTTATCGACTGATAACAGGAAACGGGAAACGGGACGGTCAGATGGTTCACGAGATCAAAGGTAATATGGTCAAATGATTCATGAGCTCTTAGGTTATAAGTAACATTTCTTTCTCCCGTTCTCTTAGACCACTCAGTTTTATCATTATTAGGTAAAGTGCAGATTGGCAAAGTTATACTTAGAACCATATTCGATAGGTACGACGATGCGTTGCACACTTTCTGTCGCAAAACTGTGAAGTAGGTATAGTTTTATTTATTTTATTTAAATAGTTCATTTCTAATGTTTGGTTTTCGCATCTCGGTGCTTTGACCGTGTTATTCGCCTCTATTTTGTTGCCTAGATAGTAGTTGAGATGAGATTATATTAGACTAAACATTATTTATTTTGAGTGTTGACCTTCGCAAGTTTCAATAACATGTTAAATGAGAATTCAATATTAATTTCTATAAATATATCATTTCACTGTTCTAAGTATTTATTATTTGCAATATTCTGATGTTACTCTGCTACTGAATAAAACGGGGATATTATTTTCTCGCTTTCTACTTCAAGCTCGTGTTTCTTTGTTTTCTTTAAAGAGAGATAATAAAATAACAACATCACAGGAATATTGTAGACACTAATCTTTACTTTATCCTGACTTTGTTGAAGTCGGCTTGCAGTTTAACCGGTTGCATCTGAACACCAGTATTTTATACCTTTTTTTTTTTGGTGAGTGGGAAATCATTCAATGTCTGCTCCCGTCCTGGGTGCGGCGGGAGGGCGTGTCAAACTCTCACTGACACCGGTATTTTATACCTGTTTCCTTGCTTATCTGAACTCCAATGCCCAATAAATGTGTGAACTGAATGACTCACGAAACTCCCCGGTAAGACTCGTTAAAAGATTATTCGTAAAAATTTACAAAAGTTTACTAATTACAGCTGGGGTCCAAGGTTTTACGGATTTATCAAGGCACAGAGAAGTCGCACCACCAGTTCCAACATTAGGCTTTTACTGATAATTTCTTAATTGAAAAAAAAAACACAAAAATACTTCGTCCACGCAACAGCTTACGTAGCAACAGCGGATTGTTTCTCGCTGTTAGACAATACCAGTCAGACATCTTTAATTCAGTTCAGTTGCACACCACACAACTACAATGTCACCGCTATGAATAAATAGAACGCCCCAATAGATCCGAAACCTTTCTCTCCAAGTTTTCTGTTCGTCCACATAAATAATTCAAAAGCATCACAATGCAATGGGATATCGCTGCAGGTTCATATTTCATGATACACTGCCGCGCCGAGTAATTAATGTACCAGAGAACAACGGCTGGCCGCGTGGCTTTGGCATAGCACTCACAAACGAGCCGATCTCAGTCGCATCTCGCATAAACATTGATTTATGACTCTTTATTATTTTCCGAAAAATCTTTGTATAAAAATATTTTAATTAATATAACCATTTGAGGATTCGGAGAATAGGAGGCTGGTACAGACCTGAACGAGATACTTTCTTGGTATTACGAAACTAGGCGAAGTATCATTAATTATAATTAGCTGTTAAAAATTAATAACCTACGCCGCCGTACCGCCTACGTATACTGTTGCTACGGCGTAGCTGAAACCAAGGCTACACTGGCCACAAGAAATATCGCTACGAGTCTGCGTAGCACACTTGTTAAATGTGTACTTTGTTCCGCATGAATTATTTATAATTATATTATTACTTGAACGTTCCGAAAGAGTAGTTTCATCTCACTAATGATCCACAATAAGGTAACAACGGTATCGCTTACTAAACCACGGTAGAGAACTAATGGCCCAATATTTTGTATTAGCGAACGTCACGCCGATATTTCGCGTGGCTTTCTTCCTCCCAAATAATGTTCCGCATTAGCCGTAGTTACAGTGATTAAATGACTAGCGCCGAGGGGAAGTAATAATGTATTACAAACACAAGACCGATTGTAATGGATATAGTTTATCTGTGTATCGCTATTGATATAATCTTGTGTGTGTGAGTAAGTATGAACTAATATACTGAGATTTATGTGTGTTCATTGAGTACCATCGTGTTGGCAATATTCGCTTTGTTTCGGACTTCGAGCTCTCATAATGGAGTTAGAAAAAGCTGACCTTTCAGGCAGCGATATTAGTTAAACAGGTTTGGCTCTCAGCTATCGTCACTTCAATACCTAGTAGGCCGATATATCTACGCTAATGTTATAAAGCTGATGAATTTGTCTGTTTGGTTGAATGCGCTAATTTTAGGAATTTTTGTTTTTTTTTGTGTTAGATACCCCGTTTATCGAAGAAGGTTATACGCTATGTAACATAACGCTACTATACATATACTTATACGTATAGTAGCGTTAACGCATGACACTAACAAAAAGGTATACATATACTTTTTTTTTAAATTTTTTCAACTAAGCAATAGTATTGATGGTACGAGAGAGACAGAGATTAGCTAAGCCAACATACGTGCTAAGTAATAAATAAATAAATACAAATAATTGGCTCACTGACGGGGTGATATATCAAGGACACGGCGTACGGGGACAACGGGAACAAACCGCCCAAACCGCTGGTCCTAGAGACATGAAACGTGGGGGGTGTGTTCTTTGCGATGAGTCGGTCCAATAACAAAGATTTTTTAAGGGGGTGAAATAGTGAATAGCAATCAGCACCCACGCAGGCATAGCCGTGTGCGAAAGCTACTAATTAATAATAACACTGTAAATACTCTAATTAAGTATTTTCCTAAATTGATATTTACATTCGGTTCTTCATTACAGTGATTTCCCGTGAAATTTACCGGTTTCGTGAAGTCAACGTACTGCGAATTACATTTAATGTTGAGTAATAATAGACACTAGCGACACGTCCCAGGTTTGCACGGGTGTTACAATTATTTGGAAATCCCGGCTTTTCTCTACACAGCCATATATCCCTACTAATATTATAAATGCAAAAGTAACTCTGTCTGTCTGTTTGTTACGCTTTCACGTCTAAACCACTGAACTTATTTTAATGAAAATGGTACAGAGATAGAGTTGACCTTGAGAAAGAACATAGGGTAGTTTTTATTCCGAACTTTTGAAGAGCTAGTTTTAAATAAATAAAGCCATCCGCTTGAATCATTCAATTTATAAAAAAATGGCCAATTACGTGTCCGGCTACGCATAAAATAGGCTTTCGTAACCACTTCGTAATAACACTACAACAATCATTTCGCATTACGTCGATTTCGTATTATCGCATTATGTAGAGATTTGGTGTAATCTGCGTTTCTCAAGTTAGGCCTCTATTAATCCTGAACTAACAAAGTAATCTAAGCCGTTACAGTTTTATTTAAAAGATTAGTACACGGACTACCATTACAAATATCCCGGAAACGGATAGGCACCTAAATAAAAAAAATATACATATAAGCATTTCTACAATTTAAGTCTGAGAGAAAATGCAAAAAAGGAACAATCATATGAACAAACACGTACAAAATATTTACAATGAAGATTTTTGTTTTCGTTTTAAATCACCGTTCATAAATATTTCTTGTAAAATAAACCGGCTTTATTGAGTACTAGCTTTTGCCCGCGACTTCGTCCGCATGGAATAGTAGTTCCCGTTCCCGGGGGATTTCCGAGATGAAAACTATCCTATGTCCTTTCTCGG
Source organism: Athetis lepigone (assembly GCA_033675125.1). NCBI lineage: Eukaryota > Metazoa > Arthropoda > Insecta > Lepidoptera > Noctuidae > Athetis > Athetis lepigone. The sequence continues at coordinate 12,926,036 of CM066236.1, forward strand.
GTCCCAGACTATATCTGTACCGAATTTCATTCAAATCGTTTAGGCGTGAAGAAGAGACAGACAGACAGACAGACAGAGAAAGACAGACAGACAGAGTTACTTTCGCATTTATAATATTAGTAGGAATTTTCTTTTCTCAAAACTCTAAGAACGGCTATGTACACTCGACTTCCAGCTAACAGTAAAAGCCAAAGCTCCAGGACTCCTTGAAAACGAATATCCTATTCTAACATACATCAGACTTAGCAATCCTTAGAGAACATTCGGTACAACATGTGTAGTAAAGTGTTAAGCAGTCCCGAACTTGTTCGGGCTAAGTTGTACACGAGTGTCTTGTTCGACACGTGTCGTGTTGTTATGAAGAATTCGTAGGTTCAGCTTAAGGTGGAGATTAGGGGGTTAATTTTATGTATTGAGAGTAGTTGGTTGCATTCGGAGGTTGACAAAAATATATTTATATTGATTTCTTATTGTAAATATGATGAATAATGTGTTGGCTAGTAGCATACGGTTAAAGCCTGGTGCGAGTGTTAAAAGAAAAGTAAGTTTCGAACTTGTTCGGGCTAAGTTGTACAATGATGTGTCTTGTACGACACGTGTCGTGTTATTATGACAAATTACGAATGGTTAGGGGATTATTTTTAAATGTGGATATAATGAGGTTGATATTGTGATAAATAAAAAATAATATAATATTAGATGTTTTCTGTTAGGTATTGTTAGAAAGTCTAGTTTCTAGAGCTTGGGATAAAAGGAAAGTGCTGAAGCAGTTCCGAACTTGTTCGGGCTGAGTTGAACATGCGTCTTTTTCGACACGTGTCGTTTTGTTACACGAATACCATATATAAATAAAAATACAATACAAATCTCCAACTTGGAGATTATGGGATTAATTTTATGTTATATGAGTAGTTGCTGGTATTGTGGTTTTTTATATAAAAAAAATTATTTTATTATAAAATATACATTGTTACAAAATGTGTTCGCTATAATATCATGTCAGTAGAGATTAATTCTCGACGTGTACACAATTTTCCTAGTACAGTCACATGACGATATAACTAACACACCTACACTATAATATATTTTTATTTTTTACATATACTTATTCCGACAATCTATACTTGTATCTATATTGGCTTTTGCAAGTCGTATTAACATAATAAATACTATCCATACTATAATATTATAAATGGGAAAGTGTGTCTGTCTGTCTGTTTGTCTTTCTTTCACGGCAAAACGGAGCGACGAATTGACGTGATTTTTTAAGTGGAGATTGTTGAAGGGATGGAGAGTAACATAGGCTACTTTTTGTCTCTTTCTAACGCGAGCGAAGCCGCGGGTAAAAGCTAGTCTCTGCATATTTAGATAATCGTTGCCCCCACACTTACACGATATCTCTGGTATATTGGGAGCATTTATAAACATGTGTATAAATCACGTTCAGAAACTACCAGGAACAAATACCTGTAGGTTAAACAAATATTCCTCCCGCGGTATTTCAACCCACAACGTTTTGCACCGCAACCCATCGTTAAGCCATTGCTCCAACTATACTTGAAATAATAATAAAAAAACCGGTCAAGTGCGAGTCGGACTCGCGCAACGAGGGTTCCGTAAATTGTTTTTTTTGTGAAATACCTACAAATTTACGGTTTTCGGAGTTTTTCCTTTACTTGTGCTACATGACATTGCTTCTTGCCAGATTTCATGATTCTAGGTCAATAGAAAGTACCCTATAGACACCTATAGGTTTTGATTCCCTTGCAAATGTCTAAATATGCAATATAAACAGCTGTATCTTTTTATTGCGTTGATTTAGAAATTTGTTTTTTTCACTCCTTTGAGTGACAGCAAACCTGAGTATGTGATATTAAATTCAGCTTGATATCTTGACCCGTTTCTTAGGAAACGTCTTGACAGACGGACGGACGGACAACAAAGTGATCCTCTATGGGTTCCGTTTTTACCTTTAGAGGTACGGAACCCTAAAAACAATTAAAATATAATGGCGTGCGATTACAATATAAATAAAAAATAAAATTATTGTTTTTAAATCAGTAATAACATTTTTGGAATAATAGTTTCAGTAGTCACTGATTCATCAAATAAAAGATGAAAAAACAAATGAATACGCTAATAAGTGTTGCTTCGCCACGCAAACGCGTGGTATTTTTACCAAAAATAGATCTTTATACTTTTAACAACATATATGTGTCATTTAGTATTAAAAGACTCGCACAGGAAGGTGTATATTTAGTGTATATTTAACGAAGAGCACCGAACACGAAAAATATAACCAATAAATTCAAAATCTCAATTTCTTTCTATACAAAGGCCAGCCGCAATAAAACATTTTCTCAATGCACGCCGATATTACGTCACAAATATTATTGCCAACTCTGCCCCGTTATCGGCTAGTAATATTTTTTCGCCCCTTATAAATCAGTGTATCTTGTATGAGCTACTTATCGTCGAAAAGCACGAAATGTTTTGTCCCGAGGGTGATATATTCGTTGCGTGGCCTGTGACTTGCGCCTCAAGGGACGACCGCCCTTAAATCCACGCGGAACTGTATATATTAAGTTTTGAAAATATACTGAAGTGGAATATTTGAGGCTTTTTATATTTCATTTTCTTTGGAATAAGGTTATTTATTTAAGAGTTCCGGTCTTGTGCACTTGTTACATAAATATTGTGGAATGGAGACGGTTGGGCGGGAGGTAAGAGCCATATCTAATCTCATGGAGTCGAATACACGATTGTTTACCTGTCTAACGTTTTGGGAAACTTTGTTATACATTATTGAGGAAGTATACTCGGTGGTAGAACAACATGACGTTAACTTATATCACGAATGTAGTTCGTGATTCTAAAAAAATCAAATTAAACATTTTTTGGCGGTTAATTAAATTCAATTAGCTGAGTGCAAAATGTTATTAGATTTTTCCATTACAAACTCAGTAGATTGCACAGAAGAATTTGATGTCATGTCGAAATATATTTAAACTAGCTTCTGCTTGCGGCTTCGCTCGCGTTAGAAAGAGACAAAAAGTATAAGTATAATAGCCTATATTACTCTCCATCCCTTCAACTATCTCCACTTAAAAAATCACGTCAATCCGTTGCTCCGTTTTGCCGTGAAAGAAAGACAAACATACAGACAGACAGACAGACAGACACACTTTCCCATTAATAATATTAGTATGGAAGTATGGATAATCAGATAACCAGTATTTTTTTCTATTGATGTACTAACATAATCCTAAATATTTGTAAGTACCTGGAAAAACTAGGCATAATCTACATCTATGCTAATAAATATTATAAAGCTGATAAGTTTGTTTGTCTGGTTGGTTGAACGCTGTTTGTTTGGTCTCTGTTCTCAAGAACTATTGGGCTGAATTTAAAAATATGTTTGTGTTGGATAGCCCATGTATCGAGGAAGGCTTAGGAAATAGGCTTTGAAACATCGCGTTGCAAGCAAGGAGTGGAGCAGTAACCAAAAACACGGGAGAAACCGCGGGTGATCGCTAGCCATCAAAAATAGACTGGCCTTGTGTTAAAAATTAAATTCACGACCCGTAGTTAAAAAATTTCAGCGTCTGATATCCGCAAAATATTGACACGTACCTTTAAAAATGTACGCTTTCAGAAAAAGCTTGCGTTCAGCAATTAAAACACAATAAAGACCTTTATCACTTAAAATTTTATTCTTAAAAGACAAAGGTAATTATTAAATTACCTTTGTCTTTCAAGAATAAATTTTTTCAGAGTTTTATTTGTGTTAACAGCGTAATTGCTGTTAACACAAATGAAGCTCTTAAACGTACAATTAAAATGTAGGAACTAAGTACAAAAAATACAATTCATGTTTACAGCTGTGTGGAAGTTATCGGCCAATAGGAACAAATTAAAGTAAAAATATTAAATTAATTCTATTATTTTTGTTGTATTTAGATCTATACCTTCTACAACATTATTTAACAATAAACGTTTGCTTTGTTTTCCCGAAGTTTTTTTCTAGAAAGAGGCATTTCAGTTAAAACTATCTGTATACCCAAATACCACTAAAGTCTAGCGATTATTTTAGCGATAGCGAAAGTAGTTTAGCGATTCAGTCTTAAAAAGGGAATAAAAATACTGTGTATTTTTATTGTATTTACTTGTAATACTTTGTATTTTTTGCCACACGTATAAGAATAGCGTAAATTAAAAAAAAAACCTTATAAGAATAACCTACTTTTACCATAACGTTATTAAAAAAAAAACTTACTTGTCACCTCATCTCCGTAAGTACGAACAGAAACGAACTCGTGATATTTAGATTGGTAACATAAATAATAACTGTGTCAGCGAAGGCGAGTATCAGATGGGAAAGCAGGTGGCACAGTCAGGCAAAAAAGAATATACATATACGAGTATATTGCTTCTATGTTGGGAAATGTCTATCACATTTACTTACTTGGTATTGGAAAGCCTGATCTCTATGCGCTCGTTGGCAATACGTTGAACATTTTAAGGTTGGAGTTCAGCTTAGACGTTCCATTTTTGAACTTGCTCCGCGGTCAGTTCCACTCACATCGTTGCACTTCTCTCATCAAGAGAGAATGTCATTAATCTTCATGGTATGATTTGGCTAGTACAGTTGGATTTTGAAAAATACACAAGTACTTGAGTTTGTTTCGGATGTTTCTTTTCGGAGTAGTCGGCTAGAAAACAATCTACATCGTTCGCTTATAATAAGTAAATACCATAATTATGTACATGTAAAAGAGTAACATTTTACCGATTTCCAAAATACACTTCTCATCAAATAAATCGAAATACCTTACAAGTTTATGTTTTGTAAGGATTATCTGTTTTTTATTATTATTTACGAATAAATATCAAATGTCGCTTAATAGTGAGTTTTATGAGGTTTTCAAATTCTAATGTTATTGTTCTACTAGCTGCTGCCCGCGACGTCGTCTGCGTGAAGGCTTCAGCTCCGCCCCCGTAGGTGATAACATATAGTAATATTCATGCAAAATTTTAAGTAAATCCATGCAGTCCTTTTAGAGATTAGCCCGGACATACATACAGACAAACAAACAACAAAAGATATTTAACGTTCAAGCGATTTTTTTGTCAAAATAGTTTCACCCTCTCTCAAAGTTAAACGGCTGGTTCGAAAAAAAAAAACATGATGGTAGTCCTTGGATTGAACCTTAAAAGAAATCTATAACGGCTCAGATGAAATCGTTGTTAAATTGTTAATGCAATGTGTTTCGTTATGGAACCCTATTCTATGCGTGGCCCGACACGCACTTGACCAATTTTTTTTACATTCCACGATATAAAAAAATATTAACGATTGTGAATTGTTACAAAACGTCTCTGTAAACTACGTTTGTAGTTTTTCTCTCAGCAGCCAAAATATTCAGAGAATTATTACTCGTGACGCGGGAGCAAGCAACGTACAGCTGCCCGTGTGAGAAGCAGCTCGTGGTCGACACCCGCAGTCTTCAGCGTCTGCCCCTGCGACTTGTTGATAGTCATGGCGAAGCACACACTCACAGGGAACTGCACGCGCTTGAATTGGAAGGGGTAGTTGTGCGGTATGAGAGGAATACGTGGTATAAACACTGCATCGCCGACGCCACAACCCGTTAGAATTTACGCTTCAATTATATTCCTTTGCAGTGAGATGACTTTGAGCTGGGTCCCGTTACACAGCTTCGGAGGGGATAGGTTCCGAAGAAGCATTACCGGGACGCCGACCTTCAGCTTGGTGCAGGTGTGCGCTGGAAGTCCACTTGCTGTAAGAGAGTTCAGGAATTCTACGGGATAATGTGTGGCGTCATCTTGATCGACTACAGTGTTTATGGACGTATAAACTACTACGTTTTCCTCAATTTCCGAGAGAATATTTTCGTTGATGGCTGCAGCTTGATCATTTTTGGGTGTTAAAATGGCTCGTTGGCACACTCAAGAATTCTGTTGGTTTGGTATTCGACTGATGTCCCCATTCACTCAACAAATGAGTTCTTCTAAGGAGGCCACCACTCTATCGAGAGACTCTGGGAGCACTACCTGTTCACCTCTTTCCACTGGTAGAGTGTCTTCGCCGAGACTTAGAAGGACATCTGGGAATTCTTGGGCACGTGGATTGCCACCGAGCTGAGCTCGCATATTGATAGTCAAGCGCAGCCTATGAATTTGTGACCACAACGAAGATCGTTTCAACAAAGCATTCACCTCATCAGCCCTAGACCCACGCGTCACCACAGGGAGTGTTTGCCGGAAATCGCCACTGAACAGAGCTGTAACACCACCCATCAAGTGTTCATTCCTGTGGTTGTCCTGCAGGGTTCTGTTCACGGCCTCCACTGCTTTCCTTTTAGTCATCGTGCACGCATCCCATACGATCAGAGAGCAATCCCTGAGCGCATGTCTCTTGTCACTGTTACGGGATACCGCACAAACAGGCATTTTGGCGCTCTCTAAATCTATGGGTATTTTAAACATGGCATGCGCTGTTTTGCCGCCAGGAAGCAGCGTAGCAGCGATTCCTGACGATGCTACAGTAATGGCAATTTTGGCATGCCTCCTGACCTCTGCAAGAATACCAGTGATAATGAATGTTTTCCCTGTTCCACCAGGAGCACATCCAGGAAAAACATTTTACCCTGGTCGAGCCCAATGCTTTCCAGAACAGTGTCATATATTTGTTTTTGCTCTAAGGTCAACCTAGTGACGTGGTCATTTCGGATAGTGGTCATTAAACCCGAATGGTTATTGGTTTCGGCGGTGTACTCCCGATTTCCACGGTCTTGATGCGATAATAATCTGGGAGCTGGTAACCCGTACTCTACCAGTAGTTTATCGCCGATTGAAATGACCACATCTTGAAGTGAACTGAGACAGGTGTTTAGCATGCGTTCATCAGTTGCTTTGATTTCACCTTCAGAAGCACGCCTCAAAGCTCGTAAAAAGTCCTCGGACAGAAGATGGCGGTACTTCTTCCACAAAGCTACCGGGTTCGCGACTCCACAAAACACCAAGATGACGGCAAACAGATGACGCATGCGACTGGAACTGTCACTGACGCTCGCCTCCGCGAGGATGTCAGTACTAAAAACATTAAATTGATGAAGAAATGATCATCATCATTGAACTGACTTAAAAAAAAAGTAGGTTCTCTGTTCGACCTGTTTGTATGGGTGTTTGGCTGAGCCGATTTTGATGCGATTTTCAGTTAAGTGTTCGTTACATTCTGGGGAATATAACACCAATGGATTTAACCGACTTCAAAAAAGAAGGTTCTCTGTTCGACCTGTTTGTATGCATGTCCGCCTTCATAGTGTGGATGAGGTACTCCCAGCTTAAGTTATTTTAAACATTGAAATCCGTGATAGCTTTGATTTCCACATCAGATGTTTCTAATCTTCGATCTTATAAACCAGGAAATGCCTATCAGACCGAACAACTTTTCCTAAGACGTCATTCTTATTAAATGTGTTATGGTGTAGTTGGGTGCTTGGAGTTCCACATTAGGTGTTCCAGATCTATACGTCAACAGAGAGTGCTCATCAAGTTGAACAACTCTTGCTAAGACGTCATACTTATATATTATGTTATAGTTTAGCTGGGCTTATGGAGTTCCACCTCAGGTGTTCCAGATCTTCAAATTTATTCTCTCAACAGAAATTGATTATCACTCGAAGCAATTTTTGCTTTGATACCATTTTTGTATCTCTTATAGTTTAGCTGGTCTGTTGCGGTCCTGCACCAGGGGTTCAAGTTTCCAGGATAAGTTATAGCCTATATGTCGCCCAGACTTAATACCTATACAACAACAAAAAAATCATTGAAACTCGTTGAGTACTTCCGAAGATAGCTGCTGCCCGCGACGTCGTCAGCGTGAAGGCTCCAGCTCCTCCCCCGTAGGTGCTAGCGTGATAATATGTAGCCTATGTTTTGACCCGACCTCTTAGTAATACCCCTGCAAAATTTGAACTAAATCCATGCAGTACTTTTTGAGTTTATCCCGGACATACATACAGACAAACAGACAAACAGACAAACAGACAAAAATTCTAAAAACTATATTTTTGGCTTCTGTATCGATTGTAGATCACGCCCCAAGTATTCTTTTAAAAAAATATTCAATGTACACTTTTGACTTTCCTACGATTTTATTATATGTATAGATATAGATATTCATAGGTTTCGTGTTTTCTTTAATGAATCATTTTGATTTTTGTATGGAGAACGAAGGCAATGAATGAAACAACACACGTAGGTGAAAAAAAAACTGAAAAACTTTTATTAAATAACGTTTAATAAAGTGTTCCCTCTTCGAGCTCTTATCAACGCTTCCATCCGGTTTTTCATCGATCGGATGAGAGTTACGATGATATGCTGTGGGATGTTGTCCCATTCTTCCTGAACGGCACTTTTCAGCTGGTCAAGTGAGTCTGGAGCAGGATCTCTCGCTCGGATTTGCCTCTTTAGTTAATCCCAGAGATGTTCAATTGGATTCATGTCCGGGTTCCTTGCTGGCCATTCCATTTTGGAGATCCGACTTCGGTAAGGACGTACGACGCTCGCGGTGTGGCCTCTGGCGTTTTCATGCATAAATGTGAACCCGTTGCCGATAAAGTGTGCATAAATCACGTGAGGATCTAGGCACTATTCCACGTACCGATGATAGTTCAAAGCAGGTAGACTTGGCCCAGACACGAAGGCAAGCTCTGTCTTACCGTCAGCGCTGATTCCTCCCCAAACCGTCCACGAACCACCACCATAACTGACCCTTTCTTCAGGGATCCCTTCTTTTCGCATAATGTTCTTTGTCCTAATATACTTCGGCATAACGATTTTGGCACAATTTGTTTTGGCATAATAATACTTCGGCATAATACTTTTAGGCATACATTTTATGTTGGCATAATCATGTTAAAGACTAATTTGTTTTGGCATAAATTTGATTCGCATAACTTTAGCAGGCCTAATGACTATTAGCATAACGTTAGTAGGCCTAAAGACTATTAGCATAACGTTAGTAGGCCTAATGATTATTAGCATAATAATATTTAGGCATACAATAATAATATAAATAACAAAAACAATTTTCATGCAAATGATCCGTACTAATATTATAAATGCGAAAGTAACTCTGTCTGTCTGTCTTTCTGTCTGTCTGTCTGTCTGTCTGTCTCTTCTTCACGCCTAAACCGCTGAACCGATTTGAATGAAATTTGGAACAGTTATAGTCTGGGACCCGAGGAAGGACATAGGATAGTTTTCATCCCAGAAATCCCCCGGGAACGGGAACTATTATTACACGCGTACGAAGTCACGGGCAAAAGCTAGTTTGGCTTAGATGTAATGTTCGAGCCACAACACGCTAAGTCCAGAATCCAGCAATGCCACCACTTGGGCGGCTTCTGTGGGCGAAGTATCCATATGTTTTAGAAAATAAAACTTTTCTCAGACGTCTTGAAGTCACAATAAACAAATTAAAAACAAAAACGTTAAAGATAAACGCAAATTTTTAGTTTTTGAACGTGAAATGTTCTCCAACTGTAGACGCACATTTATTTGTCTCAAAATAGTGATTTATTTCATTTAGAGAGATTTAAATAGAAATGAAATTCTAATTTCGAATTAAAAAATAAATTTTCGCTTACCATTGTAATGGTCAGTTTGCCAGCTATACAATAACGTTTTTTTTTCATGAATGAAAATGGTTTTGTATTAAATTAGGTGTTTAAATTTTTTAACAAATTAAAACATAGGTGTTTCGATTTTTTTGATGTGAAGTGTATATTTTATTTATGATACTTTCACTTTCAAAATTCGAATCGGAATTCAGTTTATCACAAAATAACAGAAAGTACATAAATAAAAGTCGTTAGTATGTTAAGGAGCTTTTAATAAAGATTATACTCACCCTAATATTACTATCTATCACTATATGCGTTTGGAGTCGGCGCAGCACTTTTTCTTCTTCAATACCTATATCACAGAATTCATTTTCTTTTAGCTGTGTTATCTTTGACATATTTCATCTACCCTTGGGTTAAGTTGAAATTATGTTTTTCTTACTCCTACGCTCTTTTTTCTGGGTTCGGTTCTAGATACTTATATTATTTCTCTGGAAATTCTGCATTACTGAGTTTAACCATTCGAAAACAAGCGACAGTCGGCTGTCGCGCTGCTATTGTTTTTCTATAGTGTCTCGGATCACGCGTGTTTGAAGGATTAAATAAGTACCTTAAGGGGATAACTAATCTTTCTGCTTAGTCGGATTATTGACTGTAACAATAACGGGTAAGTTTTCAATCGTTCGGTTACTACTTTCAGTAAAGGCACAGGAGTTACAAGTTATGTTTGACTCCAATTTCAAACTGAACGCACCGACCACCAACCGAACAAGTTTGATCCACAAATTGTTTTTCTTCTACGTTACGTCACCTAGAATTCGCAACAAAAAGAGAAAGCGGTAACCAACCCACTTTACATAAGTACAACTTTGTTTTGTACCATTTGACCTATGTCCGCAATAAATTATAAAGTCCGGTGATATATATCTGTTTCATTGGAGTGCGAGCGATCACCGGCTGACTACTGTTCCCATATAGTTATAAATTACACTACCCAAGAGGGCCTTCTGCCAAGTATTTCCGTAACATGTCCTATGCCCCGTGGGGTCACGATTTATGTCAACAGAAAAACTAGTGGAATCCCATATATGTAGATCGGACAGCGAAATCTATCACTATTACTGGTTGTAAACAAAGTTTTTGCTTCGTGTTACGATAGGTAATATATGATATGACACGCTCTAGTAACTTTGTGCTGTGGAAAGTTCTGGAATGTTTAACATTAATTTCATTAAACTGTCTTCTGGTTGTTGTTACAGATGTACAATTTACTTGCATGGTGTTTTGCGGGTTATGTTTTAATAATTATTTTACTAATTTTCCTGCAGCTTCTTCTGCATATTTTCATACAAACTTACTTGCCATGCTTAATCTTTTAATTTTCATTAATTGTTTAGTTACCAAAAATCGCTTTGAATTCGAGTGTATAAGGATTTATTTAAAGAGCTACTAGAAATCCAATCTATACTATACTAATATTATAAAGAGGTAAAATTTGTAAGTTTGTAAGTTTGTATGTTTGTAAGTTTGTATGTTTGGGGTAATCTCTGGAACTTATGAACCAATTCCAAAAATTTTTGCACTGGTAGAAAGCTACATTATTCCTGAGTGCTAGAGGCTATAAATTATTTTTATAACATGTATATTAACCGAGCTATCGCAACTTTTGTCTAGCAAGTCGGAAAAAAATATCTCATAAAACAGAATTATTTGCGTGCGCTGCCTAAACAGTTGCTTAAAATTAAAAACAATGTATGGCAACCTGGTTTGTCGTAATTATTTCTACAAAAAAGTCCGCGATACCATATCTCTATCTTTTATATTTTATCTTTTATACTTCTTTTATTGCATTAATAAAATGATTTTTCGGCATACTTACGTTTGGTTGATTATTTAAATATGTATTAATTCTTATGACAATAAATTATTTCAGTATCACAAGGGCATCATACAGATAAGATTTGCCATTTACAGTATGTCAAAAGTTCCGGAGATAATATAAAATTACTAAAACGCAAAATGCCCCTAGCAAAATTTTCATTATGCGGAAGTCATTTATAATTTCAAAAAATACCTTTGAAGATATTCACAGTTTTAAAATTACTCCGCAGCAAGCAATATAAATGATAGTATGTAATAGAAACAGCTTTTTAGCGACAAAAGGCCGCCTATTGTACTCTTGCATATTTTTGTTTGTATTGTCCTTTACTGTTTTTGTCCTATTGGTGTACAATAAAGAATATTGGCCGATGGCTTTGCAAGATATTCGTAGCTTATACATCAGAATAACACATCTGGGTCGTCATAAAGGCGCGTGTAAGAGGTTACGGGTTCGAATCCGGGCAAGTACCAATGTGACTTTTTCAATTCATATGTACTTTCTATAGTTTATCTTGGACATCACTGACATCCCGTGCCTCGGAAAGCATGTTAAGCCCTGGTTGTCATTCGTAGAACTTTGACGCTAGGGGTATTCAGAAGCCAGAAAGTCTGACCAGTCGAACCAAAGGGTATCGTCGCCCAGTTACTGGGTTGTGGAGGTCTGATAGGCAGACGCTTCACGTAAAACACTGGTATCCAGCTGAATCCGGTTCGGCTGTAAGCCGACCCCAACATAGTTGGGAAAAGGCTAGGGAGATGATGATCCTCCTCACCGCACACGGACATTTCGGGAGGTTCCTATGTCGGATTCGGGCTGAATCAATGTAGCTCCTTCACGCTTATACAACCCCAATAATCTTTTTGTGTACGCTCAAGATAGTTCCACAGTTAATCCGTACTAATATTATAAATGCGAAAGTAACTCTGCCAGTCTGTCTGTCTGTCTCTTCTTCACGCCTAAACTACTAAACCAATTTTGAATGAAATTTGGTATAGACATAGTCTGGGACCCGAGAAAGGACATAGGATAGTTTACATCCCGGAAATCCCCCGGAAACGGGAACTATTATTCCACGCGGACGAAGTCGCGGGCAAAAGCTAGTATACAATAATTATGTTAAAAATTAATCGGCTCTTCAGGGCCAAAAGTAAGAGTGTTTTTTGGACTATGGTGTATTTGCTACAACTAAGTGTACACAAAGTGATACACAACAAGAAACAATGAAAAATAAAACATTTTAATTGAAATGAACAAATTTAAAAATAAAACCTATCGAGACTACTTAATGTTTAGTATTTATGTATATGTACATAAATATATATGCCAATACGTTTCGATGCAATTCTAAAGCGAACCATTTAAAATGTTACGTTTAAATAACGAGAAACGGCTACTGACGGCAATACACGTTCAGTCCGGGCCAATATAGCAGACGTAACTTAGATTTTCTTGCTTCATTACTGGGGTATTAAAATAGGGTTTATACCCTTTTAGTTTATTACTCGATTCTTATAAAAGTAAATTAACAAAAAATGTTTTTTTTTTGTGGAGTAGGAAATCATCAAATGACTTCTCCCGTCCTGAGCGGGGCGGGAGGGGGGCGTGTCAGACTTTTACTGACTAAAACCCACTAATGTTCCTTCGGTTGCCCTTTATGTTCCGGGGTCACGGTAACTATTGTAAACATTCCGCAGCCATGATTTTGGCCTAGCAACGACGAATAAACGTCGTCGTAAAACGTTTCAAATATTTCTTAGAAAATTATAACTTTTCAGCAATAAAAATCGATTGATTGAGTTACCTTTACTTACAGTTTCATTAACCCTATTTAATAGTTACCAAATACATATTTATATTCGTGTTTATATCAGTGTTCTGATTACCATAACATGACTTTCCTTAAGATTTTTTTTAAGTTAAGCAATATTAGGGACTACGCACACTTATTCAGTTTATGTCCATAGGAAACAACGATTTTGTAAGAAGACGTGTACGCAGTCAAACTACGATGGCAAGAAAGAGACGGGGGATAGCAAAGCCAAAGTACTTGCTAAGTAGCTTTTATGGTAAGACTTCACTTTGTATAAGAAATATTTGCGTACTACAAATTATAGTTTAGGCTTATTCCAATAAGGAACACGCAATCACGCAAATACTTTACCAATACGCCAAGTCTAATCGCACGAATAAATATCTCGACCTTAACGGATTTGGTTTAGTTTTAGGGCGCGGTCAGTTCTAGGAAAAAAAAATACACAGAAGTCGAAAATTCTCCACCTACGGTACAGAAATAATTCAATTATGACCTAAACGAAAACTATTAAACTTTTTAATTACAAAAGGGATAAGTACTTCAAAATGAAAACCCCTAACTAATACACAGTTACGATGGGCGCAGAAGTTTGCTATAAAATTAATTATTCATTTTGATATTTCGATGTTAGATAAAGGTGCGTCATAGTTGGTTTATATTTTATGTAATACGAAAGCGAAACACGAATAACGTTTAATTATACCGCGGCTATGAAGGTCTAATATTGGATAGTTTGAAAACAAGAACTTAGACAGGTTGAAATTGATAAACTCTTGGATGTAAGTCTACAGTATATACATATACTAGTAGTTTTTGGATGCAGACAAAATAACTTGAAGTTAGGCTAGAGTTAGTTTATAAAGTACTTTAAAAAAATCCAGCTTATTACTGTCCCACTGTAGGGCAAAGGCCTCTTCTCTCAAAGCCACACAGAGAAGGCACGAGCGATGATCACTATGCTTGCTCAAGACGAATGAGCGATTTCGGACTTATATTCACTACAAGTCCAGGTTTCCTCACGATGTTTTCCTTCACCTATGTCAGTGATGACCAAGGTAAACTTTAGCAAGCTTATATATAAATTGAAACAACCTCTCGAATGAGAGGCGCCTTATCTACTAGGCTACCACGGCACTGCAACCGATTGTAAAGATGAAAGTTATTTATTGACTGTAGCGCAACCGTAATTTATTAGTGGTTTATTTAAAAAAGTCTCACTTCTAAGGTTTGTTACGAACGATAACGGGTCTATTTAAATGCATAGTGTGGGTAATAAATAGCTTGTATAAATAACGGTTTCTCGTAACGTTGCATCGTAACTCAACCTTAAGGCAGATAAAATAAACACTCATGTGTATAAGGTTTTTTACCTAAAATTCATTATTTCAGAAAGTGACTCTGTTTATCTGTATTTCTGTGCGTCTGTTTTACGTTGTACATCAAAATGACAATCTAATTTTGATAAAATTTTCAAACCTTTAATTTTACACCCCGAGAGAAGCTGTATTTCTACGAGTTTGTATGCACCTGCGTAACCCAAAAAAATTAAGACTCATCTAAAGGATGAGTTTAGACTTTTCCTATCTATTTTATAGTCGGCTTACCTTCGACATATCGTGTCAAACTCACACTTTATTTGGTATAACATTAGACAAACAACGTTATAACGCTATAATTATTTCAATGTTAGGGAAAAACTTCGCTATTTTTCAATAAATACAAATCAATACAAACAATTTGCCATTTAATGTTAAAAATATGATATCATTAAAATGCAGTATGTAATTTAATACAATAAAACCGAACGAAAGCGAACGTATATGTCTGTTATTTTCTAATGGTGTAGAGAATTGAATACCTGAGTATTTTCTTATAGAAGAATAAACGTTGATCATTAAACCTGTCGTTCTGAAGCAATATTTTCAGTTACATAGCGTTCAAGTCTACGTACGGTAATGTTAGAGAAGAATATTTCTCTATTTCTGTCCTACAGACAAAAAATTAGTCAAGTTGCGAAATAAGCTTTCTGATAAAAAACGAAAACAAAAAAATCTTACCAAGTTATTCGGCAAAAAGCAATAATATTGTTATTGATGCAAACCAGCTGTCAAATTCAGATGGCAAGATAAAGAATCAGCACCTCTACCTAGACAAGTGGCATTATAGAACAGATTTTGAGTAAAATTAGATTCTGAAATGTTTGGGATTAACATAAGCTAAGTAATTCGATCTTGTATCAAACTATATTCTACCATCTATACTACAATTCTACTTGTCTAGCAGTAAAAAACAGCGAAGCCGAAGTGGGCTAAGTGAAGTTGATATATAGGTGTACCAGGAACTGATGACAAATTAAAAGTAAAACAAATAATGATTTTTATATGGTATACTTGTCATGTCATCTGTCAAGTGACATTACGTTTGTTTGTTTACATTTGTTATTTTCAAGAAATCTTTAGTAAAAAGTGAAAATATGACTAAGAAACCACTGCGGTCACAATCCAGAAGCACTGTTTATAAAGTGTACCGATAGATCTGTAGAGAAGAAGGAGTAGCTTACACGCAATTTTCAATTTTAGACCGCGTGCTCTTGTTGACTGGTTAGTATGACTCGCCAATGTATCAACACTTTGTTTCATATCCTTTTATATGAGATTAACATATGTACATATATTACGTAACATATAAATTTGGCTTATTACAGGGGTGTGTACTAGTACTATACGACGAATTATTGCAGAAGGTAGATAAAGAAGGCAGAAGCCTTTCAAAGGAGAAGCCGTTCAAACTTGCAAGCCCTAACCAAATTGGGAAACTAATCACAAACCAATACATAATTTTCTTCATCTTTATCGTGTAAATAAATTATTTTATAGTGAATGGGTTGAATCATTTTATTTAATTCAGATATCTCACTTTTTATGAAACCTTTAAACATACGTAATTTGAGACACAATAGAAAGACAATAGCAGCCCGACAGCCGGCTCTCGGCTGAACGTTCAAAGTTTAAAACATATTTTAATTTTGGTCACTCACATTCACCTAAAAAACCGGTCAAGTGCGTAGTTTTTGCATGAAAAAGTAACAAACAAAAATACATACAAATCTTTCCTCTTTATAATACTGCTAGTATTGTTAATTAATAAACAATAAGTGTAATAAATTTTTAGGGGAAAAATACAAGTATCAAAACCTTTTAATCCGTTTTCCCCGGTGTTGTAATCATCATATTTTATTTTCCATTTTTGTCATCAGTTCCTGGTACACCTATACCTCGCCTTGAATGCTCAAATTCGTGAAGGTTGCTCAACCATGCTTATATATGTGAGCAGTTTATTACAATGTTAGTATCGCTTGAATGCTCATCACAACTGAATACTATGTTAAAAAAATCAGTACAATACAATAGTCAGCTTCCCAAAGTTGAATTTCACATCGTGCAAACTACATAGTTGAAACTATTCGGAACTAGTTTAGATCCAAATTGTTTGACTAATAACCTAACTTTGGGTAGATTGCGAATAATGTAAATTTAAATTATGGCAATTAAATTTAAGATTTGATAGTCTTATTAACTTTGAAACTGGGTTTAGATTTTGAGGTTTTTTTATTTTCTTCAATTTTACTTAAACAATGTTTTTATAAATATCACTACTAACCTATTGTTTTATTTATGTCGATAAGTTATAAAATATTGATGAAATTATTACAATATTTCGTTGAGTTATGAATTTATGATACTCAAGCATGCAGGCGCAACATTGCGATAACGACGATTTTTTAATTAGATGTATGACTTTTCTAAATTATTTTCGTTTAATTTTATTGGATGATAGAAATGAATTGGTGACAGACTTCAAATACGTTCAGGTTTCTCGACATTAATTACTTATATCTGACTGACTGACGGTTGTTATATCAATCGGTCCTAGAGATATGAAACTTGCTGGGTGTGGTCTTTGTGAATTGTAAGTATTGTAGAGGCGAGAGGGACCTCTACTGTACCGGGATACCAATTATATTTTAATAAAAGATATTTTTAATAATTATTTTATATTTTAGTCTTTGAATAATTTTTCATCGACCGCTTGTCAGCCTTAGGGGCTGTCAAGTCTTTCTTAGTTTAAATATATTTTATCTCATCACGAACAAATAATGTAAAAAGGTTTTAATATGACACTATTAGCCAGTGTCTCTACAGTATTCACTAAGAAAAGATTTTTGAAAAATTCGACCCCTTAAGGTGTTCAATAAGGGATGAAAGTTCAACATCCACGCGAGCAAGTACTACTCGCATATAAATCTGTAACATTTTTAAGGTTTTAAAGAATTCACTACTTGATAGTAAAGTCCAAGCGCTATGTGCTTGCGTGTGTAACAAGCTTTAAGCCCGTTCCTTCTAAATTCTCCCCAAGTTGTCGAGATTCTAAAGAAGTGCAGGCGAACAAATCCTTCGTACATTTTTATCGTGTAGCCGATCTAGTTGCGTCCGTGTGTGCTGGGCGTTATGTGGCTTTGTAACGAGGACGTGACTAACTAGAATATACGGAAATTTTCTTGCAATGTCTTATTCAGGTATTTGTTATCCGCAAGATGGTGAATGTGTACTGTTTATTTGTAATCTAAGAGCGCTGTAAGAAAATATGGGATTGCTTTGTGATCTAGGCAAAGTTTGTATTGTGATTAATACATAATATGTATCCATACTAATATTATAAATGGGAAAGTGTGTCTGTCTGTCTGTCTGCATGTTTATCTTTGGCAAAACGGAGCAACGAATTGACGTGATTTTTTTAAATGGAGATAGTTGAAGGGATGGAGAGTAACATAGGATACTTTTTGTCTCTTTTTAACGCGAGGGAAGTCGCGGGCAAAAGCTAGTTATAAATAAATTACACCTAGATGCAGATCAAAGAATCATGCTCATCACACAATATCCCTGGATGGATTTCCAATGACTTCCAGTTTAGCAGTCAGACAACATTTAGTCGATATGTTTCGAAATTATGCGAAGCTTTTTGTAACGCTTCTCTGGCGTTACATGTACAATTCATAAATGACGTCACCGCAAATCAGTACCTATCTCAAAGAAAGAAAAGTAAAAATGTTGTATTTCAATGCCAATGCGATCAGTTCTTTCTATAAGATAAGAATCTTATTACATTACCAATCATTACCTAATTAGTTTTCGTGAAACCATCTTACTTTTATTATCGTCCCCGAACATCAATTTTCAAGACCTCGTTAAAAGTAAATAAAAGACGGAGGTTCGGGCATAAAAATAATGCTTAGTTGGCCGAAAAATAGCCTGTTAATACTTAAACGGATTTTGGTCGAACAAGAAATTCAATGTAAATTGCTAAATCCTATTACCAATCCAAGTTTTACATCTTTTATTTTTATAAATAATATTTTTCCCTTCGTGTTTACTTTTCCTAAGGGACCGGTAAGATGGATGTCCCATCCTACCTCCGTAACCTATTACACTTTCTCGATATTATAATACACTCGCGTCAGTCTCTGACGTTGCTTGCAAGATTAGGGAAAATTGGTTTTACGGCTACCAATAATGTAATAGTTGTGAAGGCCCTGTAGTTTATGCGGCAGTCAGTCTTTTAGGCTTGGGATTATAAGTTGTCAAGTATCAGCGTTTTCTGTTTATTCATTCTGTTTTACAGACATTTTCATGTCTGATTTAGTAGGCGGAATATGAAGAACTATAGTTGCTATATTATAAGATCTGTAGAAAATATTTTTATACAACCGACAGCCGGCTGTCGCGCTGCTATTGTCTTCTGAAATTCTCTGAAATGAATGAATCTATCTTTAAACACAATGTACTGCTGCTTCTGAAATCTCGACCCCGAAATAAAGCCATCCAACTAAAGTTATCAGTTTTAATAATTAAATATAGCTTTTATCCCAGATATAGCGACTTTAATATTTCAATTACTTTATGATCAAATGAACGTACTTACATTAAAGTTAATCCTTGGCCTCACAAAGGCGGGATTAAGAGCGTTTTTGCAGAATATTTACGACAAATAGGTGCTTTTAATAAAATTAAAAATAATACCTACAGCGCCAGGTATTAATGCAATGCAATATAAGCAGCATAGTAATATTACAAAGCACATTTAATTAAATTAGCAACGCGATTGTGAGCTAGATAATGTTGTGTGGTATCGTCTACGACTACGCGATACGGAGGTAGACTAGAGAAATGGAATACATTGCGAAAATTTCTTAAGATTATTTTTGTTTAGTGTTATTTTGAAGATATTATAGTCAAATTTGCACTACAAGTGACCGAACAATATTCGAATTTCGACTTGAATTTTTGCCTTGCCTCATGCCTTCTATGAATAGGGTATGACAATCTCAAGCCGACGTCTTAAGCAGTGGGTGCTGACACATAGACAGACATATAGATACTAACCAATCATACAGAAGCTTGGTTTAATTTTATAACCCAATCACCAATCTCCAATGATGGTGGTGGAAGGATATTTAATACTTATTGATAAGATTATGGCCTCCGAACTAATTCAACGTTATTTCAGAAACTAATATTTCCAAAATAAAAATCGATCGAGTTTACGATACGCTTCGAGCTAGACTCCCTGAATAATAATTAGAAACTGTCAAACCCTCAAGATTCTTCCTAACTTCAGGGTAAATATTTAGATTTTGAATACGACGAATTTAAGATGAATTATTACTTAGATGTAAGCTTATAACACAAGTGAGCTAAGTCTGTTAGTGCGCCCGAGGAAGAATTGCAGCCTGAATAGGGGTAATTATAATATGCTTACCCGTATCATACGATATTTTCCATTAAACGTGTGAGAAAAAATATAAAATAAACGTTATCTTATTAAATGATAAAAATAATAAAATTACCATTGGGCGCGGTAACGTAAAGTAAAACACACGCTTTCGAAATACACTGCAATATTCCTAAAAACGCTGCAATAAGAGTCAAATTTCGAGAGTATAATCCGTAAAGCCATAAATAGACTGAAGACAAGTACAATTTAAATTGCAGCATTATTATTCGCAGTACTAATTATTGAGCCACGATCCCGCAATTCACTTCAATCAGTGCAAATTATGATAATTACGGCAGAAGTTACTCGGAAGGGAATCATATTAACCCGGGATATTCTCAGTCCCCCAAGCTTTTTGCAATAAGATTGTCTCCACAACTTGGTCTGTTTTGCAGTGAGAAAGCCCATTATTCTTTGCAGTACACTTTACTTTTACTACCAGAAAAGAACCGTGGGAAAACTTGACTGTGTCTTTAATTTTAATAAAAAAAATATAAGTGGGTACGGTTTGCACGGAGCGCCCCGCTCTGAAAATTTCTTTGCAAACTCATTTGGCTCTGAACGAGTGTAAATTATTTTTGTTGAGTTAATTTACACGCACTTATGTTTTCTGATTTACTTTTGATTATATTATTTGTATAAATGAGTGTTTGTTAACCGCTATATAATGAAAATCTATTAGGCCGAATAACAAAATCTCCTATTGCGTTATAATTATAACTAAGATTTATTGTAGTTGCAACGTTAGTATTACATGTTTATAAAATAAACAGTGGTGTCATTCTCCAAATTAGGGCAAAAGTGACTTAATATAATGAGAAAAAAAAACAGGATGTCTCTTAGACACTTCTCCAATGGCTACACTACACTTTTTTGTTTTTTTTTTTAGGTTCAAGTCTCATATAAATGCAAGAAGGGTTTTTTGGCGCTTCAATAGAAATAAATAAGGTTGACAAACAGACACAGGAAAGAACTGTAATTTGTGTGAAAATGAAATTATAACTAAAGATAACAATTAAGTACCAGAATCTCGATTTAAATCTACCATATATAAGGTTTCAAATATAAATCAATAAGTCGAAGTTGGTAGGTACACCACCAATATGCTCATTTTCGTAAACGGAGAAAATAAACCATTCTCAGGAACATTTAATGTGTCGTAAAGAGCTTTGGTATAATTGATGAGCACCACATTTTGCTTCAGCATCAAATAAACGTTTATTGGGGCACTAGTAATTGGTAATGATCACCCATCACTTGAGAATTGATTATAAATATTTTACATCTATAATATACAAATTATATAAAAATGGTAAACTGGCTGGGAATGACTAATAAAGCACAGCGAAAAAAACTGGTCTTAGAGACATGAAACTTGAAGGATGCATTCTTTATTAGGAGTATGTTATCTACTAAGAAATATTTTTAGGAAATTCGACTTCTAGAGAGGTTTGAGCGTTAATGTAGTAGTCTAGAAACACATCTAAATTGGGTGTAATAGTCATTCTTCCATTTTACCACGTGCATCTTGCCAACATCTGTAAACACTTATGTCGTACATTACGTTTTATGCATTCTTTTTCATATCTGTTGCTCTAACTACATTTCAAGATATTCCTATTTCGTTCTCAAAGCTTTAATTTCAAAGTTAGCTCTTTAGTTTACAGCTACATAAAATCACAAATAAAAAAAAAGTAAGTTGCACAAAGTCGCCAGCACTCGTGAACGACGAGAGCTAAACTCGATTCTGGCAACAATTTTCATAGTTGCGAAAGTTTAAAACTGTAAATGTTATTATTCCGCTATCCACGTCTTCTGAAGAACTTCAAATTACACCTTTAAAGTTTGTGAACACAATTCAACTTCACAACACACTTAGGTGCTGTAAAACATTTTTTAACTAAGATGAATGGCCCGGATTTGGTAAGTTGAGAAAGTAATTATGACGATCCCTAATCTGATTAAAATTTTCGGAATGTTAGTAACGAGATCGCATAATGAGTTATGATAGAAACAAGCTCTGTTTCTAACCTCAGCCGTTTAATTAATTTCATTTGAAAAGCAAATCTGCCGTTTGGCGGTCAACAAAGTTTTGACTTTCAATCCAGAGGTGCTGATATTATACCATTGTTTCGTGTCAAAGAGATCTTATTATGGCTTAACAAGTTGTCTCTCGTGGTTTAAGATGACTCTTTGGTTGCTGATGTGCTCCCGTGGATCGTTGTATATTCTATCTATACATGATGTATTTTGAATCTGCAAAACCTTTCAGGAGGCAATTTTGTTAGTGATTCGGACCCGAATCAAAAATAAAATTTTGACTATCAGATAAAATGACTAAAGAAACAGTTTTGTGGTGATAAATAAAAAGTCTATATTTGGATACCAAATCTACAGTCTGGAGAATCGAAAATTTTAGGAATATATTTCACCTTTTTGAAACCAACGATAAAACGAACAGTAATCAGCTTAATAAACAAAATATGAAATTAGCTTTTATTTACTTTGATATCATAAACTTTAGTAATAAGGTTTATTACACGACGTTCAAACATATCAGTAAATATTTTGGGAGTGATATTTATACCTTCCTCTCGGGTACCTTCAGAGCAATTTGCGAGTAATCGGCAACTCATGTGACAGCTGTCATTTGAAATGTTGTAAGGAGATAAAAATATGGGAACAGAACGTTCGAGAACAATATTTAGCAAGAATTTGTTGTCTGTCATAGAATTTTTGTTATTAGTCTTATAAGTGTCTATTTTTAACCCCGATACGAAAAAAAGGGTGTTATAAGTTAGATTGTTATGTGTGTGTGACTGTGGCACCGTGGCTGTTAAACGGGTGATCCAATTTAGATGCGGGTTTTTTTTTAATTTGCAAGTACATGCTTCATCAAAATCGGATAAGCCATTTCAAAGTTACCTCTTTCGTTAGCTGCAGTCACAATCCAAATACACTCCGGTGTTTATTAAATTTTTAATTTACACTTGTGATCTTGACCTGAAAACCCGTTCCTACCTGAAACTGACAAATTTTCGGAATCAACCTTAAACATAATGCTTTTATGATAAAGTTGAAAACCTATTAAAAACTCACATATTGTTAAAGTTTGATGTGGTGGCAACTTTACTAGATAAGGACCCACTGAATTTCTTTATTATCTTTGTCGCTTTTGGTATTGGCAGAACCTATAATAACAATCAAGAACTATTTAAAATTGGTTATAAATATCTACAGCTATTATTTCACCATCTGTGGCTTTTAACCTTTCGACGACCAAGTGACAGCCGGCTGTCACACTGCTATTGTCTTTCTATTATGTCACAAATCACGTGTGTTTGAAGGTTTAAGCTTAATACCAGCCTTCTATTATTGTACTAACAAATAGATACAACGCCAACATAAAAAAATAACCTTTTTTGAAGTACAAGCATCTCACGCAACGTCCCTATTTCGTATATTTTCGACATTAGTGGTATTTCCCGTAAGTGGGCCTCTCTAGTGAGCGTAGACAGACACTTCCGAATGTCGAGCGAGCGTTGCGAGTGAGATCAGGGACGTTACCGTAACCGAAACTTTTCAATATCCGAAATGAAAAAATATCCGTATCCCTAGCCAAATTCGAAGTAAAAAAATCGGATAATTTCGAATAGGGACGGAGTAAAATGATAAAAGTTAAGTCAAGTTTTAGAGTTTAATTATACACTAGCCATTCGAGTTACATACATTCTTCATTATTTATTATCACTTGTAGAAAAAAAATGTTTATTTACTCAAAAAGTGTTACAATATTAGTAGGGGCCCTTGTTGTACATTAATTAAAATTCTTACTACTCAACCTTTCGACGACCAAGCGTCTCTCGAATCACGCGTGTTAGAAGAATTATGGCGCTCCAACCACTGCACCACGCCCTGTCGCGTAGCGCGGGATGGCAGATTTTACCATTGTAATGCAAGTATCTCAATTTATAATTGAAATCACGCGTAGCACAACACACTGCCGACGCGAAAACGCGCGGGAAGGTGCAATGAAGGCGCACTACGCAACGGGGCGCGGTGCAGTGGGTGGAGCGCCCGGAAAAAATTAATAACCGTAATTTTACGTACTTAATCATATCCGAAACCGATATAATATTTTTTACGTCCTTATCCGCATTCAGATCCGAAATTTCATAGCCGTAACATCCCTGGTTAAGGACCCGTTTTAATGACGTCACTCTCATACGCATCGTTTGTGCTTTAAATGTGCCTACCAATTTGTGGAGGTGTTATTGTACTGAAAAATTATAAGGTTGGGGTGCATGAGCGTGCTTTAAGGTTGAATGAGTGTTGTGCCGGCGTTGTGTACGCCAATATTGTGCTTAGTCAGGCAAGAAATTGTGGTACACTAAGCACGTTTATTATATGAAGCTGTTAACTTGTTAATTACGGTGGTTACAGATGCAAGTAATCGTTTTGAACGTCGATACTGGTCATTGATCAACGAATTAATACGTGGTACTGAAACTTTCTGTCAAATTGTAATAAATAATTACACTTTTCAAGGTGAAAACCGTAGTGACTATAATTTTTTTGTCTAAAACTGACACTACTGATAAAAAGTCTAAAAGTGTGTCAAACAATCGTGATTTTTTCAGCCTCACGTAGTATACACATCTTACTGATAAATAAAAAAAACATTATGTTATTACTTTAAATCCCTACCATTGCGTGAGCAAAGCTAGCGAATATAATGTACTGAAATACAGTATTTTCATTACTTAACAAAAATGTATTTTACCTAAACACATTTTTTGCTAAGTAATAGATCTCACATCTAAATCACGGACCAAAACAGTACACGCGGTTACTAAAGAAAATTCACCTTTCAAATGAGTAGCAATCAATCTTTACACACCCACTCACAGTTGTACGAAACTCAATTCTTTCCATAACATTGTGTTAGTTTCCACAGGGACTCATCAGGGTGATCGATCGTACACCTGCCCCGTTTAATTCAATACAGTTGCCTAATAGGTGTTATTACTAGCCTATATCGCGAATATTACATTATTTTAGCAAAGAGCGAGTAAGCCTCTAAAAGGGAGACACGACTACTTAGCGATTAATTTATTAAAGCTGCCTCATGATTCAATTTGAGACACAAAGGCTGCTCACGTGTGTTCGCTCTCGCTAAATACTGAGAGGTAACACCGAGATCCTTCACGAACAATTTCCCTGCACGCTGAAAATGTGCACTTTTATTTGGAAATGAACGTGTAATTGGAAAGTTAGTAAATTGCTTTTGTTGTGATATGAAAATGAGAAAGTGTGTTGTGTTCTGCAACTGGCTGAATGGGAATTGTGTATTTTGTGCACCTGGGTTCTTGGCGATTATGTTGTTGTTTTCAAGTTTCCAACGTTCATTTATTGACTACAATAAAATACATTCAGTATGGAGTTCTAGATGAGCTGATGTCATAGTAGTTAACTATATAGTTTAACTCATTCTTTAAAAAGTGTTTTAACTTTTAAAACTATAATTAGACAAAGATGTTTCGTATCAGCTTATAACGGTCCCAATGCAGGTCGAAGGCGTCTTTGCATACAGAGACAACAACAGCATTGAACACCACGCTCGCTTATAGCGGATTAGCGATTGCAAACTTATTTATTATAAGCCCAAGTTTCCTCACGATATTTCTCTCTAGTTCTAGATTAACTTTAAAGTAGATATGAATTGAAAATGTGACATTGGTATTTATCCGTATTCGAAGAAGCGCTTTTAACGATCTAGCCCTTTTACATATAGATAAACTGAATGATATTGACATTCCACGAATTTCATTTAACAAGGAACAGACACGAGGCCTAATCTCTGTCTCTTTACAGGTGCCTACGCAAATGAACTTTGACCTATGTCCATTGCTTGCCTCACTCAATTAAGATACTTAACATGTTTAATCCGCTTACTAGTTCCTAAAATAATTTTCTATAATAAAATATTTATTTAAACACTCTGGCTTTGAAGCTAAATTATTGATAATTTTTTTGTAGTTTTTTTTTTGGGGGAGTGGGAAATCATCCAATGACTGCTCTCGTCCTGGGTGCGGCGGGAGGGCGTGTCAGACTTTTACTGACTAAAACCCAATCATGTTCTTTCGGTTGCCTTTTATGTTCCGGGGTCACGGTAACTATTATAAACATTCCGCAACTTTTTGTAGTTTTTCACGCTTGAATTATTTATGTGAATAATCACCGCGACTAGTGAGGGATATATTAAACTAGGCTATTCAGTATTCGATTCTCATTCCAAATATGTAATAAAAACTATATCTTACACTTCTCTCAAAAAATAAATAAATGGTTGACATGCACGCTGGATCGACACCTAAAAGAGAACAGATCGTACTTAGATTTTACTCTTTAGGTGAGTGACCTGAAGCAATCGCAGTCGCAAGGTGAGAGCCTTACTGCGATAATTTCATAATAGTTTTCTTTACGATTTATATTGTTTTAATATTATTTTAATTTTTTTAGTTAAATGTTTAGCTTATAAAATCGCGTCCTTGTATTTGTCCCTTGTCTCACCACTCACGTTGTATATATATTTAATATAGGTAGATAGACAGCATGTCCTATCTACCACAGATACCATCATACTCAAAGCGGTTCCCAACAATTACCCAAGAACAATGGAACCTTTTAAAAAGACGTCTTTAGAATTATTTTCATAATTTTCACGGACTGCAGCCAGCGCTAATGGTCCCTTATTTAATTCGGAACCCAGAGTAATTACATCAAGTGCTATTAATTTCACATTTCATTCGATTTTAGGCTCTCAATATTGAAGGTAGGTTTGCGAATATTCGTACTATGCCGTGAATGTTATAGGTATACAGGCTAGGCATAGTATAGGCATTAGGATGTAGGCACAAACTTACATCATATTTTGTTTCTTTTTTTTTATATAGTTGCTCAGGTGTTTTGCTGATTAACATTGTTATTTCATGGTGTTTTATAGCTGAGCCTGATCAGATTCAAATATGTAGTGTCAGTGGCAGTGACCTTTAAAATAATAATATTACATTAAATCAAATGTGATCACATTTGATTCACACACACATTCACACGCACACATTCACATTTGATTTAATGTTTGTTCTTTGGTATGAATAAAACAAATTAATACATTATTAGAAAGATGGACGCAAATTCGTGGGCAACCAATTTTCGAAGTTTTAATTTAAGAATTCAAACATATTGGTTCAAGTATATTGGAGAAAAAACAAATTCCAAAACCGCAAAACAAACTGCTTACACTTGCGACACGACTGAAAGTCGCAAGTATACTACCAGCAGGTCATAGGTACAGATATTGCGTTCTTGTCGAAAGTGAACGAAGTAGTGAGTAGATTGTTTAAGGGGAGGCGGTGCTGT
Organism: Athetis lepigone; assembly: GCA_033675125.1. Lineage (NCBI taxonomy): Eukaryota > Metazoa > Arthropoda > Insecta > Lepidoptera > Noctuidae > Athetis > Athetis lepigone. Next base: position 12,953,637 of record CM066236.1, read on the forward strand.
AAAGTGGTCCGTCTGAGTGGACCGTAATTAGGTTTCGTTATACCTGAAGTTGACGGTATTTCACTTATAAATGTAGGTATTCAGAAACGAAATATAGGGAGTCGCATAAAAGAACTCGTATTCTTTTCATCATTTCATGTTATATTCGACTTTGCTATCGGAATTACCTGACTGTAATTTTGGACCCAGTTGGAGTTCTTAATTAAGAGTTCTATTCCAGACAGGTCAATAGTCGGACTTAAGTTTTCCTATTACTTTAAAATATCCTTTTTCTTATGATTCCTATTTAAACAAAGTTTTGGAATAAAAGCTGAAAACTAAAATTAATGTAATTGTGAAAGTGTTCCAATCACTTAAGAACAAACTTATTGTTATTATTTGAAATTGCAAGATTTTTTAAAATACACAAAAAACGTTTTGAAAAAAAAAATACATTATTTTATTTTAAATAAAAAAAGTCTCAGTTTATAAACAGAATACTTTTTTAAGATTTGATGACGTTTATGTTTTCAAATTTATTTCTTGATCATAGAACTTGGTTATAACTTTTATTTTTTTATCGATGAATTTTGTTTTTTCTTTTATTACTTAATCGATGAGTTTTGCTTAAAGCTGAAGTTAAATTTTATTAACCATGCCCTTTACATTTTAGTATTTTTTTTATTCCTAACTCTAACTTATAATTACAATAGTTTAAAACCATTTCAAAAGTACACACGTTACTAATTTATAGTGATTATAATTTATATTGATTATATTAATAATAATTTATACTGATTTATAGTGTCGATGGGGCTGTTGGTCTAGTGGTTAGTAGCCCTGACTGCGAAGCCGGAGGTCGTGGGTTCGATTCCCACCCAGAACAAACTTTGTGTGATGAGCATGATTGATTGTTCTGTGTCTGGGTGTAATCTATCTATAATATGAATGTATTTATAAATTATATAAGTATGTATATCAGTTGTCTGGTTACCATAACACAAGCTCTTAGCAGAGCTTAACTTGGGATCAGATGACCGTGTGTGAGTTGTCCCAGCATATTTATTTATTTATTCTTTATTTACTAATTGACCAAGGTCAATGCATATATTATAAAATCTTTTATTTTATACCGAAAAAAAACTGCAACGCAACTGAAAGTCAAAGAATACGTACCCCTATTTATCAATGCATTAAAATAACCCAACCTTTTTATCATGTATAAGGTGGCAGAACGGCAACCTTGCTCACAGGGGACAAAAAGGACAAAATTGCTTGAAGTCGAGAAGGTTCGTTTCACACGTTTCACTTATTCATAAATAGAGGTAGGTAAATATTAGATACATTATTGTTCATTTTATCGGTTTTTGAAGAAGGTGTTACTACGTTTGACCGCTATGGTTGTGTGGCTGTGGCACTGTGACTCTTAAACGCGAAAACTGATTTGGATGCATTTTTTATTTTATTTAAGTGAGCCGTTTCGAAGTTATCAGCTCTTTTGTTGACTGCAGAGGCGGTCAAAGTAAATAAGGGGCCGGGAATTTTTATTTTTTTCTATTTATACTTGTAGGGTTTCGTAGTTAACCAAGAACTACTGACCAAGAATTATTGCATAACTCCGAGTTAAATAAATATAATTTAGCACGTACGAAATTGTAACTATTTTTCTTTTTCTGTGTTGTAATTGTTTTAACCTCATAATTCGGCGTCCCCTCACCAATGTCCAATTATATATTTTAGTTCCAGGAAAAGGTCTAGGCAATTATAAACCGGAAACAAATCTGTCGATGATGTGTCTTTAATTTGATTATTTTGCTAAGGGTCTTGGCAAAATAATCAAATTAAAGACACATCCCTGAAAAATTCACCATCGAAACTACATCGCTATAACTACGGTCTTGCTTTCGACATATCAACTAGACACACACAAAACTGTGGACTACATGTAACCGAGGTCGCAAACACAGATAAATAAAAAACAATAGAAACCGGAAGGATTTGTGTGTAATACTTTAATATTTATCTTGGGTGTAGCGCAGAAATCTCGATGTTTTCACATGTCGTCACATCGGATCGCATCCGTGCGTGTCGCTAGTAACTTATAAAGAAGCTGTTGAATGGGTAAACATGTTCACTCATTCAACAGATCATTGAGAAGGAAAGAAAGAAAATACGCTTATTAGGAGCAGCCAATATAAGTAAATCTATACTAATAGTATAAAGCTGAAGAGTTTGTTTGTTTGGTTGAATGCGTATATCTTAGAAAGTACTGGTCCGAATTGGAAAAATTCTTATGTTTTGGATAGCCTATTTATCAAGGTAACGTGACCTAGCGTGACCTAGGTCACGTGTCACCTTGATAAATAGGCGAAGAACAAAAATTCTCCTTATAGTAACCTAACTTACAATAAACCGGATTACTGTCGGCCGTTTTCTTATTAGTTGAATCAATCTGGTCACCGTTGCGGTCTCGTGGGATACGTCCCCGTGCTCACGCGCCTCTGCACGCACGCCCGTCGCCACGGCGCCCGCCTAATGCAGTTTCGACTCTTGTGGTGTTTTTTTTTTAAAGGTCCCTAACCTCGTAACGTTCTGGAAATAAAAGAGGAACACCATCTAAAAATCTTAGTCGCCTATTACTTGAAGGTATCTGATAACAGATGCAAATTTTCTTAAAAAAAAGGCTATAAATAAATGTTACTTACGTTTAGCTATTCTCCGTCTCTTTAACTCTACACCGCAGTTGGAAAATTATGAGACAGAACAGTAATTTGTTTAGCTAAAGCGCAGCAACCTTTATTTATCTCAGTGTAACCCACAAAACCATCTTAAACGCAGAACAACCGCGCCTTACCGCGAAGACTTCGCATAGAGCAGGAAAAAGTACCTATGCATTAAAACAGGAAAGGGTATTAGATTGCAAATTTATTCTGAACGATCTGAAATTTAAATGTGAGCTCATCAAAGTTTCTGCAAGGGGAGTTACTTGTAATATGTGAGGATGTGATTGCTCAACATCTGAAAAAGAGCCCCAGGGAAACGGAAGGCGCAGCTTTATGAGGAATTTGCCTAATTCTTCATTATACTTATTAGCTAACTCTCAATTTTATTCGGAATATTATGTATTCTTTTATATAATTGTTCGCATCGCCGTTGAAGCCGAAAAGTAACTAGAAGGTAGGTATGTAGGCGGATTTTAAAATTGTCTCTGAATGACGGTACCAAAGTTTTCTTCTTGAAAATCGATTTCGATAAAATAAAACTTATGATGTATCAGTGCTAGTACCAGCTACCAGGTAAAACATAATCTACTTAAGAAAATATGTATAAAAATCTGTTGAGTAGTTTCGATGATTCACGGTTACAATTTTTTTAAACATATTTAGCAAATATTTTAAATGACCAGAGACCAATTTTACTGTTTTATTATTATATAAGATAAGGTTAGGACCAACGTGGAGACAGACCAGACAAGACGAATACCAGAGACCTCAAGTTAGCAAAGTTTGAAAATTGAACGCCATTGCTCCGAAGTGGGACATAAAATTGGGGAAAAAATACAGGCGTCTATTTCTCTTCGTCTCAAGGAGAAACATATTCAGGTTATATTCCTGGAAGTGTGACGTTTCTTTGTTACACTGGTTACGTGAAAATTATATTAGGGGCGTTTATATATTCCTAGTGTTTGACAGCGTCCTTCTCTTGTGTAAATACATATTTTGCAAAAATAAAATAGTCGATTGTTTATTTAGGGAGCAAAGAATAATAGTAAAAGCAAGGGTGTTTTGTTTTATCTATTGTGAAGCGAAGTAGTGGACCGTTCACAATATCATATGATATATTCAAATCACTTTTTATCTGGATTGGCTGGTAAACAATACCTAAGGTATTAAGGTAGTAAGTGGCATAAAACTTCTTCTTGTTTTTCTCTATGGACCTTCCTCTGGGAGGTTTGGTTTCCGCACTTAGTCCTCTTAGAGATAGGACCATTGTACTTACGTGCAAGTGGCATGAAGTTGTTCGTCCGAACGTCGAAGTGTGCGGACGCGTGCCTAAAATTATCTACTTAAATAAAATATCGTTACAAAAATATTCGACTAAAGCTATACAAAATCAACATCTATTTTGCTACAAATAAAGTGTATTTTAGTAAAAGTGCTTAAATCACACAAACAGTTTACCTGTGGTTGAGTAAGATAAGAAGCCAAAACCAGTTTTGTGAGTGTAGTCTGAGAGCTAGTATGAGTTTACCACGAACTCCAACTAAGATGCAAACGGTTAGCGGCAGTGTTAGTGGTGGATCCACCTCTAATCTATCTACTTTTGAGGATGATGAAGGTCGAGTTAACAAGGACTCCAGAAAAAGAAGACCACATACTCTGGAATATGATTTCAAAAGAGATTTATCCCAATTTCGGAGTGAAATAATGAGCTGTATAAAGGAAGCGATGAACGAACAAATTGAAAATATAGCACAAATGCGAAATGATATTAGGCAGGATATTCAAGAGCTGAAGTTAACAACCGATAATCTAACAGAGGAATATAAGAAACTACAAAAATCGGTGGAAAACATTATAACTGAACATAAAATTACTCAAGCTAAAATTATAACAATAGAGGATGAGCTACATCGACTTAAAACTGAAAACCGAAAACCCGAATTAAACTTTGGAGCACAACACGAGTTCTTTGTCGAGTTGCAAGATAGACTTCAAAGAGAAAAAAACATAATATTGGTGGGTTCGAATGAGCAAGATGTCAATGATAATAACACTGACAACAATTGTTACGAAACTGATGAAATTCACAAGATACTAAAACAAGCCTATCAAGATTGTCCTAAACCTTTAATATCTACAAGATTGGGCAAATATAATGCAGATAAACCCCGCCCTATAAAAGTTGTTTTTCATTCTCCTGATACACCAAAATATCTACTAAAGAATCGCTCGAAACTGCCAAAAACTATTAAAATATATTCAGATCAAACAATAGCTCAAAGAAGTTATTTACAAAATCTCCAAACACAGCTTAAAGAACGCGAGGCAAAAGGAGAAACAAATCTAATAATTAAATATGTCAAAGGAGTACCAACTATAACCAAAAACAACTACAATTCAAAAAACTAATCGAAGCCTACACCAATAGTTCCTGTGATAGCATAGAAAATATCACATACCAAAGAATTAACAAGTTTATAGATCTGCCCTCAAAGTCATCATTTCTCAAATCTTTCTATGCAAATGTAAGAAGTATCCGCACTCCAGGAAAACTGGAAGAGCTACAGTGCATCCTGAAAGCAGTTCCTTCCACAATACATGTCGTGATTCTAACTGAGACTTGGATAACCTCTGAACAAGATGCAAAACTATATGATTTACCTAACTATACACATGTTTACAATTATAGGCATGATAGTAAGGGAGGGGGCGTATCTATCTACATTTATAAAGGTATTTCCTTTGAAGTTACAGAGGACACGTACAAGGATAGTAACCACTACCTATGGATATATCTTCCCAAATATGCACTGCATATTGGAGGTGTCTATAAACCAGGCCATTCAAACATTAAAGAGTTTCTTGAAAGATATACTTTACAACTGGAAGCTAGAAAAAGATCTATTGTGTTTGGTGATTTTAACTTAGACCTACTGAATCCTAGCACGTGTGCCACTCAATACCTGTTAGCACTCGAAGAAAGTGGATACGATATTTTAAATAAAATTGACAAGGAATATTCCACGAGGCAAACACAAACTACAAGCACCATCTTAGATCATGTGGCAACAGACCTACAAAAGCAGTCCTTCCATTTTATTATTTTAGAGTCTGCTATGTCTGACCACAAACAGATTTATCTGGAAACTTATAAATATAAGCCAAAAATTAAACATAAGACTCAATATGAGGCAATAGATTATGAAAACCTATACAAAAGTATTAGTCAAGCCTCACCCATAGACATAGATGATTACAAATGTCTGGAAGCGTTCATCATCTCACACATACAACAAAACAAAATACAAAAATCAAAAATCATGAACTTACCAAAGGACGACTGGATCAACAAAGAAGTTATCAAAATGATTGATAACAGAAATACCCTGTGGCAACGGTTAAAGAGTGAAAAAGCTAATACTATCTTAAAAAGGAAATTTCTTGTGGAACGAAATAAAGTAAGCAAGAAGATAAATAATGATAAAAGCAACTACTACTATAAAAAATTCCAAAATTGTAACAATAATCCGAAGAAGATGTGGAAAACAATCAACTCTTTAGCTATAAATAAAACTAAAACAAACATATTACCTCCAAAGCTATTAGTAAATTCACAAAGTGTAACAGACGTTGAAAAAATCTGTGATGTATTTAATACTTACTTCGCTACTATTGGTACAGAGCTGGCCAAAGGGATACCATCGAAATATCATGTAAACTCAGGTAACACACTTATGTACAAAGATGGACATGAACATTCAGAAACGCTTACTCAATTTAGACCTTGTACTATCGAGGAAGTTACTAAAATGATCGATAATTTGAATGCTGATACTAGTACAGGTGTAGACGGAATTAGCACTAAGACATTAAAATGCATTAAAAATATTATAACCTCACCCTTAGTTAATTGCATAAATAAATGTCTTGACCTAGGTATGTTTCCTGATAGCTTGAAGTTGGCAAAAGTTTCTCCCATCTTTAAGTCGGGTTCGAAAACGGACCCGAGCAATTACAGGCCAATTTCTGTACTTCCAGTGATTTCTAAAATCTTTGAAAAAATTGTTTACAACCGCTTAATTGAATATTTAAATGATAAAAAATTCTTAATAGATCAGCAATACGGTTTTAGATCGAAATCAAACACTTTATCAGCAACCATTGACTTAGTGACAAACATAAAAACAAATATAGATGAAACAAACATAGGATTAGGCATTTTTATTGATTTGAAAAAAGCGTTTGATACCGTTTCTCACACAAAACTATTGCAAAAACTGAAAAACTTGGGTATCACCGGAAAAGCTTACAACTTATTCCAATCGTATCTATCAAACAGATGTCAAATTGTTAAAATCGGTAACTACAAAAGTAATCCTCAAAAAATAACATGCGGAGTTCCACAAGGATCTATCCTTGGACCGCCATTATTCCTAATCTATGTCAATAACATCAATCAAGTGGGGTTAACTGGATATCTAACACTTTACGCAGATGATACTAATCTATTCTACTTCGGTCAATCCATACATGATATTATTAGTAACGCTCAAAATGATTTGAACATAATAAATGAGTGGTTTCTACATAATTTACTTACTATTAATACTTCTTAAACATCTTACATGATATTTGCGGCCAAAAACAAAAAAATCCCAGCCCATACCCCTTTGACTATTAATAACCTAACTATCAAGCAGTCTAGTACCGAAAAGTATCTCGGTCTACTGTTGGATGACAAACTGTCTTGGAAACCCCATATCGAGCACGTAAGAGCCAAACTTGTGTCACTATCTGGAGCGCTTCGTAAATTGGGAAATTGTTTACCACCTAAGATAAAACATACTATATACAATTCATTAGTAAAACCTAATCTAGAATACCTGATTGAGATTTGGGGTTCAGCATCCAAAACTAATCTAAATTATTTACAAAGGACCCAGAACAAAATTATAAAACGGTTATATTGTCTTGACTATCTAACACCAACTAAAGAGGTATATGAAAATACTAAACTTTTTAATCTTTTTCAACTATACAATTACAATACTTACTTGTATATTGGTAAAAAAGATTTTAGATAACACTACACAAACAAACATCAAGCTTGAAAAAAAGATATATAAACATAACTTAAGAAATAGAAACGAAATAATTTTGCGTTTTCCTAGGACTGTAAAGTATGGAAAAAAGAATTTCTTATATGAAGGGGTGCAATTATATAATAAGTTGCCAAAGGAAATAAAAGAATGCAAAAGTATTAATATATACAAAAGAAAACTAAAAGATTATATCATGCAAAAAGTAAATTCTACATAAATTAAACACAATACAATCTAAAATACTTACAAAAAAAAAACAATAAATATATACACAAAATAACACATACTTTAATTAGATATATTATGAGGAAAAATAAAAAATCACAAACAACACAACCTAAAATAAATAAATATATAAAACATACATGTAGATTAAATATATTGTACAAACCAATATTATACAAACCAAATATATATACTTAATAAATCAATTCAACACAAATGCGATGACAACACTATCTAAAATACAAAAATCCATAAATAAATAAACAAAGCACACACACACACATAGATTGGATATAGGTATTATAAAAGTTAATTCTAAATAAATACAATAACAACACTACCTATCGTAATACTTAAAAATAATAATAATAGCTAATAATAATATTAATACATGAAAGCACATATAACTTATGAAATACACACTATACACATTAAATAAGGACACACGTAATGAACAAAATAGTAAAATGTAAATAATCAACAATCAACGGTCTCCGGGACTATAACTCTCGCTCGCTCTGTTGTTCGTGTCGTCAAAAAGTTAAAAATCATTACTAATGAGGGTACCTTTATGTCAATTTGGCCAGCTGTACTTGCTAACTTGTTTTATATGTAAGAAACACTTAATGATACTTAGTTTGATATTTATTCCGTACATTGTTGTAATGGTTTTATTTGTTTTATGTCTGCATGCTTCGTCATTGGACGACGAATATTTTTGTGAAAACTTAAATCTCATATAAGTGAACTATGTTCTTTTGAGAAATAAAGATTCTTTAAACCTATGTTTATATAAATAAACTAGCTTTTGCCCGCGGCTTCGCTCTCGTTAAAAAGAGACAAAAAGTAGCCTATGTTACTCTCCATCCCTTCAACTATCTCCACTTAAAAAATCACGTCAATTCGTCGCTCCGTTTTGCCGTGAAATAAAGACAAACAGACAGACAGACAGACACACTTTCCCATTTATAATATTAGTATGGATGGATATTATTTAAGTTCATAAACATAAATTTCCTAAAATTGCGCTCACATTTTCTATTAACCACTTCACACAACTGCGCGCCTAGTACTTTTGATTGATTTAATTACCAAGTATCTCAGTATTTAAAATTTACTCACGCAGTAATGTGAAGTGATAATCACTTTACATTACTGCGCTCCTAGTACTATAATTGTTCTCTTAAGTTTTCAATCTTTAATTTAATTAAGAATTAACTATAGGGAAAAATGATTCATCTTTTATAATTTATGTTCTCGTCGATTTTTATTATTTTTAAGATGTATTCTGCTATTCGGGGCGGGGACAAATCCAACGAACCAAAAACCATGAAAATTGGTCTAGCCGATCTCGAGTTATAAGTGTTGTAACAAACCCGACTTTGTTTTATATATAAATTAAACCGTTAGGGCATTTATCTTTTATTTTTTATGGATGAGAAATCGACAAATGACTTCTTCCGCCCTATACGGGGTAGGAGGGCGTGTCAAACTTCTACTGACTAAAACCTACCCATGTTCCTACGGCTTCTTTTTATGTTCCGGGGCCGCGGTAACTATTAGAACTATTCTGCAACCCCGGCAGGTATTGGCGCTAGAGGGCCCCTTCACGTGCTGACTGCTCTTTCAGGCGCGCGTGGAACACTAACGTGCCATCGACAGGGCCTGGTTCTAGTCGTCGGCGAGCTACCCAACGCTCGCCGTCCGCAGTCCCGCGCCTACGGTGGTCGTCTTGCAACTCTCGACGTCTACGCCTGGGTCCCTGTCCGGGGCGTGAGGCTTGACGCTGCCTCACGCGGATTCCCTGAGGCGACGGCTTCCTATTCCGTCTCGCCCCGGGGCATGGCCTGAACCAGCGACGGGCGCGAGAGGTCACCGCCGCCGATCGCCTCTGCAAGAACACGGCGGTGGTCCGCCCAAGCTCAAATGGGCCCTCTACACGACCGTTGACTGTTAGGGCAAATGATAACTAATTAAATATTTAATCTATAAATCAATTTTAATAATGGCAAAATTTTGAAGTTTACGGATACAACCGAAAGTAGATTTTTTTAAAGGCTTTCCTTGCCTCTAATTACATTATGTATTAAATATTAATTTTACACTGTTCGTTGTATATTTTGTATTTCATTTTAGTAAGCCATAAAAGATTTTATGGAAAGATTAGTCTGTATATATACACATATATACAGACAGTCAAAAATGATAAAAGCTATTTTTTTTTTGTTTTATTACTTTTCTCTAATTGGGATGACGACAGCATTAAAAAAATGGCATTCTGTTTAGTCCGTCTGAAAGATCGGCCGAAAATACGGGACACTTATTTTTTGCTTGATTAAATTAATAAACAAATACAAAGATAAAGAGCAACAAAGTTCCGGAGTGGGGGCTTTTGACGTCACCGTCATGCAAAAATTGTATCTTATTGTGACGTCACGCGCAACTTCAACGCACTGCATCGTCGTCATTCTTTGTTTACGAGAAAATAGAAAAAATACGTGTCCAAAATTTTTTGATAATCTATCTGACGGACTAATTACTTTTTTTTTGTCGTCTCGCCTATTGTTAGTTCTCTTTCTTGATGAATTTATAATATGTACGAGTAGGTACTTATACTTTGTGGACCTATTACAAATACAGCCATAAATTGCACTAACGCGAACAAGTCAAAACCCAAAGACAATTATTCCATCAGTTAAGTAATAAAGATATAATGAACTCAACAGGCTTCCAGCCCGAAGATCGGATCGCGGTGAAAATACCTGCCGATTTTAATTAATCTTTCAATAGCAAGCAATAATTTAATTAAAGGGTTTTCATGACCGTCTGCAGATATTAAACATTTCTTTGAGGAGATGCATGAAAGCATTTTGCTGGCAATGGAATGTTTGCAAGTGTAATAATTCAACTTTTTATTACTAAGTTTTATTTAGTTTCACTGATTCTGATGTGTATTTGAAATTAAATCTTGCTGAATTTTCTGGATTCCAATTACCTTAGTTGAAATTTTGCAGGAAATTATAGATGCAATTTAGTTAAAAATTTTAGTTGCCGTATGTTTAGTCTTTATTTTAGATTAGTAATTTAGTTTGTTAATAACATGAGATGATCATTCTAATTAATTTAGCGTTAGTAGATTATCTATAATGTAAAATACTACTTAATATTATTATTGATAGAAAATATTTAAAAACGTGTTTTTACTTCTTTGTAATTTTTTGGTAGTGTACAGAGGTTTACTGAAAAATTGCCAAATCGATTTGAAATAGTAGGAAAAAAATATAACGTGACACATGTAGTCACAAACATGAAGCTCGCTGGGATCAATATTGATGTATTATCCCATCCTTGTGTGTGGCGAGTAGCTAATTTTGTTTAGTCATTTAATCCTAATAGCTATCTATAAGTTTGTTCGTAGTCTATACTACGAACAAACTCACAGGCATGAATAGACGTTTGTCACCTTAACGGTTTCAAGATGAATTCGTCAACGCTGACGCAACGTGTGCAACCGTTGCGTCGAAGAACCGCTGTCGCTGCGTTATTTTATTCAAATAGTCATAGTAAACGCCAATCTACACGGCACTTTGCGTTGACGCAAAGCATTTTTTTATGGACACCTCGAACTACACAATCAATGTAGTGTAGCGTCGAGGACCTGCGCCGTGTGGACTAGCCCTGACTCACATAGCTCGATGCGTTGACGAAACTTACATATGACGGTATTTCAGCCCCCGAGAGAGATCAACGAGAGAGGTCAACATCTTTCAGTTTGATCTAAACCGACGCTTAACGCATCGTGAAACATCGCCTTACCAAACGTCTAACTATTCTCGCAAACTTACGCATATTTAATTAGTAGTAGAATTATTAATGCTATATAATATAATTACTTAAGTTATGCAAAGTACCAGCAAAGATGTCTTACCCAAAACGCGCTAGAAACTTCAAAGGCAAACAAACAATATAAATTAATTACAATAATAACATTTTCCGAGCAAAAACCGAATGCCTAATAATAAGGCCGGCAAGGTGCGTTATATAAATTAACAATGCAAATTTTCAACTTAATTTAACACTGATGAATTTCTTGAGTCTTTTAAGTTTTAATCAAACTTTTCATTTTACTGTTTTGGCTACCGTTGGCCGCTGGCTTTTGAACGAAACTCAATATTGATGATGCTAATACAAAAGGTGCACTGAACCTTTTTCATAAGAAAGATGTTTCTTCAAAACAGTGCTTATTGTGACGGAATAAGGATTTGAAAAGGCAGAACTTTTAATTTTCTTCGCAAAAAAGAATGAAATTCATGATATAAAATAGTTTATTCTTAGTCCAGAAAGCATTACGGTTAGTGGCGACGGTAATGCTTCACTATCAATTAACATAATTTACAATTTTAATTAAGCTCTTAGACTGCCGAGGACTTAGCCAGTCAGATAGATAGAGCTAGAAGAATTTCAATGCAAGAAAGCGAGATTTCTCAGGAGAACCACGGTAATGACATATGATTACTTATTTAAATGAAGTTATTAAAATAACGCTGGTACGCTACCGACATTTGGTGAAACTGGTACTTACTCGAACATTTTGTACAAGCAAATCTGGGCCTAATGGCTACTTAAGCTCTTTCATTATTTTAATATCTTTATCCCCTGCGCCTATAAAAGAAACAAGAACTACAGAATAAAAAGTTGGTACCAATTGATTGGAATTCTTTACATTCGCTCAATAAGTTATATTCATGACATTAACTACCAGAACTGTCCATTACAAGCTACCAGAATTGTTGTTTAAAACTTTTGTTTATTCAAATAAAACATCGCACAATCGTCTTTTAAGAGCAAAGTCAAGTCGTGAGCGTTAATGGCGGAAAGTTTTCGCAATTTGTGGGTAGCTACGTATTCGAAAATAATGGATTTTTAGCGGAAATTAGACACCCTTTCAATTCCAATCATTTCCCATCGCGAACGTGTCGGAAACAGACGGTTTCTTGCTTTTTCTTTGACTTCAAAGTTCAGTTCGGAGAAGAAATAATAATAAAACACGGAACAATTCTACACAATTGTACGGAACTTTATTATTAGTTTTTGAAACGTACAAATAAATGAAATTGTTGAAATACTATTTCATTGATCGTATATATTCGTTTCCTTGTTAACGTGAAGTCATTTTAAGGAGTCGACGTATGTTTAATGACATGTAATAACAATTTACTCTGACCTGATAAAAGAGTGGAAAGATAAAACTGCCAGATTTGAAAGGTAGGGTAGAAACAGACCACGTTCACTAGTTGTCATGTCACCGCTACAAAACCCACGGCTACATATCTGTCAGCTTTCACAAGGTCTTCATACTACAAAGGACTTCAATGTGTCTAAAAAGGACAGCCAATAGCTGTCCGTATAAACGTAGCCTGAAAACTGAGACCTGTCGGACATCCGTCATCCTTCTAATTGGAGGTACTCTCCACTAAAAACTTCCAGAACTTTCCATCTACGAAACACGTTAAGAGTCTAGCGGGCGTTTGATTTATTACCGAAATATTTATATTGCGTTATTATCTAGTGTTGGCGGGCCTAAACAAACTTCTCTAATACTAAGTAAACTAACTGTTCGGCCCCTCTGAGTATTACCTTTGCCCTTAAAGAAAACTTGCCCAACTGTTATTGCCTTTTTCGTTGGGACGGCGACAGGGAAACAAAAAGGGGACATTTATTTATAAAAGTTTATTATTTTATGGTTTTGAATAAAGATTCGCTTTGTTCAATGCTGAGATTTATTTTATCGTCTAAGGTTTATGAAAACAGGTCAGATTATTAATTACTTAAGCGTTCACTACAGCTGGTGGTGTGAGGGCTAAGTAATTGATTATGTTTTTATGACACCTTCATAAATTGTCTGTAATTTTCCCAAAAACATTAAGTAATTGAAAAAAGCAAAAATAAGGGAAATCTTTGAATTTTCTAGAAAATTCCTTTAAAATGTTTACCTGCTTAGTCTTCTACATTGTAAGAATGTCCTTCTGCAAGTCAAATAGTAGACATAATGAAGTTGCCAACTTTCAATGAAGGCACTGAAAGGGTTGTCAGACGAGAAATAAAGTTAGTCACATAAATTTGGTTTACCAATGTTAATTGCGTTTGGTCTGAACAAAAACTGATTCTTGAGTTAGTTTGTAAAAGGTCAAAAGGGGAGGATTTTCTTAATCAATTAATTAGAGACAGACTTCACATTTGTCAGAAACGCGATTCTAAATAACGCGGTGTCCTGCGTGAGTGACGAACGCGACGCGACGCGACGCTGCGAACGCGACGAACGCGATCAACTCAACGGCATAGGTACCCTACATGCGGCCTATATGACAGTCTGCGGCGAGACGCGATGTAACGCGCATTTGTTTTGAGGGCGACCAGATGCGACACCACGAACTTTCGAGCAAAATTGTACTGTACTTCTCCATGATTCGAGAAGTAATGACCAAAATCACGTAGGACATTTGTCGCGTATAGCATTGCGTCGCATTACGTCGCGTCGTGTTGCGTCGCGTCGCGTCGCGTTCGTCGCTCACGCAGGACACCGCGTAACATTGTGTTAATAAATAGTGAAGTTAAGTAAAGTAGAACTGTCAAATGCCAACCCTGACAGCTGTAGAGGGGAGTTTCTTCAAAGTTTGAGTCAAGAACCGCGGATCGGTCCCGACTCGGATTTTACATTGAAATAGTTACGTGGGTACTTATAAGAGTCGGGGATTGCTCTTAAGAAATTTCGTGCCAATGAAGACTCAATGCAAACTGAGAAATCAATTTTGATAAGCCGTCGAAAGTAAGTTTTGTAACTATTGAGCCTAAGTAAAATGAATAATCGATTTGTTCAATTTGACTTTGAATTTTAGACAGATATTGATGCGTTTGATTTTCGACCGATATCATTCTTAAGTTTTAAAAGCCTTTGTAAGTTTTTGATTGCTAAGAGAGTGTTGAGAGGTTGTGAAACAGGCTCTAACTGAAAAGGATTTACGATGCCGTAGAATCAAACATTTCTTTGTGAAAGTTTTTCTACATATAAAAGAAATATCTCCATAGCTTTTTATACGAACTGAACCTATAAACATAAAATGAGTCCAGAAAAAAAAGCACTTTTATTCAGAAAACTCGAACACCTTTACGTACCATCGCAAACTTTTCGCGTTACATTTCATTACACGAACCATTCCGGTTGAAGGGTGCTGACGAGAGCAATATACCCGTTTCTTGCTGTCTTTATGGCCATAGTAAATCACTTTTACCTACTTGACCCAAGCGACCGATAGTCGAACATTAAAAGGGTTTGATTTATATCAGAACTTAGGACATTGTCGCCATCTGTTGCTGCTCACGTTGCTTCGTAGTTTATTATAAAGGTGGATTCGACTGGTTTGATGTAGTGCGTTCAGTTTGCTCTTGTTTTCTTCCTTGATCACTGTTTAGACGAATGGTAGTTGTGAACTCAAGTTTAATGCGCTTATTTTTAGTTGACCTAGTTTTTTCAATAAGTTTTTCTTTGTTTATTTAGAAGAAGTAAGCCACATGCAACTCTATTCTATGAACTTGGTAATCTCTCGTCTCACCAATCGCTAGTGATTGGATAGCTTGCCGCAATCGCCTTTGGTAAATTTAGGTTAAGTGACTTGAGACACAGTTCAAATAAGCTGACATCGGATGAAATTCTTAAGAAATTGTATCAAGAATTAAATTATATTTATCAGGTTTAGCAGTATCTGTAGAAGAAAGTTTTACGACCACAGCATAGACCGTATAGAAACTGATCCAGGAAGTTCTATCAACGACCAAGAAGTCGAGAGTACTAATAATAACAGCCGCGGTGCATCATAGATTAGTTTCCATAAAGGTTTTGTATCTACTCCAGGCAAAACAAGCTCAAGTCAGTGCAAGTCTGGTATAAAGTGAAGGCGAACTTTATAAGGCGCCACGCGACAGTGCCAGCATTGTTTCCATATTGGCTTTGAAACTTGAAAATTCAAGACTACCCACACCATTTTGTAACATTCCGAAGGCTTGGAGTCAAATGAGATCTTAGAAGTTCGAAATTAGTATACAGAAATACCTTGTTCTCGTTCTCCCAATACTCGTATGTCAAGTATATTATGTTCGAACATGTTTGGGTTCGGCTCACTACCTTTATAAGCCGGGCGTATTAACATTGCTTACGTCATACTTGAGAAACTTTTAATTAATGACTCCAGTTACGAGGAGTAACTTTATGTAATATGAGTAGAAGATTTCATCAAAATCAGTCGAAGAATTAAGCTTTGAGATGAAATTTTAATAATTAATCTCTTAATCTAGATTATTTACACTGTGTGGTTTCAAATGGTTATGATTTTTTACATTTCCAAATAGGACTGACATCCCTTAATTTGATTTTGATTATAATTATTTTGATTAAGTTTTAGTCTTCTAAGTAGTTGTAGTTTTAGTTTATCATACAAGTAATACTTAACAATGATTGTCCAGAAAGAAACAGTTGTAACATTGACTAGTATCTATAACAATTCGCAAAATTTAAATGAACAAAGCTTTCAGATTATCAATCCCTGCGGGATTTGTTCAACAATAGCGACATAATGCCCGGTCTTTGCTGATTCTGCACGTCCTAAGGATTTTGAGCGCAATATAAAGTAAAACAATAGCAGAAGAGTGATTGATGAAGGAGTTTTGCACGCTTTACCATGATTCTATTATTTACCACAACCACAGCCATAAGAGCTTACATGAGAAGTCAGGAATGACGTCTTAACTTGCTCGGTGAGGCACGAAGGGTTAACAATGTAAAGAACGATCGCCCATTCAAGGCATGATCACGACAAACGCGCCTTAATCACACAGATCAATCGACCTACGCGGTGTCAGCGAGTCTCCTTAAAAAGCGCTGAAACTGCTTAATGGTAAGTAAGGAACAGAGCTTAGCAAAAATACGTTTAAAACCCAGTTTTAAAAATAAGTAAAACGAACACAAAGCTTGGTTAATACCCAAACTTGTTGCTGAAGCGTCGCTCCGTGAAGATAGCGGATCAAAGTAAGCCGCTTACAGAAGCAGAAACTTGACCGAACCATACTGCAATGCCTTTGATTTACTTTTCGATAAACTCGCTTCGGTAAATATCTGTTTATTTCTTATTTGTACTAAGAAATTTGATGATTTCAATCAAATCTAAGCAAATGGACGGTAATATTTTTATATCCTTAATCTGGTTCGTTTGAGCCCAGTAACCAAGTTTTGTTCGGCGCAACGATTTTGTAATGAGGTTTACGTGTAATATGAATTTTTGTTAGGTTCTCCTTACATTTCTTCAAACTTTTCCATCGGGAAATCTACTTCTGATTAATTATGAATTAATCTTTAAACATCGTTCTGTTTTAGACCAACATCTTTAAGAAGTACGCATAACAAACTTGGATTATTGTCCCAAATTAATGCGTACTTTGGCAAAGTTTCCAACAGCTTGGGCTGAAATATAGCCTGTGCTCTATCATTACTTCTTCCCTGCGGTAAGGACTCTCAACCCGTAATATTTTCAAGTCCGCACCGCAGCCCAAAAACATTGTAATTAACAGGATTTTGCGTGTTCACATTAATTTAGTAGTACGTTGCAATTGTGCTTAACAAATTGCCGAGTACCTACTGTGGAAAATTTACATTGCGGTGAAGTGGTACCACCAAGTACCAGCGATTAATCCCGTGGCACAAGTAGGAGGTTTTGGCGTCTGCTCATTTTGGAGACCCTTCATCCATAATGCTCATGTAACATTCATTATAAGCCCCGTTGTGCGTGTAAGTACATTCAGATATAACACCGGTGTTATGTCCTGCTTTACGAGTACACTTTGACGGTTTTAACGACTTACGTTGATGTAAATGGTAATTTGTGTATTTGGACGACTTTGTTCGTTTGCGCTGGGACGGGAATTAGTTAGGAATAAAAAGCGGTAATATACGAATACGAATCCAAAATGAAGGGTTCAGTAGTATGCTGAATTTGTGTATTAAATAGTGTTAAGGTCAGGCCAAAAGAGACACGTTTGCTTGTGCGATCCATCTATATGTTTTTATTTTATTTTCATTAAATACTTCATGTTATAGAGGCAATAGACTTACAAACATTAATTATTACTACGATTCAAGAGGTACCGTCAATATTAAAATACATTTATTTAAAAAATTTCAAGCTGTGGAGTTTCATTCAGATTTTTCTTTATACAAAACCACCTTTGGAAATAGGAAACAGTCAGCATTATAAATTTTGTAACAAATACACCATACAACTTACATTACAATCAAATTGTTATTGCCAATGTTAAATCTAGCATATGTATTAGTTAACTGTAATCAAAATTAATTGCGACAAACTAAATTGATATGGAATGTCAATCAAGCCTACCTACAATATTCTCAATTGTTAATCAATTATTTTCTTAGAGAATACATCAGCTTTCTCCCGCGGCTACACCTGGGTGGATGTGAACACTTCCACCCCCTATTTTAACTATTCAGGGTTGAAATTTCCTTTTTTTTTCTTAGTGAATAATTTACTCTTTACAAAGAATGTGATACTGTATAAGTTTTATGTTTCTAAGACCAGCGGTTTGGGCTGTAATAAATATAAATATCTTGGGACAACTCACACACGGCCATCTGATCCCAAGCTAAGCAGAGCTTGTGTTATGGTAACCAGACAACTGATAAACATACTTATATAATATAAT
Organism: Athetis lepigone; assembly: GCA_033675125.1. NCBI lineage: Eukaryota > Metazoa > Arthropoda > Insecta > Lepidoptera > Noctuidae > Athetis > Athetis lepigone. The sequence goes on from CM066236.1 coordinate 12,972,433, forward strand.
TAAAAATAAATACATATTATAGATAAATTACACCCAGACACAGAACAAACAATCATGCTCATCACACAAAGTTTGTTCTGGGTGGGAATCTAACCCACGACCTCCGGCTTAGCAGTCAGGGCTACTAACCACTAGACCAACAGGGTTACGCTATCTGGCCTTATTGCGATCTAGTCCAAACACGATATAGTCCTAACAAGATCTAGTCATATCGAGATTAAGTCCTATAGCGAACTAGTCATATCTGCTATTTAGTCTTATCGAGATGTAGTCATATCTACTAACCCCCCGTCGTGTGCGTTGATATATCGTCCAATCAGTCAGTCATTTTACCATTTTATACATATATGTAGATTACTAAATTGTTATTGTTGTTGAATTGTTTGTATGACTACAATTAAAAGCAGTCAAGTGCGAATAAGACTCACAGATAAAGGTGCGACTTCTATACAATGTTAAGATCGAGCGAAAAACCCCATTTGACCCTATTTGTTAAATAACAAATAAGGTCAAATGGGGTTTTTCGCCCTATTTGTTAAATAACAAATAGGGTCAAATGGGGTTATTACCACATACAAATGTATGTGGTAATAACGACAATGAATAATACATGACTAGCTGCATCCCATAGTTTCACCTTCGTTTTTGGTGCAGCTCCGCTCCCGTGGGGCAAAGAGTAATGTTACATAGCCCAAAACAAAAATAATTATTCAATCCGGACCTATAGTTCCTAAGTTTAGCGCGTTGAACCAAACAAACATACAAACAAACGCTTCAGCTTTATAATCCATACTAATCCATGCTTACTAATATCATAAATGGGAAAGTGTGTCTGTCTGTCTGTCTGTTTGTCTGTCTGTCTGTCTGTCTGTTTGTCTTTCTTTCACGGCAAAACGGAGCAACGTATTGACGTGATTTTTTAAGTGGAGATAGTTGAAGGGATGGAGAGTAACATAGGCTACTTTTTGTCTTTTTCTAACGCGAGCGAAGCCGCGGGCAGAAGCTAGTATTACTATAGAAGTAAAGCAAGCTAAAAACAAACTTGGTAACATAACCTTTTTGGAAGCCTTAGCTATAGAATAAACATCCTCTTATAAAAGACATTTAATTTAACAAACTCAACATATCACAAAATCTAATTTACTTACATCAATATTATAATGTGTATTCTCTAACCACCAACATATATTACAACTGTCACTGTACATACACTAACAAAAACAAATGACTAATGTTCGGCTTCGTATCAAAAGCAACGACATTGTTGTTACGTCAAAAACAACAAAGTTAAACAGAATATCCAATATTAGGTACATAATTCGTTCACACGAGCTATCAACAACTCGCCGAACAAATGTGCGGAGATACTGTATCCAACACAAAGCCAAAACGAATGAAAGATTGATATTGGCTCCCTCGCGTGTTTTCTCTTTTTAATTAATCGCTTTTGTAAAGCTCAAAACTTCAAAGCAAAGGGTATCGGAGCATTCCCCGATACGTTTGAATTCGCCAAAATTGAAAAGCGATGTACGTAATTCGCTAGAGCCATTTTTCAGACGGGTCTAATTCCTTTTTCGAACGGATTATAAATTAAACACACGTTTTTCCACGTGACGGATTCATCGGATACTTAAATCCAAATAGATTCGTTGCGAATATTTTTAATGAACGATATTATATTTCAGATAATAATTCCTAATTGAAATCTTATTACTAGCCTGTCTAAAACTTCGATAATTTATGTGAGAAATTTAAAAAGTCTGCTAAGTAATTATGAGACGCCACTTTGAAGAGGATACTAATATAAATAAATATCGAATATCTTTCATTACAAAGTCTTTGGAAAGAATAAATTTATTCATTACAGGTTTTTTAAATTAAGTTATAAGTTGTCAGGACCGTCCTATCGTTTGTTATGACTTTTTAAAAGCCAAACATTTAAATTGACGACGTCTGAATATAAATTTAGACATTCCGATTGCTTGAAATGATTACTTTTCTCCTTCGGGGGTCCAACGAGTGGCGAGTACGTGACAACAGAAAATTGTAAAATTGTTATTCTAACCATGTTGAAGAACCCGTCCGGAATTACGAAAATTGTTTCGCAGATAAAAATATCCATTTTGTCAAAACTAGACGCGGAAATATGGTGTGTAGTGACTAGTGGTAGTACGATCAGTTTTCGTCACGGGTTAGCCAAATGTAGGAGTATCTGAAAGCATTTGTTTTTAGGTAAGCAGAATTTCTTTAAAACTTGATTATAAAAATAAATAAACAGTGAAATGTTTATTTATTTACAAAGCTATCCAACGATCTCATTGCTATTGGCTTCTAAATTGTTTTATTATAGTTATCTTAATACTTGACCTTGTAAGTCTTATAACTTTGATGATACTGCTGTTATAACAATAGTTGTACCTACTAATTGATAAGAATGTATCTTTTCAGTTAATACAATTAATGTTGTACGAAAATGGTATAACTAACGATATATTATAAGCAATGAGTTATATTGATATGCGGTACCAAGATTTCATTACATTTGTGCCCATTAACTTTTGAAGCGTCTATCCGTACTTCTGTGCCAATATTATAAATGCGAAATTAACTCTGTCTGTCTCTTCTTCACGCTTAAAGCACTGAGCCTATTTGAATGGTATTAGGTACACATATGGTCTGGGACCCGAGAAAGGACATAGGAAAGTTTTTATCCCAGAAATCCCCCGGGAACGAGAACTATTATTCCACGCGGACAAAGTCGCGTGCAAAAGCTAGTAAGTAATAAATGTAGTGTCAGTAATGAATGAGGAAAGCTCTGATGGAACGAGTGAACCTATAATCCCTCAGTAACCCAATTTGCCTAATATTCACTATTTTGAAACAATGAACGTTAAATGTTGGCATAGATTAGTTATTTTAGCAATAATGACTCTAACTAAACAATTCGTAGAGCGTAGACAATAGAAAATAATCACCAATATCAAACTGTACTATTTTGCTGATTTAACCTGAAATCAGTGCAAGAAACAAGGTATCAGATCAAGCTTGCGCCCAGCGCTGGTTCAGGCCTGCGTGGCGAGACGGAATGGGATGCCGTCACCTCCTTCTGCGAAGCTGTTTAATGGTGAAGGAAGCGGCGGCGCGCGAGAGGCAACGACGAGCCTCTCGCCCCGGACAAAGACCCAGGCGAAGACGTCGAGAGTCGCAAGACGACTACCAGCCACCGTAGGCGCGGTTCTGCGGATGGCGAGCGATGGGTAGTTCGCCGCCCGGCTAGGACCAGGACCGCGTAGACGGCGCGTTAGTGTTCCACGCGCGCCTCAAAGAGAAGTAGTCAGCACAGGAAGGGGCCCAACAGGGCCAACGTTATAATAGTTACCGTGACCCTGAAACATAAAGGGCAATCAAAGGAAGGACGGGAGCAGTCATTTGATGATTTCCCACTCACCAAAATAAAAATAAAAAGGTATCAGATCAATTATTTAGAAAATATCTAAGTACTCCTTTAACTAGAGTTACATAATACATTACCTACTTTTCATTACAGTACAAAACATAAATAACATACCTACTCCAATTCACAAAGACCATTCATCACTTTATAGACCAAACTAAATCTATAGGTTCGCAGCTTTCAATACTAACAAGGTCGCCTGTTTCTGTCACCTTTATAACTCCCAACCTTGAAAATATAATACGAATAAATAGCACCCGAGTCTGGAATTGGGCGATCGATAGCAATTCCACTTCGCCAGCTCCAAATCCTTTTTAGGTGGCTGTCGGCTATATTTTAGCAATAAATAAAATTGGTACCAAATTATATCATCGTGTAAGTGTGATGTGCAATTCGTGCGCGAAAGATTACAGACGTGACGTCGAGTTTGTTGGTCTTACGTCGATGGGCGCAGTTTTACGCGGGTATTAAACGGAACAAACTCGCTTTTCTCACAATAAAACGCTTCTGAATTTCCTTCTTCGGCCGTATTTTCAAATAGCGCGAACTCGCCAGGAATGTTTGTTTTGAGATATTTAGGACCTGCGCAGGGTTGTTGCTGGTTTATGATTGTGCTTCGGTTTTTATTAGTGTTTATTGGACATTTTTAATTTGGAAAGGAAACTTAAACGCACTTGGTACCAATATAGAACTTAACCGTTCAGTTAGCTAAAAGTAGATATGAAACCTATGGTACCAACATTAATACTTCGAACACACGTGATTTCAGACACAATAGAAAGAGAATAGCAGCCCGACAGCAGGCTGTCGGTTGATCGTTGAAAGGCTAAATACTAAAACACATGAAACGTACTTATGTATTAATGATCAATTCAAATCGCCTTATCCATCTTTGTATATAAATAACATGGTAAACTGACTGACTGTTGATTTAGCAACGCACAGCCCAAACCGGTCCTACAGAAATGAAACTTGGAGTATACATTATTCGTGAAGAGTGTCCACTAATGATGGAAGAGATGATAGGGGTTGAAGTTTCGATATCCACGAGGTTGAATCCCGTGGTCAAAAGCTAGTTCCTTAATTAATAACGTAAGTAGGTACTTACTTCTATTCACTATAAAAAACATAATAAAACAAATTCAGATTCTTTCATCGCCAACCCTAGTCACACCTTTCACGTATACGACGAAGTGTTTCGTTATTTTCCCCGTTCTAAGTAAACATGGAAATGTAACTCGCGAAGATCAATCAAAAGTTTTCATAATACTCCATCAATATTAGAGTATTTACATAGGTGGCGTACCTACTGGCGTTTCTTTATTTAGGGACAAGAAAATCTCTTTCATTTTAAGTTTTCAGCAACTTTTTTTTAAACATGCTTTGAAGTTAGTGTAACTAATGTTACTATGTATAATCTATCTCTCAGGAATCAATTGTAACAACTCACATTTTTAGGACCCAGAAATTGTAATTGCTCCTTTGTGCCTAATGGCCTAGTTCTGGTCTGTCTCCTGCTTGATAAGGAGGGAAGTGGAAATATATTTTTTTCTTACTTCTTCGCAGGTCTTTTCTGATTAATTTCGTTGTGGGATCTAAAACAGTTGAATCGTTTCTCCGGGACTCGTCGAACTTTATTGCTTCGGCGCTTTTCTGGTGGACTCCACTGTTGATTCTGGCTTTTAGGAGTTGCAGAGGTTGTAAGGAGTTGAAATTTAAAAAAAATGCGCCTCAACGTCTTAAAAGCACCACTGCGCCAATTTCATGTTGTGTAGCTTCTATAGTTTTGGCTGTGAGTTTACTATCAACAAAATCCATTAAAAAAACACACACACACCAAAAAATTGTAATCAGAATTCGATCAAATACAAAAGTTTTGTTGATTATAATTGTATTTGGCCGAACCGTAGGAAATAACGATGAATCGAGCAACTTTTTATGCCGATACAAACGAGCTTACGTCAGCCGGGTCCACGGGCAGGTAGCAAAATACGAACTCAGTAATTGAAAACAAAACAGCATCGTAAAGTATCAAACTTATTATACTCCGTGCCGAAACTAGGCAGACTAAATAAAACTCCCTAAGCACAAGATGTCTCTGTTTTACCATAAATCATAATAAAACTGCTCGTGAGGGATTTGAACAATTTATTTTCAGGTGAAAGAGCTGAGAGTTGAACTAAAATAAAATAAAAACTTGCTGAATTTTTGTTCGGGCCGTAATAAAAGTCGGGAGTACGTCTAATGGATAGTTATCAAGGGAAAGGTGAAGATTTTTTCTCAGCTTTTCCTCAAGTACAAGTGACGTGATAGAAGCTATGGTGAAGAGCTTTCAGCGTGAGTTTATTCGATTTTGTTGGCATAAGAGCACTTTGTTTGAACGCGATAACAGTTTTCAGAGCAGGCGAGAGCTAGCCATAAAGTACAACCTACCGCAGAAACAACACACCGGTATAATGTGTATTTTGATGTTGTTAGTAAAGAATTACATACAATAATATGGCTGATATTTTGATGGTTGATGGTAAATAGTATTTTAAAAAGTATTTTAGAAAGGGAGCCAAAGAAATTCAATGTCTTAAATAATCTAGTGATTAAGGCGGCTTCCTAACATACAGAGTCATAGGTAAGTGATTGTTTAGTGCGTTCATACTTTACTTATATCTTGGAGATTATTGACATCAGTATAGGAAACAATTTGGAATCGCAAATCCGCTTTGAACAAGTGTGGTGATCATTGTTTGTGTCTTCTTTGCACGAAGAGCAAAACGAGTTACAATAACTATTAAAATATAAAAAAAGTGTTCTTTTTAAACTGAAGATATCACCAAAACGTTCAAAAATAGATAACAATCACCATTTCCAAAAAGACAACAAAAAATCCAACATAAATTTCGATCAAGCGTGCTACACATGTACACATATTGTATAATGCGATGATTTACAGCCAAATATCTAACGCCACCGGGCATAACGTAGGGCACTTTAAACTGTATGTCCCAACATCCTAACATCCATAGGGATAAGTTAACACGTCGCTTACCATCGCGCCCTCGGGCTACGCCGCAATATAAATCATTTGGAACACTCCTATAACTTTGTTGTTCGCGCGTAATTTGAATTACGTGTTCGCAGCGACCATGGAATTTGGGACCGCATGATAAAAAAAATAATAACAGTATAATATACAACAAAGGGAATTGATAAAGATATTTACTGCAATGTGGGTTTATGTTAAACTAATTAGTATTTTGTATTCTCTATAAAAACCTACAGAAGCATTCGCCCGCGTGGATTTCGAAACTTTAATTCCCTATTTTTACCCTTTTTTTTGGGGAGTGGTAAATCATCAAATGACTTCTCCGTCCTGGGCGAGGCAGGAGAAGTGTCAGACTTTTACTGAGTAAAACCCACTTATGTTCCTTCGGTTGCCCTTTATGTTACGGGGTCACGGTAACTATTATGAACAACTGTAAGGCTTGATATTTCCAAAATTTATTTCTTAACCCGTCATACATATTCTTCGCCAAAAACATACTCCCCCAAGTTTCATCTTTCTAGTACAAGCGGTTTAGGCTGTGCATTAATAAATCAACCAGTCAGTCAGTAAGTCAGTTTACCATTTAAAATTAATGGTAGTTTGGGATCTAAAATAAAGAATATCCTCACTAAGATGACTGATTTCTGCAGGTGAAACTCGATTTGTTGAGCGATCGAAGCAATATTGTTTACAGCACAGCACGAATTATGAATACTTACGTCGAGGTCAAACCATTTACTGGCACATTTAATATTATTACCAGAATTTGATGAAAGCGAACAGGATAAAAGCATGAAAGAATTATACAGACATTGTTACTTTTTGTAACTGTAAGAATCTTTCTCAGGAGAAAGGACGAATAAGGTCAAAATTGTAAAATTTATTAAAATGTAAATAGCTACTCTAACTAGCTATTTTTTATTCTATTAAAACTTGTCAGGTTTGCCCTAATTTTGACCTTTAGTCCGACACCGAGTGGAAAAATTTAGAAACATTCAATACTCACACAAGTTTACGATCAATCCTTAATGAATTTCGAAACCAATTTCGGGGAATATTAATTTGATACCGTGTATCCTCGAAATAGAGTTAGCGAAATCATAGATCAACTTTTACGTGGGGACGAGGGGCAAGCCGCAAAAGTTTCAACTCTGCCTATTATGGCCTCGGGGCAACAAAGCCCGCCTAACCCTCGCCTGCTATTTACTAAGAATTTGTTGACGTTGTACTTCGGTTAATAGAAACGGTGAATTAGAAATGACAAGACAACGTACGATTGTGTATTTTTTGTTATTGTTTACCTTGGGGAAGGAAATGTACAGGGTGATTGGTAATTCGATACTTTTCCTGAAAAAGGATCAAGTACGGCGAATTTGTAACTTTGAAGTTGAATTCTTGGAATACTGAGTTTATTTTGAGACCCTTTTATTGTTACTAAATAAAGACCTGATAAATGAATTATTGAAAGATAATTAGGTCAAAACTGTCAGAATAGTATACAATTTGTGCTTACAAAGGAATAAATATATGTATTATATTTTTTAAATTAAATAAGAGCTATAGCTCATGAAACTAAAACGTATTATATTTTCGGGTTCTTATTGCAAATAGGTTTTAGTTTATCTTCATTTAAGAAATGTATCAAGTTACACATAATTTATACTCTTAATGATGATAACTAAATAACGTACTCAATTAATTCAAACAATTAGTTTAGTAGTTCTTACTTCAGTAACGTTTGAAGACTGAGTACAAATACAACCAACAAAATTATGAACAAAACAGAAAAAATCTGAAGATTTACGATCCTGTATTAGATTAAAGCGTTAATAAATTGTGTTCAACTAAAGCGTAACGTTTTATGTTCGTGATTAAGTATCAAAGTTTCAGTAATAACGCTTGTAACAGTGGATACTTCAAAATGTTTTATTTTGATTACGTACAGTGTGATAGAATATAATTGACCGTTTACACAAGTTTTTCAATCTGGAAAAATGGTAGTTGTCACATAAGTTTCGTCTTCACTATGATTGAGTGTTCAACGTTTTTGGCAACGAGTGTACCAACTTGTATTCATAATGGACATAAAAGTAAAAATACGTTTAACGAGTGGATGGGTTTCATCAACGAATAAAAAAAATATGTGGATTCTAAACTTTTTAATATTCATTTCGAACTATTGTATTACTGAACTAAAACACCTAAACAATTCACTATTATGGGTGGGAAATCATCAAATGACTTCTCTCGCCCTGGGCAGGGCGGGAGGGGGGAGTGTTAGACTTTTACTGACTAAAATCCACCCTTGTTCCTTTGGTAGTTTTTTATGTTCCAGGGCCGCGGTAACTATTAGAACTATAAGACCTGTAAACTTAATTTCCATACCGTTCGATATTAACCTACAAACATTATTGTATTCACAGTAAGTTGTCAAATTCAATTTATTTATTACTTGGATTTTGTATAAGCCTTTTACCTCGTGAAGTTTTACAACCTACCACTATGTTGTTAATGTCGTGTTTCTGAAAGTCGAAACGAGTATTACAAGGAGTTAGCCTGTCTCACATTGACTGCGACCTCTGTAAGCTAGGATCTGTTAGTGGCCAACGGTTACTTACAACAAACAATTACGGTTAGAATGCCCCAAGGAGCAATACTGGGTCCTTGAAATGAGTAAATTAAACATTTTCTTACCAAAAGAGTTACTTTTTCATAATATTATCTTTTTTCACGAACGAAGAAAACCTACATCAACATTATTTAAACATGTAGGACGTCACTTTTATACCTATTTGCCTTTATGATTTAATTTTGACAAAATTGCTTTATTCTCGATGGAGACGTAAAAAAGTTAAGTCTATATTTTTCGTTTCTTCCTTCATCATACGTGAGAGTTTCCTTATTTATATTGATGCGATATTGTAACATACATCTCTTTTTATCGCGCATAGGTAATTTTTGGTGTTGGTGGAAAGATGGGGAGGCATGGTGTGTGAAAACTGTCATTGTTGTGACTCGGTTTGTACTGTTTTGTGAAATAGTTTGTATACTATCATGTTTGGAATATATGCGTTTGGAGAAAATATAATACTCTATGATAACTAGATTTCTTTGTTGCTGTGATTAAATTAGATTTAAAAGTTGCTGAGTTCTGTTATTATGCAATTGATTCTTCTCGCTTCACTAGTTAGGAGGATTTTTAATTAAGTTTATGAAGATAAGTAGCTAAGACGCTTTTTCTTTTGAATTTTCAAATCTGATAAAACCTTACACTACTTTTTTAAATTTATACTTATAGTATGCATTTATTTTGTATGCAAAATATTGGCTTACATATTTTATGTTGTATAAAAACAGAACGCAATCAATGTTGTATTTCCGCGATATTCGTTGAGTCAATAATGTTGCAGCAAATGATGACCCAAATAATTGGACTACATCTAATTTGACATGAACGCTCTGCATATACGACCAATTACTACTAACGACCCTATCGAAAAGGTCCATAAAATGTAGCGAACAATTAACATTCGATTGTACTTAACGCGATTTCAGCTGTTTTATCTGAACGATCTCATTCCGTTCAATATTCTGAACGAAAGCTGATTAACTAACGATGGCTCGAAAACAATAGAGATAAAATGTTCCACGGTCTCTTATTTAATATCAGGCCTTGTTAAGATCTGCTTTGTCAGGGAGGAAAGGTTAGGCACAAAGATACGAGAGCGGTCGGTTCTAATCTAGGTTTTCTAAGTTCGCATTCTTGGCAAAATTAAGAAACCTTTTTGGACAAAATGAGCAAATTCACAAAAAAATGGTCTAGCAAATTCTTTGTTACGTAGGCACCACCAAAGAAATTTGAATAATCCTCGCTCAAATCTACTGCAATAACGATTATTACTACCGTTACAGTTTCAAAAGACTATTCAGATAAATGGGAAACAAAATATTCAAATTAGTAGTCCGTTGTTGGTGCTTGCATCCCAACCTGCCGAACAGTTTTATGCCAGACAGCAAACTTTTCAAATTTGGCTCGAGTTAATTTTTATTTCTTTTTTTGCTGACTGTATTTACAGCGGCTGAACTCAGATTGAACAAGTGTTGAAACAAACGCTGGAGAGGTATCTTTTAGAATTAGAGTTGACAAACTGTACTATCAGTCAGTTGGCAACTGGGGATGAGGGTTCATACGAGTGAAGTTATCATTGAGATAATAATGTCGGAGGCAAAATAAAAGGTATTCTACTAGGTAAATCCAAATCATTTCAGTGATTATATTACTTATTTCACCGTACGATTATTTAACTTAAATCCCTTAATTGAACTACTATATTATCGATTTATTTGTAATTAAGTATGGGTTTTAGTTTTGATACGTGTGCAAGAGAGTCGTGCAACCGTGGTGTGACAAACGCGAAAAAAAATCCTGTTTGTCACACTGGTGTGACCGTGTGACAATGTGGTGTGACTACGAGTCGGCAATCGAAGATTCAAACGCGCAATCAAAATTAGTCGCAAAATTAGCAAATATTTTATATCCAGACAACTACCGTCGGGCACTAGATTTAACACCCGTCTTGTGAAGAGTGTTCCCTTTTTGTTCCAGAATGAGGAATTGGTCACCGTGTTATTCGATTGTTACTTATATACCAGGATTTCAATAGCGTAACGCTTCAACCTTATGTGAACTACATAGGTTTTATTTATTTACTATTAAAACCTTACATCGAAAATAAATATTTTGAATGGCATAGAGAATAATATCGCAGTGTGCACGATTCACTAAGAGGATTATAAAATATTGCCCGTTATTCCATTGACACATTCATATTTACTGTTTCCGATACGTCGATACCTTTGATCTGTATAAAATGTTAAAATTGTATGGAATTTACGATTCATAAAAAATGAATTTTTCAATTTTTTCATTACTTCGTACCTACACTGACGCTTTACAGGAGTTACGGCGAACAAAGTATCTGCTAATCAATTTTATACTTTAAAACTCCCTTATTCAGTCTCCTATTTAGATATTTAAAATCCCCCTTTACAGATTTCGATAAATAAGAGTTAAAATCGTTTAAGCCAAGGTAAGGGAAAAATGGCTGAATTATAGCAGAATTTAAGTTGTCCATTTCTAAGAAAAACTGTTGCGGCCCTTTGAAAGAGTTATGGTTATTACACGAATGTCTAAAAAGGAGTGTTTTTATTTGGATCCAGTTATTTTAACTAAAATCCATTAAGTATTGAGGCACGAGTTGATTCATGAGACTTTGTTTTTCTCAAATTGTCTATAAATATTAACGGTCTAACTTACTTTTTATAACATCAGCTATTTGCTTGTAAAAATTTCGATGGAAAAGTTTTGGTTATCATGTTGAAATACCAAATACTCAATATATATCATAATATATTTATACATATTCAATATACTCTCCAATCCCTTGAATCTGTAAAACAAACAAAAATTATAGGTCAACGCAATCAAAAGATAAGCCCGTTTATGGCCCGTTTATGCTGCCTGCCAAAACCTATAGGGCATTTTCCGCTGTCCTAAAATCATGAAAGGTAAACAATATCTTAAAGCACAAAAAAACGGAAATCTGGAAATCGTAAAACATAACTAAATTATATTTTGTTCTCACTGGACGTCGTACTAGTACTGTGTCCCATATACTTTTACTTGCATTCATTAAAAAGTTGTTCTTTTGGCATTACAAACAGACATTTCAAAAGATGTTAAAAACATCCTGTAAGTTCAAACCTCCTCGAAAATAGGACAAAAACATAAGTACAAGCAGTAGGCCAAATAAAGCAGGGAAGTCGTTAAAAAGCAAAGTATCAACAAAGTATACTTGATTTGTATTTAAAAACAAATAAAAACTTTTTGCCAAACAAGTTTTCGGCGGTGTACCAACAAGTTTTTGAATTTATTTTTCCGCAGAACATTCCCGTGTGCCTCAAAAATCATTAATCAGTCTTCACTTTGGCAGTGACCCAACGTCCTTACTACCCTCTCATTTGTATTTACTGAAAGAGTTTCAGATCATAAATCATGCCGTTTTGATGAATGAATCCATTGAATTTTTTTTCTAAATCTCGGTGAGGTCACGACTCGTTTTAAACTGGTATACCTACGCTATTAAACTCGTTGAGTTATTCAACCGACAATATTTCAGATAAGTTAACGACGTCGTTTATTTTGCTATTAAATTTATTACTGCGAGTTCCGCTTGCAAATTTCAGCTCTCACTCTAAGTTATCGAGAAGGTGGTGCGAAATGTGCCTAATTAATTTTACAAACTGTAATGTACGCTGTTAGTCTTGAATCGTTTTTATTCACGATTAAGTTAGATAGCCCAATTGTAGGGAAAGTGGAATAGTTTACACGTTCATCATTCTGTACCATCTACGCTTAGAATTGCTCGAACTATTTTAATAAAACGAACATCTGCTCCAAGTTCCCTTGTAATCATTTTCATTTAATTATATGAAGAGTATTACGCTATTTCCTCGAATCACCCTGTAATTCTTCTGTGTGGAGTTTTATGGGCGGCTAATTTATTTATCAAGCCCGCGCTTCCCCTCAATGAATTGAGAGTTAGCCGACTATCACTTTGCTGGAGTAACGGTTCAAGATTTTTATTTGAGTTTAACGCGGTCGCCTTTTGTAAAACATGTTTATAAAGAAGGGACTGCTTTCAGAACTTATGAGATACTTTGTCAAGCAAATTGTTTGTGTAAAGATACTTAGGTATAAATGAAAATTTATTTAAATACTAGCGGACCTTGACAGATATCGTTCTTTTAAACGCAATCGGCATACAACGCCATGTTAGTTTTGTCCGTGCTTTATTTTGACATAGATTTAAGATGATACTAATATTAATCTAGGCAACTAAAAAAATAAGTAATATGGATATAAAATATCTACTAACGAATCTTAGACCATAAGTTTGATATTCCCAGCAAATAAATGTATTATGGCTATATACATATTATCATAAGTATGAACACCTAATCAAAAAAAGTTCAAAAACCCTACTTAAAATAATTTTTCTATAGCAACACCAACCACTAAAAATTTCACCGCAACCATACATCAAATTCGTACAAACAGATTCGATAGTATTCTGTTACATATGATGGGAATAAAAACATATCGTGATATATTTCCGTTTGGCCACAAAGCGTATAGCCGGCGAGCATACACAGCACGTCGATAGTGGAATGAATAGCCCATCTCCGGGGGTGGATAGTGCCGGAAGAAACCCCGCCGCCCACCGCACGGCCTTTTAACGAGGCTCGCCTTTTTTCAGCCGATGCTGCGAAGTTGTGTAATGTTTTTGTAGCTGAGATAAGTGCGCCTGTGGTTTTGTGCTTTTTGGACCGAAGCTCGCATCAATGTGTGTTTTGAGGAATACGGTAGGTAATGAGAAATATTGAGATGTTCTGAAGTTATAGCTGGAGAATGGGATTTAAAAATGCTGTGAAAATTTTGTGTGTTTTGGTAAAAGCTGGTTTTATTGTGTTTGTAAGCAACACGGGACTGAGTATTGAGATGTTCTGAAATTACGTCCAAAAATGTGATATTAAAATGCTTTTCCATTTTTTGATGGTGTATCTTTTGTTACGAAAGTTGGCATTAATGTGTGGCTTTTGAGATACACGGTAAAATTAAAAATATTGAGATATTTTGAACTTAGGTACCTCCGAAAAATGCTGTAAAGATTTTCGATAATGTGATCTTTTTAGGAAAATACATAGGACAAAATGGTTTTTCTTACCGTACGGTCCCCTTACCTATTCATTAAAGATTCTAATATAAAAGTGGCGACCGGTGGCTAACCTAATAGGAACAGTTAAATCCGTCATTTCCCCAATTAACCCTCATAATTGGAAAGCAAGATAAACATCTGAGCAACAAGAGGAAAACAAATCTTTTCGTTCTCAGTAAAGCGTGGTTTTTGTTCCGGACCAAAATTGGAAAAACCGGGCACTCAGGAAATCACCCCCATCTGACGCTTATGTTCTTTTACTTTGGAAATGGAAGTTAAAATTTAATTGTGTTTGTTTGTGTTACTTAGAAATAAACTATTGTGGGCGTTTGACGTAGTAGAATGTAAAGGAAGCGACGTCGCCGAAAATTACTGGCTCGGGTTACAGCTTTGTACTTCGAAGTTGACGTCGTGGTTTCGTATTTCCTGCATTTTACTTATTGTGGAGACATATCTGACAGAAAATGCGCTGCGAATATGTTTTGTTATGTCAGATAGTCTAAGAGAGAATAAACATTCGACGTATCCGTTACCGGTAGGGTACTGTATTTCATATTTATAAATGTTGTTAATTTTGAAATAATATTTTAAATGTTTTTTTTTTACCTTTCGTGTGTCTAGGAAGTGGATCCACGCGAGACTCAATGCTTTTCTAATTGTGTCTGTAAATTAGAGCATTCAATAGGTTAAGTATGTTTGAAAGATTCAATGGTCATAGGACCAGGACCGCGTAGACGGCGCGTTTTGTTCCACGCGCGCCTCAAAGAGAAGGAGTCAGCACAGGAAGGGGCCCAACAGGGCCAACGCCTGCCGGGGTTGCGGAATGTTTATAGTGGTTACCGTGACCCTGGAACATAAAGGGCAATCGAAGGAACATGAGTGGGTTTTAGTCAGTAAGAGTCTGACACGCCCTCCCGTCGCACCCAGGACGGGAGCAGTCATTGGATGATTTCCCACTCACCAAAAAAAAAAAAAAAAAAATGGTCATTTCAAAGTACATTCAAAATGTGGACGGAGCCCCAAACGCCGGGGCTGATTAGATATCAACAAGCCTCGAATATTGGTCAGCACGGCCTTCCATGAACGAGTGGACAGAAGCGGATAGAAAGAAACTTTCAAGAAAAAGTTTTTTTTAAGGGATTCCCAATCTTCAGTAATAAAGAAAAAGAGAGACAAGTTAAAATATTTTAATTTTTAAGTATTTTCTTTGAAGGCGCTCATTTCAGTGTATACTTTTCGGTAATGCTTCGGCTCTATTCAAGAACACGAAAGCAATAACTTGCTCAGTCGACTGTCAGCGGTCTGTTGCTGATATACTGCGGACAATATCGTTTGATGAATAACAAGACACAGCCTGTCTGGGCTATAAACTGACAGATAATTTAGATAGAGTTTGAAATATTGAGACGAGATTTTAAGAGAAACAATTGAATTATTAAGGACTAAAATCCTTAAAACATTTCAACAGTCCATTGAAAATAATACTTAATGACATGAGGCAAACTGGTGATTAAAATTAAAGTTAGGTAGAAGACCATGTCATAACTAGCATTGTTAAACAACATTGTATATCTTTAGCTTCATATACCTTTGTAAACAGGCACACAAATGGCTATTTGAATTTTGACATTTCACAAAAAGCTTTAGATCAAAGCTTCTCTTTAAACAGAACATATTCAAATCAAATCTGCTTTCCACACCGCGGTCTCAAACAGAAACCAGACGATATAAGGCTAGATATACACTGTCCATGTTCTAGACAGACGGCTCGGCGCGTTGAGGTTGCTCGTAAATGTCAAAATACAAGTTTACAAGGCCGCTAGTAACCACCTACCCTAATTTTGGTCGGCGTTTAATCCGATTATATTTAACAACCTGAAGCCTTTGAAGTATGAACCTTATCTTCACGGAGTTGTTCTGGATATGTTAGCTTTTACGTGATAAATAGTCGGGTTTCTGGCGAAATGTTATAGCCTGCACAAAGTGAAAATTATAGAGGTGTTTTTTTAGCTAAGATTGGATTATGTTCGGGTTGTGATCTGAGCAGATACCGATCATTTTCACCTAAATGGAGATCTTTAGTTTTTGATTAATATATATAGAGCTTCACTCGTGTAGCACAATTTACGAATATTGTGTAAAGAAAAAAGCCTAAACAGTTTTTTCGTTACTCTATCATGTCTCGCTCATTCATAACCGTATCAAAAACAACGCAAAATAGGTACATCGTGCTACGCAAGAGCAGATTTCATTATAAAAATATTCTCACTTTTTTCCCAGCCCAAATAAATATTTGTCCTGTATAAAAATAAACAGTACGTCTTTTATGCTCCCGAGCCCCGGAAGGCGAGCTGCGGTCGCCACATCCGCCACTCTGTCATGGCGGCGGTAAGTCCCGCCTTCTTATACACTACAACTTTTCAAAAGTATCCCACAAAGGATTGAGTGTCGAACTTGTTTACCACAACTTTTCCAAACAAAAGACGAAAGCCGAATGCATTTTACTTGCTGCCATATATTCTACACCCTGCATTCAAGTTGGACGGCTAACTCCTATTTTTTTTTACCCCTGTTTTCGAAACAATAGTTTCTTTGTTCCGTAATTGCTGATTTTTGTGCGTTTTGTGAAATTGTAAACATGCAGATAACTTCACTCAACGTTCGGGAAAAGAGCTTACATAAAAATAAAACTTACAGAAAGCGATGAAAAATCGTAATGAATATTTTTAAGGGAGATTTATTTGGGACTGAGAGCATAAATACTACGGCAATATATTTTTGTCACTGAAGCGGAGAGGTAAACAAACAACTTAAATATTTTGTTAGAATATACGAAAATAAAGCACCGATTAATTGACTTATTTTACTTTATCGAAACTAATAATAGTAGATATATTCGTCAAATCGAATTATAATGTCTATATTTTTATTAATATTATACTTTTAAGCATGGAAGAATAGACTGTACTAAGATATTAATTAATTTGTTAAAGAAATATTGCTTACTGACAATATTTGGAGATTGAAGATTTCGTGGTTGGTACTTACTGTGTGACCTTAAGATTATGCGCAAATTGACAATACCTGGCATACTCACGTACAAATGCGAAAACAAAAAGTAACGCCTTTACCTAAGTTGAATATTTTCTTTAACTTATCGTCATCCTCTTCTAGCTGCTCCATTTCCCTATGTCACGGGTTGCTTTGGCAATATCATTACTTTTCCGCCATGAATTTAAAAACTTGGCAATAACACTTCTACATTATGTATTACCACACACTCACACTTGAGTGTAACTCCAACAACACAATCCGTACTAATATTATAAATGCGAAAGTTACTCTGTCTGTCTGTCTGCCTGTCTGTCTGTCTGTCTCTTCTACATGCCTAAACCACTGACCCGATTTGAAAGAAATTTGGTACAGATATACTCCGGGACCCGAGAAAGGACATAGGATAGTTTTTATACCGGAAGTCCCCCGGGAACTGCAACCATTATTCCACGCGGACGAAGTCGCAGGCAGAAGCTAGTAATAGCTAGTAGTACATCAGTGAGGTGGATGTGTACTTAAAATATTGCTATACGAAGGCGTTGTGTTGAGAATATGATCATAGTAGGATTCAGTAGGTAAAAACTAAGCGCCTTACTAAATAATCGCTGCATAAAGTTATGACAGGTTTATACGTCAAAAAATGTATGGTTACACAGGCTTTATTATTTGCATAACTTTACACAGTGATTATTAGTAAGGGCATAAATGTTAAATTTATTTGATCGCTATGGTATAATCTGTATAAATACAAAATGGCAATCTGACTGAATGGGTAAAATATCATAGCATCGCCCAAACCACTGGCCTAGAGACATGGAATTAGGGGGTGTGTTCTTTGTAGAGAGATCCACTAAGAGAGCCTCTTTCTACCCCCTTGGGTAAAATAGTGGATTCGACATCCACGCGGGTGAAGCCGCGGGTAAAAGCTAGTGAGACTAGATAAGTAACACATCATGCCATGTATAAGTTAGTGTATGTTGTGCGTCAATGTTCCGACAGTTCAATAGTTTTCCTACCGAATTGATATAGTTTTGAGACTACTGTATGCCCAAATGAAACGTGGAAATCTTATAATGAAATTCGTGTGTCTGTCTGATTTTTTGTTTCCTTTCCTTCCCCTACTAGCTGAGAAAAAGTTTAGAAACGATACTATAAAGGTACGATACTATACTTATAAATTACTCAAAACCAATAAGAAAAAAATCCTTTGTGTGCGAGTCCATCTCGGACATGGCTATATTTTTCACTAGGCAACAATTATTTAAATTGAGAGCTTAGTCCGAGAGGGCGTGTCAAAATTATTATGATTCCATTTCACCATTCAACGGAGGAACTCTAAAAAGTATCACAAGTATTCACGAGCCTTTTTCTCGTAAGACGTTTCTCACTTATTCTTTTGGGGTTACACCGTCACTGGCGGGGCTGTGCGCTCATCATTTGCATCCAAATAGCTCCTATAAATTCGCTACCCGAATTTTCACCATTCTCTTGGTTCCTTGGGGGCAATTAAATACTTTTTTCTCCTACAGTTCGGGGCGCGCGATTTTTCGGTGTGAATAAATTCAGCGGTCCAGATTGTAGTCAGCGCCAGCTAGCTTCATTAAGTAAATTATTTCGACACGTATTTTTTTGCTGCGATATAGATCTTATGTTATGTTAGTCCATTGTTTGTTTTCAGTTTATAGCTTAGTTATGTAAACCTGACTTAGGTAGTGCTTGAAGTAAGCAATATTATCACGAAATCAATATAGAGATACTAGTTGAGCCAATGTACGGTAAGTCAGGTTTATTTATCTTGAGAAATACATACATTGCTAAGCCAATATCTGATGTGAGCCATTCTCCTTTATAGCTATTTAGAATAGTTTACAGTGACAGTAATACAACTTAGTCTAGACACTTGCTAAGCAAAATTTATATTGGTCTAAGGTATTAATTTATTAGTATTAGTTAAATTTCTTCAGGTATTATTTTTATCGTTCGTCATGATGATTATAATATTATATATTATGACTTACGCTAAAACTGACTTTCCACTACAACAATTGTAACTCACTCCAAAACAAAACCCTCGAATTAAACCACTTGATTAACTTCTAAATATTTTGTTTCCGCCCATTTATCACTGGGTTGACAATCGAATTATTTCCCATCAATAGATGATTTCTTATAATGGCGCGAGGTAAGAAGTCCGGCCGCTCGCTCGCTATTCAATGGTTCGGAAATGATAAGCGTTCGGAATATTTGAGCTACTTCTATGGGTTCGAGACATGTACCGTTTTATTAGAGTTGTAAATTGTTCGAATGGAATTATTGGAGGAAACGGGAATACATTTTATTACTTTGGTGGTACTCTGTTTGAATATTCAAGATTACTCATGTGCTGTAAATTTTAATAATTCGCGTGGCTGTTTTGACTTCAGTTTTCTGTTGAAAATAATAATAAATAATAATAATAATAAATATCCTGGGACATCTTACACACGGCTATCTGATCCCAAGCTAAGCAGGGCTTGTGTTATGGTGATCAGACAACTGATATACATACTTATATAATTTTTAAATACATACATATTATAGATAAATAACACCCAGACACAGAACAAACAATTCTGCTCATCACACAAAGTTTGTCCTGGGTGGGAATCGAACCCACGACCTCTGGCTTAGCAGTCATGGTCACTGACCACTAGACCAACAGGCCCGTCAAAATGCACGGCGAGTGATGGTTGATAAGGTTTTTTTTTGAGGAGTGTGTATGGAGTAATTCTGACTCATACAAACCTACCCTAGCAAAAACGCACATTTAAAAGAGCCCTTTTAATGATTTAAAGAGCCCTTTTAATGATTTAATTAAAATAAATATTCTGATCTTTGACTTCAGGTTAGTCCGAGTGGTTTGCTTGCAGACAATTTCACGCCAATTACACATACAAGCGTTGGAAAGATAAAAACAGATTGCAAAGTAAATAAGGTATATTCACTAAAACAGCTGCAGTTTATTTAACAAACAGGGCCTTAATGAATAGTTTCAGGAAGATTAATTCCACCATTTAAATATACTCAACAAAGTTAAGCAGAAACTCGCATTAAAAGTTAAAAGTATACTTTAACTCAAATGAAATGAACTTACAGCCAGCGTAGCGTTTATTTAGCCAAAATTTGTTCTCATTACGCTGGACTTAATTTTGTTTTGTTTAAACTATTCGGGTCAGCTTGGCTTAATAGCAAAACGTGACAGTTCACAATGAAAATTCACTAAATACAATTCAGATGTCGTGTTAATCTCATTCCACATGAGTAAATTACAAGATCGAGGCAGAGGGAGCTGGCGTCGTGCCAAATGGCCGGCCGCATCAGCAGCCACGATTCAACACCGATAATTCTTTCATTCCACGTCTTTGCAGGAACGCCCTAAAAAATATATCGTGCCTTACGCCAGCAATGTATGCGGTGTACAGCCAAATTGCTGACCTCTGGGAAAATTATTAAAGGAGCTCGCTTCATAACTCTTATATATTTGTGGCAATTAGGTCGTATTTTTAATGTGCACTATTATTAATGGTGCTATACTATTAACATATTCATAATATTTTAGGATTAAATACAAGCGTTGTTAATTTATGTACCTGATAGTCTTAGAATTAAAATATACAAACTGAAAATATTTTTATTAATCAGTCTGTTCCATAACTTTGTTGGCATTACAGTTTCGAGACTTTGTAAAATGTTACTGCATTTGATGCATTTCTTATAGTAGGTGATACCTATAAGTGGACTCTACCAGAAAAGCTCCGAGCAATAAAGCAAGCGTCCCGTAGAAACAATTCAACAGAACCGTCTTGCAAAGAAAAAATCAAACAAAAAGGTAGAGGAACATAATTTTCTCGTTCCTTCGTAACAAGCAGGCTACGCAAGCACCGTCACAGTGCTACTTATTATAACAAAGTAAAAACATGGGCAATAGTTAAGTATAACACTACATAAACCCTGTATGCAACAAATAATATCGGCCAGACACATAAACGACCAACCAAACAGTATTTGGAAAATATTGAAATCTGCAAGCGCAATTTGAACAGTATATCAGTCATACAAAACAATATTTGCCTCTCTAACCGAATTAAACGTACGAGTAGAAGCATCCTCGCAACTTGATTTACGGGCAAATTATTCAATCAGAATATTAGAGGTGACTAGTTGCTATACTGATTACCTTTTGCCTCTTGGTGCTCAGGGTTTCCAGCGGGCCATTGCCTCTCGGATTATTGACACAGTATTGGCAAGACGAGGGAGTTTGTACCCGCTACTGAAACCACAGGAGTAAATGTCAGTCTAATGTGACATTTTAATCTCGTGTTTGGAAGAGGGTTAGGCACTAGGTATCATTATTCTTATGGAGAGAATAAAATGCAAAGCTGTTTGAATGTGATATGTTTATATGTTGTGATTCGTGGTTTTACTGGTGTTCAGTTAGCTATGTTTGGTTATTTCTTCAAATAAGCAGGCAACCTCTTTTTTTGTTGATGGGAAATCATCAAATGACTTCTTCTGCCCTTGGCGGAGCGAAAGGGAGTGTCAGACTTTTACTGACTGAAACCCACCCAAGTTCTTTCGGTTTCTTCAGGTTCTTGTTTGTTTCTTTACTTATTAACATAGCAACTGATAGACAATTTCGTAGTACTTATATATTTGAGAAATGTTTATTTAATTTAACTCTCAAAGAGGCATTTTAAAACAACGAATGAATAAACAAGAACTTGGAAAGAAAAAAATGGTACTTGTATAAAATTAAACTAAATTCCAAACGTAACCAAACCGTATTTTGCAATTTGAAAATCGACTCAGATCGAATTGTTTTACGTCAGCACGCTTTGGGTAAGACCGCAGTATTTACCACTGGCTTTTAATAACACAATTGAAGTTTTGGTTGATAATAGGAAACCAGTTTTGGTAACAAGACAATTCTAGCTTGAATGATAATAATTTTAGTGTTAGAAGTTTGGGTATTGTGTCGTACCTGACATACCTGCCTAACAATATCTTCCGTAAACTCCGCTCGTACACGTGCCGACGTACATACCTCTGTTCGTGTATACTGAACGGCACAGTACTTTAATTAATAGTGAAAATCTTGTAGAAAACGCTTCTTTGTTCTATAGCCCTGACAAGTGAGATATTTACTGTACTTTCTCGTAGCAAAACACAGCGAATTTTAAAGTGGCCGCGACTATAACAAAAGACTAGTGTCAAGTCCGGAAGGACGGCATCCATCACAATCTGGCGCGTTGTCACGTCCACAATAAGCTCATAGACACTAGCGTTGGGAGCTAAGCGGAAAGGAAAACAACTCCAGGAAATCACGCGCACACTGCGACAGGAAATAATACGGATAAGGTTCTCCAGTACACGCGTACAAAGGTAAAACAAAGAAAGGTTTCCTCGATTTTTAAGGGTTATTAGAAAGAATTTACCAGGACATGCTGTAAGCCCCTTCGTACATACCTCATGCCACGTGTTAATAATGTTACTGTCAAACTGCTCCGTAGCTTTGATATGGGTCAAAAAGGTTTCAATAGCGTCTCCCTGGCGGAACCCGCAGCACTATTTCACCTGAAATGTGTACGGAAAACATCGGGGCAATATGTTTTTTATGGCGAAAAATAGTGAAACTAGAAGAATTGGTTTGGAGCTAACAGTACGCATGTACGCTCAGCGCTGGGATTTTATTGGAACCTAAATTTTACTAGGGGATTAGAACGAATGTTACGTTGAAAATACTGTAGGAAACTGATTTCGGAGAAAAAATATTCAGCTGTATTTTTATTTAGGGTGCTTTCATTACTAAAGAACAGAAAATATAAACATTAATTTAATTCCCAAGTTTTTTCGGCTAAAACAAAAGACTTTCAAAGATAGCTACTATATTTATATTTTCTCTTTTATAAGAACGTACATCATCCTTTTGATTCCTAACGAGCTAAGCAAAGTTTTAAGTAGTCCCCAGGCACTACTTGAATCCGCATTTGGAATACAAAGATAGATGATAAAAGATGTTAAAAATCCAGCGGGTTAACTCCTTTTCTTTCGGGTACTCTCAACTTTTTAAGCGTTCTAAGATTCGAAGTGAGCAACTGAGATTGCTGTGAATATGTATGTTTATTTTGCTCATTTAAAGTGTGTCTTATCCCGTTACTCTGCTTTAGGTCCACGTTCGTATTTACATTGGTTTCTTTTAACACCAAAGGTAACTTTATACAGCCTAACGATAAAACGTCAAGTACACATATAAAATAGTTTTAACGACGACGTTCGCGAAAAATACTTTCTTTTCAGCTTTGTTTGTTGCTCTTTCACAAAACAGATTTCTTTAATGGTTTACAGACCTTTGTTTAGATATCTTTCTAAAGTTTCTTAAACGATCTTTTTAATTCTTTTTTAAAGCGAAATGTTGTGAATGGATGTTGTCGGTAATTGAAACTCAGAATTGGATTAAGTTGGGGCTTTTTACAGCGGAGGTCAATGACCGAAGCTCTTCTGATATTATAGATACAAGTATCTATAGAAATAAACTTTAAGTAAGACGATCTAAGTGCTTCTCGGAAGGTACAATCCTGTTCTTTTATTTGAAGATTAAGATGAATGGTTTACTTCCATTTAGACGAATGAAAACTATATGAATAAGGTATTGATGGAATACAAAGTAAACTTACTAAAGTATCCATTTTCTAGCTAACATTGGATTATTTTAATTGTACATTTCGTGTCCAAAACTCTTTTATTTTGCCTTTTTTCCTGTTTATATAACCAACATTTTGTTAAGAATAAGAATGGTGTTCATTGATGTAATAAAGTAAACATTCAAGCGTCCTCTGAGTCGCAATAGGAGCCTCGCTTTGTCTTCTGAAACCCACGAAGTGTACTTTTACACTTCTAAAATATTTTGATCGTTGCGGTAACTGAACAAATATGAACCGTTACGCTTTATTTTGGACTTGAAAGTAAAATAGGACGCCGGTTATTTAGAATAATATTAACTAATGCCTTATTTTAAGTCTTAGCAGCGTACCTAGGGGTCAAAATTAAGGTAAAACCGATTATTTACGATTCGGAAAACTTCTTCAAAGCTACATTTGGATGTCTTTGCTTGAGGTTCAAATTAAAATACTTTTATTTTCCAATAATAATTAGAGTTTTGAGCAAGTAAAATATTCTTGTCATGGACGTTTTAGTCAGTAAAAGTCTGACACGCCCTCCCACCGCACCCAGGACGGGAGCAGTCATTTGATGATTTCACAACCCCCAAAAAAAAAAATGGACGAACATGACACAAAATAATTAATGACATGGTACCTATTACTCTAATTACTCTTCAGCTAACTTGCGACTAATTTGAAATAATGTAGTGAGTGACTGTGTATTAAAATCTTTAACATTACTTTCTTAAGTATGCCATAAGCTTTAAATGTTAATACGTACACAATAAAAGGTATAATAGTGTAATAGAAAGGCTAATATTTTAGTATCGGACCGGTGCCACATATTGATACGTCAATCCAACAATTTTTTTCACATATACTAACAGCTAGATTCGGAACAATTACCTATACGCGATACAATATTTTTTCCTTGCGGAAATCAAATCTACGGTACGCAGCGCTCAATTGCTCAATCAGTAATCAGTGCGCCAATCGTTCTGTGGATCCGAAATAGGTAACTCGGTTTAATGTGGAAAAACACGCGCGGCAAAATGCACCAAAATCACATCTATGCGCGGTGTACTTATTTAGAGTAACGCGGTTCCGCGCGGTGACGCGTTATAGTATGATTAGTACCTTAAACCTTCGAACACACGTGATTCGAGACACAATAGAAAGACAGCCCGACAGCCGGCTGTCGCTTGATCGTTGAAAGGTTAAGGTGAGCATACACGTGAGCATAACATGCGAATGCTCGACGATCTGTTCGGGGTTGTGTTCACGGCGAGCGACCATTAAAATGTATGTATATCTGTAAATAAATTTTCTACCTTGCGGTCTCTCTTACTTGAAATGTTACACTTCCAAGTCTCCTATCCTACTCTCCCACGCTTGCTCTCTGAAATGTAACACAAAAACAAAAACACGTTGGTTTCTAAAATCTAGTTTTAACAATACAGCCAATTTTAGATTTTCTAATAGGCATAGGCAAGCGAATGCTCAAGTTTATCAGCACCTGTAGGAATCAACTTCTAGAAAGCCAAATTAATAAAAAAATTAAGCTGTCTACGTACTGTCTTCAAACCTGGCAAATTATATAGATATGTACTACGAAATAATAATACCACACTGAGATATATTGCAATCTTGGGACAATGTTGGAGTTGAGAAATATCATAAGCGAGTCTGTTTATTTAGGAACTCCTTTCTGCAATTTAGTGATGTGAAAAGAGAAGAAAACAGTTGGATGAACGATATTGGCTTTTGATTTTTTACCTACAAACGACTAGAAAAAGTTATGTTTTGACTTATTAGAAGCTTAAGGGAATTACTAACTAGCTTTCTTTAAAAAAAAACACTTAGTGTTTTTCAATCTTAGATTTTCTTTTTGATATTTGGCAAATAAGCTGATTATGCTATAACTACATTGTCAGGGTGCGTCTCATAACGTATAAAATCATTTGGTCTAATTTCATTTTATTATCGTCTATAAGATATAATCAACGTGAGATATACCAACTATTGATATAATTTCTTTACATATAACATTTATTTATTCCAAAACTTCATTAGTATAACATTGTTTCATATAACGTTTATATAATCGAAAATCTATTGGTCTAACGTTTAATATGTATAATTATCTTATATGTAATCGAAAATCGTTTCATATAAATTAATGTTACCGGCCATACCCAATTTTAGGATAAAATAGTTTTGCCTGGGCTAAACTAGTTCTTCCTCGCCCCGAATTAGGGCACCCCGACTCAGAGCACTCCGACTCGGACAGGTTAGGTTAGAATTGTTTTTTTTTTTAATCACCCAGAAATAGGAGCCCCGCGATATTAAGAGCTCCTAATAATAGAGATGTTTTTGTTATATCATCTATTACTTACCCACATTGTCACGTTACGACTAATATTTTCTTTACTTACAAAATGCAATAATGACCTTTATTTCCACAGTCATATCTTATAATAAACTGTGAGAATAAAGTTCATTATTGCATTTTGAAACTAACTGGATTATTTGTCGTCTCGCGATAATGTAGTCATGGCATTAGCGGTGCTAGTCACGGCTATCTATTCACTTCTGTGATAGCAGAAATAAAAATTATTTTACGACAAATAACAGTGCAGATATTCATCAAACTTAGATGTTTTAAATAAAATAGCAATAGACATAATTTAATTTCATTTAAAAACCATGCGTTCTATTTTTCAGTTTAGATTGTTTTTCTACGGATAGAATGTTTATTTTAGTATAGAATAGTTGCCTTAAAATATTCGTACAAACAAACTGCACTGGTATTTACTGTGTACAATTTAAAAAAGTATTTGGCATACCCAAATTTTTTTTCCAATCGAATTTTTCAGGCTCTCCTTTAAATCCTGCAAAAAAAATTAACATTTAAAATTCCCTTTGAAGTCATAAAGATGTACCGTACAGTACCTAAGTAGCTCAATCGATTTTACAGACTTTAACAGAAATTCAAAGCAAAGCCAGTAAGGTATTTTTCTAGTAATTTGGATTCAATTCGCAGCAAGCAATGGCTGGCAATAAATAAACTGCAACTCCGAATGAGGTTCCAACTCTGGACATAATCCAAGTCAGTGGTGTCACTTTTTATTTAATTTATGTTTCATTGCTGTGTCTTATCCCGTATGCCTACTACACAATATTTGCTATGGAATAATGAACTTTATAATTTAAATTAAGTATATTATTCGGGTCCGTGGCTTACGCCCCTAGTGGTCGACGCACCTGTGGCCGACGCCCCCGATACGATTTTCTTTTTTTTTTTGCTTTTTCAATTAGTACAGTAAATGAGAAAAATGTTTCACCCTATTAATCAAAAATTTGCTAATCAAAAGTTATCTATCAAATAGAAGAGAGAATACATCGCCACTTAACCTTTTCTTTTTTAATTTTTAAGACTGATTATTTAAAATTACTATCTTATTTTATTACATTTGAGACTGATTACTATAATTAAGTTAAATGATTCTCTTGATTATAGGTGATAAAAACTGATTTATTAAATACAAAAAATACTAGATTTGTTATCGAGATATATAAATAAATAATGAAAAATAACTAAGATTTTAATTTTTCAAAACATACCTCTAATATAAAAGCATTTCTATGTTATAAAAATAATTACGATTTAATATTATTCATATACTTACAATCAATATAAGTACATTTAATATTTTTGTAAAACAATGTTTGTGCCTGACAGTACATTTGATCAAAAATTACTTTGAATTGAATTAATCGTATCGGGGGCGTCGGCCACAGGTGCGTCGACCACTGGGGGCGTAAGCCACGGACCCAAATACCATCGCAAATATTCGTTTCATCGTTGCGATAGAAAAATGGTAATTTACTCCTAGGTAGGCAAGGAAACTGGTCAAAAACTTAGTTTTTTAATTAGAATAAACCTTTGTGTAGATTTAAACCGATTGTTCTATTGATTTGTAATGCTTGCTTAACAGACATTTTTTTTACAAAAGGAAAACAATAAAACGAAAACTAACGACTGAAAATCTCTAAGACATTAAAGGCAAGACAATTCTGAAGTAAAAAAAGGAGCACTGTAAGATAAAATGTGTTAAAAACAAAAGACTGCTATTTTCAAAGAAAAACTATTGCCTGCACTGTCTCGAACTATTATTTTAAAGAAAATCTCCGCACCGGTTTATCTATTGCAGTTTCAATTTCTTAAGTTTGTTCTTCTCCTCAAACAATCACATAACGGTAATGTAATGTTAGATCGTCTAGAAAATGTTTCGCCTTTGCCTCCGTCTTGCTTGGTCAGACATCGTGGACCACTTGGAAATCTTTTGAGTTTTCACTAATCCAAGTTTAGTTCTTTGAGATCAGTTGTCCCTGCTTATTTTTTTCATGAAACAACATAAAAAAGCTCTCTTGCCAAGCCAATCTAAAAGAGAAATGATCTGCGAAAACACAAAGCCGAGTCCCGTCGATTAAATATATGAACCGATTAAACGGGGCACTCGCTAATGGCTTCATAACAAATGAAATTCTCACTCCGAATCCGTTTCAGGCGTGTATTTAACAACTACAATAAAATTCAAAATCAAAGCATTATTTTCACTAAACAATAAACCGCGTGCTAGTGGAATGCGCAATTGAAGTTATAAATTACAGCGTGATCATAAAATTTTAATAAATAATTCACAGTTTAATCGGAGCGTTAATTGCGACTGCCGCGTCGCACGGGTTAAATGAATTTTTCCATTTAAAATATCATCGTGTGTCGTTTTTATTAATGTGAACCTGTTTTCACTCCTTCCGGCGAATAATCTCGATTGATGGCCGCTGGTGTATAAAACATAAATAAAATTTTTAATCATCGCACCGAAAATAAAATTTGTTGTTTCGCCTGCCCGCTGTAATCGATGCAGTTGCCGATTTTGATGAGTTTGCTAGAGTGGTTCGTTATTTATCTTTTGCGATGTTGTAATTTTTTGAGGTTTGCAAATTAAATGTTGGGTACCGAATTTATACAGCTCCACATCTCAAAAGGCTAAATCTTATCGTTGTTTGTTTGTCTGACAGTTTGTCTGTTAAATAACTTTTTCTTTTCGGACAGACTGATAAGGAAAGAAAGAGAAGAAAAAAGGAAGAAGAGATTTTTTTTTAATTAAACCGATATGCCTTATTTTTTCTGAGTCAAACCTAAAGGACTGCTGCCTGGAATACCAAATTTGTACCAGGGTCATCAAAAAATCTTTTAAAATAGTTCAGTATCCCAAATTTAAAACCTGGTGCTCGAATCCGACTTGTAACTGGCCGGTTTTTTTGTTGTCATAGGTACAAATCCAAATCAAAATCCAAACCAGATACAAATCAATGTATCTCTCGAAATTTTATCAATATGCTCTATCTATACATATGTGTTACATTTCTCGCGGTATTGTTTTTGTAAACAAGATGGAGCATTATTGAATTCTGGCGTAGAATTCAATAAAGCCCGTAGTCTACATCTTGTATTGATTAGAAAATAAGTACCACTCAACTTACCGCTCTTCTTTGTTTTCATTTTCAATATTCTGGGAAAGATTTTTTGACGTCAAAAAGATAAGCTCAGTTGTATATCAAGAAATTGATTCGTGTTATTTTTAGATAGTCAGGGAATCACTTTTTCAACTTTTATTTTTAATGTAAAGTGTTTGTAGATCTTTGTTACTCTTTAACGCAAAACTATTGAACAGATTTTGTTGAAACTTTACAGTGATACAACTTGTGCATAAAAATAATACATAGTCTGCGTAACATCACGCTTACGCCCAAGGGAGGAGAACAGTAACCAAAGACATAACGTAAAAAAAAAAAAGAAAATCAACAATGAAGTCCTTGAGTAAGAACTACATTTTCCAAAAGTTACAGTTGAAACAATTTTTAGTTGCGAATAACGTTGACTTTACGACGACAATGCTTGAAAATTTTCAGCCACCTCCCAATTAATCACGCTTCACGCCGCCGAGAACATAATACGCATTCACGTGTTTATAAAACTCAACCCTGAGGTTGCCGCCGTGGTACGAACGATCTCGTACCCGCTTGTTTCACACCTGATTATCTTTCGTCCCGGTTCATTGCCTTGGATATAACACTTTAAAACCAGCGCCTTGTTAGCGTTATTATTAATTTTAGACTCGTGTGACAGGGTTGGGTCTGCCTGGCACTTCATTACTGCTGTACTTAGGTGGGTTGTAATGTATGTTAGGGTTGTTATGAGTGTGTAAGTGCTAAGTGTAATGCATGTTCATGGCTTGTGTTGACGTCTGGTTATGCTGATCCTGCTTGCAACTTGTGTTTATTTAATCAGAGGTGTAAATAATTATCATAATAGCTACTTGCCAGTTGATGGGACGATGGGAAACTGCGATTCGTGTTGCTAGTTTGATTCCTAGACGGGACAAATACTTTAATGTCTTAAAAGTATTTATTTCGAGATTTTTGGCATTTTAAGAAAATAAAACTGTAATTCATACTTCCACGCTAACTATTATCTATTAATTTTAAAAACGAATGTAACTCTGTCTGCCTGTCTGTTATTATTACAAGCCTGAACTAGCGAAGCGATAGAATAGAATAGAATAGAATCATTTATTTGCCATAAACATGTGTATACATACATACACACGATATTGTTGTAATTCGAAAAGGCCAGAGATTTGTACTATCTACAATAATTAAATTAACACAAATGTTGACTAAAATGGATTTCTGTGATACCTTGTAAAAAGAAAATAATAAAGATTTAAATCTGATACCTTGTCTTGAAAAACCCATTTCACATAACCATCTACGCCGTAAAACATAATTTCAAACAAATTACTTACGGCTACAATGCGAAATGAATTACAGCACACTGAAATAACTTATTGTATTTAGCCAACAAAACCTAATTGCCTTTTTGAATGTGACATTCGGAATGACTATAGTAAGCAAGTTTTGGACAAAATCCAAAATTACGACCGTAATAATTGCATTCCGTCGAAATGCATTCAGAGTTGAGTAAAATGTGAACATTCGACGCTTTATCTGCGCTAGTGTTGTTAGCACAATTAAAAGTTACTTGTTAAAGTCTAATTAAACAGTCAGTGTTTTGGTAAATACTAGGGGTAATTGTTAGGGTAAACGACTGTAGTTTGACAACGTTCAAAGGTTTCGTTGTTGTTTTTTAGAGTTTCATAGTTAAAAAGCAAAAAAAAAACATCACTTTATTGACCTGGGCCTTGCCTTTCGGAATGACAAGAGCCTTTTTCTCAGAAGTACGTAAAAGTATCAACTTGAAATGATCATGAAATACAAAGGTACTATAAAGTCTTGAAATAAAAACTTTCTAACTCAACGCTATTAAAATATATGGCCGTTTTATGCCGCATTTTCGACAAAAGCGAAACCTTTAGGATAACTCCGGTTGATCTAGGATCATGAAAAGCAAGAAGCAATGTCCGAAAACCTTTAATTTGTAATTCCATCACTACATTATTAAGAGCCCGCGTTGCATAAGTTTAATTTACAGTTAGCCAGCTTATTTTATCTAGTAAAAAAAAACACGTTTTTAAGTGCCTGGCTCGTTACCTGTTATCTTGTGCCAGATATCCTGCTGGCACGTGTGAAAAACGTAAAAGTAAGTGACATATACTTTATATATTTTTTGTCGAAACTATTTTAACTTTTTTCCCTCAGATCTGTTAATTTAATAAACACCAATAACCTCACCGGAATATTATATGTTACTGTTACAAATAAAATCATCTGTATTTATACGAGCCAAAGTTTCTTTATGGCGAAGGCTTAATTCTTGAGGTTTATTAGTAACTAGCTTCTGCCCGCGGCTTCGCTCGCGTTAGAAAGAGACAAAAAGTAGCCTATGTTAATCTCCATCCATTCAACTATCTCCACTTAAAAAATCACGTCAATCCGTCGCTCCGTTTTGCCGTGAAAGAAAGACAAACATACAGACAGACAGACAGACAGACACACTTTCCCATTTATAATATTAGTATGGATAGTTAAAGAGATTCTTCATCAACATCTAGACTCCATTATAAAACCAAGTTTAAATTATCATAATAATTTAATGTCAAAGGAATTCAATCTGTGTTCAAACTTTCGTAAGGTTCAGATTCATAGAAATAGTTAAAAAATGCGTTGCAAGATTTAAACCAAATAACAGGGTGAAGCAAACTTCGAAAACTGTCATACTAAGATGACTTGAGATTTGGTTTGGGGACATGTTACGTCAGGCAGCGGTTGGTATCACGGGAATTCTGTTATTCCCCTTTCCTTCTCTTACGTTTGGTCGTCAGGAAATTGGTATTTGACAGCAACCTTTGAGAATACCTTTACTTTAATTTATTGAAGACTGTAACTTTTACTGACTGCAAGATTTTATTGGTAAGTAACGCAAAATAACATGTCTATCAATCTTATTTTATGGTAAAAAAATATGTTCTGACTTTACAATGATTTCTTTGAAAATAAACAGTTTTTATGCAGACGAGTAGTGTCTTCTCCTGCATTATAAGTAACGTTTATTTATCACAGCTATACACATCGGTGAAGGAATATGGAAGGACAAATACATCAGTCTAAATAGCCAGGCCTTCTACAAGTAAAATTTTTGTCTAGCAGTGGAAAGGCTTTTAGTGCAGAATTAAATTCTTTCAAATAATTGTAAGGTAATTTTATTATTTCATAATGTCAGCCAATAGCTGTTTCACTTACTCATATAACCCTTTAAATAGATATATATCATATATCTCAAAATCATTGAATGATATTATATATCATCATTCAATTATTTTGAGTTTAACTCTGTACTCGAAATATCAATTTAGTTCAAACCTCAAGATCGAAGTATTCAATTCGAATCAGATATCTAAAAAGCTCTAAATTCGCAAAGCAATACAATCTAATAGCTAACGCTGCACTACTGAAAGCAAACACCAAATTGCTCGCTAACTTGAGATTACATGCCGTGTCGCTGGAACAACCACCCCTCCCCTCCCATTCCCCCCCTGGAACCGTTCTCGCGTTACTAAAGCTACAGAAAAACTAACGAAACTTGCTCGATTCGGCCTGGTCTTGGCTTGTAATGTTTATCTTTAAAAGATGTTGGCTTTTTCGGCTTTTTTCCTGGAATATGTACGCTAAATTGTCATTGCGTCAGTGTGCTTCTGATTGGGGCGAGCGGTTTTGCTGCTATTAGTTTTCATAGTCAGGGCCTGAACACTTACACTACAAAATTGACCTTGACGTCATAGCTATTCTGCTAAAATATATTCTTATCGTATGCAATTTGGCCCTTACATAAGTAATTGTCTCCACTTCAAATCATCAAGTTCAATACCCCGAGTATTCATAAATAAAATTAAAACTCATTCAGTAAATTTATTAAATATTTCCCTTTCAGTTCTACGGTGAATGAATTTAAGCAAAGCATTTTGTTCCCGGGCGAGATGCACTCTAAGAATTTTTCAAGTAATTTGGATTCTATTCACAACAAGCGGGCTAGCGTCGAATGGCACGGCGCGCCAAATGAACCGGCTCGCCTGCATTATGCCGACAGCGCACCTTATTGAATGTTCCCTGGGAGAGCTTGAACTTGGCCTAAGGTTATTTAGATAATAATATATTAATTAATCTATGACAAATGAATTTATATTGTATTTTTAATCTATTACCAATGATTTTTTATTATATTTGTTACCCTTGTGAGTTAATGAATTTCAATCCGTGGTGCTAGGCAGTCTGGGCTTCTCCCAATTACAATCGCCGCTTTGTGCCTATTGGCCTAGTTTTGTTCTGTCTCCTGCTTGATATAGATGGATTTTTTTTTACTCCTCCGCTGTTCTTTCTGATTAACTTTCTTGAATCGTTTCTTCAGGTGGACTCCACTGTTAACTCTGGCTTTCAGGAGTTGCAGTAGTTGGGAATAGTATGGCGGGATGTCCCATTAAAAAAATGACAGCTTTAAATGGTCGACCATGTGGATAACGATACATTTACTGTCTTAAGATCTGTGTACGCATTCCCAGTTATATTATAGTGCAGCTGACAGCTCACTAGAAATGGGCATCTCGTAGGGGCAACTTCTTAATAACTAATATTGATCAGAAGACGGAGAGTGTCTCGCATAGTGATGTTCGCGTAACTCCACAAAAGACCGGTCGGCTAAGTGAAGCATAGGGGAAGAGGTCGATATTTTGATGATTTGGATGTGTTTATACACATACAAGCCCCACTTTCAGCCGCATCCTTTGTTACTACTCCGCTTTCGCAGGTCATAGCGTGATGTGGCCAATAACCTTCCTCGATTAATGGGCTATCCAACACAAAGACTTTTTCAATTCGAATCAGGACTTCCTTCTTACTATCATTGACAGTGAAATTAGCGCGTTCAACCAATCAAACAATAAAACATACAATCAAACAAACTCATTGACTTTATAATATTAGTATAGATTACGTATCGCGCAGCATATATACTAACTGCTGCCGGAATGTTACTAAGTGCTATCTTATATTTTATTTACCAAAAAACAAAAAAAAACTTAAGCCTGATTCGAAGGTAACCACTTATTTTATTAAAATGCAGTTTATTTTCCACTCGATGTTAAAAATGGAAATAAAATCTGATTATTTATACCACACCTTGTTGCAACGGAAATATACGAAACAACATTGTTGATATTTTATTCTTCCAGACTTTTCGTCTATAACATTTTTAATAAAATAAGAAGTTTTACGGGCGCCGATAAAGTGGGCACAACTTCCACGGGTCATGTTACCGTAACGATAACTGTAGAGGTTAATCTACTTCAAATCGAACGTGTTAAGTTCTAACAAGGCTCCTAATTAATTTCCAATAGTAATTAAAAGAATAAATGTAAAATATAAAAGCTGTGGTAGTAATAAAAATATACACGGAATAACTTCATTGGGTTCTTCACGTTTCACGATTTTTCGTTGAACATAAAGAGCTCTTTATAAATATTTATGAATTATTATTTTTCATAGAACTATTTATCACTTTTATGTATTTCCAGATTCAGCTATATTTCATGTATTGTTGTGTCAGTGGTGTTAATAAAAATAATGTACTCTAGCTTGTATTATGGTCACTTTTAATGGAGACTAGCCAAGTACTCAGGAGGTTGCATATTACAGTCCATATGAGTGAGTGCGTAAAAAATAAGTGGGGTGATCATCATCCCGTTTTGCTTGGGTTAGGGATTATTTGGCCCAATGTGAAACTGGGCCCAGTACCAACTACTTCTTTTAAAATTTGGTGATAATAACCTGGGTCGACATCTATCTGGATTTCAATCAAGTCAGGATGGCTTAAAATGGCACCAGTTAACCAACTTCTTTACTTCAGCTGAATATCAGAATTCTACGTAAAGCGACTGCCTATCAGACCTCCACAACCCAGTTACGGGCCCTTGGTTAGACTTTCGCGCTTCTGACTACCCGCAACGACTGTCAAAGTTGTACGAATGACAACCGAGACCAACGGCTTTACGTGCTTTCTAAGGCACGGGATATCAGTGATGTCTAAGGTAAACTTTAAAAAGTACATATGAATAGATAACTCACATTGTTACTTTCCGGGGTTCAAACTCACAACATTTTATGCGAAAAGCGGGTGCCTTTACCACTAGACCTTCACGCCATCACGTTATCTATACAACAACTTCTATACTTTGGAATGCTATTGAGAAATTCCTAAAGAAACAAAAAACAAATATACGCGTGCTCCTGACTACTGGTCCACAGTCAGTACTAAAATTACATATAATAATGTCCATGAAGTCCGAACCGATGTCTAGAACGGATTTTATTGCTAAGAGATCAGAATTCCTTGTGGAAAAAGTACGTGATCGTAGATATGTATTGATTCTGTCTAGTTTGATGTGAAGGCATTCTGTACATTCATCGCATTGTCATCGCGCTTCAGAACGATGTCGTCTGGAGTCGTTTAACCAATGTCTTCTGCAATGTTCATTAATAAAAACGATATAACTGTTGTACACTAGTATTATTTTTGTCTAATCATACCTTCATTTTTAAGATTACGTTGGTATTACTTCTTTATTAATAAAGAGCATCATGTAATCTTTGCAATATTGAAGAAGATTTTGAATTTTTGTTTCGTATACTTATTGTCAAATATTTCCGTCGGAATGGTCTAACTGTCTGATGGGTCATTCTACTGGACTGAATCTTTCTACCGCATTAGGGCTAAATACTTACAGATGCTTACAAGTATGCCTTATTAACCTATCCCGTATCATCCATAGCCAGTCTACCCGGATGCAACTAAATACCAGTATAACATTATTAGCATACTATAACATACTTAATCTTTAAAAACACAGAAATTTGTAAACTGGTGAATGGCCTTTGTTTTCTAAACGCTACAGCAGTAGATAACAACAATCGTGAAGACCGTGACTCCTCTATAATCTCGCAAATTCTGATAGAATTATAACAATAATTTAACGCGTAGATTTAATTTCACCGCTGGCAGCAGATCACAAACATATTCAAGAATTAGTCACAACCAATAAATTTGGGTTATAAAACGGCAATGTAACGTGTACACA
Source organism: Athetis lepigone (assembly GCA_033675125.1). NCBI lineage: Eukaryota > Metazoa > Arthropoda > Insecta > Lepidoptera > Noctuidae > Athetis > Athetis lepigone. Next base: position 13,009,110 of record CM066236.1, read on the forward strand.
GAAAACATTACAAAGCGATTTATTTCGGGTGCCAACCGATTATATAAACAAACACCGCGGTTACCCAACTGTTATAAATAAATACTAAACAACGTAAAAGTAGGGAATAATTGTTAGCAAAGCGGCGACAAAATGCAAAAATCCCCACCAGTATTGCTGGAATAAATGTAAACAATCTGTATGCAAATCACGCGGGAATGTCGCATGCGCACGATAATGTCACGTCGCCGCGTCGCGGGTTTTCGGCGGTTCCGTACGTCCTTTTTTGCTGCCAACGATTCCGGATTCTTTTGTTTATCTTTAAACGTTTCTGTGCGAACATTAAATTTGACCTTTCTCAAGTTCGAAACGGTAAAGGAATTTTATTTCTGCGCACCGTGTTTCAACGAATTCTCGGCCTGCGAGATAAGGGTGACTTCGGAATGTTTATTCCTTTCAAGGGCAGGTTAACCTCCTGGGAATGTAGGTTACTCGGACTATAAAGATTATCAATCAAATATTTGTAGTTTAAACCCACAAATACGGGATAAACCTACACTGATGTACTAAGCTTTTACGTTTTATCTGCCAAATAAAATATGTTTTATAGCAACCGTTTCGATAAAATGATCGTTCCAAAAACCTATACCACTGATGAGCAAAAAAGAAACCTACACGGAATTTATTTGTCAAGTAATATTTCTTTGTAGGAAAAACCCGGATAATCGTTAATGCTCTGCCTCGGGCGAAATCCCTTGTATAGATTGCGGTATCACCATAAATAACTGCCTAACTGTTTTTATGGAGGAGAAAATTACTCTTTTCACTCACTGCCTTTATGTACAGTGAATTTTTGTTTACGACCCCCAAGTATTATGGATTGACGTGCTGTAAATCTTGCCGCATAAGATAAAGATAGTTGTATACGAGTGGGTGTGTTTGATAAGTTGTGGCAAATTGATTGTATTATGTGAAATCATGGCTGGTGTATGCTTTATGGGGAGGACTAGGGAAGTGAATATTTTGGAAACAGTCTACTGTTATTACCAAAGTCTTACTCAAACCTTCGAACACGCGTGGTTTGAGACACAATAGACAGACCATAGCAGCCCGACAGCCGGCTGTCGCTTGGTCGTTGAAAGGTTAATTCACAATATTTTTATTTCAGAGTAGCTCTGCCCTTATTTCATGCAAATCAATCCGAAGTGGCAAAGACGAGTAAGAATTGTTGACGATCCCCTACCCACAAGGGATATCGAACCCTTAAGCCTCAAGAGGAGCCTCGCTTCTATCTGTGTGTGTGTGCTTCAGCTTGTGTATCGGACTGTGTTCTGAGGAACTGTTTGAGATGATTCCTTATGCCACATTTTTAAATAACACTCCAGACTAAGAGCATTCTCACATTATGCAACCGGATTAATGTTGCAGATTAAGAGAGGAACTTTGGAGACGTTCGGATTTTGAAATGAGTTCCCTGCAGTGATTTTCCCTAAGGACTATAATTATACAGCAGGCGTGTGTGATACTTATCATTTCTTTCAAGCACACGGGGCTTTAGTATAAAAAAAAATCTTTCTTACCTTTTCAGTTGTTTTTTTGGGCAGTATTAAGACGAAAAGAACAAAGAAAAAATCAAATTAGTAGTCACCGAAGTCAGCCAACCAGAAAGGCGCAACTAGTTCCTCGTTCCGAACAGTAGACTTCTTAGAGAAGTGTGAGCACAGAGAAGTATGAGCGTGGACAGTTTTCTTTATTCACCAAATTGTCACCATTTACGATAAGTAAATTCATACAATATTTTGGTCCCAGTATCTTAGTTTCTCAAAGGTTCAACTAATACCGACAAGTTTTCCTTAACACAGCTATGTGCCTATATCTACGATCCCCACCTTTTCCGGGTCCAAGTTGTCAGGCCGCCTTAAGCCTCTGTTGTGGGCAATGTCATTACAAGTGACGTCATTCGGGACTTACCGCTTGATGTGTCTCCCAAAGTGAGTGGATCAGGTGGTATAAATCAATGTTCGTCTTAATAGATCAACTGTGGGCTTTTGGGTTAAGCGGCTATGTTTAACAGATGCTTAATTGAATTTGATGAAACTGAGAGGCAATTTGATTAAGGTTGTGGACAATTTATATTATATTTTTTTAGTCTTCGTTTCAGTCTGTTGAAAATATCTTTGAGAATGTTTACTATTGATCTATTAAAAGTCTCTATTTCGTGGAAAAAAAATAATGTTTAGATTTTGTGTGAAAAAATTGTTTGCCTGCCTAGCGAAATATCAAAATTGATTCATCAGACTTTTGTTAGCTCTGAAAGTTTGAGAAAAGTAACAAGACAATGAAAATGTCTAGACATTAATTACCGCTGGGATGATGACTTTTTGAAGAACAATTATTAAGTAGTGTTGCCATTTTCTTGTTCCTAAAAACAAAAGATAATTGTAGGTACCAATGTGTGTTGTTGCTTGAAAATAAAGAGTCCTTGGATTCGGAGTCAAGTACTCCGATATTTATTTATGACTAGCTTCTGCCTGAGACTTTGACCTTGTTGTAAGTCTAGTACACATAAAAATAGACCTGTGGCGAGTTTACACATACTTATTTTCGTGACGAATTAACTTTGTGACGAATATACAATAACCCAATCATAGCCGATAGAGCTTTAGGCTAAGGTTTACTTAGCTCCTTTTAAACTAAAAAAATTCGTAATCGGACTAGTAGATCTGCAGATCAGCACGTTCAAACAAACACAAGTAGTGTTCTACTATTAACGTAGATGAATTTTGTAATAAACAACCACATAAAATAGTAAGCATTTAATATCTCTGTTGTTATCGTTAATATCTGTGTTATATTTTGACGTATTAGCACATAATTTTTTAGGGTTCCGTACCTAAAAAGGTAAAAACGGAACCTTTATAGGATCACTTTGTTTTCCGTCCGTCCGTCCGTCTGTCACGACCCTTTTTCTCAAAATCGCGTCGCGACATCAAGCTGAAATTAATATTACATACTCAGGTCCGCTACTTCTCAAAGCAGTGAAAAAATCAAGTTTCTAAATCAACGCAATAAAAAGATACGGCGGTTTATATTGCATATTTGGACATTTGCAAGGAAATCAAAACCTATAGGGTACTTCCCATTGACCTATAATCATGAAATTTGGCAAGAAGCAAGGTCATGTAGCACAAGTAAAGGGAAAACTCCGAAAACCGTAAATTTGTAGTAATTTTATAAAAAAAAAATAACGAAGCCCTCGTTGCGCGAGTCCAACTCGCACTTGACCGGTTTTTTATTTTTAAAGGAGTTTGATACTGTTAGTTCAATTATAATATCAATTCGGAAAAAAATTAACGAATTCATAATTTAAGCTGTCTTTTGCTTCGAATAATATCAGAAAAATAAAGTAAAATTGCATTTGAACAAAACTTTGAACAAACTAAAGTACTTACAACCAAACTTGAATCAAACAACTATCAAAGGTACTTACTGCACTAAGCGAATGCGGGCTTGCACTCTATCCGAATTGTACAGAGTTGCAAACCAACCAATATTTAATGCTATGGGATGCTGGAAACCAATCAAAATCAATAACTACTTCGTATGTATGTGCGTAATTTTCTCAAGCTGGGTTATGGGGATAACATGAAGTTACTCCGATTGGTTTCCGATAGTTTTGATTTTAATATAAGCATCCAGTATTCAGCCGGGAAATGGAAGTTGATGAAATTTTAATTTTGTTTTGAATATATCAAGAACATTCGATAGAATTGGACTAGTTTGGGAGGGGGGGGGGGTATTCTGTGTCCTACGATAAGGAGGCACTTATATTTTCCGATGATAATAATGTTACTATAATTAATTCTCTATTGTCCAAGGACTTTTCAGTAACAAGCCGGAGCTTGGAATTTGAAGGGTTAGTGCTCCCGTGCCTCGGAGACCACCTAAACCTGTTGGATCCGGTTGTCATTCGTAGAATTTGACAGACGTTACGGGTAATCGGATATGTGACAGCCAAGCCAATTTTGCAAAGAAATATGGTGTTGCCCGGTAATTGGGTTTTGCAGTCTGTAAGGTAGTTGCTGCATGTAAAATACTGGTCTTTAAATGCATCAGTTAAGACTGGAAGTTGATGCAAATTTTGTTATTTTAGAAAAAGCTACGCAGATGATGAATTTGCGCTGTTTTATGCAGCTGTGAAAACAAAATTTGTCGTGCATTACTTTGGGTGTTCCCATAAATTGTAATTTTCCGACCAAATAATAAAAAACGCGTATCCCAGCAATAATTTCTGCTCAATATAATGTGGTTAATGTGTTGTGGTGTAGTTTAGTGGCACTTTGCGTGGCTGGTTTTTTTACACCTCGTATTTAATCCCTCCCAGCTTTGTGGCAATAATAAAGGTTTTCTAATTTTCCTGTCATGCAATTGTTGTGCCACTTAATTTAGTAATTTTACCACTGGTCGTGCCTTTTGTATGAGAAGAGCTTTTATCTTCTCATACAAAGAAGGCATTAATCACCACGGTTGCTCAAGACGACTGGCAATTTCGCACTTGAATAAAAAAGTGCATTTGAATTGAAAAAGTCACATTTGGCACTTGCTTGCATGAAAGACGGTCGCATGTCCACTTCACGACAGTTCATAATAAAATGAAATATAAACTCATAAAACAGTAACACAGTTTCTAACTCAGAAGTGTTTACAGTCTTCTACGATCACTTAGTATTAGGTCCATGTGTAGGGATTATGCGCTGAGTGGCTGGTCTATAGACGGGATTAGAGCGAACTGATAGACATGTGGGCTATCGGCTCGTACGTATCTAGAGTTTGATGGCTCTGTGGTCGAACATGGGCGGTAGTTAGAATCAGTGGCAAAGCTTAAGTGAAAGATGATACGGTAAACCAATACCAAGCTCGTATGATTTCATTATTGAACTAACTGTCTCCTGTGGTTTCGTCTGCTTGTTTGGGTACTGCTCCTTTCAGTTATGTGGCGTATACTTTTCTGAAAAATCTGACTATTATTAGCGAGATTTAGTCAAAAGTAATTTGATCCAGTCTTTACCAAGTGCTGAAGATCCTATTACCGCTTTTTACATCGTAAATAATTAACTAATTAATAAATAGACCATTGTATATTTTATGTAAATTAAATAACTTGAATCCTTACAATTAACAAAACAATATTTTTTTATAGCCCACCAAACTTAGCTAAAAATTAATTTCTTTTTTAAAACAACACCACAAAATAATTACGAACACATAATTCAATACCGAATTAGCTTTCGAAATTCCTGCTCAAACTCAACAGCCTCAAGCGCTCAAGAGCCAAATAATATCTCTATCTAACCAACACAAAGGCAGGTTTTAGGTAACACCATTCCTGATTATAAAAAGATACGGAAGAAATATTGAAAGGGGAAATGAGAGACGTTTCAGCTTCACTTAATGAAGTCTTTCGTGCGTTTATAAGTACAATATAATTTGTGTTAAATGGAGCAAATTCGCCTGATCATAATGGCGTGCTGTTTGACTCACAACACTTCAATATTGAGTGGAGTGGTGTTGAAGTGTGAAGGATGTATTCAGGCGGTTAAACGTTGTACGCGAAACCGCGTCTTATGTACTGATGTTTCAAATAGGGAGTTTATTAATTTGGCAATTTTGATAGATACTGATTTTGTAATATTGTTTTAAATGGGTGGAAAAAGAGTAGTAGAGGCCTTATTGTACGAGCTTATCTGGGAAGTACTGCCATTACCTACATATTTTTTCCACTTACATATTTATGCCGTGAAGCAACATTGCTGAGATCTGATTTGAAGGGTATGGATGCCGGGTACATATGGGACTTATCATATTTGTCTCTGGAATGGAACGTATTTACGAGATCTCTAGTATTTCAGGTAGACTGTGAGCTTATTTTTCTTTTATCAAAAAAAGATGATATACTCCAATAAGTACAAACAACGAAGCTAGACGAGTGATTATTTTTTCCACAATCCGTTTTAAGTTGTAGGTGTATGCTGTGGTCCCAACATACTACTGATAATAATTGATTAATATCGGTGACGTACGAGACAACGAACGGTCCCGAAAACCCAACAAATATAATAATTCATTTCAAGGTACCGTTCGGGACCGTGGTGCCGGTCCCGAAAGCCTCCCGACCAGAAAGTCAAGGATTAATTGAAAACAAATGTGGGCCGGTATATACTTTGCAAGCACTTGAAACATACACGAAAAATAGAATCCCAGGATAAGCGTTTGTTAACCGGACAGAATTCTACGATTAGGGGAACTAATTATATTATCAACTAGCGCACCCAACAGATGTTGACCTGTCCGAACGTTAGGATAAAATAAATTTAGAAGACGATCCCAATTGTCAGTCAGTTAATCCAACAAAAGAGAAAGTCTCAATAATAACCGTACTTTTATTTGCATTGTTTTTCTTACTGATGGACTTCATCATAATCATTACAGAAAAAAATCTCATTGCACATGCATTCCTCCTGTTCTTGCTTTCAGCAAATTTTAGCAGCCTTCGTTAATATCATCCGTTCTTTTTATAGACCTATAAAGCAGCTGCAGCGGGTTAAGACCAGGGGTCCTAATATATTTCGTCGTTTATTCAAGAAAAAACTGCTGTCACGGTAGCCTATATTGAAGTAGACGAAAAATCTAACAAGGTCAATTGCATAAAGTGATTCAAGCTACGATCAATTTCAACGTTAGGAGTAGTCAACAAAATGCAAGAGATTGTATGCGTTGAATTGCCCTTCTACCATGTATCCAGACTTCTGCAGTCTGGCGTACAATCTTTCAAATCTAGGCAACGCCCAGTGGTAACCCATTTGTAAGTAATAGTGTTTGTACTCTCTTAAGAAATTTTCTGTCTTCCTCTGTCGTTACACTCAAAAGTAATTGCTCAAACGCGAACCGGTAAGATTGCACATAACTATCTGTAATCGGGCCATTACAATGCACTTTGGCTCCTCAGAGCATATTTGTGGGCCCCATTATCCGTTACCGACCGCAAATTGAATCTGTTAACGTTTGAAGTTTAGGTACTCAGGAAATGTCTTTGGTAATTGTGGAATTTTGGGAACCATTTGAAAGTTGTTGTATTGCTTTAATTATATGCGTTAATGGGTTATGATCCTTGTTAAGGAGTAGCGGAGGTACCAATTTCGGATCAACGTCATTGTAATTGTGGATGTATTGATCTAAAGAATGATTGCACCTTTTCTTCCCTTTACCATTTTAAGGTTTATCAATCGGTGAAGGAAGGAAAACTGAGCTAATAGTGAAGTCCAAACTCGTCAATACGTCTTATGCAATCGTGGTGATCAATGCTCGTGGCCTTTGTCCTGTTCCTGTTTAAATACTGATTCAAGATATTTGTTTAGGGTTTCGTACCTTAAGTGGAAAAATAACCAGAAGAAGCAGTAAGATTTTTTCATTCACAAAATAAAGCCTTGTTTTTTGTATTTATGAAAATTATATTGTAAATCAATTTTCATAAACACGACATAGTATGTGATTTCAAACTCTGTAAAAATTCTACCTACGTCTTATCCTCACATTATTTTGGTGGCGAAAATACTTTACCACGTACATCACATAACTTCAGCAACATAACGTAGCCATTTCTCTCAGTAAGTTGACAGGCCAGCGAATAAACAATAAAACATATTTGTCCGTACCTACCCTCATTTTTTATACCGAGTGGTGGGTGGCGTGCCAAAAATCTAGAACTAATCTCTTATGGTCAGTGAGTTGTTTGTACAACCTCTATTTTTTATGCTCATTGAACCTTCGAACACACGTGATTCGAGATACAATAGAAAGATAATTGCAGCGCGACAGCCGGCTGTCGCTTGGTCGTTGAAAGGTTGTGCTCAATATTTTTATCTCATTTGCTGACTATCAGCTTGAGCGCTCACGTCTCACCTAGGGCTCAAGCCTGCTAAATGCAATACGGTATTTTACACCATTATCAATTGACGTACTTTTTAAGACGATTCTCCCGTTTGTTATGTATAGAAATGACACTGACATCGCTAAGTAAACAACTCAGTTGCCTAATTATTTATTGATTGCAAAGCATCTATTTATCCAATTTTACAGTAAATTGAAAATGAACTAGATTTTTGGGGCTTAAATTAGGAGAGATTTTACAAAAATTACGTCTTAAATTTATTATTAATTGTTGTAAAATACCCAATTGTGGTTCAATGATCAATTTTTCACGTGTTACATCAATTTTAGACACATTTTCCAAACAAAATCAGTCAAAGTTGTCAAATATCCAGTCAATGACTGGTCATTAAGAGACGATTACAATAGCAGACCTGAGTCCCTGATGTTAAGTCGCAATTACACTGGTTAGTTATCCCGTATTAGGGTGCACGAAAGACATTACTCGAATTCGCGCGCTTGATGCAATACCTATCGCTTCTTCGGAGAGCAACACTACTCACATTGTACCGAGAGGAGAAGTATTGCTTGACAGTTGAAAGAGTTCGGCGTCTGGTAACCAAACGCAAGCTGTTCGAATAAAGGCGTACCCGGTTCCGTTCATTTACACTTAGTCGTTTGTCCGAATTCCATAGACAGTTGAATACGAGGTAACGACCGGGTGTAATTGCAGCTTTAGGCAGTCAACGCCACCAGGTTGCCATCCCAGAGATATCGCATAATATATGCCCACTACTGCCTACTTTTACTGCCTCACCTTCACCATTCAGACCGGACCAGAGCAACACTGCTATACGGCAAAAATAGGTACGGATACTAGTAAATACCACTAATATTGCAGGCGCCACCTATTTCAATTCGATAATTTAATCAATTACAATACAATAAGTGTTTATAGTACACAACGCAAATTACACAATTGCATAGAAGCCCTACGTCCTGAACTAGGTTATTAGCCTGCAAGTTGCAAGAAAAAAATGTTGCTTACAGTGATATTTGATTAAGTAAAGCCAATAATTAAAATTGCTTTGTAATAACATTGCAATTTTGATTATTTTCACAATAACAAAAATTGTGAAATTACGGAACTTATTATATATTTACAACATTTAACTGTAACAATCTCTGCTATCCTGTACCTTTAATTTTACGAATCTGATTGAAACTGTTTTCATCAATGGATGGTGATACAAGCGAAAGATTTGTATGTTTTTAATACATGCATTTTATAGTAGAGAAAAGCCAAGATTTTAAACGATGATTCCTATGCAAAGCCGAGGCGCGTTCCTAGTATGGATTAATAAATAGAATATAAGTATTTTGAAAAAGACTTCAGTTTTTAAACTCAGTTAATCATTTTTGTCTGCGGATTAAAATTGCAAAAGCTTAATCTCGATAATGTTGCTTTTCAATTAAATTAAAATCTCGACGCAGCATTAATTTTCACGGGTTTATTACTATAACTCGATTATTGGTGTTATTCATAATGAGTCCATGTTTTACATACAAAATAATGATGATAACTTTAATTTTTATACAGGAATAAAAAGTGAATAATATTTCCACTTTACTCTGCTATTTTAGCATAGCGACATCACTCATAACTTACATGCCTGAAAGGTATATTTCACTATTACCTTGTTAATTACGAAAGAAAACTTAAGCCCGATTGTGTAGTAAATCTTACACGTTCACGTTGTTCCCTAGACGCCACGTACTATTTACGTAAACAGATGTATATTGTATATAGCCGGTTCCCCGTATAACTAATATTATCTATAATATACAGGGGATCTGGTACACTTGCGTGAAAGACATTTCCGCGAAAGACACTTGCGCGCGGCCGTTTGGGCGAATGGACACATGCGCGAATGGACGTTTGCGCCCATAGACATTTCCGCGAATGGACACTTGCGCGAACTTTTTTTCAAAGGACATTGGGCAAATTTAAAAATATTATGTAAGGGGTACCAATATTTTTTTATTTACTTACCGCCTTACTAATAAACGCTGCATAAAGTTGTGACATGTTTATACGTCAAAAAATGTATGGTTACACAGGCTTTATTCATTGCATAACTTTACACAGTGATTATTAGTAAGGGCATTAGTGTTTATTATATGGCGTCCACATATCTACCTAGGGGGGGTAAGTCGTTTTCAAAAGCAAGATGGCGGCCATGATATTTTTCACAAAATACGTCATGGGTGTCGATTTCATGGTTTTTTGGGGTGCTAAGGTCAAAAATGGGGTCGATTTGAGAACCCAAGATGGTGGTAGTGACGTTTCTCACAAAATGCATCATGGGTGTCGTTTTCATGGTTTTTTTGTTGTGCTAAGGTCAATAATGAGGTCAATTTGAGAATCCAAGATTGCGGTCGTGACCTTTCTCACAATAGGCTACATGGGAGTCGTTTTCATGGTTTTTTGAAGTGCTAAGGTCAAAAATGAGGTCGATTTGAGAATCCAAGATGACGGTCGTGACCTTTCTCACAATAGGTGTCATGGGTGTCGTTTTCATGGTTTTTTGGGGTGCTAAGGCCAAAAATGGGGTCGAAAAAATCTAAAAAAACTATATTTTTGGCTTCGGTATCGATTGTAGATCACGCCCCAAGTATTCTTTTCAAAAATTATTCAATGTACTGTTTTGTCTTTCCCACGATTTTATTATATGTATAGATGACTTTCCCATCTCTTCCCAATTTAAAAAAAAAATACTGTTATCTTTGTTAAAATTTACGAACATGAGAACTCTATTTTTTAAGCTCGCGTTATTAGTTAACGTCGCATTAGATTGATCGAGATTGAACGTTACTCGAACAGTCTTGTAAACTGACAGATTTTCTTACATACAATATTCGGTTCTAATTTCTTTACGAAATTATATCAAAATTGATAGCAAGCCTGCAAATGGCAAAGTTATTTTTAATATTAAATAAAAAGGCTGAAGTGGTTTAATTTTACAAATACCTACTGAATAAGTCTGCCTTTTATAATGTATGGACCTTCGCCCGCCTTCTTTAATATTAAGGACTTGTTTCGTATTAAATTATGTTTTAAATTCAGGGACGTTTTAGTAAAGGAACAGAGAAACCGAATATATCTCGCAACTTCAATGTTGTTTTATGTTGGAGGTGTCGTTTACACTGCGACGAGATAGTCGTCGTTTCTTGTTTTGTTTGTATACAATCTCTATGAGTTTAGAACTTAGCAATTTTCAACAACATCGAACAATTCACGGCAAACATGGTTGACTGGTAGAAAATGCTTTGTACCTTTGTGCATAAAGTGCAAATAAATACACTTTTGATCAGTCGCTTTCTGACGTCTCTACAGATAGAAAATTGTGCTGTTAGGTGAATATAAGCATAACAAAATGAAAACAATGCAATGAACTGGTAATGCATTCTAAAAATAACTACGTATCAATATGCATTTCAACGTTTTATACATAAATATCAGAGCGTGTGCCAATTCTTAAATAGACGTCAAAGACTTTAGAATAATTTTAAATGACTTGTGGTTTATATTCCCTTTGATGAAAATGAAGTCCGTACGTACTTCTTGAACTTATTCGATTAGATTGAGTCCCTAGGGAGAAATGCCTATTCAGCGCAAAAACTTTGAAATAGGTATCAAGTTTTTAAATAAAAGTGTCTCGTTTTATAGACTCTTGATAAATTTGCTATGTCAGCGAATTACGATCAAATTATATAACACTTTTCTTTTTGGTGATCAAAAAGTCTAAACTTAGGCTACAAATTATTACTAGGGTGGCAACGTTATAATCCCTCACAACCTGTCCATTGTTGCGTAAAATTGACTATTTTAAACACTTCATCACTCTATAAATAGTCACAAAGGAGATGAGTAGGAGGCGCCCGTATGCCGTTAATGAGGCTTGATGCCCATCCAGGACAGGATAGCACGACACCTCCCGCGACTAATGAAACGAAAAATTATGGTCGTCCGACTGTGTTGACCTCTTTCGCACCCCTACCTCTGCTCATCCACTATAAATAACCGCTTGCGCTTATCTCTATAATGTACCTACGCATTTTTTCGTCATTTCGCGAGTTTTATGAGCAATATTTTTTATTGCCAGCAAAAATTATATAGCTGCAATAATACATGGGCAACGTTTCAAGTTAAAAGTTAGTATGTCTATAGGTGGTAATTGTTTTTATGTTTATCGTGTGGGGAATACGATGTTTGTGTTTCTGGAGCTCTTGTTTGGGTATCGGAAATGTATTATGGAAATGAACTCCTCGACAAGTGAATGCGTTCATGTGTTGTGTGTTTTTTTTTCTTCCTGTAGGCTTATTTCAACCGTGTAGAATATTTACTTTAGTTTTTCTCTTTATTTTCAGGATTTTGAGAAAAGCTTTATATCCCCAGTATACCACAGTTATTTTTTTTATAACGAAAAAGTATATTAAATTGTTTAGGAGTATAGTAAGTTGAAAACGGTCTTACTTGAATTTCCCAGGAACGTATTTTTGAAAACGGTGGTCTCGAGGTGAACGCTTGTGGCTGTTGCGACGGACGCCGCAAGAGCCACACGCGTTCATCTCTTTATTTCACATAATATCGGCAAAAATTACTAAAGACGGGTTCCAAAATTGCTCGCTCTACATTCTAAATTTGGTGTTCTTTCAAGCTATATTTGGCTCAAACCTAACTATAACTATGCCTAGCGTTCTGGCATTGGGATAGACAGACTGACATTCGGATCCGTAAGGGTTTCTGTTTAGTACATAATATTAAAATGAGGGTTGGGGAAAATCAAGTCGAAGTCAAACATATTTTGTATGACACATTATTTAAAAAAGTGTCGTGGAAGCCAGGCCACCTTTCATTTTTTGTTGTAGTGTGGTTGCGGATCCGTTACTAGGTAAGTACTATTCTGTTTTTTGAAAAACATCTCACAAAAGTACTCCGCCGTAGTGTGTAAAATTAAATTTACTGAAAGAAGACCTTGTGAATCAACTGAAAAAAAAAAACGTTTATAATGATTGAGCTTACATAGTTTTGATTGTGTGAAAAGCTACTGTCATATATGCTAATCACAATATTAAACACATTTAAGTAATGAATCGTGAGCCCTATTCTTACTTCACACGTTAAAACTGCCAATAGTATAGAAATTGCAATAATAAATCACACAGTACTAATTTACTACACAATGCAAATTACATTTGCAAGTCCATCGACCCCTGTATGTAGGCAGATGTTATTTATACAGACTTTAGTCGTGCATTTGACAAGGTTGACCACAAAATTTTCTTCTTGTAAATAAACTTGAATACCATGGTTTATTTGACAAACTGCTACGACGCAAATTGTCGTGTTTGACTGACAGAAAGCATATAATAGTGGTAAAAAGACATAGATTTTCACTCTAAACTGTCACTTCTGGGGTACCATAAGGATCACTTTTGGGTCCCATTATTTTTCTGATTTTTGTCAAAGACCTTGTAAATACTATAAGGCAACATATCTGTAAGAAAATAAAGTATCATAAGGATGTGGTTAAACTTTATGAAGATTTGGGTTATATTTTTAATGGCTATCTACTAAGAAACCAGAACACGAGCAAAATTCTGTTATTGTGACCTAGTTACTATTAATAAACTTAGACCGTTTTATCCTGTTTACAAAAGCCGTAGGGCTTTTTTAACAGGATGTTGAGAATATACAATGTAATTAGTAGACATTTTAATGATATTGACATTACAAATTCCTCTCTCTCTCTTTGGTTTAGAGGTACGAGGAACAGTTCGGAAACTTTCTCATCCTCCATTAAAAAAGGAAGAACCTGTGACCAGACTAAAGAGAGGGTGTTGCCTGGTGAGCTACAGCCCGCGGCAGTAGCTCACCAGACTGTTGTTTGGGATTTTGATTATATGCTAATATCGCGGAAAACTTTGACTGTGAGATGAAGGATCTGAGTTATAGTTCACATGTGATGTGATGTAATTGATGTCACCACAAAGTGTTATTCTCTATATTTTTGATTGCATTAGCTGGTCAGATCTAGGATATGTATTTTCTCTAGATTGAGACATTAATAAGTTAGTTTATTAAAAACAGATAATCAAAATTTCGAGAAGAATGCATTACAACTTTATAACTTGCTTAAAAAGTATTTCTCCGAGAAGAACTTTTATTTCATGGCTGTACCACAGATTAATAAATAGTTACTACGTAACAGATACTTCACTCCAATACAAAAACCAAAATACCTACGCTATAATAACCTACAAAATCATAATAATAATACCAGTTGTTTGCAGCAAGGAGAAATGTACCATAAGTACGCACAAAGAGAGTTGAGATTCTTTTGCCCGCCGCGCGACTTACGTGTGAGCGTGTCGTCCAGCAAATCTGCTAGGGTTATACGTATGATGATAATGGTAAGGCGATTCACACACGGCACCGCGCGCCGCCGCGGAGGGCGGTGAAGCGGATGTCATGTTGTATAAGACACTTAGAAATCCGCTGATACCTAACACACGAACACCGCTCGACCGCGCGGTCGAGCGGTGCTCTCGCCGCCACCGCCTCTCCGCGCTGACGTCCGCGCGGTGGGGCGGTGCCTTACACACGGGACGCCGCATAACCGCGCGGATCATCGTGTGCGCAATAATTGATTTCGATTTCGAAAAGTTTAATTTGGAGATTGAAAGTCGCTCTGCTATATGGGACATAAAAAGCACACAATATAGTGACTCCTTAAAATGAAACATTGGGAAGGAATTGTTACCTTATATTTGGAGCCAGGACAAAATAGTGACAAAGATAAAAAAGAACTTGGTAAGTTAAAATATACTTATTTTTAAGCATACTTTGCCATGGTAGCGGGTTCTTATTTACAAAATAATCAGCTAAATTATTACGGATCGCTGCAGCACTTGTGCTTCCTCTGCAATTATTGTCTATAGGTATATTAACTATTGCCTCTGTCTCATGGTTCGTATATAAAATATCTTTAAAATCAACGCCATGTCTTTCCCTAACAAAATTATGAAGTATACAGCATGCTTTAATAATTTTTATACATAAATTTCTGTTTACGTTCAAAGGGCATTAAAATATACGCCATTTATGTGTTAAAATATCAAGAGCACATTCAATATACAGACCTACGTGCCCTGCTCAAGCGATAATTAAAAACTCTTTTAGTGTAATTTAAGTGATGCGTTAAATCGATCCGCGCGGTCAGGCGCGTAAACCGCCTAACCGCGCGGAGAACCGCTAAGAAATCCGCTTCACCGCCACCGCCCTCCGCGGCGGCGCGCGGTGCCGTGTGTGAATCGCCTAATAAAACGAATGTTTTAGAAAAACAATTATTTTTTTATTTATTGATCAAATATTTTTTAGTTTGATAAAATGACTGATGCATATTTTTCGTTCCTTGAATTCCCGACTTATATATTTTAGTGTCGAAAATATCCAAAACCGCGTGAATAATTTTAATAAATAATCAAAAGGGAAACAGGAGAATTAGGAAACAGGGGAATTGGACAATAATCACGCAATAATTACGTGGTTTCGGCATTTTGATAGTCAGCGCTGTACCCGTGACGCGCGAGCACTCAGCCGGGCGCGCGACAGCCCGGTGTTCGTTGTATCGTCGACGATACGCGAAGCGGTAGGCATAAAACGCGTGACCTTGAGCGAGTGACGGACGCCTGGCTGTACATCGAGCTTATTGAAAATCACATAATAAATTAGACAACAACATTATGAATTTATTAACTGCTGTATCTTTACTTGTAATACGTATTTAATTTGTTCATTTGTTTATACTTATGCGATAAGTTTTACATCATCAGTCAGATTAAAAAATCTCTTTCGACATAATATAGCAGCAGAATTGTGAATTTATAGAATAGGTTACATGACATAACGATACAATTCACGTGAACGAAGCAGTAACCTATAACGTAACTGAAAGCAAATGAAAACGCGACATCATTAAAAGCTGTTACAACTGTTGTTTAACTTTTTTCCAAACAAACGGAGAACGGAGCCAAGGACAAAACAATAGGTACGCTTTTCTATCTGCAGCACAGATTATTATTGAAATCACTTGAGCGCAGCTACAGCGCTTCCTACATCTGTGTATGTTTGAAAACAGATCTAGTCTAAGTTTTGGGTGCAACTTTGTATCATTTGCATTTAGTAGGGATTGCAGCAAATGCGGGGCCTGCGTGCCGGCTCCAAATTGGCTTAATCATTGGGTTAATAAGAAAATTATGCAGAACTAAAACTAAGATATGTTTGCGTTTTAGTGAATTTTGGTTATTTATGCAAATATTATGAGAGCTGAAATTGTTTCTTTGTAAGAGGAATTCTTTAAAAAGTTCTGTCTTTAATAGAAAGCTACACTACTGTCGAGAGTTAAAGGATATAAAAAAATTTAGCGTTTACTGTCTCACTAACTCTTTTTATACAGAGAAGGCACGAACGTTTACCGCCTCGGTTTGGCGTTTTCAAATTTATTTTAATTCAAATTACAGTTTCTTACAGTGATGCCATTGATATCCTAGATACGCTTGGAAAATTTATATCTTAAATAAACACATTAGTACCAACTCATTATCGAACCTATGCATGAGACACTTTTATAAAAGGACTTGGAGTAAACCTATAAATAATGTAAAGCGTGAAGCAAACAAACTACACAATCTATACAAAATCTTCCGCAATACAATATTACGGCAATCCTTTTGGGAAATTCTTAGCGATTCAAGTAATAGCCATGTTTTGCTCATTGGCACTATCAAAGAGTTCCCTTAGGAGTTTGGGCCCGTAGAAGGGTTGTGCAAAACGTTCCAGTAAAAATCATATAAACCCTTCGATTCGACATGCTTTTAAGATTAGAATCGTAAAAAATTATATACCAATGTACATGTATTTTGTGAAACTATCGCAATGCATTTAGTGAGATTGATTCGGTTATGTTCAAAAGTGTAATAAATAATTTATGATAATAATCAATATTTAGCCACACTTTTGGGCACCTGTCCTGTTGCCAGCGATGCGGACGAAATTTTTGATGCCCTGTGAGCAATTCTTTTTATAACTTGTATAGATTTATTTTAGTATTATTTATAAGTTTTGTACATAAACCGCCTTATTACAAAACAAGGTTTTTCTCTAAACCTGGTTTAAACCATTGAGCTAGGTTTTGTATTTCGAATCTTGATCGTATCAGAATAAGATTCAAATTACAAAACCTGGCTCAATGGTTTAAACCTGGTTTAGAGAAAAACCTTGTTTTGTAATAAGGCGAATTATGTTTAATTTGTTGAATAAACATCTATTTTGACCAAAATTAAAAAAAAAAATCTAACGGTTCGCACATTGGAATTGAAGACCACGACTTGATTTAAAAATCTACGTCTTGAAACAGGCAATTTGCTTTAATTTACTTATGCTCCACGATACTTTAAAATTGCTCAAATACGGTTGTAAATACAATAAATTATTTCACATTTTCGTAAGTGAAAGATTAAATCCCTGACCAAGATTATTGAATTTGAACTCGAGGCGTGTTTATTTTCTTGAAAATATACAAAGCCTCAGTATTCGGGTAGTTTAGTTAATTGAAGTCTGGATTTAATTTAAGCTCAGGTTTACCAAATAAACAGCGGTGTTGGCCACACATGGCGTTTACGGCGACTGCTAACGAGACGAGCGTAAGGGGCAACGGGCTGGGGATAAGCCAAGCAGGCGGCGAATATGTGTTAATATAAGTATTTGACGGTACACACCATGCTGGTCTTTATAATATTTATATGATACTTTAGAAAACTACTGGTATTAACAATGGAAATACTGTTTTGTGGGTGTTTTTAAGATTGAATTTCTTGAACTACTAAATATAGCGTTATTGGAAATGAGAGTCAAGAATTTTCCCGTAATAAACTGGAGCGGGTCGCTATAATATGTCATATTATTAAATTTGTAGCCTATACTATAAATATTTCGAGAACTTTTATCTACTAAGCCTATTGAAATAAAATTTATTTTCATTTTATTTCAGTTTCTCTATTCAAAGTCTGTCAGACGTTCATTTTATCCTAATTATCAAAGAGTTATTCCAGGAATTAAACGTTTTCTAAAATTCAACCCTTTTGACTTAGGACTGGCGTCCCGATTGTGTCTATTTAATTCTATAATGACAAGTTTTTTTAAATGATTTTGTAACTTTTGTAGCTTCCACAAAAGTCCTGAGACTATTTAACTCTCCGGTCCGTTGTGGATAAAAACAAGCCTTTAATTAAATGCGGTAAAACTTGTATATAAACATCATTGGGTAAAAAGAATAAAGTAAACTTTTACTATCAAGTTAAAAATCCTCTGCATCTGGAAGTAGTTGGGCTGGTTGGAGTAACAGCCTACTGTAAGAACTTGGCAAAGGAACACTAAATATCTGCCAATATAATATTTAATCAAATATTTTACATACAATTGAGTAAACACGTTTTACGGTATTATAACCTCAAAACATAATAACAACTGTCAATGATAACCGAAGAGATGTTGCTCACGCTCGCGCTGTATAGCCAAAAAAGTGAACGATTCAGTCTAAGTGTCGTCCCACCAGTATTGACAGCCTTAATAAATAGCGTACTTTAACTCTGACACAAATCTTTTAAGCAAATAAATCGACTAACACTAAAATCATCAATTCCACTGACATCAGAATAAT
Organism: Athetis lepigone; assembly: GCA_033675125.1. Taxonomy (NCBI): domain Eukaryota; kingdom Metazoa; phylum Arthropoda; class Insecta; order Lepidoptera; family Noctuidae; genus Athetis; species Athetis lepigone. The sequence goes on from CM066236.1 coordinate 13,027,799, forward strand.
TACATATCTATCTCTAAACAATTAAATGTCAAACTCTAATATTCGTTAAAATGTGTAGCGACAACACTACATGACTCACCTTCAAAAATCCAGTCTAAAGATCTCTTATGCAGAAACCAAACCTCCCAGAGGAACGTCTATCCAGAAGAAAAATGTTTTTTTCTAAAAGGACGAACGACTACGTTCACTCCAATATAAGACCACATAAACCACTCAAGTAATATGCCAGCGGCTAATAATCAATATGTACGAACTATCGGTAAGACAAGAACTTCGCCACATACAGAGTTCATTACTGTCCCGACTGTGCCAGAGTAAATTTACAACTCCACCGGTAGTGTAACCAAACTATCAGCAATTTTGCGAAGTTCTCTCCCTCATTCAAGAATTGATGCACGTAATTTTATTAGCTGTAACATACGAGTAGTTTAAAAGTAATAATAGTTCCGTGGAAGTCGTAGTGTAATTTGAAGTTAAGTGGACATGTGGTACTTACGGAGTTTCATATTTAGATTTAAAACACTGGGTACTTAAAGTTGTAGGTTATTTTTCTCTTTTGCTCAGATGTTCGTTCAATATTTTGACATCCGTTAAACAAAGATCCGTTCAAATTTTTTTTAGAATCATAGTTGGACTGTAGCTGTCTATGTTGCTATGTAACTCTTGTGTTATAAAACATTATTAATGCCTGTTTTGTTGCACGTTGCAGTAAACCTTCATAAAGTGAATGTTTTTAATTACAAGGAGTTTCAATCATTTGTAGATAACCCAATTATATTTACAAGTAGGCTAGATAACCGTTCACCTTCGTCAATTTTTTATGGAGATGGTCAAATCATGCGTAAAATTCTACTATAAAAAAAAGACATTATTGTTTTAGAAATAATCAAATTGTTGATCCCTTTTCAGACTTGTTAGGTTATCTAAAGAAAATCTAACAACACAAAAACTAATTATAAAGGCAAACTTGATTGTGTATGGCAATAAAATAGCTCTTAAAATACACTAGGTATCTTCTCCTCGTGTATATTATTTACGTTTACTTTATGTTAAATGAGTTTACTGAAGTGTGTAAAATAAACATTTATTATAATACTAGTTTATTATAATATGAATTTCATCGTTGTGATTTCTGTGAAACTCACAGTCTTTTCAGTATTTCTCTTGTTTGAAATACACATATTTTTTATTATTCTGGTCCCCGTGCCTTCTTAATTAATCACGTAAATGAGAACATGAAATTTTTCATTATCAATATTATTTACAATAACGTTCCTTACGTCTACGATACTGTATATAATGTGGGATGTTAAGTATATATTATATGTATAACGTCTTTCGTCTTTACCTTAAAATATTGTCGCAAAGGTACCGAGGAAATAATACCAGGCAATTATCAAGGTTAGGTCCTAAAAGGTATTTGGATATTAAATATCAAATAGCTTATTAAATACAACGATATCTTTTAGACTCAATTTACAATTGATCCCAAGAATACAGCAGGTTTTATTGAGAGTAGAATGCGCTTGACGTAGGTAAACTATATTTGGTTTTATTGAAAATTTAATCCATACTAATATTATAAATGCGAAAGTGTGTCTGTCTGTCTGTCTGTATGTTTGTCTTTCTTTCACGGCAAACCGGAGCGACGAATTGACGTGATTTTTTAAGTGGAGATAGTTGAAGGGATGGAGAGTAACATAGGCTACTTTTTGTATCTTTTTAACGCGAGCGAAGCCGCGGGCAAATGCTGGTTATCTATGAATAACATAAGTATTACCCATATCTACAGGCACAACAAACTCAATATTGGTTGCGATCTGTAATCAAATCGATGATCGTATTTAGGATAGACATGCAAGAAGTAAATAAGTTATATGTGTAAACTCCGTTACTACCACACTAGTATCCATGAACATAGAGAGTTATCTATGAACCCATTCTGTCTTGATAATCTTAAGAGTACCTATCTACTACGATTCATGGTAGAATTAGAATTGGAGGAACGGTCAACAGAGTCTTAATAACAGGCTCCCGTTGGCCTCTTGTGTGTCATCATCATCATATCAGCGTATTGCCTTCTTAGGCCTCTGAAAAGAGCCTTAACTTTTCTGGTTTTTCCATAACCCTCTTCAAATCGTTGGTCCATCTTGTAGCAGGGCCCTTTGTACGGGACCATGAAAGTACATTTTCGTTCTATTTATTCTCTCTGTATTTGAACGTAAGCTTTCAAACTTCCAATTTCGTAAAAAAACGTAATACCTACGCAATAGTAATCCTTTAACCACTTAACTCTAACTACTTGGGTAGATAAGGTTTCGATGCGATCAGTGTTGTTCTTTCATTACGATTAACTTAGATATTTCATTAAAGGGATGTGGGTTACAGTAGTGTGTATGTTTATTTACTAAGAAACTATTGTGTTTATAATACGGTACACACAATCCACCACCATCTTATAAGCTGTCAAAATGCGGTTCTCTAATGTCACCTTATGACGTCACTAAGTTAGCAGCTCAATTACTTAAATATTTATTGATTTAAAAGCAACTATTAATCCAACTTTACAGTAAACTGAAAATGAACCGGATTTTAAGAAATTATGAGAGGATTTAAGGAATTTGTATTTTACATTTGTTGGTCTTGTAATACTAGTCACTGTCCTTCCGTGTATTGTCACCCACATTTATAGTTGCTGCTCTACTCCCGTGGGTCGTACCGTAATGTAGAATAAACTATTCTATATAAATGTGACTCTTAACCTTTCAACGACCAAGCAGCAGCCGGCTGTCGCGCTCCTATTGTCTTTCTATTGTGTCTCGAATCATGTGATCGAATCGTGTGTTCGGAAGTTTAAATGTAGAAAGTATTACTTCAGCTCGATAGATAGAGTCACAGATTTGTGTATTTAAAAAAAAAAACTTCAGCTTTATACTGTTATAGATTAAAAGTAGCTCTTTAATCCTTAGGGATTAAAATCGCTTTTAGTCCCTAAGGGCAAAAAGTGATTTGAATTTGGAATGTGGATATTGTTAGTTCTCCGAAATTCAATCACTAAAGAGATCGATTACGAATATGTGACTGGCTCTATGATTAAATAAAACACGCGGACTAAATGAAAAATAGTTCGTAAAATTCATTCTTCATACGCGGCGGGTTGTTTTTTAGGTCGTGCTAATGTCTGACATTTAGACACAACTTAAGGTTTGATAAACAAGTATGAAATAACAAGAAAAAAAATATATGCTCCGAATTTATTGAGATCGTGACTTCAGCTAACAAAACAGTTGATAACTTCAAAACGGCTGAACTGGTTTTGATGTCTACTTTCAAATTTGAAGTTATTGTAAGTCCACGCATAAATTGTTGACCCATTTAGGTAGGTACTACGGTACCATAGACAGAAAACCACACGTAGCGATAAAAAAAGTAACAGCTCTCTTTTTGCGTCGGAAGTTAAAATTTGATTTATCATAATATTGTTTTTCTATCGAGGAAGATACATCGCAAGTATGATATCATGTTTTCCCGCTTACTTCTCATATTGATCCTCTGCTGTGAAAACACCACGTAAGAAATAATACATAAAGAAGTGAACGAGAAACCGCAGAATATAACTAGTCTGATATAAGCCGTACCTTACTTTCTGACGTTTAAGCGAGACGGTCGCTTGGTATATGTTTTATAGAACATTATTAAAAACCATTATTCCCGTTCGCCAGATACTTTCCGTGGGTCGTAACTTCACCCAGACGTTTTACTTCCGACTTTTTAAACGACTGAGGAAAGTTGCTCTTGGATCTCTCTCATACATGCTAAAATCATTTAGGTCTTTGGATTTTCAGTCCAATATAGAGGATCAAGGACTTATGTACAATTAACTAATTGGAATTATGACCGATTTCGACAAAATGTCGTTTGGAACCATCAAAATAACAAAGATTTCCTTCTTTAAAAGTGTAATTAAGACATTTTGAATGTTAAGCAGGCCATGTGTTTCTAGAGATAGTCGGATATCTATGCAATTTTAGCTTTTGTCATCACTGCTTTAGAAAATATTTTAAATAAAGCATTATTTATTAATCATATTTTGAATCCACACTCCTTGCAAATAACAATAAGTCGGAAAAAATGTTTATTTTTTAGTCATGTTCCGAACACTTTCAATTGTTAAAAAAAGAATCAAAAAATAGAATTAGGAATTTTTGCCCCGCGTTTTTTAAATTAGCGGACATAATTCTCATTAGATTTATTTCAAACTGGGTTTTGCCCGCGACTTCGTCCGCGTGGAATAATAGTTCCCGTTTCCGGGGGATTTCTGGGATGAAAACTATCCTATGTCCTTTCTCGGGTCCCAGACTATATCTATACCAAATTTCATTCAAATCGGTTCAGTGGTTTAGACATGAAGAAGAGACAGCCAGATAGAGTTATTTTCGCATTTATAATATTAGTACGGATGTACCTATTACTTAAAGTTGTAATGTTTTGTAATGTTTTTTCAAACCTTACCTACGTTAAATGTCATATTCCGTTAACATATCTTAAACGGAGACAAAGCTTTTGCCCCACTTATTTAATATAAACATAATTTAAATAACAGCTAATAAACCTCTTTATCCACCTTCCTAAGAACTCATTAGCATTACATTAGTAGATTTACAGTACAAAGAGTCAACAAAACAACACGAGAAAATATTTTTTTACTAGACAAGACAAAAACTTACAAAAAGCTTCATAAATAAAGGTAATCTCGGCCGCTCTCTTCAAGATGTTTAACAAAACGTAGCCATATTTTCTGGGGTAATCCGTTCGTTTGCATATTGTATACATAATTATTGTACGCCTCACAAATGATTTATGTCAGTAAATACATTAAATTGTTACCTACCAATAATACGTTGGCATCTTCTTAAGTAAATTGGATCTTTCGGTTAATGTTTTGATTGTTATAAACCATGTTGGAATCCTATAAATTTTGGGATAACTCACACACGGCCAACTGATGAAAAATTAGCCAAATCCTGTGCTTTGGTAATTTTTTTTTTTTGGGGAGTGGGAAATCATCCAATGACTGCTCCCGTCCTGGGTGCGGTGGGAGGGCGTGTCAGACTCTTACTGTCTAAAACCCACTCATGTTCCTTCGATTGCCCCTTCCTGTACTGACTCCTTCTCTTTGAGGCGCGCGTGGAACACTAACGCGCCGTCGACGCGGTCCTGGTCCTAGCCGGGCGGCGAGCTACCCATCGCTCGCCATCCGCAGAACCGCGCCTACGGTGGCCGGTAGTCGTCTTGCGACTCTTGACGTCTTCGCCTGGGTCTTAGTCCGGGGCGAGAGGCTTGCTTTGTTAACTTGACAATTGATAAACATATAAATATGCAGGTTTTAGATAAATAACACTCATAAATGGAACAAATCACCATGCCCATCACACTAAGGTTATCCTGGATGGGAATCGAAACCATGACTACACGTAACCACTAGACCAACAGGTTCCTCAAACCATAAGAATGCTATGAGGTACCTTAGTAGTACTTGATAAAGGTTTGAGTTTATATTTTATTGTATGAAGCGAGCATTTTATTTACTTTTGATTGATGATACTCGCAGCTGTTGTTTGTAAAAATAGTCCTATGACTAAAACATGAAAGTTTGTGAGGAAATGGATGTATGTTGCTGTATTTGATAAATCTTCACAGTAAAAGGTGCAGCATATACATCATAATCACACATAACTTGTAATCTACTAACTATTTTTTTGCGTGTTTTTTTGCGTGAACGCACAGAACAGAACTGTCCTGTGTGTTCAATCAGTAGCAGTACTGTACTGCCTACTGTTCTGCCTCACTGTTCTGCCCTCGTGTGAAATGGGCATAATATTGTTTATTTCGATCTCAAATATGGTCTAAACGAAAAAGTTTCAAAAAGCAAATTCCACATTATATGAATGCAAAAGATGCATCGTTTCGCATTCAAAATGTACAAAAAATGCAAATTCCACATGAATACATCACTACTAATAATTTCTGCAACATATTAAAACATCAGATGTACGTCATTATGCGAAGCAAAAACTCTCCGTCGGTTTTATGAAGAGGTAAAAATACGAACCTTAATTTTATACATTCGAAATTCACGTGCGAACGTGGCGGGAGAAAACAAATTTCGTAAAATAAACATAATTCATGAACATGTAACTAGACAATTATTGCGTACTCTTTTTTACGAGACTTTTGATATGTACATTTTGGCTAGCTCGGCGTATATCTAGCGGCGGCGTTTAAAGCTAGCTCTATGCTTGCTGATGTATCGGCTTTTTTTGTAGCATCTTGCAGTTCAACTGGGCTATTTACTGCTCAACCGGGCAATCCTGTGGGTGCCAAGAATGATTCATAGACCTCAGCCAGGGCAAATATTTGAACTAAACGACTGCGCTGACGGGACCCCCTGTGAGGTACGGACCTCAGCTTAGGGCGTCGTTGAAGGGCAGCAAAGGCATTGGCTGGATCGGTCTTCATGTGTTTGCAAGCATGACTAGCCTTGTATTTAAGGATGGGAAACCATGACATGACTTCTGCTTATGACGGAGTGGAATCTGACACTCCCTGTGTCAGATTTTTACTGGCAAAAATCCACCCATGTTACTTCGCATGACTTTTGTGTTTCAGGGCCGCAATAACCCTTTCGAACAACATTCGCAAACCTGAGACACTAAGCATGACCGGCCTTTATCAACAATTGTTTGGTGGAAGCTGATAAAATGAAGACGGTCCAGGAGTGGAGGGAAATTAATACGCGAAGAATGACAAAAAGTATGAATGTATGTATTAATTAAAAGTTTTAGCAAGAGCGTGGCCAGCTGGCGGCCTTGTCAACTTGTTACATGGAAGATGAATTTTTGGAACAGTTAAAAACTCATGAAATTTTAAGCTTGCTGTGCGAGTCGTTTCTACCCCTACTGTAATGAGAACGGTGTAAAGTATGATGTGTTAAGCTACGTGAGCTCTTGGCTCTTGGTTCTAGAGAGGGAGACAGCCCCTCTTCCCCCCCTGGTGACGCCGTCGTTGTTCCGTATTGAATATATTATAATATCAGTCTATTATTGTCCCACTGTAGGCCTCTTTTAACACAGAGAAGATACGAGCATTAACCAACACGCTTGCTCAGTGCGTGTTGGTCCTTGCCACACACTTTTTTGAGAATGGTTGCTCTCTTTTTACCAATTAATATTTTATCATGGTGTGATAAATTTATTAGGTGAGCATGTTGACGTAAAACCGAAACATACACGTTTTATGAAAAATTCTACGGAATGCTATCAAACTTCTTAATTCATTATTATCTCCTGGCACACAAGTGCAAATTTTCTCATCGCTATTTTCAACGCAGGCAGTAAGAAAAACACCTGTTACGTTTTATATCTTTTTTTCTTTTTTGCTTCTTTACGGTATTGTTTCTGGTTGTTACTCGCCCACGTTTTACGAATACAGTAATCATGTAAAAACATTTTTATTAAAATTATATAAACAGTGCGGGGAGTGGTGTAACAAAAATAACGCGGCCGCTATGTGGAGCCCCGCAGCCGCCAATTTCAGTTTCGACACATGCGTTTCACGCGAACGCTGTCATCATATTAAAACTATTCGCGGAAAAAAAAATATCAAACGTGTTTCCGTTTACGCGTTTAAAAGGATTTTTCACGCCCAAAATACTGCGTGAATATTTTTTTATCTGTGCTACATTTTTGTTCCCGAAATGTTTAACAATACTACGAGTTACAAATCGAGCGCCGGGCGAAGTTATTCGAAGAAATCGGAAACAAAAATTGAACCAAAAGGTAATGGAAATTTTTGTTTTCTTAATATTGGAATTGGACTTGAAATCCTGTGCGAAATTACACGGCTCAGTGAACGTGAACCCGCAGTAACCACAATCCAATTGACTACTTTTACAATCAATTTGTTGGGTTGGAATTTTGGAAACAAATAATTAGGTGGATTTTATTTTCATTTTACATCCTGGATGAGCCATTTAATTATGTCACGCAATGCAGTTTGGGTAACGTTTATTGAAAATTACAATTATTGAGAAGTAAGTAAATAAATTAAAGTTCTAAACTCTAATAAACTAAAATAGATAATACGGCGCACGTGTAACGAGATAATCCTTCTCCTTACTATCAAATAAAACCAAGCTTTTTAGGTATAGAAAGGATAAACATTGAAGCCTATATAATAATGCTTAAGAACCTACTCTAAATTCATAGTCAATCGTCTAGGGACACTGTACTATCTACTTAATTTCCTTTATTTGAAACTGCGAACTTGAGAAAATGTCGAGCGCCGAAACTCATATTTCTCTCTTCACAAATAAAATGAATAATGCTTAACGAGAATAATTGGCCGAAAATAGTATCAAGTTTGTTTGTTTTGACAGAACACCAAACAAATCAATATTTGGGGGTCCCCAATGAATTGTGATGGCTAAAACTTCAACAACAAAAACAAGAGGTATCTACGAACTGTTTTTTATATCTTGAGAGATATTGCCCTTATCATTAAGCATTTAATTTGTCCGATCATTCCTATTGAGGACGCGGAACTATGCGCGTTTAATTAAATCCGGATTAGTAATTTGCCTTCAGTGACAATTATATTTGGCTCAAGACGATTACAAACGTCAGATAGGCATTCCCTAATGAGGGTTGCTACTTGTCGACCAAACTCTCTGCTGCCCTTCCCTAGCACTGATATTGTTTATAACGTTTAATTAATATTAATTTTGATGACAATTAGACCCTTCTGTATAGAATTAGGTCCTTCATCAATGATATAACATTCTTAGATCTTTATACCTACATCATAAATTATTTTGTAAAATGTACTGCATTCGTTTTTAACGCTTCGTATATTATCTCAACGGAATTTTATAGAACGCACCGATTCAAACTTTTGTTCTAAATTCCCTTACTTCCCTGTGTGAGAATCGAATACTTCGAAGCTGAGCTCAACAAAAGAACTCAATGAGAGGCTTAAACAATGCAGTAAATTGTTTCAATGTTTGCTAGTTATATGCATAGAATCGTATAAACAGATCGTTGCTATTCAGTAATAGGGATGAAAGGAGCGTTTCGAGAGGGACACTTGAATGGAGAACTAAGTCAAGACAAGGTTTTATTTTTTGTTTCAAAATTTTCTCAACGAAAGTCCTAGAAAGAGACTTTTTGTGGGCTTGGTATGTCTAAGGTCCGTGGTTAGCATCAGGTTTGCATTTGTAGCAGATACTCTGCTTTCAAAGTTTTCAGCTCAGTGCTTCTTAGGACCATTAATGACGACGTGTTAGAACGTGTTGTGATAAAGAATGAATGAGTTTATCACTAGCTCAGGCTAATTAGTGAACGATCGCGCGATCTTTTACCCTTGATATACGCAACCACAAAAGTTTTTTCCGATTTTTCATCGTATCTGCGCATTGTGTAGCCAAAATAAAAAGAGTGCATTGTTGGCATGTGGTGGACAATCGAGTTTTTATTTGGAGCTGTGTCAGTATTGACGTATTGATGCGTTTCGCAGCCCAATACTCTTAGCCTCCAGCGCCACATCTCGAAATCTTCAATTCTTAGTCTTTCTCGGGCCAAGATTGTCTGTGTTTCTACCCTATGCAAAGAAAAATGGTGGTTATTCAATCACTCCGATTTGCTATTGAAACTCAGGGTCACTAGTTGAGAATAAGTTTAATTAAAGCCATATGAACATGAAATCAATAAAGTAACAATATGCGGATCGTGTGAAGAACTGACTAGTGTAAATACTCGTAGTTAACAAGTTCACTACATGTCAGAAAACGTTCAAAATGAGTTATGAGATTACCATGCAACATTTACAGTTCAAAGACACACCATTGACACAAAAATAACAAGAAGAAGGCTCGAATCATGGCCCACAATTCATAACTATCATACCGATATCAGCGGAATAGGGATTTCCGAATCCCGCTTACTAAGTACGGCCAATATTTAGGGTTCGGCCACAAACGAATGATGCCGTTAAAACACTGTTTCGTATATGGGCACGCATTAACTTTCCGTTTATCCGTCTTTTACTGTTATTACACCGATCCCATCTTCATAACAACTGAGCTACTCTGATTTAGTATATTGTACGGAACTCCCTGTTTTATATTAAAGTTGAGTTATATTATTGTACTTGGTATCCCGTGCGGTTTCACCGCGTTACGATAGGTCTTTGGTTACTGCTTTGCTCCCGTGGGTTTTAACGTGATGTTATGTAGCCTATCTATGTAATATTCTGATGAAAATTAGCCATATAGGTACGTATATAATACATATACTTAAGTGATTGTTGATAATATATTCAACGCACAGCCCAAACAGCTGGTCCTAGATACATTAAACTTGGATTGTGTTATCTTTGTGAAGAGTATCTAATAAGATAGATTTTTTGGAAATTTGACCTCTGAATGAGTAAAAAGGTGGATGGAAATTCAACATCCACGAGAGCGAAGCCGCGGGCGAAAGCTAGTAAACTATACTACTGTATGGTTACAAATCTACTATATCAGTTCAGTAGTTTCTGCGTGAAAGAGTAACAAGCATCCATCCGTCCATCCTCACAATCTTTTATATATAATATTCGTATTTGCTTGTTGAGTGTCTTAGTTGAGATGGTGGTTATATTTAAAGCAGCGTGAATATTTGAGGTGTCGGATGCAAAAATTTATGGCGTCATAAAATAAAAACGTCATAATAAGATTTATGTATTGCTATGACGTCAATATCATTGGTAATGTCAAACATTGTTGTACTAGTGTAAATTCTCTGAGTGTTAAAGCTTTTCTGTAGCTTGATTTTAGTATATGCTATTTAGGTGGTAATAAAGTTGCAGATCAATAATCAGTTTCGTTAATGGTACATAAAATAGTGTCAAAAAACTCAATTCTATTTTATTCGGGTAAATATACTTTTGGTAATTATACTTTACTTTAACCAATATTTAGATCGTTACTATTGTTTTATAAATTTTAATTATACTTCGATATTTTGTTTTAGAAACTCGTAGATATTATTAGTTACGCAATACAATACATTTTAAACCATTACCGATCTAAAATTTTCCACATTTATTATGTACAATATTCTCAGAATATAACATTGAGATAATTTGATGCGAATTGGTCTTAAAATGTATTGTATTGCGAAACCTGTAGACAATATTAGTTACCTACAAAACGCAATACAATAAATTTTAAAATCACTTCCCATCAAATTCTCTCAATGTTATTTCTGCGAATATTCTGCATAATAAATGTAGAATATTCTCAGAATACCCAACCGATGGCGGTACAATAAAACATTAATCAAAATATAAAACAAAACAAAAACGTAGGCATAGGTAGTACTTCTTTGAAGATAACAAAATTCGGTAGAAAATTATGAAAAAATACATTTGTTGGCTGTACTTACATAAGGATGATCATGCCAATTATAGGATAATGTATCTTTTCAGTTGGAACATCAAAGCGGACGTTTTATTTTGAAGGAGATTAATGGTGTGCGTACACTTCTACATAATAGGCTCGTCGAATTTTTTGGCAGTCTTAAAATACACGTACTTCAAAGTAAGTCCGCCGGTGCGTTGTGTGTCGAGTAAAAATGTACCTTTTGGTTATATTTTCTGCACATGCAGACAATTCTGTTGATCATTCGGTAGAATGACGAAATTTTACAAAATTGCTGTTTACTCCTAAATAGCCTTGCAGAGTGCATGTAACTGTGCTGTAACTTGAATATTAGGTAGATAATTAGCGAGTTCAAAAATTTGCTACAGGTTTAGGGCATCTGAGGTTTTTGTTGCTCAAATATAAGTAGTAGCTGATAAGATTATTAAATTTATCATTAGACTAGCTTCTGCCCGCGGCTTCGCTCGCGTTAGAAAGAGACAAAGTGGCCTATGTTACTCTCCATCCCTTCAACTATCTCCACTTAAAAAATCACGTCAATCCGTCGCTCCGTTTTGCCGTGAAAGAAAGACAAACAGACAGACAGACACACTTTCCCATTTATAATATTAGTATGGATATCACAATTCGAAACTCCGGCGCATGTACCTATCTGTCGTTTAGCAATAAACTTAAAAACTACAAACTACACACACACCGTTGCCGTTTAGGTGTGTGCGTGTAGTCTTGCATAAAGTTTAAAGATTTTATTTGTAGGGGTAATCTCCGAAACGAATGGCCTAATTCTAAAACTTTTTTGATTGATGGAAAGATTAATACTTCTAAAATCTACATGTAAAACATTACGGGCGGACGTCGAAAAAGCCTAATATATTTATAGTAAAAATCTTATGGGCTCTGCGCAATGAGGGTTTACCTTAATTTTTATACTTTACTTCATGCTCGTCGTTATATTTTTTTATCCGTATGTATCCGTATTTTGTGGTCAAGACGTATTTATGTAAGTTTGGTTTTCCATAAGCGGATTATATAGCATTTACGTTACTTTTATTTATGTGATACCCTTGAGAAATTGAGCTGTCAATCTCACAAACATAAAAAGCGACGTCTAAAAGCTCACATACAAAATAAATGTTTTTGATATTTCTAAAGCCGGATTTAAGGATATTCTTATTATTTATATTTTTTTACAGCTAAAACACAATACAGTGTATAACACAAGAAAAGTAGTTGACGTTTTGACAAGAACAAAATGATGTTGACTATGATTGGTGTACGGAAACAAACATGAAAAGTATATAATTCTCTCTTCCAATTTGAAATGAGTTAAAACTATTATTTTATGAACATTTAGCCGAAAAATCGGCAATCAGCCATGAGCAAGTGGGATAAATATTGCTTGTGCCTCCTTTGTATGACTAGTTGCCTTACCTCCGTCCTCACATTGATTTTCTCAGTGCTCAGGGTCGTGACAACGTCCCAGAAGCTTCTGGTGGACAACTCGATGCTATTTGTGTCGATTTCCTGCTGAGTGTAGAGCATTGTGAACTGCAATGTGAAGGATGGTGCTGATCTGGTCTTTCCAACGTGGCAGGCTTTTACCATGTTGCCTTTTTTCTTCTATCTTGCTAGTGACTATTAATTTATTTTACTTGTCCTACTTACATTGGGACAGTATTGGGTATTATTATTATAACATAAGTATACCATTCTCAATTCGGCGAGTTAAGCAAAATTTCAAAAACTGTGAGGTCCTCAAAAAATCCTAACAAATATTCCTGGTTGGAACAAAGGCTGACCTTTTATAAGCAGGCATATTTAATGAAGTTAAATCATGTGTAAGAAGGGTCCCAGTAAAATCTCAGAAATGGCCTCCACATTTTCCTTTCCGCTGTTTTTCCTGGACCTTTACTTTTCAATGTCAAAATTAACCCAGAATTGAATTACACCCGATTCTGTGATTTTGTTAATAAAATGTTAAGTGCTTAACAGTCGTTGGAAAAACAAATTGGTTAGTAGAAATATCACATAAGAATGTCCACACAGAAATTTTTATATACTATCGACAAAATAGTATATAAAAATTTTCATTGAATCATGACCCACTTCGACGACAAATCGTTTAAAGCTGTCAAAATAATAAGACTAGACGTGTGACATTTTTAATACATGTTTTCGCGATTGTCGACCTAATTGTATTTGAATGTCTGTAGGAAAATAAGCTTATGGTAGGTCATGATTCCATTTGTTCGATTGTACATATGTTTTGAGCAACCTTTACACTCTTGATGTGTAAGTACCTTCTAAATAAAGAAGTGTGGTGCCTATTCTTCTCAATGCAAAACTACAAGAAGTCGATGATGACAAATGAAGCTTAAAATTATGGTTACATTAAAATAATTAATTTGAGTTTGTTTATTATTTTAAAGCAAGGTTTATTTTTAAAGCAGTTTTTCTCGCAAAAAATGCCACATTGTTCATTGTAAACATTATTGGTACTGACTGAAAAAGGCTAAAAAACACTTATTTACGTTATGTTACAACCAGTTTAGTAAATAAAATTCTGTCAAAGTAAAACTTTTTTTAGATGAATATTATGAAACAATTGAAAATCAGCCTTAAGAGAAATAAACTTAACAAAACATTAAATTAAACGTTTAAATAAACGAACAGAAACTCCAAAGTATTTGTTGTTTATTCGAATAGACGTAGTTCTAGAAACGCAGACGCAATAAAATATGAAGGCGCAGTGTACATCGTCTGCATTTAAATAATATCGCGAACTGAACTTTTGCCCAGATTTTCTCCATGGTTGCCGACGCCAGAATTATCAGCGAAGCGAGAAATTAAAGTAGCCGTGAACAGCATAAAATTAACTAAGTCTTCGCTTCTAGAGTATTAAAGATATTTATAGAGCGCCGCAGGGAATGCAGTGTCCGAGAAGAGTTTAAACAGCTGCAACATTCCGATAATGGATGGTTTTTAAGTATTTATCCAAAATATTTGAATTTTAAATGTGAAGGTTAATTAATTGACTATTAATTTTATACTTTAACTCTAAATTCCCATCCACATGAAAATTTAAAAGGACAAAGTGGAAACGTATTCAAATCAAGGTAGTTCTAGAAACTTCTGCGTAAGCTTGTCTTATTAATACACTTCTGTGCAGCTCGAAGTTGGTACTGGTTAAGTCTTAAGGTGGCGGCAGATATTTCCCGCATTTACCAACTCGCTACCATTCCGTTCTATGCACTCAGATAAACACTTAATTAAATTAAAAGTTTATTTAACACTTATCTTTTGTAAGCTGTCTTCTAAATATCAATCTTCATCTCCATTATCATTTCTGTAGCTTTTTTCTCAATATCGTAAAAGGACGGCTTTTAGTCTAACAGGATCCAATTGAATACTGACGGGTCCAGTTGTTTCATAGAGTTGGAGTGACTGCCTACCAGACCCTCAAAAATCGGTTACTGAGTAAAAGGTACCCCTTTATCAGACTTGCTGTCTTCTTCTTGTTGGTGTCCTGTTGGTAATCATAGATCTTTATCTATGATTACCAACAGGACACCAACGGTTTTACGTGTTTAATACGTACCTATGTAAGTCGTTTTTTTTTATTTACTTATAGTGTTTCAGTATCTAACTTGATTTACCTTATTGTCATTCATGCATTTAATAATGAAGGTGACCAAAATGATCTGTTTCAAATTGGTACTACAATTTTACTATCATCCCGAAACAGTGTGTAACAGTACGAATATCATGTGGCACATTTACATAAAAGCTACACATTCGCCATTCTAATCTGATTTACCGAGCTCGCATAGATCTTATTTCGCAGAATATCCGAACTATCAGTTAACGCGTCCTTATTGGAATTCCTTACAGAACTTCCACTGCTGCAAACTTTATCGAATACTACTTTACAAGACGTGTTCCTTTACAAAACATTCATAACGTTGTTTGTGTCCCGAATAAATCTCGGTTGAGCTCGAATTATTACGTGCATATCTCTTTGATGTGCGGATGCATAGGTCCGGAACGGCCCGGACTTTTCCGGATACGTAATCCACGTTGGTTAAGCGGATAGGCCGGTAAAAAACTTGCGTCCTCAGCCGAGTGACGGCAAGACAGGGTGGGTATGCCTGTAGATTGGGACGGGCATCGCGCGGAACGGGTAGACAGCCCATTTGTCGAATCAAGTTGACTAAGCCTATTGCAGGTATATTTGAAGGATTCAAGTAAGTAAAATATATTGTCTAACTGATCTTTAAAATTTTCATGACATGTGATCTATTATAATATTACATTTAAAAAATATATAGGTATTTGGCGATTTACTCTTTGTCGTTACTGACCCTGACTACTAAGCCGTAGGTCGAGGACAATGTTTGTGTCATGAGCATGATTGTTTTTTGTGTATCCGGGTGTATTTTTTCTATAATATATGTATATATTTTTAAATAATATAAATGTAAATCAGTTGTCTGGTTACCTTCAAGCTCTGCCTAGTTTGGGTTGACACCAAAATTCAAAATTCAAAGCATTTATTTCACTTAGACCATTTACAGGTACTTATGAATTGTCAAAAGAGTCGGTCGGTTAGTCAGAAAAGAAAAGTGACGCTAATTGCCTGTTCCAAAACGTAGATCTCTATGGAGAAGAACAGGCAAGAAACTCCACGGACACTCTTTTAAAAAAAAATCATTTTTTACAAAATCTTGGTTACATTTTCTTTTTGTTGCTTCTACATGTGAAAACAATGTAAGTATGTAACAAAATAATTAATTACAAAATTAAAATAAAAAGTGAAATATAAAAAGTCATGGCAGTTAAGAGATGACCCATCTCAACTGACAGCGCCCGTTCACGAGCATGACGCGTGGCATCAGCACCATTTAGCTCAACCATTTTGAAGGGAACCGAATGATCCAACGCACTCGCCACCATCAGCGAGACTTTTTGAGCGAGCATGACAATGCTCCTAACCGCCATGTCTATTTGTGTTTTGTGTCAGTAGAGAACTATCGTAATAAATCACTGCATCGTAATCACATTTACAAAATTTCAATTATGCATTTAAATTACACAAACCAAAGTTTTGTACTGTAAATAAACATAAATGGGTGAAATTTAATTACCCATAAAATAATAATAATAACGATCTTGAATATTCATGTCAACAATTTAAAGGGATAACAAACATTTTCTATCTTCCAATGATTAACAATTCTGATTTTGGAAATAATGCTTTTAAATTATATATAAAACAAAAGTTTTAATCTGAAATCTAAAAATATGTATAACAGTATAAGTTATTTATGTCAATTTAGGGGCTATTTAGCATATTTCTCTTCCAAACATTCCTAATTTGTGAGACTAGGTGGCTGTGGAGCAGGACCACCTTTAAGTAAAACGCTTTTTTACCAAATGCGAACGTTTTGTCCAAAACTAAGAAAAAAAAAGTGAGCCGTCACGGGACGCCTGGCAGATGTGAAACGTCGACATTACACCATCGCCACACAGTACACAAGACTGTGACTATATATATACACCATCATATAGCGTGGCGACGCGTCGCCACGGCATGCCACGCCAGAAATTTGATTTACGTGCGGCTATAGATGTTTCACATCAAAAACCTAATAAAACACTTTATTGTAGCTAGTTTGTAGTATCTAAAGAATAAAATGATTGATCAGCAAAATTTTTAACAGTTGGAAACAGAAATTTTAGCGTAAAAATCGACTCTTAATCCGACCCCGACGGAACTGGGCGTAATCAAAAACACTCAACTTGTAGGCACGCTGTTCATCCAAAAATACGATAAAACAATATTGATTTACTCTCTATACAAGAGAGGTTACTGAAATATTTATTTGATGAGGATTATTCAGTGTTGTACGCCGTTATGGCCAGCCCACTAAAACGTGGTTCAATTAACACGAATATAAAATTATTAAATACAGGTATTTATTAATGCAACTGTTGTTAAATGATTCAGGTCTGGTTTTAAGTGTCCATTCTGGTTATTAAAATAAAATTGTTTATTATTACTATCATAATAAACAAGTTACCTATAGAATATTACAAACATTTTTACTCGTCATCGTTCTCTAAGATCTTATGAAAAAAATGCCAGCACAAAGTCAGGATTTTCCAGTCCAGACATTAAAAATTAAATCCAAATTTTCGCAACGCAGAAGAGCTTCAGAATTAAATTAACTAAAGCAAAAAGTACACAGTGTAACTAAAAAACTTTCCTTTTGAGAAAAGTGTCAGAAACAATTTGGGTAAACCTGCCACACCAAGCAGCACACATGCACCATCCATTATGAGCTCAAAGCTTTTTATTCAGTTAAAGATTACCTTCAGGATTCAAAAAGGGATTGAGCTGCATCAAGCCAATTTATATACATGGGCTAATGGACTATGTTTACTTAATGAAATTTTTCTTCGTTTATTATTATTGCTAATTTTTAAAAGCTTTTATTTACCTTGCACTATATGTTTGTTACGGTGAAATCTTTGAACTTAATTTTGAAGTAGATATTTTCACCGATATTATTGACATGTATAGTTTTTGTGTAGTTTTTTAAGTGGATTATTGTTAAAAAAAAACCCTAAAATATAAAAATGTAGCCCACACTGGTGTCGGGTCAAAGCTTTATACGTTACTATTACTTGTAAATATATTATGAGTAGCTCATTATCATTAAGATCATCATTATCATTAGAATTAATGCGGCCTACCCAATTGTCCTAGTTTTGGTATAGTTCTCGAAGACGTTGGTCTCCTTACGTTTTTAAATAAAGCTAAACGATTAAGTGCTATAAAATGCATGCATAGAACAGCCTGAACTAGTCCAATCAAGTATGCGTGTTTCTCTTATCAAAAGAGCACTTTAGTCAATAACCTAATCGTAATAATAAGCTTTAAATGAGACTTTGACCTCTGACAAACTCAGATTCATGAATTTGGATGTCTCTTCTCAGTGTCAGCAAGGAAATACCGGCCCAATCGTTCGGTTAAAATAAGCATTAAACTACTCAACTTAGTTACAATTTTTTTTTTCAAGTATCGACAACATTTTTTTGTTTCATTTGTTTGTGACATCAAAAAATACACAATAGTATACAGTTAGCATATTCAATTTTAGTTACCAGAATTTCCAAAAAACTAAAAAGCAAACTAACAGCATATTTCACTATATTATAGCAACAACACAGAACTACATTTGGCAAATGCAAATGCCAAGAGCATTAGCGATTGCTTACACAAACCAATTCGAATCTATATGCGAAACATCGTTCCGGAGTGTGAAATCAAACTGGAATTGATCGTATATCATAGTTATCAGCTCGTAAACTTCTATTGCTTTACATGGAAATAGAAAACGAGATACAGTGTAGTCATAGAGTAATTTCATTTTAATGAACCGATTGAACGACCTATGTTAGAGAATACCATTCAGTTATATATTTAGTTATATACCCTAAAATTTTGCGTTGCATATTTATACTTTACTGTTTTGATAGTGGACATTCGTCAACATTAATGGTAGATGAAGATCAATCTACTTCATCGACGGAGTAGTATCGCCGGACAGCCTGCTTGTGACCATGGCAGGTGTAACCCTGCCGAAACGTCAAGCACAAAACAAAAAAGTATACTGTGCGCGTTAAATCCTGCTAAAAACAGTAAAGTGTAAATACCATTCAGTTCATGCATTGTTGTCATTCAGTTCAAACCTAACTCCTGTCTCAGTCTGAAAGATATGGAGAGAAGTAGAAATTATGTCTTTTGTTACTCCTCTGCTGTTACTCCTTTCCTGTATAATCTTGTTGCAAGGTCCAAGAATTCTCAACTATACAAGATTTTTCTAACGGTTTCTGCAAAACTCCTCGAGCATCCTTTCCTTGCTAGTGAACTAGTTGGTTTTCAGAAATTGCGTTTACTGGAATAGATGTATCTTGTAATCAAGTTTAACCCTTTCGCTATAGATCATCATGTCCACTCTGTATGCTTTTAAAACTGAATATTCAAAGCAGTCAGTAGGGAGTTACAATTGTGGCTAGTATTTAGTACAATATGCTTTACTTAGTGCCAGTGTCAATTTAATAATAAAAATATTAATGAAGGTACTACTAAATGTTATGTTCAAAAAGATGATCCTAATAACAATTAAAGTCAACCGACTCAAACCACGTAATAATACAAACTCTAAAATAAAATAATTTAGGCAATATGTAGGTTGCGTACATGTACATGTACGCGAGCCTACGAAATGGAAAACTAATGTTGAAATATTTGAAAAAAAAACCACCGCAATTTTGTATTTTCTGTAAATAACTGTTTAAGTAGATTGGTTATTTATGCTTAATGCATAAAATGCTTCTATTTTTAATACACGTGATAGAGCCCTCTAGGGCCAGTGCCTGCCGGGGGTTGCGGAATAGTTCTAATAGTTACCGCGGCCCCGGAACATAAAAGGCAACCGAAGGAACAAGGGTGGGTTTTTTGGTTTGTAAAAGTCTGAGACTACCTTCCGCCCCGCACAGGGCGGGAGAAGTCATTAGATGGTTTCTGATGAGGATTTCCATTAAAAAAAAAACATTTCTAATAAGTACAGAGGTAAGAGCATTAAAACCAAAACAACCATAAATTTATTTTCTGAAAACATTATAAGAGAACGTCCACAACTCACAGTCACGCAGGTTACGTACAGCTTATTTTTAACCCAAGTCTGGTAAACTATGAAACAGCAAGCCACAATATACAGCGCCCCTACATAAGCTTTGGCTAGAGAAGCTAAATTCTCTGCCTTGCCAACTTACATTATTATATTCTATAGCGGTTGTTTTCCTGCATCCCTTACTTACGCAGACACTGAGATATGGCCTGTGCATACTAAGCTCAAACTTCACGTATGATATGGCTGGTTCACCAACAGAGGTTATATTTTATATGGAAGCTAATCTGACTTGCCAAGTTTCACTTTTCTTAGTCAGATAGTGGTTTTATATTTGTCTTTCTCTATTCTTTTTTTATAACAGATTGTTTGTAGCTTGAATTTAAAAATTATAATTTGATAACAAACTAAGTATTTAAATTCAAGCTGCAAACTGTTGAAAGGTCTTTGTTAAAGTTACAGGAATATCCATACTAATATTATAAATGGGAAAGTGTGTCTGTCTGTCTGTCTGTCTGTATGTTTGTCTTTCTTTCACGGCAAAACGGAGCGACGAATTGACGTGATTTTTTAATCCATGCTAATATTATAAATAGGAAAGTGTGTCTGTCTATCTGTCTGTATGTTTGTCTTTCTTTCACGGCAAAACGGAGCGACGAATTGACGTGATTTAAGTACGTGATAAAGATTTAATTTTTAAGTGGAGATAGTTGAAGGGATGGAGAGTAATAAAGGCTACTTTTTGTCTCTTTCTAACGCGAGCGAAGCCGCGGGCAGAAGCTAGTAGTTTATAAATCAGAATTATTTCTGATTTACTAGCCTACTTACGCGTTACCAAAACATAAATAATTATTTATCAATAAACTTACTATGTACTATATAAAGTTCTGATGTGGTAGGTTTCAACAGACCTACATACTTATCTCATGACAATTCGTTGCTACTAACGACTCGACGAACAATTCACGGAAAAAATGCCCCAGCTAACACAAAAGCAGGCACTTGAAAAAATATTTAGAAAAATTATGGTATTCTCAAACAACCTCTGAAACCATGAAAGTTCCTTAGAACTCATTCCAGATACTATTGTCTTTTTTATTCAAAGCGTATTATCTTAAGCAATTTGATGACGTGGTTCGTTCAGACAATATTGTTGCCGGCTAAAAGCGGTTGTATTAAAACAGCCGTCGTGGCAAAACAAAATCTTATCGTGTACCCACCCTTTCACTCAATGCTTCTTATTGCGACGAACTTCGTATACTTTGTATAAGATTGCAATTGTCTTCAAACCTGGAGTTCAGGGGGCGCAAGTGATGGGAACGTTTAGAATTGGGATGGTTTAATCATTTGACGCAAGATGTTTGCGGATAGTTTTTAGCTGATAGTAATTAAACACAGATACATACATGCCATACCTACTATTGGAATCAATCGTAACAGCTCACAATTTAGGACCCATTAATTTTTAACAGATCATATTCCATGGTGCTAGGCAATCTGGGCTTCTCCCAGTTGTAATTGCCCCTTTGTGCCTATCGGCCTAGTTCTGTTCTGTCTCCTGCTTGTTATGGAGTAAAGTGGACAAAATATATTTTTCTTACTCCTCCGCTGTTCTTTTCTGATTAATTTCGTTGCGGGATCCAAGACAGTTGAATCGTTTCTCCGGGACTCGTCAAGCTTCATAGCTCGGCGCTTTTCTGGCGGACTCCACTGTTGATTCTGGCTTTCAGGAGTTGCAGTGGTTGGGAATAGTGTGGTGGGATTGTCCCAATAAAAAAAAAAAAAAAAAAACACAGATTCAACGTAATTATGATTTCTAAACGTACAAATTATGACATTAGCCTCCATTTGGGCGAAGAGGTTTGGGCTTTGTGGTTTTACATTTTTCATACTGTTATGGAGTCATTTAGTAAAGGTTGTTCAGCATTAAAAGTTGCAGTTGTTATATGCTGTATACGTGTTATAGAGTAACGCACACCCAAAAATATGTTTTTTTTTAATTCCAAAGACATTCAGACCTATCTAGCAAAAATCGACATAATACGGTAGTTTCCACCATTATCAATTGATGTACTTTTTATGAGCTGTCAAAACGCCATTCTCCAATAGATTTTGTATGGCAATGATGATTTATGACGTCACTAAAATAACTACTCAGTTGACTATCTATTTATTAATTTCAAAACAACTAAAAATCAAATTTTATAGCAAATTGAAAATGAACCGAATTTATTAGGCTGAAATTAATAGAGGTTTTATAGGAATTGTGTCTAACATTTATTGGTTAATGGTGGAAACTACCCAATTGTTTTAATTTGATTCCATGGCGACGAAAGGGATTTCTTGACCGGTATTTGAATTGGAAGGAAGCCTCGGCAGGATGTCTCCTACTACGTTATGCAACGGCATGCCAAAGTATGCTGTGATATGAACACCGCAGAGTTATCGGCTTATAAGGTAAAGGCAATCGGGGCTATAGACCACATTTGCTCGTGCGTCACTACCGACCCCGCAACACGACATGGGATGTCTTGGTCGGCCACTGGAATGCTACAGTACCTACGCGGCTAGTGTGCGCTGACCGGTGCCAAAATCCTCTACTATTTCGCCCTGATGTGCCTGTTATAATATTTATAAAAAAAATCAGCTTTAAATTAGGTTAGGCATTGTATAATTTGCCTGTAAACTCGTCCACGTCGTGGGGATAAAGCCTCCTGAGATACACGTAACAATATATTATGTTGCGTTGTTTTTAATGTGTGTATAGACAATGCAGAGCTTTTTGCTTCCAAGAAACTATTGATTGAAATATAATGTAAAGTACACACTGATCGGTGATGTCGTGTTTGTGGAGGTAAATCCGTACAAAACTAAACACAGATAGAAAAGCAGTCACGTGTAACTTTTACCTTATAAGCCGATATCAATAAAATATCTTCAATTTGCAAGTATCAGAGACGTAAACAACATTTTAATGTAAGTTCTAAACAAACTTGTAATAATAAAGTAATTATTTAACAAGTTTATTTAGGACGATTCAAAGGAATTTAAATATAAGTTAACAGTTGTCAGACTTATCAACGATCTGATTAGATAAGGTTACCTGAATTTTGTAGTCCTCGAGTAGAACAGTTCTGTTGGTTTAGGATATTCCACTGTTTACCGCTTAAATTATCTATTATTTAGTTTTATGTAGGTTTAAGCAAAATTGTAGAACTGGTTGTAAAATATGCATTAGATACAAATTGTGTACTGGGTGCTAAGCCTGGCTGAAATTATGTTATTTAAATTATGTTATTTAGGCCCTGTCAGAATACTAGCGCTGCGAATTTCTGACGCAGCTCCATGCTGAGGTAGGAGCCTTTTCTGGCCTCTCACAGGCTATATATTGAACGCTTTGTTTGTCGATTGTTATTGTTTTTAATTGTGTGTTTGTGTGTGTCCACAATAAATGTGTTTTCTTTCTATCTTAATTTTCAGTAAAATTTTCTAGGTTGGTTCATAAACGGGATGTTAATAATATCTTTCAATATAGGTAACATTTCTGGGAAAATGTGTTTAACTTATATCCAAATTCATAGTAAAATAAACAGACTCTGTCTTTATGAATGGTCAGTAATCTCACAAAGTTGTCGAAGCCAAAACAAGAAACTTTTACTGAGAAACTTAATCGCACATAATTTATATCAAATACACTTTTAACTTCTACTACATTTAAATAGCATTGTTGCAATAGTGCTAAAATTATTCAATATTAGCCTTTAATAAGTTCCGTTATTTCAAGAAAAATATAAAGCCAACGAAGCTAAGCCTTTTAAAATAACAGGCCAAGTGCAGGTCGAAAACCTTGATGGGTCCATTAATAAGTTTGGGTCACAATTAAAAATAAAATAATCGGGAAAACAGTCGAGATCGAAAAAAATGACCTTAAATTTTTTACTTATTTATTTGTAGGTTATTTCTTGTTAAAGCGGCAATATTAATACAAGCTCTGTGAAAATTGTAACTCTATTCCTATTATACAATGCAATGATGCAGCCCGCTGACAGCCAGGCAAAGCAATAATAGGATCCGTTTACACCTTTGGGGTACAAAGTCAAAAGGAAAATCACTATAACCAATAATGTTATAAGTAAAAAAGTGTAGATAGGTTATATGCAGTCAAAAAGTGGCACATTAAAAGTTTGCTAATTGACAAACATGATACTGAGTATCGCGTTGACATTTGACGTTTATCTCTTTTTCACTCGCACTACTTCAATCATGTCGTCCTACTTTGACGTGCGTTAGTGTGCCGTTTTTGAAGACAGAATTTCGTTTGGGTAAGTAACCTATCTACACTTTTTTACTTAAAACATCATTGACTATAACGCAATAATTTAACCACAACTTTACTTTATACTTTAATAAAATATGCACAAGACAAAAATAAGTTCTTTATACTTCTTTCATCAAATATTTTAATGGCGTCTACCTCACGCTGAATTCTGCTGGGTATACCTTGATCCTTGATATTTTGAACAAAGCGGTACTCTATCACTGATCCTTGGTTCATCACATCTAATCCTTCATTTCTTTTTCATCCATAATAACGGCAACGTGGCAGGCCCAGGCGGAGATGGCGGGACGAACTTGATAGATATGACAAAGATTGGCCTGAAACGCGGAAGGAGGGAGGGGAGGCCTTTGCCCTGCAGTGGGACACAGACGGCTGAAAATAATAAACAAATAATATAACCTTTTTTTGTAAATAAAGCTTATTCCTTACACCATACGCCAAGGATTTATCACAGGCGTGCTAAGGTGTGCTTGTTATTACGGTTTGTTTGGTAGATAGGACTGCAATCGTTACTTGAGGGCGCAAAGACATTCTTCAAAGCCGTTTTATCTACAGCAATACTATAACTGTACTCCTTTTAACTAGCAAATTAAACGCGACTATAAAAATGTCTCCTTTTCACAACTTTTATCAGACGGATTGTGGACAATGAAGGTTGTAATAGAAATAATTGTCGTTGTTAAAGGACAGATTTTAGAAATCTCCGTAGAAATCTCTTTTCCACCCATGTTAATGACGGCTCCTAGTCTAATCAGACCTAGCTGAGTACTAGTATTTTACTTGGAGAGTCATGAAAATTAGACTCATCGCACTGACTGTACTGGTGCTGGCTTACACATACTGACTCGAAGAGTAGAGCAGATTTTTATTTACATTTAAACATAATAATAAAACACTGTAATGAGTCTTATTTTTCACACTTCTATAATTATTGAAAATTCTTAAGAGCTAAAACAGGAGCCGATTGGCTGCCTCTGATTACGTACTTTTTGGGTTCGCGCAGTCGAATGACACCGTTTGCATGGTCTCGTGTATAACTCGCGCCAGTGGTTTGTGTGAAAAAACGAGTGCCAGCCGATGTCGATCGTTGCAAACGGATACTTATTACCATTTGGTTACACTGAGTACAATACTGAGTTTCTGGCTTTTGAAATCACTGTCACTGTCACCATCTACGGATGACAGCCGTGACCGGCTTTAGAAGTTAGTGACATCTAGACAAATTCTGAAAGTACAAATTAATTGAAAATGGCAATTGCCTGGTTTCCAATGGGCCATCACAATATATTTGAAATTAACCTCACACGACACGTGTAAAAGCCGTTATATTTGCTACTCGAAAACAATTTCTTCACGATGGGATATGAAAAAGTATACGCAGAAGACAGTTCGTAAGGGATCTAGCTAATTTAATGTATATCAAGTTTGTATTCCAACCTTATGTAGGAGTACAAACTTGACAAATATAAATTACATATTGGTCACATTACTATTATGAATAATTATAATACTACAGTATGAAATATTTTGATTCTGAAAAGGCTGAGTTGAATGATGTAAAAAAATTATATACTTACCTACTTTATTTTACCAATAAAGATACACAAAAATAGTAAGTATTAAAAATTATTATTCTCAAATTTAACGACTGTTTTGATAAAATAAATTAATTCTTAAAAAATGAAACTTATACAACAAAAAATTATGTTTTATTAGTCTTTTAGAAGTTGGAATGTATTTATAAGATTATTTTATTTATTAAAGGTGCAATAGAAGCTGAAAAAAGTAAGCCATGTGAGACTTATGAAATAGGGTACATATTCTGGAATTGTTTATTAGGATAATTATCTTAAAGAACCATTGCTGGGAATTGAACAAAGTTTCATTATCATATTTTTATTCCATTAATTTATCAAAAAGTCTCCTCTACGTTCATTAGATTAGTTTATAACATTCATTCATTCATTCATTCTTGATGAAATAGTAAGCCTTTGTTATGCTAAAACTTTCATCATTCTTAGCAAATACAAACGGAACACTTTTACCTTTTAAATTCAAAATTCGACTAGGAAAACGCTATGCCATTTTCCCTATTAACTCGTCAAAGCCATGCAATGAGCTAAAACTAGTGGGTACCGTCGGGAATGAAATTCAGTCGGTTGAATGAACTGCATTTATCATTCGTAATGCAGGGTGGATGACGTATTTCCAATCTGGTACGGTCATGCATCATCCATTCATACCTCCATTTTAATTTACCTCTCGGTGCTTAGTTACGCTCATTAATAATTCTGTTTGTTTGTTCATTGGTGGGGTAATTATTTTGATTAATTTTTTTATAGATTGTGGTGTACAATTTTTTGAACCGACGCGTGACGAAAAAAGCGTGATGTTTTTTTTTTATATTTGTTGAAAAGTAAGTAAAGTAAGTGTAAGTTGATTTTGTTATGGGGTCAAAACCTGGTTTTGATCCCATAACAAAATCACTAGGTGTAAAAAATCTTATCGGTACTTGCCTGGGCAAGTACCGATAAGATTTTTTAAATTAATATTTTAAATACTTTCGTAATTTATTTAGAACGTCGCTGACATCCCATGTCTTCGAAAGTACGTAAAGGTTATGGTTGTAATGTAATTCGTAGATTTTGGCATCCGTACTGATAGTTAGTAGTCATAAAGTCTGACACCTGTCCAACTGACGGGCCTGTTGTTACTAAACACTAGAGTGTTTAGTACCCTGACTGCTAAGCCAGAGGTCGTGGGTTCGATTCCCACCCAGGATAAACTTTGTGTGATGAGCATAATTGTTTGTTCTGTGTCTGGGTGTCATTTATCTATAATATGTATGTATTTATTAATTATATAAGTATGTTTATCAGTTGTCTGGTTACCATAGTACAAGCTCTGCTTAGTTTGGAATCAGATGGCCGTGTGTGAGTTGTCCCAGGATATTTATTTATTTATTTATTATTTATCTATAATATGTATGTATTTAAAAAAAAACATATTATATAAGTATGTATATCAGTTGTCTGATTACCATAACACAAGCTCTGCTTAGCTTGGGATCAGATGGCCGTGTGTATGATGTCCAAAAAAAAAAAAACAAAAAACTTAGGTGTATCGCGTTACCTGGTAACTAGGTTATGGAAGTCTGATAGACAGTCGCTCTATTTAAAACACTAGTATTCAGCTATGATTAGATTGGAGGCTGACTTGAATGGCTAAAAGGGTGTTGTTGACTTGTAAACCTTAACTTGTCACTTTAATTAAAAATACAAAATTTTACATAAATAACATTTATAATATAAAATAAACTCCCAAAAATAGAACCAGAACATCTGTACCTCAAAAAAACGTAGTCCAGAACATTCTATTTTACAAACAAAAAATGTATTGTACCTCTCAACATAATGAAACGTCTCCTCCACATTTTTCGTAGATAAAGCTTTTGTTCGCTCATTACTAACGACATTTTGTTTCGCCTGTGGGTATCTGAAACTTTTTTGACATCATTATTGGGGTCGCACGTTTTTCCTTGAGGTTAAGGTGTCTTAAGAACGTGGGTGCCAGTAGGTGCTTACGAATTTTAAGTAAAAAAGTATAACGTGGAGATAAAAACGTGGAAAGCTTGTACATTACGCGCGATCAAGGCCGTATAAGTTTGTCGTGTTATCGATTTCGATATAGATATGACTATCTTGAAAATACTACGACTTTATATATAAGAGGCCGGCTTTTTGGTGGTAAGCGCACATTTAGAACTTTAAAAGCTAAAAATCTCAAACTTTGTCCAGTTTATTTTAACTTTTATTTTATTAAGAAGCGATTTTTTGGGATTCAATCACTGACGGGGTAAAGCACATTCGAATCTTAACAGTTCTTTGTCAGCTCGTTTGCAGAAATACTACTATTGTACATATTTTTGCTGCAAAGCAAAGTTGTTATGTGGGACGTTCTTCTTTTTTATCGACAATCTGTCCGGCAAATTTTTATATAAAAAAATAAACTTGTGATTTATTTAGTAAAATGTGATTTAAATTATTGCCTCATTATGGTAGATTACAAAAACATATAATGCAGCGAAGTATTAAATGTAATTTTCGTTTTATTTTAAATTTCGTATGAATGGTATGAAAAAAAATAACACCTCAGTCACAACAGTATTTATTTTTTTATGTCTCATTTTAAATCAGAACTTCAGTTTCTTATTAATTTCTTATCAAGAATATACACATTTACTATTATCTAGCTCAATTAGACGGATTTAAAAAAAAAAACATTTTTTTTTAAGTTATCCATTACCACTCTGTCACATTTTTGCTTCATAAGACATAAAACTTTTTAATATTGTAAAAGTCGCCTAATAAAGTCGCCTAAAAATCTAATGAACACCTTTATTATTTAGCATATAATACTAGAAAACGTTATTTTTATAAATACTAACAATAAAGTGGTTCATAACTTACTTTGAACTAAAATTTTAAGGGGGACAAATTGTGACAGCGTGCTTAACTAAGTGACGGAGTGGTAAACAATGTTTATTTTTTTATGTTCTTTTGGTGTCATATCCTTAACTAACCTATTGCGAGCATGATATCTCTCTAAATATTTACGTATTATTTCTGCAACAAGTTCAGGGTTGAGCTTTCTTTTTTCACGACACCGTCGCTGTCTTTCAGCCGCAGATAATGCCATTTTTTCATTTACTTGATGGTAATACCTTAAATTAACAAAATAGTTAACGATAGAATAACCAACATAAAAAAACTAGCAATCATCTATAATGGATATTAACTAAGGCTCTAAGTTCCATACAAACATGACCACTCCGTCACGAGTTATACCACTCCGTCACACATTTTCGTGACAGAGGTGCTACGTGACAGAGGTGTAAAATAGTAGTGTTCGAGATATTCAGCATTTTCCTAATTATAATTTACGCTTAAAACTGAGTATATATGAAATATTTATCATTAATTAATCAAATAACATTAAAACCCCGAAATTAGAATAGCATTTGGAAGTCGTATCTTACGTGACAGAGCGGTCGCTAAATAAACACACGCACCTCCTTTTTACTGTTTGCAAGCGACTGACTGGTATTGCCGGGGCGTAGGAACGTATAGTGCGAGTGCGTGGTGAAGAGGGACTCTTCTCGAGCCTAGTGACCAAGGTCAAAGTTTCTAACGCACACTATTTTGTACCATAAAATGAGTGACAGAAGGTAGCAACTAAAATCATATACATCGGGAGAGAGCCAATAAAATATTTTTTTATTTAATAATATAAACACTAAAAATTATTTATTCTCATTAATGTAATAAAAAAGGTTAAGTAGTTTAGTAAATGTTCTTGGATAGAAACTTTTAATGTGATTTTTTTTTACGAGAGCAGTTTGTTTACATTACTAGTCATAGAGGGACACACTTTATTTGTGTGTATAACACCTCCGTCACGCTTTTTGTATACTATGTCACACTGATTTTTAAAAAAGTAATTATGAGTAAAATCTAGTTTTGAGGATATTATAATTATTGCATTGTCCAGTGTATTTTTATAATAAAAAAAATAAGTAATTTAGTATTTATGAGCAAATTTTGTTTTTTTTTTGTGGAGGAGACAAGTCATTGTCGGTAAAAAAGAAGAACGACCCATGTACCAGATTGATAATTTCCACAAATTAGCAATTCATTGACATTTATAGAATCCAAGCTTTTTCATCGAATATTGTCATATTCAATGAGAATCATTGAATTTGTATCACAAAAATTTTATTTCTACTTGAAAATAATAATTTCTTTACCAATAAAACCTTCTTTCTAAGGCATCTTTTCATATTACTCCATTTTCTCTCGTGTTTTTACATTCATTGGCTTCTTGCCTTTTGCACATCAGAACCTAGCGTTCAATATGGTAATAATTGAATAATGTGTGTAAATGTTCTGAAAATACTCCATGAAAAACTGGAAAAGAACGAAATTAATGCATGTACCAATCAGTTAGGTACTTTTTATTCCGAGATAGAAGAATAAATTCAAGTTGGAAAATTATCTTACTGAATATGTAATGAGCTAAATGTGTCAGTTAGTTCAGGGTTATTCTACATTGTAAAGTTAACTGATTTAGACGGCAAAGAGAGAAATGATTTTGTAATATGCTAAAGATATTACACAAATTATTCATTTCATTTTATTTTTATTGTACTTAGTGTTTTAGAAGTGACACTACATAATATATTACGTATGTAGGGTTTTTTGTAAATCATTAATAACTTCTTTGTACAACAACATATTTTAATAGTTCAATGTCATTTTATGTCTCTCTCTCTCTCTATCTTTGTGTAGTTTGACAGATGTGCCTAGGGCGCGATAAATACACGTTACTTAGCAAGTACTTTGCCAAAGAACATTGCTAAGCCAAAGTCAGTGCTTAATATAATGTCTATTTTACTCGCCACTAGTTCTTTAGCTAATACTTTTATGGGTTATGTATTGTTTGTTTAATCAGCCATAGAATAAAAGCCGATAGATATAATGAAGTTACATCGACCTGGAAGGTCATTAGAGTAACAAATAGTCTTCTTAAACCAGTCATTAGCTCCGCCCTTACGTGTTCCTTTTTATTTTACATCCTTAGCACGTGTGTATTTTTATTTTTCATTATGTTCTTGTTAGCTGGGTTTAAAGGTGAGGCCAGACGAGCGTAATTTTATGAGTCGTGAGTCGCAGAATTTCGGTCGCTTTCATAGAAAAAGACTCGCAACGCAAAATATGAGTGGTCTGCACCGTACCAGAATACGAAATTCTGTGACTCGCGACTCACAAAATTGCGCTCGTTTGGTTTCACCCTAAGACTTCGTCTGTAGACTAATGGGCAGTGTTCACCTGAGAGCACACCAGCGATGCTTTCAATAGGCAGACCCAAGTCGCTGTGGCCGAAATCGGTCAGGATCATATATATATGTCGCAGTCATCTGGTTAAGTCAGCTATTTGATTGTATGACTAGCGCGTTCATTGAATGACGACATTTAATTGAATGACTAAACGACAACTCGTCAAGTTGTTTAATGTAACGTTCAACTACTTGACTGAACGTCATTTAGCATTGTCGTTAAATGGGATATAGTCGACTTTGTAATGTTTTTTTAGGGTGACCATAAGTTCGCAACTTAAAAACTTAACTTACTTTACATAACAAAAATGAGGACATGACATGACACACTTTATTATGAATTTAATTTTAAAAAAATAACTTTAAAACTAGCCGGCGGCGGCGTATTAATAGGTAAATCCATGCTGTCACACTATTTTATCAAGAATAAGTCACTTTAAAGTAAATTTAATCAAAATAATATCAAGACAGTGCTATCTGCGCGAGCTATTTTACGCCATATTTGTTTTGGTGACTACTAACGCCGCAGTGAAAAAAAAATGAACTAAATTACAATCACCTGACTGATATTACGTCCGCTCTGTTCAAAGGGCTATGCTACAATCAGCTATCTAGTTGGACGTTGAGTGGCGCTTATTCAACCAGCTTTCGTCCTAGTCATTCAATTAAATGTTGCTATTCAATGAACGCGCTAGTCGTACAATCAAATAGCTGATTCAACCAGATGACTGCGACATATATATAATGGCACTGAATACGAGACATGTTTATGAGTTAGTGCTAAATAGATAAATATCTTGGGATAATTACTCACACGCAGCCTCTCTGTTTGGAGGCATGAGGGACAGGGTGTAAAGTCCGTCATCCTCCATTGAAAAGGGAGGATCCTCCGACCAGACGGGTGTTGTGTCTGGTGGGCTACTGCCCGACGGTTCTAGTCGGGTTTGTTGTACTCGTACTAATGTCGCCGATAACTCAGATATCGCGATGCAGGATCGTCAGTTGTAGTTTGTATGTTCGGCGATAGATGTCGCCACATCACTCCCCTCCGAGACCGGAGGTCGATACAGATGAGTCGTCCATACATCTTCCTACGATGCTTGCCGGGCCAGTGGAAGTTCCAGTGAGTCGGAACCGGATGCCGCATAGTTCACGGTGAGTCGGAACTGTCTGCGGTGGTGCCCCAGTGAGTCGGGGTGATGCTGCATATGATGCTCCAGTGAGTCGGAGTGATGCAGTGTGGCGTAGTGGCAGGATGCTGCGTCGACCAGGAGAGAGGTGCGTCTCTGCTTGCTGACCGGCCGAAGTGCAGTGGTGCTGTGCCAAAGTCGCTGATGAGGCTGCGGGTGATGACCAGGAATGCGCGTCCGCTGCAAGCTAGTGGTCAGGATACCCGATGAAGCCGTGGATGCTGGCTGGCTGTGTGACTCGCTGCTCGAAAGCTCGAGGAAGTGATGCGGCGATGATGATGACGTCACGAAGGTTGCGCTGACGTTCATGCTCGGGGTCATCAGTTTGGAGGTATGAGGGACAGAGTGTAAAGTCCCTCATCCTCCGTTGAAAAGGGAGGATCCTCCGACCAGACGGGTGTTGTGTCTGGTGGGCTACTGCCCGACGGTTCTAGTCGGGTTTGTTGTACTCGTACTAATGTCGCCGATAACTCAGATATCGCGATGCAGGATCGTCAGTTGTAGTTTGTATGTTCGGCGATAGATGTCGCCACACTGTGATCTGATTCTAAGATAAGCAGAGCTTGTGCTATGGTAACCAGATAACTGATATACGTACTTATATATTTTGAAATACATAAATATTATAGATAAAGTACACCCAGACACAGAACAAACAATTATGCTCATCACACAAAGTTTGTCCTGGGCGGAAATCGATCCTACGACCTCCGGCTAACCATTTTAGTATTAATGCTGTGGCTAATTATGAGAAAATGGAATCACCCTGTTTACAAAGCAATGCCAATATGGTATCTATGCAACGTCAATCATAAGGTAATAACTAGTGATGTGCCGACTATGACTTTGGCCGACCAGTCGACCAGAGCCGATCACATTCGGATGTGTTTGGAAATTTTCGTGACTCTTCGTTTTGCGCGCAAGTTGCAACGGTTGCCTGCTAGCGTTTATGAACATATTTGTTTACTTCTGTCACATTGTTTCGGAATTTTACTATTGTTCCATTCGGAGTTAAGTTTCTGTAAAAATATAATTTGTTGCTCTTTTATTGAACTGATAAAGTGATAATAAATACATTATATGTTTCTTGATGATGACGTCGTCGAAATAAATAAAAACTAAGAGGATAGAATAGTCAGTGGCCTTTATTAACTAGTCGCCGACTATTCTAGCTACTATACCGACTATTTTATAGCCGACTGCAAAAGTGGCAAATTAGTCGACTTTACCGACTAGTCGACACATCTCTAGTAATATCCTAACTAACTTACTCGTCTCATCGTGTCCGGGAGCTCATTACGGTAATAACGTGAATAATTAAATTTAATATTACACAAATCATGCTGTATTCCCTTATGGGAAGTCGTAGTTACATAAACAGATTGATATTAATGCTAATGCTCGTCATTTGTGTTATTATAACGATGACTGGTTGTATTGATCGTAACTGGTTTGTTATGAACTTGCTATAATTTCCATTATTTTATCTATAATTCTATATAGTACAAAATGAAGTCGATTTCCGCTGTCTGTCTCCTTGTATTCTTAGATCTTTAAAAGTACCAACATAACGTATTTTGATGTGGTTTTTTAATGAATAGAGTGATTCAAAAGAAAAAGGTTTATATGTATTACATTAGAGAGATTTACCGAGGCGAAGCTGGGCACGAATATCTATTAATTAATAAAGCTGAAGATGTTTTGTTTAATCTCGATTATCTGTGGAACTTTTGCAATCGTTCTTACCACTGCTGCATCAACGGAATATTGAAGTTATTAAGGGCCGGTTTTTCAATCGCCAGATAACTTTTATCTGAAGAGTATGTTTGACGTTTTGACATATTTATTATAGAAAATATGTCAAACCATATAAAACCAGATAGAAGTTAACTGATGATTGAAAAATCAGCCCTAAGTCTATTTTCAAATTATTGGTTTAGGTAGCTAACTAAATGTGAACAATATTAAAATATTTATTTTTAAAAAAAATCATATAAATTAATTAGTAATTTTATATTCAGCTTTATACTAAGTCGACGTTAGGTAAAAAACTAAATAGAAACAGTGTTGCAATGTGTTTACTACAGATTTGTTTAGATAAGAGGACAAGATTGTTTATATTATAGAATATACATGATCTAATTTCAAAAAGAAACATAATCATTCTATTTTATAACATTCTAGCTTTTGCTCGCGACTTTGTCCACGTGGAATAATAGTTCCCGTTTTACGGGGAATTTCCAGGACGAAAACTATCCTATGTTCATTTTCAGGTCCCGGACTATATCCGTACCAAATTTCATTCAAATCGGTTCAGTGGTTTAGGCGTGAAGAAGAGACAGACAGACAGACAGACAGACAGAGTTACTTTCGCTTTAATAATATTAGTACGGATTCTTAGTAATATTAAGGTGCAACGAATACAGAACTGCATTCACAGTAAAGCTAATCAAGCTTGATTGAAAACCTGTTCACTCGCAGTTGATTGCAACATCAGTAAATAGAGGTGTGCTTAACAAATTCGATACATTATAATCGAAGCAAAGCTCTCGATAACTTGAGGATTTATTGTTGACTAGCTTCTGCCCGCGGCTTCGCTCGCATTAGAAAGAGACAAAAAGTAGCCTATGTTACTCTCCATCCCTTCAACTATCTCCACTTAAAAAATCACGTCAATCCGTCGCTCCGTTTTGCCGAGAAAGAAAGACAAACAGACAGACACACTTTCCCATTTATAATATTAGTATGGATTTGCATGTGATATTGGAGAATCAAAATAATGATTGAAATAGAGTGATTATTGTGAAAGGTCGTGGTTTATTACTCAGTAGCTGATCCTCGCGATTTCACTCGAGTCACGTTAGGTTTTTGGTTCCTGCTTCGCTCCCGTGGGACATAGCGTGATATTATAATAGCCCATGTTACTCAGGAATAATGTAACATTCTAATGGTAAAAGAATAGGGATGACAGCATAAAAAATGGCATTCTGTTCGGCTGTCCGTCTGATAGATCGGCCGAAAATACGGGACCCTTTTTTTTTTGCTTGATCAAATTAATTAAAAAATACAAAGATAAAGAGCAACAAAGTTCCGGAGTGGGGGGTTTTGACGTCACCGTAATGCAAAAATGGCATTTGATCCTGACGTCATGCGCAACTTCAACGCACTAAATCGTCGTCATTCTTCATTTACGAGAAAAAAGAAAAAATACGTGTCCAAAATTATTTGATAATCTATCTGACGGACTAATTTCTTTTTTTTTGTCGTCTCGCCTATTATCGAAATCTTTCCAGTAGTTTTTTAATTTATTCGTAACAAACATATAATATTAGTATAAAAAAGAGATTGTTTGCAAGTGTTGTTTATTTGTATATACCGTCAGAACCTCGACCATTTGAATTCTCTAGTCGATGCGAAGCACGCCACTTTAATACCAAACGTATCGAGAAATACTCGAACATTTGAAACTAAACAATTGTGATACTAGCTCCTGAAAAACGGTGTACGCTGGCGCAGGAGCTAAAGATTTTATAAAAATCATTGTAAAATTGTGTCTGTAAAGTTTACAAAAGATTGTGTAAGCAAAGTGTAACAATATAAATTAACTTTTAAAATGTTTTGTGGCATTTTATATACTTTTCGGTTAAAAAATTAAAATGCTATTATTTACTAAGTAGTACAAAACCTAATCGTAAGTTCTCTATTTAAATTTTATAATATGACTTAATGAATTATATTCACATATGGTTTAATTTTTGTTGCTAAAATCTCTGATAAAAAGTAAAAATATTGTTTTTGTGAAAGCGGACTGTTAGATCTGAATACATAATCAAACGGAAAAGTCTACAAAAGTTCATTTCCCCAAAGAAGACAAAGTAGTAAGCCTTAAAAAGAAACACAAAGTACTGTTTACAAGATATTTGTTATAGAGAGAATATCTAACATGCTTACATTTTGGCTTACCCAAACTTAGGTAATCCATAGCTAAATAGTAAGCGGGTCTGCGGATGGCGAGCGATGGGTAGCTCGCCGCCCGGCTGGGACCAGGCCCGCGTCGACGGTGCGTTAGTGTTCCACGCGCGCCTTAAAGAGAAGTCAGCACGAGAAGGGGCTCAACAGGGCCACGCCTGCCGGGGTTGCGGAATGTTTATAATAGTTACCGTGAGCCCGGAACATAAAGGACAACCGAAGAAACATGATAGGGTTTTAGTCAGTAAAAGTCTGGCACGCCCTCCCGTCGCACCCGGGACGGGGGCAGTCATTTGAAGATTTTCTCCTAAAAAAAAAAGAATCATGAAAGCTATTTCTTGCCTAAACTAACTTTACGCTTCAGCAAATATTTAGCCCGTATCTATTGTTTTAGATAATACAAAAGGGATATTAAATTTTAATAATACGCGTTTACCATAATAATTGGCGAACCGCGAGAAGGAAGAATGGTAATCATAACAAGCAGCGATATAATTTGTGTAACAAAAATTATCGTTTCATTGCGAGTTTCTTGTTAATTTTAATCTATAAATTGTGTGCGAGTGCCGCAATGGACTTGGAAGTGTCCGAAACTTCTGTACGCTTTGAACTTGAGTCGTGTAGCACCTGCTTCCTAATTAGACATTCCGCAGTTAGTCGAGTTATTCGGGCAGGACGTTGAATAATACGCTAGTAGGTACCTACGTATTGTTATGCCAGCATTTGGATCGTAAAAAGGTATTTCGGACTAAGCGTCTCAAGGATGGCAGTATGCGAAAAATGCTGTTATAACTAAAATAAATTTGACGAAGTAAACGCTCGGGCAAAAGAATGTTCAATGTTCTAGAAGTATTTTGTAAGTGTTTGAATTTTGCAACCGTTTTTTGCTATTTATTCAGTGATTTGTTCTTGTGAGACATTTTATGACAATGTGGAATTTTCCTTTTTTTTATATAAAGACTGTCATGATGTGCCAGTAGTTAAGGCGCTCGCCTCTCTCGCATGAGGTTAGGAGATCAAAACCAGGCAGTTACCATTGTGACTTGTTCAAGTCGTAGTTTATCTAGGATATTACTGACATTTAGAGAGCAGGAAGGCATGTAAAGCAGTTTATCCGGTTGTCATTCGTAGATCTTTGAGAGTCCTAAATCTGTAGTAAAAATTCTGAATGTCTGACAATCAGTCTAAATAACTGACGAGATACCTCTTGTATCACTTTACCCAGTAACTGGATTGTGGAGGTCTGTCGGGCAATCGCTGTATGTAAACCATTGGAGTCCGCCTCCCATTGTTTGTACCGCTTGCCGACCGTAACAAAGTTGAGTTAAAAGCTAGGGAGATTATGACAATATCCGTACTTCGATACTCATATTATAAATGCGAAAGTAACTCTGTCTGTCGGTTACGATTTCATGCCTAAAGTACGGAACTGATTCAAAATGAAATTATGTACAGAGTTAGTTTATAGTCTGAGAAAGGACGTATAATGTATATTTATACTCTAGATACCTAGTTATCTTTTTATAACAATACCAGCCTATAACTGTTCCACTGCAAGACAAATACCTCTTCTCATACAGAGAAGGCACGCTTTACCACGCTTACTCAAAGCGGATCGACGATTTCATTACAGGTTTTCCCACGGTGTTTTATTTCACTGAAGTCTAAAATAAACTTTAGAAAGAATAATCTCCATAACCTTTTAAAATGCAATAATATTTGAATAGAAACGTAGCTGAACATTATTTTTAAATGCACACTACGCCACTCGCAGCTCTTTGTCTTTCTGTCGCAGACTATTTCGTTGAGACAGACTGTATAAAATCAGACTTTTATTTTGAAGGATTTACGATTCAGCTCTAGAAAATATAAATTTGATGCGAGCAAACTCGCAGGTTTAAGTAGTGAATACCTGAGTGGTACGAATGACGTGGGTCCTTTTACAGTCAGTGATGCTGAAGAGTAATATATCCTTCCCATATTCCTCTTATTATGATTTCCACACCCGTTCATATCACGTTACATATTAAAATTATACATTAGGTGAGACGATTTATGAAACTGAGACGGGTTTTGATTTTGAGTAGGGATTTTATATGAC
Organism: Athetis lepigone; assembly: GCA_033675125.1. Taxonomy (NCBI): domain Eukaryota; kingdom Metazoa; phylum Arthropoda; class Insecta; order Lepidoptera; family Noctuidae; genus Athetis; species Athetis lepigone. Next base: position 13,066,468 of record CM066236.1, read on the forward strand.
ATGAGTAATAGGTTTATATAGAGCCAAGACAAGCTTGAAAGTTGAAATGCTTTGTTTGGTTTTGTATTTGAATAACATAATAGTCTTAATCTGTATAATATAACCACTTCTTCACAACAGAACAGCAAAACACAACAGAACAGTCGGGTAAAAAAAATTGATGTTACATTCTACATAATGTCTTATAGCTTATACGTTATGCTGATTATTATTTACCCTATTTAATTGCAGTTTCAATAAAATTCGTTCAGTAGATTTCACGTGAAAAAGTAACAATTATACATCCGTCAATCCATCCTCACAAACTTCCACATAAATTACATTCAAGTAAGTTTTATATCTCCGACATATTGAGTTCAATAAAGAATTGTGTCCCACTGTCCATACATAGCGGGTAGAACATTAAAACCTCGTTTGGGACTTCAAATAAAGATTTAGATGCATAAAGATCTATCGAACGATCAATACGGGTATGAGAGGGGCATAAAATAAAATTGGATGTAATAAAACGGGTTATACCTGGTGGCATAGCCGCGGCATATCGTATTCCTAGCTATATGAGTGGGGCTAGGAAAGTGGAGGACGGCGGAATGATCCGCTTGTGAGGGTATGGAGTATTTTCGTTGGAACACTTTTTTGTTGCACCATATTTCAATTAATGAATGTTGGTGCTTAAAAAATAGGTTCTCAAACGGGACTGCTCCGAGGGTATTACCTTTCGTCTTTTAAGGCGAGACGACAAAAAAAAACTAATTGGTCCGTGAAATAGACTATCAAAAAACATGGAACGAAAAATTATGACGATACATTTGATTGTGTTAAGGTTTTGCGTGATGGAACTTTGGCGCACCTTATCTTTGTATTTTTAGTAATTAGATCAAGCTAAAAATATGTGTCCAGTATTTTATGGACTGTCTGACGGACGGATTATTTAGAATGCCATTTTTATAATGCAGCTTACCAAGGACATTATCGCTCACGCACACTAACCTACACAGTGCGCAGCGGCCACATAAATTCGACATCGCGATCGCGTACTTGGTTTCTTTAAACTATTCTTACAACTACCCGCTATGGCTACTAATATACTGCTATTATAATGTAACATCGTTGTTTGCCATAAGATGATAACTCACTACGCCATTCGGATTAATGTATTTACTAATTTATAATGTTGTATTTTCTCTGTAAGTGATTTGTAAATCTTTAGAGAAATAAATGTCTAAAAACCGTAGCTTAATCCTAATTGGGTTTGGTGTCTAGTTGTTGACTATAGGTTTCTTTCAGACGTGTTGTTATTTTTTGTCAGTTGGTGGCTTTTCTGTTGTAAGCATCCACAAAGCAACGATTTTTAATATAAAAAGTTCCTAAAACTTTTTCTTACTTATGGATTCAGAATAACTTATATGCTTGTAACTACTCAGTCGTTCAACCTTTATTTTAGCCATGCTCTTTTACAAAAAGTTACTTCGTTAAGGTAAAATTTTCAAGAGTCGTTCTTTAAATACGGTATGAAATACTCGTATATTCATTTGCATAAAACATATACGATTGTAATATTTGTTGTATTATTAAAATTTATGTATCCTGTTCCTCATTGAATAAATAATTCAATATATAAAAAAATATATATCAGTGAGCTACATAAACAAGGAACTGTCAACCAGGTGAAAGCTTGATATACGTCTTAATAAAATAAATCTCTGGCTTCTATAATATAAGTCTTGATATATATATAGACGAAAAGTAACCTATGTTACTCTCCATCCTTTCAACTATCTCCACCTAAAAAATCACGCGTATTCGTCGCTCCGTTTTGCCGTGAAAGAAAGACAAACATACAGACAGACAGACAGACAGACACACTTTCCCATTTATAACATTAGTATCGATTGCAACAATACATTTTATTTTTATTTAATAAGTAGATAAATACACTCCAAAAAATATTGGTGTGAAATAACTGAAGCACAAAAATATTTGATGCTCGGGAGGAATTTTCACAAACGGTTACAACTACCCACAAAAAATAACTCACCTTCGTAGACCTTAATTAGGGAAAAACCTTATAATAATATATGGTCACAGCCGTGTCATTACGGCGTTAATTACTTTCGGATTGGTGAGATATTTCAAGCCAATTCCGCCCAAACATTTTCATTGAGTAAGTTAGAACGCTTATAATTGATTAGAATCGGGGTTCGCGCCATCTTGATTTGGCATCGCTCACTCTCACGTTCCGATCTCAATCAAGGATGAGGAAAACGAAATGCCCAAATGTTACTCCTACAAGATACTTGGGAATGTAACCGAAATTATTTAGATTGGAGTTAAATGTTAGTATCTATGTGTTGAATTGTTGGGCAGATCTTTATTGGTTGCCATTTTTTTATTATAAATACTTTTGATCTGCGGTGTCAGTGTTGTTTCTCGACCTTTGTGTTGATACATATTTTATTTAATGTTGAAATTTCTTCCGTATTTAGTAAATTATAAAGATCATAATCAAACATTAACGTCCCAAGCCACCTACACTAACACTGCTTGCTTATTATGGCAACCAACCATCAGTGCGGGCTCATTGTCCATTCGAAAATTAAAATAATAAAAAAACCTTTTACGGTCCATCGCAAATGGACACACATGACACATGACTTTAAATTATCATCATATTGGACGGTAATATGTTAAGTCATTATTAATTGTTAGTAATAAAGTAAGTAGTTTTACTTTGGAAAACGTTAATGCTTATTTGTTAAACTGTTTCTTTTCCTTAAAGGAAATAAGGTCGACAATAAAACTTGAAGGAAATAATATCAACAATAGCTTCGTATAACTATTGAAGTAGCCGATTTTAATTCTTATCAAGGGGATTCTCTTATAAGGATGATTTTGATTTTTTACCTCTTTTCACGCGACTCTACCCACTTCCATTACTTTCAAGAGTTTTCCTTGAAAAATATTTTTCATCAACAACCTTTACTCACGTGCTTTGTTTGATCGGTAAGTTGTTACACGTGGTTTCATTTCATATGTCATATTATGTCTTAATCTATATATGTAATATATAAATTGAAAACTGACCGACTGTTGATATATTAACGCACAACTGAAAACGCTAGCAATTTTGCGAGGAGTAGGTATTCAGTAAGAAAGATTTTTTGAAAATCTGTCGTTGAAAGGGATAAAATAATGAAATGAATTTCGTCTTCAACGCGGGCAAAGTCACGAGCGAAAGCTAGTAGTATATAATACCAATTTTAAGTACTTACTCAGAGTTAAGATAACTGTGTCTGGTCGGGTACAAATAAAACAAAAACTTCTACGTTTAGCGTTTCCCGTCTGAAACAAACATTTGTGTGGTCTACAGGTAGTTGTTTTGGGCCAGGTTGTTTGTGTAACGTTGTAAGATACGTGTTACACTGTGTAAATATGTCTGCGATCCAGGGCAAATACTGTACTTCAGGTACATGTAATTTGATGTACCATCGACAAAATTGAATCATGACCCATTTCGACGACAAATCGTTTGAAGCTGTCAAAGTAATAAGACTAGACGTGTGACATTTTTAATACATCTTTACGCGATTGTCGACCTAATTGTATTTGAATGTCTGTAGGAAAATAAGCTTATGGTGGGTCATGATTTCATTTTGTCGATTGTACAATCCACAAATGATATAAGGCCTGTCAAATGTTGTAGAAAAAATCTTAAAACAGTTGGATAGTTTTTTAATTATATACTTTACTGTCTGATAGCCTTGATTAATTAGGTACGTATTTTGCTGAGTATACCTAAGTAATGGGAATCGGTTCAAAAATCCATAAAATACAAGCATTTGAATTACAGAAATAGACATGAGTAGAACATTGCATAGAAAGCAAACAAAGTCTGTCAATGATTTTCAGCTGTTTGTTTCTGACCTAGCATGCAACCAAATAACATGTTAAAACTATTTAATAAGGCGTAATATGCAAAAATACACAGAAATTTAGTGTCAATTTATATACAGAATAATAATACAGAACAAGTAATTAACCTTTCGACGAGTAAACGACAGCCGGCTGTCGGGCTGTTTTTGTCTTTCTATTGTGTCTCGAATGACGTGTGTTTGATGGATTAAAACTATGTTAAAAAAATGGTTGCCTGTAAAGTCGGTTTTACGGGCGAAGATTTTACGTGACAACGTCTTTCATATCGATCATAGTTGAGTGGGAGAGAGACGCAAGGCATTCGGCGGGCCTCTCTCTCGTTCGGTGACTCATCGTAACGTTACCGAGCGTTACACTTTTTCATAAGTGACTCCCAGCCGCAACCTAATTTAAGACGTTGTCACGTCAAAAAAGAAAAGCATAACATTTTCCGCTCTTTCTCTGGCCGCATACAGACAGTTAGACGTGCAGAAACGATGCCGACCATATCCATGGTCCCAGTTCCCAGGTTTATACCGTTAGGTGCGCTCCAGAGTATCATGACCAATCCGTACGAATCGTTTTATTATATGTATGAGGCTTTTTTTGCTGGCTGTACTTTGAATATGCGAAATACCCTGTTATGGGTAAAAAAATGAAGTTGTTCCTAAATGTAAGCTCACATTTTGTTACTTGTGTATTCTGTGTAGTCTTTTGTTTTTACATTATCGTTACTTATGAAGTTATTTTGCTTGTTATGTGTTGTAACAAGTTATTGGTACGGTGACACCTTTTCATGTATTAAGTTTGCAAGTTAAAAACCGCGAAAGTATTAATTAACTTTGTTGAATCAATAATTATATTTCCTAAATTTATTTTGGACATCAGTGACATAAAACTGCAATGTGTTACCACCTGCTTTCGATTTTGTTGAAATAGTGTTGGAGAGACAGATGTTGCAAAATCCTTAGTTCGTATACCAAACCAACACATCTATTCTCAAGGTTGAAAATAACAACGTTGTTCACTATCTATTATCTACGGGAGTTGAGGCACTTACATATATCCAATGCATATAACCCGGATGTATTCAAGAGACGAGTGCATAGGCATCTTTTGGGTGAGCTCGCTCCATCGTAGGCCCCGTCTATGCCCTCGGGCTAGTCTGGGACCAAGAGCAAGCCCATATGTAATTAAAAAAAAAAAAAAAAAACCCAATAGCCCAAAAAATAAAAACTAATGGTAATAGGGCAGATCGGCGGGGAAACACCACGTGGGCACTTATCTGTTTATCAGACTTACAGCTCACTCACAATGGATGATTTATGACCTATTTCTACCTGGATACGAGCCTAACAAATGAAGACAGTGACTAAAAAGAAGATTATGTACAAAAAATAAAACGCACACTGTAAGAAACAACTAAAATCGACAACACCTTGCCATTATTTCCAGTTATAATAAAGCAAGATAAAATAAACAGCACCGCTATAACACTGTCTCTGTAAATTTATTTCACCTAAAAGCAATGAAGTTATAAATTAGATTACCTTACATTATGGGTGCTGGGAATTAAACCCATGAACTTTATTACAGGGTTCATGGGAAGCCCTTAAACATGGGTAAGTAATCATGTTTAACACTGTACATTGGTTCGAAACAATTTGTCTTATGAGGGTTCCATCAGTTTCGCTTTAGAATCTGTTTGATCGTCTATGTATTCATCACCATTATTTTATGATTATCAGTTTGCTCTCTTTGTATTATATTCTTTGTTTTAATATATTGTTAATACGTCATGTCGTTTATTGTTAGGTACGCAAACACGCATCGTGCATTGGTTTCATTTACAATTATTTTGTGTTGAATATTCTACGTTAGAAACCTTTTACGTTTAATACAGTCCTGCTATTGTATCATTCTCAGAATTAATTATTTCATCGTATTTATTTTTACTTTAACTAACATACCCGGAACAACAAACAAGTAACTCGCCTCGGAACGCCAACCATATCTGTTCTGTGTGGGAAGGGAACCCACAATAGTAATCAATTGCTGGACCACTGCACCAAGCGTTGGCGTCGCGTCAAACTCTTAGCAGCTTTATTAGCATTTCTTCCAACCTGGCTTACTTATTTAATTGTATTACCTTCTTAACGGAGAATAACTTTGGACTCTACGCAAAACATGGTTGACCATTCATTTTGCCGGCAGGTCTGGTAATGTGTACACATGAAAACTTATTGACTATGTTGACATAGACAAATACAGGGTCTAAAATAAATCATAAATAAGATATTTAATATTTACGTATTATATATTATTTTACATTGATAGACTACGGAAGAAGTATGGTCTAAATGTATAAAGATCGATCACCTAGTGTAGTCATCTTTAGAAACTCTAATGCTATGATATCAAATTTGTTTGACGTTCCAAATGGCGGTGGAGTGAGCGAGCATTCTAGGGACATACACTTGTATTGAGATGACCATTTTTATCACAAATATCTAGATATTTCGTGCCTCGGTTTAAGTTATTGTGATAATAAATCTATTAAAATACATACACACGTCTTGTACACTGAATTATATTGTTGTTATAAGTCTTATTTGTTATTTAAGTTCAAAATTCATTACGTAAGTAAATACTTAAACTACTACTACTACTTTTAGTATTTTTAAATAAAAATAACAGTTAAATGTTGTTCATTTCTAAGCGCATTTTATTTGTAATTTTTGTAATAGTCTTTAAATATGATTTAAGTTAAGCCTGGAAAATAAGACCATTAAATTCTTTTGTGGAGAATTGTATGTATACTTTAACATTTTAATAATTATAATAAAATGTAACAAACCAAAATAAAATTATTCCAAATACACAAACATTTTTTGCGATCAACGGAATCCGAGATACCACATTTTTCTTACCCTAACCCCATTTGTCAAGGCCGACTATTTTAAGAAAGAAATACCGTACAATAGTTGAACTGACATTGAATAGGAAAACCAATTGTTATGAATTCGCCACCACATTCCGAACACTAAAAACGATCTGTTGGGGATGTAGGTACATATATGAGAAATGTAATAATGTTGATTGCGTTCAATAACTCCAAGGACGAACCCAGACTTGATTGAGGGACTTTGACTACTGTTTGAACGTTAAAACCGTAAAGCATATAAAAAGAGATTTTTATGTTAAGAAAGGAGAATGTAGTGGAACGCTATCTTATTAAAAAAATCCTTTTACCTTTTAAGATTGCTGAAAGTGCAGATCCAAGCGAGGTACAATGTTTTATAATTGTTTCTTTAATTGCAGTATTTAACCGGTTACCCAGGCGAAGACGTCGAGAGTCGCAAGACGACTACCGGCCACCGTAGGCGCGGTTCTGCGGATGGCGAGCGATGGGTAGCTCGTCGCCCGTCTAGGACCAGGACCGCGTCGACGGCGCGTTAGTGTTCCACGCGCGCCTCAAAGAGACAAAGTCAGCACAGGAAGGGGCCCAACAGGGCCAACGCCTGCCGGGGTTGCGGAATGTTTATAATATTTACCGTGACCCTGGAACATAAAGGGCAATCGAAGGAACGTGAGTGGGTTTTAGTCAGTAATAATCTGACACGCCCTCCCGCTGCACCCAGGACAGAAGCAGTCATTTGATGATTTCCCACTCACCAAAAAAAAAGTATTTAACCGGTTAGTTATTATGCATACTACCAAGTGTTGTTGATAAAAACTTACTCGACAGCGTTAGCGTAAAAATGTGGCAATCAAAAATCAAAAGGTTGGCAGTTAGTAAAACTTAAGGCATTTATTAGGTGTTTAATTTTTATTTTTATACATCACTATCAATTCAGTACCCGATTGGGACGTTATACAATATTTCATATAAATTATTTTCGGAAACGCTAGCCAATAAAGCTGTACGAACTTAAGGTAGAGCGACAAACATGCTCTAAAAAAAAACAAAACATCACCTTCACGACACCGAAAGCGATGTGCCTCAATCTGAAAAGAATGCGTGCCAGCCAACTCTCACATCCCGAGTGCGTTGTGCGGTAGGCGGGATTGCAAAATGCCAAGTCACTGGGTCGAACTTCAAACATCTACGTATATGTTCTACACACTGCGTGGATAGTGTGAAGTTCGATTCAAGACATTATTACTTTTTAAGGATATTAACATTATATTGAAGTTAAATGAAGACCGCCGAAATGAAAAAATATTTATTACAATTTTTTAATGGTCGTGCTTAAATTTTAATTGTTTTATCATTTATTTGCAACGGGCTAGTTGACTAAAAAAACTATTTACTTAGTCAGTTATATAATCAAAAAATTTGGGGCACGTATTTTTTTCTTTTTTCTCGTAAACGGTAATGATGAAGATACAGTGCGTTAAAGTTTCGTGAAACGTCACGCCTTGGTACGAATTTTACTGAAAAGTGACGTCACAAGCCCCCACTTAATTTTGACGATCTTAATGATTGTATTTTGCTATTAATTTGATGAAGCAAAATTATGTGTCCAGTACTTTTGGACGGTCTAACAGACGGACTAAACAGAATGCCATTATTTTTAATGTAGTCAACATCCCATAATCCCTGTCTATGTGAAGTTTCTTTTAATAATTTTTTTTTAATAATAATCCATAGTTCTGAGATTCTACTCTGCTAAAATATAATTGCATATAACAATTAGCGTAGAAATATGGTCTAAAACGTTTCGTATGGAGCGAGAGGTTAAATGCCGCGCGAAGCCATTCCACTGGCCATTCCGCTTGGTCATAGCCATTTCCATTAGTGGACACTAACTAATGAACACAAACGATCCGAATTTGTCGTTAAAGATGGCGCTAGTATCTCCATGCATTATGGGCGACGCTGTTCATTGACGTGAATGGTGTTATTTTTAGTAAAGTCAAAGTCAAGGTCAAAATAAAAAATATGGTCAAGGTCAAAGTCAAGATCAAAGTCAAGGTCAAAGTCAAAGTAAAAGTCAGATCATAGTGAAATTGTTGATTTCAAGTAGGGTTTTAAAGGCACTAAACGAAATAAATTAGAACGTCTTGTTATTTTTTTTTGTTTGAGAAATGGGACTTTTTCATCAAACAATTAAAAACAATGCAAAGTATTGACATTGCAAAAATAAAATATATTTTTTTAACCAGAATGCTGGTACGTGTGTGTTAAATAATATTATATTTTCAAAGAATAACGTTTATTTTCATCCTTGTTAATAACGTACTTGTAACTTATTTTTTATAAGGAAGATATTTAAGAAAAAATATAAAACTGGCATCTATTATTTTCATTTTATTTTCTGTTTGTCAGTAAACAAAGAAGAAAAGTAGGTTGTCTTTTCTCGGGATTCAGGCTTACTCCGTTTCTCCTTTATTTTCAAATCAATGGTAGACGAGAAGACCCTTCTTTTGCATTTAAAATAGATTAAAACATTGAACACAATAATCGAACATAGGCAAAATTATTCACACAAGGCATTTTTTATCAGCCGACCTAGCTCACTGTACCAAGTCTTACCAACCCGTACACATTTCTTTGACCACCATTCTATTACAAATACCTATTATAGAAATACCAGAGAACATTAACACATACCAGTAGTGGTGTCAGAAAGTTTATTAATGTCTCCAACGGCCACATCAATAGTTCCATCGCCTCGAGCCCGATGAAGATATTCCTGAAATTTCTCAAATTGCCTGAGTGGGAAGCGATTGTCTTGGGTAGGTAGAAGGTTTAATCACCTAACCCTTCTGAGTGGGTTCCATAATGATAATAAATTCAATATCCGCAAATCATGAGCTTGGGTTAACGCAATTTGCTGTTATATTTACAAGTAGGTAGTTGATGAAATGAGTTCGCGTAAAATGCTTTGTATGAGATGTGAGTCGTATATAGAGTGGTGAAATTATTCCTTAAGAGGCTTCGCTTGTGTTTTGATATTGATTGATTGTAACTTTTCTGGTTTTATTGACTTTGTAATTTACTATGTGTTTATAAAGAAACCATACTTTGATGGGTCTATTATTTTAGATGAGTTTTTTTTATGTATTGGTGATACCCGCCATAACAGAGATGTCGATGAAACCTGAAATTATAATTTACAGTAATGAAAGTCCTACTTTTTCAAGAGGATATCCGACCGAGGGCAACGGTAAGTTATTATGGTCTTACCAAATAAAACTCTATACTTCAGCCTCCTACCATGTTTCGGAGATTACATCGTTCGTCAAGCAAACGCTGTACCCCGCATGATCCGCGCCCCTAACTGGCATAGGACTGCTATCAGCGGTCCTCATTCAGATTTTTCCTTTGATAGTTAGGGCAAAGTAAATCAATATACAGGCCCGCTAGATATAATCTAAGGATTCTCGACAACCAATAAATATTTTTCAAATATTTTAAACTGCAAAATAAATAGTACATAAATAAATAACTTAAACACATTTTAATTATCGGCCTTCAAGATAAAATAAATATTACCAGACGGTTTTATATACTAATTAAGTTTGCTGATTGTACATAGCACAGTTATGTTTTGATCCGGTGCAATGAGCAAACCCTTAATATCTCGCTATACATATAGAAAGCTTTGCCTTGTAGTGGTACAGTAATAGGCAGGCAATATTATTATGTCTTATTTAATTATCGATATCGAGCATCTGAGTAACTTTTCAGAGAGAGAGAGAGGTATTTTCAGAGATGGTATTGCCAAGCCAATTTACAAAAAAATCGATGGTTACTGTTTTTTTTTATTACAGCCTTCAACGCGCCTTTCTATTTTCTATGGAGAAAATAGAAGTTGCAGATAAACTGACAAGGATTTATTGAGTCGTTTTACTGACTTTAAAATCTCGAAAACTCTGTCAATACTTTAAATACATCAGAAAGATTGAAATGCTACCGTATTTTCTTTTGGATAGTTTATTTTGTTTCGCGTACAACTAAGCTTCTTGTTCATTTTGTTGAATGCGGCTTTGGTTCGCCGTCCTACTAATTACTTGCTGATGCAAACCCATCCTTATGCGTCCCCTTAACAGTAAATTGGTTTCGATTTGATGTTGCTGTGAGTACGCAATGCGTACCTATAACACTGACGGGTAATATCCGTTGCTGAGTTTAGGTTCTCGTGTAACTGATACCGCTTTAATACGAAACAGATGACTTATTTGATTGGCTTGCTGGTTTAGTAATAGAAGTAGTTTTGACCATGACTGCTAAGGAGGTTGTGGGTACAAATGTTTATGTGATGAGCATGATGGTTTGTTCTGCGTCTGGGCGTTTTTTTGTCATTGGTTTTTTTTTCCCATAATACAGGATCAGGCCGAAATGCGAGTTGCCAAGAGGCCGAATGTGAGTTGCCCTGAGATAAATATTATTATTTAGTTCTGTAAAAAATCTTGTGTTGGAGGAAGTTATTTTTACGAAAATTTTAATTTTAACTGACACTGTGAATATCCGCACTGACATATTGTCAAGTTTGGCGTTTTACAAAAACAGCTAGTGAACACTTTAAGATTTTATCACTCCAAACTTTTTACCTATCAATTAAAGCAACTATCGTTATTATGTACTTGTTTAACCTTCCGACGACCAACCGACAGCCGGTTGTCGCTCTGCTATTATCTTTCTTTTGTGTCTCGAATCACGTGTGTTCGACGGATTAAAATATGTATTTTGCCATATATCTTATAAAAACATTAAAGTAAGGCTAAAATAAATTGTAACTTTTATCTACTACATAATTAAGTTATACTAATAGAATCTACATTTATATACCTACGCAGTTATTCATTGTTTAACCCCGAGTACTAAACTACACATTCTTTTAGCAGCATTCGATTTACGACAGTGGCAGTGGCATTAAACTATATAGGCAAGATAGAGACGGAGAGGTATATGGCCTAAGTATTTGAATCGTTTGTATTCGAAAAAAAAAATGTTAACTCTTAATCGACTTCGCTTCCGTATCTCATTTTCCTTAAATTACCTGTCAATAAATTCCACTTTTGCGTTTTAGATCATCCAATATTGCCCTTAAACAATTTCAATAAAGTGCTACATGTTTCTGGAATTTTTTCATCGTTGGCGGTAGACGGTAGTTCTGAGAATAGTTAATTTTTAATTAAATATTTGGATTCGTTTCACATTCTTTCTTTGTTATTTTGAAATAAAAAGCTACAGCGGTAAATGGTAAGTTTATTGAGATGTTTCCTCAATTATCTATTTAATTTCACATCATGCTCATTAAAATCGCATTACTCCGTATACAATCGTTGTTAGAGTCGGCGAGTCATGAAGAAACTTGCTACCGGACAGAGTACGAAATCCCTAAAACACAATACTTCTATGACGTAATCATCTCTTACGCGGGATTGAAAACAGTGAATATTGTCCTTACACTCTGGGTCACAAGGTTGATGCAAATTCAATTACTGTTCTGAAATGTTGTAATATAAGTCTGATGTTCCTAAATTTAATTCAGCGTGGTTACATTACTTAAAAAAAAGATATTTGTTGAAATTTTCATATTTTAGCATGCCGTGTCGTGATGGTTATGAGTTCGTAGTTCGAATCCTGGTAAAGTACCAATACAACTTTTTCGATTCGTATTGGGTCCTAGTTTGTAAATTATTATTGCGTCCCACAGGTCGTAGCAAATACTTTCCTCAATAAATGCATCGGTTTCCTCAGTGTTGAGTGTCGTTACCACTTTCCAGAAGCTTCTGGTGGAAAACTCGACGCCATTGTGAACTGTGGTGTTGAGGGTGGTGCGGATCTATTCAGTCTAACATATCGGGTTTCCATGTAGAGATTTTCCTTCCAATTTTCCAAGTTATCGTCACTGTTTGCACCTTTCTGGCACCATGACCTAAATACTCAAGAATCCATAAGCAGATGGTAGAAAGCCTTCTTTTTTATTCTAAGCTGTGCCTATTAAATTAACCCATTAAAACACCTTTTCTTTTAAAAAATCACTCACACATTGATTATTTTTTGACGTTGATTGTCGCTGAGATGATATTGCGACTAGAATTAGGCTACACAACCCATAGCCTGCCACCCACGCCACGCCCACATTCATAGGTAGCCAGAACATAATTAATAATGAATCGCTGATTAAGAAAATTGACGGTGTGTGAAGATTAGCCCGTTCAGATCTCTCGGTAGATAAGCAGGTAATAATCGGAGTAATGAATGAACCATGTTTACAGATAGTTCAATATCATTCGTTCATTCATATTCATTCGCTAGGTAATAAGTCTAGGTTGAGATAAGATGCGTTACTTAGCACGCACTTTGCCTTTCTTCGTTTCTATTGTAACATCATAAATTATTAGTGACAGCTGATATTGCTTAATCAAAGACTCGCTTAGCGACAACTTTTGTTTATCTCGGCTTTAAATTTCGTTTTAGATTGTCTGAAAGTGCTTTAATATTTAGAATAAAATCAAAACTGAGACATTTAAAAATATTAAATAAATAACAAATCAAACAACGCTCTCCTCACTGAGCTTTGCTAACCTCCAAACTAATTATCTTAATATTGTGTCCTGTTATATCAATTACTTATGGTGTCAAAATTAGGATACTGTTTGGGTAACCCTGTCTTAAATCTTTTATACGCTAATAGGAGTCTGTGACTAATTATCAAAACAAAAAGTGTTACTTAGCATGTACTTCAGAAGTTAGGAGGTTCAATTTCGATTCCGAAAGTTCGGAATTCCCAGTTCGACTCCTCCGATTCCGATTTTGGTTCCGTTCAGTTTTAATCGGAAGTCATATTCGAGGTCGACGCTTAGCATCGCTGTGGTGGAGGCGACAAGCGAGCAACGATCTTCTAGTTATTACCTTAATGTTGGTGTTAAAGTCAATTATTTTTATTTTCAGCTCTCGCTTCTAACCTTCCTGTATAATTTTTAACTAGGAAGAGATAATATAATTTATAACTGACAAATAATGTGAGTAATTTTATTTTTGTAAACCAAACCATAAGCACGTCTCTCTATGGACTCCGCCTCTGATTCTGGTTCAGATTTCTATTTCGTTTCCGATTAACCAATTTGAACTCGGCTTCCGAATTCAACTCTTAATTAATGGCATTTGTGGAAAAGACACCACAATTCTGCCACGACCATGTTTATTTACAATATCTCTATCGAAGAAAGATTTATTACATAAATATAACTATGCAGTATGACTGCGAAGGTCTCCATTTTGTGAAGAGACCTAGGCCGTCAGAGCCTCGTCAGTGACTCAGCAGGGTGCACCACGTGCAGGTGAGGTTGGCTTTGACCCTGGAGGTGATGGTTACTTACACCCCGGCTTCCGAATTCAATGTCACCACCTCCGCAATATCCGTTATATCCCGTTAAATAAACTATTATAATTATTGGCCATGATTCATCATTATATTTTAGCAGAATCTAAAAATACAATATTTCTATTTTTGCCAATATTTCAATGGGAACGAAATGATTGACGTTACACGCTTCCGAATCCCAAAAACATTTTGTTAAGTTGCCAAAATATGTAGTTTCGTCAATCATTTTGACACGTTTACATTATCGGACAAATTGTTTGCTAAATAACTTGCCAGATTATTTGTGGTCCAATATGATCTGTTCTTATAAGGTACTAGCTTTGGCCCGCGGCGTCGCTCGCGCTAGAAAGACAAAAAGTAGCCTATGTCACTCTCCATACCCTATTATCTCTACTTAAAAATCACGCCAATTCATTGCTGCGTTTTGTCGTGAAAGACGGACTAACCGACAGACAGACACACACACTTACACTTTCCCATTTCTAATAATAGTATAGATTATATTATTTAGTTTGAATTTTAAAGTACGCTCCTAGTGCCTTCATCTGGCCTCTTTCTTTAACAGGGGACCAACTCGCATGTTTCATCTATAGTCGCTTATTAACACTTACTTACTAAGTATTAGTAAGAATTATTGAAGTACATTATTAGTATGAAGACAGCTCAACCTGTTCTTTTTTATATAATTATCATTAGCTCGACCTGGACCTATTTTAATGAATTTTGATACAGAAAAAATTTGAGACACAAGAAATGGCATAAGCAAAATTTTAATAAGAATCCTCATATTGCAGTTTAACACACACGCAGACAAAGTCGTGAGCAATTGTTAGTTATTGTTCCGTAGATTCAAATACAAAACGGAACCCTTATTAGATCACTTGCGTGTTGATGACCTTCTACTATTCTCCGAAATATTAAAATTTAGGAAATAATACCAATTTTTCATTTATAGATTACAGACAAATCTATAAAAATGAAACCTTTTGAGTGCAAATACAGCTTGAAATTTGACTGGTTTCGATTTTCAATTCGCGTAAAAAAGACATAATAAATACTTCAAATATATCGTGGCGCGGAACAAACACAGTTGAACAATTTGTTTACATCCTTCAAATGTATGTACTTCGTATGTACTCGACGATAATTATGTAAACGCTTCCATTAAATTGAAGCAACCTTTTGCGGATAGAAAAAAATGCACAAATTTAAAGAATTATCTTTTTTCATTTCAATTCGATACCTCATCGCGGTCTTGGCAGACGGATAACAAAGTGATCCTATGAAGGTTCCATTTTATTTCTCTTGAGGTACGGTACCCTAAAAAAACTCTCACTAGTTCTTTTAAGTCATATTTTTTATGTTTATTATTATGTCATACCCATCATCGTAGTACTACAAGTGTACAGTCACGAGCATAAACATATAAACACTTCCCAAAGATTTTAATCAATTTTCTCTTAAATGAGCCATCATTTTCAGTTAAAACTTATTTTATAGTAAATATGTCATAGACTACTATACAATATACCCAAAAACTAAATATTACATACAGTTTTTCTAAGAGAAAATTGATTTTAATGTTAGCGTGGTCTAACCATGTTTATACACGTGACTGTACAAAGGTAGTTCAAGTGAAAACAAAATCTATTATTAGTTCTACCATGGAACTGTTCGGTAGAACAAGTGAGAATAGAGACGTCCATGCGTCTACTATTTTGTTGCACCTAATATTTTATTTTATTTATTTGGTATAACAAACAATTGTACAATGTGTGTTACAGTAAATCTTATGACATATGGATACAACCACAACGTATCCACAGATTACTTGTGTACATTATTAATTACATAGGTGAGTTAATTTATACTTAAATACTATCTAAGATAATGAGTTTAAGTTACACTATTATTAACCATCACGAAAACTATCTATAATTTTTTTCTTGAATTTGCTTTGAGACAAAAAGAAGACATCCAAATGACAAAAGTGGTTATTATATTTTTTTTATAATCCTCGGAGTGGAGCGCGCTCACCAGCATTTGTTCGACTAGTAGTCGTTGCAAAAAGCGGGTAAGCACGCACCTCTCGTCTTAATACAGTTCTAGGTACAACATATGAAATATTTTTAATTATTTCAATACAATTGAACTTATTATGTACCAAACAGTGTAGCATCATGGCTTGAAGTAGTAGGCGTCTTGATTGCAGAGGTAGCAATTTAAACAATATCTTACGACTAGTGGCAAAAAATACCACTAATTCCATCGTGAAACTGTTCAGTAGAGCAAACCAAACTTTCGCGTTAAAGGCAGCAACATAGTATAAATTGTTACACGATTTTTTATAATAATGGAACAAAAAACAAAAAACTTTTTCTTCAAGTAATCTATTAAATTAAACATCTAAATGTGTTTTTTTTATTTTTTTATATACAAAGCATAATAATATATTCAATAATAATGTATACCTAAACAATTCTAAGAGGACGATACTGCTCACGTAGTTTTTATACAAGTACTAGCTGACTGACCAAGTTCTCTTTCTAACAAAACTATACGACGCCGTGTTAATTTTTTTCCGTGATGTGTTCTGACAAACATACAAAAAAAAATAACAGTCTTTTTTCTGATGTTCCGATATTTTAAATTTAACTCTACTGTTGGTGGAGAGAATCCGAAATAATGTCGAAACGCTCTTAAATTCATTAGATGTTAATTATATGTGTCATTTCAACAAAATAAAGTTCGTAATTCGATAAAGCCTCCATGTAGGTGAGAGCAAATCATTTAAGTAATCCAATATAACGCATGGATAAAATTACTTAACATGTAACAGTGCTAATTAACCAGAAACGTAGTTTGAGCTTCATTAAACTTTACTATGACAAAATAAACTTCAACTAACGACCCGTATCTCACAAGATTAAACATTTGATACACACATCTAAAACAAATGAAGTTTTTTATCAAAACACCACAGCTGTGCAGGCAAAGGCTTTTCTTCAAAGGATATACGAGCGTAGCGACATCGCACGAGGACGCAAAAAACATAATCCTTAAAACAAAGAGCTCTCTAGAACTACACATTCTTCACATCTCATTTGATATCAATCACAGCTTACAAAGTCTCGGTGGTGCTCGGCAGTGTTCGGCAAACTTCGGAACTTTAGTTCGTAGCGGCTGTACTCCAGTTTATCTACTCAGCTACGGGGGTCGCACGTGCGTAGAGCGCGGCGTAGCAGCGTAGCGGGAGAGCGTACTACGAGAATCGGGGTTACGTTGTGAAAGTGACTTTAACTTTTGTGGTGAACGCTTCAAGTGAAAATTACGAGTATGTACGTGAAATTGTGAGTTAATTGAAGGATTAACACTGAGTTGTTTTAGTACACATCTGTGATTGTTACATGGTAAGTACTTTCATCGTGTTGTGCATACCGTTCAAGGGATTACGGTCATTAATTGTTATTAATGGTTACTGTTTTTTAACAATTTTATAGTTTGGGCTATGGCGGAAATTTTATGTAGGTATTTAAAGACCCGTACTTTAGCATAATTTTACGATTTATTTTCATCTACAAATTTTTAATAGGGGAAGTAAAATTCATTGGTATTTTGGTGTAAGTTTCCTACATCTTAGGTGTCCTTTGACCAAAATGTCTGTTTTATGTTGTTTAAATAATTCTGTTCGGGAAATAGTCTCGTTTTTTATATTTTTTTTATCTGTGTCATTGTCCGTTCATTCTATGCAAATCTACGCATTATTATCTAGTCTTATGGTTATGGTTATTAGTGTATTTTCCGTTTACATTAAAAATGAAAGGGTCTCTGTGCGTTAGACCCATTTTCCAACATAAGCTTAACAAAATACTGGGTATTTGCAGAGGATTATAATAATATGTACTCGTAATTAAAAAAGAATCATTGTTTGTTACCCTTTCGTTCAATAAAATATTATGTATCTATTTTTGAAATATGACAAGAGTGCTAGTGAAAAATCTTAACAGACTTAGGAATTTTATCGTACTTAACAAAACATCGCCGAATCTAAACGAGAAAACATTTATATGTACTCTAATTTAAATAGAGTCGCCAATATTATTTAAACATGTAATGAATAAGCATTTACCTCTCAATTTTATTTAAGACACAGACTTCGCCTGTTTTAATTTAGAAACGTGTATCTCCTTTTTTACTCTCTTACGTTTAAAATATCTAAAAATTCTTTCTTATTGGCTACCTACTCTTTACAAAGAACATAATTATCCTTAAAACTTCACGTCTCTAAGACCAAAGCGGTATGAGCTGTGCGTTGACATATCAACAGTGAGCCAATCAGTAAGTGAGTAGTGCCCCGGGGCTAAAGCGACTACGGGGCTATGGTAACTAATTAACCATTCGACGAAGCGACAGCCAGCTGTCGCACTGCTATTGTCTTTCTATTGTGTCTCAAATCCCGTGTGTTCGAAGGTTTTTAACAAATTCGTTATTAAAGGGTTTTTAAATAATAATCTTTAATTTAGTTACAATAGCCCCGTAGTCGCTTTAGCCCCGGGCAATGGATCATTTTGTATACATATATTTTCAAATCATTTTGACATGGACGTATATAGAATTAACGTATAGTCTTTTAGAATTACAAAGCATTTTTTCTGTAAGCCTACAAATATTTACCACGATGTCGATGGCGGAAAAGTATGACGCAAATTCAGTAATTTATGACGTCTTCTAACAATAAACCATCTTCCTAGTTTTTAAGATTTTGTGCGTATCCGTACTAGTATTATAAATGCGAAAGGAACTTTGTCTGTCTGTCTCTTCTTTACGCCTAAGCCACTAAACCGATTTGAATGAACTTTGGTACAGGTATAGTCTGGGTTTTTGTTCCGGAAATCCCCTGGAAACGGGAACTATTAATCCACGCGGACGAAGTCGCGAGCAAAAGCTAGTTCTTCATAAAGTGTTCTGTTTTTGACCTTTTAATGTTTGCGTAAGCATCCCATTTTTGCCATAAGTATGCGATTTTTTCACACTATACTATAATATAATAGCATATCTATACAAATTATATAAATGGGAAAGTGTGTGTGTGGACAAACAGACAGTTGTCCATCTTTCGTTCGGCAAAATGAAACGACGAATTGACGCAATTTTTAGGGCTCCGTACCTCGAAAGGTAAAACCGTTAAGGAACCCTTATAGATCACTTTGTTGTCCGCCCGTCCGTCTGTCAAGACCCTTTTTCTCAGTAACGCGTCGAGATATCAAGCTGAAATTAATATCATATACTCAAGTCTGCTATTTATCAAAGCAGTGAAAAAAACAAATTTCCAAAAAAGATACGGCTGTATATTTAGACATTTGCAAGGGAATCAAACCTATAGGGTACTTCCCATTGACCTAGAATCACGAAATTTGGAAATGTAAAGGAAAAACTCCGAAATCCGAAAATTTGTAGCTGTTTCACAAAAAAACAAAAAAATACGGAACCCTCGTTGCGTGAGTTCGACTCGCACTTGACCGGTTTTTTAGGTGGAGATACTTGAAGGGATGGAAAGTGACATAAACTATTTTCGTCTCTTTTTGACGCGAGAGAATCCACCGGCAAAAGCTAGTCGCTTATAATTTATAGGACGAAAATATCGCTAACTATAATTATGTTTATTTAGAACACGTTTACCCTTTGCCTATATATTATACGAAATGTATGGTGAGTGTTATTGTTGTGCTATGAACTCTAAGCTTAAATAAGCTATGAAAGCTATGATAAAAAAGAAATAAGCTATGATAGAATTAGCAACCGCTTCTTCAGTCTATCGCATCATCACAGATTTATTAAAGTTGTGGAAAGTATGTCAAGAAGTAAGGAAGACAGTAATTACATAGACATTGCTAAAAAAAATGTGCGCATCTAGCTGCATAGACTGCATTTACGTCTCTGCCTGCAACTTACATACAAAACTATTTATTCATTTATTATTTCTTTCAGGTAACAAAGACCCATAACATATATAAAAGACTAACATACATAATATTTGTCTTATATTAAAACTGGTGAAATTATTAAAAACTATGAAACTGTGTCGACGAAACGTACGCGTAGTATGTTCAGTTTTGTACGTAGTAAGCGTATCAAGCGTATAATGTCGCGTACCCGTCTATACAATATCGTCGCGTACTCGACTATGCAATTACGCTTAGAGGGCAAAGACACTAAATGTTAATTTTCAATCAATATCTAATATCTACTACTTCCTATGCGCAAATCACTACATATTCGTACTATCCGTACTAATGTTATAAATATGAAACTAACTCTTTCTGTCTATCTGTCTGTCTCTTCTTCACGCCTAAACTACTGAACCGATTTGAATGAAATTTTGTACAGATACAGTCTGGGACCCGAGAAACGACATAGGACATCCCGGAAATCCCCCGGGAACGGGAACTATTATTCCGCGCGGATGAAGTCGCGGGCAAAAGCTAGTTATAACATAACGTCGCTTACTACTGTCTGTCTTTTTCCATGTATGCTTAGATCTTTAAAACTACGTTATAGATTTTTAAGTGGTTTTTTTAAATAGATAGAGTGATTTAAGAGAAAAGTTCATATTATGTATTATACATGCATAGTAGAGAAAAGCCGGCCGCACCGCACCCGTACCGTGCGAAACTGGGGCGGATCGCTAGTTTCTCAATGTTAACATGTTTGTATTCATACTAGTCTTTGCTACTCCATCTGCATGAATGTCAGCTATGTCAATTGCATACGAAGATACAGATTACCACACATAATAATATTTATTTAGCACTCTGTAGTGATTTCAACACTATTTTTTCTGAAATATTATCCTAAATGAATCTTCATTCAGTCAAACATTGGATATTCAAAATAATAACAAACTTTCGACAATCGTACGTACTGTCAACCATTTCCTACATAAGTACTTTTTACACGTTACAATTTTCAGTTTCCACTTCACAGGATCTATTGTTCGTTCTTCAAAGCCTCTTTTATCTTATTTCCCCTTGAGATAAGTAATTTGTTCGTGACGTCAATGTTTGTTAACTTTGTCGAGACATTTGACAAGGTACTTATTTCTTTTCTTCCGAACGTTGCGATAAAGAGTTTAAGTTTCGAACGCTTTCGATTTTTAAAATGCATGGATTTGACAGCTGTTTAATTGTCATGATTTCTTTTTTTTTGTTTTTATGGCTTCTGTTTTTTCGTAGATGCCAATGATTTACTCCACGTTTATGCTCTTATTTTGGGCTTAAGATCTTAGTGGAGTTATGAAGTTTTGGTACATTGTGAATTATATGTAGCAAGAGTTTTAAATAGACAACATGGAAAATTACAGAGCATTTAACTAATATAGTGGAATGCCGTAAAACAATAAAATTAATAACCTTGGAAACCAGAACCTATCTATGAATTTTCATAAAAACTGTGGGACTGCATTGCTGAAAGCTCAAAAAAAATTTTTTTTTTGTTATTTTCTGTATTCTTAGGTTCTAATTCCGTAAATCTGACAGCACTCTACTATCACTTATTTTCAAGCAATTCGTCCTTCAACTTAGAAATTAAAACGCGTTTGAGCTATCGTGATCTTTACCGCTTACACCGCGATCCACTAGCGTCTGCAGAGATCAGTGATCTCCTATTAGGTTTTAAAATTCATACTCTATCCCCCTAGTCATAACGTACAAATTCCTAACGATCACCAATTTCTATAATTAAGAATAACATGCTAAAACAGATTTGATTAGTCTAGAAATAAAGTTAGAATATTAAAGAATTATTTCTAGGTATATATTTTCTATTTCAGAATAGCTTGTCGTAATTAATCATTAACGCTTACCTTATTAAAAAGAAATTGGTGTAAAACACGTGAATGTTTTACAGAATTTAATTTCAATTAAGATAGCACTAATTACCTGAGATTCCATTTAGACGTGAAATTAGACTTTATTATAAACGCTAACTGGTATTAATATAAAAAGATTTGCATAAAATATGACTTACTTACGTAATCGAATACATCAATCTCGGTATTATTAGTGAATAGTTGATTACACTATTTAGGCACACTTAATTTAATTTTAAATTAATAATTAATCAAGAGTGAGTTACTGATAACGTTAGTGTTAAGGCGCCTACCTTTCATTCATTAGGCTACGGGTTTCAATATCTGGCTAGAACCAATTCAAGTTTATCTTATTGTGCTTTTTTATTTTATTTTAGACCAGCTTTTGCCCGCGGCTTCGCTCGCGTTAGAAAGAGACAAAAAGTTGCCTATGTTACTCTCCATCTCTTCAACTATCTCCACTTAAAAAATCATGTCAATACGTTACTCCGTTTTGCCGTGAAAGAAAGACAAACATACAGACAGACAGACAGACAGACAGACAGACAGACACACTTTCCCATTTATAATATTAGTATGGATATCTCTGACATTGGTGAAAGAAAATATCGAAGGAAAACTTGGGTTTGTAATTAACAGCGTCCCGCCTGAGCTTTGCACGGATGTAACAAATCTTTAAAAATCTCGGTTTATCTAAAATATGATATAAACCTTTCTCTTGAATCATTCACATCAAAATCTAAGCATACATAGAAACAGACAGCAGAAAGCGGCTTTCTTCTATACTATGTAGTGTTCAAATTTTACTGAATATTTTGTCCGTGTGAATGCAAAAATCGTAGACGAAAATGAAGTTGAACTCAGAAAAAAGTAGCCTATGTCCTTCCAGTGGTTCAATTTTACTTTGTGCCAAATTTCATTACAATCGGTTCAGTGGTTTAGCCGTGAAAGCATGACAGACAGACAGATTGATACTTTCGCATTTGCAACATTAGTGTGAAAATTTTCATAACTTTAATGATATTGATAAGGGGGCGCAATGCTCTTTTTCTAAACGTGACAAGTTCAATGAAAAGAGATGAAAAACGTGACCTCTGGATTCTTGCCACGTGCTAAAAAATCTTGAGAGCTTTAATTACCTATCTTTTATTTGCGAGTTTCCTAACACGAAGTTAAATGTCAAATCAATAATAGGCGAGACGACAAAAAAAAAGTAATTAGTCCGTCAGATAGATTATCAAAAAATTTTGGACACGTATTTTTTCTTTTTTCTCGTAAACGAATAATGACGACAATACAGTGCGTTGAAGTTGCGCATGACGTCACCATCTGATACAATTTTTGCAGGACGGTGACGTCAAAAGCCCCCACTCTGAAACTTTGTTGCTCTTTATCTTTGTATTTTTTTATTAATTTGATCAAGCAAAAAATACGTGTTCCGTATTTTCAGCCGATCTATCAGACGGACTAAACAGAATGCCATTTTTTTAATGCTGTCGTCATCCCTATTAGTGAATGTCTAAACTTCCGTGTTCTATTACTCCTTTAGGGTTAGAATTACCAAAAAAAAAAATGTTTTAAGTGCCCTTCACTAGTCTTCACAAAAACATAAACTTCAAGTTTCATGTCTTTAGGACCAGTGGTTTGGGCTGTTTGTTGATATAACCTGTGAAAATGACTTTGCCTGTTGGTTATTTCATAACACTTTTATAGCTAAATCACTAAAATGATTAAGAGGAGTTTTTACAAGGTATACTTACACCATAAGCAAGGCTTCTTTTTATTCTAACAAAGTTATTATACAATACAGGTCATCAATTACAGGCCGAATTACAAATTATCTCAAGTTTACTATTAGTTTTAGTTGCGCAAACCAACTATATATTAAACACCTACACATAGAGACAGCCACAGATGGGCAAAGGCCTCTCATCAAGGAAAGACATGAGTGATTCTGAAGTATATTCATTGTTTCCTCGCGGTGTTTATATTTCACCGATACCATGTCTTGGATAAACTTTGGTGTAAAAAAGTATAATGGAAAAATCTTGTCAGATCTTGAAGTCATGATACTTTTTAAATCCATATTTAAAAAGTGGAAAACAAGTCAGCGCGATCGAAATAGAGTATGATTGCAGAATACCAAAGTTTAATCCAGAAATATGGTAAGACTAGCCTTTGCCCAGGTAGGTATATGTCGAACTTTCAACCACCATAATAACCCTTTTAGGGGTTGAATTTCCCAGAATATATAATACTAGCTGTCCCCTGCGGTTTCGCCCGCATTTTTCGTTACTGCTCTGCTCTTGTGGATTGTAGCGTGATGGTATATAGTCTATAGCATTTCTCGATAAATGGGCTATGTAACACTGAAAGAATTTTCCAAATCGGACCAGTAGTTCCAGAGATTACCCCCTACATACAAACTAACAAACCTACAAACTTACAAATTTTACCTCCTTATGATATTAGTATAGAAGATATAGATACCTATGTACAATGTTGTAAAAGCAAAAAAACGATCGTAACACTTTAAATTTCCCTGTCAAACTCGTTGGCAGCAAGTGAGGCATCGAATCCTATTGCCTATGTTGAGGCCCACGCGCGCCTCAAAGAGAAGGAGTCAGCACAGGAAGGGGCCCAACAGGGCCAACGCCTGCCGGGGTTGCGGAATGTTTATAATAGTTACCGTGACCTCGGAACATAAAGGGCAATCGAAGGAACATGAATGGGTTTTAGTCAGTAAGAGTCTGACACGCCCTCCCGTCGCACCCAGGACGGGAGCAGTCATTGGATGATTTCCCACTTACCAAAAAAAAAAAAAAAAAATGCCTATGTTGAGGTTTCCACATGTACACAGTAGCCACAAACGCTCACATGCAACCTTTGAATAAGATTTTGAAGTAGCCACCACACCGCAATCCCGCTGAATAAGCATTACGTAATGACAACATGATAATAACTTCACCGCGTTAGGTAAGTCTACATATTATTTAAGAACGCGTAAAGAAAACAGTAGTTGAATTATTTTAACACTGCTGCCAACCTCATCAATTGCATTCTTGGAAACCGGAATCACCAGTGGTGTCTACAAGTAAAACGGCAAGACAAAATTCGATGAGTCCCAGAGAAAAGACACGTAAGTAAGACAGGAAGAAAAACATATTTCCCCATCCCTCCTCATCGAGCAGGATGCCTAGGAACTAGGCAAATGAGCGCAAAGAGACAATTACTAATGGAAAAGCCTAGATTGGCCATCACTACGGATTAAAATAACTGAATCCTAAATCTCAACTGTTTCGTTTAATTCCAAGAATAGGTAAGACAATGGATATTAATTTAGAGTTTTTTACTCCACGGTTGACTGGTACGGAATACCTTAAACAAAAATTCCACTTCTGAATTTTTTTTTTGCATAAAGAGTAAATAAATCAATAAATTTTTATTCATTTGTTTTGTTAACTTGTGGTTTACACATATTGTGACCATTGTGACCGAACTGCAGGCAGAGCTAATCACCAATAAAATGTCATTTTTAGTGTTATCTACTACCAACTGCAATGAAGGCTTATTGATGATATTGTGTCAAATTTCTCATGCTTAACATAAAATCCTAAATCAGAAAACAGCACATTCAATATTGTACAAAAAAAAAACACAGTTATCTTGTTAACACGGTCAAAGCGTGGCTTAAGCTAGGGATACTTACAACGTTATCAGAGATAATTAACTGACCCCACTGCGTTCTACATAAATCTTTCGGTTCCTACTATCTTAATTGTCTTACGTATGCGTTTTGGAGGAAGATAAAATATATAATGGTCCCGCAAAGAACCCACTAGGCAGATTTTCGTTTCATTTCGATTCCTGGTTTGTTAAAATAATTTACTTAATTTGTTTCCCATTTGATTCAAGGGAATTTATTTTAGTGAAATACATATTTATGTTTTGGGTAGAATAAAAATTCAAAAGGACTTTGGAACGTAAAACTTCCTCATATCATAACGCAAATGAAACCAAGAGAGATGGTAGTCATTTAATAACATTGTTTTGTATAGACGCTAACAATGACATAATACATAAAGTACATAAAGTCAATATACCTAAATAAACATTACATAATACAAGCTTTCACTGTGCTTTCACTAAGTATTATTGCTGTCACTGTCACACAACTGTCAAAACTAAAGTGGGAGATAGAGACGGAAACATAATGTCAACCAAAATACGAGCAAAATTACGTCTTTTAATCCGGGGCTTATGTGTCCATTCATATACCAAAGCAGAGTTCATCGTACATATTTAAAATAGGGTCTTGGGTCGTTGAAATAAGATTTTTTTTACAATTTATTCCTCTTGTAAATTATGAAAGAAGTAACTTATTTTTGTTCCTTCTATAAAACAGACCACAGGATAAATAAATATTATTAACTAAAGATTCCTATTGTTATCGACAATTTAAAACCTCTACTTACTTTTATTTTTGCAACGAGAAATCCCCTTATAAAATTCAAAATTCGGTTTCAATGTTAGACAATATGTAATAATAAATACTTAGATTAGCAAAAGTTCAGTCTCATCGGGATTGACTGCCCGGAGAAATACCTTAAAAAATACTTTCTACTAAATTCGGATATAAAATACTCAGTCTTACCTAAAAATTGGAGGCCCACGCATTTTGGGTAATTTTTTTTAATAAATACATTTACAAAGGAACTGTAATCTATTTAAAACGTCAGATAACGTCTGTGACCAGGTTATTAGGTCGCTAGCGGCTAGATACAGTCAAACTCATTTCCTTCTTCATCGGCTTTCGCAGCTTACCCGGGTGTAAAGCACCTAGTTGGTTCGCCCGATAGTACCTACTTTACGTAATATAGCTTTACTCATTAATGTAAAAGCCACTTGATCAATTATTAACTACAGAATATAGATTTCAAAGCATTTCGTCTACTGACTACCACTTCTTAATTCATATTTACATACGTTTGAATAACAAGTCATCCAGATATTCAGATACGCTTTAGCTTTCTATACTAACCTGTCCGCGTCGGGATGCTCCGAGTCGTGGTGTTAACCATATCGATGGATGGTGGTAAAATAATACGAAATAAGATATAGAGCTTATTAACGTTAAACGAAAAGAAATCATATCAACAGTGTTGGTATAATCTCACGTTTTTATCTTGTGAACGTTATTAAAATGAAAATGTACCAAACGTTTTTATATGAAACTAGCTGTCCCCGGCGGTTTCACCCGCATTTTTCGTTACTGCTCCGTTCCCGTGGGTCGTAGCGTGATGGCATATAGCCTATAGCATTCCTCGATAAATGGGCTATCTAACACTGAACGAATTCAAATCGGCCCAGTAGTTCCAGAGATCACCCTCCTACATACAAACCTACAAGCCTACAAACTTACAAATTTTACCTCTTTATAATATTAGTATAGATGAGACGCACACCCTTTAATGATAGTCACTTAATCGGTTTGGTATATAAGTAGATGTGGTTTAATATCAACCGAATGGATAGGTCTCTGTAAATAGACCATGGATGGATAACCATTATTAGTTCAGAGAACTTTGAACACACAAACTAAATTGTGCCAGTCGTCGTAATGTATGATTCTGATATTTAACCGCATTTGAAAGCAAGTTGGACTAAAATCAAGCTTTATTTGAAAAGACTAGGTTATGGTGGGTCCACCCTTTATAGCAGAACTTTTTACGTCATAATTTTATTTTGCATAGCAACGGATAGCATAAACCTCTTTTCGCAGAAAATCGTTTGGCATACACTCATTTACCATACACCGAAACCCATAATTTTGTAAGTCAGAATCATCTTTAGGCATAAATTTCATATCCATAATAATCAATAAGTATAACCATCACATCGTAGAAAGTTCAAAACCAGAATCATCTTTTGCCATATATTTTATATCCATAATAATCAAAAGAAGAACCATCATATCACAGAAAATTATTCACAGCCAGAATTATCTTTTGGCATGCATTTCATATCTTATTTTGGCATGCAGCAAGCATGCAGCAAGCATGCAGCAAGCATGCAGCAAGCATGCAGCAAGCATGCAAGCATGCAACCAGCATGCATCATGTAGCAGGCATGCAGCATGCAAGCATGCAACATGCAGCAGGCATGCAACATGCAGCAGGCATGGCTTCTGTCACGGCTCCGGCACTGCGGGGCTCCTGCGGCCCCACGCGAGCTAATCGTCGCAGATGGTTTTACGTCCACCACCGCAGCGGGTTTAAATTACACTCTAGGGGTAGGGCAGACAAGACTACGTGAAGTCGGTTTTGCAGCGATTCATTTCTGTCACTCACTTTTGTAGCACACCATAGTGATTTTTTAAAACAATTTTTTTTTTCAATATGACTAATAAATTATTTCTATTGAAATTCTGTGATCTTCGTAGTATGCTAAGTCAAATTATGCCAAATAATCGGGGCTCTAAATAAACGTTATGCTAAACGAAATTATGCAAAATTGTAACTCTGACAAAGGTAATTATTCCCAATACGATTCTGCCATCTTAAAAGTATCCCATTTAAAATTCGGACATAAAAACATTAGGCCAAAAAACAATTATGTTCAATATTTTTTATACCTTAATAATGTTCGTTTAAAAAAGTTTCTGCCAAGTGAGTTATGCCAAATAGGTTTCGGAGAAACAAGTTTCTGCCAGATAGAGGGCACCCAGGTTATGGTACATCGAGCCGCATGTGTGTTCAATGGCTAGCTCTGAAGCTTTTGGTTTGCTTTCGTGGCTGGGTTTTTGATAGCAGACTATCAAAAATTCGATTCTGTGGAGTATTCATTTTATTTCGACATATAAGCGCAGTTGCCGAGATTTTTGTCCTGATAACTAGAGGTAAACATTCAAAATCAGGCTGTATAATTCTTTAAAATCATAATCATTCTCCGTGATCTTTATAAAAATCGCGATGTTAAATTTGGCAATATGTGGGTAATAATCATAATGTAAATCATAACCTTTAAACCTTCGAACACACGTCATTCGAGACACAATAGACCGACAATAGCAGCGCGGCAGCCGGCTGTCACTGTCACAAGCTCTGCTTAGCTTGGGATCAGATGTTGTGTGAGTTGTCCTAAGATATTTAAGATATTTATTTATTAGCAACTTGATAATGTTTCTACCTATTATTTGTAGTTAATTAGTATTGCCATCTTAAAAGTAATAAAATATATTAGTAGAAATTTACTAAGTCTTATACTTAAACGTTACTTGTAGCTTTAAATATACTGCTTTTATAACACGCAACAAGTGGTTCTATACCCACATTTGTTTTACTGTTTGTTGTTAAAAATAAACTTAAATTTAGCTAATGTTACTTAGCTAGTTAGAGGCTTTAGTGTAGACAATATAGAGAGAGCTGTATTTCCACATACTCTTTTAACTATTAATTATATTTCTACCTTGACATTAGCCGCCGGAACCGAAGTTAATTAGGTAACAATTCACAATATTATTAGCCAATTCCACAAACTTGAATCTGACAGCATAAAGAACTTAGTAGAAATTTTGAAAAATGAACTTTTTTCCCGGCTAACTTTATGTACGGGAACATGTTGTAAACATTGGAAACTAGAAGCACAAAATAAAACATACGCAGTACAGAGTCGTGATGGCCCAGTGGATATGGCGCCCGCCTCTCGTGTAACAGGTTGTGCGTTCGAATCCGGGCAAGTACCAATGTGACTTTTTCAATTCATATATGTACTTTCTAAAGTTTATCTTAGACATCACTGACATCCCGTGCCTCGGAAAGCACGTAAAACCGTTGGTCCCGATTGTCATTCGTAGAACTTTGACAGTCGTTACTGGTTAGTCAGAAACTCAGACCAGTCTAACCAAGAGGTATCGTGTCGCCCAGTTACTGGGTTGTGGAGGTCAGATAGGCAGTCGCTCCACGTAAAACACCGGTATCGAGCTGAATCCGGTTAGGCTGGCAGCCGACCCCAACACGGTTGGGAAAAAGGCTAGGGAGATAAATAATAATATAAATAAATGTATTTATTTCAAGAAAAGGGAGATTGTAGTACATGAGGCATTACAGACTTAAACATATAGGTTTGTACCAATTCAAATACAATCAGGTGGGTGAAGTTCTGCTGTCCTAGCTAGGTTATAGAATAACCTGTATTAAGGAATCTGTAAAAGGAGATGATGAGTATTGAGTTCTGTTTTGGTCGTTTTCAGTTCTTCTGTTTTTGTGTTCTTCTGTTTCTACCCGTACGTCACTGTGCATCTTGCGCGAGCTGTGACGAAACACTGAAGGAATGCTATTGTTACTAAACGAACGAGGCAAATTAGTTTTACCTATGGCGAGATAAATAAACGTTACTAAGGGCTAACTTTGACTTAGCCATGTTCCCGTCTCTATCGTGCATTTGACGTTTGACAGTAAAGTAACAGTGACAGGTTTAGTTCTTCTTCGCAATAGGTGAAGGTCTATTGGCCATTGGTATGGTTTGTCGACCAGGCCAGTTAAGTAAACCACAACCATACCACAGATAAAACAACAAAATGACAGTGATCATAAGGGTGAATTTCGCGTGGCAGTAATATGACACCCGACAATAATGACAGCTGTCAGATTGACATTTCGCCAGACCACAGGGTAGGGAAGTACCAATGTGAGCTTACTTATAAACTCACAACACACCACTGACATTGGTAAAAGAGTACGTAGAGAGGAAACCTAGACTTACAACTTATTATACCTCTAATGGAGGCCATACACGCTAGGGTTTGCATGATGGTTATAACTCTGCATGCAAAACCGACAAGCATAACCGAGTTTCATACTACACATACACGTTAGGTTTTGCATGCACCGTCTTGCCATCAACTCTTAGTTGACTGACCACCTAGTACGTGACGGGGTGTGTAGGATGCCAATACCAAACTATTATGGACGACGACGATGTGTTAGCTGTACTTGGCCTTACACTTGTTCTGCAGAACAGAAAAAGAAAAAGAGTTCGCACTGAATGAAGTTCCAACTGCGATAGATACAATTGCATGCACTTGCACGCTTATTATCATGACACTCATTACATTCATTAATTAACCTCATATGACCCTCGTTCACCTCACATGGCACTTATTCACCTCACATGTCAATCATTCATCTCACATGAAAACTGCGAACTGTGGCAGGCAAGCTCGCCGGACGCCACACACGCTCGGTTATGCTCGCGCGCAAACATAATAATGGAGGCCATACACGCTAGGTTTTGCATGATGGTTTTAGCCGTGCATGCATAACCGACAGGCAAGCCCTAGCGTGTATGTGATTAAACTGTACAGTTATCGGTGCATGTACATGCAACCGAGCAAATATCAAAATTGATATTTTATGCCGCTCGGTTATGTTTGCGCGCGAGCATAACCGAGCGTGTGTGGCGTCCGGCGAGCTTGCCTGCCACAGTTCGCAGTTTTTAACCGACTTCAAAAAAAGGAGGAGGTTCTCAATTCAAATGTTTGTATGTTTTTTTTATGTTTGTTCGCGCATATCTCCGTCGTTTGCCAACCGATTTGAACAATTCTTTTTTTTGTTTGAAAGGGTAGACTTCCCAAATGGTTCCATTGCCATCAGGTCCAGAATCTGATGATAGTATCATGCCGAAATCGAGGGAACTCCTCAATTTTTTTATAGAAAAACGTAATTTTTTTTTGAAACTTACTCTAAAACGTAGTTGGGACTCTAACTAAAAAGTAAAAAATAAAAAACTTTTTCCAAAAAAAAGATAACCGACTTCAAAAACGAATAGATCAAAAATAACTATTTCGGAAGTCGGTGGCAAGGCAACACAATTCGACCGGCAGAAGAGAAGCCACCGACTTCCGAAATAGTTATTTTTGAGCTTTTCGTTTTTGAAGTCGGTTATCTTTTTTTTTGGAAAAAGTTTTTATGTGAGATGAATGATTGGTATGTGAGGTGAATAAGTGCCATGTGAGGTGAACGAGGGTCATATGGGGTTATTTATGAATGTAATGAGTGTCATGATAATAAGCGTGCAAGTGCATGCATTTGTATCTATCGCAGTTGGAACTTCATTCAGTGCGAACTCTTTTTCTTTTTCTGTTCTGCAGAACAAGTGTAAGGCCAAGTACAGCTAACACATCGTCGTCGTCCATAATAGTTTGGTATTGGCGTCCTACACACCCCGTCACGTACTAAGAGTTCATGGCAAGACGGTGCATGCAAAACCTAACATGTATGTGTAGTATGAAACTCGGTTATGCTTGTCGGTTTTGCATGCAGAGTTATAACCATCATGCAAACCCTAGCGTGTATGGCCTCCATAACCGAGCGGCATAAAATATCAATTTTGATATTTGCTCGGTTGCATGTACATGCACCGATAACTGTACAGTTTAATCACATACATGCTAGGGCTTGCCTGTCGGTTATGCATGCACGGCTAAAACCATCATGCAAAACCTAGCGTGTATGGCCTCCATAAAATCGCCAACCTGTATTAAACAAGCGTGGTGATTAATGCTCGCACTTTCGTTGTTAAATCCTTCGATTTGTAGTGGTACAACAATAATTATGCTGGTATTATTAAACTTGGTGGTATGGGCTGTCGAACGCGGGTGTCCAAAATGGCGACCATGGCACTATTTCGCTGAGTTTGGTATGCACTTAGTGTAAAATTACGACTAGATTTGCTTGAAAATTCGCCAATGTAACTTGCACGTGCACTTTTAGATAACCTAATGAGAAATTTAGTTGTAACTTTCAGTAAAATAGAGGCTATTTAGCATGCACTTTGGCTTGCATTATTTTTATTACTGTTACACGACTGTGATAGTGTAATGGCAAGAAAGAGAGGAAAATATATCTAAGTTTACCTGCTCAGCAGCTTTTTTTCAGAATCTTAGGTCGATATAAATATACGCAACGATACAATTACGGTCACCGTCGTCAAATTGTTAAGCTACGTTGGTACGATAGAGACACAGAATACTTAAGCCATAGCCTAGTCATCATCAGCCGAGAGACATCTACTTTTGGACAAAGGCCTCACCCAAAGATCTTCACATGCATCGGTCATGCCGCATCTAATGGGATCCGGCAATCTTGATGAGATACATTTGATTGCATAGCCTAGTGACCTTCTCTAAAGGCCCTTTTTCCGTGATAGGCTAGTACAAAAAAGGTTCACACTGAAATGTATTCACTATACAAAAATATGTAAAAAAATATACGGCATTAATTTTATAAAAATAATAAAAAAAATATTTTTAATAAAAATATCAATTAATAAAAACGCACATTGATAACCCGGAGTACCTACTAGCGATGATACATGAACAGATCGTAGTCATAACTATTTTTTCTGTGAGAGAAATGATAAAATGATCATACGGGCCTATAGAAGCGAGCGTTGATTTTGCAGAAACATATGAAAAATATCAGTAGTGTGTTCGCTTGCTGCCGGTCTATAGAATAGCCCCCCAGGGCGTGTAATATCCATGAAATATGCGTTTGTCCGAGCACAAAGCAACAGGGCTGCCGGCGGGGTTGTATTCACAGAGAAATTTCAAATATTTCAATATCATGCAAGTAAACCGTTTTATTAAAACAGAACTAACGTTAGTGCATAATATTTTCAAATACAAACAAACACAACTGCAACATTTGGCGTGAGTATGTAACGGAACCAATATGTGGAAGTTTTTGGCTAGACTATTTGCAATGTTATTAAAAGAAATTGCCTATACAGACCGCCAAACAATGTTACTGTGAATGCAAAACTTCTATAATATTATTATGTCTATTTGTAAAAAGCTTAGAGTTAAGTTTGAAAATGTAAATTTCTTTAATAAATACGTAGGTTATAAAATATTTTAATAGTTAGTGACCTAAAACGCCAAAACATGACGCCCACAGGATTTTTAGGTGTTGAAGATTTTAACATGGTAATTTAAAATCTTAACCTTAGCCTATATAGAAAAACGAAGGCCTACAAGTATTTGTTATCGATAAACGTACCCGTGATACAATAAAAAACTTAGTGCGGGGTAACGTTTTATAAGAAAACTAGCTTTTGCCCGCGACTTCGTCCGCGTGGAATAATAGTTCCCGTTCCTGGGGGATTTCCGGGATGAAAACTATACTATGTCCTCTCGGGTCCTAGACTATTATATGTACCAAATTTCATTCAAAGCGGTTCAGTGGCTTAGGCATGAAGAAGAGACAGACAGGCAGAGTTACTTTCGCATTTATAATATTAGTACGGATAGACAGTGTAGTCCCACATCACACAATCGTTGAATCTACGTCACATTAAGCACAGATTAAAACGCTGGTCCTTGTTGGAAATTTTAACCCTAAAGGCATAAAATAGGGAATGGAAAGAAAAGCCGCAGGCAAAAGTTAGTTAAGGAATAATT
The DNA here is from genome assembly GCA_033675125.1 of Athetis lepigone. Lineage (NCBI taxonomy): Eukaryota > Metazoa > Arthropoda > Insecta > Lepidoptera > Noctuidae > Athetis > Athetis lepigone. Next base: position 13,101,050 of record CM066236.1, read on the forward strand.
TAATATATGTATGAGATTTCTGAGGAAATCAAGATACTACAGTTGTGTTACTTGTTACTCCTAATGCATAACTGTTGCAGAATAATTTGCACGCTTGCTTGCAGCCAGATAGTTTGACTGGTTTGATATTTTATCATCATAAACTATGCTTTATCTCACAAGTTATCTATTATTATTCTATTTATTAAAGTATATCACATATAAATTACATTTTTAAATATTAATATAAAATTTTATTATTATTATTATTGTCTTTATAAACTTAACGTCATAGAACTACCGATAGAAATAATTAGTTATTAAATTAATAATTAGTTATTGCTTGTAGCACGTATTACGTATATAAGTAAATAGACTTCAAATAATAATTTGTCTGTCAGTATTGTTCCCTTTTGAATTAGACATTATACTTTCTTTTCTCTTCTGCTACGATGTGTATGTATGTGCTAAAAGTGTTACTAAATTATGTCTAACTAGCTGTTCCACGTGGTTTCACTGTCTACACTGCTCCGCTCTTTTTGGTCATAGCGTGATGTTTATACCCTATGTTACTCAGGGATAATGTAGCATTCTAATCGTGTAAAAATTATCGAAATCCGTCCAGCAGTTTTCCAGAGTTTATTCGTAACAAACATAAATGCATACAAATCTTCTCTCTTTATAATATTAGTATAGATTTTATCTAAATGGTGTTCAAACTTCCACCCTAAATCTATAATAAACAAACTGACTTACTTTTGGTTTACTTACATAAGATAATACGTCTAAAAATAAATTTCATAGTTTGCCTCAACTAGGGGAAGAAGCAGCTATAAAATAAGTTTTCTTCAACTCGGTAACTAAGAGACAGAAGTGGGTAACACGTTTACGCAGTAAAATGTTCAGTCAAGTTCACTATCTTCTAACTATGTGTAAAGTTTACGCGTCTAAGTTACCTTATTATTGTAATTGTACCTGTCTAGAGCTCTGTATCATATATTCCGTACCCTTTGTACTCCATCTCCCAGTCAGTCAAGACTTTTTTCAAGAATGCATGGAGGCATCAAGTTCAAATTATTAACAAATATTATAATGCCATGAAGCTGTGAAAAAAATCAAATGCCTAATCTAACCAATACAATAAAAAAAATACCGCTGTTTATTCCATATTTTTTTACTCTCAAGAAAGTCAAAACATACAAGGTACTTCCCGTAAACCATTGCATGCTATTAGCAATTTTAATTTTCATCTTAAAACTAGTTATTGTTTCATTTACGCTTTCCGCGAATATTAGGGTTTGGTGTATTTAATAAAATCTACATAATTCTAGATAAAGAATCATTACTCAACTCCTTGAATATACCTATCTCTGTCGCACACACGGAAGATAGAGACGGAACATGACTGCAAACATGGCGCGACAAGCCAAAGTAAGTGCTAAATAACGTTTATTTATCTCGGCTTACAGTGCACACGCGATGCCGACGTTACGGTGATGAAACTACCGAAATAGGAACACTACAGTACTATCATTTTATCACACTGAGTATTTCATCTGCAGAAATTACATTAGTAAAGTATTTTTGAACGTGAATAAACCATCTAGTCTCATTCACTAAAGCATAAATTTTTTATTCAACTGCAAATAATCAACAAGTTAAAGTTTAATACAAAACAAGGCAGAAGAACGAACATTTTAAGTAACAATGAGTCATTTAAAGCCCCATTTGACTTTTGTAAGGCAGTTGTTTATTTTGAAAGCGCTTGACACTCGCCGCATTGATACGTCTTGAGGTAACTTTTGAAGGCCGCCTGTAATCGATTCTTGGTTTCGAGATGCTTGTCTCTTCAATAGCGCTCATAAATGGGCCATATTTTCCCGGCAATGTGTGGCCGTAACATCTTGCCAGCAATGTTTAGAGATGGCCCGATAATACTTAAACTGTTGCTAAAGTATTCGGCTATAATTTCGGTGTGGCCCTCCCACTCCGGCAAGTATTGCTGCAACACTTTTTATTAGGGTCACCCCTTGTTCCATATTTTTTGGCGTTCTTACTAGGGCCATATTTTCTCGGGAATGAGATGCAATACTTTGCCAGTAACGTTTTAACTATTATCTTTAAATAAAGAAACAGGCTTTTCGGTTACATTGACGCATAGACGACATTAGTGAAGTTAGAGACGTGAAATGAAAGAATGTAGTCATGAATCGAGCTATCTACAGTCAAGCGCCACTTCGGTCGACGTCTTACGAAGGTTCCGCAGCAAAAACGTCAAACATTGATATTGAAAGTGAAAATTTAATAAAACCTTGGGAAACTGATAACGACATATTTTCATGCAGTAGTACTAGTAAAGAAGACGAATTTTCAGAAAATTTACTGTTTCGTCGTAAAATTAAGGAATGGGCTATAGAAAGAAATATATCTCAAAAAGCTCTTAGTGATTTAGCAACAATACTAAATTGCAGATTTCCGGGAATATTACCACGGGACGCTAGAGCAATTATAGGTACTGTCAAACAAATACATAATGTTAAGACTATAGAACAAGGAGAATACTGGCATAATGGCCTCACTAAATCTCTACAGAAAGCATTGGAAAACTGGGTAGATGTTCCAAACAAAGTAAAATTAAATTTCAATTTCGACGGTCTCCCAATATTTAAAAGCTCCAACAAAGAATTTTGGCCAATTTTATGTAATATATTTGAAAGACCTGATATAGAGCCATTTGTTATTGGTATCTATTTTGGAGTTGGAAAACCAAAAGAAATTGATCAATATTTAGATGATTTTGTAAAAGAAATAGGAAATTTAATTAAAGAAGGAATTTATATCGAAGTTAAAAAAATATCTATTGAAATTAGATGTTTTATATGTGATTCTCCAGCGAGAGCTTACATTAAAGGTACTTAAAGTATATCAAAACTTATAACAAACTACGGATTTAGCCTATTTAAAAAAATCACATAGTAGTCTTAGTGTTTTTTTATTTTTCTAAGACATACATTTTCGCGGGAGACTATAAAGGTGATATGCACAGTTTGAAATTTACTTTTTGTTTTTACGCAATCGGTTTGTTATACTATACAAAATGTGGTTATATAAAATTATAAATGTGGCTTCATTCGTAGTTTCATTCAACCATAATTCGACTAAAATAACTATTGTAATATTTAACTTTCAGGTGTATGTAACTTTAATGCAAAACATGGTTGCTTAAAATGTGTCACAGTAGGAGAATACTCACACTTATCACATACAGTGACATTTCCTGAAACTATTTGCCGCCCTAGAACAGACCAAGAATTTCGAGAAAAAAAATATGGGCCTCACCATAAAAAAGATTCTCCTCTACTGAAGTTGCCTGTTGATATGATACAAGACTTCCCGGTAGCAGATTCTCTACACCTCGTGGATTTGGGAATAATGAAGCGGCTATTAGTTGGTTGGCGTAACGGTAATTTTGGAAAATATATTACCAAATGGAGTGCCAGAGATACCGAAACAGTTTCAAATTTTCTTATTAAACGCAAAATGCCATGTGAAATTCATAGGTCAGTAAGAGGATTAGACTGTCTTTCTCATTGGAAAGCATCAGAATATAGATCTTTTTTACTTTATTTGAGCATTGTAATACTTCCAGACGTATTACAACACGATGCATTTTCACATTTCCTGGCATTTTTTTGTGGTATCACAATATGCTCTAGCAAAAACTATAATAATTTTCTGCCATTGGCAAAAGAGCTTCTAAAATATTTTGTTGAGCATTATAAAGACTTTTATGGATCAGATTATATAACTAGCAATGTCCATAATGTAGTGCATCTCACAGATGAAGTACAACGATTTGGTCCACTTCATACATTTAGTGCTTATCCTTTTGAAAACAAGCTGTATTTGTTAAAAAGGATGCTAAGGCATGGCAACAAACCTCTTGCTCAAGTAGCAAAAAGATTGAGTGAAAATTCAGGATTAGAAATGAGCAAGAGCAGACAAAATCAGCAAATCACATATGTTGAACCCTTTGTTACTACCAATAGCAGAAAACTAAATATACTACATTTTAAAGATTTTAAAATTTCTTTGAAACCACAGGATAAATATTTTATATGTAACAATAGTGACATTTTGGAAGTGAAAAAAATAGAAACCGTTGTTAGCAGTGAAATAAAGATAATTGGCTATAAAATTACTGGCATAATCGACGTTTTTGAAGAACCAATTAAATCATCATACTTAAACATATTCAAAGCCAAATTATCTACTATCAAGCGGACAGAAACCGTAGTTAGTTCTAAAGATATAAAATCTAAATTAGTATGTACTGAACACAAAAATTACTTATACTTTATACCCCTTTTGCATACAGTTTAAATTAATTAAATTTAAGTTTAAAAGAGAAATAAAACACTTTGTAATCAAGAAAATGTGTTTTTATTTTTATTTATTGCAAAACCCGCAGATGTTCAATAAACTATAAACAAACACCACTGGACATAATTTGGTGTCTTATGGACAATCACAGTCACGAGATTACGTGTTTTGTTCTTAAATGCTAACTTATCCATAAAACACTGTCGCATGGACATAATTAAATAGTTTCTTTGTTATACTTACTAGGTAGGCAATAAAAACAGTCACATAATTTGGTGTCTTAAGGACAATCACAGTCACGAGATTACGTGTTTTCTTCTTAAATGCTAACTTATCTATAAAACACTGTCGCATGGACATAATCAAAAATAGTTTCTTTGTTATACTTACTTACTAGGTAGGCAATAAAAACAGTCACATAATTTGGTGTCTTAAGGACAATCACAGTCACGAGATCACGTGTTTTCTTCTTAAATGCTAACTTATATATTACACTGTTGCACGGACAATCATGGTCCTTTAAATTTTTACTGAGTAAAATTGAGTTATTAGATAGGCAATAAAATCACAGTCACGAGATTACGTGTTTTTGTAAATGCTAAGAGTATCCGCATAATACACACCCCACCTGCAAATTCAGTTTCTGCAATCAACACCTGTCGTTAGCCAAGTAATATTTAAATGTAGTTTGTAAACGTAAGCACTCTTAGAAAGCTAGGCAACCAAAAAATAAACAAGTTTTTATGATAAACTTAGATTGGATAAAATAAAATTATTAACGATAACATTGCCCGATAAGATAAATGAAAAGGTTAAGATAGAGATTTTTTTCTGATGGGTGATCTAACAAAGGGACTCTTATCCTTCTCCTCGTCTTCTTCTCTTTCCTCTGTAACATCTTCCGTGGTATTTTTTGTTTCATTTGTAGCGTTGTCGTCTGCAACAATCATGACGCTTTCAACTTGGTTGGTGGTTTGATTGGAATTTTTAAGTGTATCTTTGTTTGTTCTCCTACGTTTTGTTGATGCTCTTTCATTCTTGCTGAGTTTTCTCTTTACAGAATTTTTAAGAACAGTTTTAAAAAAGTTTTCATTATTTTCAATGGTATAAGTTTGGTCCCAGATACGTATCAGTTCGTAGTAAAACTTAAGGACGTTTTTATAAGCCTTTAGAGGATTTTTTACGTTATCACTACCTCTACTACCACCAGTCCAGGAACACTTGCATAAGAAATCACGAGTAAAAAACATATCTAATATTTTGTATGCACAGGTTCCACCTCTTCCATCCGATTGTGAACATACGAAAGAGTATTGCTTCAGCAGTTTATTTTTTTGCTGCTTGTCAGTTAAAAGTGATTCCAATTCTTCTAGCTCTTTAACTGAATCAATAGGTTTTATGACAAAAGTATCATTTTCAATCTCGTTGGATTTGCCCAGTGTAACCACGTCTGTATTTTTAGTATGGTCACACTTGGAAAATTCGTAATCTATTTGCACTGTTAGACTTGCCAATTTGTGTAACATTTTTTTCTGGTTGTCCATTAGAACATTTATTGTTTGTGTCATATTTATTTGATTGTCTAAAATCAATTTTAGGTAATTTTCAATCTGATTCACATCAGTGTTTTGCTGTATTTGTGTTGGAATTTGTGTTTCGAAATTAGTGTTTTGTGTTGCCACATCAGAGTCATTTATATATTGAATAACGTATTGAGCTGCAGTTGTTGGAAGAACCGGTGTGGATGTTGTAGCTGTAGATGAAGTTAATGACTTCTCTGGTTGATTAAGTGCCTGAAATCACACATAAAATGGATTAGTAGTCTGGATATGAAGTTGGCCCAAAATGTTAAGTATGTAGGTATACTATACATATATTGGTCAGTGGGTCGTCTTAGGGGTAAACACTCATAAAGTCACGTCTAATAGACATGCGGGGAAGGCTAACTAATAATGAAGTAACAAAATAATGCTTACCAATTGCCCTGCTAGAGTATTGTAATTACTAAAGTTAATATTACTATTTGTTGTGATTACTTCTGTCTGATTATCAAATTCGGTGTCGCTATTTTGTAGCATGAGATCTAGTTCTCGTGTTGCTTCGTCGTATGATGACAATAATTGTCTTTTGACACAGCAATGTGAAGAAGACCAATTATCTACAGGCTGCGAATATTCGTCATTGACCAATTTATTGATATCTAATCGCTTTTTTGGCCATCTTAAAATACCATTAGACTCCCAAAAACTAGGTATAATGCACAGTCGTTTTTGGCCTTTTTCTATTGTTTCAATTATTTTGAACGGCATATTTTCCTGAAAAATTTTGAAAAACATATGAAAAAAAAATAGGCACACAACACCACACACTAAAAACACTACTGCACATAGTTCTTAGTAAAATATTTTTTTTAAACGAACTAACGTTTTCTAACGCTTTGTTTTGTTTTTGACCTACCTACGAGTTTTACGACGTGGCAAACAAAGAATCGAAAATAACAAATAAATGCGTGCACGCTGTCCAGGCACTATCTGTAAACTAATCGCGTAGCTTGTAATGTGACGCTGCTGTCTTGCTCTGTGTGTGTGTTCTATGGACGATGTTACCTACACGGTTGTTTGTTTACAAGTAATGTGTCTATCAGTAGGTGCGTCGTCTGTTGATTCTATCAAACTGCTTCAATTTGCCTTCGGCATATTACACACTAAAAAACACGTTGTGTAAGCCGCGAGCGATGTAAACGGCGAAATCTAACAATTGCTAGCGATATATTATACATGGTTTTTCATTTTGAATACGTATCCCTAATGATCTGTACAATTTATTATGTTTTGAAAACTGATATACAGCCTAAATATTAAAAATATTCTAATATAATGCCTATTTAAAGGCAATAGCTGTACAATGAAATCTAAAAACTGCGTAGTAAAGCTACAGGACCTATAATACCCTCCAGATATACTTTAGGCTGTCTAATATTTATCGCCATTTTTGATTAAACAAAAACAAAACATAATACAAATCAAACGATATTTGTCAATAGTTACAGCTGCTATCGTAATTTTACAAGTAAAATAATGAGTGTACTCTAATATTATGCAGTATTTTCAAGCATATTATATTATTCTAACCTCAAAACCATAAACTCACTTACCCGTTTTATTTATATTTTTTACTTAATCTTGATTATATTGCAGGCGCGTGAATATTTTGACATAAAACTATACACAATTTCACAACAAAATTAAATCGGCACGTCGAATCTACAAATTATCACACAGAAAGTCCAAGATCACTACTTGATTTATAATTTTGCATGAAATATAATTTGATCGCCATTTATGTATCTAAAATAGAAATATTTGACAAGTTTCACAAATTTTCCCTTTGTGATTCTCTTAAAAAACTGATTAAGAACCGTTATCTTTTAAAGACATTTATAAGAAGATAACTATATTCCTGTGGTTTCCTTTTACACCATACTTCAGCTCCACTGCAGCTATATTACAGCCTATTTTTTACTTCTACAGCTACTGTACAGCCATAATAACGCATTAGGCTGTATAAGAATGGGCCCATTTTTTACTTATAAGGGCTGTATAAGCGCTGATACAGCCCTTGTACAGCCTCACTATATAGCCTGTGGTATAAAAATAAACTAAAATACAGCTTTTATACAGCTTGCGGTGCTCCTTGGGCTACTCGACAATTTTTCAATGTGTGGACCCCATTGTAATTTGGAGTCAATAGTCAATCCTAGAAAAACGGTCGACTCAACAGGGCTCTACTCACTTCCATTTAGTTGTACATTGGTACTCAGATGCCGCACATTAGGCATAGAAAATTTTATAAGTTTGGTTTTTTTTTCATTTAGTAGAAGATTGTTTACATTAAACCAATGGACAACTTTACATAATGCATTGTTAATATCGTAAAAATTTCCAAGTTGACGCTTAATTTTAAAAATAAGGGATGTATCATCCGCAAACAATACTATTTTGTGATTATCCCTTACGTGAAAGTAAGTGTGTGGGTTTTAGTCAGTAAAAGTCCGGCACGAAGGATGGGGGAGAAGTCATTTGATGATTTCCCACTTACCAAAAAAAACATTTACGGTAGTCACGTGTCCACCGCACGTAACGTCAAAAATCCGGCCAAGAGCGTGTCGGGCCACGCTCAATGTAGGGTTCCGTAGTTTTTCGTCCGTCACAATAAGTGTTAAGTTTTAAAAAAGGCTATTTGTTACGTTGACATACTAAGTACGCAGAAATTATTTTGTACGACCTTTTTGTCTTTTTTGTACAAAAACTGTTCTTTCTATCAAGTTCAAAATAATTTTCCTAGAAATTCCTTATAAAGTTCTACTTTCCAGATTTTTTTCATATTTTTTAAACCTACGGGTCAAAAGTTAGAGGGAGGGGGGACGCTTTGATTTTTCCTTTTGGAGCGATTATTTCCGAAATTATTGACATTATCAAAAAATGATCTTAGTAAACCCCTATTCATTTTTAAATACCTATCCAACAATATATCACACGTTGGTGTTGAAATTTAAAAAAAAATCACTTCCCACTTTACATATAGGGGGGCTACCCTAATAAATAATTTTTTTCCAATTTTTATTTTACCACTTTGCCGGCGGGATTGATATACATAATTGGTACCAAATTTCAGCTTTCTAGTGCTAACGGTCACAGAGATTAAGCGAGGACGGACGGACAGACAGACAGACATGGCGAAACTATAAGGGTTCCTAGTTGACTACGGAACCCTAAGGTAATTACAAAACTCGGCTTGTCGTCATCTCGTTCTCGTTGACGTGACAGCGGCGGTGGAAGCACGGCCTTAGAAAATCACTAACTGGACTTTTTCGTTTCAAACGGAAATAATTGGGACTATACATATATCTTGGGGTCGTTTACTGTCCACCCGCTGTGGATTACTTTTCTAGCCTAGAATTGGCTTTGGAATCTGTGGTGTCAGAGTATGCACATTGCGTCATCATGGGCGATTTCAACACCGACCTTATGCTCCCATCCCCTCGCTCCCGAAAACTCCTTCATATGATTGAGTCAGTCAGTCTCCATGTTCTTTCTCTACAACCGACTCATTTTAATACGTCGGGTGATGACACATGGCTTGACTTAATCATAACTTCCTCTCCCTCCCTTGTGTCCGCCCACGGCCAGTGTCCTGCTCCCGGCTTCTCTCACCACGACCTCATTTTTCTCTCCTATATCCTCAAACCACCTAAACCTCTCCCTAAAGTTCTGCACATGCGTTGTTTTGCGCGCTTGGATGTAGACAAGTTGCGCCAGGATGCATCGGAAATAGATTGGGGGAACATGGAAGCAGCTACAGATACAGATGACAAACTTACGATATTCAATCAGACAGTTCTTGCTCTCTACGACAGACACGCTCCTGTGAAGAAGGTCAGACTAAGGCGTCCGCCTGCACCTTGGATGACATTGGGCGTTCGTATGGCAATGCGGCGCAGAGATCGGGCCTTTCGTAGGTATAAGAAAGATCGATGCGAAGAGAACAAAAATCTCTACAAAACTGCAAGAAATCGGTGTAATCAGATGATACGTAACGCCAAACGCCGCCATATTCTTGAAAATATTTCTTCTTCTTCTTCTGCCGATATCTGGAAATTCCTCGGAACTCTTGGTGTCGGCAGGCCACGTCATGTGGATTTTCCTAAGACAATTGGCCTTGATGACATTAACCGTCACTTCACTTCCACTAGCCAATTAGATTTAGGTACACTTGCTCAGACGGTGGATTTCATTAAGAACTTACCTGGTCCCATCATAGAACCATTTCATTTCTCTCCAGTCGCTCCGGATGAAATCAAAAGGATTATCCTTTCCATAAAATCCAAGGCTGTGGGTTGCGATGGTATTAGTCGTCACATGATCACCTTGATCATTGACTGTCTTCTTCCACCGATTACCCATATTGTCAATTATTCCCTCTATTCCGGACATTTCCCTTCCCTGTGGCGCATGGCTTACGTCCGTCCACTTCCTAAAATTAGTAATCCTTCTCTTCCTAATCATTTTCGGCAAATTTCCATTCTCCCATTCTTGTCTAAAGTGCTTGAAGCCTGCGTACACAGACAGTTCACGGGGTTTGTGCACAGGAACAATCTGGTGAGTACATTTCAGTCTGGGTTCAGGCCTGGGCATAGCACAACCTATGCTCTCCTTAAAGTGACTGGTGACATTAGAGAAGCCATGAGTGATACTAAAATCACTGTGCTTGTGTTAATTGACTTCTAGAACGCCTTTAATGCCGTCAGTCACGACATCCTGTTAGCTATCCTATCACACCTTATGGTTTCTTCTGAGGCGCTGGAATGGTTCTCTTCGTATCTTCGGAGACGTCAGCAGTCGGTGCGCGTCGATGAGAATTCATCAAGTTGGCGTGAGCTAGATGCTGGTGTCCCACAAGGCGGTATTCTTTCTCCTCTGTTATTTTCTATCTTTATTAATTTAATAACTCACTGTCTTCGGTGTTCGTATCATCTTTATGCCGATGATCTTCAGTTATATACTGCAGCACGATTGGATAGTTTAAGTGTTGCTGTTGATGATGTAAACCGGGACTTGGAGGCAATTAAAGACTGGTCTGATAGGTTTGGGGTGTCGGTAAACCCCTCAAAATGTCAGGCCATTCTATTGGGCAGCTCGCGCATCTTGGGCAGAGTGACAGTTAGTTCTCTTCCTTCAATTATTTTTAATGGTACCGTCATTCCATTCAGCCCAGATGTAAAAGATCTCGGTTTGCATCTTGACTCAACTCTTGGTTGGCAAAAGCAGGTTTCCAGTGTCTGTCAGAGAGCCAATGGTACTTTGCGTTCTCTGTATCGTCTGAAAAACTTCTTGTGCCTGCTAAGACGAAGACCATGCTTGTGCAGACTTTAATTTTCCCTTTAATCGACTATGGTGACATGTGCTACTTTGACCTGAATTCGATCTTGTTAGATAAGTTGGAGCATGAAGTTGCACCACCCTGGGTAGACTGGTAGAGAATGCCTAAGGCATTAAGTCCGCCATTGTACATACGTGCATAAAGTTTAAATAAATAAATAAATACATTCGAAGTATGTACCTGAAATATATAAAAGTACATTTTAGGTTTACAAATAGGTATTATTTTCATAACAATATTTGAGTAATATTTATATGCAAACAAAGGTCAGAGTTTGCTTTGTGAGTTAAATTAAATTAGGTACATGTCAAAAATTCTACGTACTTATTTGTTTTATTATTCTACATCTACAACCAGTTTTGTAGAATAGAAACATCCTATTTTTTTTCGACATTAAATTGTACAAAGCGTAAATAATCATTTAAAATATTTTTGTTATTAACCTTTTGACAACCAACCGACAGCCGGCTGTTGCTAATTGTCTTTCTGTTGTGTCTCCAATCACGTGTGTTCGTAGGATTAATCTGTTAATCCAATGGTTAATGACCCTGGTTGCTAAGCCGAAGTTCGTAGTGAAAGAGATCTTCCGACTAGTCGTACGACGCGCCGGTGCGCCGTGATTGGTCTGCGGCCTTCGAGAGAGAGAGAGCCTCCGCGCCCGCGCACGGGGGTGGCGCCTGGCTCGCGCGGTGGCGTCATCACCAGTCGCCCGCGGGACGTCATACTACGCCTTTGTGTGATACTATAAAATTTGTTTCGTGACGTGTTTCGTGTGTTCAGTGTTTAATGCAATAAATGATTTATAGTTACAATATATATTGCCTTTTATCTCAGAAGTGGGACGAAATTAGTGCAGTGTACGTATTACGATGGGTTCGCGTAATAAAAAAGAAAAACGAGAGGACAAACTGCGACGTCGGCTTTTGGCCGAACTGGAAAATCGTCGCTTGTTAAAGCGTGTGACTTTACTGGAAAAATACATTTCGTCCGCATCGGCACCGTTAGAAAGAAATGCGCCAGCAGAACCGTTACCAACGACGAGCGATATTGATGATGGGGTCATGACACCGCCGCTGCCACACCCTCAAAGAAAGACATCGACGACTGCGAGTGTTTTGGTACCGACCCCGAGCCAACAAAACAAAGCGACGCCATCTAGCATCGACGCGCCGTTAGTGACCTTGAGCGCCGGCCGCACGTTGCCGCGTAATTTAAATACCCCTGAAGCGTTCCCGTCTTCCAGTCAGGGCCTAGGGCTCCCACCTACACCAACACCGTGTACGGTGAGTCTGAGCCACTCAACCGGCGTGTCTGCGCAAGGCGCCGTCGCGAGCGACGCACAGCGCGCGCACGCGCCATGCGTCGGAGTCGGCGTCGGTTTTGAAAATTCAGCGGGTATGTTGTTACCAGGCGCCGCTATGGCCGCTGCTGCAACTCCATCGTCGGACGCGTATGTAGACCACAATAATTATAATAACACCAATATACGCTATGTGGGTCGAAGTGATCCGCTACCGGACTTCGACCCAAAAACATCATTAATTACTATGGACATATGGTTGCGTAAGGTCGAGGGAATATCTCGAATGTATGGATGGGATGAGAAAACTTTAGTTTTTAATTGTTCCTCAAAACTGAAAGGTTATGCTCGTCGATGGTATGACCAACTACAGGATATTAACCTATCGTGGGTCGATTTTAAATCCATATTACTTAAAGCTTTCCCATCCCATAAAAGCAAATTAAATATGTTAAGAGATTTGGTCAATGTGATCCGACCCCCTGAAATGGACTTTAAACAATTTTATTACGATAAGTTAGCGTTAGGTAACGCGTGCGGACTTGCACCGCCTTTAATTACGGAGGCAATTGTAGGTACGATCGGTAGCGAACTCATTGAAATTGGCGCGATTTCCGCGGGTTGTCGCGACCCCAGCGTGTTATTAAACTACTTGTCGTCGTTGCAAACTAATACAAGAGTTTCAGTGAGTTCAAAACAAAGTGTAAACTCCGTTATTAATAATAATTCGCAAGATCGAATAAAATGTCGAGTGTGTAAGCGGCGCGGACATGTTGCTGCGCGCTGTACTTATAAAATTCGGGACAAAAATACCTACTCAGATACGGTATGTTCGTTTTGTAGTAAGAAGGGGCACAGTGAAAATAATTGTTTTACTAAAATGAGAAAGTGTTCTTATTGCAATAAGTTAGGACATATTAAGGATGAGTGTCTGAAATTGAAAAGTCGTAATGCCAGTACGTCGAATAATACGCAAAAAGTAAACATTATTAAAAAGTCAGGCGATTCGAGTGCGAAATATTATATGATGGTTACAGTTAACGGCTGTAGTGCTGAGGCATTTATCGATTTCGGGAGTTCTTGCATTACGATAACAGAATCCTTAGCAAAACGGCTGAGTTTAGATTTACAAAATGTGTCGAATAGCAGTGTTATAAAAGGATTTGGGGGGTCGCATATTTCCCCTCTCGCGGAGACAGTAGTTACCATTACAGCCGACGAGGCTACGTGTGAAGGTGTTAAGGCTTACATAGTGCCCGACGGGGCTCAGGATATAGGCATTATTATTGGTCAACCATTTACTGATTATCCTAATGTTTACGCTATAAAGACCCCCACGACACTTAAAATGTATAATGCAAATTACCTATCACACTTACCCGATATTTTTGAGGATGCCGAGCGCGTTCGGTTACACATACCCGAGGACCTGCAGCTCTCGCCTGGTGTTAATAAGATAGTTTTGGCTTGCCCGGGTTATGACGGCACTATTACAATACCGGAATCGGAACACTTGAAGCCTCGTTCTGAATTTATTATACCTAAACATATTGCGCAGGTCATGGACGGTCGGGTTTGTGTAAAAATGATCAACTTAGGATCGGAGGTAATTAATTTACCTAGCAGTGAGTGTGTGGTACGTGCAATAACAGTTCGCGACGCAGAGTGTAGGTATGAGATCGGAACGGATCTGGAGCCTGCTGTAAAGTTAGAGCTTGAAAATTTATTAAATGAGTTTTCCGATTGTTTTTCTGAGTGTGGTCAAACAATAGGTAAATGCGCTGTAAAAATGAAAATAGAGCTTACAGATAATAAACCAATTTATTACCGACCTTACCGAATGTCGATTGCGGATCGCGAACACGTACGCACTATTGTGTTAGATTTATTAAAGAAGGGAATAATTGAAGCTTCTAACTCACCTTACGCCAGCCCTGTTCTCTTGGTGCCTAAAAAGACGGGTGAAAAACGTATGTGTGTCGACTACCGGGCGTTAAATAAAATTACTAAAAAAGAGCGTTACCCTATGCCGCTTATACAAGATCAGCTTGATAGGCTAGCGAAGCAGCGTGTATTCTCGTGTCTTGATGTATTATCCGCATATTTTTGTATACAACTGGAAGATAATAGTAAACAGTATACAGCTTTCGTTACGCCCGACGGGCATTACCAATACACACGTATGAGCTTCGGACTTGTGAATGCTCCTGCTGTCTTTCAGCGAGCTATCGATGAAATATTAGGCCCGTTAAAGTTTGAGTGCGCCACTGCATATCTTGATGATATTCTTATATATTCCGAGAATTATTGTGAGGCATTGAGACGTCTAAGGACCGTGTTAGAAAGAATACGCGCCGCTAACATGAAACTTAGAATCGATAAGTGTTCGTTTTTAGTTCCACGGATTGAGTACCTGGGGCATGAAGTCTATAATGGTGAAGTTAAGCCTGCACAACAAAAAATTAATGCTGTACGTGATTTTCCTATACCGACTAATGTGCACCAGTGTAGACAATTTATGGGCTTGGCTAACTATTTTAGAAAATATGTTAAAGGTTTTGCGATGATTGCCCGTCCTATCACTCTATTAACAAAAAAGATCAAACCTGGGTCTGGGGTGATAAACAGCAGAGGGCGTTTGATACGTTAAAAACAATACTTGTTAGCCGGCCTATATTGGCTTTGTTTAACCCGGAGCATGAGACTCAGATACACACCGATGCGTCTAAGGTTGGTCTGGGCGGCATCCTTCTCCAAAAACCTCCGGGTGGTGCGTGGAAACCCGTCGCGTATGCCAGTCGGCAGACTACACCCGCCGAACAAAAATACCATAGTTACGAGCTCGAGACCATGGCCGTAGTAATGAGCTTGCAGAAGTTTAAGGTTTATGTAAGTGGTATTAAGTTCGTTATAGTCACTGACTGTAACGCACTTCGCTGGACTTGGTCGAAACGAGACTTAAATCCACGCATCGCGAGGTGGTGGTTGGAGGTACAAGGATATAATTTCGATGTTGAGTATCGCGCCGGGAAGTCGATGTGTCACGTAGACGCGTTGAGCCGAAACCCCGTTGGAAGTGTATTACGTTCCGTAGAAACGGATCTTATTGAAAGTTTGCAACACGATGACGACTGCATAAAAGCGATTATTAGTCAATTAACTGACGAATTAGCGAACGGCAACTCCAAAGGTTTGGCTGAGGACTATGTAGTTGAGAAAGGTGTTTTGTTTAGAAAGAATAATAATAACCTTAAAGTTGTAGTTCCAAAACAATGTCGTTGGTCTATTGTACAAACCTTTCATGATAATAATGGCCATGTCAATTTTAGTAAAACTTACGATGCAATAAAGAGTAAGTATTGGTTTGGTAACATGCGACGATTTATTCAAAAATACGTACGTAGCTGTATTTCGTGTCAGTACGCTAAGAAACCTACCGGTCGACTTGTTGGGTTATTACATCCCATAGAAAAGGTACCCGTGCCTTTTCATACGGTGCATGTCGACCACCTCGGTCCTTTTTGCAAAAGTCCCGCTGGAAGGATGTTTATTTTCGCCATTATAGATTCTTTTACTAAGTTTATTTGGATCGAGGCAGTGCGGGACACTAGTTGTGCTAATGTTCTTAAGACTCTAGATTTGTTTATAAAAACGTTTGGTTTGCCGAACAGAATTATTAGCGACCGTGGGAAAGCATTTGATTGTCACGAGTTCAAGAAGTATTGCAATGAGCGTCAAATAAAACATATAATGAACGCCGTGGCGAGTCCTAGGGCTAACGGCCAAATAGAGAGGTACAATCGTACGATACTTGATGCACTCGTGGCTTATGTCGGTGATGATCAAAATAATTGGGAAATGTACTTACCTAAAGTTCAACTAGGATTGAACTCCAATATTAACAACACTACAGGGAAATCCCCATTAGAGCTGTTGTACGGCTTTCGGCCTCGCTTAGTCGGTGACTTAGTTACACCTGTTAGATCAGACTGTCTTAACGATTTACGAGAGACTGCTACCACTAGGTTGCAAACTGCTGCCCAGCAGTCGAAACTAAAATTCGATCGTAAAAGACGTGCTGAGGCACCCTTTAAGGTCGGTCAGTTGGTTCTAGTGCAAAGAAAGGTATTTAGAAAGGGTCTTAGAAGTGGCAAATTAGTGCCTCGTTATGATGGTCCACTGGTTGTGACTAAAGTCCTCCCGCATGATAGATATGTTGTTAAGAGCAATAAAAGTGGTCGTTCCTATGAGAACGTATTGGCCCGGGATAAGCTGAAGCTGTTCCGTTGTATATCCGTTGATACTGATTCAGATTAAGAACTGAACTGAATAATTATGTTATTTCTATATTTAATTTGTGTTATCAAAAATTCAGATTAAGAACTGAATCTGTATAAGTTTTATTCAAAGATAATAATTTGAGATATTTTTAAGTAATTGTGTTCATTGTATTGTATTAAGATACTAACTTTGAGAGTTAAGACTGTTTGTACTAGTTATAATCTAGTTGTATACTGCAGTTTTAAGTACATATTTCATGACCCAAATGATTGTCTTATTTATCAGACTAGTAATGAATCTCTAGTCGTACTTTTAAGAAACAACTACTGTTAGACACTGTGTCGTGAGCATTAAAAGCTCGTTCGTTGAACCCTTATCGCATGCATGCCACCTTTAAGAAGGTGAGTCATGAAGGCTTGTGAAGCGGACCATGACCTGTCGGGGATACCTTACGTACTGTTAAGGTGAACCGAACTGCTGGACGTAGATCCGTATGAGATGGATGGTCCGTCAGAGCAGTTGAAGGCTTTGAGAGGCGGTCCGTCAGACATTCAGAAGTCGAGAGAGTTGAGTCAATGCTTGACATATTGAACGTAGACTCACATGATGGGTTGACCATTTGCAGGCCTTCAGAGGCGGACCATTATTGGTTTTTGAGGTCTTGAATACCGCGGTATAGTAGACCGCGTTAATCATCGGTAGGCTTTAAGAGGCGGACCCTGAAATTATTTGGCAATTCCGTTAAGATGGGGGTGAGCTTTAAGAGGCGATATTGTTTGACTTTAAGAAGTCAATGTTATTCTACCTTAAGAGGTGGCATTGAAATAATGAACCTTAAGAGGCTCTGTGGTCATAGAGAAGGAGGAGCTGTTCGGGACGCCCAGCGGCATCAGGACGGCCGACTGAAAGAGATCTTCCGACTAGTCGTACGACGCGCCGGTGCGCCGTGATTGGTCTGCGGCCTTCGAGAGAGAGAGAGCCTCCGCGCCCGCGCACGGGGGTGGCGCCTGGCTCGCGCGGTGGCGTCATCACCAGTCGCCCGCGGGACGTCATACTACGCCTTTGTGTGATACTATAAAATTTGTTTCGTGACGTGTTTCGTGTGTTCAGTGTTTAATGCAATAAATGATTTATAGTTACAATATATATTGCCTTTTAGTAGTTTCGATTCCAACACAGGACAAATCTTTGAACAACCTACCTACACACGAAACAGGACGAAATAACAACACTTATACTATAAATAGTGTATTAAACTAAAACACTAGTACTAACTATCGCATTCATCGCATCGCATTTATAATATTAGTACGGATGTATTTTTTAATACATTTATAATCCTTTTTTAGATGCAAAGAAACCGCATCTAAATCAGTTCACCCGTTTAATAATTAGGGTGCAATAGACATACAGAGAGATAAACGGACAAGACATACAAACAGGCGTCCCCTCTTCATACGTCGAGGGTTAAAAATCATCACTTTCATATTCTCAACCATTGTTCACAACGACAGCAAACTATAGCTTGTCTCATTTCCCGTTTCCTTTACAACTATGTACGGAGTACCTTCCCGTCAGACAGGAGCCTTAGCGTCCTTGAGACTTGTTACGTGACTGAGTAATAATAATAATATCTTTCAAATGAAAAAAACTGCCTGTTATACGGTTCATCTGTTTATGAACTGCGGTGCCACAGACAAACAGGGCGGGAGACGTATCAGACTTTTACTGATTTATTTATTCCTTCGGGTGCCCTTTATGTTCCGGGGTCACGGTAACTATTATAACCATTCCGCATCCCAGACACAAAAGAAAGACAATAGCAGCGTCTTGGTTGTCGCAAGGGTAGCTTTTTACGTCAGGGTTTAAAATCATCACTTTCACATATCAAAATATACAATTTAGCTTTTTCCCATTTCCCGTTTCCTTTACAACTATGTACGGAGTACCTTCCCGTCAGACAGGAGCCTTAGCGTCCTTGAGACTTGTTACGTGACTGAGTAATAAGTAACTTGTCAAATGTAAGGCTATTTACGATCAATAACTTTTGTTAGTGTTAGCTGATTTTAATTGAATCGAGACGTGACGCGATTGTTAAGCTGAGAATATACTTGATGGTAACTTGGTAATTTTTTGATGGAAAGAGCAACGGCTAGGTGATAGGATGCTGTGATGCGTTTAGGATTTGTCTTTTAGATGTTTATATGTATGGTCAACAGATAATTGATTGCCATGTTGTATCTCATTTACTCTGTAAGTAAACGCCAATGTACATTCAATTGGTGCATGAATTTTTAATAAATAAAGAAAATAGTTGTCCTTTCACCGACCAACCGACAGCCGGCTGTCAGGCAGCTATTGTCTATCTATTGTGTCTCAAATCACGTGTGTTCGAAGGATTAAAAGACTGGTAAAAAAAAGATAAAATATATGTAAGAAGTATAGTAACAGTTGTTACCAATCTGAAAGCAATTTCAATTTTTTTTTCACTCATTGTTGCCATCTGTCAAAAATACGCTATGAATTTCGTCGTAACTGTTACGAGCCATAGCCGTGGAATAAAATCAAAATCCGACATTTTTGGTTCGGAAAAACGGACAAATGACTTTTACTAGTTTTAAAAGTTTGGGAAGAACTTTTGACTGTTATACTGATATGTTTTTCACATTGGTTGTTGCCGAGATAATATTGCGACTTGCATAATAGACTTGAACTAAAAACGACAAGAAAAAACTATCAAGTCTGTAAGTTAGATTATCAAAATGGATAATTATTTTTCTTTTCTCTCGAATACGAAAAACAATTGTTGAAATTTCGCGTGACGTCACGCTTAGGTACATTTCTACTGAGAAATTGACGTCATAAGCCCCCAATTTGAACCGTTGACGCACTCTATCTTTTTAATTTTGACCAAGCAAATTGTCGTGTCCATACTTTTAAACGGTCTAACGGCCGGACTAAAAAAAGACATTTTTTATGTAGTTGTCATCCCAATTGTGCTGCAAAACAGTATGTGAATACTTTTGCCCAAGTAACCAACATAATATATTTCCTGTGTACTCCTGGCTTTAGGTCCATTAGTGTTTATACTTAAGTCCTTGTATGTTCTAAGCATATTAAACTTAACAGTTTGCGCCACTAACAGCTTTACTGCATGGCTAATCGTTAAACTCGGTCTTATACGAAAACTTAGTGATCGTCCTGGTGGTCATGTGATCGCCTGTGCGACTGGTGACCGTGAGGTCCAGTATCATTCCCAGGTCGGGCTAAGTAGTATCAGCGACTCCTCCATAACGGTTGTAGCGTATTTTGTGTGTATATTTTAAAAAGTTTCTGGGCAACTTCAAAACTTAATTACCGGTAAACAAATTCACCAAATTCGAAATTAATAATCCACTAATAGCATGAAATATATATTTTACTTTACACGTGGTTTGATTGGCACGTCCGGACCTAAACACTCTGTGACAGAAAGTTTAGGAAGATGGGTTGACATGTAACATGACCGCATTACAATGATATCTTTGTTTTGCTGGGTTGCGCAAATTTCAAAGGCCTTATGATCTATTATGTTCATCTGGAGTCTAACTCTTGACCTTTTGACGCTTGTATGAGTAACTTAATTTCTGCTCTTGAGCTTGCTTAACGCTGACAGCGCCTTCGCCCGCGTAAATGTGCCAAAAAAAACCGCACCGCACCGCAAAGGAATGGAATTCTCTGCCGCCATCTGTTTTTCCAAAAGCATATAACCCGGATGTATTCAAGAGAAGAGTGCATAGGCATCTTTTGGGTGAGTTCGCTCCATCGTAGGCCCCGTCTATGCCCTCGGACTAGTCTGGAACCAAGAGCAAGCCCATAAGTTACAAATTAAAAAAAAAAATTGCTACTTTCGTCCCTTATTTTACTCCTTAAAGGTTGGGACTTCCAAAACTCATTTCTTAGTGTTTACCTACTCTTCACAAAGAACACACCCTGCAAGTTTCATATCTCTTAAACAAATGGCTTGGGCTGTGCGTTAATATGTCAACAATCAGTTAATTTACCATTTTATATACATCCATACTAATATTATAAATGCGAAAGTAACTTGGTCTGTCTGTCTGTCTGTTACGCTTTCCCACTTAAACTACTGAACCAATTTGAATGAAATTTGGTACAGATATAATCTGGGACCCGAGAAAGAACATAGGAACTATTCCACGCGGGCGAAGTCGCGGGCAGCAGCTAGTATTTGATAATCTCAGATTATTTCCATACAGAAGAGACACGAGCATTGTTCACCACGCTGTCTCAAGGCGGATTGGCGATTTGGAATTAAAAAATGATTATGTCTGAATTTCTTTACGATGTTTTCTTTCCCCGATGCGATGTCAGTACTAAATAGTACATAAGAGATACATTACGAAGAACTTACAATTATTTCTCACTTTAACCTTTTGTCCACCAAACGACGCTATTGTCTTTCTTTTGTGCCTCGAATCACGTGTGTTCGAAGCTTTAACAAAAATATTTTAAAAAGAGAATCGTTTCTTATTACACTAAACGAACTACACGTTATATTAATTAGTGTGTTATGTAAAGATTATAACCGTATACAAACACAGGCGGCTTCGACCACGTTAGTAATCCGTTACCCTCAATTAATTCTCATGGGACCATTAACACCTGACGCATGAAACTTGTGTAGTTATAGTTAAAGGAAAACATGTAAATGTATTTGTGGCAGTTTTTAGGATACCGTACTCAAAGGGTCAAACGGAATCCTATTACTAAGACTTCCCTGGCTGTCTGTCCGTCTGTCTCTTCATCTGTCAGCAGGCACGTCTCATGAACAGAGAAAGCTAGACAGTTGAAATTTTCACAGATGATGTATTTCTCTTGCCGCTACAATAACAAATCCTTGGGGCTCTCATAAGACAAACGGGATTTGTTGCAGCTTGTTAAAAATAAATTATTTCTGTTGTGCGTCTGATTTGAAAAAAAAAAGGTTTTGGGCGTGGTAATTAAAACTGATATTTTTTTCTATTGAAGATAGGTTTTTGCTCTACAGTGGAACAAAGAACAGTATGGGGTTTTATAAAAAAATGCCAATTGTAAACGTACCTTACTATGGCAATAAATATGATGTGTACAAAGTCAAAAAGAAAAGAATAATAAACAAATGAAATACATATAATAGCCATAGTAGTATTAAGGACTAGACAATATCGCTCCATTTTCCACTACATTCTTATATCGTTTTAGTCCGTTCATAAAACTTCTTTATATTTTATTCATTTTATCAACTTTGCCGAGAATACGGTACAGCTACACGAAAAAAAAACCTCCAGCTCCTTGGACAATATTAAAGCAACGAAAAATACTTGCATAAGGTTAATAAATTTCAATGATCGTATTAGGCCAGTCATCTAAGACATTTAGGTCGCAATAAATTGCAAGGTCCTGATTTTTTGTGATGTTGTTAGGATAGATACCAATGGTGTAAATCTAGATTTGCAACCTCGAAAGACCTGTGCTAACTTCGTGGTGCTCGAAAAACCTCGAAATTTTCGAACTTTTATCAGTTTTTGGCTTACAACTTCTAAAGTATGCATTTTGCAGCAAAGTCATCTATGAAACTTTTAAATAAGACAAATTAAGCAACAAAATGAGTGTAACCCCAGCTGTGTATGTTTAATAGATCTCAAGATATGACATTTCGAAAATGGGCAATTTTTCCCAAATTTTATCAAATTTGTAGTTAGCTAGACTTTAGATCGAAATACTGTCTAAATTACTTATCCTACAAGGAAAGTCAATAGAAGTTAAGTTGTAGAGCAGTTATTTAGCTTTAATTTAAGTGTAAAAGGAACTGTTCAGGACCAATAGTTCTCATATTATGAGGTAAATAAGGAAATCATATTTTTCTTTTGAAATTTCTCTAGTAATATAATAGATATAAATATTACTTTTTTTTAAATAAAATAAAACAGACAATTCAGTAAAAACTGTTTATTGAATAAAATAAAATTAAAAACTATATATATATACTTATATATATAAATCGCGAAGGATTTCTTGCGTCTTTACAATCTACCACCCTGCGGCGTCCACTGAATTTAGTGAGATTTTTAATGTTTTCAATGCGTATGTTGAAAATACATATATACAAATATATATATATACTTAGTTAAGTCATAAATTCTGTCAAAAACTTTTAATGTAATTAACGATATAATTTTTGATAATTAAATGAAAATTATATATGAAATGAAAGATAATTAAATGTACAATACAAATTTATTTACATTATTTGAAATGCCCCCCTCCATTTTTAATACATGCCCTTAATCGACGCGGCCAGTCATGAACCGCAGCACGCACCACATTCATATCTATTTCTGCCGCTGCTTTAACAAGAGATACTCAAAAAGACTCCAAATTCCTATGAGGTTTAGCGCAGACTTTTTCCTCCAAATATTGCCATATCTTGTAGTCCAGGGGGTTTAAATCTGGACTAGAAGAGGGTCAGTCTTCATGCCCGATGAAGTCAATTCCATGGGCGGTCAACCAGTTTTGCGTGCTTCGTGCCGTATGAGCTGGTGCAGAATCTTGTCAGAATATCCAATGTCTGTTTTTGAACATTGTTTGAGAAAGAGGTTCCACTATATTCGATAGGACGGTATTTTGGTACACAACGGCACTGGTTTTCACACCTTTTTCACAGAAAAACAGCTCAGTTAAGCCTGAATATGAGACTCCAAGCCAAACCATGAGTGAGGAAGGATAATGCCCACGCTGGACCCTCGGAATACGCGCGCTCGCTTCTTTGCTGCTGTGGGCATACACCTAATAATTTTGTTTGTTATAACTTTCTTCAACAGTAATTTTTTTTTATCTGAAAATAAAATTTCGTGATGTTTTTTTCCCGCGTACCGCCGTAACAAAGCGCGGGAGCTCGTAGTCCCAGGTCTTCGTTTAACACTCTTCTAACCGTGGTTCTGCTTAGCCCCATCTGAAGAGCTAAGATTTTTTGTTTACGCCAGGGATTTTGTTGAATTCGCGCCTTCACTGCTTTGATGACCGCTGGTGTCCTAACTGTGCGAGGTTGGCCGCTCCTCTCACGATCTTCGAAGCTTGAATCTTCAATGTATCGTTTAATAGTGCGATAAACAAACCGTAGTGTTGTTTTCAACTTTTGCAGAATTTTGAAAATCTCTATTGGCGCGTAACCATAGCGGTGCAACGCGATAACCGCGACTCTATCTTCCTTCTTCGACCTATCTATATTTAAAAATGATTAAAAATTCATTTCTTTTTTCGGCAAATGTTCTATTTTTAAAATTAGTCAAAGTATATCTGGCCAGTACTCGAAAGGTAAAATAACAAGGTTTTGACAGAACTTATGACGCCATCAATCATACTTATACTTAATACAAAAACTAGTATTTAATATAAAGAGAAAAGATTTGTTTATTTGTTTGTTTTGTAATGGATAAACTCTAAAACTACGGGGCCGATTTTAAAAATTCTTTCTCCGTTGGATAGGTATGTTACCCGTGAGTGACATAGGCTATGTATGTACCACGGATGAAGCCGGGGCGGACTGCTAGTATTGTAAATTCCATTCAACAATGTATAAGAAAAAATAACTATTTCTTGCGAAATTCGATCCTTATTATTACTTTTTACCTCATAATATGAGAACTATTGGTCCTAAACAGTTCCTTTTACACTTAAATTAAAGCTAAATAACTGCTCTACAACTTAACTTCTTTTGACTTTCCTTGTAGGATGAGTATTTTAGACAGTATTTTGATCTAAAATCTAGCCAACTACAAATTTGAAAAAATTTGGGAAAAATTGCCCATTTTCGAGATGTCATATCTTGAGATCTATTAAACATACAGAGCTGGGGTTACACTCATTATGTTGCTTATTTTGTCTTATTTAAAAGTTTCATAGATGATTTTGCTGCAAAATGCATATTTTAGAAATTGTAAGCCAAAAACTGAAAAAAGTTCGAAAATTTCGAGGTTTTTCGAGCACCACGAAGTTAGCACAGGTCTTTCGAGGTTGCAAATCTAGATTTACATCATTGGTATCTATCCTAACAACATCACAAAAAATCAGGACCTTGCAATTTATTGCGACCTAACGCGATTTTTATGTCTTAGATGACTGGCCTATATGTAGACATGCTCATATTAACCACTACATGCTTTCACTCTTTCCACCAGGGTATTCGCGTCGACAAAAAAATAAAAAGCTTGTTATAAACCTCAAGATTCGTCTTTTGAATTAAATTTAGAACGCGGGGTAATATTGCGATGCTTCACAGGTTTCTTTTACATTTTCCATTAAATATTACGTAATGAATTTTCTGGTGAAAGTTTTTAATTTATTCTTTCGAAATTCGCCTGTGATGTTCGAACGATTATTTGTAAAGGGCCCTGTCCATTCTTATTCTTTTTTTTTTGGTTTTCGAACACGTTTCGGTGAACGTGTTTGTATAGCAATCTGTGCATCGTTAGTGACATTTTTAACGTTGACGTCGTTAGGTTTTTTCTGGTGCAGTTTCATCTGAGTACCGCGCTGATGGATGGTTCTGCTGGTCAAATAATAAAAGCGGATGGTGCGTATTTGTCACTTTCAGGCTGCAGTATAAAATATTTGTGAAATAATTATAAGTAACTACTTTATTACCAGAATCATATTATAAGCACTTTTGTACTCTAATAATTAAAGATTTTATTGATAGGTCTTAATAGAAAATTGCTTGGCACTATGCAATTCTTTTAACAACATTAAACTATAAAACTAATAATACCGCTATTCCCCATAAATTACGTTAACAATACCTAAATAATTTTAGTGTATTTTGAACAATATTGTGCTCAAAGGAAGATTAAACTTCCCATCCAATTATAGGCCAACAAAGAAAAAACTAGTGGTAAAAATCAAATGTCATTGAATGAAAAATAAAATGTCATTCGCTTTGTGCGTTATCTGTGCCTCTGGCACGTGAATCGAATTTGTTGTTTTGCGAAATTCTTGTTTTCGATTATATTTCCAATCACTTTGACTGCTTCGGGAAAGCTGACGAAACTATCTGACAGTAGCTTGGATTAGATTGACCACTGTTTTATCCATGTTGTATTTTGAAATACAACACCACCAAACACAAAACTCGCCTGTTCGGGAAAATCTCCGTTTTTAAAAGTGGTTTAGTCAGTCAGAGGTCAAACTTTTCACTTTGTTCCTCATACTCTAAATACCGACTTAATAAAATTACAATACATTCTTAAATAAAAAATCAGAGCAAAAAGGCACTAGTCTAACAAAAAACTATTGTGGTTATAGTCTCTTATAGACGAAGACTTATTCCTATATTACGAGAACTAAGAAACCTCTAGCAAACTAATAAAATACATCATTAGAATAGGCTACATATAACACCATAATGAGATAACTTTCCAATACACCGCCAATAAGTCGAACGTGTATTACTCTTTCATAGTACACATCTGTGTAAAGATTCACGATGTTTCCCGCTCTGTATTCAGATATCCCTCATTCATAGTTATGAGTATAGCTTCATAATAAACATAATTTTCTTCGCGAACAGTTTTACTGTGCATGTCTTTATACGCCACATAAACAACAATGGAATCCTTTTATATATTGTCGTTTGTATCGCCCTGATGTTTGCTCATTATGTCATAATGGAATATCTAGTATATTCATTTATTTATTGCATTCATGTTGTTTGTTTGCAAAGGGTCTTGTTACATTATGGTAATTTGTATCATAAATTCTGCAACGAAATTTATATTTGTACTTAATTGTAAATTGCATTCATTATTTTTTTATTGTTAGAGTGTTCGGTCCCACTTTTCGTCAAAGGCCTCTCTACACTCCATATTTTGCGTTAGTTTTAAAATTGCTAGTTTGTTTAATAGTCGAGAGATGTATTGCTTTGTTTTTTAGTCAGTACAAATAATAGCGTTTGTTTTCTACCAAACCATTTTTTACAAGTATGCTGCAGCTTTGCATTTGGTCAACGTTCGCTATTATAATCCTCACTCTTATTTAAAAAATCAGGGGTCTTTATACTTATGCTATTTCCTCAAATTATTTTTACCGTTTATTACCATTACTTTTTTCTTTTGTTAGCATTTCAGACAATATTTTGTGCTATAATATGAGCGAAAGTATTTTATATTCGTTTTTGGGCATAAAATTCTTAATCTTTTCGTGTGGATACGTCTTGGAATTTATTTTATATTGTTTTCGCCCAGTAGGTGCCACGTTTATTACAGCATCAGCGGCATTGCATAGCGGTGTTAAAGATGTAGGTATATGGACATATGGCTTACTCCAGTAGCCAGGTTAGAGTAATCAAAACCTTAACGATATCGCAGCGATTTAGTTGTTCAGACCATTGTCGTATTCTCATCCACCTATCTAGCTTGCACGACATCGATTTTAAAGTTGACCGATCGAAGTGTCATAGACGCGCAATTAAAATTTATAGACCCTCGTAGAATGTATGAAAGTGTAACTGGCAATAAGTCGTTGATAGATCAATTGGATTGTTGTTCTATCAAATCCGTTCCAGGTACCGATTTTAGGTAGGACTTCGGTCGGACGAGAAACTTCAACGATATTTGACTTGTTTGAATTTAAGTGAACCAGACTATGAAATGCTGATCGAGAAACTTAGAACTCTGAACTCGCACTAGATGTTAGACAGGTCTATGATGTCCCATTTCACGAGTATATGCTTGTACTTTACTATCTAGGTATGGCAGTGAGTTCAGTGCTTTGAAGTTTGGCCTCTGTAGTTTATGACTAAGAGGCAGGTGGCAGGCAGTGCGTCTCTAAATGGTAAATATCTTTCTCCTCATAATTTGTTTCTCTCCTTACAAGGCAGGCAAATTGAGACTAAATACCTATTATCCTAATTATTATGATACTGTATTTTAAACATATTAAAAAAATCCACGTAAAAAGTTATATTAATTTTAGAATATTTTTAACATATTTATTATACACACATAATATTATTATTATATCTTTTGTTAGTTGAACAATTCTATTAAAATTTCATTTCAAAAGAAGTGATTGCACTATGGTAATTAATGAATTGGTTTCATCTCTGTTTTCATTAGAACTTAAATACTCAAACGACGAAGTCTTTCGATCAGCATCTCTTATAGGATATCGCAGTACAGCAACGTTTGGGTTTTAGTCAGTAAAAGTCTGACACGCCCTCCCGCCGCACCCAGGACGGGAGCAGTCATTTGATGATTTCCCACTGCCAAAAAAAAAATACTATTAGGAAATTTACTACAATTTTATTATCTTCATAATTTATTATCAAGCATTACTTTATTTTTTTCACTGTGGATGACGATGAAGTGGCAGAAACCCAGTTTATTATTATATTTCGCTGAAAAGGGCAATCAAAGGCATATTAAAATTAATAAATGCTCAGAACAAAATATTCTAAGATAAAAAATAACACCTGCCTACTATTTCGCAATTTAAAGGTTACGTAAAGTTGTTAAGTTAAATTTATTATACTTTTACGTTCAAGAGTCTCCATTTTGGGGGAATTTAATATTTTCTTTCTATAGCGTTTAAAAGGTGTTTGAAGCTTTCAAGATGTTTTTTTTTTGTATTTATTCCACGAGTGTTTACATAAATGATTGTTATTTTAAAAGAGTGTACAGTCACGGGCATAAACATGTATACACTACGTAAAGATTTTAATCAATTTTCTCTTAAATGAGCAATAATTTTCAGTTAAAACTTATTTAATAGTAATTGTATCATAGACTACTTTAAAATGTGGCCTAAAACTAAATATTATTATAGTTATTCTAAGAGAAATTTGATATTAATGTTAGCGTGGTGCATACATGTTTATACACGTGACTGTACCTACACATAAGAGATTATTTTATTCACCATAACTTCTAAATGTCTGAATAGATTTAGATGTATGAGGTTTCATTATCCTTACATCGTCACGAGTAGCAAATGCTAGTTAATTCGTATTACACTATGGCAGTCATGTTTTTACTTATTTTTAATTGTATACTTTTGTTAAATGTGTCGTGTGTACATGTCGATGTTGTCAAAAAATTCAGAACCATTGATCTATCTATCTCAGCATCTCACCGTCAAATTCAAATGACAGACAAAGGACAAACACAGTCTCTCAATCATTACAAAATCAACTACCAAATTTTCCT
Organism: Athetis lepigone; assembly: GCA_033675125.1. Lineage (NCBI taxonomy): Eukaryota > Metazoa > Arthropoda > Insecta > Lepidoptera > Noctuidae > Athetis > Athetis lepigone. The sequence goes on from CM066236.1 coordinate 13,130,174, forward strand.
CTCTTTAACCAAGTTTCAAGTATATTAAGTAAGATTTACGCACCGTTTCGACTAGCGACACCTCGTTAGCTGCAAATGGTACCGTACACCTCTTGACCCGCTCCGTGTCACCCAAAGTGTCGGGTTTAAACTTTGATAGTGTTAAGTGGTGACAGTTTGCTAATCTCTTTCAGTTGAGGGTTAAACTTTTAGGAAGGTGAGCTGATAACGCGCTTGGTTACTGATTTTTATATCAAGATAGGAGGGCACGGATTGAATATTATGATTATGATGGCGGTGGCGTGTCTTTTTTGTACAATGTTAGTCTGCGGCGTGATGTGGTTGGTGAAGAATTCAAACTAATCTTCTTGACGGCCTGTTGGTCTAGTGTTCAGTGACCCTGACTGCTAAGCCAGAGGTCGTGGGTTCGATTCCCACCCAGGACAAACTTTGTGTGATGAGCATAAATGTTTGTTCTGTATCTGGGTGTTATTTATCTATAATATGTATGTGTTTAAAAATTATATATGTATGTATATCAGTTGTCTGATTACCATAACACAAGCTCTGCTTAGCTTGGGATCAGATGGCCGTGTGTAAGATGTCCCAGGATCATCATCTCCCTAGCCTTTTCCCAATCGTGTTGGGGTCGGCTGCCAGGCTAACCGGATTCAGCTGGATACCGGTGTTTTACGTGGAGCGACTGCCTACCTGACCTCCACAACCCAGTAACTGGGCGACACGATACCTCTTGGTTAGACTGGTCATAGTTTCTGGCTAACCAGTAACGATTGTCAAAGTTCTACGAATGACAACCGGGACCAACGGCTTTACGTGCTTTTCGAGGCACGGGATGTCAGTGATGTCTACTGATAAACTTTAGAAAGTACATATGAATTGAAAAAGTCACATTGGTACTTGCCCGGATTCGAACCCACAACCTCTTACACGAGAGGCGGGCGCTTTATCCACTTAGCCATCACGACATCAAGATAAGATAAGATGTCCCAGGATATTTATTTAATATTATTTTTATTATTTATTATACAAAATAGTAAACTTACTGAATGTTGTTGATATATCAACGTACAGCCCAAACCACTGGTCATAGAGGCATGAAACTTAGAGGGTCTCTGTTCTTTGTGAAGAGTAAATGTTCACTAAGAAAGGATTTCGGGATATTCAAAAGTGAAAGGGGTAAATGATGGATTTTTTGACATTCACTTAAAGCTAGCAAGTAATAACTGAATGAGTTTTTTTATAGTTATTCCACAGCGGGGTAAAGTTATATCCTTTTTCGTGCAGGGAAAGCACGACGATTGATTGACAACTACAAACACAACCTATTGAGGATAACTCAAGGCGGATTGAGAAATTTTGGACTTATATTTATTATAGGTCCGGGTTTCCTCACCATTTTGTCCGTCACTATGTTTGATAAACTTTATAGGTGGAATCTATACTATTCCGAACTGATATTATAAATGCAAAAGTAAACAATTACGCCTGCCTGTCTGCATGTCTTATACTTTAATTTCCCGTCTAAATCATAAGCCGATATTACACGTGCAAAAATTAGTCTTAAAAGGCAAGCTTCGAGTTTCGTGCTGTCAAAAAACACTTTATTCTAAGAAATTGATCAAATAATATCTTTCTCAGAAATTATTCACTTAAGGGACTCGATAACTCTTCAACTCAAAATAAATTTCAGCCTATGAAATATTCACTGTTGAATATTGTTGAAATTCACAGTTGTCTAATTACATCTGACATTTAACTGACATAACATCTTGCGGTCTGAAGTTAAACATCAAGAGGTAAGCCAGGTGCTTAACTGTTTGCTCAAAGTGTTTGTCCTATGAGATTTACGTGAGTAATGAGTTAACGACACGACGCGAAGCAACATTCAAAAACGAGAACTAGGTCTCCGGCACTCAACCCTATAATCACAAGCTGAATAAATAAACGTGTTTATATTTTACACTCAACGCGAACAATTTTGAACAACACCGTACGCTGTTGAATTCCCAAGGCACACATTCACTCTTGTATGAAACAAAAGAAACGAGGGGTAAACTCGAAAGTTGTCACACTTTATAAACAAGGTGCTGCAGGGGAATCTACATCCCATCTACACTAACATTATGAGAAAGGAAGTTTGTTTGTATGTCTGTTGAATTTCTCTGAAGTCTCAAAAGTCGATGTATTATTATTTTGGCAGGCTTTGGTTTTTGATGGAGGAATAATGTAGTGAAATCCTATCTTTCTGTTACGTTTGATGACTAAATTACTGGAAAAAAATTGATGTTATTTAGTAAAAGATAGATTTAAAAATAGTAGGTTTCTTTGTGATAGAGCTATCTCTATTTACCAACCTACCTATTGTGTTATTGAAGGCTTATCGACAATCATATTAACTTTTATCTTTTGGAGAAACATATGCGATACCTCGTAAGCTTGATTGTCATCCAATGATAGTAATTTAAAAAAAATGGAAAAGAACATAGGCTACTTTTTACCCGCCTCGCCTGAGCCCGGAACAACAATATTCCAACAAAAGTCGCAAGCCCCAGCGAGTGTTGTATAATTAATTGTGTCAAGACTGAAAATATTACACGAAGAAGCGGCGGAGAGCGGCTACAAAGAATTTCTAAAATTAACGCTCCTGCCGTCTATTACCCCGTCCATTAAAATTAAGTTACTTAAAATCAAAATGGTTTTAATTGTTCTTCCACGAGTGTACCTACTTTGACGCCTCAAGGATTCTTCGATGACCTGAAACCAAAAGGTTAAGCCAATAGCAGATTCGTCGAGATACTCTTGACCACTTGGGGTTTGGCAGCCTTAGATAAGATAGAAGTACGTTTTCAATGTATTTTTTAGTAAAAGATTTTGTATTTTTGCTCTTAGAAAGCTTTTGGAGTCACAAAGCGGTGAAGATAAAAAGAGTTATGTGTTTCATTTGCATGTAAGTACGACGTACGCCCCTATGTTCCCTTGTAACTACAAAATAGCTGAATCGATTTCGATACTGATAACATTAGTCTCATAATTTTTGTATTTATCTTTTAGTCTTATTCACTCAATAAGATTGGGGGACAGAAGTTTCAGAATTCAGGGTTTATAATGATTACAAACACTTAATTCCCTTAATTATACATATTAGTTAAAGATCTTAAGATAAACAAGCCGAGGTTTTAGTTTTGTTTTTTTTATATACATACATATTACATATATTTATTCTTGTTCCTTTGTGTGGAGTTCTAAGCAACGGCTACTCACCAAAAGTACTATTGATTGCAAACATAGGTTCAAAGGGCTTTTGAACGGTTTTTTTTCTGGACTTACATGTACTTATATATCAAACAACTTACAACTAATAAGGTATTTTTAGTGAGCCTACTTTTTTGTTAGTGTTATATTCCGAATAAAGCGCTACATCAAAACTGATTTATTATGAAAATCTGAAAAGCCAGGAATTTTGTAAAAATAAATTAATTGTTTGTAGCGACGAGTAGAAATTTGGGTGTTGGAAATGTATTCATTACAGACTTCCTATATAATATACTAGCTTTTGCCCGCGACTTCGTTCGCGTGAATTAATAGCTCCCGTTCCCGGGGGATTACCGGGATGAAACTACCCTATGTCCTTTCTCATGTCTTAGACTACATCTGTACCAAATTTCATTCAAATCGGTTCAGTGGTTTCGGCGTGAAGAAGAGACAGACAGACAAACAAAGTTACTTTCGCATTTATAATATTAGTACGGATTTAAAATGGAAAACTGTGATATATCAACACATAGCTCAAACCGCTGGTCCTACATGAAACTTGGAAGGAATGTTATTTGTCAGTCTAAGTAGATAGCCAATAAGAAAGGATTTTTTGGAAATTCTACGACAATACACATACATACAATTGTGGATGAATGTTCGACATCCACGTAGACAAAGCCACGTTCGTAAGCTAGTCAGTACATTATGCTTTTCACCGAAGACACAAAATAACGAAATTTAGACGCGATCTAGGACTACAAACCTGAATATTGGCAGATAATGATCCTTGTATTTGGATTTGTAAGATTGTTGCTCTTTCGTGCAAAAACTGCTGAACGGATTTTGTTAAAACATTACAGTAAATATAAATACGTTATTAAGACACATGGGGTTGCGGTATGTTTATAATAGTTACCGTGACCTCAGAACATAAAGGGCAACCGAAGGAACATGAGTGGATTTTAGTCAGTTAAAGTCTGACACCCTCCCGCCGCGCCCAGGATGGGAGAAGTCATTTGATGATTTCCCACTTCCCAAAAAAAAAACACATATAACATCACGTTATGACACACTGGTGCGGACCAGTAACCAAAGTTAGCTAATCCTAATATATTGTAATGAATTCGAAACTGGAAATCTTTTAAAGAAATCAGTTAATCTAAACTACAGGCCAAAAAGCAATTCACGGAAAATGGTAAACCAAAAAAGAAAATCATGAATTTATGTTCAACAGACCTTTTCACATTATAAATGAAACTGAGGTGGGGACAATAAAAATAAATTATGTTACATTTATTCAGGGTCGTCAACAATGGTACTACACAACCTTGAAGTACTAAATAAGCACACAATCATATTTTTAACTCTCGACACAAAAAGAGGGGCCGCTTTGTGTGTCTCTCTGTAGCATCGTAGCTCTTAAACGGGTGAACAGAATTTGATGCGGTTTTTTTAATTAGAAAGTAGTCGATAATTTTAGGTCATGTGTCATTAATATCAGTTATGAATAAATAAATAAATAAATAAATGATTTATTTTTGTAAATAGATAATAAATTACACTTTTACACGTCATTTTTTTTTCTCTCTATGCTTTTTCGAAGTTGTTAACTCTCTCAACGATTTTGTTATTTTTTAATTAACACTAATATTATGTATTGTGTGCGTGTTGACTTTAACTCAAAAACATAAAGGCAGTAATAAAAGGCTTCGCCATATTGGGGCGCTTTTATCGATGAATTTATGATATTGCAGCCTGGGATATTATAACATGTTAACTTGTATACAGCTACAATGCGCTTTACGTTACAGAGGATTTTCGACTCGTGGTCCCCGTATGATAGTTTATTTTTGTAATATCGAATGAGCTGCTAGTTATGGTCTCACGTGAACCGCATGATAATAAATTGCGGAACCAACTAACTTGTATGACATACAGATCGGGCCGTCAATAAAAGCGCATCTTGTGGGAAAGTCTTAAATATGTAAGTTATTATGTCATAATGATCGTAGCAGCCAGATAAAATATAATACAACTAGCTTTTGCCCGCGGCTTCGCTCGCGTTAGAAAGAGATAAAAAGTAGCCTATGTTACTCTCCATTCCTTCAACTATCTCCACTTAAAAAATCACGTTATTTCGTCGCGCCGTTTTGCCGTGAAATAAAAACAAACATACAGACAGACAGACAGACACACTTTCCCATTTATAATATTAGTATGAATAATACACGTGCATTTTGTATTATCGTCTTATATTTTATCTGGCTGCCTCATTGTGGCTACTAGCTTGTGGTGACATCCCTTACTGCTCCATCAATGTAACCTCTATGTTTAGTCATGGAATGTTGCTGAATAACAATATTTGGACTAAGAAAATAGAAGAAGTATGAAGGAGAAAGGACCGAGTTATAGGATTGACAGGACAACAGAGACAATGTGTTGTGCCGACACCAAATAAAAAAAGTAAAAGAGCAGGAAGAAGATGAATAAGAAAGCGACATTTATAGACAACTAGCTTCTGCCCGCGGCTTCGCTCGCGTTAGAAAGAGACAAAAAGTAGCCTATGTCACTCTCCATCCCTTCAACTATCTCCACTTAAAAAATCACGTCAATCCGTCGCTCCGTTTTGCCGTGAAAGAAAGGCAAACAGACAGACAGACACACTTTCCCATTTATAATATTAGTATGGATAAGCTCTCTTTTAAACCTTAAAATATCTCTTCTTCATCTTCAAAAAGACTAAAAATTTGGTTCCTTAAATTATACATTTGTCAGTAAAACAATGAAAGCATTAAGATTGACGCGGGCATACCTGTGACAGTAAAAACCGGGATTTTAGCCAATAAAGGGAGAGAGAAAGCCTGTGAAAATCGCATTACACATCTTACCTCTCGAATTTTCACCCTCTCGCGCGCATAATTTGCACATTATGCGGCGCGTGATTGAGGCATTTCACACACACTGACAAAACTGGTGATGTGCGAGTTGAAATCGTGCACGGATAGTTCCGTACCATTATCGGCATAAAACAGCAAAAAAAAAAACACGTTTGTTGTATGAGAGCGCTGTTAAATATTTACTTTATTTTGGTTTTAGTAATTATTGTTACAGAGGCAATAGAAATACATCATCGTGAATATTTCAACCCTCTTACTATCACAGTTAATGAGAGCCTGATGACTGACAGTCGGACGGACAGACAGCAAAGTCCTAATAATAGGATCCCGTTTTGCCCTATGAGTACGGAACCCTAAAAAGTAAGAATATGTCAAATCGTCTAGTTTTCTACACAGTTCCCGTTTTCGCAATCATCATGAAATACTTGACTTTTCAACACAAGACTGAATTTGGCATCGTTGGTTTAAGGTTTATTCTTTACCCTAAATTAATTTTTGCTTATACGAAAATACAGCTGATTTATTCTGTGAAAATAATTACCTAGTGAGATTATTATTGGGACTAGAGCTGTAATGAAAAAAACATAGTAATAGCAGATTGGAATTTCCATTCTTTTTCCTAATACGTAAGTATTCTTCACAAAACATACCGTCCATGTTTCGTGTCTCTGGGACCAGCGCTTAGGCAGTGCGTTGATGTATCAACAGTCAACCATTTTATACATAATAGATAAAGCACGCTCATATTGACCACCAAAGCAAGTTAAAACAATCATAAAAATGTACTAAAACACCATAATTCTATATCAGTGTAGCAGAACGTAGTTTAACTACCACAGAGTTATGAATAAGATAATTAATAGACCATGAGGGAGAGTAATATTTTCCCCCTTGCATGTGTCGAGTTTCTTTACAGCTTCGCAGAGACTAAACGCTAGTACACCCTTTATAACATTGTTAACTAAATTAAAATATCCTCGTATAATGTATGTAAATTTAGAACATAAAAACCGAGGGAACAAGGGTTTTATGTTTACACACATTTTGTGTATGTACTGGGTGTCTTCATTTATGTTTAACGCAATGCATGGCTTCAAAACATAGTGGCTGAAGTTTTGAACATTGATTTTTTGGGGACAAAAGTGAATCTTTGTTGTAATTTGATATGTAGTCGTTAGTTGTGACTTTAACTATTATCTAATCAGACACAGTTATATATTCTTATTAAGCGCCGATAAGTTAAGGGTCGCCTTCATATATATAACGCGCTTTGGTATAACTAAAATTTACCGCGTGTCCAACAAGCAAAAGTCACGTGAAATAAATGTACATTACGGCATTTAAAAACGGAAAAATTGCAAATACAGTAGTATATAGAAGTTATATCTTAACATCATAAGCTGAAAATCGTCTAGATGTCGTGTAAGATAATTTTAATTATATCAGGTCTGCTAGTAGTGCTTATAATAAATACACAGATGCTGTACTTATGCAAACATTTTAGTAGTTTCGATCAAATGTTACCGAGCCGTCATTGAATACATCACATATTTCAACACCCGCGCAAGGGAATTCTTGATTCCCTTGTGAGTACAGGTTACTTTCTACACCACAAAATTATTAATAAGTAGTTTTCAAGTCTATCGCCACTTGAACTGGCCAAGTGCGAGTTAGATTTGCAAACCATTTATTCTTATGACAGTTATATTCAGAATAAAGACTTGCGAAAGGCTTTAACTGTCGGACCACCTGCTGCGAAAGAATAAAAATGAGTAAAACTCATATAGTCAAGTTCCAAGTTATTGTAAATTTAAGGCCCTGCCATAATTTCCTTTTAAAATGCCGAGTTATAAAATGAAAGTAATTCCTTCATAGGGGGTAACCGGGAAAATCGTGTCACATCAATCAATTTTTTTGAGTAAAACGCTTTTCATCGACAAAATGAGATCCTGATAAGCAGGGCAGAACGTTTACGTACAAATATAGGTTGATTTTTGAACTTATGAATAGTATAAACGTGTGTTAGATTTATTAAACAATTTTATTTACATAGTTTAAACCTGTTTTGTATGGGTGGTTAAAAAAACCTCAACTTCTTCTGCTCAAACTGTTTTATATCAAGCTTTGCACACATTGGGTTCAAAAAGTAAAAGTTTCAGACAAGTCAAAAATCAAACTAATTCCGATATCATAAATAATAATTGTCTATCCGCATCTCATAAATATTATTATGACAGTATCATAAATATAATTAGATAACTATGACCGTTAGCTAATTGCATTTAGCGCCTTACCAATAATCGCTGCATAAAGTTATGACAGGTTTATACGTCAAAAAATGTATGGTTACATAGGCTTTATTCATTCCATAACTTTACACAGTGATTATTAGTAAGGGCATTAGTGTTTTATTTATTAAGTTAAACTTCATACACAAAAGGTACAAAGACAGGCTAATGCCTTAGGCATTCCCCACCAGTCAACCCATCTCAGTTAGTAGTTAGTTACAGCGGTTCAGTCGATTCAGAAACGGAGTTAAAACCTTTGTTAAAAGAACAAAACTTTAAACAAACGAACCTACTCAGTAAAGCCGTTTCTATGAACCTAATTAAGTAGTGCAAACGCGGCAATGTTTTGTTTCCTCATTTTCTGTTAGAAGTAAGGACTAGTTGGGCACTTTCCGCTGCGTCGCCATCCAAATTGCCACTTGTGGGACGTCGCGAACTAACTGCAGCCGCCCAGGAACTCGAAATGTAGCATCTCAGTTAATTTTGTGCCAGATATGTTCGGGAAAATATTCTGGAAATTGCGGTGAGTTTTCCAACTTTTGTGCAACGGGCGTCCCGAGGAGAGAAAGTTTTCTGTTAGGTCAGTTGAATTTTGGATTGTATTTTTTGGAGAAAGTATAAGATGCAACAAGGTGACTTTTGCAGAGGGCGCGTCTACGAGTCAAAATTAGTACAAACCCATCAGATATTGAGATGCAGAAAATTCCCAGCAAGAATCTAAGACATTTTTCCAATAGCTACCAAATTTGCTTACTCAAATTTGACAGGCTCATAATTATGATCTTGTTGATGTAGTTCTCGGCTTTCGACATGCACAAAGGGCACGCCTAGTAGCGTGCTTTTTGAATTTAGTAAAAGAAAAGTATATTCAATCATTGCAGGCCAAGCAATGGAAATAAAATGCCTCTAAATTTAAAATTCTAACCCCCGTTACACGTCGCATAATATATTAACCCTAAAATGAATGCAAATAAAAGGGGCTCGACAAAGAGGTGTTTCCTAAGTTACGCATCACTGCAGAATAGGTATCCATTCCCACGTCGATTTCAAGAATGTATGGTAATGTGATGGAGACATATCGCATTCTCGCTTCACTGTTACGATACTGAGTGCTCTGTATACTTCGTTTTGTATTCGCTCTTCTACTTATTTGATGCTTTTTGTGGAAGAAAACAATGGTATCCATTTGGAACATTTCGCATTAAGAAGATTCTGTGAGTAGTTCGTGAATCGAGTTAGGGCTGCTATTTCTTGTTCATGTTACAGAAAGTGTGATATTTTGTTATTGGATTCTGTTCGAGGGCAGCGTTATACTTTGTGTGCCCGGTTTTATGGTGTTACGGTTTTATTAACGTTTTTTTCTGCTGGCTCGGCGATGCTGGAAGGAAACTTTATGGCTTTCTCTTTAAGTAGTCATCAAAAATAGTTGTTAAAATATTTTCGTGCGCCTTGGGAGTTAAACCGGTCTACGATATTCTGGATGGATTTTTTTGAAATAATTAAGATAAATAATTAACTAAATGTCGTGATGGCCTAGTGGTTAAGGCGCCCGCCTCTCATGCAAGAGGTTGCGGGTTCGAATCCGGGCAAGTACCAATGTGACTTTTTCAATTCATTTGTACTTTCTAAAGTTTATCTTAGACATCACAGATATCGGTGAAGGAAAACATGGTAAGGAAACCTGGACTTGTAGTTAATATAAGTCCGAAATCGCCAATCCGCCTTGAGCATGCGTCGTGATCAATGCTCGTGCCTTCTTTGTATGAGAAGAGGCCTTTGCCCAGCTGTGGGACAGTTGATAGGCTGGTATTATTTATAATTAACTAATTAAAGTAAAGATCTAATAAAGTATTGTACGATTTACATAATAAATGTTTTTTTTTTTTTTTTTGGTGAGTGGGAAATCTTAAAACCCACTCATGTTCCTTCGATTGCCCTTTATGTTCCAGGGTCACGGTAACTATTATAAACATTCCGCAACCCCGGCAGGCGTTGGCCCTGTTGGGCCCCTTCCTGTGCTGACTCCTTCTCTTTGAGGCGCGCGTGGAACAAAACGCGCCGTCTACGCGGTCCTGGTCCACATAATAAATGTTGACAATGATAGTTAATTTTTTTGTTTTTAACTTTGTATTTTTAAGAAATTTTACTAGATTGTTTTAAATATGAAGATAAAATTGACTACCTAATACTTAATTCAATCAATCTCAGAAAACCGTTGTTTTTTCTGAAGTAGCAATTAATAATCTCAATTAGAAATAGTTTTAGGCACAGTTCTTTGTTCTTAAATAAGAGTCTATTTTAATGGCACAGTTCTTTGTTCTTAAATAAGAGTCTATTTTAATTAAAAGTAATTGGGTATTGGAGAAGTGTCTTGCTAGGGTTTTTCTAAATAATTGTAACAATTTTTAGAACTTTTACTAATTATGACCTAGGTTTCACTGAACATAAATTACTTAAAACGAAGTTTTGGCAAACCAACTCCAAAAAGGAACAAATAATTGTTGATCTTATAACATCTCACTATCACCTCCTAAAATTAATAAATGAATTAAAAATCTCGTTTATAATTGTCTTGTTAATCACTGCATAGAAACGTATGCTCTAATGACTCAACAAAAACATAATTTCAATAAAAGCCTCACAAACATAATTAATACGGAACAAAAAATCTTAATTACAGCAAAAGCAAACTAATTAACGAAAACCAATAATTAAGGAACCGTGGTCGAAAAAACAAGCAACTAGGGTATTGCCAACACACCTTGTGCTCAAAATTCAAGGAGAATAGTCCATATTTCATTTCAGTCCGCAACTCGAATACACAATGAGAGGATCCCCATGAATACTAACTAGACAACAGTTTATTTCGTTAATCGTGCAAACAGGAACTTTCGGTTTGTATTGCTTTATCTAGCAAATAGGTAGTTTGTTAGTTTCACTGCGTTGATACTTAGCAATAGTTTAATGAGCTTATTTTGTTTTAGTGCTATTATTGATGTAAACTATTAGAAAACATGGTATGATTGGAAATTGTTTTAGAATCGTGAAGATTTTTTTCCTCTCTATGTCAGTTTTCGTTAGATTTTCAGTTGTCAAGCATTTGAATAAGAGTTGTTAGTCTGACTGCGTTGATACTTAGCAATAGTTAAATGAGCTTGTTTTATTTTAGAACTATTATTTTTATTTGAGTTATTAGTAAACACGGCGTTGTAAAAAAATATTTTTGGAATCATGAAGATTATCTCCCAATTTTTGGAAATATTCGCAAGATTTTAAATTGTTGAGAAAAAAAAAGGACGAAACAAACAATAAGCGAACTATGATTGAAGAGACAGAGGACTATAATGGGCTGATGATGGTTTGATACTTTACCTACTTACTGCTACAACTTCTTAACTGAAAGCACTGCAATCTTAAATTTCTTCACTTTTGACTGACCCGATACTAGCAAACATGACTTTCAAGCTTGAGTAATTTAAAGGTCATTTAATGGAGAGAGCAAAAATAGCTTTTAGTTTTTTCTAATAAGGATTTCTCAATAGTTTAGCAGTAGAAGATGTGACAAAAGCTGTAGGTCCTGCACCTGATTCCAGTTTCCCGTCTCATACTATATATATTGCCATCCCATATCGCCATATTGCTGTCCCATCTGACAATAAGAATGGGCGACGAGGGAGTGCATCTGTGTTTGCAAACACACTTGTGCAGTGTAATAATAATAGCTCCTGCGTACTTGGTTAATCTCTGTTACCTACAATTGGCTGCCGTAACAAGAACTCGATCTATAGTGAAAACAAGGACTTCAAAGCGTTTACTGTTTATATAGCTACTTACCTTAGCTACGGAATAAACAAACAATTCTATAAGCTACGTCTAAAAAGCCCATTGATTCCCTCGGCTGTCACTGGAATATTTTAATTAATTAATTGAGTGACCTTCCCTTTCAGGATGAATAAAACTTTAATTTGTTTTTGTTGTTTTGCCTGCTGACGGTTTCACATCCACAAACAAAAATACGAATAAGTATGTCATCGATGTAAATTTTGACAAACAAAATCGATCACTAAAGGGGAAAACAGCGTCCAAATTTACATGTATCAGGTCAAACCCAGATCATAACATAACTTTATACTTTTATCAAAGCAAATCCCTGGAGGCAGTTAAATGAAAGTTTTATGCGTGTGTCGCACGTTGAACTGGAAAAAACCCGGCGTAATGTCTTAAGCGATTCTGTGGTTTCTTTTTGTTTTCAACGATTCTTTGTCGTAACGTTGAGAAGATTCCAAATCCTCCCGCTGGGAACGATCTCAGGATGTTCAAGTTGTGCCAAACTCACTGCATGGGTGATGATAGACCATTAAACAAGTATATAGTGGGTATTGCTGAAAATTTCAAATATAAAGATGACATGTAAGTAACGACTTAAGCTAGAAATATGGCTGTAATCTGGGCACTAGAAGAAAAAGTACAATACTACAAATTCTTTGACTTACATAACTTGATCAGAACTATTGTTTTGGTAACTAAATAAAATTATAAAAATAGTTGCAATTAGTATTTTAAACGACTTCTTATTTTCTTTATTTTTATAATTTTATTACCTAGTGATCTTTTTTGAACTTTTACATAGAAAAAGACCATCCCAAAACTTATATTGCTTAAATAATTTAAATTCGTTTCAATCAGTCTTAAACTATAATTTACTTAGACAGATTTTGAATCCTTTGAACATCGAATTGAATTGATCCTGTCTCGAAAGTTCTAGATCTCTTAGGAGAACCTTACTTGATAATACAAGTAAGGTTAGGGGTTAAGCTAGTAACGATATATGTGTAGCATTTCTACAAAAGGCAACTTTGCCATTGAGGATAATCAATCAGAAAGTTTCTTCTAAGTTTCGTACTTATGTTTGTAGGCTGATCGCGAACTACATCGGTGATTATCATGAGGCGTATTCATGATGGCTAATCATGTGAAATATTCTTAATGGATGAAACGGTATTGTGTGTTATGCCAGTAGAATATCAAAGTTACTTTTTCAAGTAATTTTTTTCTAAACATTTACTTCATAAGTTAAACTTTCGTAGTTTAATGTCTTAGTATGTCATTGTTTTTTTATCACAAAATGATGAAAGTTATAAAATGGTTTTTATTTTGTGAATTACTTAAATAGGTATAACAATTCACATGAGCCCGTCGTTCGTTTTAAATAAGCTTCAGTTTTTCCTAGGTCATTGCTCTGAGAAGGAAAATCCGAAATAATCTCAGGATCCTCCAGGAAATTCCTTCTTAAATAACGTCCATAACAAATGTATTGGTCAAATTGTGCTATAAGCATGAACCATTTCAGAAAATGTTAACACTATTTCTACGATTACATAATTTTAGAACTTATCTCGAAAGGCAATTTCATTAATGGTTCTAAAGTTCGGAAATCGGTGTCTCTGGATTATGTAAGAATTGGCAGTTAACACGGTCCCGTCTACGTTTATTTGATTCGAAAGTGCCTTAAGAAGTATAATAACTTAGGATCAATAATAATGATATTATAGAAGATTCTATAAAAAATGGATAATACTTGGATTTGGTCAATTTTTCCCATTGCATTTTCCCTTTTACTTATCTAACGCCAAACACTTCAATGGAGTTACTTAGTGTTTTCACTGAAATATCACATTTATAACTTCCCCATCAAGACATAAAATAAAAACATCTTGTTTTTTATTGGAAAAATATCCGTACTGAAATGTATCGCGAAACGAAATCTTTAGAAGTAGGTGAGAAAATATCAAAGTTATTCGCTTTCGATAAGGTAAGCTCAACTTCGACATGACTTACGCGTATCTTATCGTGTGGTGAAAAAAGTTCGACTTTGTATCGCTATCTTAAAAAGTTTGTGTTTGAGTAGTGGCAAGTCTTGGTGTGAACTTACCTTTAGAGAAACCGTATTGTGTGTGTTGAGCCTACAAAACATAAGTAAGTATCTACACTGAAAAAATAATAATAATCATCCTTTGCATTTTTATTTTAACTAGCTACCGCCCGCGATTTACCATTTTATAGATATAGATAAATGTAATGTTTGTTATTTAGATACAAATCAAACCTGGCTAGATTAATGTGGCTTAAACATTCGAACACGTGTGATTTGAGACCCAATAGAAAGACAATGGCAGCGCGACAGCCGGCTGTCGCTTGGTCGTCGACAGGTAAAAATTGGGGAATAAGATTTCAATAAAATCTTGTACCGATCAGGGTAGGGTATGTAAAGCAAATCTTACTATTCGATTTAGAACTTCCATAGTGTGCAACTAAGGTTCTCTGTATTATAAATAACTGTAGTAGGTACGGGATATCGATTCTTAATTTCTATCATGATGTGATGGCCTAGTGGTGAAGGCACCCCATGCAAAAGGTTGTGGATTCAAATCCGGACCAATGTGACTTTTTAAATTCATAATATGTACTTTCTAAACTTTATCTTGGACATACAGACACCCGTGAAAGAAAATATCGTGAGGAAACCTGGACTTGTAGTAATTATATCGCTAATCTACCTTGAGCAAGCGTAGTGATCAATGCTCGTACCTTCTCCGTACGAAAAGGGGCTTTTGCCCAGAATAATAGTTACTACTCGACTTTTTACATACCTCATAGGTACACAAAATCCGACTTTACTTAAACATTTTTACAAGCGCACAAAATTTTCCTAACGACCCGCACCATCCAGAGACATTTGGCCGGGATTAACTTTATAAAGAAAACTCCGAGCGAAGTGGGTTATAAGCTCCTTTTGTTTAGGCTAGTACGTCACTTAGATACGTGGCGTAGAAGGAAGTATCCTAATTAAACGTTTGTTAGACAGGTTGTGGTTGGTAACCGTTATATTACGGCGCTGCGAATGAGATCTTTTGTTTTGCAAGCTGCGAAGAGGATTCAAAAAAAAGTTAATGTAATTTGTTACTTTATCTGGTTTCTGTTGTAAATGAAATTATTAATAGACCCATAATAAACTTGTGTCTATCTGTAGTTATATTCTGTTAAAATCTTCCTCGTTGAAACAAATGAGGTGAACCTGAGGTGAGCTCTCACGTCGTTTTATGCTAGGTTTGTTACTTGACACTCTATTTCACCCTAAAACGAAGTATAATTTTAGAAGGCTTCTTTATAATTTACAGGATTTCGTGATGATAGGGGAAGATCGGGTAGCTCGGACGGGCGGTGGGTAGTCGCAGACATTCAAATTTCTTAAAAAAACAATCAGGTTACGTAAGGTTAGCTTTGAAGAATGAAGACCTATTCTTGGCTTGAATCTTTCTTCGTCGTGGTTTCATTTACGCAATATGGTTCCTTTCCTAGAAATTTTAATATCTGTATTACCAGAGTTACACAATTTATCCAAATATAGATTTGTTATTATAAATTATATTTCTGAAGACACTGGATACAATAATAGATTTTCAATAAGAAAAAATGGGACCTTGAATATATTTTCTTTTATCGACAACGGCAAGTCGAAAGAAAAGGTTAAGTAAGTATTCCATAAGGTTTTAAATTTCAGGTAACATAAGATAAATTTTATAAGTATGAATATCAGATGAAAGAGAAGAAAATTCTGAATACAAAACTATTGTTACGAACCGAACTTCTTCACATCACCTTTTTGGATTACCTTTTTGGATTATTATTTGTGTTCTAAATTCTAAAGTACTGACAGTTGGTAAAACTAGTGAAGTGCCGTTGGTTCGATTCTATGTTTTTGATATTAAATATTAATAAACTGTGGCTACCTAATCCAGCGCCTTTAATTAAAGTAGTTACGATCAGTAACATTTGGTCCTTCTCCCACGTGAAAAGGAGCCATGGTTTATAATACTCGATCTAAACATCAAAATAGTGAACCACCACCAGGAGCGTCAAATGGAGTCGCCGGCCCTAGTGGAAATGACAATGGATGCACAGCCCACCCGTCGGAGGCCCACCAAGCGCTGCCCGTCAATATTAATAGCAGCGCGCCGCCGACAGCTGATGAACCAAACTCAAAGTCTGTATACTTTCCCCACCTATTAGAGGCCCAGCAAGCACCGCATGTCGACGACGACAGCAGTGTGCCTTCAGGTAGCCGTAACTCCCATCCACAACTCACACACGACACACCTAAGTCGGTCACCACACGATCGCAAGGGTCTACACGATCCTCGTATACTATAAAAGCTAAAAAACTTGCCGCTGAAGCACTACATGCACGTCAACTCTGTGACATCACAGCCCGACAAGCCCAACTCGAACGCAAAGCAGCTGACCTACACCTTCAGGCCGAACTGGCTGCTATCGACGTAGAAAGCGTAAGAGGCAGTTTAAGAGGCAACGATCATAATAGCGATCGCGCTAGTGCGCGAGCAGACAACATCAATCGTTGGCTTAACGATGTACAACCAAATATCAACCCAGGAGGTAAAACACCTGTCGATGCAACAGCACACACACAGGCATACAACGAAATGATTAACGTTCCCTTTGTTTTAGGCCCAGGTCAATATGTACACTCCGCAATATTGAATGCTACAAACCGTCAGACCTACGCGCCTAACCAAAATACAACTAATGTTTTCCCTAATAAAATGTCTAATAATTTCCAGCCACCCGATGGAGCTACCGTCAGCTGTGATCATAACGATCGTATGTGCATTTTTAAAGCAATAACTAATAAACTTAAGAAGTCGGACATCAAACTGCCAGTATTTGACGGAAAATCTGCCACGGGTTGGCTTGGTTTCAAGCGTATTTTTATCGATACACAAGCATCATTTAGTACAGTGGAAAACTTAGCCCGCATTAGTTCATCCTTACGTGGCGCCGCTCGTGAAGCCGTTTACATACTACTAGTATCAGCGAACGACCCTATGGAGGTAATAGACGCTCTCGAGATGCGATTTGGTCGTCCCGAAAAAATTGTGATGCAGGAAATCAACGCTGTGCGTGCTTTATCAAAAGTTAGCGCGGAAGGTAACGATTTAGTAAATTTTGCTTGCCGTGTTAAAAACTGCATTGGCATAATAAAATTATTGGATCAGTTTGACTATCTGCATTCTCCCGAAATTTTTAATTCATTAATGACCAAACTATCCCCAATCATTCGCGCAAAGTGGTACGAGTTTGCGGCTAGTCATACTGGCGAACGCATCAGCAAGCTAGAGATGCTTTCTGACTTCCTTTCTCGTGAGATTGAGCTTCAAACAAAGTTTGGGATTCAAGATTTCTACTCCTTGACGACTTCAGTTCAATTACCTATCGAGAGGGGCACGCATTCAGATCAAAGCCTACCCGACGAAAAGCCTTCCAATTCTATAAATAAAACTGGAAATAAATGTATTTTTTGTTCGAAATTGCATAATGTCAACAAATGTGACAAATTTTTGGCATTGTCAGTTAATGAAAGATGGCAATTTATAAAAAAGAATAAAGTATGTCATAGATGTTTGGAAAATAGGTCGCATAGGTTTAACCTTTGTAAAGTAAAATCTCCGTGCAGCGTTGGGGGCTGCACCTACAAACACCATAGCTTATTACATAACTTAGATAATGATCAGAACGTGCTAGCTCATGCCGATTTAGAAGACACCTCAGACTCTGAGCCTGAGGCAACGCCAAAGCTATCTACTGATATCGAAGAACAGAAATCTGAACCAGACAACTGTGATGTCGAAGTATCGGCTCATGTTACGGCTATTCGCCCTTCTTCGAGCGTAAGTAGACCTAAATCTCGACCACTTCTTAAAGTTGTCGCAGTTGAAGTAACGGGACCCCGGGGGACTGTGGAGACTCACGCACTTTTAGATGATGGCTGTACAACTACTTTCATTGACTCCGAGATTACAAAGGGTGTAGGTATCGAAGGCCCGAGTAATCGAGTACGTATAGATTGTGTAGGAGGCTTGTCACGTGATTGCGATATTCAGTATGTTGATTTTATAATTAAAGGGCGTAACTGTACCGACTCTTACCAGATACGTAATGCTCGCTCGGTCAAAAATTTAGGTATAAATTATCGAGCTTCTGTGAATAAGGAAGATATTTGGGGTTATTCCCGCTCGGTAACACCCTTTTGTTAACACTGTTGACGATCGGGAAAAAAAAGTTCCGTTCGTTTACAGTGTTGACGAACGCTACTTATTATTTCGAGTAATTCCCGTTCGGTAACACCTTTCGTTCCTGTCGTCAACACTGTTGACGATCGGGAAAAAAAAGTTTCGTTCGTTTGCAGTGTCCATGAATGCTGGTTTTTATTTTTAAAATATAGAAATAAAAATTAAACATGTCATGGATTTTTAAAACGTTTTAAAGGATTATGTTAGATCTTTTAAAACACAATTAACTAGAAAATAAAAAGAATGGCCTTATCATGTGCATAATAACCATTTTACACTTTGATAAGTAATAAAATTGTGACACTGATTTAACATAATCAAATATAGTTGAGAAAGTGACTAATGAAAACTAAGTACACTATTAATGTATCACAGATAATCATCTAATTTACACTAATTAAATAACGAAACTATAACCATAAACCTTAATATTTTTATGTTAAGTACCTAAAATTAAAATAAACCTAATTAAAAACAGTAAAAATAAAATATTTCAGATAATTAAGTAAATAAAGAATTTTGTATCACAGATAATCAACTCATCATCATCTCCCTAGCCTTTTCCCAACTATGTTGGGATCGGCCTTCAGCCTAACCGGATTCAGCTGGATACCAGTGGTGTACGTGAAGCAACTGCCTATCTGACCTCCACAACCCAGTAACTGGGCGACACGATACCTCTTGGTTAGACTGGTCAGAATTTCTGGCTTCTGACTACTCGTAACGACTGTCAAAGTTCTACGAATGACAACCGGGACCAACGGCTTTACGTGCTTTTCCGAGGCATGGGATGTCAGTGATGTCTAAGATAAACTTTTAGAAAGTACATATGAATTGAAAAAGTCACATTGGTACTTGCCCGGATTCGAACCCACAACCTCTTACACGAGAGGCGGGCGCCTTATCCACTGGGCCATCACGACATCAGATAATCAACAATTTTACAATAATAATTAAACCGTTTTTATGAAGACGGTGCTTTTTATTCAGTACGAAATCGTTAAAGGCATACTGAGACGCCAGTGAAGAAAAGAATTGAAAAATATAAGATCAAAGACGAATTTATACAGGACGCTCAAATAGAGTTAATACATGGTGATTTGACAGTTGGACATTTCCTTGAAATGTTGCGAAAGTAATTAAAAAAATAGCTATGCTGCTGATTATAACTCTTGAGGTGAATGATATAGGGCTGTCTATGTTATACGTAGGCTAAGTCATAGAAGCAATGATATTGTTTACAATATCATTGAATAATAACTTTGAGTACCTATGTGATATAATTGAGTACCTATGTGTAACGAGTTGTGTCTCTGAGAATCTGAAATTTACTTATAAAGGACAACAAATTATTATGTAAATTATTGAAAACATGTGATTATCTGTGATATAAATGCTTAGGTATTTACAACGCTCTAATTAAAATAATTACCTATATAATAATAATTACATTACTATATATTTATTTTAATTAAAACTTAGGTATTTACAACGCTTTAATTATTATTGTAAAATAGTTGATTATCTGTGATACAAAATTCTTTATTTACTTAATTATCTGAAATATTTTATTTTTACTGTTTTTAATTAGGTTTATTTTAATTTTAGGTACTTAACATAAAAATATTAAGGTTTATGGTTATAGTTTCGTTATTTAATTAGTGTAAATTAGATGATTATCTGTGATACATTAATAGTACTTAGTTTTCATTAGTCACTTTCTCAACTATATTTGATTATGTTAAATCAGTGTCACAATTTTATTACTTATCAAAGTGTAAAATGGTTATTATGCACATGATAAGGCCATTCTTTTTATTTTCTAGTTAATTGTGTTTTAAAAGATCTAACATAATCCATTAAAACATTTTAAAAATCCATGACATGTTTAATTTTTATTTCTATATTTAAAAATAAAAACCAGCATTCATGGACACTGCGAACGAACGAAACTTTTTTTTCCCGATCGTCAACAGTGTTGACGACAGGAACGAAAGGTGTTACCGAACGGGAATTACCCGAAATAATAAGTAGCGTTCGTCAACACTGTGAACGAACGAAACTTTTTTTTCCCGATCGTCAACAGTGTTGACGAAAGGGTGTTACCGAGCGGGAATAACCCGATATTTGTAAATATTCGTATTTATCTGATTTAGGAGATGTTTTATGTTGTGAAGAAGTACAACCTATGCTTATCATTGGTGTAGATAATTGGAAGTTGACCGTTGCAGATTCTATTCGTGCAGGCAAGGATAACCAACCAGTTGCAATCCACACTGCTCTTGGTTGGGTTTTATATGGTTTCGTGTCAAGTAGAACATCCAAAGTTGACTTTCTTCATCATACCAACATAACCGAAACGCCAGACAATAATTTTTCTATTGAAACCGCAATCAAAGACTACTACAAATTAGACTCTATTGGCATAATAAAGAAAGACCACCGCAGCAATTCCGATAAACATGCATTAAAAACTTTACACGAAACTGTACATAGACTATCTGATGGCCATTTTGAAACCGGTCTTCTCTGGCGACCCAATATTAAAGATGTACCAAACAATTTTAAATTAGCCCTCTCTAGATTTTTATCTCTCGAGAAAAAAATGCAATCAGATGTGCAGTATGCCAACATGTATAGACATAACATTAAAGCAATGTTGGATAACAAATACGCCGAAGAATGCACGGCCCCCCCAATAGATATCACTTGGTATCTCCCACATTTTGGCGTTACTCATGCCCATAAACCTGGTAAGTTGAGAGTCGTACACGACGCAGCCGCAAAGTTCAAGGGAATCAGTCTTAATTCTCTCCTCTTACCAGGTCCTGACTTGTTACAGCCATTACTTGCGATCTTGATGAGATTTAGGGAAAACGCTATAGCACTTACGGCGGACATACGCGAAATGTTCCCACAGGTTCGAATCCGCCCAGCAGATCGCGATGCGCAGCGCTTTCTGTGGCGCAATGACCCCGCACACAAATTAAAGCTGTATCGTATGTCATCAATGATGTTTGGCGCGTGCTCGAGCCCGTGTACCGCCCTATATGTAAAGAACCTTAATGCGCAAGAATTCAAACTTGAGTACCCCGATGCTGCGCATGCAACTATACACGATGTGTACATGGATGACTATATTGGCTCAATACAGAGTGTAGACCAAGCTGCGCGTCTGGCCAGTGACATTGTACATCTCAACCGGCAGGCGGGTTTTGAGATGCGCGACTGGGTATCGAACGACCCAAGAGCACTCTCTTTATTAGAACCTGAATCGATATCTCAGAAATTTAATGTAATGCTAGGTAACGATGACGACGTTTCTAGGGTGCTCGGTCTAAACTGGCAACCTAAAAACGACGTCATAGGCTTCAGTCTCAACTTGGATTCTAAATTGCCAGCTAGATTGAGTAAACGTGACGCGTTGTCCCTCTTAATGCGAATTTATGACCCTTTGGGTATTCTAGGCCCACTTGTTTCTAGAGGACGCGTCATGTTCCAATCAATCTGGCGGAAAGGTTTATCATGGGACGATGAACTCGATCAAAGAGACCAAACATTTTGGATTGAATGGCTCCGAGATGTACAACTTGCTTCTCAATTGCATCTGCCGCGATGTTATGGTCTTAGATCATCTAATATTATTCACCGCGAACTTCATCTGTTTTGCGACGCCAGTGAGTTGGCGTACGCTGCCGTGGCGTACTGGCGATATACCTATGCAGATGGAACAGTGAAACTCGCTCTCATCGGTAGCAAAAGTAGAGTCACACCATTGAAACCCGCTTCCATCCCACGCCTCGAGTTGCAGGCAGCTTTAGTAGCCACTCGGTTTGCATCATTCATTCACGAATCACATCAGCATAAACCAAGTAAGCGTATATTTTGGTGCGATTCACTTAACGTTTTGTGTTGGTTGCGTAGTGATGCGCGATCATTCAAACCATTCGTAGCACATCGAATCGGCGAGATTCTTGAAACTACGGCTGTAACGGAATGGAGATGGATTCCAACCGTGGAAAATGTGGCGGACGATGCGACACGCCATAAGCGCGCAGTATTCAATCAAGAATCTCGCTGGATTACAGGTCCAGCATTTTTACTCGAATCAGAACAACAATGGCCAACATCACCATACATAGATACGGCCAGTAGTTTGGAAATAAAACCATCCATTAAGAATCATTGTCATCTCATTTCCTCACATGATTTCCCGACACCATTGACTGTTGACCCAGAAAGACTGAGCTCATGGGGAAGACTATTGAGAGCTACAGCGAGAGCCCATAAATTTTTGCACCTATTAAAAAACAAAGACAGTCCTAAAGAAATAACCGCCGAAGATCTGCGCGTGGCTGAATCACATATTCTGAAGAAATGCCAGATCGACTCCTTCCCAGATGAAATTGCCTGCCTTTCGGAAAAAAGGTCACTACATCGAAAAAGCCGATTATTCAATCTGTCCCCTTACATAGATAAAGAGAATTTGCTGAGATTGGGAGGAAAAATCAACCGAATGCAAGATATTGGCGATGACGTGAAAAGTCCTATAATTTTAGATCCCAAACACGCTGCTGTCCAGCTTTTGATTGCCCATCATCACGTGAAGTCTGCCCATGCTAATTCCGAGACAGTAGTCAACGAAATGCGGCAAACCTATTGGATAATCAATTTGCGAAGTGCAGTTCGAAAAGTCGCCCATGGTTGTCAACGGTGTCGACTGAAGCGCGCTCAACCCTTCACACCGTCTACCGGAGACCTCCCACCAGCCCGCCTAGCTCATCATCGTAGACCGTTCACTTTCGTTGGCTTGGACTACTTCGGCCCAGTCCAGGTTACAGTTGGCAGAAGGAAAGAGAAACGCTATGTAGCATTGTATACCTGCCTTGTTATACGAGCAGTTCATCTGGAGGTTGTACATAGTTTGTCAACCGATGCGGCGATCATGAGTTTGCGCCGTTTCATTGCACGCCGTGGAACGCCAAGTGAAATATGGTCCGATAACGGAACAGCTTTTGTGGGTGCCAACAGGACGTTAAAGGAGCTGTACGGAACGGAAATTAACAGATTTGTAGCAGATGAGAAGATCTCATGGCGATTCATTCCCCCTTCAGCCCCATTCATGGGCGGAGCGTGGGAGCGGATGGTAAGATCAATAAAAACAGCGCTCAAGACCACCCTAAGAGAACGCTTCCCCTCAGATGAAGTTCTGCAGACCTTTCTACTAGAGTCAGAGAATCTAGTTAATACACGTCCACTGACACACGTTCCAGTTGATCCAGACTGTGAGGAAGCCTTGACACCAATGCATTTTATACTAGGATCGTCTTCAGGGAGACCTATCCCGGCAACGTTGACGGATCGGGATATCATCGGACGAGACGGTTGGCGCCGAGCCGTAAGACTCATGGATCACTTTTGGTCTCGATGGGTTCGGGAATATCTTCCGACTTTAGTGCCTCGACGCGGCGGTGGATCATCCCCAAATATAAAGGAGGGCGACCTGGTCATTGTGGCAGATGGACAGTTACCCAGGGGATCATGGCCGAGAGGGAGAGTGACGAAGATTTTCACAGGCCCAGACGGAGTAGCAAGAGTGGCGGACATAGTAACAGGTGCTGGCTCTCTCAGGAGACCGCTTAAAAAGTTAGTGCCCCAGGAGCTCTAGGCTAGACTAGGCTAGACTTTAATAAAAATGCGGAGTATGTTACGAACCGAACTTCTTCACATCACCTTTTTGGATTACCTTTTTGGATTATTATTTGTGTTCTAAATTCTAAAGTACTGACAGTTGGTAAAACTAGTGAAGTGCCGTTGGTTCGATTCTATGTTTTTGATATTAAATATTAATAAACTGTGGCTACCTAATCCAGCGCCTTTAATTAAAGTAGTTACGATCAGTAACAACTATATTTATATATTCTTTCTTATTCATAGTCAAGGTTTTAGTTTTATAAAACTTGTTCTCTAGATTGTCGCAGATTCTTTATCCTTAAAGTCTCGAAGTGCCTTTTACGTACAAATGCTTGGCAATACTTCTTCAATGGGAGGTTGGTTTGTGTTCTAAGAATACCG
This sequence comes from Athetis lepigone, assembly GCA_033675125.1. Classification (NCBI taxonomy): domain Eukaryota; kingdom Metazoa; phylum Arthropoda; class Insecta; order Lepidoptera; family Noctuidae; genus Athetis; species Athetis lepigone. The sequence continues at coordinate 13,154,837 of CM066236.1, forward strand.
TATCAGCTTCCCTCCCTAATTGAATTTTAATTGTTACCGCAGTTAGCGTTCATGGATCGCATGTAAACTCATGTATGTGTGTAATTGGGTAATTATGTACCTGATATAATTATTATCTTATTTGGAATAAAAAGTTGCAGCTGCAGAATAGTTAGTCATATTTATTGCTTACCAGAAAGTGTTTTATAAACTACCTATAATCAGCTATCAATACGCAATGAAAAATGTAAGTAATAATAAAATTAACAGTCTGGACGATAACCAGCGCACAGCCTAACCCTAGAGACATGAAATTGGAGGGTAGGTATTTTTTTTTGTAAAGAGTAAGTATCCACTAAGAAAAGATTTTTGGAAACAACAATCCTACAGGAGTAAAGAGGAGGGAAGTATTGACATTTACGCGGGCGAAGACGCGGGCGGTAGCGAGTTTTATATATAGAGAGTGTAACAGGAAGGCAGGGTAATTCGGAATATATTATATGAGGCGGTAAGAAATATTTGCGACAGGTGTGTTCTAAGCACAAAAGATCTTTACCGGTCTTGTAACAAGATAGAATTTTCATGACACTCACATTGCGTGACAATGATATTACAAGCGAAAACGCTTTGATGTAACCTACATAAGATTTGAACCTTAAAAACAGCTAACTAATGCCCACATAAGGAAACGTTTTAAGTAATTAAGCTATGCCCACACTGAGCTATTTTTCAAATATATTGTTCAAATCGTGCAAGGTAACGTATAAAGCTGTAGGTGTGGATTTTTTTTGTGTTGGTTATACACGGCACTTTTGAGTTTGTTGCTACGTAAAGTGACCACAATATTCAAAATATATTTATTTACATTGCGCATCCATGCATCCATCATGTGCACGTAGTAGTTCAGCTAAGTAATTTCAACTTAATACCTTCATGCGTTTCTAATAAAATGCCTTTAAAGTCAGACAGACAAAGAGACGGACAAAAAGTGATCCTTTTTTCAATATCATCTTCATCATCTCGTTAGCCTTTTCCCAACTATGTAGGGGTCGGCTCCCAGCTTAACCGGATTCAGCTGGATACCAGTGTTTTACGTGAAACGCCTGACTATCAGGCCTCCACAACCCAGAATCCAACATAACGCCTGTTCTCTCCAGACGGAAATTCAAGCATCCACGAAAAAAAAAACATAATTATTCGGACACAGAGTTTTCGTAAAATGAAGTTATATTAATTAATTTAAAAGAATTTATAATTATAGCATTACTTCAAACCAGCATTTATAAACCTAACTTAAATATAACGTTCCAAAACTATTCGTTAAAAGAGCTGAACTATTCTTTACATTCTAAAGTGATCAAACTTCAAAGCAATTTTCCGCACAATGAGCCTTTAAAAAATGTGAAGCCATTAGCCTTAATTGTCACGGACGCCTATTTTTATAGTAAAAGCCTTATATTTTATACCGTCCTCAAGTGATCGCTGTCGCACCCACCAATTTGTTAGAAAAAATATGTTTTCTGTCGCTTCTACTCACAAAATAAAACAATCTCTCAATGTAGAAAGTTTAATTATTTCTTTCGCGTATACGTTTAGCAATATTTCATCGTTAGCTTACGTTTATTGCGGAAAAAAGTACTTCAGAACTTTGAAAAGAAAATCTCGGCAATCATAAGCGGAAATTCACATACCGTGTGCGTTTAAATGTCTGGGCGATGAATAATTATACGCGTATGAGGCGTGGTGTCATTGGGAGTCGATATCGCTTACGCATTAAATCTACATTTATTACGCACCATCTTACGTACTCTCACGTTCATTTTCGGAGGGAATTTCTCCGCGAGCATGCTCGTCATTGTTATTGCACGAGTTTGAACCGACGAGGTTGATTGATGACGCGCTCAGGGCCCGTCTCGGGCCCCGTCGTCAATGGCGACATAAAAATCGCTGTAATCCTCACCCAATTGCTTGATTATGGCTGTTAATCTCTTACCAAGATGGCAGCTAAAGCTTCGACCCTATCTTTTTATAGCTTCAGTTTTATTTTGCCTACAAAACTGTAGACATTCGAGACTACTTAACAAAATTGAAACGGTATAGTAAAACGTAATACGTCTTTGTTTTCTACCCAGCCCATTTCATGAAGCACGGTACCGGCATGAAGTCTATAGCAGTTAGATACTTTCTTCAATTCAAAGGTGGGAGATTCCCAGAAGAGTTTTGCTGTTAGTATAATAAGATGATTTCAGATTTCAAATTTCAAGGTCTAAGGATTTAGGACTGAAAGTGACATGGATTTATGAAACAAAGAGGCTTTCAAATTCAGTAGAAACGCGAATAACGCTGAATATTTAAGGGATGTTAAATACTTTTAGGTGTGTATTCACGGAAATGGTGGAACGTTACAATAATATACTAAAAGTAACTTTTATGGAAAAACGAAAGTTAGCAAAGGAGAAAATATCATAATTTCGCAGAAAATGCCCAGTAGAACATTAACTTACACGACCCTCCATGACGATTATGGCAAAGCACACACATTATATGAACAACGTCTTACCCAGCAAAATAAAAGAGGCAATAATAGTAACTATGATATCCTAAAAGGGTGCATGGGTTTGGTTTGCTTAGGGCAGCGTATATAGCGTCGATCAAACTTAACGTTTAATCGCCTGACTAGGTATCCTTAATATATGAGTTCCCATTGTCCTTCCCTTTGCCCTTGAAGTGTTATTATCTATAATATTCAATATGGAGAGATTGAGAGGAATGGAACCAGCATTATCTCTTTATTCATCAATGGGGTGGAAAAGGGCTAATAAATGGAGACTTACTTGTATTTTTACGGTTTTTCTTCGTGAAACAAAGTAATTAAGTGCAAATTTAATACAAAGGGTTTTAAGACCCTACAAAATTCAACAAACCTAATCAAAAATACTTAAAATTCTAATTGCCGTTTATTTTTTCGCCTGTGTTGTTTCTTTGATCGACCTTCCGTGCCCACTTGTTGGGTTAACAAGGTTAAGTGTGGTCACTTGGGCTGCTTTCGACTTTCTATTTGCCTAACACTTGTGAGACACTTTGGGTTATCTTCGTTGTTTATCTAGAGACATATTATAATGTTACTTGTTTAACAATTGCGAAATGTTATTAATATCAGAGCGGTTAGTCTTTTAAAGGGTAGTCGTATATGTATTAAGTAGGGTTTTTACAAATTGATACGTTAGGTACAGTGTGACCGATATATAGGTATTTTAGGAGTCCGGCTGAATATATGACGAACAGATAGTGTCAGGGACGATTAATGCTTTTTAATCTTATCTATATAACATATTTCTAATTCCACCTGATTAATTCATTTAAAAGGGAGTTATAATACTGAAAAGGGTGAAACCATTTGTTTTGGCAATTGTAGATTGCGGATAGTTTAGATAGAATTGATCCATGCACTGGTATTCGGTTCTATTCCATTCCGTCAGGTTCAATTGGCAACCAAGGAACATCATTATTGTTTATGTTGGGCTGTTGGCAGTTGGAATATGAATAAGATGATTGAGTCTGAGAAGATCACTCAATGAGGCAACAGACATTGGCAAGAAGTATGAAATTACTATTACCAATTCTGTGGTATCGAGTCCAACCTTTTGTACCGGCAATCCATTTCGTGCCAACAGGTAGGTAGCAACAATGTTTTTCAAACAAGATAACGTAATTTATGTCTCAACGGCAAAACTTTCTCCTCTTCCCTCCGTTTGAGCGGAATAATACTGCAAAATGGTGTTTTTAACGTTACATAAATAAGAGTTCGCGAATTTTAATATCAATCAATTAGCACTTCCAAAAATCTTCTTTTGTGCCTCGCAAGTTTTGGAATAATTTAATATAAAGAAGCCGAGTTTATCTAACGGGAAAGTTATCAAGAAGTTAATCTTTGTGCTATTACCTCACGGTGGGAGGTTCTTACCTTTTGTCCGACTTGTGGGAATGAGAGGGTAGTGATTACACCATTCAGGAATTGTTTTGTTTGCTCTTGTACTTGTTACTTAGTAGATATTGTGGTTGCTGTGTCGGCTGCGTGGTTTATGGCCTCGATTTTGGTCTCGACTCGCAAACAGTGCGGTAGGCTTGGTTTTGGCGTATTGTCTCTTGAAGTAAAATGAACGTTGTGGCGTTGTAGATTATCATCATAGTTGGATATTGCTACAAACTGAACTTTATTGTTGAGGCATTTGAATACTTTATTACTATTTCTATTCATAATAATTTCGTATCTGAATAAATAAACTAAACTTTTGTCCGTGTGTCACAAAGTTTTTTTTTCAATATCTCTGCGAATGTAAGGATTCTAAAATTAGCATTATATTACGTTTTGGTTTCACGCACACCAATCGCTAATCAGAGATCCAGGAAATATTCTATTTTTAGATTAAGGAAACTGTTAAAATCAATAAACCGTTTTTGGTATATAAATATAGAATAGTTTGGTTTAAATCCTTAATTATACAGTAAATTAGTACCTACAGTGTATTTTGTTTCTAGGGTGGGTTAGAAAATTGTGTCAACGTACTGAGCATGACAAGTCTGAGCCTGTTTTTACAAGCTTTTATTTTTGCTCGCGTTAGAAAGAGACAAAAAGTAAGCTATATGTCACGCTCCATCCCTGCAACTGAACAACTAAAAAATCACGTCAAGGAAGTTTTGCCGTGAAAGAAGGACAAAAAACAGACTTTTAATTTCAAACACACTTTTACATTTATAATGCATAATAATATTAGTATGGATAAAGATTTAAAAAATTCACCTGTTTTAGACCTAAGGCGCTACAGACAGAGACACTGACACACACACGCATAGTGTTAATAACTTCTAACGCCTCAGGGGGTTAAAATCCCCACTTAAAAGGAATGGAGTATTCGTCAAACTAGAGTATTCCTTCATTCATCTCAAAATAGAACGCGAGTAGGCATGACTGCGTGCTCAATCTAAACGTTCTCATTAGTCGCACATAACAGGGGCTTGATTGATTGCTGTTCGCCAGAACGACTCTCATCCATTTTTACACAAATCCTTAGATAATGGCTACCATTTACATTATCCAATTGCGTTATACGAAAGCAAGACCACTTGTATTTTTGTTTTTTTTTTTATTAGTAGGGCGAGTACCAATGTAAACTTAATTAATTTATGTACTTTCTTAAGTTTTTCTGTAACATCACAGACATCGATGAAGGAAAACATCATGAGGAAATCTGGACTCTTCTAAAGAGGTAAAATTTATAAGTTTGTAAGTATGTAGATTTGTAATTTTGTATGTAGGGGGTAATCTCTGGAACTACTGGTCCGATTTGTAAAATTCTTTCAGTGTTAGATAGCTCATTTATCGAGGAATGCTGTAGGCTATATACTATCACACTACGACACACGGGAGCGGAGTAGTAACAAAAAATGCAGGTAAAACCGCAGGGGACAGCTAGTAATGAATATAAGTCCAAAATCGCTAATTTTCGCTGATCGCCTTGAGCAAGTGTGGCGATCAATGCTTGTGCCTTCTCTGTATGAGAAGAGGCATTTGCCTTGCAGTGATACAGTAATAGGCTGTTATTATAATACCACTGAAGGCTGGTATTATTTATTTATTTAATAATGGGGCATCAAGGTCTCTTTGCGAAGGAGTTTATTCAGGGAAAATATACGACTAGGTATTCCTATTTCAGGAATACCACATACATACATAGGTTACAAATCCACGGGAACGGAAGAGTAGCCAAGAACTTAACACAGGTCAGGTGAAACCGCGGAAGACAGCTACATAACATATTTTTTCATATAAGACCAAAGAAATATTCCATTTTTCCAAACGCTTGCACAACAATAATAACAGCTTTCTTTTCTATCTTCAAAATCTGGAAGATATCACTTTCAATCTTTCAATACGTCAATCAAATTCACGGCCTTGATAGCAAGAGGTATCCCTCCCAGATATTGACACTTGAGACGTAGTTATTTATGTCACGGTAATGTTCCAGAAAACACCCATTCAGGACAGCAATAATTTTCCCAAATGTATAAGAAGATGTATATAATATTAACGCTAAATAACTCAACACAATACAGCTGACATATTGATGGGGACTCACACAATGTCATCAACTCTTGGACATTGTCTCCAAGTTGTATTAGGTAAAAACATACAAGATTAGTTCCTTATAACATTTGCTATTACCTGAAGGGCTGTAACGCTCGATCAATCTCCTATTATTGCGAGCCAACATAATCTCAGATTAAATATTGCAAAGTAGGAAAGAGAAAACGATATACCGAAACGCAGCAAGGGTGTATGGAATAGACTCTGATCGATGAATGCATGAATTTAAGCTGTTTATGTTTTTGCTCGTAGCATTATTTTATAAGTAGGCTGGTAACAATACGTGTAGGGGAAGGGGGGGGGGGAGGGCTTGTAGCTAAGTAATATCCACAAGGGTCGATGGGATCGATCAGAATGTGCTTTGCTTTTTGAGGTTAGTTTACGGATGTGGAGAGCGCACCAAGACCCGTCAGGGGTAGACAGAGGACAGAAACTCTGACAATCGGTTTTAAAGATAGCGATCCCTATTAACCGGTAATAAAAAAAAATTAAAAAATCTCTGACCCCTAAGCTAGTGTAGAACTGTATTATAGAGGCCAGTGCATTCCCATAAATATTTGGTGACAATATCAAAATAACAATTACGATGAGAAAGAGAAAAAAAAAAAGGGAAAAAACTGAATTAAATTTAAATATTCAAAAACTAAAATTTACGTAATGTATAATAACAAAAGGATATTAAAATATATATATAATTCAAATAAAAGTAATGACGTGCCATTCAGGATAGTGGGTGAGGTGGTGTGTGTAGTGTCTGTAAAGGTATGTGTAGGTCTGATAGCACGAAATAAAACACTGATATTTCGCTGAATTCGATTAAACTGTAAGCTAACACTAACGTAGTTAAGAAAAAGAGAGGCAGACATAAAAATACTTCGAATAACTTGATAGTTTCTGATATGGATATTACATAAAATATGGATAAGCAACTGACAAAGAAAAACCCATCAGCAATGAATTGTTTATATTTTAGTTTGTCATTTGATACTACATTCATAGAAAAATATATAGTACTCGGCCCGGCAACAAGCTGTCATAACGTGTTAGCGCGGTCCCTATCCGAAATTAGGGACTACGCACACTTATCCAGCCCCCTTACCATGACGTTTAAAGTAAGATTGTTTTATTCCTGATCAGGAGTGTGCAAGTGACAGCGTTAGACACGTTGTCTAGCGCCGTCTCTTTCCCACTGAAAGTAATATCAAAGTAATACTGTATAAGGGCTTGTGGTACGTCCCCAGCTCTATATACGTTTTGCTGAACGATTTTGGTCACTTTTTAGGCGTTATCTTAATAGAACGCGACTACGCAATACGCACGAATTCTGTACGCACGAACGCGCGATCAAACATATAGGTTTCGAATACTTTGACGGGCCTGTTGGTCTAGTGGTTAGTGACCCTGACTGCTAATCCAGAGGTCGTTGGTTCGATTCCCGCCCAGGAAAAACTTCGTGTGATGATCTATAATATGTATGTAATTATTATTTATTTAAGTATCTATATCAGTTATCTGGTTACCATAGTACAAGCTCTGGTTAGTTTGGAATCAGATGACCGTGTTTGAGTTGTCCCAGAATATTTATTTAACTTGCCCTAATTGGCATTCGCGTGATCCGATCGCGCCACTATAATAATTCAACCGTGCGATGGTCGCAGATTCACGGTTTATTGGAACACCTAGATTTTGGAATAGCTAGAATACGCGATGGTCGCATCTTTTTTCAATCGTGTCCAGCGTAGTAAAAATGGGAAAAGGCGTCAAGTTTAAAAGATTACGCACATTTATTTAGCTCTAATCGCATTTCACTTAATGATTTAGGTTATACTTATTCAGATTTACTTCCTTCAACCCCATTCATTGTCGTAAGAAAAACAAAACCCGTCAAGTTTAAAAGACTTAGCAAATGTATTCAGCACTACTCAACTTATGTCCATAGAAAAAAAAAATGAATGAAGACGCATATGCCTCCGTTCAGCTTTCCGCGTTAGATCAACTTTTGCATAGAATCGTTGTTTCTAAATCGTTCAACAAAACGCGAACGAATCTAAATAAGTGTGCGTAGTCCCTTATTCTCTACTTTTATCATATTCGGTTTCAGTGTTTTTACTTAGTAAATAATATTGCTTCAAAAGCACTTCCTCAAACTAATGGCGTCATTCACTCACTTACAACTAGATCGTCTACACTGTTGCTTCATCGCTTCTCAGAAGTTATCTGTACCATTTAGGCTATAAACATTTTAAGACCAATTAAATTGTACTAGTGCTAATGTAGGATGTCGTAACTTGCCTGTTACAGCGAAAGTACGCGTTTTATTTCGATGGTAACAGTTTGGGGTTTAAAAAGCTAATTTCTATCAGGTTTTTGTCTCTTTCACGCATACAATACTGTCACATTCAATCGTTTTTCAGAAAGTGAATTGGTCTATCGTCGGCAAGGTGCTTTCACGGACCTTTTCAATAATCTATCTATCAGTGAATTAGGTTGCTAAGGATAAATATTCGACACAAGATCAATACATATCGTGTCAAATTTCTATCACTAGTATATATTTAGGGTAATGGAGATGGCCGTAAGATATGTTTGTATCATCGAGATGCCTCAAAGGTAAGGTCGGGTTGCTCCGGACGGTGGGTAACCACAGTATTCGCTTTACTAAGAAGTTAATCAGGTTACATAGACAGGTACAGGCCGCAATGCCTAAGCTTAGTTTTTCATCTGTGTGAGATGAAGGCAGTGAAGTTACGCCGGTCTTAACCAGTTTAAGGTTTGATTTCCTCCTTCGCTGAAATCGGGCGTGTACGTCCTTCGTTCACACCGTTCGGCAGCGTTTTACAAAGAAATCATTATGTATGTATTTGTACGGTCGACCGACGTCAGCATAGGAGGAAATCAAGCCTTAACAAACCAAATAAAGCTCCGCGCTCTAGGTCGACTTCACACCTACACTCACACAAATGCAAACCTCATGATTTGTACTATGAAAAATGAAACTGTAAATATAAGATAAAAAAAGGTTGCTAAGGCGTCCGTGGAGACTGGACCGTCACGAATACGCTTGCTTGCAGCTTACATACAAAACTATGAAATTCTGACCATAAAGTGTAGACGTAAACGCGAGTGCGACGCTGCCGCTCCGTAGACAGAGATTCATAGTACAGATACGCGTCTGTCCAGTTACGCATTTGTGGACAGTCGGCCTTAGCAATTTTGGAGTTAATGTCGCATGACTGTAAAACTAAAAAGGCACGATATAGGTGAAGAATAGCTTGTGGCGACATCTATCGCTGAATATGTGAACTGCAGTTTACATCCTACACCGCGATATGAATGTTTTCGGCGGCATTAACACATATACGAAAACCCCGACTAGAACCGCCGTCGGGCAGTATCCCACCAGACCCAACACCTTCCATCCTCCCTTTTCAGTGGAAGAAGAAGGGCTTTACACTCTGTTTCTCATTCCTCTAAAAGCTAAACCGTTAAGTAACGTAGCTTTCCTAGAAATTGAATGTCCGCGGTAGCCCTCCGTCCGGATCTACCCGGTCAGCCCTTATATTTCAATTTATTTATAATGATAAAATTCTCTGTGCTTCCTTTTTAATCATATTGTTACTGTAATAAGATTTCCGAAACTTTCTTATTTTATTTACGATTAATTTCGTGATAGCTCAACCGTACTTGGTTTAATTTTCTAAATGCTACGCAGCGGTTTCCGCTACTTAATTTTTAATGGGACAACGCTAGATACATTACGTTAGTATCTACCCAAAGTGCGTGCAAAACATTTATACGTACGACCATAGACTGGACGTCGTCTATTCCACCGATTGATTTTTGTAACAAACTGTGGAATAAAACAGTCAATGTGAAATGGACTTAATAACTCCAGAACGGCGGGACCAATATTTATTTTATTTATTAAAACTTTATGCACAAATAAATCATTGCACAACGGCGGGCTTAATGCCTTAGGCATTTTCTACCAGTCTACCTTAGGGTGACGGAAAAAATAAATTGCGGTTATGATGGGACTACGTCTGTCGGGGTTGGGCAGTAATTATACTTTCATTTGTCTATACTATTAATATAAAAAGAAAAGATTTGATTGTTGGTTTGTTTTTAATGATTAAACTCTACTTTCATCTATATTAAGCTACGTTATCAGCGAGTACCATTTGACTTAACGTAGATGAAATAGCATAGGCACAGCACTGACAGCAATATACAACGTTATCAAAACCACAACATTTTTTTAATACTTTCCACTTTTAAAACACAATAGCCACTTTTATTCATAACCTTTCTCTTAGACAAGCAACTAAAATTGAGCTGTAAAGCACCAGTCACTTAATAAAAGATCTCTCCTGGGAAACGAAGCAAACGGCTCAATAAGATAGACGGTATCATCATCGCAGAGTAGAAAAAACCTCGTAAAATGTTGGAGGGGGCCACATTAACTAAATTGCAGGCGCCTACCGCCCGCGGTGACATCTGCGTCAAGTCGCCGTAGCTAGGTATGTTCTGTTTATTTATTTATTTGTACTTTACAATACGGTATTTTACTCCATCATCAAATGATGTACTTATCAAATGATATCCTCCCATAGATTTTATATGGCAATGTAGCCTTGTGACGTGATTGAGTTAGCAAATCAATTCACTATCTATTTATTAATTTTAATGCACCTAAAAATCCAATTAAAATATAACCGAAATTTTAAGGCTAAAAACAACAGAGGTTTTAAAGAAATTATGTCTTGCATTACAATGATGTAAAATACCCGTTGTAGCAGAGCTTTGGTGAAGGATGTTGTCAGGAGAAGTACTGTCATTACACATAGCAGGGTTTGCTGTGTCTTCCTAGTTGCTTTGGCACGAGTCTTTAATTTTCTCTTAGCTCCATTTGGTCCATAATAGCCGTAATTTGTATCACTGTACAGTTCTGTAGAATTATCCTCCAATTTAAATACTTTGTAGCGGAGAATAAACTAACTAAAATTAGAAGCAATAAATCAGATGTTTGTGAAGAGTTATCATCACTATGCACAAAGAAGCGTTACTGTGTACCAATTTTAAGGTTCCATTGCTGCGCCTCAGGTTCGATCACAGAGAAACAATGATAAAAACGTTCAGGACCTGGAGCTATGTAAGTTTCGAGCTAGTCTAAAAAATACCACAAAAAAAAAGTACCTATTACTACTACACTTGTTGTGTGTCACTTCACACAAAGCCTTCCTTGTTGTTGTGTTCAGCTTCAGATACATTGCCTATATAACTTCTGGTTGCCTGTAACAAACTGACGAACATTAGAATATTGTTCTACATTTGTTTTAAAACTACTACTAAATGCTAGAACATCAATTGGCGAATTTCCAGTGTCGTCCTTCAGTTCACACGCACATTTTGTATCTATATAGGTATGTGATGCCATCTATTAGGTCTCCATATTTTATGCAGAAGTGTAAAACCCTAACATTCGGAGTTGGACGTTTAATAGCTACAGTAACTATTATTATAAAGGCACTTGCATTGTAGACAATCAAATGAAGCTTCTCTCAATTAAAAAAAAGTAGTTTAAGGGTAAAAATGGTTATAAAGCTTATAAAAATAACTTTATGTTTAATTTGATCATAAAATTTTAAACCTTTCGTTATTTTATGTGACCTTTTTGTTTCGAAACTTTCATACATTTTCTCGTTACGTGAGAAATAGGTATGCCGCTGTCAAATAATCAGAGAGTGAGTCATAAAATTAATACGTATTTAATTTATTATTCATTGATTTATATAATTATTTGTAAAAAATCTTCTATACAACATGTCCCGGAATAAACGCACACCACCAGACACTCCAGTTAGAATATTATGTTATAATCATAATACATACACTAAATATTTATTATTATGTTTAAAACACTGTTTTTTATAAATTAGTTGTACAGATTGTGGGAGAAAATTATGGTCACATTACAAATCTACGCATGCACACAGTCGCACTTGCATATGGGTCTAGCGTAGTAGGTATTTCATCCATTTTAGTTTGTTTTGACTGTACAGCGGAAGTGTGACAGCAGTTTACGTAGTTTTAATTAGTTTTGGGATAAAATATTACCTATATTAAAAATTACAAAAATCGATTCAGTAAACGATTCTGAACAAACTAATTTCTCAAAGTGCATTAATTCAGTTACACATTGTAGATATATATAAAAGAAAGTCCTGTTAGTTACACATTTTATAACCGCGGTGGACAGCTAGTCTTATATAAATATTCAGTTTAATTTATCAAGACAACATTTATTTAGTTATAAAGGTTTACCAACCGCTTTTGTAAAAATTAGTTTTTATGTTTAATGACTTTTTTGACTTTGTAATTTGGACGTATATGAACAATATTATATAATTAAAGAACATATTATATTTCTTTAATACTGATATATTTTTTCAAAAGTCTTGAGTTTACTTCCAAATCTTTTAGAGCGTGGATTATGTTAAAGTAATTTAAACCGGGTCATTTAAAAGCTTTTGTCATAATGACGCCGAGATTACTCAAAGTAATTGCTTTGCTATGACAGACTGGCACTTAGATACTTAAAAAAATTAACACATACATTTTAGCGCCTACTTAAAACTAACAGAGCTTGAACTTTCGTCGCTCTATCCGTTGTATCATTTCACAAGAACGGAATATTTTTCTTGAATAACAACGCGGAAACAAACATTAAAATCACAACAGCGCTCGGGAAACCAAAATGGGGCATCATTGCTAGCGTCAACCAAACGAGTTTCATAACTTTTATAAGTTGTGTCTCTGTTGAGACGACTTTAGATGTCTTCAGGGGGATCGCGCCCAGCGTAATTATGTTTAATGGGATCGTTTATTGCTGACATTACTACTACAAACTTTGTATTCGTATTTTATTTATGCTCATTATGCGATCACATATTTTATCCATCTTTTACATTGTTGTCAGTATTACTTATACAGCTGATAGTGTCATTAGCATTTGTTCTTTTTGTAGTTGATTATTGGGGTCTTCTTAAAAGCAACTTGTAAATGTATTGTGTACTAGCTTTTGCCCACGGCTTCGCTCGCGTTAGAAAGAGACAAAAAGTAGCCTATGTTACTCTCCATTCCTTCAACTATCTCCACTCAAAAAATCACGTCAATTTATCGCTTCATTTTGACGTGAAAGAAAGACAAACAGACAGACAGACAGACAGACAGACACACTTTCCCATTTATAATATTAGTATGGATGTGTGTGTAGAAGTTTAGATCAATGCTACTAACCATTGTGCGTTTGATGGTGAGGTGCATGTGATCGGGGTTTCTGTAACATCCCTTGGTAAAGGACAATGGGCATTATTGTATGAGATGCGTCCCAACCCTTGTAACAAGTTGCGACTAGTATAAACATAATCATTTAAGCTTTTTAATGATTAATATACCAAGTTTTTATAGTAATTGCATGCAGGTCAAAAGTTATTGGGCTTCAAGTGAAAAAAGGTTTTTGTTTTAAATAATGCTTTAATTATACTTTATTACATTTTGTGGTACATGTAAAGATAATTATTACATTTGTAATAATTGTACATTAATCACAGGCAGTAATAGTTATATTTTGACAGTTATTAATAAACGCACAGTTGATAATGTATAAATAACAAAGAAAATAATTCAATTTTGATAATTGTATTATTTCCTTTGTTATTTATATATTCAAATACATAAATAACAAAGAAATAATACCCTTATGTAAGAGTATGGCAAATTGTTTACTGGTACTTTTAATAGTGGTTATTATCTATGATAATATCATCCAAAAAGGTCGCGGGTAACAATATGCTTGGCTGATGTCTAGCCCAGCCAAGGTACCAAATGATACTCATTATGTCAGCACAAGTACCTACTGTTCTTTTTCCTGTTAAACATGAGCAATAATAATAAGCAATTGCATCTCTCACCGTTTCTGCTCTATTTTTTTGCAAAATATACGAATAATAAATTCTACCCGATACATGCCGCGATTTTATCCGCCCCCTCAACAGAATACCTTCTGAAATATTTATATTGTACCGCACAAGGTTAGGAATAGCTCCTATGCATATTTCGATTGTGTACATGCCATTTCTTAAGTGTTCACTCAAATAAGACCGGGCGAGTTTTATTTGGTAACTGCCTAATGAAATTAATAAAAGGTCTTTTTCTGTTAGTATAGGAAACTGCAACGGTGGGAGAGGGAGTGTTGGGTTAGAGTAGGCGCACGGTCGACAGTGTGGTTTTTTCCACTTGTTTTAGACCTTTTGTCATTGAAATACTAATTAATTATGTTTTATTCAATATTTTTATCAAATAAATTAAACCACTATAACAGTTTCCCTGCACGAGATACAGAGTTACGCCCATACAAAAAAACATAACACTGATTGAGATCTTTCAAACGATATAGGTAGAAAAATGTTACAGCACTTGGGACGAAACCGCTCATTGTTCTTTAAGAGGTAAGAACTTCATATATAAGTGGTCATTCCAAGGCATACATCAGCGTCGTGACTAATAGACAAAATTAGGGTAAGCCTGAAAAAAATTTTGCAGTTAGCAATTAAACCTGCAAGTTACTTACACACACCTATGGCTATTATATTTTTAATATGAATTTTGTACTGTTTGTTTATTTATTGGTTTTTTATTAATTTAGGGCAGGCCAAGCTTTTCGGCTTATATGAAAAGCATGTCACTGTTGTCTGATGTCCTGTTGTTTTCTAAAGAGACATCATATTTTATTGTTCAATCAATCCTAAACATTCATTGCTTAATCGTTTCAATTACTGGTTAATTGGTTAACTGAATCCTAATATTTTAATAGGAATTATAGTCTTAAAATTAAAATTATGAGCTTTTTAAATTTAATTACACCTCTAGCGGCTCGCATTTTGCGCCTATTACAACTCTGTCGCTCATTAATTGAAGTGAAAAGGTGGTTCTACCAGAACTAAATGGGATTTAATTTTAATTAAATATCTCGCCTAATTTAGAATTATAATAGGTGTGCTATAGTACAAGCCTATACATATTAATTATAGTCTAGGTATATGATTATAATAGTAAAAGTTGTACATTAACGTAAATCAAAAATTATAATTATTGTCTTTGCATACCCTCGAAGAGGGTGGAATATGTCATGAACTTATTATTTTATAACATCTTATGTCTACCATATTTCACGCAAATAAATGATATTCTATTCTATGAATGCTTCAATTTATAGGAATCTAATTTTATGGCTAGATTATCGTAGAACATTGTCGCCTGCTCAAGATTAGTGGTTTTAGACTTATAATATTTTTTATTGAGTTTAAGTTGCCTTTCAGTTTGTTTTTCATCACCGATCTTCAGTGATGTTAAATACAAATTTATGTCACTCATATTAAAGAAACATATAGGTTTTATAAATAAAGTTTAATAATTATTCTAAAATTTGTAATTTAAAGAATTTTTGAATCCTAAATTGGTTTTGGGACAATCCCACCACACTATTCCCAACCACTGCAACTCCTGAAAGCCAGAATCAACAGTGGAGTCCGCCAGAAAAGCGCCGAGCAATGAAGCTTGACGAGTCCCGGAGAAACGATTCAACTGTCTTGGATCCCGCAACGAAATTAATCAGAAAAGAACAACGGAGGAGTAAGAAAAGTATATTTTTTCCACTTCCCTCCATAACAAGCAGGAGACAGAACAGAACTAGGCCGATAGGCACAAAGGGGCAATTACAACTGGGAGAAGCCCAGATTGACTAGCACCACGGAATATGATCTGTTAAAAATTAATGGGTCCTAAATTGTGAGCTGTTACGAATGATTCCAATAGTAGGTATGGCAAAAACGCTTGAACGCACGGAAATTGGTTCTGGTTTCCACAAGGTCCGTATAATAAACAACACCGGATGTAACCTGTAAACTATCCAACATAACATTGCGCTCATTCTGCCAAAGAATACACTCCCATAGGATGTGATGTGCAGATTGTTCGAATTCACAGTAATTTAACAGGTTGCTTGCAGGTTTAATTTGTTGTTCTCCACATCGTTGTCACTGTGGGGAAGCTGTCAACAGCCTCGGACACCATGGCTTGTCGTGCAGCCGTAGCGCGGGCCGTATACCACGGCACGCGAATATTAATGACATCATTCGACGTGCTCTTGTTGCCGTCGGCGTTCCAGCTGTATTAGAACCCAACGGTTTGGCACGCGACGATGGCAAGAGACCGGACGGTATGTCTTTATTCCCATGGAAGATGGGTAGGCCTTTAGTGTGGGACGCTACGTGTGTCGATACTCTTGCGCCATCCCACCTTCCTAGTACGGCGTCCTGTGCCGGTGCTGCCGCCTCGGCTGCGGAAAACCTCAAGCGGCGAAAGTATAGTAACCTTACTGGAAACTATATTTTCGAGCCGTTTGGGATTGAAACCCTTGGGCCATGGGGTCCGAGTGCCCACCTATTTTTTAAAGAGCTGTCAAAAAGACTAGTTGACAGTTCTCGTGACCCAAAGGCTGGCTTTTATTTTGGCCAGAGGCTTAGCATTGCCATCCAACGTGGCAATGCTGCCAGCCTCTTGGGCACTTTACCGGTTGACAGCGATGCGGAGGAGTTTTTTGATGCCATTTTATTTTAATTCTATGGTTTTTAATTTAGTTTTAGTTTGTAAATATTGTGTATAATTATAATAATAAGGATTTGTTTTTCTAATTCACAGTTCGATGTGGAACATTGACACAATGGCGAAGCAACAAGTTTGAAAGAATATAGTTTACTTTTAAAATTGCCATGACCTGTGAGAAATTGAGCAACGCAATGATCAACCTCCAACCATGTCTTAGCCAGCCGCTCACGAACGGATGGAAAGAACAGATGGAGGTGACGGCCCTTCATGGAATTATCCCACCTACTTTGCCATTCGGATAAGAGTTCCTCCCAGACTTCAGTCTGCGGTTTAAATAATCTAGAAATTTTATTAAAGTCACGTTGTGGTATAAAGTTAGTGTCCATGGTTTCCCGCGCGGAATAGTACATTGAAGCACGACGCTGTACCTCAAGATCGACTGGAAGTACACCTGCCTAAATTGGTTTGTTAAATTTTTTTTTTTTGAAATGGGCGTCTTATGGTAACACTCCGTGAAAGGGGAGACAGGAAGAGCGGAAGAAAATTAACCAATCCCCTTATAACCAGTTGAGCAGATTCGTTTAAATATTCGTTTCGCTCCTCTTCCGCATCGGTGGAGTGTCACCCTTACCATTTGTGCTATCACAGCTTGTCATCGGCAGATGACACTTGTAGCTACCTAATCACAAAATGGTGAAGATCAAGATAATATTATTGTGATTACATAATATACCTTACCATCGACAAAAAAGAATATCTGAAACCAACAAAAAAGTTGATCGCTATAATTTTTTTTTTGCTATGTTTTTAGTGGTGTACGTTTTAAAGTTAAATATTGTAGGTATTTTTGGAGTAGTTTATCGGATCTAATCATCAAGTTGTCCAAGGACTAACAACCTTTTTTTGATGGCGCGAATTCTGTTGGAGTATTTGGCAATGTAAATATTTGCTTGCATGTTCGATGCCACGCAATTTGAACCTAATACTAATAAGTCTAAATTATATTTTGAATTAACAGAGTAACGCAAATATTTTTCCCTTTACTCCTAGTGTAGTCGCACCATACGTTATCTTTTCTTTGGCCGATATATAAATTAATAAGCATTAGCTTTGACTTAGCAATGTTACTGACACTGTTGTATAATTGGCAAACAACAAAATATACTACGGTTAACATACATAGCTAACCCAGGTAGTTCTAAGTACATTTTTTATCTAGGACTAGAGAAAAAAAATGAGAGAAGAAATAAAAACCGGTGAAAGACTATAGAGAAAAACAGTTTCAGTTAAAATAAAGAAATTCAACTCATTTATATAAATACAATATTACCATACTATACAATCAAGCTCATTCCGCCATTTTATTCTTTTTCGAGTTTGTGGTTGATTTAGCCCATGATTCGTTTGACATATGGCAGACGCGGTCAGCCCAGTCTTTACCATTTTGGATGTCGTCAGCGTATTTTTTTTTAATTCTAACCAAGTTTTTATTCTATTTTCATAAAGCCTACATTTATAGGTTGGCTACCAATAAACGTAAGTTTGTAAGCGTAACTTCCAAAGTGATCTTAGAGAATTTTCGAGAAAACTAAGAAAAGTAGCCAAAATTAATAACAATAAAATGTAATAGCGAGAAATAAGGTCGATTGAAATTGTAGTAGAACGAACGAATTTGGACAGAGGGAGGATATTATTATAATTGAATTTTATTATATACGTCCTTAACATTATTACATTGCGGATTTAGGGTTAGTATATTAAAATTGAATTTTATTATATACGTCCTTAACATTATTACATTGCGGATTTAGGGTTAGTAAAGAAATTACTATGGAGCTGATGTCGCTACAACAAATCTACGAAAACGATTATTGATTGGGTATTGGCAACCACCTGAGACAATGTAATAGAATTCAGTTTAGGCAACTGCGTTTCTGCCGCTGAGTTTTGCTTTCTGTGGTCGAAACAAATTTTATTCTATTTTGGGGGGTGTTTTGGACAATACTTTCATAAGCTGATTTTGTAGGAATGAAAACGTTTTTGATTTTGACCATGCAAAATTAATGAATTTAACTTACTTTTCTGCGCGATTATAGGTAGTTTTGGACTGCCGGGTGAGAGGATTGGGGTTTCTTTAAGTCCTTTTTAAAAATGGACCTAAATTCTAATAAGGTAAATTTCTGTAAAAGGAAACAAACTGACATTAAATTTGGCCTTTTATAAATTCCAGTAAAACGGAAGAGAGGAATGTGGGCAGGCGGTGCGCAGTGCGTGCATGCTTCGCTGCCCCGCGGCGCACGAGCACAGCCTGCGCCCACGCTCAGCGGCGCCATCGCAAGCCGCCGCCCGCCCAGGTAATAATACTACGATACTACATTATGATATTAGTGCGCTTACTAGTGTGCCTAAGCTCAGCGGCGCCATCGCAAGCCGCCGCCCGCCCAGGTAATAATACCATAATGAGGTATATTAGCATTGTTGTTGACAACTCACACTGTGACACGGCCTCCCACCTCAAGCGCGAGTGCCACCATCTCCCCGCACCGCTCCAACACCATCCGACCATCTGATTCCAAGCTAGGCAGAGCTTGTGTTATGGCAACTAGACAACTAATATACATAATTATATAATTTATAAATACATGCACATTTTAGATTAATTACACTCAGTCACAGAACTCAGCTCACAAAGTATGTTCTAGGTGGGAATCGAGCCGTTAACGAACGTTATAAAACTAGTGCGATAAGTTTGGTAATGGTGCTTGAGGCTGTATTGGTATCCGTGTTGTTGCCAGGAACGTAATATAGGGAATATTTTAATAATATAGTCGGCGGCAACAAACAAACGGACACACAATTACTATCAAGTGCGTTAATTTTTTAATAACAAAACCAGCATACTATGCCTCATTGTAGGCCAACGGCTTTTTCTCGTACAGATAAGACACAAGCACCACAGTTGTACAAAGTGGATTGGGTACAAACTGTTACTTTGTATTTATTATGTAAGCTCAGGTTTCCTTCCGACTTTTCCTTCTCTTATCATATAACGTTTTTGACGGGCCTGTTGGTCTAGTGGTTAGTGACCCTGACAGCTATACCGGAGGTCGTGGGTTCGATTCCCACCCAGGACAAACTTTGTGTGATGAGCATGATTGTTTGTTCTGTGTCTGGGTGTAATTTATCTATAATATAGTATGCATTTACAAATTATATAAAATGTATATAATTAATATATATGTATATACAGGGTGTCCCACGGCAATGCCACATGGAGGGAAAGTACCTTAAATATTGTAGATAGAACATTTTACTGAAAGAAGACATTATTTGAATTTTGAAAACATTTTAAACTGCTTTCATAGATATTTTAATAATTACATAGTTGAACCGGGAATCGAACCTGTTACTCGAGAAAATTAATCAGTCTGTAGTTTTATCCTACCGATCGAAAGGGTTCATCACAAGGATTATTTTTTGCTAAGTAACATAGTGTCAAAAATAAAAGAAAGACTATGAATTTTAACATTTTTATTACCAAATTAGTCAATTTTTCAAATGCTCAAAACTAGTCCCTTCTTCTTGAATACAAAGTGATAACTTTTGATTATTTCGTTCCCTGACGATTTTTTGGTCTTGTTGTGGTGGATATTTATTTATTTGAATGATGCGTACTACTCAAGTGGGTAGATTAATTAGTAATAAGTAGTTATGATTGTCAATTGTATGTCCTTATGGCAATGTAAGCTTTTAACTTTTCTGAACAAAATTTTACATCAAATGTTAAATTTCACGGTCTTCCTTTTATTTGTGACACTATATTATTTAGCAAAAAATAATCCTTAAGATGAAACCTTTCGATTGGTATGATAAAACTACAGGGTGAATATTTTTCCTCGTGGAACAAGTTCGATTCCCGGCCCAATCATTTAATTAACTGAAAATCTATGAATGCAATTTAAATTGTTTTTAAAATTCAAATAATGTCTTCTTTCAGTAAAATGTTCTATCTACAAGATTTAAGGTACTTTTCCTCCATGTGGCATAGCCGTGGGACACCCTGTATATATCAGTTGTCTGGCTACCATAACACAAACTCTGCTTAGCTTGGGATCAGATAACCGTGTGAGTTGTCCGAAGATATAAATATTTATTTATATATTTATTTATTTATATTTACATATAAGATAAACTTAGAAAAAGTCGATTTGGTACTTGCCCGGTTGTGAGCTTACACAACTGAGACTGACATATAAGCCTCTTTAAGCTTTTATCAAGGCTGTTAAGCCGTTTATTGCACCAACATGTATGAACCTAAATTCACAGGTCATCAATTTCTTGGTTTAGGTGAAATGTCAATTTTTGTACTATATTTATTTAATTTAATAAATAAATATAAATATCCTGGGACATCTTACACACGGCTATCTGATCCCAAGCTAAGCAGGGCTTGTGTATATAATTATTATTATAGTATTTTTGAATACATACATATTATAGATAAATAACACCCAGACACGGAACAAACAATTCTGCTCATCACACAAAGTTTATCCTGGGTGGGAATCGAACCTACGACCTCTGGTTTAGCAGTCATGGTCACTGACCACTAGACCAACAGGCCGTCAAAAAATAATGTTTGTGAAGGAAGATATGCACGATAATAAGTTATAAACTCGTTAACATGTAGAGGGCATACGAAAACTAATTTAGTTTTTACATACATGGCCAATTTCATTTCCGATTTATTTCAGAGTGCATATAAATGCAGAGATATTTAGTGGAATTGACTTCTTTACCTATTTCACCTTTCATATATGTGATGTTTTTTTAATTTTTTAATACTTCCGAAGCGCTGATAACATACACAATAGCTGTTATCAAAAACAACAGACCTTATTACATATGTCAAAATTTTAGCATTGCAAATATTGACCTGATTGTATAATAATAATTGAACAAATTTTGCATTGGGCTCAACTTTACTGATATCAGTTTTTTATATAATTATAGATTACTATCTGTTTCAATGTTTATGCAACCTGGCAAATTATTTAAATGAATTTCTGGTTACATTTCAGACCAACCCCTCCCTCACCGACTCTAGTTGCTCAAATCGATTCTTCAGTGGCGTGCCTCTGGCTTCTAACGCCTTTGTCAGCTGGCACTGCGGTGGTCGCAGTACTGGTAGCAGTGTCAACCAACAACTGGCTTCATACACA
Organism: Athetis lepigone; assembly: GCA_033675125.1. Taxonomy (NCBI): domain Eukaryota; kingdom Metazoa; phylum Arthropoda; class Insecta; order Lepidoptera; family Noctuidae; genus Athetis; species Athetis lepigone. Next base: position 13,176,851 of record CM066236.1, read on the forward strand.
AGAGAATATGCTGAACCCTTCATACAACGGAACAGGCAGACACGACCTAGTTGCCAAGCAGACCGTGTCCGGATTATGGAGGATATGTCACACAGATCGTAAGTGTTTTTTTTGAATTGTGTTGTTTTGTTGTCGCATTTGTTTTTTATTTTTTCTTATATAGGTTAATGTTTTTTAAATATTTTTATATGTCACATAGATCGTAAGTGTTTTTTAAGTTGTGTCGTTGTGTTGTTCTATATTTTTTCTCACTTAAAGATTACGTTTTTAAATATTTTTTTTAATGAAAATAAAAACATATAAAAGTCCCCTTTTTAAATATTTAATTGACATTATTTAACTCCTTTTGTATGGAGAAAAATAAAAAAAAGTGAGCCGTCACGGGACGCCTGGCAGATGTGAAACATCGACATTACATCATCGCCACACAGTACACAAGACTGTGACTGTATATATACACCATCATATAGCGTGGCGGCGCGTCGCCACGGCATGCGTCGCCACGGCAGAAATTTGTTTTACGTGCGGCTATAGATGTTTCACATCAAAAAAATACATAGTGTCCAGCTCTACTTTTCAGCCATCGCGGCACAACCACAAAGGCACATCACTAGCCTTCAAACATATAAAAACACATAAAACCTCATAAAACGTATCGGCGCGGAATATAGAACGTGGTACTTTTAGTACAATAGAATACGAAGGTTCCGCGTGTGTCGCGAGCCTACAATGCGTTCCGGTTTCGTCGCGGCACAAGGGAAATGCATTGTCCTACCGTCCGAGCCGGCCCACTTTCGTTCCATTACAAAGTCCGTTGATGTGGCCGTAACTGGGGAACACGTTGACTAGTCCATTTCCTTAATTAATTAATGTGTTTTTATATGAATGATTTTGTAGCTTAGAACGTTTATTGGAAATTAAGTTGTTTGATTTGAAATTATGGCTTTGCCGTATCGGGTGCTTGGACAGAAAACCTCCTCGTGTGCCCGAGGGCTGGAGTTCGCTTATGGATCCGTCCGGGGCGAAGGCCAGTCCGAGGGACGGTGCACCCCGGGAGGTGTGCAACGACTCGTCACGGTACGTTGTGCCTGTGGGGTCTCGTTGCACACTTTCGAATATTCTGTCGCGGAGGACTCCACCACCTGTCCCTCTGAGTAGCAGAGGGCAGTGTGTGTTGGAGTCGGGGAACGGGCTCTGCGTGCACTCACCCTGCCGCAGAGCAGGCAGCTGGGGGTCGTCATCCCTAGCTGCCCCCGTTGATCTCGTAGCCCCGTAGTCTGTTACGGTCATGTCTCTGACTTTCGACGGGGGTCGAGGGCCTTGGCTTAACCGCCCGGGCCGCGAGGTAGACAACCTCTATAAAAAATCACCTCTAATACCAAGTTCTGGTGCGTGGCGAAGGTACGAATGGCTGAGGAGTAGTGTCGTCTATTTGTGGAAGGCGCATCAGTCTCTAGCGCACCCCCAGCCAGGGAACCGGTGGACCCTCTGGTTGGGTTACAAATGTACACTTGCCCAGGTACAGGGGGTTATCCTGGGTGTACGTCTTAAATCCCCCATACTCGTGGGACTTGACTATGAATGATCCAAAACAATATTTAAAAAACACCGGAAGAAAGGGAGAGGCGCGGTCTATTGAGGCTGACGCAGTGATGGGCTCGAGCTCTAGAAGCTCGAGCTCGAACGGCTCGAGCTCGGGTAGCTCAGGGCGAGAAAGGAGGAGAAGCCGCAGCAGAAAGCGGACAATGTCGGAGGGCGCCTCGTCGTCCTCCGACAGCGAAGCGGCGGCACCGGCCCCCAAAATCCCCACCAGCAGGCGGGGTGCGGGCCGTGTTGGAGGAGGGGGGCGCAAGCTCCCCGCGCAGGAGGCGGCTCGGCGAGCTGAAAGGCTCGCCCTGGAGGGGCGACACCCTGGAGCGGCTTCCGCGCAGGTTGACGGTGCATCCGCCACCGCGGGGAGCTCCAAACCGGAGCGCGCGGTTAGCCTGGCGGAGGTAGTGACCTCGGCGTTGGTGTCTGTGGCCCTCAAAAAGAAGAAGGGCTCGAAGGACAGGGCCATCGCCGATGCCACTGCCGAGATTTTGGCGGCGGCGAATGCTGAGAATACGGCGGGCACGGAGCTGGCCGCTATGCGGGCCGCCATTGAAGAGCTGAAGGAAGAAAACAAGAAGCTTAACGCGGAGCTGGCCAGGCTCCGGGGGGATGCGCCCCTCACAGAGGAGCCCAAGGAGGAGTCGGAGCGGGACCTGCTCAAAGCTGTGGTGCAGGGCATGGCGGACTTCCAGCGCCGGTTTTCGGTGCTGGAAGGCATTGTCCTCCGGCCCCCGCTCGCGGCCAGTAGTGCGGTCCCGGCGGCGTCGACGGCACGGCCAGCGGCATCATTTGCCGCTGTGGCCGCGACTCCTGCGGCCGGCACGTCAAGGCGTGCCACCGCGCCGCAACAGGCGAAGGGGAAGGCCGCACCGCCCAACAAGGGCAAGGCGGCGAAGCCCAAAACGGTGGGGGCACCCGCAGCGAGTGCGCCTGCACAACGCCCCCCACCGTCTCACTCTTTTCCCCCCCCTTCTCCCCCGACTGCCGAAAGTCCGGCTGAGCCCGGCTGGCAAGTCGCAGGGGAGAAGAAAAAGGCGGCTAAGGCGGCCAGGGCCGCAAAAAAGCGGCAGCGGCAGCGGGAGCGTCGCAAGGCAAGGAGCCTTGCGGCCAGGCTCCGCACTCCAAAGACTGCAGCGGTGGTAATCACCCTGCAGCCGGAGGCGGAGAAGAAGGGCGTGACCTACGGGTCCGTCCTTACAAAGGCGAAAGCGGCGGTGGACTTGGCCGAGATCGGCGTCACCGAAGGTCTGCGGCTCCGGGTCACGGCGACTGGAGCCCGCATGCTGGAGGTCCCGGGAGCCACCAGCGGCCCCATCGCCGACGTCCTGGCCGAGAAGCTCCGGGCATCGCTGCCGGCGGAGGAGGTTCGAGTGTCCAGGCCCACCATGCGCATAGATGTGCGCATCTCGGGCCTGGACGACTCCATCAGGGCGGAGGAGGTGGCGGCCGCCGTTGCTAAGGCGGGGGGATGCCCCACCGATGATCTGCGGGTGGGCACCATTCGCCTTGACCGCTCCAGGTTGGGAGCGGTCACGGTGAGCTGTCCCGCGTCGGTGGCGAAGGCGATCTCGGAGGAGGGCCACAGGCTGAAGGTAGGATGGACCTCGGCGCAAATCAAGTTGCTGGAGCCCAGGCCTCTGCGGTGCTACAGGTGCCAGGTGGGGCACCATGTCGGTGTCCGCTGCACCGCGGAGGTCGACCGTAGTGGAGATTGCTTCCGCTGCGGTCAGCCCGGTCACAAGGCCGGCTCGTGCAATGCCGCGCCGCACTGCTTTGTATGTGCGGCAGCTGGCAAGCCGGCTGATCACCGGGCTGGGGGCAAGGCTTGCGCCCCACCTGCCAAAACAAGAGGAAAGAGCAGAGGGCCCTCTGCCGCCGCTGCCGCTGCCGCCGCTCCCGCTGCTGCTGCTGCCGCCGCTCCCGCCGTTCCCGCCGCTGCCGCGCCCGTCGCTGCCGCCGCGACCACCGAGGCCGCAATGGAGTGCCAATAATGGCTCCATTGCGCCTCGTACAGGCGAACATCAACCACTGCGCCGCCGCTCAGGATCTGTTGCTCCAGAGCATGGCGCAGTGGTCGATCAACATCGCCGTGGTCTCCGAGCCGTACTTTGTCCCGCCCAGGGATTCTTGGGTGGAGGACCTGAGCGGCTCGGTGACCATCATCTCGTCGGCCGCCGCCGGTACCCCAACCCTCGAAGGCGTCAAGAGGGCACAGGGGTGCGTTGCGGCACGGTTCGGGGAGATCGCCGTGGTAGGCGTCTATCTCTCCCCGAGCCGATCCCTCGTCGAACTCCACAACTCCCTTATGGAGCTGAGCGTCGTCGTCGCCGGGTTCCGAACCCTCCCAGTGCTCGTTCTCGGGGACTTCAATGCCAAGAATCTGGCTTGGGGCTCCCGATATACTGATGCACGGGGAGAATGGTGGAAAACTGGGCCCTAGAGGCAGGCCTAGTTGTGCTGAACCAGGGTTCCGTCCCCACGTGTGTGCGGATGCGGGGTGAGTCGGTGGTGGACATCTCGTTCGCCAGCCCCGCTCTGTCACCGCGTGTCGTTGACTGGCGCGTAATGGAGGAGGTGGAGACGTTCTCCGACCACCGGTACATCCGGTTTGACGTCTCCGCCCAGACCTCCGCTGCGCCGGTCCGACGGACCCCAAGCGGTCCGCGTTGGGCGCTGAAGCAGCTGGACCGGGAGCTTCTCCTGGAAGCCTCGATAGTGCAGGCCTGGGTGTCATCACCGGACAGGCCTGCCGACATCAATGCCGAGGCTGGGTGGTTCCAGGAGGCCATGTCCGATATCTGTGACATGGCAATGCCCCGGGTTCAGCCTGGAAGGGGTCAGCGCCAGGTGTACTGGTGGTCGCCGCAAATCACGTCACTACGTGAGGCGTGCGTGGCTGCGCGACGCCCGTACACCAGACACCGCAGGCTCCGTATCCGCCCTGTGGATGCGGATGCCATTGAGGCGGAGCTGTACGAGGGGTACAGAGCGGCGAAGGAAGCCCTCCGACTGGAGATATTGCGGGCCAAAGCTTCGGCCCGCCAAGAGACGCTGGGGACTCTGGACAGAGATCCGTGGGGGCGCCCCTACTTGGCGGTGCGGGGCAAGCTCCGTACCGCGGGCCCCCCGCTGACGCAGAGTCTCCGGCCCCAGGTCGTAGAGGGCGTTGTGAGCGCTCTGTTCCCTTCGCGGGGGGAGTTTTCTCCCCCGCTCATGGCTCCGCCACCGGCGGTGTCCGACGCGGACCGCGACGGCGACGACGACGACGTTCCAGAGGTGACCGAGGTAGAACTGGGAGTGGCGGTGCTAAGGCTTAGGGCCAAGAACACCGCCCCAGGACCCGACGGCCTACCAGGGAAGGCCTGGGTCCTGGCCTTAGGGGCTCTCGGGCCTCGACTAAGGGGGCTCTTTAGCGCATGCTTGGAGGAGGGCCAGTTCCCACTTCGTTGGAAGACAGGGAAGCTGGTCCTCATACCGAAGCCGGGGCGTCCTGCGGACTCTCCGTCCGCGTACCGGCCCATCGTTTTGCTCGACGAGGCGGCAAAGCTCTTGGAGAGAGTGATTGCGAGCCGCCTCGTCGAGCGGCTGGTGCGGGTGGGGCCGGATCTGGCGGACGGTCAGTTCGGCTTCCGTAGAGGACGCTCCACGGTGGACGCCATCATGCGCGTGCGAGCCCTTACGACAGGGGATGCGGTGGCACAGGGCAGGGTCGTCTTGGCGGTGTCTCTTGACATCGCCAACGCCTTTAACACCCTGCCTTGGGGGTGCATAGTGGCGGCACTCCGGTATCACCGGATGCCTGCCTACCTCTGTCGTGTGGTCGAGGCCTATCTGACGGACAGGGCCGTCATCTACCCCGGTCACGAGGGAGTGTGGAGTCGACGAGGGATGTCGTGCGGTGTTCCACAGGGATCGGTCCTGGGGCCGCTCCTGTGGGACATCGGGTACGACTGGGTGCTGCGCGCCGACCTTCCCGATGGTGTCAGCGTAGTGTGCTACGCTGACGACACGCTAGTCCTAGCGCAGGGAGGGTCGTTCCAGGCGGCGGCCGACTTGATGACAAATGGAGTTGCGACAGTCGTGGACAGGATCCGGCAGCTGGGACTCGAGGTGGCCCTGCACAAGTCCGAGGCCATGTGTTTTCATGGCCCTCGGCACCGGCCACCTCCGGGGTCTCAGATAACGGTGGGAGGGGTTCACATCGGTGTCGAGTCGACGATAAAGTACCTGGGACTTGTCCTCGACAACCGGTGGAACTTTACGGAGCACTTCCGACGTTTGGGCCCCAAACTGGCGAAGGCCGGAGCTGCCCTCAAGCGGCTCCTGCCCAATCTCGGTGGCCCAAACGCCTCCTGCCGGAGGCTCTACACGGGGATCGTGCGGTCCATGGCCCTCTACGGGGCTCCGGTGTGGGCGCCCAATCTAGCCGCGGCTCCGGCCCGACTTTTGAGGGCGTCCCAGAGGGTCATGGCCATTCGCATGGTGCGGGGATACCGCACGGTCTCCTGTGAGGCGGCATGCCTCCTTGCCGGCGTCCCGCCGTGGGATCTGGAGGCAACAGTCCTTGCACACACGTACGAGTGGCGCGTGGAAGTGCAACGCCGGGGTGAAGTCCCGATGCCGCGGGTTATCGCGGCACGGCTCACGGAGCTCCGGCGAGATCTCATGGCGGAATGGAGACAACGACTGTCGCAACCTAGTGCTGGGCACGCCGTTATAGCGGCGGTAAGACCCCTCTTTGAGGAGTGGCTGGAGAGGCGTCATGGCACTCTCACGTTTCGCTTGACACAGGTCCTCACCGGACATGGTCAGTTCGGGAGGTTCCTGTGTCGGATTCGGGCGGAAGCGACGCCTGGGTGTCACCACTGCAGCAACGGTCGCCTGGAGGACACGGTCGAGCACACAGTTGAGGTGTGCCGCGCATGGGCGGAGCATCGACGTGTCCTCGTAGAGGCGATCGGCGGCGGTGACCTCTCGCGCCCGGCGCTGGTTCAGGCCATGCTTCGGGGCGAGACGGAATGGGATGCCGTCGCCTCCTTCTGCGAAGCAGTTATGCTAGTGAAGGAGGCGGCGGCGCGCGAGAGGCAACGACGAGCCTCTCGCCCCGGACTAAGACCCAGGCGAAGACGTCGAGAGTCGCAAGACGACTACCGGCCACCGTAGGCGCGGTTCTGCGGATGGCGAGCGATGGGTAGCTCGCCGCCCGGCTAGGACCAGGACCGCGTAGACGGCGCGTTAGTGTTCCACGCGCGCCTCAAAGAGAAGGAGTCAGCACAGGAAGGGGCCCAACAGGGCCAACGCCTGCCGGGGTTGCGGAATGTTTATAGTGGTTACCGTGACCCTGGAACATAAAGGGCAATCGAAGGAACATGAGTGGGTTTTAGTCAGTAAGAGTCTGACACGCCCTCCCGTCGCACCCAGGACGGGAGCAGTCATTGGATGATTTCCCACTCACCAAAAAAAAAAAAAAAAAAAAAATGATTATGTTGAATGATTTTACAGTTTTTGATGTGGCAGTATTTGGGGATTGAGAGATAATTTGAGAATGACAGTAATTGGAAGATCTTTATAACAGTTTTCATAAGGTCTATAATGGAAATATCCCGAAAAAAGAACCTATAGTACACAACACAAATTATTGTCCTTTTAAGGACGATTTCGTTCTCGCCTCCATTGCTCTGGATCGTATTAACAAACTTAGTAGTAGTAACTTAGTTAGTTTACGAGTATCAAAATGCACTATTATACCTATAAAAAAAATACTACGCGCATAACAAAAAAGTATATTTACGGCGTGTAGAAATTTGAAATAATACTTTGTTGAACTGTACACTAACATTACTTTTACAGAGTATGTGTATAATTAAGAGAACCTTTTATTAAATTTACAATTATTGTATTTCAGCTGGAAGCACGGTGTTTCGGTGTCTGGACATCCCATATTTTCCATTATCTCAATGGCAGCCTGACCCGAGTGACTCTACCAATGCAATACCATGTAAGTTTTAAAATTCTTATAATTAATGCGGGCCCATTAGCAAATAAACTAGAACCTATTACATCTATTATATTTTAACTAACATTTTAGGGGTAAAACTGCGTTAAGTTGACCCCCTCGTGGCGTTTGCTTAAAGCAGTTTCACCGTACAAAATCAATTTGTACTGTGAGATTGAACAGTTTTTTTTAATTCAGACCGTACAAAATTAGCTGAAAAAAAGTATCGTCTGAAACACAACTTATCGGGATTTAACGCGCACATACCTTTTATTTGTTTTTTGCTTGACGTTTCGGCAGGGTTACACCTGCCATGGTCACAAGCAGACTGTCCGACGACACTACTCCGTCGATGAAGTAGATTGACCTTCATCTACCCTCGATGTTGATGAATGTTCACTAAAAAAACTACAAAACAACTAACGACTAAAGTCGGATCGGTGTTGAAAAATTACAATATTCACACCATACATAAGCCGGGGGCAAAAGTCACGAACCTAGTTGGTGTTTATAAGATTGATTGCAGTTGTGGAAGCTCGTACATTGGGCAAACTTAAAAAATAAAAGGTATGTGCGCGTTAAATCCCGATAAGTGGTGAAGTATTAATATGCAACGCGAAAGTTTAAAGTATAATATAATGTCTGAATCACAATTCAAAAATATTAATAATAATGAAAGTCCTGTTTTGACGGACCGTCCAACCTCAGTAGTAGTAGTATAGTAATCTAAACATATACTAGACCTATACAATTAGTTAACTAGGTTGCAGTGTTAACAGTTATAATGTTTTCTGTGTTAACATCAAGTTGTTAGCAGTCCCTCGCGGTTTCGCCCACATTCAATCAAATCGCATCTAAATTGGTTCAATCGTTTAAGAGCTATGTTGCGACAAACAGCCAAAAGAGAGACATACAGCGGTCAAAATACTACCAGATTTTCTCTCTTGTTTTGCGTAGGGGGTTAAAAGGAAAAAAAATATGAGATAATTCTGCCTAATTGAGCTGTAAAGGAACTTTGTCACGCATGTAACTAATTACCGGTATTAGAGTAGAGGAGGGAATTAGGACAAACTGTTCCGCGTTCCGAATATAGAGTATGTTAGTAAATAATTAATAGAAATCTAACAATTTACTTCCCTGTGATAATACCTTTGGAAATGTGTTACTTATTGAATAGTAATATTTACTTAGTTGTTTAAGTAAAAGTTTCAGATCCGTAATTCCTGGTTGATAATATATGTTTCCTATCTGTATTTAGATGTAATATACAATATGCACATGTTATCATTCCAGACATTACATAGTACATTGTTTTAGTAAACCTAAGTATTGATCCGACCACTTCGTAATATTCATGCCAAATTTGAAAGAAAGTAGTACGTAGTAAGCAGTACTTTTTAAGTTTATTCCCAACAAACAAACAGACAGAAAAAATTAAAACAAAAATATTTTTGGCCTTGGCATAGTTGTAGATCATGTATTAATTATACTTTTTAATTAATATTTTATGTACAGTTTTGACTTTGTTACGATTTTATAATATTTTATTAATCAGGGGCATGTCAAGTCGTAGTGCTAGTGAGAATAACAGCTTCCATTATTTTACTGTGGAACCGTGTAATAAAACTACGTTTGTATAATATTACCGTATTAGGTACGTGGAAACTTTAAAAGGGGCAGTAATGAGAAGTACCTTAACGATTACAGCTACACGAAAATGGGCTTAAAAGACACGTTATACATACGAGTATTCGTGAAATTTGGATCACATTCACTGGTTTAAAAAAGTGCTGTTTTAAAATTGATAAGTGAATAGGCCCAATGTGATTTGAGACACATTTTGTGTCAAAATCCTATTTTCGATCCCTGACGTAAAAAGAGTCCGACTAATAGTATGTCTCTTTGTCTGTTTGTCCGTAGCTTTTAAATAGGCAAATCGAATTTGAAAATGGATTTATTTAAAAGAAGTTTTTCTAGCGATGGTTCTTAGGAAAGTTTCATCAAAATTGGTCTAGCCATTTTAAAAATCAACTCTTTTGTTAGCTGCAGTCGTCATATTAATAAAATGGGAGGCGGCTGTGGGCCTTCTTCTTTTCATGCCTCTTCGTTTATTAAACGATAAAGAAAAATAGTAGTATAGTAGTAATAGTAGTAATTTGTTCTCCGTATGTCAAATGCCCAGTGCAGTATTGACTCAATAATAATAAATAGGTGTTTCATGTATTTCAGACGTGGTAACCCGGTCCGCAGCCCCATTGCTTCTAGCGGTGTTCACGCAAGCAGTTGGTGCGTTATGTTGCGTCTTAGGACACTGCGTGAAGGGACGACGTCTTTGCACGTTCATTGCAGGCGTTCTCTTTATTATATCTGGTGAGTAACACTTTCTGTAATTATAAAACCAGCTTGTTGACCCTCTGCGGGACAAAAGCCTCTTCACCAACTGAACTCGGAAGACTGGGCACACGTATGTCCAGCTGATGAAACTCCTCCAAATATTTGTATTTTATTATCTGTCATCTGGACACATCCAGAATTTTCCTCTTGTTCGCCTATTATTACGCAGTATTATTTTGAAAAAAACGTACAGACTATTTTGTTATGAATTTGCAACCATTTTCAAATTGGTGGTTTAAATTAGTCTGATCTCGAATAATTAATTATGATTCTGTTTAAATTTAAGTTCCACTATGTAGACCTACGCAAAAATCTTATGGCGAGATAAATAGACGTTACTAAGCACGTACTTTGGCTAAGCTATGTTCCGTATATCTATCATACACTTGACGTTTGGCAGTTGTGTAACAGTGACAGGATAGTGCTAAGCCAAAGTCAGTGCTTTGTCTATTTATCTCGCCATTAGTTGTCCAGATAGCAAAATAATAAGATACTAAAATTTTGAGTATCAAAAACTGGATATGCGTGTGTCCAGTCTCTTACGTTGAGTTGGTGAAGAACCCACACGGAGAAGGCATGAGCAATTGAGCATTGGTCACCATGGGGATTGACAATTTTAGATCACCATGTCTGTGATGTCCAAGATGAACTTAGAGGTACTTGCCAAAGTTATATTGGTAACTGCCTAATTTCTGCCGCTAAACAGCATTGCTGTGTTTCAGTTTAAAAGGTTTATATAATGCGCACCTGTAATTATTATCTTGCTCTCTGGGATGGAGGTGCATCTTTGACTCCTCTGGTATTGCCACCGCATATAATTTAATTATAAAAATATCCTGATACGTAACTAAAGTATTAATTAATTCACTTCATTGATACACCTCTATTTCTCAATTTCAGGTTTAATTATGCTGACTGGAATTGTTATGTACATATCCGTATTTAAATCACAAGTGGGCCACAAGTTGCGATACATGACTTATTTTGAAACACCCAGAATGTCATATAGTTACGGGTACTCCTTCGGACTGTACATCAGTGGCTTCGTGGCTGCCGAGCTAGCAGGAACGTCAGCCATATTTCTATTTCTACAGTGGTTCCAAAAAGATTGGATAACAGAGTTAACTGAGAAAGCCAAAGCTGATTGCCGTGCGTGGGACCGAGAGTATGCCTTCACAGAATTCAGAGAACGAGATTCCACTCTTCTAGAAAGAAGAATGATGAAAAGGGACACATACCCTCCTTCAGGATCATCAGCTGCGACACCACGAGAGCGCAGGCGCTTCGTGTTCGACGGCGATGACATGCCACATTGTTCAATACACAATAAAAATAGAAGAATAAATTTAAGTTCAGCGTCGTTGAAAGATTTGTCGTCGTCAACGCTGTACGGTTTTCCGGCAGCGCCGCGACCGACAGCCTGCGACAATTACTTTGAGGAGTTCAAAGAGGTACCTCAGAGTGCAAATACCTTGAGCGGGTTGAGGAGTGCGTCAATATTTCAGTCGCAGGCGTCGGTAGCGAGCGGCCGGTTTCTGGATACTTCGGCAGTGGAACCTCCGCCATCGCGGGAAGAAGAGATGGTGACCTTCGGTGCGGGGGCGAGGGGTGGTGAGGAACAACCGCCTCCACGCCACGACCGCGCCGTCGGCACCGACCCTTACCGCAGAACAACACCCGTCTGATCCAAGAACTTGGGTATCTCACCCCGAATATAAGCATATCTAGAAGTGATAAGTGACGATTATAATCACGTGCTACGTACAGTTAAATAGTTAATGTTCGTACTTAGCCGGATACAGTTAAGAAGTGTCTTTCGAATTTATGAACGTGCATACGTGACTTGTGTTATGAAATTTTAATTGTTATATATAAATTCCTTAAATAAACACTGCCATTTGTCTAATTATTTTTTATACATATAGTAGGTATATACCTGTATCTATGTTATCTATTTATACATATAATAACAAAATGGTAGCGAAGTAAAAGTAACTTACGTAATACTCGTATTTATGATCCAGTTATCTGTATTGGGGCTATGCATATTGTTGTATTTTGTTGATAGTTAAGTTTTGCAATCCTAGTACCTGTCAGCATCAAGTATCTTAAATACAGGATATCAACATAATACAACAATATGCATAGCCCCAAAGAGGCTGAGAGTTTCCACGAACTCAGGATATCATAACATCATTAAGAGAATTTGAACTGAACAAATCACTAACCAAAGACTAACATAACCGCGGGGAACAGCTAGTATTTTTATATATGTGTAGTATATCAACAACGGCTATATACTAGAATATGATCATTCGAAAATGATAATTTAATAGTTTAAAACTAAAGCCCGACTATTACTCCAAGAAAGTAATCTAATAGTATGAAATATGGAAATATTTCAGAGAGGAAGTATGGATATAGTCATATTTGTCAAGCTAAAGTTTTGGTTACATGCCTATCTGTACAGTAATTATGTGTAATCAAAACAGTTCAGGATAGTTCCTAGATTTACATATTTTTTAAGCTGTACAAATGTATTTTTTTTAGGAAATTCATCGGTTTTGTGGCAACGAGTTTCAAAGCAATGGCGCTTTTCTTTAGTTCCCACATGTTTTCAATTGTGTTCATATCTGATAAGGGCAGGGTAAAATATCGATATTTTTTCATCTAGGAATCCTGTTATGCTCTTGACTTTGAGATGCCACTACGACTAGGGAACCAATCTTTGACTTGCGCCAAAAAATTAGTTTTTAGTACTCTTGAGGTGGTCTCGCCATATCGTTCCTTTCTCGGTACACAGGCGCCCAATGCTTTTAGCAAAGATCCCATGACTATGATGATTGCTGGTTGGTTAACTCTCCTCAATAGGCAATTTGCATAGATCTCAGACTGTTTTAAGACGTCGTAGTACGTCCATCATTTATCGAGCCACACCGGAAACATCGTTTGGTAGTAGTAGTGTTTTTCGTTCGTATCGCATATAATACCAAAAGTATATTAACCAACTCCATTCATATTTCGGTGTTGTCAGGTCCATGACTGCAGTACTTCCTACTTCGTTTCGATGAGGCGTGTTTTTTTGTTTGGCCAATGATCTTCCAAATTCTCATCAAACTCCTTCCATTAAATAATTAATAAATAATAATAAATAAATAATTATCGTGGGACATCTTACACACGGCCATCTGATCCCAAGCTAAGCAGAGCTTGTGTTATGGTTATCAGACAACTGATATCATACTTATATATATTTTTTTAAATACATACATATTATAGATAAATAACACCCAGACACAGAACAAACGTTTATGCTCATCACACAAAGTTTGTCCTGGGTGGGAATCGAACCCACGACCTCAGGCTTAGCAGTCAGGGTCACTGACCACTAGACCAACAGGCCCGTCTTTTCCCGTCAACAGGTCCGTCATTTGGAATGAGGTATATATACTTCTATCGCCTCATCATTTACTGTAGTCTGTCTTATGTAAATACTTACTTAATAACTCCATAGCTGCACTAAAAAGTATTAAATAGCAAAGCTATACAAAAAAAAATAACATTCGTTTTTTGATTTACAAGACATTAATTTTTCTATGTAGTAGATCGAAAAATATGTCAAAGTCAACATGAGTCGGTAAGATAATGTGAAAATATCTTGAAACTTTCTTCTACGTTTGCTAGTAAATAAGAGAAGTTACTGAATAAAGATACTGCAGATTTGTTGCACAAAAACACGAATGAAGACTTGGTTTTTCGAAAAAGCCTGTTTGAAATAAACCAAAATGTTGTCACGGTAAGTACATAAATCACCACATTTGTAACTGCATCCGACCGTATTATTATTAGGTCAATGGGTCGTCTTAGGGGCAGTTAACTAGTCCGTACTGTTCCACTGCTGAAAAAAGGCTTCCTTCCATTCCTTCCATCTGTCACGACTTTGCGCTACGTCTGGGCAATCCCTAAGGAAGTCAACCAGTCGTCCCGCCATCTCTTTCGTGGACTGCCGCGTCTGTGCCTCGCCTAATCTAGTGAACTGATTTAAGAGAAACTTGGTACCAATGATGTAATAAGTAAAAAAGTGTAGATAGGTTATATGCAGTCAAAAAGTGGCACATTAAAAGTTTGCCAATTGGCAAACATGATACTGAGTACCGCATTGACATTTGACGTTTATCTCTTTTTCACTCGCATTACCTCAATCATGTCATCCTACTTTGTCGTGTAATGTATGTGTGCGTTAGTGTGCCGTTTTTGAAGATAGAATTTCGTTTGGGTAACCTATCTACACTTTTTTACTTGTAACATCATTGGTTCATAGCCTATGAACAGACAAGAGAGTTTTTATCCCAAAAGTCCCACGGGAATGAGAACTACGCGGCTATAACCGTGGGCGACAGCTGGTATATTATATACTACATGAATTGCTTTTTCAAAAGTATCAGATAATAAAATCTCAATATTACACAAAAATAAATTAACGATTAATGTTAAGTTTTTCATCGATATTTGTTGTTTATATTTGCAGAATATCATCATCAATACCAAATCCATTGTAAGTATTTTATGTTTAAATCGTTTTGTATTTTGTGACATAATTTCCAGTAAATAGGAACTCATAGGTAACTAGCAAAAGCAGGAAAATAAAGTAAAGCAGATTAAAAATAAATTATCATAGCCGCTTTACTCTAAACAATTTTAAATATTTGAAAGTCTTAATTTGTCAGCGTCTGTGTGTCGATGACTGATTACTTAAAACGACTACGCCAAAAGGGCTTCATAGTATTCCATAACTGAAATGTTTGCAACAAGGTAATATTATATTAGCAGCTTATGGTTAACGTTTGCAGTGTGTTACATTCATAGTCAAACCGAGAAACGGGTCCATAAAGGTATGTAAAAGTCACAATATTTTCACGATACATTTTATTTTCAGCGGGACTGTCGAGCAGAAAAAAGCTCCAGTGGGTGGCTTCGGAGCTAGAATTAAAAATATATTAAAAAACAACATCAGAGGTTTGGTTGGTGTGATAGTACCATTAGCTGCATTGACATGGCAAGTTGAAAAATTTAATGTAAGTAAAACTAAGGCACGCGACTATAGTAAATGTATGTGTTACCGGCCAAACCCGATTTCAGGACAAACTAGTTTTGCCTAGGCTAAAGTTCTTCACTAACTAAGGCCCGTATTAATAGACATCACTCAATTCTGAGACGCCTTCAAATCTCTTGCTGTTCTTGTCATTCTAAAGGGAAAAAATAAGGACAGAAATAGATTTTTAGAGCGTCTCAGAATTGAGTGACGTCTATTAATACGGGCCTAAGATTGGTCGACGAAGCCCCGCTGCGGGGCAACAGGG
The DNA here is from genome assembly GCA_033675125.1 of Athetis lepigone. Classification (NCBI taxonomy): domain Eukaryota; kingdom Metazoa; phylum Arthropoda; class Insecta; order Lepidoptera; family Noctuidae; genus Athetis; species Athetis lepigone. The sequence continues at coordinate 13,192,193 of CM066236.1, forward strand.
CTTCTATTTCTGGGTGGTTTCAAAAAAATAACCACAAAGGTTAAGGCGGTCTAACCTAACCTTTCCGAGTCGGGTGAGGAAGAACTAGTTTAGCCTAGGCAAAACTAGTATGTCCTGAAATTGGGTTTGGCCGGTAACACAATGTACCGCCACTTCGGCGCCGCCATCTCTTCCTCGTTGTCGTGACGGTGACGGCGGTGGTGGAGAATCTGTCTAAAGCTGCTTTTGAACCAGAGATGTGCCATGCTACGATGCTATGAATGCGTTTGATATCCACCAATCATATTCATTGGTGCACATAGCTTAGCACTGGTGGAAACTGATTCAACTAAGATATTATGTTAATAACTCTATGCAATGCTTAGTTCATTGAAAAGTTACATTTAGGGTTGTATTTAGACAGAGGACGCAATCAGTTAAATCCACCTTTGTCCATCGGCCGACTTCTTGTAAAAAGGAGTTAAAATGGTTATCATGGTTTACCTCCAATGCAGCTACATAAATTTTTAAGGTTTCATTAGACTCTATTTTTTTTAATGCAATTTTAATCCTATTTACAGACGAGGTGCGATTGCATTAATAAGCCAAATAAAATCGCACCATTGGTTTATTGATTTTGGCTTGAGTATTCTCTTTTATATTTTTATACCATTTCGTTATTTTCAGAGTCCTTTAAAGCTTCAGCTTATATGGATGTGGATGTTTTGGTTTTACCTAACCCAACCCGTTTCGATCCCCGCCACAGGATTTATCCCTATATTTGCAATACCTATGGGTGGTATAATGAGTACAAGAGAAACTGTTAAAAATTATATGAACGTAAGTGTTGTAAAGCTTGAAGTTCTAAGTAACAATATAATAGCAAATATTATTATGTTCGGCTCTTCATATTTTGGGATCAGATTGACATGTGTGAGCTGCCCACTGTATTTGTTTATCTATTTAATAGGTTTTAATAACAACGTACCGTGCACAATGACATAGCTCTGCAGTAAGCTGGTGGACCAAAACAGTTCATTACTACTACTACATCGACCGAAAAACCAGGCATTAGTGGTCGAAAGTGAATTTATTATGTGGAACGTTAGCCTATAAACACTGATAGTAGTTTTTTCAATTTAAACAAGGAAAATAAAACTCATACATAAATTAAAATAACAATAAATGAGACATATCAATTTAACATTTCTAAAGATTTGTTGACCTTCTCACTCTCAGCGTCCATTTTTTACGTTCTTTCCTCAACTTTAGGAACAAAACACAGAGTCTAAAAGTATAATAAATTTTCGTTCTTAAAGCTAACTGCACTCGGCTGCCTAATTAATAAATAAAAACACCTGTCATTAATTTTATTTTATTTTAGGAACATGTAATGCTGTACATAATAGGTTCGATGCTAGTACTGCTGCTCAACAATTCTGGTGTGGATCGACGTATAGCTGTATTTTTTTTATGCTCTGGGAACGACAGCCAGTACACTCCAAAAAAGTACGTTTAGTGATAATTACCTATATAGTATGTACTGACAAAACTATCATACCATATTCTGTGCGGCTATTTTACTGATTATATCACTGATATTATTATAGCGTCGACATTTCACCTTTTTTTGTAATTAGGAAATCATTAGGTGACAACTCTCTCTCTAGGTGGAGTGAAGGGAGTGTCAGGCTTCTACTGACTAAAACCCACCCATGTTCTTCTTAGCCCTTTGTGTCCGGGTCGCGGTACCTCTTTCGAACAGCCCGCAGCACCGGCAGGTGTCGGCCGTTGCGGGCCCTGGCAATGTTGCTGACATTTCATTGAGGTGCACGTAGAACACTAATGCGCCTAAAGCGCAAGAATCCTTGTTAATTTGACGCTTAGGTGACGACCATGGTGTCTAAAAGTGAATTTTTTGTGTAAGTATATTAATGGTTGCCATGGGTAACTTGGTCGCCAGCAACAATTTCATTGCGTCACCAAGTTGTTACCAGGTGAAATACCTTCAGACCAACGAACGTATACACTTCGTTGGCGGCGGAACAGGTGGCGCCAATAAAATTGGCCTTTGACATTTTTTGTCATGACAAAATTGGTTTGGCGTGACGTTTTAATAAAACATATCCTAAGGCAGAGTATGAAATAAGAAACTTTGGAAGTAAGTCTAAGTTGACACAGAATGAACTTCTTAATGACATACCTAATATATTATGTAATTTTAGGTTAGTCTTCAAATGCAGTATGGCTTCATTTTTTCTTTCGATGTTTAGTAGTCGGCTTATAACAGCAGCTACCATTACACAGATGCTAACAGATGGATTTCAGAAATTAGAAGTAAGTACTAGAATTTGGTGTCCGGCCAGGACAGAGATTTGGGACAGATTGGATTCGGGGCAGACTAGATTTGAGACAAATTGGATTCTAAACAGTTTGTGATTCGGGACAGACTGAATTCGAGACAGACTCGAAAGGTCGAAGACCCATTGTGGCGAAGCTTGGGAGAGGCCCATGACTTAGTGGACTATGTACGTCGACTGTTACTACTTGGCGCACAGGCATACCTGCATCTCGCAATTTTGGGGTTCAACTGACGTAAGGCTAAGAAGAGATTTCTTAACTATAGACCCACTTCTGTAATCTCTTTTTTTATCCCTGGTGACGATGCCTTATCTATCTGATATACTAATTACGTCTTATCATAGGGCGGTGGTAAAACCGGAGAAGTTCGCAATGTAATCAACAATGCAATTCAATCCTCTTCCTCAATTGGTACGTTTATTTGAATTCACTGTAGATACTGATGGGCGGAGACACATACGATTATGATCCTGTTAGGGTTCCGTATTACAATCAAACGTACAGAACCTTAAAAACGGCAAAATATTATATACTTAAAATCTGTAAAATTAGTGTAATTTTTTAATGAATTAGAACACCTACTTTACAACTAAAATTCTCCATCTACCTCTATCCAGCCGGCGTTCCTACGCCAGGCGCCAGTCGCGGGCGCTCGCTCATCGCAATTTGAGCTCTAAAAAGATTTATAAAGAACGGAGTAAATTGCTACTTACCTTTTAGGACCTTAACATAAAAAGGCGTAAAAAAAACTCAACGCTTAGGTACACACTGCGTCTTATTTTTTTTATGTGTATTTTAAATTTACTTGCATTAGGCTAATAATTATTGTTACGTGTTACAGGTAGCATTGCAATTTTACATTCTTCGTATGCGACGATAGTATTTCGGGGATGTTTTGCAGAGTACGTATGTTTAATACCTATCACCGGCATTTTTGTTGTCTTCCGTGGAACTTTGACAGTCGTTACGAGTAGTCAAACTGGTCTAACCAAGGGGTATCTTGTCGCCCAGTAACTACTCCTGAGTCTTAATGAACTAATGATCTTTTATGATTTCATTTTTACCTGCGATTTCGTCAACAAAAACAATCTTTTGTTAACCGTTTATGGACAAAGGGATAAATTGAACCGAAGATTGAGCTCAATACACTTACTGAAGCCCAAGCTTCACTGGTTTGGCCGTCAAAACGTAACATACTCGTATAGACTAGGGTAATTGTATGCATTGGTCGTTCAATAAATTCTGATTCCTTATTCGCAGATTTGCACCAGAAAATCAAGAGTATCCAGATATATTTAACTTCCTTCAGTATTCGGCGTTTGCGTTCCCTGTTGCTACTGTTATGTTCATCTTTAATGTACTGTACCACATGCTGCTTGTTGGCATGTAAGTTTAGTTATAATTTAACAATAACCAATATCATGTTGTGGTTATGTATTTGTTTTAGACATGCCATTCTAAAAACATTTACTGGTCTTGCGGTGCTTTGAGTATTATGGAGCGTCTTCACTTGGTGAATTTGGTAAATTATTTGCGTATTAGATGCAACGCAATATGAACCTTACTATGATATTTTTTAAGTTTAGTTTGTTTTACCCAAGTGACGTAAATATTTGGCGATTGGCGTAGTGAAGTAGAACCATTACAAAATATATCTATTTTAATAGGGCCGGTGGAAATACAATATCAGAATCGCAAATGGCAGCTATAAGGAATAATCTTTCAAGAAACAAATTAGAGTTACCTCCAATTAGTTTGCATGAAAAGGTACGTACCAAATTCAATCTAGATCAAAATTTTACGGTGATCAATTTGAAAAGTATGTTATTTTAATACTTTTGAACATAAGTTGGTTAGTAAATAACATACATATGTGGCTGACAAAGGGTCTATTTTGCTCTTTTAGCAAATATAAACTTGTCTATACCCAAGGTACCTATTAGATAAAAACTATAGGGTGGTTTGGTAGTGCAAGAAGCTTTATAGGTCCTACATAAGGCCTATTTGGACCTCTTGACCTCTCTTTTAGTGCCTCGTCTACGAGAAACCAACAACAACCAAACTGGATATATAAAGAAATTTGAAAAGTTGGAGAGCAGAAGCTTAATAACAGGATCTCTATTGCATAAGGAATTATTGTCACACAATACTATCATGATGTTGGTTCGACAAAAGCACGATTTTTTAAAACCATTAGAAAGAAAATAAGTAATAGTACAGTCGCGGTCTGAAAGTGTTTACCACCATAAGGATCAGAATTGCATGCACACATTCAGGCCACAAGTTCTAAATGTCTATTTCATGATAATTTGATTTATCATACATAATTTTTTTCTAATGATATGACAATCAATCGCTTTAGGTGATGCAATGATGGACTGACTACTATAAAGGTTTGATATACAGAAAACCTACTTGAAAAACAAATATTTTTATAAATAAGAAGAATATGAAGAAATAATAAATAAAAGTTTTAAAAAATCTTTATTCAATATCTGGTATAACATTACTCCGCAGCTATGACTAATTTAATTTTTTGAATAAGAATATGAAGAAATAATAAAAAGACACTGAACAATTTTTTTATTAAATACTATCTGTCCCCCGCGGTTTTACCCGCGTAGTTCCCGTTCCCTTGGAATTAAATAAAAAACTTTCCTATGCCCTTGCTCAGGCTATAGACTATCTCTGTACCCAATTTCATTTAAATCGTTTCGGTAGTTTTGGCGCGAAAGCGAGACAGACAGATAGTTACTTTCGCAATTATAATAGTAGTATGGACTAGTCCGGATCCACAGCTACGACTAATTTAGTTTTTTTTAAATAAGAATATATGGAAATAATAAATAAAAGTTTTAAAAAATCTTTATTCAATATCTAGTATAACATTACTCCGCAGTTACGACAAGTGCATAGATGCAACAAGACACGTGCATAGATCAGTATTTCTGATATCACTCGAGCACAGCGTGATCTATAGATGAGGATTTCTTTCATTTTGTCAGTTCCAGCGCTGAACCATAAGCCCTCATAATTTTTTATTGAGTTTAAATCAGCAGACCGAGCGGGCCATTGAATGAGACGAATAATTTTACGGTGCAGAATGAACCAAGCCATAGTAGCACAAGCTGGGTGTATCCGTGCATTATCTAGAACGTAATTAATGTGACGGAATTCTGTTGCAGGATACACTACGTAGTAGGCACCATCACTTCTTCCTGAATCATTTCCATGATATATTATTTGGTCTTCTTCACCGTGACGTCTTATTCAAACCTCACAGTAAATCACAATAGTTATAATGAATTTTCGTGATAAGGCACTAATGATATAAAACTATGTCCATTTTCAAAGATTGTCCCTTGCTCCAGGGTTAAACTTGCCATTTTATTACAAAATGAAAATAAATATTTCGTAAAATTTTACTCTTGTCTAAACGACGTTCAAACGATATTTTTGACAAATGTCAATTTAACAAATTAAGAAAAGACTTTCATCATCACTTATGGCGAGATAAATAGACGTTACTAAGCACTGACTTTGGCACTACACCTGTCACTGTTACACAACTGCCAAACGTCAAGTGCAAGATAAAGACGAAACATGGCTAAGCCGAAGCCGTTGCTTAGTAACGTCTTTGATATTATCGTTGTGTCATTTTGCATAATAACTTCTGAAAGGTAACAAGTAACATGATATGGCATTTTAGATTTTAACGAAAAAAATGTGATATAGAATGTACTTTCAAAATTGGAAAACCTTTTCAGACCGCGACCGTATAAACCATCACTTTTTCTGTTTGTTGCAGCTCAGTGTTTTTTTCGCTGCACTTTTATTACTAACGCATTTATTTCGCTGGAGCAATTGGTTTAAAGGATGGGCTGCTTTTAGTGAAGTGTCAGAATATCCCGAATTAGCAAAGTAATAACTTAAGATATTCAATTGCATTTTAGTCCTAAGATATCAACGAGAGATGGTATATTTGCTAATTTCAAATGATACAAGCCATGACGCGTTGCCAACTTCCTGGTCGCCGCGTAATTTATTAACTCCAATATTGAGCTCTCGGAAGGGATCACTAATATAGGAGGAAGCATCCGGCTCGAAGGACCAGTATTTCGTCTCGGACAAACAAAGATGATGGTGTTGTTAGAGTCGAAAGTTATTCCGTCACAGTTATGTCCGTGAAAGCACAAAGATCATTATGCTAGTGTACGATATGCCGTACACTAGCTTTCGCCCGCGGCTTCGCACGCGTGAATCTACTTACACTTCCATCCACTATTTTACCCCCTTTAGAGTTGGAATTTCCAAAAAATCCTTTTTTATCGGATGCCTACGTCATAACATCTACCTTCATGCCAAATTTGAACCCGATCCGTCCAGTGGTTTGGGCTGTGCGTTGATACATCACTATATCAGTCAGTCATTCACCTTTAGATTATAAATGTTTCTGCTTTATACGATTTGTAGCCTAAACAAGACATTTAAAGCTACCTAAGTATGTTAAGACATAGCTTGTCCCGCTACTTTGAGTACAGAGTACATAAGTGACAACATGGAAAGATGTTCACAGAGATTTGCCGCCTGCTCGTGCAGGCTGGTTTCAAATGTGACACCTGTTTTGTTGAATTGTTTCCCAATAGATAATTAAACAGTTTAATTTTCCTTTTTCTTCAGACTAAAAGATGCATCAACATGTTCTATATTTCTCATAGCGCTATGCATTCTTCCCAAAGGATACGGTTTTACAAAAATATTTGGTGCTAAAAGTAAGTAGACATTATTTGTTTTTGGTAGAAAATCCACTGCACCGAAAACTTTAAACACGTTTAAAGTTTAAATTATTTAAAATATATTTCCGTCTTTGTCAATTTCAAATGATTTGACAGGGGTACATCTAAAAATTGTTTCATGGCGCAAGTCGACCTAAAAAACTTTTAAACAATGTTTAACAATTATGCTGGGACTGCTGCAAATATAGTAAGGTCGAATTGTAAATCTTAAACGTTTATTACATCAACGACTTCATGCTTTTTGTAGGAGTTGACATCTTAGTTTATTGCACACACAATAAATACGCAAAATAATTAAAAAATAACATTATGTATTCAAATGCGAGCTTAACCCATAAATGCAGTGCGTCTTTTTATAGGTATGTAAATAATTTTAATTCAAAGCATTTTTATACATACCTACTCAAATGTTTGTTTCAGAAAAAAAAGATTTACCACCTCTAAAACCAGAATCCCCTATTCTATGGTGGCGTTTTATTGATAAGAACGTAAACTATGGTTATATGTTTACAATTGGTAATGTAATATTTTATTCTCTTAATAAATAACGTGTTAATCGATTTATACTCTAATTTAGCATACTATCTCGGCAAGCAATTTTAACTAGAAGTATGTAATTGCATCTGAATGTAATTTATCTATAAAATGCATGATTTTATATATAAGTATAGTAGTATTAATTGTCTGGTAGTTTGGGATCAGATGTGTATGAGTTGTCCCAGGATATCAATATTTTATGTTGAACAAAAGTTTTAGGAATTACTCGTTTGATGGCAACGGTGTATTACAAAGTAGGCCATAATATTATGCATTGGTACAAGAAGGCTACATTGAGCTCACCCAATGAATAGGGCCCAGATTTCATTAAGATACTGGGTTGCGCAATTTGCTTGCGCCATCAACAAAGTGTATGCGTATCAAAGAGTATTGCAACTGGTGGCACCACTGAGTGATTCCCCGCCATACATTTTGTCGGTAGCACTGCCAATCTACGCAACTTGGTGTCATGGTGTCCTAATGAAAAATGGTCGTTAGTTCCGTCCCGATTCACCCATGTGTCTCTTTTCACTTTCAACCAGTTAGTTTGGGATTAAAGGACCGTGTGTGAGTTGTCCCAAGATATTTATTTATTATTTCTTTTGGCGCAGAGCTTTTATTCTAAATACGCAAGGAATATTTTCTCAGAGATTTCCTATTTATATGTGTTCTTGTTTCAGTATACAATCGCCTATCTCTGAGAGAATGAAGATCTAGAGTAGGTCTGATAGTCAGTTGTTTCACATAAAATCCTGTATCCATCTGAATCCAGTGAGCCTGGAAGCCGACCTCGACATACTTAGAAAAAAGGCTAGGTAGATGATGATGATAGTCTAGCACTAAATAGTCCTTATCTGTTTCAGGTAGTGGCTTTACCCTCATCAAAGCCTGTATTCATACTGGCCTTGATAAGATTCTTGCTGAAAATATAGGGTTGAACATAACAGGCAAAACATTTAACGTGGGTCTACTTATTTGTGTGGTATTAGCGTCAGTACTAGCCAACGTGATGTCTGCATTGGCGGCATGCACGATATTTCTTCCTTTTGTGTTGTGCATGGTAAAGTATAGTAACTGCATATTTTTATTAATCCTTCGAACACGTGATTTGAGACACAATAGAAAGACAATAGCAGCCCGACAGCCGGCTTTCGCTTGGTCGTTCAAAGGTTAAATATCGGTGAAGGAAAATATCGTGAGGAAACCAGGTACTTGTAGTAAATACAAGTCCGAAATCGCCAATACGCCTTAGGCAAGCGAGGTGATCAATGCTCGTGTCTTCTCCGTATGAGAAGAGGCCTTTGCCTCGCTGTGGGATAGTAATAGGCTAGTATTATATTATATTATACATATTAAGTTAATAAGTCTGACATCAAGAAAAGTCCAGAACAAACTCTTCAGCCTTATAAAATTATTATAGATTCAAATCCCATATCCTAATTGTTAATCGTTCGTATATACCCCTGTTGTTGTTAATCACTTTAGGTTATCTTCATGAGTAAATATTATAAAACAAATATTTTCCATTTTATGTGTTTCTATATAATGGAATGTTCGAATCAGATCGAGTGAGTCATCCACCAAAGCTAATGTTTTAAATTCTTTGATTTGCAGTCTACTGATGCCCCATATCCATGGCCAGGCAGGGTTTATCTAGCCGCTTTGGGTGTTGGTGTGGCATCATCGTTAGGATTTTGCTGTCCTTTTCAATATACCCCTGCTTACTACTGCCATAACATTGGAAAAGTACCAGTATTGAAAATGGTAAATATATTTTAGACCGTAAACCTCTCACACTCTCACACATTATTTCATTTCTTTTCAACAACCATTATTTAACAATGTGGTCAACATCTCCGTCATTTGGAATCAAACATCGTTTTTTTTTTGTATCAGTAAATCCGAAAATACGTCGTTTTACGGTCAACTCAAAATTCCCCACTAATTGGCATTTTTTATTAATCTATTTATTTTAAAGTATGTGGTAATGCAGTACTAAACTATTATTTTAATTTTTCAGGTAAAATATTCCATTGCTCCTGTTCTGATTTGCACGGTTATCCTATACGTTGCTTTGATGTTTTATGCTCCAATCTTGTTCGATCCTAACAATGCTGGTTTTGCGCCGGTGAACTTTCCGGGCGCCCCGACCACTACGACTGCAGCTCCAAGCTAAATATTATTATTTGTACTTTCTCAATTATGTTGGAGTTGGCTCTCGCTCGGTCTGAATGCATGAGGCTGAAGATAATATGTAATTTCATATGTAACTTCTCCCTACCTGCCACAACACAAGTACTGAATAACATATCCTTTGAAGACGACCCTGGATGACCTTAGTTATTAAATTGTTATATATATTATGTTGTTAAGTTTCATGAATGTTATTTTATAGTTGAATGTGGCAACATGTTTTCTTTCTATTATAATTTATAAGCATTACTAAACAAGTTTTTTTTTCTGATCGCACAAGAGCGCCTTCACGCGTTTGTCCTGGCAGCGTAGGCGTTCGATAAAAGGTATGCGGAGCGCAGACGCAGCAACTACTCGGCGGTAAAAGAATACGCTGCGTTAGCGGTGCAGGTGCGCGACGCGTACGCCGCGTTACTACGGAGTATCACGCAATTGTATGACGTTTGCGCCGCGTTAGCGCAGCGTTCAATTAACTCGCAGAGAAAACACCGGAACAACGCGACGCCTGCGCCGAGTACCTAGTACGGCGTCTGGGCTGCGCATACGTTTATCGAACGCCTACGCTGGACAGACAAAAACAAAAACTTCCTAAAAACGTTAATTCTTCTAAAACGTCCCCTTCCCTAAAATTTCTATTTCCCATTTCGTCCACTTTCCCAAAACGACCATAATTTTACAATTCACAAAAAGTCCACTTTCCATAACGTCAACTGTCTTTTTTACAAAATTGTTTCTTTTTAGAAAGATGTAACCGGTTTAAGTCTCGCACAAGACAAATCCGTACTAAAATTATAAATGCAAAAATAATGTCTGCCTGTCTGTCTGCCTATTCTGTCCGTCTTTCTCTTCTTCACGCCTAAACCACGGAACCGATTTGAATCAAATTTGGTATACAAATATAGTCTGGGACCCGAGAAAGGGCATTAGTTTTAATTCCGGAAATCCCTCGGGATCAGGAACTATTCATCCACGCAGACGAAGTCGCGGCCAAAAGCTAGTATTTTATAAAGCTTATGTAAACTTGGCATAAATGAAAGTAAAGGTTACATACAGCCAATAGACGTAATTTGCAAAATTGTAATGAATGAAATGCAGTGGCTGCTGCTTTTTATCATGGCTGGCTGGTTTGGCGGCAAATGTCGCATGGGTCGTGACGTTACGGCGGCGGCTATGGCTTTTCTGGCTGCCATCAAGGTCTGTTCCCGATGAACACTAACTCAATGCGACGTTTTGTTTTTCATCGATTAACAGTGTGTAACTTAACAGAACGTACTCAGGACTCTAATGTATGTTTGGATTCATAGGATGACGGGGATTATTCGGGAAGCGTTTGTTTTGGGAAAGTTGACGAAATGGGAAATAGACAATTTGGGAATTTTCATTCCTATTTTATTTCCCATTTTGACGTTTTGGGACAGTGAACGTTTTAAGGAAGTTGTCGTGTTTTATCTAAAGGGACAGAAAATAGGCATTTAGAAATAAAGCCACGAATTTGTCAACAAGTCATAACATTTAATATTAAGCATACATTACCCATACTCACATTACAATGCCGTACTTAAAGTATATTAAAACTAGCTATTGCCAGCGGCTGAAACATCACTGCAGTCGGCAGACGTCTGTTTTTTCGACAAGAAAAGATAAAACGACGCATAGAGCTTGACTATTCTTCTATAGGATCCGAAGTCTCAAAATATTTGTCGTGGTTCTATTCTTCAAATTTTATTCAAACTCGTTTCAGATTGTTAGATTTCATATTGTCTTTCTACCAGAAGTTTCATTTTGCTAGATGCCTAGAATACGTGTCGTTTAGTAAATAATATATTTTTCCCCTTTCAAAAAATGTTGCGTGGTTTCAATTTTAAAGGTAGCTTTTGGTCTCTTGAAATAAATTGCCTGACCGGAATTGCTTGATCTTGCATCGTAAATATTGATGGCCACGAACATTTGCATTTAGTCACCACCACCACCACCGCCACCGCCGCCGGCGCCGCCGCCACCACCACCGCCACCACCACTCCCTCCCCCTCCTCTGGCTCCCCTTGCCCAGGAGGGGTAGGTTCTCAAATCGCTCCAGACAATAGGTGCCCAAACAGTAAACGCAAACCAGGATATAAAAACGGTGCAAATAGTAGGCCCCAATCCACAGAATATCTGAAAAAGAAATAAGGATAGGTGAAAAATAAGGAAAGCACACCTAGCAATAAAAGACCTCCACCAAAGCGGAGTCGTGCGAAGACGTTTTGTACTTTTGACAAAATTGAATCATGACCCATTTCGATAACGAATTGTTTGAAACTGTCACGTGTGATATTTTTAATACATGTTTACGCGATTGTCGACCTAATTGTATTTGAATGTCTGTAGGAAAATAAGCTAACGGTGGTATGTAATGTTGGATGGTTTTAACCATTTGCATAACGACTGTTTGGGCTGAAGTTTACCGCAGTGGGTGTCTGAATTCTAGAGAATGAATGGTGTCGCCGAGGCCGACCGAAGAAAAGGTGGCGAGTTGACCTTGATGAGTACCACGAGTGCTGGCTCGAAGAAGCGAGAAAAAAAGGAGTCTAGGACTTCAATAAGGTTTTTGCCTACCAGTGGGACAGAGTAGACTAGAAAAATGTGGCTAGAAGTGCTGGCGTCTGTTAGTACATTGTCATATGTAAGAATCATTATTTTGTCAACTGTTTCATCTAAGCATCACCACCACGAACATTCAGTAACTCTCGTTTATTTTAAATTACATGTTCAATTCATATGTACTTTCTAAAGTTTATCTTAGACATCACTGACATCCCGTGCCTCGGAAAGCACGTAAAGCCGTTGGTCCCGGTTGTCATTTGTAGAACTTTGACAGTCGTTACTGGTTAGCCAGAAACTATGACCAGTCTAACCAAGAGGTATCGTGTCGCCCTGTTACTGGGTTGTGGAGGTCAGGTAGGCAGTCGCTCCACGTAAAACACCGGTATCCAGCTAAATCCGGTTAGGCTGGCAGCCGACCCCAACACGATTGGGAAAAGGCTAGGGAGATGATGATGACATGTACAAGAATAGAATAAGAATAAAGGTACCATTTTTCTTGTAGGAATTTTTGCAGCACCTTGTACAATAAGATTGGGGACGGTTCCAACTGGTAGCATAAAAGCGAACGAGGCACAAAATCCTGAAGCGATGCAGAAAAGTAATGGATGAACTCCTATTTCATCCCCCTGAAATAAAATTTCAAAGAGTGAAGAGAAATTATTCATTGTTATTTCAATCCACGTTCACACGACACCATATACGCTTGTCGTAATGACAAACCTAGCTTACTTATATATATTGTAATCAATGATATTTTAAGTAAAAAAGGCGTAGATAGGTTACCCAAACGAAATTCTATCTTCAAAAACGGCACACTAACGCCCACATACATTGCACGTCAAAGTAGGATGACATGATTGTGTCACTCTCTCTGGCTTGGCCACCATCAGGGATTTTAATGTTGATAACACAAAAAAATAGTCGCTAAATAGTCGAAATTAGTCGCCAAATATCAGAAATAGTCGTTCTCTAGTTCAAAAGTTATAAGGGTTTATAGGTGGCCGAGCTGGAGAGAGTCTCCCCAGCTTGGCCACATGACAACTAGGGCACCCAGTGAAGATCTGTTTTTACAAAAAAATAGTCGCTAAATAGTCGAAATTAGTCGCCAAATATCAGAAATAGTCGTTCACTAGATCAAAAGTTATAAGGGTTTATAGGTGGCCGAGCTGGAGAGAGTCTCCCCAGCTTGGCCACATGAAAACTAGGGCACCTAGTGAAGATCTGTTTTTACAAAAAAATAGTCGCTAAATAGTCGAAATTAGTCGCCAAATACCAAAAATAGTCGTTCACTAGATCAAAAGTTATTAAAGAATATAATTTCAACATGTACAAGCAGATACAAAATACTTAAGTAGTTTCTGACAGTAGGTAACTATGATGTGATATGGTGAAATGTTTCTTTCAAAACATATACTTAAATATAGTGATTCTATTATGTGAACCCACCGAGGAAAAGCTATACAAACTCCAAAATAATAAGTAATATTTTATCTTTATTCACGCATTCGAAGTAGCGTACAGAGCGTACATGACAGTTGTCAAGTTGATCGGTTTTTTAAATAAATTTGTGTGCTTTTAATATATTTCCCTTATTATCTAGGTGTGTAAGAACAACAGAAACAGAAAAAGTCTTTGGGTAAGTTTGAAATGATATAATAATAATAATAATAATAAACCCGCAGGGCAGCTTGTGGCGAGCTGTCGGGCAGTAGCAACCCCGTGGACCTGACCTCCTGGGAGACCCTTTGTTCTTCATCTCTGGCTTGCCTTAACTGGCCGGCCAGAGTGAGCACTGACGAGGAACAAGGCTTCCACCTCACTCTTGCCTTAATTGGCTGGTTTGAGTGGAGATTCGCAAGAGCAAATTTGCTCGGGGGAAGGAAGTATTCCAGTAAGATGCTGGTAGGGATCTTGACCGTACTTCCGGGATTGTCTGATAGCCGTGGAATACCTCTCCACTCCTCCAGCACCTCGATATATGTTGCCCCCTTGTCGCTACGTCACTATGTGCTAGCGGCCGTTTTCGGGGGCCCATTTACTGAGTGTGCAAGTCACCCCCTGCCTTTTTATCCGTGTATACAAGCATTGGTTAGGCAGCGGCCATAGCTATTCAATAGTTTCAGATAAGTAATCCATCTTAGCAACCCAAACCCATAGTCCAATACTTTCTTTATTCCATGACCTGCAATAGACCACCACCAACCGGGGGTTGACCTTAGGTGCACTTGAGTGGTGCACATAGGGATAATCGCCGGTTGGTGTCCTACTTCATATAATAAAGCTTTATTTAAGGGGCCTCTGCGAGTTGACTTCGGCCCCTCGTACGCCTTTCAAAGGTCCGGGACCTCAGGGTCCCGAGATACGAAAATGTGCATGAAATAATAATAATAATAATTTATTTGCTCAAGTAACTAAGACTCAACAATTTTGTTAGTATAACTTAAGAACTATGTTAGTAAAAAAGTGACATTATTGTTACAAACACAAACCATAAAAACATGAAAAGCTGACTATATCAATTTGCACCGTGACTCACCCCCGTGTCATTCCGTGAGAAATAGCACCGCAGCGATTCACGTATGTGCAATCCAGTCGGCTGGCAATCATATTTAGAATACTGTTGGAGCTACCCCGCACCCTCCACACCAGTGATGCACACCTTTTGCGCATAGTAGTGTAAAAACAATCTACATGTGCATCGGCGAACATCCCTGATGCGCTACAGAAACGGGGCAGCCCCACCAGCACCCGAAACGCGTTGTTAAATTGAACACGGGGGGCGCTGTACGATCGCTGCGTGTATCTGGCCCATAAGCTGCACGTGTAGAAGGTGCAATAAGCCCTAAAGAGAGTAATTTTTACTTTTAATGAACAACGTGCAAACCTGCGAGCCAACATATTCGATCTTACCGACAACGCCCTCCGCTCACGCTCAATATCAGAGTCATCATCGAGAGCAGGTGTTAATATATGACCGAGATATTTGAAAGTGGAAACACGTTTTAGCGGCGTTCCATTTAGCTGCACCATTGGCATATTTTGGACGTTTTTACGACCTGCTTCGAATACCATGATCTCTGACTTCTTACAATTATACAACAACCCGTGTCTTTGAGCATAATCCTCACAGATATTGACTAGTCTTCTAAGGCCACAGATTGATGCGCTCAGCAGCACCATGTCGTCTGCATAGCTAATGTTATTGACGCAGATTCTGTCAATGTGACACCCAACTCTGGTGCTACTGAGCTCACCAATCAATTCGTTTACATATAAGTTGAAAAGCGTTGGTGAGCACAACCCTCCCTGCCTCACCCCGCATTCCAACTCATATGGACGAGAAAAGCCTCCAGCCCATCGTACAGAGTTTGACTGGTTACTGTACCAGAATTTGAGAATGTTTATGAGACCTATTGGTAGTTTCTCATCTTCTAGCTTCTTCCAGAGCAAATCATAAGTAAGCAGGTCAAAAGCCTTTGATAGGTCGAGAAAGCAGGCGTAAACCGGAGTATCACGCTGTGTGTAGTAATTGACAGCATGCTTAAGGCACAGCACTGCACTTTCTGTCGATAAACCAGGTCGGAAACCGAACTGATTGTCGTGAATCTTAACGCAAAAATACAGTAAGTAAAATATTCTAGCTTTTTAACAATCAGTTATTACGTACCTAATGAAAAAATGCCATTTGATGAGATATTTTAATTCCAAAAATACTTAGCAATTTACCTATATAAATCTACTTTCCGAAATATTTCCTCTCCCGACAAGGTTGCCGGTAATGTTCCCACCAATATTCCCACCTCGGGCAATACTCCCGGGACCGGCACATCTCTACTCTGGAGTGTCTTATATGAGTATGCCTTAGTTACACGAAATCTATGAATTGGGGTTTAAATTCTGGCCCGGAAAGTATTTTTGCTTAAGTATTTTTTTCGACAACAAAAAAAGTTTAATTATTCTAACGTAAATTAGAGTCTCTATTAACGTTATAATTTGTTAAAACCGTTGCATGCGATTGTACATCTTGACACTTAATAGACCAAGAGCAAGGTTTAATGTTTTCATAGAAGTTTACGGCACTCTAACCTAGTCGTTTAAAACATAGAAACATATATATAATTGAAAATTTATCTTTCTCTGACATTTGTAAAGTCTTTTGATCGATAAAACTAGAAGTATATTACACATATTTATAGAAATATCTTTTTTCTTGGAATGTTTTTGTAGACTTTTCTGTCTAGCTCTTGGACTATACTTTAAATTTTGAACTCATTGTAACTTCTTATCTAAGACCCGACTATTTCTGATATTTGGCGACTAATTTCGACTATTTAGCTACTATTTTTTTGTAAAAACAGATCTTTACTAGGTGCCCTATTTTTCATGTGGCCAAGCTGGGGAGACTCTCTCCAGCTCGGCCACCTATAAACCCTTATAACTTTTGATCTAGTGAACGACTATTTCTGATGTTTGGCGACTAATTTCGACTATTTAGCGACTATTTTTTTGTAAAAACAGATCTTCACAAGGTGCCCTAGTTCTCGAGATATGCATGTGGCCAAGCTGGGGAGACTCTCCCCAGCTCGGCCACCTATATACCCTTATAACTTTTGAACTAGAGAACGACTATTTCTGATATTTGGCGACTAATTTCGACTATTTCGCGACTATTTTTTTGTGTTATCAAAATTAAAATCCCTGATGGTGGCCAAGCCAGAGAGAGTGACACGACATGATTGAAGTAGTACGAGTGAAAAAGAGATAAACGTCAAATGTCAACGCGATACTCAGTATCATGTTTGCCCTTAGATTATTAACTTCTAGATGTAACCATGAGGTTGTAAAGAAGTGTGAAAGTGAGAAGCATATACACGAATTTCGTAAGAAAATTGAGACAAAGCATAACATGCTCTGTCTCGTTCGGCGTGGCCGGTTTTCGCTTGGCGAACATTGAAAAGTTAGCCAAACAAAGGGATGTCACTGTCATTGAATGGTCGGCTCGTATTAGTTTTTACAGTTTTATAACAATTTCGGTAATTAAACCAATAGTTTTAATGTATATTTGAGAAATTGACTCCAGTAGTTAAGTGTTTAGTGCGTTTTCTGTGCTATAAAATGGGAGGATGCACTATTTTAGGCTGCAAAAGCCGCACAGAAAGAAAGCAAGATAAGAATGTTACTTTTCACTCGTAAGGATGCAAATATTACAAGTTATTGTGCATTGATTGAATAAATACATTTGTGTGTATGTAATTACATGGCTTTCGATCAAAATTAAGGACATTTTCTAGCGATATCGTTTATATTTTTATCTACATAACCTATTACTTGTTTTTCAAAGTGTTACCATACCTCAGTTCTATTTTTCCCATAACTTGATAATAAAATTGCAACTAGTTAAATAAATAAAATTAATCAGATGATTAATTAGTTCTTTGATGCCCTGTGAGGTATCCTCTCCCTTTTAAAAGGAATTTTATATATTTTTTATAGTTGGACATCACAGACATCAGTGAAGGAAAACATCGTGAGAAAACCTGGACTCGTAACTTAAATAATACTTACGATATAAATAATTTTGCACTCTTAATAAGGATTATGATACGCAACTTAGTACATGAATGTAATAAGTAGTTGTTGCAACGGAACATCTCACGGTTTTGGTCATATTTAGGGAAAATTTTACGTAATGACAACATTGAAATTTTATAGTGCTGTCTCATGTGCGGCCACGCGGTGGCTCAATCTAGAAGTTAATAATCTAAGTGTTTGCCAATTGGCAAATTTTTAAAGTGCCACATTTTGACTGCATATAACCTATCTACACTTTTTTACTTAAAATATCATTGATTGTAATAATCAAAGCTGCCGTAATTTCCGTTAGTGCTGAAAGTGTTGACCCTGTGTATTTCTAGGTTATCAAAACGAGGTAGTATCAGTTACCACTACCAGTTCAATTATAATACATGTTGCAGACATTTTGTATAAATCTAGCTTTTACATATTGCCACGACGAGATATGGCGAAATTCGGCAAAATTTCAAAGCAATCAGAATAGCATTTATTTTTGGATGGTTTAAAAAAATAATTACGAAAGCTAAGGTGAGAGCGGAGCGTAGCTTTTACCCTATCAGAGTCGGATTGCTCTGACATTTTGCCTTCGGCATCGGCATATTACATAAACGCGAACTATTACGCTGAAAATAAAATGCCGGGTGTTATGTAAACCGCCGTTTCATTCAAAATATTTGCGACATACATACCAAAAAATTTGTACGAAAGCCTCAGTGTGAAAGTCCGACTTGCACTTTTTTTAATGAATAAAGAAAATAAAATAATAATAGCAAGTCCACAATAAAAAGTTATGCTATTACTTACTAGTTGCATAGTTATAGGTGCAAAAACATTACAAACAGCGACGTTAGAAGCGAAGTTGGTTATAGTAATAACACTAAGGATAACGATTAACAGAGTAATAGATACTGGTAGGTTGGCCAACCCTATCATTTTCCCTCCAATTACATCGTTCAACCCGGTCTCCTTGGCCATTGTTGATAGTGCAAAACCGCCACCTAAAAATTTTGTTTTTTAGGTAGGTGATAGGTTGAAATGGCATATTATTTATTTCATACCACACTTTGGAACGTCATTTACAAGTAAAAAGAAATGTTATGTGTGTGGGTGGATTAATATGAGTGCCGGGAAAGTACACTCGAACTTGCCATAAACGGTACGCCAATACGTAGAGTACATAAGTTTAAATATCTTGGGCATTTTCTTACCGACGACCTCAGTGACCATGTTGACATTGAAAGGAAGTGTAGGGCTCTGGCGGTCAGGGGTAATATGTTGGCACGAAGATTTGCCCGGTGTACTGATCAAGTAAAGATTACGCTTTTTAAAGCTTAATGTTAGAGTTTGTACACCGGTAATCTTTGGGTCAACTGTTCGAAAAGATCGCTAGATGTCCTGCGCGTCCAATATAATAATGTTTTCAGGATGCTGTTGCGATTGCCTCGTTTTTGTAGTGCCTCGGAAATGTTCGCGGTAACTCACACTGATGGGTTTCATGCCATCATCCGCAAGAAAACGGCCTTGCTCCTGAGCAGAATAAGGGGCAGTCACAATAGCATCCTGAAGGCAGTGGCGGCCGATACTTCCTCTACAATAATAAGGCAATTTGTGAGAAGACTTATACCCTAGTACCTGCCTACTTCTTTGTTCTAGGTTATGGGCGGTCCTCTCATTAATTCGTCTTTAGTTAAGTTACTAACAATAGTGTCTAAGTGAAAACCTGTTACTAACAATTTATGGATCTTGTAGTTGTCCGAAATAAAATGATTTTATTTTATTTATTTTTATTTATTTAATATACTAAGTTTTTAATTGTACCATCACGAGAAGCATGACTTGCAAATTTTTGCGACGCCACAACTAGTTCAACTTTTCGGTAAAGCTGTATGGTATAGCCATTTTCATTAACTACGATATTTTAGTCGCTCACTCAGCTCGAGGCAATAATATCGTTAAGATGTTTATAATTTTGTTGGATTTCTGCTTTTATAATTTATATCATTTTCAAATTTTATTTCGATAGGGCTGGCACTGATGGTTTTGTTATATACCCATATACGTATACCGTCTATAGAAAATATCAATATTTTAATACAAATTACTATTCGATATACTTTGGTTTTACGTTGTTGTTGATTTTAATATAATTATCTTCTTAATAATAATATTAAACTTATTCTAAACAATTACAAATTAATAGGTACTTACTTCGATAACGTCAAACGAAACGGAAACGGAATTATTATTGCACAACAAAAACTTATTTGCCTTTGACAGTTCACGCATTTAATATTATATAGTTAACCTCTATAAAATTGATGCGAAGCTAGCATACAAAATGGGTTCCATTGCAATAAAAAATATTTTGCTTAAGATAAAAAAAATATGAACTCATATTTTAAATATTAAGTTTAATGAGTTCTAAATAGTAAGTATGTGTATTTATGTAGGTACAACATCCGTTATTTTAACAAACATTAAAAAAGCAGGAGGTTCTTAATTCGCCTATTTTATTTTTATGTATGTTCACCGATATTTCCGCTAATTATGTCTTTTTTTGTTAGATAAGTAATTTTTCAGAGGTGGTCCTATATAAATTCCATGGCAATCGGTTTAGTGCTTTTAAAAAAAGTCGGCAAAAAGAAAACTTGTGTAAATTGACGACAATTATGTGTGTTATAAGATAATATTACAAGTTACGCGTATTGAGGATTTTAAATTTCTATTTTCGTTTTATAAGATTGTAAGTATTTTTATTTTAAAAAGTTACTGTAATACACAGTCAGACATTGGAACTCAGCATGAAAAAGTAAAACATATGATGTATTTTTTAATATAATGTACTATTTATTCCGCATTAAGATCATAACAAAACATAACATAACGTAACATAACTAAGTATAACCTCATCACAATATTGTACTTAAACCAATTTTTCAGAATATTTTTACAGATTTTTCCGACTGTAAAATAAATTACGTATTTATTAAAATAATATAATAATATAAGCTTAACTGTTATCATTAACTTTTAAAAAGGTTAAGTATCAAATAAATTGGGCACGCCGTTATAGCGGCGGTAAGACCCCTCTTTGAGGAGTGGCTGGAGAGGCGTCATGGCACTCTCACGTTTCGCTTGACACAGGTCCTCAACGGACATGGTCAGTTCGGGAGGTTCCTGTGTCGAATTCGGGCGGAAGCGACGCCTGGGTGTCACCACTGCAGTAACGGTCGCCTGGAGGACACGGTCGAGCACACAGTTAAGGTGTGCCGCGCATGGGCGGAGCATCGACGTGTCCTCGTAGAGGCGATCGGCGGCGGTGACCTCTCGCGCCCGGCGCTGGTTCAGGCCATGCTTCGGGGCGAGACGGAATGGGATGCCGTCGCCTCCTTCTGCGAAGCAGTTATGCTAGTGAAGGAAGCGGCGGCGCGCGAGAGGCAACGACGAGCCTTTCGGCCCGGACTAAGACCCAGGCGAAGACGTCGAGAGTCGCAAGACGACTACCGGCCACCGTAGGCGCGGTTCTGCGGATGGCGAGCGATGGGTAGCTCGCCGCCCGGCTAGGACCAGGACCGCGTCGACGGCGCGTTAGTGTTCCACGTGCGCCTCAAAGAGAAGGAGTCAGCACAGGAAGGGGCCCAACAGGGCCAACGCCTGCCGGGGTTGCGGAATGTTTATAATAGTTACCGTGACCCTGGAACATAAAGGGCAATCGAAGGAACATGAGTGGGTTTTAGTCAGTAAGAGTCTGACACGCCCTCCCGTCGCACCCAGGACGGGAGCAGTCATTGGATGATTTCCCACTCACCAAAAAAAAAAAAAAGTATCAAATAAATTCACCGTTCCGGGTCTAATGATAAGGCTTTTGAAAAAGGAATAGTTACAATATATTTACTCTATCTATTCGTAACATTATTTTATTATTATTTATTAGGCGATCGATACAAACAATTTTTGTTTATAAAATATTCGTTAATTTTTACAATCACCTGCAAGTTTATTCGACATATTATTTCTTAAATAAAAACTTAAAAACTATCAAAGTAAAGTTAGATAATAGGATGGTGCAATTCGTAACGTCTAGTTCGTTTAAATCTCGAGTATTAATAGCAGCATGTTTGGGCAACTATCTAACATTGATAATTATATGTCATATAAGTTCATAATGTTCAATTCTCAAAATTTCTATTCCCTAGAAAGTTCAGTCCCCAGAAAGTACATCCCCCAGAAAGTACAATCCCCAGAAAGTACATTCCCCAGAAAGTACATTCCCCAGAAAGTACATTCCCCAGAAAGTACATTCCCCAGAAAGTACATTCCCTAGAAAGTACATTCCCCAGAAAGTACATTCCCCAGAAAGTTTATTCCCTAGAAATTTTATTCCCCAGAAAGTTTATTACCCAGAAAGTTTATTATCTAGAAAGTTTCATTCCCAGAAAGTTTATTCCCCCGAAAGTTTATTCACCAGAAAGTTTATTCCCCAGAAAGTTTAATCCTCCGTGAGTTAAATCCTCAGAGAGTTAATTCCCCAGAGAGTTCATTCCCCAGAAAGTTAATTCCCCAGAAAGTTAATTCCCCAGAAAGTTCATTCCCCAGTAAGTTTATTTCCCACAAAGTTCATTCCTCAGAAAGCAAATTTTCCAGAAAGTTCATTTGCCAGAAATTCCATTTCCTAGAAATCCCATTTCCCAGCATTTCCATTTTGAAAATCGACATTTTGAAAATTGGACATTTTGAGTTTAAAAAGATCTATGGCTGTCATCTTTTCCTCAACTATAAGGCCTCATCTGCACAGTTTTGCTTAGTGCCCCCTAGCGAATCACTTAGCGTCGTACGACCGGTCGCATACATTTTAGAACGTTTGTCTTACTAAGCTAATAGCTAGATGACCCGCTAGGCTCTAGGTAAGCCGTCTGTCTGTGCGGACCATAGCCTAAACACTCAAGTCACGCTTAAATTGTTATTTCTATTTTCTAAACTTATTTATAAAAAGGATTGTTTCAAAGCCTAAGCACTTGTCCAAGCAACAAAACATGTTAACCAATACACGTTTAGCGAATCTTTTATTTCGTTGTCATTTCCATGATTTTTAGCTTCACATTGAGCTGAAATTGCTCGTTTATCATAAAACAGTAAGTGGCTTTAGGATGGCTCTTAATATGAACGGCATACTGGTGGGTTTTAGTCTCCTCCGCCACCACCACCACCACCACCACCGCCGCCGCCGCCGCCACCACCGCCACCGCCACCACCACCACCGCCACCTCCTCCGCCGCCTCCAATGCCTTTTCCGACCCATGGGGGCAGAGGGCCCCTCAAATCGCTCCAGACAATTGGTGCCCAAACGAGCATGGCAATCCATGTTATAAGAATGGTAGAAGCTGTCGGTCCTGCTCCACAAACAATCTGAAAAAATTGGCTGAGTCAAATGGTGTAACATTTTGCCTTCAGAATATTATAGGAGCGAGCGTTTATAAAATGACGAAGCTGTGTGTAAACGGCGGATTCACACGAAATTCCTTTGACTTTTGGGGTATTTTTGGAGACCTATAGAAAGACGAAAAATTTCAAACTTCTTTCTCTTTCGATAGGTCTCGAAGTATTCGTCATAATATAAATATATCAACCCAATTCAACACCTTATTAAATATTATTCTTATAAACCTTTGTCTTGAATCTACCTATTGATAAAGACGCATTATATGATTATGTCATAAGGAATTTGAGCCATTAGGTCCGCCGTTATGCATTGTTTTTTATATTTATACATTT
The DNA here is from genome assembly GCA_033675125.1 of Athetis lepigone. Classification (NCBI taxonomy): domain Eukaryota; kingdom Metazoa; phylum Arthropoda; class Insecta; order Lepidoptera; family Noctuidae; genus Athetis; species Athetis lepigone. The sequence goes on from CM066236.1 coordinate 13,215,988, forward strand.
GCAAAATGTTTGAATAAATAAATAAAATACATTTAAGTACCAAATTAAAAGATCTAAGTTTAAGTACAACAGGTTAAATAAAAGCGAGAAACCTTTTTCATTTAATATTAATAAAAGATGTTTGTTGTAAGGGTGCAAAAAATGGGAAAGCAGTATAAAGGCTATAATAGACTACACCACATTAAAAAGTAAAGTTAAATAATAAATTTATGTGGTAATTTGAAGAGAAGTAGAAGTACCATTTTAGTTGTAGGAATTTTTGCAGCACTTTGTACAATAAGATTGCCGGGAGTTCCTACAGGTATCATAAAACAGAAAGAGGCAGAAAATCCTGATGCGATGCAGAAGAGTAATGGATTGATGCTGAGTTCTCTGGCCTGAAAAATAAATCAAAGCGTGAAAAGAAGGCACGTTTAAGGTAGTTTTTTTACTGGCCCATAAAGCTTCCGACCGGTGTAACTCTACATTATTCATAACAAAAATATACATTAGGCCATTTTTACTTTTTATTTAGCTAACTTACACCGCGTAACGATTAAACTTCATTGCAGTATTTGGCCAACACTTGCGTTACTTAGGTATTATAAACTATGCCCCAGACTTATTGACAAAAGGTTCATATTGGATTGCATCGAATACGCAAATATTTGGCCAAATACGCCAAGCAAAGTAGTACCATAACATTTATTACTTACCAATTGCATTGCAACAGGTGTGAAAACAGTAGACACGGCGACGTTGGAAGCAAAGTTGGTGACAAACACAACCACGATGATTATAAATAGAAGAACAATAAATTCTGGAAATATGGAGAGCCCTTTCATTCTTTGTCCGAGTACATCGTTCAAACCGGTCTCCTTAGCCGATGACGATAGCGCAAAACCGCCACCTAAAAATATTGTTTCTTTAAATTAGGTTATAGGAATCAATGTGAAATTATTTATTTCCATTAGATCATTAAAAAGGCACTTTGGCTAATAGGCCAACGACAAACTAAAATAACACGTTACATCTACACGTTATAGTTTTTTGGTTATTTATTGACAAAGAATATTTGAATTGTTATTGTGTAGGTATACAGCTTATCTGCTTTATCATAGACGAAAACATGAGAAAAAAATATACTTACTAAATATTTTCCTGTAAAATACGAAATACTGTCATTCGAGACATACAGTGTAAAATTGCTATACAATGTAGAAATCAGAAACTAGCCACATCTAGAATAAATGCTCATGAAAATTGTCACACACCTTTCGGGAAACTCAATAAGGCCATCATCTCCGATAAACATAAACACTTATTTAAAAAAAAACTTATGTATTGCGTTGATCGTTGAATGATCGTTTATAGTGTCAATATTGGTATCTGAATATGAAAGATCTTTTTTATAATTATTCATTAAATAACGAGCCTTGGCAATCGCACTAAAATCATTAATAATAAGTATTACTTGTAAGATATGGTGTGTTTTCATGCGATGGCCAAAGTCAATAAACCGAATACCAAGTCTGTTAACATAATAAATCTCGGTAAGTAAAATAAGTCGGTTAATAAAATAACATAGAACTAACAACTTTTTTCGATAGAAGAAGTGAGTTGCGGTTTTACAGCGCATTTTTTTTTTATCACACCCTTTCGTAGATGCTAAAAAATAATTATATCCCGATATACTTTAGTTTTTTAGGGTTCCGTACCTCAAAAGGTAAAAACGGAACCCTTATAGGATCACTTTGTTGTCCGTCTGTCCGTCCGTCCGTCCGTCTGTCAAGACCCTTTTTCTCAGAAACGCGTCGAGATATCAAGCTGAAATTAATATCACATACTCGGGTTTGCTATCTCTTAAAGCAGTGAAAAAATCAAGTTTCTAAATCAACGCAGTAAAAAGATACGGCGGTTTATATTGCATATTTGGACATTTGCAAGGAAATCATAACCTATAGGGTACTTCCCATTGACCTAGAATCATGAAATTTGGCAAGAAGCAAGGTCATGTAGCACAAGTAAAGGGAAAACTCCGAAAACCGTAAATTTGTAGTTAGTTGACATCAGGCGTCCGTCTGTCCGTCTGTCTGTCAAGAACCTTTTTCTCAGGAACGCGTCGAGATATCAAGCTGAAATTAATATCACACACTCAAATCTGCTATCTCTCAAAGCAGTGAAAAAATCAAGTTTCTAAATCAACGCAATAAAAAGATACGGCGGTTTATATTGCATATTTGGACATTTGCAAGGAAATCAAAACCTATAGGGTACTTCCCAATGACCTAGAATCATGAAATTTGGCAAGAAGCAAGGTCATGTAGCACAAGTAAAGGGAAAACTCCGAAAACCGTAAATTTGTAGTTAGTTCACATCAGGCGTCCGTCTATCCGTCCGTCTGTCAAGAACCTTTTTCTCAAAAACGCGTCGAGATATCAAGTTGAAATTAATATCACACACTCAAATCTGCTATCTCTCGAAGCAGTGAAAAAATCAAGTTTCTAAATCAACGCAATAAAAAGATACGGCGGTTTATATTGCATATTTAGACATTTGCAAGGGAATCAAAACTCAAAACCTATAGGGTACTTCCTATTGACCAAGAATCATGAAATTTGGCAAGAAGCAAGGTCATGTAGCGCCAGTAAAGGAAAAACTCCGAAAACCGTAATTTTGTAGTTAGTTCACAACCGTCCGTCCGTCTGTTCGTCCGTCTGTCAAGACCTTTTTTCCCAGAAATGCGTCGAGCTATTAAGCTGCAAGTCTGCTATCTCTCAAAGCAGTGAAAAAATCAAGTTTCTAAATCAATGCAATAAAAAGATACGGCGGTTTACATTGCATATTTAGACATTTGCAAGGAAATTAAAACCTATAGGGTACACACGGCTACACATCAAGCTATACAAAACCAGTTTTAGCTGACCTCGCATTGTGTATGTTTTTCGTACAATTAGAAGTCAGCTTATACTGGTTATGTATAGCTTGATGTGTAGCTCACCGTACTTCCCATTAACCAATAATCATGAAATTTAACAAGAAGCAATGTCAACACACAACTAGTAAAGAAAAACTGCGAAAACCGTAATATTATAGTTATTTCGCTAAAAAAATAACAAATTAACGGAACCCTCGTTGCGCGAGTCCAACTCGCACTTGACCGGTTTTTTTACTGTATATTCACACGCAGTAATATATTTATTTAAAAAGAATAAGTATGCAGTTTTATTGTTCATTCTTCCCAATAAGAAACAACATTGTAAAATGGACAAGCTACATTTTTTCCTTGTAATTGACGTTCCAAAGTGCCTTTGTAATGATCTAATGAAAAAAAAAACAATTTGACTTTTGACTTTTATTTATCTAATTAAAGGTAAAAGTCAAATTGCTTTTTATAGTCAAATTGTTTTTTGCCTAATAATAAATCTACCCTATAAAGCTTTTATTCAATTGATTTATTCCATTTTGAATTATTTTAAATACCCATTTTCAATTTATATCAAAGCAATTATCTATTCATTTTACTTACTTGCATGTAAAATTTAATTTTGTATTGACTTAATTAAAAAAACTTTACAATCAGAAGGAGAAATATTTTCCAGTAAAACTAACCTAACAAAAAACTGAAGGCATAAGGCGTTGTACTATTTAGTAATTTCCAGTCCAAAACGCTATACGATCTAGTTTTTGGCAGATCTTCCTTCCCTGAAAGAAAAACATGAAAATGTTAAAACCTAATTTTTTTTTTTTTTGTATTTGTACTACATAGAAACTGATGGTTGTTTGTTCATATTATTATAAAAAAATGCAAAACATCAATGAATAAGAAGCATGACCATTGTAGTTCAATGGTGCGACTTCATTTGGCGTATTTGGAAATATATTTGCGTTACTTAATACAAACTATGCTCTAGACTTATAAGAATAAGGTTCATATTACGTTACATAGAAGCAAATAGTTTAAAAATACGCCAACTGAAGTTGCACCATAACATAATGTACGATGTGGTACCATGCTTCTCGCAAATAAAAATAATTAATTCTTAAATTATTGAAAGCAGTGATTATTCTAATTTACTTACACTTGGCGGTAAAGTTCTTGAAGAAGATGCGGTCTCGAGGAAAAAGTAACATTAAGAATCCAATCAACATAGCCAAAGCAGAATCTAATACGCTGTGAATTTAACAGTAAATAGTATAAAATATATTTATTTTTATTTCGTACAAATATTAGCCCAAGATTCGAAAGCATTACAGACCTATATTATTTAAGTATCAACAAACAATTTGATGAAAATTAAATCTCGGGATAGTTTCAAACAAAGTTTTTAATAACGCTATTACAAAGCATTAAAGAAAAAAGTTAATGTGATATACTTGATTCGTTTATGTACCACAAAATAGTTACATTTCAAGAGTAATTACTTCTACGAAATAATTTGGTGAGCAATTATCCATTCTGGCAGGCATTTCAAATTTATTGGTATTACCAATAGGTACTTTTCTGGTTAGCGTTTTCTCGCAAACAGGCGACCCACCACAGCCACCGGTGGCTGTTGCGCACTACTGCGCTATGCGGACACTGCTGTAGCGAGTGGCCGCTACCGGCTACACGTGTGCGACGCGTCTATCCGTACTATTTCCGTATTATTCCGTACTAATTCCGTATTATTCCGTACTATGTCCATACTATCGTACTTCCGTAGTAATATTATAAATGCGAAAGTAACTCTGTCTGTCTGTCTGTCTGTCTGTCTCTTCTTCACGCCTAAACCACTGAACCGATTTAAATGAAATTTGGTACATATATAGTCTGGGACCCGAGAAAAAACATAGGATAGTTTTCACCCCAGATAACCCCGGAAAAACTATTAACCACGCGGACGAAGTCGCGGGCAAAAGCTAGTACTAAATAATTGTATTAAAAAGTTTGTTAAGTGCTTGGCGCTGGCCACCAGTGGCCGTGGTCGGCGACCCGTTTGCGTGGACCCTAAGTCGTAATAAAATACTTACAATCTGACATTAGGTAGGTCAAAATATAAATAGATATGGTCGCCCCAGCCACGGAACATTTGTGGCGAACGACAAAAGAACAAAACCATAGCACCGCCGAACAGAATGACAACCATCTGAAAATTAAATATGACTATTTATTACGTTACAATGTAAGTGCTTCTGCAAATGCAAATGTATTGAAACAACTCACACATGACTATCTAATACCAAACTGGCCAAAACCTGTAGTATAGTAGAGAGATAATTGATATTCACAAGTACATATTTTATAAATAGATACATAATATTGTAGATGAATCACGCCCACCACAACAAACAATTATGCCAAACACACAAAGTTTGTCCTGGGTGGGAATCGAACTTATGACCTCCGGCAATCAGGGTCACCAACCACTAGACCAACAGGTCCGTCAAAACTCGTAGTTTTTTTTGTGTTTTCTGGGGTGCGGGCGCCAAAGATATTTCGTACTTATCATTTGAAAATTGCGAAATAATACTTACCACTTCCCAATATGAAATTGGCCCTCTTTTCTTCACTTCTGCATCAATAACTTGCTTTGCGGCAATTTGTACTGCTTTTGGCAGTACTGCCTTTTTTGCTACTTCACTTTTAGGCCTGAAATTAAGAAATTACTTTGATAAACGTTTTATTTGGCGAAAATAGTAAAAGTAATAAGCAAGACTAGTGAGACAAGGGACAGGCTCTCAAAGTCTTCAAAAAAGACACCCTTGGGTGCCCTTGGGTTCGTGGTTGCATCGGGTCACTCACAGTAAAAGTAATATATACAGCGAGACTAGTAAGACAAGGGTCAATAAGGCTCTCAAAGTCTTCAAAAAAGACACCCTTGGGTGCCCTTGGGCTCGTGGTTGCATCGGGTCACTCACAGTAAAAGTAATATATACAGCGAGACTAGTAAGACAAGGGTCAATAAGGCTCTCAAAGTCTTCAAAAAAGACACCCTTGGGTGCCCTTGGGCTCGTGGTTGCATTGGGTCACTCACAGTAAATATATACAGCGAGACTAGTGAGACAAGGGACAATAAGGCTCTCAAAGTCTTCAAAAAAGACACCCTTTGGGTGCCCTTGGGCTCGTGGTTGCATTGGGTCACTCACAGTAAATATATACAGCGAGACTAGTGAGACAAGGGACAATAAGGCTCTCAAAGTCTTCAAAAAAGACACCCTTGGGTGCCCTTGGGCTCGTGGTTGCATTGGGTCACTCATAGTAAATATATACAGCGAGACTAGTGAGACAAGGGACAATAGGGCTCTCAAAGTCTTCAAAAAAGACACCCTTGGGTGCCTTTGGGCTCGTGGTTGCATCGGGTCACTCACTTATGATAAGATATTAAAGCGTAAAAATCAAAATTATCCTAAAAACCTTTAAATAAACAAAACGTACCTTAGAAATCCAAAATACATAAATGACAAATAAAGGAAAATAAAGAATTCTATAATGATCATGTAAGGAACAGCGAAAGCGGAAAACATCGGAAAAGATAAATATTCAGGAGCGTCTGGATAGTCCCTGAAATTAAAAATAGAATGATAATAAATAACATATATAACTAGCTGCTGCCCGCGACTTCGTCCGCGTGGAATAGTTCCCGTTCCCGCGGGATTTCCGGGATGAAAATCTGTACCAAATTTCATTCAAATCGACAGACAGACAGAGTTACTTTCGCATTTATAATATTAGTATGGATAAATTCTGATACTCAGATTCAGAAGGCCGTACTCCTAGAAATGGCGCGCATTATCATAGGTCTCTTTGGAACCCTGATTACTGTACGTTGGTTGAACCCAGGTTTAGATTCGCCTAGACTAGCGATTTATACGGTTTTGTCAGTAAAACGATAGGAATAGCTTTGGTCGTCAATTTCACATAAAAGTGGCATTTTGGGAAAGGGTCGTTTTGAAACCATGGGTAAAAGAACCATTTTGGGTAATAGACATTTTGAGCCAGAACCAATCTCCACCTTTGCAATGAAAATTTTGTTTAATTTTGTTGAAAAAACATGACTAGAATTTTGTTTTTTTTTTCTGATAATCTTTGGTACTAACCTGGTAAAAAATCCTTTGAATACTAAATTTGTTCCAGTACCCACAAGTGTGCCGATTCCACCTGTAAGAGGTTATTTTTTTAAGTATGGAAACTTTCTCAACCCTTGCAAGTTACACAAAATTAGTTTCAGAAGATTTTAATTATTTTTTCGGGAAATTTTGACCGAAATTAATAAAAAAATTCAACAAAATACGGCAATTTATGACAATTTGAACAGCAACTAGCACGCCAACCAAATATGTCAATTTTCTTTTATATATTTTCAACTTTATCGCTCATAATTATTAGGTTCAAGATTGATTGGGATTTGACAGTTTTAGATAGCTATACCATGATATTGAATGATAAGACGTGAAATCGACTAAAAAAGAAAAAAAGTGTAATTCAATTTAAAAGTTAAAATAAATTCACCATAATTCTTCTTACATTTTACATATTTTTAGACTCAAAACATATTTTTTACTTTTTGTGTGAAAGACAAGTAAGAAATAAATAGGTACCACAAGTTGCAGAGAAAGTAGTCGCACAAAAATAACATGATGTTATATCGCTTGCTTGTAGGTCACCACTTGCATTTTTTTCATAAACCACTATTACACCTTGCTGTAAATAAAGATAACAATCAACTATAAACTTTCAACATGTGAGCCTGGTAAAGAAACAAAAGTAATTTAAAAAAAAATTACCATTTAGTTAGAGTCCCAATGTCTGACTACGTTTTAGAGTAACTTTCAAAATAAAACTACATAGAAGCATATAAAATGATAATCGCGGTCAAACATACAATCGTCGTTGAAAATCTACAATCCAAGAAAGAAAACGGAATCTATGCAGGCAACGCCACGGGATATCCATTAGTGTTATATACTAAAACCTTCCCCAGAATGTAACAAATACTATTTTATAAACCGCATCAAAATCGGTTCTGACAAACGCGAGATAATCGCGGATAAACATACAATCTTCGTTAAAAATCTACATCCAAGAAAGCAAAACGGGTTCTATACAGGCAACGCCACGGGATATCTATTAGTGTTATATACTAAAACCTTCCCCAAAATGTAACAAATACTATTTTGAAAACCGCATCAAAATCAGTTCAGCTAAACGCGAGATGATCGCGGACAAACATACATACATACAGGTCGAACTGAGAACTTACTTTTTTTACGTCGGTTGAAAATATAAAATAAAAAAAAAACCTTGCCCCCAAAGTTTAAGATCGCAATTTCAGCTTACAAAAGAGTTCATAACTTTCTAACATTGATTTGTATAATATTAACAGTATTTTGATGAAACATGACTCAAGACCCATTGCTCAATCCTAGATCCCAATAAATACGAGAAAACGCATCTAAATCGATTCGCCTATTTGAACCTTCAAAAATACTGATTAGAGACACAATAGAAAGACAATAGCAGCCCGACAGCTAATATCGGTTGGTCGTTGGAAGGTTTAGAGACACACACACACACACACACACACCTACACAGCGGTCAAATTTTTAACACCCCTCTTTTTGGTCGGCTTTAATGATTTATTTTAATTGTTTGTTAAAATACTCACGTCTTCAAAAACTTTAATCAGGGCAAAAACAATAGGGACCATCATAGTGGTAGCTGCCGTGTTTGCGATCCACATAGATGCAAAGCAGGTGACACAGCAAATTGCTAATAGTAACCTGTGTAAAAAAAAACTCGTACTTAGTATAAAAAGTCCATTAATTTTATTCAAGACTAGCTTTTGCTCGCGGCTTCGCGAGCGAAAGCTTCTTGAATTGTATTCATTTAGGGTTGGAATTACCAAAAATCCTTTCATATCGGATGCCTACGTCATAACATCTACCTGCATGCCAAATTTCAGCCCGATCCGTCCAGTGATATTTCTATGGTCCAGAGGTTTGGGCTGTGCGTTAATAGATCACTATGTCAGTCAGTCACCTTTCAGTTGATCCTGGTCCGTCTTGTACCAGATAAAAATATTTTAACTACGGAGCTCGGACAATACAATATTGACCTAAAATGACTATGATTTACATTATCATGATATAAGCTCGCTATGTTTGGCAGGGAATGGTCTTATAGTATTTTTTTTCACGTTTTCAAAGGTTCAAGGGATGCTAACATAACCACGAGATGCCTGCCAAAACGGTATTTTCTTAATAGACAGATAAAAAAAATAATCATCATTTAATAATTTTCCGGCTTTGTGTTGTGGGAAACGAGTTAGATGGTTCACGTTCACGATGATTCTCTCCTACTATAAATAGTAGTTGATCATATATTCTATTGTACCTGCCATATTTTAAATAGAAAAAAAGTTAGGATTGTCAACAAACTTACTTTATGTGTGAGTAACCGATGGTTTGTATAGCAGCATAAGCTAAACGCTTATGAAGTCCACATTGTTCCACTGAATAAGATATGATCAGACTACCGAGAAACATCATGACGGTATCCTGGAAAAAAATACAGCTCTTTTATTAAAGACTTTTGAAGAATTGTATTAGTTTGTAGAGTCTATAATAAGTAAATAAATAAAAATAAATATATCTTGAACTCTCTACCACTCGCACACGGTCATCTGATACCAAGCTAAGCAGAGCTTGTATAATGATGACCAGACAACTGTTGTACATATTGAATATAAAATTTTCTTGTCACAATGTTAATTACCTTACTCCTCCGAAACGGCTTTACCAATTTTTACCAAATTTTATAATATGCATATTCAGTAGGTCTGAGAATCGGCTACTGTCTATTTTTCATATAAGTGATAAGGGTTATTCACCCTTAACATTTTTAATGCGGGTAAAACCGCGGTAGGCAGCTAGTACTCATATAATTTATAAATGCATAGGTATGTATTATAGACACAGACACAGAACAAACAATCATGCTTATCACACAAAGTTTGATCTGGGTGGGGATCGAACCCACGACCTCCGACTTAGCAATCAGGGTCAATTACCACTGGACCAACAGGCTCGTCAAAGCCAATTAAACAAAAAACAATAAGAATTAAATAATTCACCCACATGTCTCCGTCCGTTATCCTTTTTTTTGAACTAAATTTTATTGATAAAAATGATGAGAATGAAAGTAGTTAATTAGTATAATATAACATTCGATATCGTCTCTTGCTTATTATAAGCAGACTGTTAGAATTAAAACCACGAAGACATTTTTTAAAAGGTTTGTTTTACATTCACTATTTATGATTTTAGAGAAGGGAGAAAGGGAGGCTTTTGACCCCTCCGTGCTGGCTTTGGGTTAGAGGGGGTTTGTGTTTGTACTGATTGGGTTACAGTGTCATACAGGAATGTAACAGAACGACGTTTGAAAATATAATTTTTGTTAAAGTCTAATAAATTATTCTTACATTCATGTAACACCTGCAGATACTCCGCGTGTCTGATACATCCATCAGTGGGAATGTTGCCATTGGTAAAGTTGCTGTCACAGCCAATGGGATACATTCTGATACCCAGAAAATGGCCATTACAATAAGCACGTATGCAACCAGCAAATGTTTCTGAAAAGAATAAAATTTACAAGTGATACAAATCTATCATGACAAATCTACCGCAGCAACATTGGGAACTTTATTGGGTTTAGTGTCCACACACAACCTCTCACCCCAAACGCATACACCTTTTCCGTTCTGTCGTGGGTAAAAGCAATTTTCGAGAGAAGTAAGAGCTTACAGATTTGTTATTTTTTTCTTCTAGGGTTTGAATTTGACATATTATATATATATATATAATAAATATAAATAACCCATTATTTACATAGGTACAGATACAAAACAGAATATAATCATACTCTCTACACATAGATTTGTCCTGGGTGGGAATCTGACCCACGACCGGCTTGATTGTTAGTGGCTAACAAATAAACTACAGACCGGACAAAAAGTTTAATAAATAAATCATATTTTTTACCGGTGGAGGGAGCGGCAACAGCATCGCGATCAGAATAAGTGGTGTTAATATAATTAGCACACCTCTCCAATGAGCTGACAAGAAGTACTTTGCCTTTTGACCAACCGTCAAATCTGGTTCCTCTTTTTTGCTGCAAAAATGTAATAGGTTTTAATATTTGCGAACGTGTTCTAGAAATGCATGATGAGCGAAATTTATGTGCTGTGAACTATATACTATTATTTTATTTTATAGCATAATGTGAAATGAGCATTACAATATACAACGAAGGTAAGTGCTGCGCCGCGCCACCGGCATTGCCGCCACTTGCCGCCACTTGCCGCTATTGCCTTATCTTCTATATAACATAGTAAATAGTGCCACACAAATGTTTGTTAAATTTATTTTGAGTTTTTAAGTTTTTAGGATGCAAGTCCATTGTAAACTTATAGTTTTAAGTAGGTAAATAAATAAACCGTATACAAGGTGTATTTTTGGTCTTGCTCAACCCGCTAGGAGATGATTCTACCCATGAAAACAAACAACTTTTATTATGGAACCAACTCTGAAATCGCGAAAAAAATATCAGCTGTTTCTATGAAAAGTTCATTGCCCTCCCGACCATAATGTATGAAACAGCTGATATTTTTTTCGCGATTTCCGAGTTGGTTCCATAATAAAAGTTGTTTGTTTTTATGAGTAGAATCATCTCCTAGCTGGTTGAGCAAGACCAAAAATACACCTTGTATAACTGCATGAGAAGAGGACTTTGCCCTGCAGTGGGACAGTTATAGTCTGGTATTATTATTATTATAATTTATAAATAAACCACAGTAGGTCAAAGATACAAGAGTTGGTGATAAAGAATATTGTCCCAGAGGAGAGGTATCCGTCGTCAAGGCTAATATTTACTTACAATGCTGATTTCAGACTTGGAAGTTCAGTGGCAACCTATAGTTGATTCTTACCGTAATCTCTACCTGATCCCGGTCACTATTTGACCAAGGTATTTTCAAAACCTTAAAAGAATCTTGACAGATAGTTTGGTCAGTGGGTGGCACCTTATGATATATTATAAATAAATAGGTGACATCTATAGTCACCTTTTTACTTATTATATATTTATATATCATTCGTCGTACCCGAGTCTGCTAAACAATACTCATCGACCAACTGGTACATAAGATCTAAAGCCAGGTCGTTGGGATGACATATTAAAAATAAAAAAATACAACTTACGCAACTCGAAACATTTTAAAGGCGTTTTGTTTATTATTTAAAACTATTCAAACTTCTTTTCTTATTCTTAGAATAAAACGCATAAAAGTCAAGAGATAAAAATTTTCATCATTTTCTTTGACTTGTGCTATTTGAATTAAACGAAGATTATTTGCGACAAACTTCAAAAATTCGAATATTCAAATTGCCAGTATTATGGTATAGATATTTTTTAAGGTTTATTATGATACCCATCGTTGTTTTCCGCGATTTCACCCGCCCATTTTCAAAAAAACTTTTATTTTTTATTACACTTTAAGGACAAACGTTCAGAGGCGGTCTTAATGCATTTTTATCCTGTATATGGGCAGTTTTATTAAAATCTGAGTACTTCTTTCTTTGTCGATATTCCTCGTATCCGCACGCAGCGTTTCTCGAATTCCTTTATTATGCGCACCGCAAAAGAATGGAATTCCCTGCCGGCGTCTGTGTTCCCAAATGCATATAACCCGGATGTATTCAAGAGAAGAGTGCATAGGCATCTTTTGGGTGAGCTCGCTCCATCGTAGGCCCCGTCTATGCCCTCGGGCTAGTCTGGGGCCAAGAGCAAGCCCATATGTAATAATAAAAAAAAAACTTCTCTCATCAAGAGATAATCATTTAAGTTACATATCAACAGTGGTTTTTACAATTTTATTTTCTAGACCGCCGCACTCAAGCGTTATAATTATCAGTATTTTTTGTTTGTAAAAAATCTTCAGCCCATTACTTATTTTATTGCCATTAGACTTAAAAATAAATAATTTCAGCTCTAAGTTACATGGTAGCTATGAAGGCTGAAAAATGATTGTCATACTTACTTTGCCGATCGAAGTGTCGTGATGGCCTAGTGGATAAGGCGCCCGCCTCTCGTGTACGAGGTTGTGGGTTCGAATCCGGGCAAGTACCAAAGTGACTTTTCTAAATTTATATATGTACAATCGACATAATGGAATCATGACCCACCATGAGCTTATTTTCTTACAGACATTCAAATACAATTAGGTCGACAATCACGTAAACATGTATTAAAAATGTCACACGTCTAGTCTTATTATTTTGACAACTTCAAACGATTTGTCGTCGAAATGGGTCATGATTCAATTTTGTCGGTAGTTCTTTCTAAAGTTTATCTTGGACATCACTGACAACCCGTGCCTCGGGAAGCACGTAAAGACGTTGGTCCTGGGTGGTTATTCGTAGAACTTTGCCAGTCATTATGCATAGTTGGCCAGTTGTTGGCTGGTGTGCGCTCACAAAACCAACCCAACTGTTTGGCCTGTTTGGTTGCTGTGTTTGGTTTGACCATTTGTGTTTGGGCCCTTAAGAGCTTGCACAGACTTCAAACTTTTTGCCGCTCAACTATTTGGTATACTTTGTGGTTTGAGGCTGACCCACAGTTAATCGCCCACAAACATATTATAAACTGTATAATCTGTGACCATTAAACAATTACGAAGAAGAAAATATTATTAGTAATCATGAGAAAAAATGTACGTCTAGAACCCCACTGGCACAAAATTGTTCCAGTCAACAAGTATTACCGTTGAGCCCGCTGGCACAAATTTGAGCCACCAAACCCCGACCGATTTAAAACTCTATTTGTAAATAGTGTTCTCTAATGTATATAGAAACACAATAACAGTTTTTTGTGACCGTGGTCAGATTACGCTTACGATAAGAGGTGCTTGACAGATGAATGACGTAATATAATGCCCGACCTCTGTGGGAGTCTAGAGGTTAAGTAATACAGTTGGGTTGGTCACGGATTATATAGTTTACTAGCTTTCGCCCGCGGCTTCGCCTGCGTGGATGTCGTACTTCTGTCCTCTATTTTAACCCTTAAGGTGTTAAATTATTAGTGGCTATTTACTCTTCTCAAAGAATAAACCCTCCAAGTTTCATGCCTGTAGTTAGTTTAATAACAAACGCGTTTAATATTGGTCAGTGAGTTTAATATTATATATGTATATACCGCAGTTTCACCCGCGTTATGTTTTTTAAGGATGGGAATTGATAAAATGACTTCTCATGAGGGAGTGTCAGACTTTTACTGACTAAAACCCACCCTTGTTCCTTCGGTTGCCCTTTATGTGCTGGGGCTGCGGTAACTATTAGAACTATTCCGCAACCCCGGCAGGCATTAGCCCTAGAGGGCCCCGTCACGTGCTGACTGCTCTTTGAGGCGCGCGTGAAACGAACGTGCCGTCGACACGGGCCTGGTCCTAGTCGGGCGGCGAGCTACCCATCGCTCGCCGTCCGCAGACCCGCGCATACGGTGGCCGGTAGTCGTCTTGCGACGTTACGTTAGGTTTTTGGTTACTGATTGGCTTCCGTGGCTCATGGCGCAATGTAATGAAGAACAATATTTTGTATTATTCTGATGAATAAGCTACGAATATCTTGCAAAGCCGGCCAGCTTTGTTACTGCCCGTACGTACCATTATTATATTGCTGCGGAGTATTTTTAAAACTGTGATGTCTCCGAAGATATTTTTTGAAATTAAATGATGTAAATGACAATTTTGTACATAATTAAAAACTTTTATTGGATAACGTATTTACATCGATTAGGATTAATACTATATTCATCAAAACACCCTGGCAAATCATGAACTATCTTAGAGCTAATTACATTGCCATAAAAATGGTTATAGTGAGTGAACTATAAATATTAGGCATATGCTGCCGCGGACTTTTTTTTAGAACTTTTTAAGAGGAACAATTCTTTAGTACATAACTTTTGCGTAACTTTAACCATTTACGCAGCGCACGCAACGGAATCTCTCAAAAGGAATATTTTTTCCCCCGTTTTTGTCAAACTTTTCATTACTGCTCGGCTCCTATGTGTCTTAGCGTTACGTTATATAGCCTATAACCTGCCCGGAAGTATGGATTACAATCGTACCAAGTTTGGTTTAAATCCCTTCAGTAGTTTTTAACCCATGCGTGCACATACAGACAGACAGACAGACAGACAGACAGACAGACAGACAGACAAAAAATTTTCTAATTGCATTTTTGGCATCAGTATCGATCACCAATCATCCTCCAATAAAAATTGTGAAAATATATTCAATGTACAGAATTGACCTCTCTACAGTTTTATTATAAGTATAGATATAGATTGTTTGTGGGCGACTAACTGTGGGTCAGCCTCAAACCACAAAGTATACTAAATAGTTGAGCGGCAAAAAGTTTGAAGTCTGTGCAAGCTCTTAAGGGCCCCCAAAATGGTCAAACCATTTGATTCAAATACGTAGATTTTAGTTTGATTCAAACCATTTTCATAGTCTACATAGCGAATTTGAAATATTTGTCAAACACAAACCTTTGAGTTGGTGAAAATCTATATGTTTGATTTAAACGGTTTTAGTAGCGCCTTACAGGTAAAGCCCACTCGCACACATAACACTGTGTACCATTGTCTGCAATATTCAATGAATCCTTTACCACAATGAAAAAAAAATAAACAACAGGTAAGCTTATTAATCTATTTATTCAATCCAAGGTAATTCCTCCGTTTGCTTATTCAAGTCACTCCATATAACTGGCGCCCAAAAGGAAATCATTATGAACGACAATATTACCGTCGTAATCGTAGGATAAACACCGGCTCTTATCTGTAAAACACATAATGTATAATGCTAAATAAAAGTGTTAATCTTTAAAATTTTGAAATTGAATTTTGTTTATTGCAGAAGCAAACATAAAGTTGAATTTAGATCAACTCCCTTTTTACAAAATCGATTCAGTGGTTGGAGTCAGGCTATTAGACAATCAGACGAACAGATAGATTGACCGATGGATTTTTTTAAATATTTATAAAAAATGGTTGGATAGCATGGACTATTAATTGATAGCGTGATTCATAATTCATCGAGTCCCAAAAACAATATTTTCTACAAAAAATCAAAAGTTTTCAAGGAAGCAGAGGGCTAATTGATCGCGAGATCTTATACATATATTTTTCTTGTAATAACTCACCATTTTTATTGTCGGTATATTAGCAGCGCTCTGAATTACCAAATTACCAGGAGTGCCAACAGGTAAACAGAAACAAAATGATGCCGAAACACCCGAAGCAATATTATACCACAACGGGTGTATATGAATTTCTCTAGCCTGTAAAAAAATACTTATTTCTTGTTACGAGAAGTACAGCTGCCGAAGAAAATGGAACAACAGGCCGCAGTGTCAGATGACACAAGATACGTGGGCTAATTAGTCATAGATCGGGTTTTCGACACCCCAAACCGCAAACGTCTGTCTAAAAGAATGAGCTCGTATTGCAACGAGATAAAAAAATGGCGCAGTGCTTGTAAAATAAGGTTACATAATTAATAATTTTTCATTACAACGCAAAATGCGCCCCCCTATTTTGACAAAAAAAAGGAACTTTGAAGTACCCCGCACTATGGGGTACCCGCGAGAAAAAAAAACATCCCCACTTTACATGTACTGTACGGGATGATTGACGATGATGCCTGACTTTAGAAACTATAAGGGTTCCTTTTGTAGAATTTGGCTGAGGAACCGTAAAAAAGAGAAGAACCTAATAGTTTTGCGCTTTTCCTTGACCTGAAATGATCCTGCACCAACCAGGGCTGTCATTGGGTGCACTTGCATAGTGCATTCAGTAATATTAGTTACCTAAAGCATAACAAACCTTTTATAGCTGATTCAGCCTTTCGAACTCTTACTAAAGGTCGATTTTCGTTGTTTTGCAGTTACATAAAAATAATATAGAAGAAAGATATGTAATAAAAAAAAGAAACCTACATTAAGCTTAAGGCCAGTTAAAAACGAACTTTAAAATCTTACCAATTGCATCGCTATTGGCGTGATCACGTTGCACACCGCCACGTTTGAGGCAAAGTTTGTTACGAAAACAGTAAAAATAATTAGTAACAAAATGATAAAGTAATTTGGAAATATGTCAAGATTTCTCAGTATAATTCCAATTTGCCCATTCAAATCTGAATATTCCTTTTTGGCTGCCTCTGAGAGGGCGAATCCACCTCCTAAAAAAAACAATTAAACTTACATAGTAAATTTATTGAATTAAATCAAGAAACCCTTAGGAGGCCGTAGCCAGAGAAATAGCCCAGGACTACCTCTGACTTATTGAATGCAAAACCTATACCGTCTGGCTAGAGATATGAAAAAGATGAGGTATGTTTGTTAGATAAGATGTGTAAGGGTTGAAACCCTTCGTCCGTCGGTTTTAAGAATAAAATCATGAATAGATAAATTGAAGATCATTTAAAAAATATATAGGCACTCCAGCAAAGCGATATGCTAGAGAGTAAACCAGCGAATGAAAGGTTAATGAGAAAGGTAATAACAGAACAAGTGAGACTAGGTATAGATTAACAAAAATTACCTAAGAGGAACATAAAACTGTAAGGCATTAATTCATTCACAAACTTCCAATTCAATACTGAGGGAACTGGCTTGTCTGGTAATATTATGTCACCTGAAATATTTAAGAAATGTTAACTTAATTTTTTCCTTACCCTAACTTATTCTCTGGTTATAATAGTAATATTACCTTTGTTATTATCTAGTATGCCTCATCATGTCAAGATGAACTACGAATTCAAAACCATTTACTAGTTACCGTTCATTCATAACTAATCATCAACAAATTTACACCGAGACGTGAGTTCTATTGACCGGTGTAACTTGAAAACTTTTATTATTGTATGTCGTTGCGTAATTGCTGAAGCTGAACATAAGTTTAATTCCCAAGTCGGTCAATATTATTGGTCAGACTCTTGAAAGTCTGTCAGTCAGTGTTCACAGAATTAATCGTATTATGTATATTTTATCAAAAAGTTAATAATTAGCTATTAGCAGTCGCTATTGTGGAACATTAGCTTTTGACCACAGCTCTGCTAATGTAAGAAAGAAACAAAATGTAGTCTTTGTCACTCTCAACCCCTTAGACAATCTCCACTAAAACATCAAATATTTTGTCGCTCAGTTTTGCCATGACAGACAGACACACATCCTTTTCTATTTATAATATTAGTAAGAAAGTATGGATATAAATGGTTGAGAAAAAGCTAGACAGATCGTAAGACGTATGCGTAGAATAAAGTTGATGTCAAAGTGCGTATGTCTCCTAAACTTGCTTGAATTTAGGAGCAAGCTGCATGTGTTTAAAAGAATATAATTGAGCCAAGTTTTGCAGAAATAACAATGAGTAGAGTTAATGTAAATGAATATTTTTGTTTCAGTTACTTTTTGCGTTGCAGTTTAAGAATATATCCAAAGTAGATGGCAAAAGGAACATTAGGAAACACACAATCAAAGCAGCTGCGGAGTCTTGTACGCTGAAATAAAATAAAATCATATTGTAAGATTTACAAATACAATAAAATACAACACATACAAAATACATTTTCATCTTGCTTTAAAAGATTCAGAAAAAAAATAGTAGTTTCACATAACATCAATATAAAAATATTGTTACGTACAATTTATAATTGTTTAGCTTGAAAGCGTCAGAGACAAAGTCACCCCATCCGTAAAATAGCTGTGGTGACCGACAGAAGAATAACAAAATAGCACCACCAAATAATATTATAACCATCTGTAAAACAATAATTACTTTTAAGTATAAATAAATGGTGCACACACTCAGTACACACACAATTTTGTGTCTTTTATGCGCACCAAAAACCCTTTTTATTTGGCCTTTGAAATCATCAAATGACTGCTCCGGCTCTGGCAGAGCGGAAGGGAGTGTCAGACTTCTACTGACTAAAACCCACCCATGTTCCTTTTTAGCCCTTTATATCCGGGGCCGCGATCTCTCTTTAGAACAACACGAAGTCCCGGCAGGCAACGAAAAGCTTGGCTTGCACTATTAGGCAATGTAACATGCACTTAACTGCACACACATATTAAATATACAATGTGTAACTGAACTAATGCACTTTGAGAAAATAGTTTGTTCA
This sequence comes from Athetis lepigone, assembly GCA_033675125.1. NCBI lineage: Eukaryota > Metazoa > Arthropoda > Insecta > Lepidoptera > Noctuidae > Athetis > Athetis lepigone. The sequence continues at coordinate 13,235,196 of CM066236.1, forward strand.
GAATCGTTCACTAAATCGATTTTTGTAATTTTTAATATAGGTATAATTATTATTATAATTATTTATTAGGTATAATTATTATTATACCTATACCAAAAATAATTAAAACTACGTAAACTGCTGTCACACTTCCGCTGTACAGTCAAAACAAACTAAAATGGATGAAATACCTACTACGTAAAATACCCATGCAAGTGCGACTGTGTGCATGCGTAGATTTGTAATGTGACTATAATTTTCTCCCACAATCTGTATAACTAATTTATAAAAAAATAGTGTTTTAAACATAATAATAAAAATTCAGTGTATGTATTATGATTATAACATCATATTCTAATTGGGGTGTCTGGTGGTGTGCGTTTATTCCGGGACATGTTGTATATGTATGTCCGTTTGCACAACGATTAAAATATCGACATGATAATTATGTTCTTGTCAGAAGGTTTCATTCTACCAATAATGTGTCCAAAGGTAACAATATTTATTTAAAAAATTATTATTCAAAAAAAGATGCACAGAAACTTACCATTTCCCAAAAAGTGATTTTTCCTAATTTTTTCCAATTTACTTCAACAGTGTTTTTGGCAACCAAAACCCCCTGTTCCGATAACATTGAATTTTGAGCGGCAAGACTATTAGGCCTAAAATGATTTTTTATTTTTATAACAAGGAGGCAAGGGCAACGAGGAGGCAAGTACTAATGAGATTTATGAATTAAATACATTCATGAATACCAATTAAAACATTATATCAAATTCATTTATGAATTCTTTCTAAAGTTTGTCTCGGACATCCCTGACCGGTCGTCATTCGTAAAACTTTGACAGTCGTTACGGGTAGTCAGCCAGGAAGTCTGACAAGCCTAAAAATTAGGTACATTGTCGCGTAGCCACTGGGTTGTGGAGGCTTGATAGGCAGTCTGAATCCGGTTAGGCTAGAAGCTGACCCCAGCGTTATGGGGAGAGGGCTAAGATGTGGCTTAATGGAATGTTTATCTCCTCTACTCTGGGTTGACTGGTAGAGAATGCCTAAGGCATTAAGTCCACCCTTCTACACCTGTGTATGAAGTTTAAATAAATAAATGTTTCGAAGATTTGCTGGATTTGGTTTTATATCTGTCGGGTTTGTTCTAATTTTGTACCCACCACGTCGCTCCGTGAGAGTATAATTTCAAGATTTAAGAATCCGTGTATTAGAAGTAGTTGAAAAAGTTGTGAGTTTTTAAAACAAAGAACTAATATATTAATATTATAACCTAAACATTTGTTGTACTTCTCTGGTTTTTAGACAAGATCCAAGGATCTATGTAGTTTTTTGGACTAAGAGTCGACCAGAGAAGATCGAATCACATCGGTATTGTTCTTACACTTTTGACTTCTAGGTAATACATACCTTAAAAATCCAAAATATACGACTATCAGGCATAGATATAGTGCAACTTCCAACAGAAGCATAAAAGGGACAGCAAACTCAGAGTATTTTGGAAATGATAAATATTCCGGTGCCATTGGATATGCCCTGAAATGACAAAGTGAACTTCACAGTAATACTAAGAAACTAATTTTATTCCGTGGTGAGAGGCAATCTCAGCGTCTCCCAGATGTAAACGCCCCTTGGTGCCTTTTGGCCTAGTTTTGTTCTGTCTTCTGGGATCTAAGACAGTTGAATCGCTTCTCCGGGACTCCTCGAGCTTCATTGCTGTGTCATGGCGATATCGGTGGACTCCACAGTTGATGCTGGCTTTCGAGAATTGCAGTGGTTGGGGAGTAAGGTGGGCGAGATTATCCCGATAAAAAAAAATTGTAAGTAGCCGTTACATACGACTTTAATCACCAATTTACATAAAAACACATTGACCCTCTAATATTATTACTCCGTTAGGAGTCAAATTCTCATGAATCACCTCTACGTCATAAATAGAAAGTAGTGCGCAAATAAGGTTTCTTAGGTTCAGTGGTTTTGCTCTATTAGAAATCAAATAATATAGCTTACCTTTGAAAGAGACCTTTAAAGACTAAGTTAGTAGCCGTTCCCACTAGTGTACCGATGCCTCCTAAAAACAGAATACAAGTATTCAGATATCTGAAAGGCTTGTTTAATTAAATTATAGTTTGTTTGTTTGGTTGATCGCGCTAAAACGCACTTGGCCAATTTTATTGTTTTTTGCAGTAAGGATCTAAACTAAAAACTCCTCTGATTTAACAGTGGTGGGGTAGACGCGCTCTGAAGACAACGACGACGAGGACAATAGCATCATTCCAGTATGTAATTATATGAACACTTTATGGAATAGAAAAACCAACTCACCTACAGTTGCTGAGAACGAAATAGCACAAAAGTAACAAGTTGTAATATCAGAAGCTACTTTTTCATCATTACTGTCCCTCTCGTATATGGTCAATAAGTTTTCCTGCAATAATAGACATAATAGTAATTTTAGACTTCATTTGAAGATATAACCTTGTAAACGATCGCTGCATGAAAGATGCTAAATGGTTTGTTGGTTGTCTACGACGATGATTCGACTGCAGGAGAAAATACATGGTCTCTGCAGTGCACAATGTATTAGGTAAATAGGGGTAGGTAGCTAGATAAATTACTGTAACTGAATACTCACATTTTCAAAAACCTCTAAGAGTGCAAATGCTATTGGAACCATTAGAGTTGTCGCTGCTGTGTTAGTGATCCACATCGAGATGAACATCGTCGTGAATGACAATGCGAACAGCAATCTGTAGAGTTCGATTTATTATCAAGAACTCGTTGTTCAAAAGTTAAATATATTAGCTAAGTTGAATCATAGCATCATGAAAATACCTGTAGTGAGAATAGCCTATTAGCCGAATAGCATTCAAAGCCAGCCTTTTGTGTAACCCTGACTGTTCCACGGCATAAGCGAGCATCATGCTTCCCAAGAACATCAGTATGGTATCCTATGTTTTAAAAAACATAATGTCATTATGAGTACTACTGGCATTATGGTTTATTCGTAGCAGTAATTAACTTGAAGAAAAAAACATTTAAGTATAATTTTATAAGTTTATTATTTCTTCCCTTCATCATTTCATCTCCCTAGCCTTTTCCCAACTTTTTTGCGGTCGGCCTAAAGTCTAACCGTAATTCAGCTGGATACCGGTGTTTTACGTGAAGCGAATGCCTATCAGACCTTCACAACCCAGTAACTGGGCGACACGATACCCTTTGGTTAGACTAGTCAGACTTTCTGGCATCTGACTACCCGTAACGACTGCCAATGTTCCACGTATGACAACCGGGACCAACGGCTTTACGCGCCTTTCGGGGCACAAGATGTCAGTGATTTCCAAGATAAACTTTTGAAAGTAGAGAAGTGGGCGCCTTATTCACTAGGCCATCACTACAAGTATATTATAAGTTTATTATTTATTACCTAATATTATGTTTATCTTGTAGAAAACATAATACACAAGATTGGTATAAAAAGTTATATTGATCCAATTGCTACCAAACTTTACAGATAAGTTATTCTGAAGACTAGTCTTAGACCATGTTCACGGACGGCTGGACGGATTTCTAATTAATTGTTGAATTTTTCTCTATCACGATAACGAAACAAATCATAAGATTCATTTTAATGGACACATTATTTTCTAACATAATACAACGCCATCTATGCTACTTGACAGGAACTAAAATAGACGGCATTGTGTTGTGGTTGGGTTGACTAGTCAATGTCTGTTGTGGATAGGGTTACCATCTGACCGGATAAAGCCGGTCTAGACCGGATTTTTACGTGTTAGACCGGACTCCGCCCGGATTTTACGTCAGACCGGATTTTTGTCATACTTTCATATCCTCCCGCCCGGCTCAGCGACGAGTGCCGCGCGCACTGAGCCCGTAAGTCCCGGATTGTCCCGGAACGCAATACTGCAAGCGCGGGCGCGGCACTTGGGCGGGGGGCGCGCGCGACACCCCGCCCTCTACCCTCCCCGGCAAGATTGCATTGCACGGACCGCAAAATAATGTAAACAAAGCTACTTGTGACTTTAGTTCTTCTCTCAGTGGACCAAAGAGAGAAACAGACTTTCAGTGGAGTCGGTGAGAGCCATATTGCTCACGCAATATAACTATAAACACGTGACGTGTGAACAATTTTATTGCGAAATAGCTGGAAAAAACAACTTTTTGCATGCGGTCGCTGGCAACCAAAAATATCGGTCTAAATAATATATGTAAATAAAAACGTACTTAAATACTATTTAATACACCTGTATGTACGTGACCGGACTTTTTTTTTTAAATCAGGATTTTTAGACATGTCAGACAGGATTTTGCATTTTTAGGCCTGGTAACCCTAGTTGTGGACACCTAAATAGTTTATACAACTACAAGATAGATGTTTAAAACATAAAAAGTATACAAAATATTCCATTTTGTTTAACAAGTTTTGTATTATTTCCCTATCTTGTGTTTGAAGCATTTTTTAGGCAAGAAACGTTAGTCTAGTAACTACATAGGACAGTTAACTCAAACCTAAATATTTTCGTTAGTTCTGCTATTCCACCGACTTTTTATGAGCTTCGTGATGATATGCCCCCCCACCGAGCTGATATATAATAACTGCAAGTGTACATAAGTGCATGATCATTGAATCGACTCTAATTTGGATTGTCCCGTTGATTTTGTGGTACTAGAACGGGACGGGTGCGAGAAAGGTTCTTGGGTTAGTTTTGCTGGTCGGGCAATATGTTACTGAGTTTTCCCCAAAGAATTTTTTAGTAGCATCCCGTAGTTTAAAAGTTGATGGTGTGATACCCGGTGTTTTAGAAAGCTCGTTTAGCCTTTGGTTTCGGTTAAACATCGTAAGGACCCTTACTTTTTACGCGGCTGCCAAAAGGAGGATTATGTTTTTCGTGCGTTAGTTAGCTAGCTAGCGCTGAAAACCAGCGTCGTGGACTCATGCGTGTGTATGGGTCACGGCATCAATTATGCTGAGCGCTAGCCGTTTCGCGCGGTAGTGACGCTACTTAGATGTTTTTAGTTTTAAGGTTTATAGCATAAAAGTTTTTTTTTATTTGTAGCTCATTATGTGTGAATAAACTGTTTTTCTTTCTTTCTTATTTAGGTTGAAATGCTAACAGCTGATAAATTATGCAAAAACAATCGCAAACGCATTGATTTAACGCATTGACATTACGTTAAAATAATTAATTAAATAAGTTTCTTTGGCCAATTATGTGTTTTAAGTTTCAGTCATTAACTATCACATAATAAGTCACTTTATATTTACGTAGATATACAAACTTACATTCATGTAACATTGACACGTGGTCCTTGTATCCATGACGCCAGTAAATGGGAATATCAGTATAGGAAGAAAAGAAGTGACCGGCAATGGAATACATTCGGTAACCCAGAATATAGCCATAAGCAGAAGAGTGTAGGCACACCACTGATGTTTCTAAAAGATAAGAAAAATATATTTTTGAATTTTAAATAAATTTTGTAAAAAAACAATTTGATATTAATCTCTTATAATAATAATACCAGCCTATTACTATCCCACTGCAGGGCAAAGGCCACTTCTCATATAGAGAAGGCAAGAGCATTGATCAGCACGCTTGCTCAAGGCGGATTGGCGTTTTCTGACTCATATTAACTACAAGTCTAGGTTCCTACACGATGTTTTCCTTAACCGACGTCTGTGATGTCTAAGATAAACTTTAGAAAGTACATATTTATGAATTGAAAAAGTCACATTGGTACTTGCCCAGATTGATTCGAAGGGCACGACCTCTTGCAGAGGCGGACGCCTTAACCACTAGGCTATCATGACATTATTATTATTAATCTAGACAGCATTTAACCTCATCAGCAACAACCAACAACCTTGAACCTTAAGTTTGAATGATAAAGTTGAAAATTAAGAAAATTTATAGATCGTTTTAGCTTGATGTGTAAATAATTGTGCTGTTTTTTATGAAGATATTTTGTTTTTAAATCTGACTGGTACTCGTAGTACCAGAAATAAGGACATTAAGGCCCGTATTAATAGACGACACTCAATAAAATTCTGAGACGCTCTCAAATCTATTGTTATATATTCGCATAACTCGTCAAAATGTACTGAACAGCGGTTTTTTTTTTCATGATTTCAGGGTTGGTCCCATAGTAAAAGTTGTTCGTTATAATGAGTACAATGACCCCTTAAGGGGATTAAAACGACCTAAATTTAACCCTGTATACAAGCTTTCTAAAAGTTAAGAATTGTATAAATTACTTCCGATAATTACCCACAATAAACAAAAAAGAAACTTGCCCTCTTTATCAAATTAGTGCAGGTTAGTATAATTATTGTCTAGTAGGCTTTGTAGGCAATTTATCAAATTAGTGTCTGGTGTCGGATAAGATCTTACCTTGGGAGGGAACGGAGCGAGCATGGGAATTAATATAAATGGAGTGAGCAGGCAAACCACGCCGCGCCAGTATGTACACAGAAACAGTTTAGCATTTTGCCGCCATGATAGATTTTCATCTTCAGGCCTGCATACAAATAAAAAGTGTAAATTAAAAATGTATTAAACCTGTAGTTATTAAGTCGTTAAGTTCGTGACTGCAGCTAACAAAAAAATTTATAACTTCGAACCGACGGAACCGATTTTGATTTTGAATTACAAAATTATTTTATACTCGCTTTTCCCCTTCCCCTCGGACCTCTGCAGAGAGTAGACGTGCCCCAAGCCGTAGTTAATTATTTAAATGAATAAAAAGTTAAATCTCACACAAATAAATACTTCGTAATATTAGGAGTGCATAAAGATCGAGGAGTTCCTGCAAACTTGTTGCGCGCCGTGAGTACGCACTACACTCACACACAATACAACATCACAGAAACTACACAACTACAGAAGCAACGGATCACCCGTATAAGCTAGACAGCAAACCATCTGATTTCAACGCGAAAAAAAGAGACACCAATAATCCAAAGGTCTCCTTAAACTGGACGGAAACGACTAAGCTTCGATTTGCTCGATAGCAGCAATCATAAGTTGGCCCCTTGGTAATAGATCATACATTTACCGTCAAAGATCAACCGGCGATACTACTACTGTCCTGGTACATATACACCGCACTCAGTACACCGCGCCGCTATGCCGCTAAAAAGAACACCCCCCGCCTCACCTTCCCCGCCTACGCCGACAGCAGCGCCTGGGATTGCGGCTCCTACGTTCTCAACGGCTTCAAGTAACTCACCGCTACAACACTGCGAGTCTGAGCCTAATATTCATGCACTCATATCGCACGCAGTTAATGTAACTGAACGAAAAAAAAGAAAGTTTGATGATGAACACTTAGATGTTACAGTCCTGATTAAGGAAATGTTCTCGAGTTTCTCAAAGGAGCAGGAAAAACGCTTTCAAGATTTAAAAACCAGTTTAGAAGTCATGTCGAGTAAATATGACGAATTCTTGCAAAAAATATCCACCCTAGAGAAAGAAAGGAAAGAGGATAAAATCTTAATTAAAGAATTGGAGGAAAAACTGGAAGTGTCTGAGCGAAAGTCCCGCGGAGCAGGCATAGAAATTCGGAATATTCCAAAGCAACATGGCGAGACAAAAGAAAATCTTTGTAGCGAAGTCACGAAACTAGGAAAGACCTTGAATGTCAACTTTGACTGTTCTCATATTCGAGACGTCTATAGATTGAAATCAAAAGATGCTTCGAATCCTGTTGTCGTAGATTTTACTTCCGTATTACTTAAAGACAAAATTCTCAAGGCAGCTAAGAACTTCAATAAAACACGAGCAAAAGGAGAAAAGTTAAATACTACTCATTTAAATCAATCATACCAACCAAAACCACTGTACTTATCTGAAACGTTAACCCACAAGAGTCAGAGATTGTATTTTCTGGCCAGGCAGTTTAAAAAAGGCCACGGATATGACTTTTGCTGGACGACTAACGGGTTTGTTTATCTTAAAAAATCCGAAGACTCAACTCATATACGCATTAATCATGAATCGGATCTAGATAAACTAAGAAATGTTATATGACTATTCCATGTTAAAACTCTCATTTTCAGTCTGTCATTGTTTAATTTTATACTGCATGTTTTTTTCATATTTAGAATTGTAAGTTACTTTTGTATACACTTTAACACACTACACAGAAATTATACACTTCTTTTAATATCTCATGTTCTGTTCGGAGTTCAAATTGTAACCAAGTTTTGTTTACATCATACCACACTGTACAGAAATTACACACACAACCTTGAAGACAACACATTTATTTTTAAATATAAACACTATACTCACAGTATTTACTACAAATTAACACACATACATACTTTACATTTTGATATCGCATCACACGTTCTTTTTACCACATTCGAACCTTTTACAATAACATTTTGTTATGACACGCTCACAAAAACACTATTACTTAATATTTATATATACTTCACAAACATAGTGCACGCAAGCCATTCTAAATGTTTTAGTTACCATATTGCATTCCAAATACGATTCTTTAATCGTGACCAAAATTCCTTTCGATACTTTATATTGACGTTAAATTCAACGATATAATTAACTTAACAGAAAATATCGATAAACTTTCCGTATCGCAATCGCAAGAAACAAACATTGAAAACTGTCATAAATTGATATCATTGCAACCGGATCACTTACTAATCTTCACGCAAAACATACGCAGCATAAACTGTAACATGCCAGGGCTTGAAGTTTTATTGACAAGAATGAAGTTGAAATGTGACATAATTATACTGACCGAATGCTGGCTATCAAGTTCTTCAGTTATACCAATTTTGGCAGGTTTTTCTCATGTCGGGACTAAAGTAAACCCCAAACAAAATGATGGTGTAGTAATTTATTATGATGAAAATTTTAGTTTAACAATAGAAGAGCCTCTTATGCAAGAATGTAACTGTCTGGTTGCAAAAATAGACACCTGCATCGCGATACTAGCCTTCTATCGGTCCCCATCTTACAAAAACATTGACCATTTTCTTTCATCCCTTGACACATTACTTCACACAGTGTCAGCCTTCAAACAGATATTTGTGGTAGGCGACATTAACATAGATATAAACCCTAGCAAAATAAACCTAAACGGAGAACGCTACCTGACTTTAGTAGCTTCTCATGGCCTCTTGCCAGCTCACACTCTGACAACTCGCTATGACAGCAATTCTTGTTTAGATCATGCGTTAGTAAAGACCAGTAATCCAGTTACTACGTTGGTTCCGCAAACCACCCTAACGGATCACTACCCTGTTTTATTGTGTGTGGCTGCTAAGAAAACGCGTCAATTTGCTGTAACAACCATAACTAAAGTTGACCTCTCAAACCTAGAGCAAGATCTTATAAAAATCAACTTCGACCCAATCTACCACTTACAAAACCCAGTTTTATCTTTTAATTACTTTACAAATTGTCTTCAACACGCTATTTTAAACAATACTAAACATTTTACTCTCTCAAAACGTCATAGAATCATTAAACCATGGATGACACAAGGGTTGCTACGATGCTCAAGAAATAGAGATAGGTTGCATTTAAAATCGAAGCTTGCACCACAAAATTTAATTTTAAAAGTGACATACACACGATACAGAAACTTCTGCAATGCGTTGCTAAGAAAAGTTAGAATAGAGCATGAAAAAAGTCAACTTCAAGATGCACAACATGATAATAAAAAACTGTGGAAAGCAATAAAAGAGATCACCCACACAACAAAAGTAACGAATCATCCGAAAGAACTACTAACGCTATCAACCACTCCTGAAGATTCTTTGAGCGAAGTAAATAGTTACTTTATAAATGTAGGAAGTTCATTAGCAAACAAAATACACCAGCAAAACGCGCATACTATATACAATAGTCAAACAAATACAACCACAGCTACCAGTAGTCCGCATTCATTTGCTCTCATAGACACAACTGAAGGGGAGGTAGATCGTCTCATCCTCGACTCAAAAACAGACTGTGCCCGTGGTGGCGACAATATTAGTAATCACTTTCTGAAAACTCATAGACACATCATCGTTCCACCCCTCACAAAGATCATAAATGATTGTCTGCAAAGTGGCGTGTTCCCTGACGTGCTTAAAAAAGCAGAAGTTTGCCCAATCTATAAGGGTGGGGACAGAAATCGTATCAATAACTATCGACCGATATCTATCTTACCAGCGATATCAAAAATACTAGAAAAAATTATAAATTCACGACTAGTTAACTACTTAGAAAAAAATAAACTGCTCTCAGGTAACCAATATGGCTTTAGACAAGGAAAATCGACTGAGCAAGCTGTAAATAAACTTATTAATTTTGTAACTTCCAACTTAGATGAAAAGAAAAAATGTCTCACTATCTTTCTAGATCTCGCAAAGGCATTTGATACGATTTCTGTTTCCCTCTTACTGGACAAGCTCGAAAGATTGGGAATTAGAGGCACACAGCTGAATCTTTTTACTAGTTACCTGAGTGGGCGATCTCAGTGTGTCCGTGTTGGAAAATTTAAAAGTCCTCACCTTCAGGTTACACACGGCGTACCACAAGGTAGCATACTGGGTCCCACCTTATTCCTTGTGTATATAAATGATCTCACGAGTCTTGAACTTACCCATGGCGAAATCATATCTTTCGCAGATGATACGGCCCTTTCCTTTGCTGCGAATACATGGGACGAGGCTTTCGGTGCTGCACAGCGGGGCTTCGATATCGTTGGAAAGTGGCTTCAGAGTAATATCCTTACATTAAACGTAGATAAAACTAAGTACATCTGCTTTAGTATAAAAAATGAAATTGGTGATGACGTCGCGCGAAATATCATATCGCATGAGTGCCGCTCAGAAAAAAAATGTAATTGTCCTTCACTGGAACGCGTGCATTCAGTGAAATATTTAGGAGTTAATTTAGATAGCAAACTTAATTTTAAGGAACATGTCAGGCTGCTATTTTGTAGAATACGAAAGCTCATTTATGTTTTCAAAAACCTGAGGCACATTGCTGACTTTAAGTTGCTTAAGCAAGTATACTATGCACTATGTCAATCGCTTCTAACATATTGTCTATCGTCTTGGGGAGGAACATCAAAAACAACCTTGAAGTCTATCGAGGTCGCTCAACGTGCAATACTGAAAGTTGCGTCGTTCAAGAACATTCGATTCCCTACAACAACTCTATACGAAAAATGGGAAGTCATGACCGTGAGACAATTATATATACTAAGTGTTGTCCTCCTAAAACACAGTGAACTAAGTTACAACCCACTACTCCTCCAAAAACGAAGAAAAGATATTGTGTGCGAAAGAAGTAAGATGTCTAAAACTAAATTTAGTCAACGGTTTGCCCACTTCATTGGTCCACTAGTGTACAATAGGCTAAACAGAATTCTTAATATATATCCTTTAACAAAAATACAATGCAAGATGAAACTTACTGAGTACCTGAAAAGTCTCACCTATGAACAGACAGAACTTCTTTTGGAAATAGCATCTTAATAAATAAAAAAAAACTCTGTTAAGCAATATAACATATTATATTTCTCATATAATACACCCAAAAAGCGCGCACGCACACTCACACCACAACACACTACACAATACCACAAACATCCCCATAAACATCAGACACGTACATCGCCATATCACACAAATTAGAGGTCCTGCAAACAATCACACCCCCCACATCACCACACCACATCACACACCACACCACATCACACACCACACCACATCACACACCACACCACACCACATCACACCCCACTTTACATGTATTTTATCTTTTTTTTTTTTTATATAACCTTTTTTCTAAGACCTGAATGTAATACATTATAAGTTGTTACATTGAACACACATGAAATCATGTTAATGGCTACTATATATATGTCAAATATTCGAGGGGTTTGGCGCTGATATCCGAAATACAGGCTCCGCCTAGTTCGGATACAGATGACTACACCACTTAATCTGGATCAATTAGCCTGCTGAAAATTTTTGTAACAAATGTCTAAGCTTCTTTCAATAAAAATTATTATTAATATTCCATTCATTTATTTTTTAACATATTAATTACATTTTTAAATATTAATATAAAAAAGAAAAATAACATTTAAAAATATAAAAAATAGTATCCCACCGGCATCGGGAACAGGATCCAAGCTACCGGTGGTCAGGGCTCCAGAGAGAGGAACCTCCGGACAATACGCGCCGTGTCCAGGAGTACCGCTTTCTGCACCAGACCCTTGACCCAGCTGCCTAGCGAGAGCTTCCTTAGATGTTGGTCGAAGCTCTTCGCTATTATGCCATTGGCCGTCACGACTATCGGCACAATGACTGCTGAATCCACATCCCACATGTCGACAACCTCGCGAGCCAAGTCGAGATATTTGGTCTGTTTATCTTTCTCAGCTTTCACGAGGTTCTCGTCATGCGGGACAGCAATATCAACAATCACTGCACGACGCTCTAATCGATCTATCACCACTATGTCAGGCTTGTTAGCAACAACAGTCCTGTCAGTAATGATAGATCGATCCCAGTACATTGTGACATGGTCATTCTCAAGAACTGGGTCGGGCACATACCTATAGTACGGTAGATCTGCTTCCACAAGATTGTATTTCAGAGCAAGTTGCTGATGAATAATCCTGGCTACAAGGTTGTGTCTGTGCAAATAGTCTCCGTTAGCCAGACTAGAACACCCAGAAATAATGTGTCGGATTGATTCCCCGGGACGGTGGCATGCCCGACATATGTCAACCGTGCCGTCCTTCACAATGTATTTCCGGTAGTTGTTCGTCATCATAACTTCGTCCATTATCGCACAGACAAAACCTTCGGTTTCCCCAAAGAGGTCACCGAAACGCAGCCAGGATACGGACGCCAGGAAATCTACATCTGGTCCATGTAGGACTCCACCACACCGGCATGACCCAACCGTTGAAGGCGCGCACCTTGTTCCCGCCTGATAAAAGACTATTTAAAACTTTATTCAGGCGGCCAAAGAAGCGCTCCCTCAACGCTTGTTTCATGTCGGCGATATTGATGCCTAACGCTTCCGACATACCCAAATATTTGTAGGTTTCGGTTGAAGAGAGGGACCTAAAGTGTATGGAATCCGAAAGTTGGGTCCCTCCGGATTCCATAATCTCCCCTCGCTTTACATGCATGACTGCACATTTGTCCACACCAAATTCCATCCTGATGGCACTACTGAAAGTTTCTGTTACCTTCAGTAGCCTCATCAGATGCAATTCAGTGGAGGCAAAGAGTTTCAGATCATCCATGTACAGGAGATGAGATATAACCTGACCGCCTCTGCGCAACCGATAGCCTAGTCCTGAACCCTCCAACAATGTGCTAAGAGGATTCAGGGCTAAACAGAACCACAATGGACTCAGACTATCGCCCTGAAATATGCCTCGCTCAATCCTTATTGGTTCGCTGTTCTCTCGGATGTGCCGACACCCTGGATAGTGAAGGACCGTACTCCACTGCCCCATACACGACATCAAGAAGGTGTGCAGAGTTGCATCTACTTTATACAATTCCAGCACCCTCATGAGCCATGTATGTGGCACCGAGTCATAGGCCTTCTTGTAATCTATCCAGGCTGTCGACAAATTCTTCCGAGAACGGCGAACCTGCTGACTAATGGCCATGTCAATGAGGAGCAGCTCCTTAGTACCACGGGACCCATTCCTACATCCATTCTGAGAAGCAGACATTATAGAATTATTATTAATATGACTATTAATTTTAGCTCTCAGAATGGATGTAAGAATCTTATAGACCGTGGGTAAACAAGTAATTGGTCTATAATTTTTGGGTTCCGTAGTACTACCTGATTTGTGGAGCAGGTGGGTAATTCCAGTAGTTAGGAATTGGGGTAGCGACCCAGACTCTAAGGCTGACTGGAACTGGGACGCCAGGCGAACGTGCGATCCTTGTAACCATTTAACCCAGAAATTGTGCAGTCCGTCCGGCCCTGGGGATTTCCAATTAGGTAAAGGACGGACTGCACAAGCTATATCTTGGGGGCTGATGTTTATAGCCCCCATTTCTGGTATTGGATCACACTTTCGTTCAACCTCCCGAATCCAGTCGCCCTCAGTGTGACTGACAGGCACCGACCAGATGCTGCGCCAGGATGAACTCATGGCATCAACATCCGGAAGGCGCGTGTCAACCACACCTTGGTCCGGTCGTTCCCAAGCCCTATATACCCACCTCTCGTCACTCCGGAATGTGCGATTCTGAGTGTATCGCTCCACTCTCCGCTTATACCGACGAATACGGCTCGCCCATGCACTGATCTTCTGCTTCAGGAAGTCGATACGCTCTGTGATGCGGGGCATATAATCTTGGGAACTAATGTTAGTCCCCACAAACGCCCGCCTCACAAAGCGCATCACTCTAGGACGTGTATTGCCCTCCCTGAAGCAGATCAATTTGCCGATGAGTGCTCTAGCCTCACCAATACGACGCTCAATTCTGAACTGCCACGCTGGTATAGCTGGTTTAGGTCGTGTGACTCCGTCACTGTTTGGAAATTTGACGTGAGCCACACGACACGCTGCTACAGCTGCGCAGTACAAAATTGAGTGGGTATCAGCGAGGTCCTCGCTGCTGTCAAAATAGTTCGACAGCAGCGAATCCAGAGCACACACCAGCGCCCTATTTTTCTTGTGCATGGGCAAACGAGGTAGTCGCGGTCTCATCTCAGGCGGCGTAGAGCGATATTCCCGAAACGCACACTCCAAAGCACTCCTCAAATTATCATTGCACTGGGTACTCACGGATATAGTCTCACCATCATCCATCTCATCAATGCAGGGCGGTCGCGGCAAGCCACTACGTGAATTTTGCGGCTGCACAGCGACCGCACCCACTGGCGGGGCGGGCACTGCAGACCCACCGTACCCCTGGCCGTACCCCTGGTGGTACGGTGGGTTTTTCAAAGTTAAACCATACCACCAGGTAATAGTGTTGTAACACTAGTTAAAACTACTTCTAACAACAATAATTATATTTAATCATTTTATTCATTTTTTTTTCTGAACAAATCTTAAATACAAAAAATTAATCAACTCTATAAACGTAAAACATGCATTCTAATACATGAAATAATAACGCAAGACACACAATCGCAACTTTAAAATAAAAAGAAAATTTTCACATAATAATATAACTCGAGACGAGGAGACAAAATTCAATTAAGAAAACCTAAAACTAACTATGGTAGGAAAAATATACGTTATGAGGGAGCAAAACTTTATACCTAATGAAATACCTGATGATATGTTAAACAGTAACAGATGGTATACATTTAAAAAAGCCCAAGAAGAATACGTTAGAACTGGGTACTAACGCCAAAAGTAATTTTTTTTTTAATTTGTCGTTTTTTTTTTTAATTTATTTCAGTATCGTCAATTATAGATTTTTCCACAATAATTCGAATCAATTAAATTTTTATTTTTACAATTCTTTATGTTTCTATATGTCGAGTGTTAATGTCAACTGTCATGAACGTTTGAAAAAAATGTATTATGTACGGTTTAACTAAAGAGTTAGAATTGCGCACATGCAACATGCATTATTGCCGCATCAATTATGTACCTACCTAACTAATGAATGAGTCATACGAGTTAACAGTTTATCATTTTCTGTCCGTCTAGTATCTTCATCAGCACAGCACTACGTTCACTTCGTACAGTGGTATCGTTTAACTTTAAAAAACCCACCGTACCACCAGGGGTACGGCCAGGGGTACGGTGGGTCTGCAGTGCGGGGCGGGCGGGGCAAGACCAATCCGTGACTCTAGGCGTAGTCGATCAAGCACGGTGTCATCCAACATATGATTACGTTGGATGACACGCACCTGATCCGACAGTCGCTGGGCTGAAACATTGACAGCTGGTTCAAGCACCTGGAACAGAGAGAGCATCCGACCACGGTACGCAGTCATGTTACTTCCCCCCTCTGTAGCCCCAAAGTAGGCGCGCATAACATTTTCGTTAATGGAATGTGTCCATCTCATTATTATTATTATTATTATTATACTAGCTTTTGCTCGCGACTTCGTCCGCGTGGAAGAATAGATCCCGTTCCCGGAAGATTGCCGGGATGAAAACTATCCTATGTCTTTTCTCGGATCCCAAAGTATATCTGTACCAAATTTCATTCAAATCGGTTCTGTGTTTTAGGCGTGAAGAAGAGACAGACAGAGTGACTTTCGCATTTTTAATATTAGTACGTTTAAGTACGTTTATAATATTAGTACGGAAAAGTACGGTTTATTTAAATTATATAAATGATAGTAACAAGTTTAAACCGTAGTGGTTTTTGGCTGCAAGTGAACATTATTAATTTTGTATATTTTTTGTAAAAGATAAATAAATAAAAAAACAATCTGTCAAACTTATACCACCTCTCTTTTTACGTTAAGTAAAAAGTGCTTATATTAATTCAGGAATAAATTGGGGTACAATTAATAATAAACAAAATATATAATTATACTCGTACATATAGTTGTTATATAGCATGACTCACAAATTCTTCAACTTTATCTGATTTTATGGACACACCGACGGCCTCTTTAAATGGTTGAATAGTGCCTTCTTTTAGATATTTACAATGTAATAATAATTATATCAGTGCATTTTAACTTCAAAACATGCTTACCCATTAACAAGCTGATTGTCTTTTTGAGCTTCAGCTAAATCTTCCGAAGTTTCAGCCATTACCAGCACTCAATTAATTTATAATGAATAAGTCTATGCTTGAATATTTTAGAATTAATTGTTTACACTTAGTAACAAATCTAGTTGACCATGCGTTGACCAAACAGGTAACCAGGTAAGTGTTGCAAAGCCGCCACTACGATCAGTTTTCTTATTATGTTTCAAAATCAGGTACTCGAATTTGGGTATCAGAATGCTCGACTTAGGGCCTATTAATTGTCATGTGGGTTTCCACACCCGCATGTGGTCCAATGACGCGTGCGTGCTGCCCGCAATTTATTGTATCATACATGCCTTTATTGTCACACGGGTCACACATGCGAATAACTGGTGAAATTTATATAAGCTGCGTGCGGCTAGAAACAAGCAAGGTGGACATTGAAAAGGCGCTTACGCAGGACTGATACTTTCAAAGCGACAGTAAGGAATTTAAATCAAGCATTCTCAACATCTTTCATTCGTGAATGGGAACCCAATTTTCCAAAAAAAAAAAACTATGTATGTTTCTCCTGAGATCTTTAATGTGTTCCTCTGCAACATAAGGTAGATAGTTCCTTCTCCCGCTGAAAGCTGTAACTCAGTATACCTTAAGCATTAGTAGTTCAACATGTTTACTTCTATGATAAACTGAACTACAATGAGAAATAAATTGTAAATTGAACTAAAGTATCATTTACTTCAGTTCAGTGTTTAAGAGAAAACTTTTTTCAATGTTTCGTGAAAGTTACACAAGCACGAAAAGCTTCGTGGGGCGAGCGACGGGCGGGCGGCGGCATGCCATTGGAGGATAGAACTACGGTTTTACAGCAACAGGCGAATTTCAGAGCCCGCTTCAGTTGTCGAGTCGCCGGCCGCGAGTTAACACATCCCGCATTCTGTTCCCGTCCGTTCTAAAAATCGGTGTTTTCTACAACCGCGATACACTTCAAAAAACTTACGATATAATTTATAATGTGTGTGCTAATAGAAATTGCTGTGTGATATTGTTTAACGTTCGAAATGATTGCCGTAGAAGATGACCGGAGTCATTAAATATTCATGATATTATTTCGTCAGTAGGTTTTACACGGATCTGGCAACGTTACTCGACTGTCTCAACAGGTTAGTTTATTACTAAAGTTTGATTAATTTGTTTGTGAATTTATTGTTTTATTTTATCTTGAAAATAAGGTGGTTGTACATTTGCTTTGCTTTTAAAGCAAGCTTTTATGATGACGATATGAAACTTTGTAGATACTGGTCTGTTAAATAACTAATTTGATGTCACGTGTTATGTGGCTCCAATTATAATAAAACAAAATTGTTTTTTTCTACTAATAGTGGAAAATTTCCAATCAGATTTTATCTGAGGGGCAAGAAATACTAGTGGTACGCCAAACTTTTCTTTAGGCGGAATTACTATTTGAAAACTTAAGACTTTGAAACTGTAATTCAGTTTTGCTACTACACTTTTAGTCAAAAACTGCCATTTTCATTTCATATTAACCTTTTGACAACCAAGCGACAGCCGGCTGTCGCGCTGCTATTGCCTTTCTATTGTGTCTTGAATCACGTTTCCATTTTCCATAACTTAAATTCTTAACAACACATTGTATTTTAACATCTTCAGTTGTTTGCACCCCGTCAGGGGGTTAATATAAATATAATTTTCAACAAATTCTTATTAATCTATCTATCTATCTTTATCTACCGCTCTCTTCTCTTATCTATCTTTTCAAATCGATGGTTATCTTCCGATAGAGGTTTTAGTTAAAACATTACAATAATCTAAAATCAATCGAATCTAGAACTAATCATTCAATAGGGCCATCCAATTTAAAAGTTTAAAATCTAAAAGTTATTTTATCTCAGCGACAATCCAGTGTGAAAAACATGTCAATAAATTAGGGAGTAGTTTTGTCTAACTTTTAGAACTAGGAAAAGTCTGTTGAATTTTTTTGTTTTTGTCTTTTGCTTAATTGTTTAGGATGAGACTGCAAACGTAGTTAAAAGTTAATAGAATTGCCTTTGCCAATATATACAGTTATGTCTTTTTTAAATGGTAAATTGACAAACTGATTGCGAAAATATAAGTCACTTAACACACTGGGCACATCTATAAATTATTTGTCTCTTTAATGCAATCGTAGTTTGACATTTGTACAATGGCGACAGTTGTATTTCTAAGCCAAAGATTTGCTAAGCAACGTTTTATCTCTGTCTGAGATTAGAATACAAACGTTCCTAAATGTCAGTATCAATGCCGATGTTTTACAAAAGCTAAAATCAACTAAATTAGAAAGGTACCTAATAGCGGCCACACTCGTTATGATATACCGGAAAGGTCTACCAATAGCTCTAAACAAGAGGCATTGTAGAATAGATGGTGGAATACAGTTAGATTTGAGATGTCAAATTAGTGAGCGTAAGTTTTTGTCAATTCAATACATTTAACTATTTGTTCTGCAATGCCACCTGTCTAGAGGTGCTATTCAGTTATTACGTTGGTAGACCAGAGCATGTGTGGTAATTGAACTTGTGCAGTTTTTGTCACGTGCAAGTGACAACTGCGAAAGTGAAAATCAATTCTCTATAGTCACATTGTTCGGTGTCTTTGTGTCCTTATGCCGCTTTCGACGTCCTGTTGACCTGCACAAATGACCTATTCGATAGAGTGTATGGCTTACACTTGTCAAAAGTTCTAACTTTGGTGGTACTTAGTAAAGAAGAATTGTAGAGCAAGGCTCAACTTTTTCTAACAATGAAAATCACCCTGTTATAATCTAACTATTGTGTAAAGGCCTCTTCTCTAACAGAGCAGCAATGGAGGTGATCAAAGCTCATGTCATCATGATCATTGATCACCACACTTGCTCAATGGCGATTTCAGACTTGTATTAACTCTAAGTCCAGATTAGTTCACTGAGTTTTTGATTCACAAACGCCAGAAATGTCACAATGCAAGTACACTCATATCCCTTATGATGACTAATTAATATTAATCGGTAAGCACTTTAAAGTAAAAATAAAGTAGTATAATTTTTATTGTTTTTAGGGTTCCGGGTTCCGGGGTTTGAGGTATCAAAAGGTAAAAACGGAACCCTTATAGGATCACTTTGTTGTCCGTCTGTCCGTCCGTCCGGCTGTCAAGACCCTTTTTCTCAGAAACGCGTCGAGATATCAAGCTGAAATTAATATCACATACTTGGGTCTGCTATCTCTTAAAGCAGTGAAAAAATCAAGTTTTTAAATCAACGCAATAAAAAGATACGGTGGTTTATATTGCAAATTTGGACATTTGCAGGGAAATCAAAACCTATAGGGTACTTCCCATTGACCTAGAATCATGAAATTTGGCAAGAAGCAAGGTCATGTAGCACAAATAAAGGGAAAACTCCAAAAACCGTAAATTTATAGTTAGTTCACATCAGGCGTCCGTCTGTCCATCCGTCTGTCAAGAACCTTTTTCTCAGAAACGCGTCGAGATATCAAGCTGAAATTAATATCACATACTCAAGTCTGCTATCTCTCAAAGCAGTGAAAAAATCAAGTTTCTAAATCAACGCAATAAAAAGATACGGCGGTTTATATTGCATATTTAGACATTTTCAAGGGAATCAAAACTCAAAACCTATAAGGTACTTCCCATTGACCTAGAATTGTGAAATTTGGCAAGAAGCAAGGTCATGTAGCACAAGTAAAGGGAAAACTCTGAAAACCGTAAATTTGTAGTTAGTTCACATCAGGCGTCCGTCTGTCCGTCTGTCAGTCAAGAACCTTTTTCTCAGGAACGCGTCGAGATATCAAACTGAAATTAATAGCACAA
This sequence comes from Athetis lepigone, assembly GCA_033675125.1. NCBI lineage: Eukaryota > Metazoa > Arthropoda > Insecta > Lepidoptera > Noctuidae > Athetis > Athetis lepigone. The sequence goes on from CM066236.1 coordinate 13,255,753, forward strand.
GTAAAGAGAAAACTCCGAAAACCGTAAATTTGTAGTTATTTCACTAAAAAACAAATTAACGGAACCCTCGTTGCGCGAGTAGAACTCGCACTTGACCGGTTTTTTTTATCCTAAGATTTGTATGCCCTTGTAAGGAAACCTATAAATTGGGTAATTTATAGGTTTCCTTACACATTCACTCTATATGATGTTCCTACTGAAATGCAATATTAGTAAAATAAGAGAAACACAAACCTTAAACTCATATTAAACCTTCGAACACACGTGATTCGAGACACATTAGAAAGACAGTAGCAGCCCGGCAGCCTGATGTCGCTTGGTCGTTGAAAGGTTAAATAAAATAACTCCATAAATTTCAAGCGATTTTCCGCTGAAATTGCAACTTTCAGAATGGCTCCACATTCTAAAAGTTTCGCAATAGTTTGCTTTTGAAAATGTAACCTGTTCGTAAAAGTAAAACATTTTTAGAACTCTCTTCACGAGAAATTCCTTTTAATAAAATAAAAAAGTGGAAGAGCTTTTTTGTTTTGAGTTTGTTCAAACGCGATAATCTCTAAAATGACGGGTTTTTTTTGGGAAGTGGTAAATCATCAAATGACTGCTCCCGTGCTGGGTGCGGCGGAAGGGCATGTCAGACTTTTACTGACTAAAACCCACTCATGTTCCTTCGGTTGCCCTTTATGTTCCGGGGTCACGGTAACTATTACTATTATAATCATTCCGCAACCCCGGCAGGTAAAACGACGGGTCGTATTGCAAAAACTCTTTTTGTGTATTTTAACCCGATTTATAAAGACTAATTTAGCTTATAAAACATCACGCTACAACTTACAGGAGCAGAGCAGTAACCAAAGACGCAATTGGGGCGGTATCTACAGTTAGTCGAATGTATATATTTATCCTCCTAGCTGTACATTCACAATTGACAAATGGATTACTGATAACGATAAAAAGCTTATGCTCTTCGCATATCTGGTGACACATATCAGCTGATTTTATTGATTGTACATACTGATTTTATCGTATTCGTTATTGTTTTGGCACTAAATAGCTACTTATGTTATAATCCTTACGCAAAACTACATTGACATACACATAAAACGTGGGAATTTATGTATTCCTATGTTCTAATATTATTAGACGACTATTGAGTACATAAAATTTTCGCTGAACAAATACAGTATTTAAGTGAATATGGTTTCAATATAATTGCAATATAATTTACTATTTAAATTATATTTTCTTTCGAAATATGCTTGTTGGTCATCATGTGCCTAGGCCCTTTCCCACACCATGTTGGAGTCGGTTTCGAGCCTAAGCGGATTCAGCTAGATATCAGTGAACTTGAAGCGACTGCCTATCAAACCTCCACAACCCTGTTGTTACGCGTCACTATACCCCATGGTTAGACTGGTCAGACTTTTTGGCTTCTGACTACCAGTAATGACTAGCAAAGTTCTACGAATGACAACCGGGACGTGCTGTCGGAAGCATGAGATGTCAGTGGTGTCCAAGAAAAACTTTAATAATAATGTTAATATGTTATTATGCCTTTTTTAATTCACATGTAATATAAGTAAGACAATAAAAAGTCTAATTGAAATTCCAGGAAATATTCGAAGTATGCTTGTTAATAACATACTAATTAAACGTTGAAGGTACTTCTTAAGTTTCAACCCGATACACCATTGCATTTAATCCGTTAGTTTTTATACATAATATTATAAATTACACATGTGCCTGAATCAGAATAAATGAGCAGTTATCAAAATTAGTTGTCGATTAACTTAAACTCTGAAACATAGAAATGGTCCATAAAACAATTTATAATAGTTTGTTCAATGCCAGGATGTATTTGTCAATTACAAATAGTTAGACTTATTTCTAACTTGCTTTTGCCCGCTACTTCGTCCGCGTGGTTCCAGTTTCCGGGGGATTTCCGAGATGAAAACTATCCTATGTTCTTTCCCGGGGCCCAGACTACATCTGCACCATTCAGTGGTTTAGGCGTGAAGAAGAGACGGACAGAGTTACTTTCGCATAAATTTATAATATTAAGTACGCATAGTACGGAAAATAATCATTATGTCTCATTTTTTATTCTCTATAAATAAAATAAATAGCTTTGTAGCCAAGCGCAAAACTTTTAAACGGCTGGATCGATTCGAATAATTTCTTTTTTTAATTTTTCAAACGCTCGGTGAAAATTCTTATGAAGGAGAAAATAGAAAAGCTGCCCAGAAATTTATTGAATTTGTGAAAAGCTGTACGTCTTTCTTATAAGAACTCAAGAACTTATATAAGACAAAGTTTATGAGGTCAGCAGGCTAGTGCTTTAATAAAATTGACTTTTACAGTTTTAACTAAAAAGTGAACTCAGTAGTTCTAATATCTAACATTGTGTTCAAATGTCGTGATGGCCTTGTGTTTAAGGCTCCCGCCTCTTATATACGGCGTTGTGGGTTCGAATCCGGGCAAGTACCAATGTGCCTTTTCAGTTCATAATTACGTACTTTCAAAAGTTTATCCTGGGCATCACATGACATCGGTGAAGGAAAACATCGTGTGGAAACCTGGACTTTTAATAATGTAAGTCCAAAATCGCAATTCGGCCTTGAGCAAGCGCGGTGATTTATGCTCGTGCCTTCTCTGTATGAGAAGAGGCCTTTGCCCTGCAGTGGGACAGTTATAGGCTGGTATTATTATTATTTAATGTGTTTAAATTCTTTAAGCACATTTATGAGTCTAATTTTTAAACAAACATAAAAGGAAATCACTTTGTTACGAATAAATTATAGTATAAAGTTACATATTTTTTTAAGAAAACGAGGTTTTTGTAATCCTTGAATATTGACACCATAATGCCTTTTTGCACAAGTGTATTAAGATTATTTCCACAGAAATACTATCACACTATAGTATTGGCTAATAAACAGAATCGTAGCCTTCATATAAGCTTAAAATCTAGCTAGCATTGATATCGTCATAAATTAAAGCTCTCTGTAAATAAATATTAAAAAAGAAGTTACTAACAATATGTACTACTGGACACGGCGCGCATTGTCAGGAGGTTCCTTTCTCTGGAGCCCTGACCCCCGGTAGCTTGGACCCTGTTCCCGATACCGGTGGGCTACAAAATTTTATATTTTTGTTGTTTTTTTTATAAAATAATATTTAAAAATGTATTTTTTATGTTTTATAAATGAATAAAGATAACTATATTATCAAAACGCAGGGTAAATTCTCTAAATCGTAAAAATCATCGTCACTCTTCACCCAGATTTGGGTCATTCACTCAAAAAGTCAGCATAAACTGGTATAAACGCTTAAGATCCCAGCACTCGTCGCTTTATCCTAAAGGTCGACCCATTCCATACTTACGCAGTCAGTAAACACTAACCGTCTGTAATGGCATAGTCGCCGGACATCCTGACGCCCTCGCCCGCCCTTAGACAAAGAGGACTGAACAAATAGCGCGTCCCTTTCGAAGTATATTCATATTTTCGTTGAAAAGCAATTAAACTTGAAAGCTGTGTGGATACAAATATTTTGGCTTGTGGTTGATGAGCCAAAAATGATTAATATTTAAATTACTGGCTAGATGTCACCCAACTATTGACTCTTTTAGGCCCACAGGTCATGACTGTCAAAAGCTGAATTTTAATTTCTTTTTACTTATCAAAAAAAAATTCAATTTATTAATTATTATTCAGTGATTTTGGCGCTCGCATGTATTTAATGTGATTTTTTCAACTCAATTAAATCAATTTATCAATGACATTGGTGACATCACACACATAAAATTTTTTTTTTGGTATCCACTTTCAAGTTAACCTAAGACATCGATAACAAATCGTGCCTCGGAAAGCACGTAATGCCGCCTACGCACGTAAAGAGTATGGTGTTAATATCTAGTAATTGTGTTATGGAGGTCATGACCTATGCCACAAGAATTACTGGTATTCAGCTAAAAGCTCATTTTAGCTACACTGAAAGCCGACCCTAACATACTTGATTAGAGAGATAATTTAAAACAATTTTATTGCTATATCAACAATTAAATAACTTTTATGTACTATTTCTTGTTGCAGAATAAACCATGATGGAAACAGATAAGATGTCAACGGCGTCGTCCGTGGGGGCTGCAGAGCGACGGCCATTACTGCAAGCTCTAGTCATCGAGAGACGTATTTTGTTCGGGTGCACATGCTTCATAGGGCTGTGCACTTTCCTCTGGATTGCAGCCGTATGCACAGAGAAGTGGGTGCACATAGAAGGTGGAAATGGTAAGCCAAATACTATTAGTTTTGTATTAGTTGGCCTGTGATTGCTGCATCAAAAATCTTAGAGTGAAGTTTTGGAGTCTTGCTCATAATGTGGCACTGATTTATTAAATTAAGTGCACATAGATTGCAAATATCATCACTCTACTACACGTGTGTGTGTTTCAATAATAAAATAATAATGATTTTTGTTAACCAAGGTAGTACTCGCGTACTTGTAAACGCCAATCATATCGTGTACTGAGAAAATGAAGTTCATTATTGCATTTTGTAAGCAACACAAATATTTGTCGTATCGCGATCAAACTGCCACGGTATAATAACAGAAATAATAAAATCTCAGCGTAGAATACTGTCGTGATTAATGAGCCTACATGCATAAATTGCTACACAGCTCGTTAGGCACGATGACAAAATATTGTTTCATCTTCATGAGATAACAACTTCATCATTTGATATAAATAAGCTTTTTAGTTAAATGATAATTAACAACGTTTGGCGTAGTGGTTAAGCGATTGGCTGTCGCAAGTTCGCCTCTCGCATGGAACGAAATATAAATATGTTTGTATAGTCTAAATGTTGTAGTTTTTTTTAAATCTAGTTGTTTGTGTGACTCATGCTTGTAAAAGTTTTAAAAGATTTAGAAATTATGTACACTTTTTGTCTAATATCTAGAATTCCACGGGTCAAAATGTGTAGATACGATCTTTTTAAGACTATTAACTTTATTTATTTCACTCTATACCACGTATTTCAGTAATATTTTAGGCAATCAATAATTAAGTGCAAATAATCGTTATTTATTTGCCGTCATTTTAATTTTCTGCCAAAGATCTGAACTTAAAAATGTTAAAGCAGTATATCTGTGTTAAATATGGGAACAGTTTAAATAATCACTAAAATAATATTTTTGCCTATCAAATTTCATTAAAGATCATCAAATTCCAGCCCCAAATCAAAATCAGAAACAGTTAAAATAATATAACAATTTTATTAAAATAACTTCATTTTTAACAAAATTTTGGTGATCATTTACTATTTTTGTATGTTATATGTTACTATATATGGTGGTATGTTAAACATAAGCCGTGAAATAATACCAGAGTTTTCCGTGTAGGGACTGCCTGTCAAACTCAAACATAACTCTGTTACTGGGTGACTCCAAACTTCTTGGTAACGCCCATTCCATTTTAACTACTCGTAACGGCTGTGAAAGATCTACGAATCACAACCGAGACCAATGGCTTTACGAGCTCTTCAAAGCATGGGGGTTTCACACCTTTAATTTCAAACACAGCACTGCTATTTAGAATAGTATAATAGATAAAGCTAACTTTTTGTACGACCGTAGAATCCAACATATATTGATTGGTATGTAGCTGCCTGACTTGCATCTATTAGGCTAAAGGAACAGTTAAAATATAAATATCTACAAATCCAAACAAGGCAGAGTCTGTACTATGGTTACAATAAACCTGATATGCCTACACAATACATATAATTTATACATTCATGACTAATAACTACATCGATGTATACTATTAATCAATTACAATCAGACACAGAACAAACAATTTGTCGCGGTTGGGAATCGAACCCACGACCACCAACTTAGTAGCCAGAGGCACTAACCACTAGACTAACAGGCCTAGGCAGTTAACTTATAGCAGAGTGAAGGATATTTTAATAAACTCATTTTATTTTACTAATAGAGTTTGATCTAAAACTTATAACATTTTAATCTGCCAAATTGCTCTCGCGACCGTGTCAAACATGACATAATATTAAGCGGTATTTTTTACACAAACTCATGACTTTGTGTAAATACTCTGTCAGTATTACTTACACACAATATTAATATTACGAATATTGCGGACATATGAATAAAATAGATATTTGAATTCATTTGGACTGCGGTACTAATTACTGTTGTGACACGAGACATGTGGCATAATAAATCATTAAATTTAATTACAGTAATGAGACTGAAAATTTTAACCTAATTGTTTGATGTCGATTGAGTTTGTTATACTTTATCGGGTTTTAAGACTTTATAAGTAAATACCAATGCTTGCTTTTTATTTTAAAAGTAAGGTGTCCCGGGGCTAAAGCGACTATGGGGCTATTGTAACTACAGCCAGCTGTCGCACTGCTATTGTCTTTCTATTGTGTTTCGAATCCCGTGTGTTCGAAGGTTTTTAACAACTTAATTATTATAGGGTTTCTAATATAATAGTGTTTAATTTAGTTACAATAGCCCCATAGTCGCTTTGGCCCCGGGCAATGGTACATCATAGACGGTTGATGGTACCGTGGGCCTAGAGGTTGGGCGCTCGTTTCCTGCAATGTGAGTCCAGGGATTTTTTATTTTTTGGTGAGTGGGTAATTATCAAATGACTGCTCCCGTCCTGGGTGCGGCGGGAGGGCGTGTCAGACTTTTACTGCCCCTGGTAAAACCCACTCATGTTCCTTCGGTTGCCCTTTATGTTCCGGGGTCACGGTAACTATTATAAACATTCCGCAACCCATGAGTCCAGGGTTCAATTCACACAGATTAATGCTCCCGGGTCAATCAGTGCCAAAGTTACAAGAGAAAACTAAATTTTATTAGTAACTAGCTTTTCCCCGCAATTTCATCCACCTTGGAGGTTACTGCTCCGCTTTCGTAGGTTCATAGATTGCGTAACCTAAAGTCTTCCTCCATGGTTGGGCTGGTTGGCAGAGGGCTATCCAACACAAAAATATCGGGTTAGAGTTTAGCGTGTTTAATTAAACAAACAAACTGTACAGCTTTATAATACTAGGTATAGTTTTGAAAATGGGCATCTCGTCATATCACAGGAAATTAGCAGAGAATGAGCGCGCAAAAAAAAAATTTTTTTTTGCGCGCTCATGCTCTGCTTATTAACCGCGGCGTTTTTATCACGCGCGTGAAAAATCGCCTGAAACAATACTTATTTTACGATTGTCGACCACACGTACCCATTTCAATAAATCTTCAAGTGTATCAACAGTGATATTTATATTGTAGGTTCCCATCATAATACAAAATGGAACCTATCTGATAATACAATATTTATATCAAGAATGATTCATTACTAATGTAAATATTTATTCACGTTGCGTTGGTTCTACATAGATAAAACTATTCATGTACGTTTGTCTGCTTAATATCATTTATCATGGTAGTCGAAACCATCAATATCAATACCTACCTAGTGTGTATTTACATTAATTTAGTAGATTATATTTCAAGCGATTGTGTTTTCGAATATACAACAAGTAAATAAATATATTTGGAAAACTCACGCACGCTTTCCTGATACCAAACTAGGCAGAAACTGTACTATGGTAACCACACAACTGATATCCATACTAAATATTCGTACTAATATTATGAATGCTAAAGTAACTCTGTCTGTCTGTCTGTCTCTTCTTCAAGCTTAAACCACTGAACTGATTTAAATGAAATTTGGTATATACATAGTCTGGGACCCGAGAAAGGACATATTACACATTTCATCCCAAAAATCCCCCCAAACGGGAACTATTATTGCACACGGACGAAGTCGCGGGCAAAAGCTAGTAATATTATAAATGGGAAAGTGTGTATATTTTTCCGTCTTTAACGGCAAAATTACTGAACCGATTTGAATTAAATTTGGTTTAGAGATAGTCCATAACTTGAGAAAAGACTTTAGATTCGCTCTATCTCAAAAATCCTTCAGGAACGGTGACAATGCGGTTAAAACTGCGAGCAGCAAAAAAAAATACACATAGGCATAGAACAAACAATCATGCTTTATTAAAAAAAATGTTCCCAGTGGGTATCCGACTATTGATTCTGATTTAGGGTTTCTAACCACAGGATCAATATATGCCAGTCTTCAATCAAATCTGTCTTGTTGACCTGATCGCACTGTACTTAAAAGCTAGCTTCTTAATATAGTCCGCGTTACATTTATATATCTACAGTTAATTCTATTTTAGTCCATCAATGTTTGCAGACTTGTTCCAAACTACTTACATTGTTTTTTTAACTAGTAATAGCACATGGTTTTAAACAATTCTGTGTCTGTTTTGCCTCGATCTCGCAAAATTCTCGCAAGGCCTTAGCGATAACAACAAAATGAGCGTAGTCGGATGTACTGTGTATTTTATTAACGCTATTTTTACACTTTACTGAATTATAGCAAGATGGTATGCGTTCGTTTATATTAATTGCTAGCTACCCCCCGCGGTTTCACCTTTGGTTTCATCTTTAGTTATTGGTCCGCTCCCGTTGTTTATATTGTATTAAAATTTTGTCCTAAATCGGTTGTCATGAATCTGGCTATCATATACAGTATGACATTTTCGATAATGACTGTCAATTTAAAGATAAAATCTCTACAGCTTTATTATATTGCCAGCGACCCGTCTCTGAATTTTAAATTCTCGGCTTTTTTCTACTATTAAATGCATGTATTATGCACTTATGATTCACTTATGTGCTTATGAATCACTGTGTTTACTTGTGAAAACATTACGACAGTCCAAACTCCAGTTTTTTTTAGTTTTTTTTTTATATTTAGATAACAGTGCGACGCAGTTAGGGGCTTTGTTTATAAAGTTTAAGTATTATAGGTACACCTTGTTCAAAGAACAAAATAACTTTACAAATGTAATTAGGATATAATATGTAAAATAAGGAAGTTGAAGTTCTAACGCGACAGGTCATCAATTTAGATCAGTACATAGGTATTACGTCAACCTAGAAACGTTACTCATGCTAGCACATTTAATCGTTCATTTATTACGTCCGTAGGAAGTGATGAGACGTTCTATTCATAGTGAAGACACGGCTTCGTAACTGTTGTTTTAAAATTAGGGAAACCGTGGCTGTAACATGCATCGGGCAGTATATAATTAATAACAAACGCATGGAAGGGGTCGTTGGCCGGTGATCTATTTCTGTTCCATAGCTAGGCGAGGATAGACAGTGTAGATTAAGATCACTTGCACTGCTTTTAGGTAGAACTTTTTCTTAAGAACACGTGGATGCGTGGTATGGAATTAGTATTACTATATGTAAACTTCAGCCTGCAAACCTTTGAACCCCTAGATCTGAACTAACATACAAAATGGTATTTTTTACGTTAGTTGAAATGAGCTAGTCCTTGAAAGTACTTTGTTACTATCTAATGAAAGTGAAAAGCTATTTTAATACGCCCTAATCTATTTAACTAGCTGTTGGACTGTAAAATTTCTTTCTGTTTATGGTAGATATATGAGAGTTAGATAAGATATATAACATTACGCTGCAACTTACAAGGCCAGAACATTAACAAAACATATAAGTAAAAATAGGAGCGTTTGAGGTTCCAAGTTATAAAACAAATTACTTGTAGGGCACTGTTTAAAAGAATCTTCAATATGTCTCTTCAATAAATCAACAAAACATCACCTAATCGACTAACCAATTCTTTCTCGTTTCACTGCACGAGAGAAAAAATACTCTACATTAAAGTATGTACGGGCTGAATTCAAAATGGTTTGTTTTAGAGATCAATCAATTTGATTCATCGTAAACGTCCACTAGTGAACAAAGATCACATAAATTATCGATACGATGTCGAATATTGCCATTATCACCACGTATACTCTTTAGCTTCGCACTGCAACCGAGCGTTAATACGCCCAAGCATTTTTTTTTTATTTGATAATGATGTAAAATTAGAGAAGAGCTTAAATATTACATATAAAACATGAACACTGATGGATGATGGATGGATCAAATGAAATTCATCTAAATTTAAGAACGTTGTAATTAATTCCTAGTTATTTTTTTAAAACTACCTTAAATATAGAAGATATTATACCGAATTAGAATTTTGCTATCGTACAATTTACTGTAACCTTTTTGTTACCGTAAGTACGTAATAAAAGTTACTGTGTCGCGGTCGCAGGCCGGTATCGTCTCGACGGGGCTTTGACAGAATATTTGAAGTCGACACACTTCACATCTTCGCGGTAATTATAAGTCCATTAGTGTGCACTCGATTTTCAATCTTCCAATTTGCTCCGAGCGTTGAAAATCTAGTGTGTGGTGAAAAGATCTGTGTTAATAAATCGTCAGTGTGAGCACTAAATCACTGCACTGTCAAACACTATATGTGCGGAATCTTGGTTAGAAGCTTTTAGACGCATCTTCGAGCTTCCTAAATCATTGAAAAGGCATAGCCAATGCATACATTTTAATTTAATAATTTAAATCAGTTACATAATATTGTTTCTTCGGGCCCCGTCGAACACCACTAGTCTCGACGCTTCTTATCGTCTGGTGGTCGCCACGACGTTTCCTATTCATTCAAGTTTTTCTAAATCATTGTCATACCAAGGTTTTAAAAAGGATTACGTCTTTATATAATAGAATATAAAGTGCAACGTACAACATGTAAAGAGTAAATGGTGAATTAGTATTCTTTGGCCCTAAATAATTTATCAAAGACAAAACAAAAGCTATTCACACCGGCACATATCCGACACCATTCGCAATAACAAAACGCCCAACAAACACAGCTCGAAAATCGTGTCATTAAATTACACACTACAACATTTTTAAGCCACTTCACAAATCGACGTAAAACAACTTGGCACCTACGAACAGCAAATTATGTTTTTGATCTATATTAATTACTAGGGACTTGCTAACTGTTTGGAAAGCCGCCAAACGATTGCATGGAGTCATTAACACAGCCGATTGTTCCCTCATTATTATGTTCTTTGTTTTCAGGTATTTACTTGCCGACGGGCCGGTATTTCATGTACAGTAATACTGGAGTCTGGCAAATGTGCCGATACGTCTTCGAGCCGAATAAGACAATCACGTTTAAGGAGCCACCGATAAATATCAACGGGTTGGTCGGAGACATGAGAGAAAGTAAGTGGATTTTTAATTAAGTATATAACTGTCCTACTGCAAGGTAAAAACCTCTTCCAAATAGAGATAGGACGAGCATTGATTATCACGCCAGCTCAAGGCGGATTAGCGTATTTGGACTTATAATCATTTTAAGGCCAGGCGTTCTCACGATATTTTTCTACAAATATATCTGTGATGTCCAAACTTGTGACGGATTATTCCTCAAAGAACAGATTCTCAAAACTTCAAAGTGAATTTCTTTTCTTCAATTCTCAAAAATATTATTTTGATTTAATTGTTTAAATACAATCATTATTGTTATAATTGTTTAAAAAAAGGGAGTCAGCAAAATAAACAGAATTTCAATGACAGCGATAGGTACTTTAGTCGAGATTTAAAGTAAAAAAACCGCGTCTAGACCAAACCAGTATTATTAGTGATTAATTCAAAATACTTCAAAGAATTCAGTGACTATTAATCATATCTTTATCTAATTATCAGTATTAGAGATACGTGCATCGACGCTCATAGATTTTCCCTAACGTTTTCGAAATCATGGCACATTAAAATTCATATTTCTATTCAGTGAGCATGAGGTAAATAGCAAGCATAATAACCAGATGGCAGATAATCTGACGATAGATGTTTCAATATGAGTAACATATTTTTCATATAATAATTGTTTCTGTCGTGTGTTTCATAAATTCATAACTTTTGACACCAATGAGTTTACAAAAATGATAAATGTTTATATTATCTTTAAATGATTAATCCGATACGCACTAATTCTTGAATAATCACAATGCAAATAAATAAGTGTTCAGTACAACACCTGCTCAGTTATTCATAGCCACGACATTTTTGAGAGCGTTTAAAATACCTAATGCTTTTCTATTTTTGTTACTGTATCGCAGGAAGTTCCGATAGTTACTGTGGTATTTAGGACCGTTTAGCATAATAACTACAATGCGCATTAAATCAAACAATATACCGTTTTATTAGAGCAAAGTTAACCACAACAATTTTAGCCTATTTCACATTCCTTTGAAGACTCGACGCTTTTCACTCACGCTCTGGCGCGAAAATAGCAGTCCATTCCCAAACAATGCGACGCCATGTTGAAAAATCGCGAAGAATTATCAGCTGTGGTTGGCAGTGTTTGAAAAACGTTGTAGGTAGGTAATACATAAAAAAACTGAAATGTTTGAAAATCTCACGTGAATTTTTACACCGTGCCGAAGCAAACGTGTTTGTTTATTTTTTCCCTGCCATCACCTTCTGGTTTTACTCACTCAGATTGTCCATTAGTTCCCGCTGGTTTACTTCAGTGAAACGTTGTTTTCTTTACTTAGTTAAGAACCACTAAACATTTAATCTTCAATTAATGCTCGCTGCCCGTCAGTGGAAGGTAGATTGATGCTAAACTGTATACTGTAAAGACCTGCGCTCCTGGAATAGTTTCTGCCAGACTTTCCGAAAATATTTTTAGCGTAAATTTTAATATGGCTTTATTGTGGCTTTGAATTTTGAAACTACTACTCTCTATTGGCATACGCTATACTCATTATCATTGTTTATTCAAGTGCGTCATAATTTATCTACAATTTGCTACAGAATAATAAAGAGGTAGACATTGTTTTGTAAAGATCTAAAGATTCAATTCTTTAAATGTTTTCGCCAATAGAATAAAAGAAAGAAAGCTACGTTATTCCTAAGTGCTGACTATTAAATTACGGTCCAACCATGTCGCGGAAAAAGTTTAGTTTTATATATTAGTGAAACAATAAAGTGTTTAACAATATAAAAAGCTGGCAGTGGAAGAATACAGGAATTTAGAAACATCACATTACAATGCTTACCTTCAGTTGAACATCACGAACGTGAAGCCGCTCCTAATGAGTTTAAAATTAAAAATGTTCCGTCGTTTGTTGCGTAAATAGATCACGGAAACAAGATACCTATTTCTTTGTTTTACACTCACAGTTGGCGCTGTGGTTGAGTGATTTACTACGGGATTGATTTCTGCACGTGACAAAAAATATTTTTGAATTTATGTCCGAATCTTGTTGTTTGGATATGTGAGTTTATATAATCTTCCCAAACGTACTAATGACAAAATTCTCAAGCAAAAAGTTCGAATATACAGAAGTTACTTTTAAAGTATTTTATTTTTTATTAAAGCAACTGACTTTGATTTTCTTATTTTAATAGGTTCACCTACATCGTTTATACAATTTCATTATCAACCACATGCTTATAGATAGGAATACAGTGTAACAATCACTTATAGGTGAACATCACAGGCTTAAATTATTACCAGAACAAAGTCAAGCTAACTTACTCAATAATAAGCACATACTTTAGTGATCATAATAACAATAAAATTAAAATCAGAAAGAGCAATTTTAAAATCAAACTAAAAATAAAAATAAAAATTGATTTCTACAAAATATCCACTGTTTCATACAATTATTGTTTTGCAATACCTAACATGATTAAAATGTATGAAACAGAAGAAACTGTACATTATTTTGATTTATTAAATCGCTGATTTATACTATGTATGTAGACATAACCAATATCAATTTGCATCATAATATTTATAAGAGAGTCGATTTATATTCTAAAAATAGCTCTAAGAATTTTCGTTAATAGCTCGATGTCTCCATTTATTTGTCGCAGATGAACTCAACGGGCTATCAATTTTGATTACGTCGGCGCAATTTAAATTAAAGTAGAGTTAGAGAGTTTGAAAGCTATTTCTTGTAGGGTTCTAAACATTGGCATGTTTAGTTGTTTACGTTTTTCGTTGACAAAGATAAATCGGAAAAGAATTTATGGCCATACCTATTTCTGTAGGCCTGAATGCCCGATTGATCTTGTAGTCTAAGCGTGACTGCTGTGCTTTGGGTCTTGGGTTCGATTCACGGGGCGATTTTATTTCTTTATAAAAAGTTGCCTTACTAGGAATTTCTTCTGTATCCTACACCAATAGGTGATACATGCAGAATAACAACCAAGCGTTTAATTATTCCGCCAACCGTGCCGTCAAAAAGTCATTTTGGACTTCTTGTAATATTTTTTAGTTGCATTTCATATATCTATTCTTTTATCTCTCTTTTACTCTATATCTCTATTACCTTTATTTAAGTTGTAAAAATAGATACATATAATATAAAAAATAATAAAAATGTAGTAGTATTAAAAAACCGAGACTCACATTGTAGATATGTCGAACAAAAATAACTAAAGTACCTGCCTAAATGATACGCATACCTGAGCTCACTGTGTGAATACATTGTCTTTAGGCATGCTATCATTGCAGAACACGCTAATATAAATACTTACAATGTGGTTCTATAAATAAATTGCAAATGCGACAAGCCGAGGCATGTGCAGCGAGCTTTTTGTGATAGAATCTTAATTTAACAGATATCTATGAAAAACCCTCTCCGGAATCTACGAGAGTAAATTAAAAATCGCCGCCCACAAAAATAGACCGCGGCCTCAGCTGAACAAAAGAGATGATAACTTCAAAACGTCTGAACCAATTTTGATCGCTTGATAACCTATTTTAAAAAAACACATCCAATTCAGTTTACAGATAGACACACATAGCGATCAAACATATAACAACCATACTTATTATATAACTAGCTCTCCCCAGCGGTTTCACCCGCATTTTTTGTTACTGCTCCGCTCCCGTGAGTCGTAGCGTGATGGCATATAGCCTATTGCATTCCTCGATAAATGGGCTATCTAACACTGAAAGAATTTTTTAAATCGGACCAGTAGTTCCAGATATTACCCCCTACATACAAACTTACAATCTTACAAATTTTACCTCTTTATAATATTAGTATAGAAGATTATAACTAACCAACAAAATAAAGATTAAAAATAAGATTTATTATTTTAACAACTTTTTCCAATATAAGTCGATATTACTGCACTGTACTACAAGAGCAAAAATAATATTATAAGCAAAATTCCTAAGTGGTAAGCATGGCCAGCCACCATATATAAATTTCACTATTTTAGTACGATGGAAATAACAGTATTTAGCTGCAGTACTTGTTAGACAACGTTTATTTCTTTAATTAAATGTGTCGATCTGAAATTTATTTTGATTACGTTACTATTTCTTAATTTTGTAAAAATATATATCTCATTTGCTTTTATTCTTTTTGAGAAGTAGATTAGATAAAAAAAGAATGTCGTGATGGCCCAGTGGATAATCCGGGCAAGTACCAATGTGACTTTTTCATTTCATATGTACTTTCTAAAGTTTATCTTGGACATCACTGAAATCCCGTGCCTCGGAAAGCACGTAAAGCCGTTGGTCCCGGTTGTCATTCGTAGAACTTTGACAGTCGTTACGGGCAAGCCGGAAAGTCTGACCAGTCTAACCAAGAGGTACCGTGTCGCCCAGTTCCTGGGTTGTGAAGGTCTGATAGGCAGTCGCTTCTCGTAAAACACTGGTATCCAGCTGAATCCAGTTAGGCTGGAAGCCAACCCTAACATAGTTGGGAAAAGGCTAGGGAGATGATGATGATGATGATGATTAGATAAAAAAGCTTTTTATTTTTTACCTTTCAGTGTAGAGTCCCAATGTCTGACTGCACTACACCGATCACCATAAAATTTATTGACCACTTCTGAAACATGACCTATCTTACTTTGAAGAAAACCACCACTAACAATTCCAAGACTTTATTCTGAGTACACTTTGGTCCGAACACACATAAATACAAATAATGACAGTAGTTCCTTATTACAAGTGAACCGCCCGAAAGTTAGTCGCCGACTGACTGCCGTGCATCGCCACGCCCCATTCCCCAACTCGGGATCCCCACCATTCTAGACTGGTGAGCGTCAAGACAATCAAGGGGGGGAATGGGACGTGACGTGACCGCTTTCAGGCGCACGTTGTCAGTGTAGCCATAAGTAAAATATTCAAAGACAATTTATTACTGCTAATTTATAAAAAAAATATGACATTCGGCCATCCGACAACGTGCTGCCTCCTGGCGCACGCAATATAGTATTTACAGTAATACACTAGTATTCATGAAAATATGACATTCGGCTACATGTATAATTATATATTTTACTAACAATATTTCATTATATTCAAACTAAAACAAAAATTGCCCTTATATATAATTATTATTAGTTTTATGTGTAATTTGTGAACGTTACTACAGGAACAAAATTGTATTAATGAAATATAAAGAAAATACATTTAAATCAAACAACAATAAATAGGTAAAATAATAATAAACACATAAGTAACTATTTAACAGTTGATAACCTAATTCGAAAGTACTCAAATTAAACTTATTTCAATTTATAGAGAATATAGAAGAAATCATAATAAAAATGATTATAACAGAAAATTTGTATAACATAACATAACTTAAACAATTTATTCGGTATCACTAGAGCTGCTTTCATTCGTATCGTACAATTATAAATTCTTAATATGAATCCAGGGTCTGATCGTGTCAGCGGCAATAACAGTATTATAGGCTTTTCCCTTTTTATTGAAACCAGGTACATCGGTTATTCTATATCGGTCATTACCGAGTATCTCTGTGACTTTGTAAGGTCCTATAAACTTTGACAGAAGCTTAGTTTTTTTTTTTTTATTGTTATCAAAATTGTTTCGGGCTATTTTAACCAAATCCCCCAACTCATATTCAGATGCGGGAGCGCGGTTTGCGTCATGCTTTTGTTTTTGTTTAACTTGATCTTTCTGTATATTGGCTTTAACTTCCTCAATTTTTTTTGTAAATCCGTAACAGTATTTTCGTCGTTAATATTGTTTCCTAGTTTATTAGTTAAAGCATCACGCAATCCGACTCCGAACATAGCTTCTGTCGCCGTTTTTTGCGTGGAGGCATTAACAGTATTATTGATGTCCCACTGGACCTTACCCAAACACTTATCCCAGTCGCGCTCATGTCCCAAAAATTTTTGAGCAGACAGAGAGTTGAATATGGTTTGGTTGAATCTCTCAGCCTGGCCATTGGCCCTGGGACACGCCACTGCATTTAAGACGTGTTTAATTCCATTCGATTCACAAAATTCTCGAAAACATGCAGAAGTAAAACTAGTACCGCGATCAGACACTATTCGAGAGGGAACACCAAAATCATAAAATATTCTATCCAAGACTTTTATGGTAGTTTTTGTTTTTACATTCCGGACGGCTCTCACGAACACGTATTTAGTGAACGCGTCGACTACTGTGAGAATATGGGTATTGCCACCTTTACTTTTTACGAATGGACCCAAGTGGTCAATATGGACGGTATGAAAGGGAATAGCGTTTTTTTCGATTGGATATAAATGAACGGACTTTTGCTTTGCTACGATGTCTTTATTATAAGCACATTCACATACTGCATCCTTTTTAAGCAGTGAAGTTAAAGGACGAGCGATCTCTCCATAACCTTTTATAAACTTCCGGAAGCAGCCAGTTAAACCGAGGAATTGCGTACCTCATGGACATTCCGTGGACTTGTTCGCGTTCAAAATGTGACAAACGATAAGGTGATACGATGGATTTGTTGTCCAAAAGATCAATGTTCATTTTGAAATCTTTTGGACACCCTACCTCACTCAAATTCATAGCAAAGCAGTCACGGTAACTTTGTAAGAGGGAATGCAATCTATCAGTCTGTTTGCTGTCGAGTCCTGGTCCGGTCTTAATGTCAGTCTTGTTCAAGGGTTCGATATTTGAGTCATCCATCGTAACCTTATTAACCTGTCGTACGTTTTGTTCAACGAAAGGTACCCCCCTCGCTAACAAGGTATCTTTGTTAAGCGTTAATGGATTGTGGGATAGATTAGATACAACTACCAGTCCCTTGCCTACTTTAATGTGATATGCCCCTTGAAATAAACTGTATTCTTTTCCAGGCTCTGCAGTATTATAGCCTTCAACATACACATCACCCGTGAAATTTAAATCAACGTAAAAAGGAATAACAACAGTATTGGAAAATTCTACTGTAGATGTCGCGTAAAGATTTATTCGTCTGTCATCTATGTCAAAAAGGTTTTAGGTAGGAGTTGAGTAAAACCGTAAAGCACAACTATCTTTCAGGACCGTAACAAATGGCAGTTTAGTGAAGTTTTGGCCAACCAACGTCTGCAAATAGGCGTCATCAACAATCAAAATTTCAATACATGACTCGATTTCATCAATCTTTACACATGCGGTGGCTTTGTACAAGGGTAGTACGGAGGACTGGCCAAAACCCCTAACCACTGGAACGTCATCTGTTACCCTATCTAGCTTTAGTATATCTGCGTCACTCTCCCTCATGAGAGTACACTCACTTATAAAGTCAATGTAAGCGTCAAAAGTGACATTATTAATGGTTGCTTGCTTAAAAAAAATTGTAATTACCATGTTTTTGAATGTCAATTTTCAAAGTTTACTTTTCGGAACCGTTATTTGTTACATTGCTAGGACCAGGGTCCCGTACGTTAAAAGGTTCGCGTTTACACCCGTTATTGTCATGTCCAAGTCTTTTGCAAACTCTACACTTGAGCAGAGGCTTGGGGCACTTAAAATAAGGGTGTCCCTTTGTGTGACAATTATAACAAACAACAGAGGAGGAACTGTTCGTGCTAACATTAGGATCGCCAGAGTCTCCGGTGTTATTAGGTTTTTGGTTTGAACGAGTTTGAAACCGATTAGTAGAGACGGGCTGAGATTTTTGAGAGGAAAGAAATTTAAGCAAATCTTCTGGTTCAATACAGTTTTGAGCTTGTGCCCCGTTTCGAATAGTTCTGTCGGTAATACCATGTATGATACAGTCAACTGCCTTTTTGCCTATTATTTCGCAACGATTCAACAAAGACAATTTATCATAAAAGTATTCACGAAGACTTTCTTCGGTACGTAAAACGCGGCTTAACATCTCTTCCAAAACGCGTCCATAATTTTCATCACTTGGAAAAGCCTTTTGGAGTTTTACCTGCCACTCGCTCCAGGTATATACAACAGTCGGCAGGGCCTCAAACCACTTCTTTGCTAAGCCCACTAGTTTTTGCAATGAGAAATGAATAGTTTGCCTGTCATCCCATCCATATATAAGAGCGCATTCATTGACTTTACGTAGCCAGCATTCCATGGTTTGACCTCTGTTGGACGGGTCATATTCCGGGACAACATTATTTAAATTATTACTGTTGAATGTAGCCTTCTTGTTTGATTCTCCCTTCCATGATTTAAATAATTCTAGCACATACCTTGTAGACAGCTTACTAGACATCCTCCGCGACTTGCGAGGAATGTTTATATCTTCACTGTAAGAAGATGACGAAGTAGATGTACTTCTCCTTCGCCTTTTAGTCTTCTTTGCTCGCTTCCTTTTCCTTGAAGGTAAAGGCGGCGTGCCTGGTTCATCATCAGATGCCATTGTAGGCTCGCACTGAAAAACATTAAAACAAATTCGGCCATAATCTGATTCTCATGTAGTTACAAACAATTTATCTAATTCGTAAGTCGTTTCATTAATTACTTTCATTCCATTGAGAAAAGACAAAAATTAATACAATCATTGATCAAGAACCATACCCATATTTAATATAATGGGAGGCATACCCATATAAAATCTATTGGGAAGCTTACCCATCTAGGTTTTAACGGAAAACATACCTAAGTACATTCGAGTGGGAAACATACCCAGCTTCAATACAGTGAGGAACATACACATTTAACCTAGTGGGAAACATACCCAGCTACAATACAGCGGGAAACATACCCGGCTGCAATACAGCGGAAAACATACCCAGCTGCAATACAGAGGGAAACATACCCAGCTACCTACAATACAGCGGGAAGCATACCCAGCTGCAATACAGCGGGAAACATACCCAGCTACGACAAGGCGGGAAACATACCCAGCTACAATACAGCGGGAAACATACCCAGCGTTAATACAGCGGGAAACATACCCAGCTACCTACAATACAGTGGGAAACATACCCAGCTGCAATACAGAGGGAAACATACCCAGCTACCTACAATACAGCGGGAAGCATACACAGCTGCAATACAGCGGGAAACATACCCAGAAACGACAAGGCGGGAAACATACCCAGCTACAATACAGCGGGAAACATACCCAGCTACAATACAGCGGGAAACATACCCAGCTACAATACAGCGGGAAACATACCCAGCGTTAATACAGCGGGAAACATACCCAGCTACCTACAATACAGTGGGAAACATACCCAGCTGCAATACAGCGGGAAACATACCCAGCTACCTACAATACAGTGGGAAACATACCCAGCTGCCATAGCGGGAAACATACCCAGCTATCTCCAATACAGTGGGAGACATACCCAGCTACCTACAATACAGTGGGAAACATACCCAGTTGCAATACAGCGGGAAACATACCCAGCTACCTACAATACAGTGGGAAACACACCCAGCTGCCATAGCGGGAAACATACCCAGCTATCTACAATACAGTGGGAAACATACCCAGCTGCCATACAGCGGGAAACATACCCAGCTACCTACAATACAGTGGGAAACATACCCAGCTGCAATATAGGTATACCCTAGCTTAAGAGGTGGAGTTACTCTTGTACAGAACTTGCAACAATAACTTTAAATGTACATACTAAATATTGAACTGTATCTCAAACTTTGTATGTTTTTGGATAAATAAAGATTATTATCATTATATTATTATTCGATAACGAATGAAACCTACTTAAAATCTACTCTCATGTCTATTAATATTATCTATAAAGAGAAAAGGTTTGATTGTTTGTTTGCATTGAATAGGCTCCGTAACTACTGAACCGATTTGAAGAATTACAACATTGAACCATTGTACTATACCTAACTTTTTTTTTTTTTGTGCAATAAAGAATTAAGGAAAAAAAAATCTTACAGCAAAATAAGCTATACATCATCACGCTATGGTCAATAGATCTGAAGCATTTATAATAACGAGATACAAATTTATGTTTCGCCTCATGTAATAAATAGGCACTCGTGTACTCATATACCATATCCTTCATTATAATTCTACAAGTTTAACAAGTTACACAAACTACTTTTAAAGATAAAATTTACTTCCGTTTTAATTAAGTAGGTAAGGTATTATCATATGTTTTTACATCACAGTTTGTCTTTAAAAATGACAATATTGTTTGTTCATGTGGAGGGAAACATACCCATCTTTTGAGCGGTAGTAATGCATAGTTTACAGGAATAGAATATTCATGGAAAACACTATCAGAACAAAGCGTATTAATAATTCAGATCAAGGCGTATCTTGAGTGCATTCAAATATACATAATTTAAATGTATACAATAATATGCACAATATTGGTCATTAAATTCAAAATTGTAATTTTGTAAAATATTAAGTACACAAGGTTACATACCTTTTTAGGTTCTATGCCACTTCTGAAGTTTGAAGAAAACCACCACTAACAATTCCAAGACTTTATTCTGAGTACACTTTGGTCCGAACACACATAAATACAAATAATGACAGTAGTTCCTTATTACAAGTGAACCGCCCGAAAGTTAGTCGCCGACTGACTGCCGTGCATCGCCACGCCCCATTCCCCAACTCGGGATCCCCACCATTCTAGACTGGTGAGCGTCAAGACAATCAAGGGGGGGAATGGGACGTGACGTGACCGCTTTCAGGCGCACGTTGTCAGTGTAGCCATAAGTAAAATATTCAAAGACAATTTATTACTGCTAATTTATAAAAAAAATATGACATTACAAAGTAAGAACCCACAAAATTCATTCATAATTGGCTGAAATATCGTCGAACATACATTAATAATAATAATAAATTATTTATTATGCCAAAAAACAGTTACACAAAAAAAAATTTAAGCCCTAGACCCCACACTAGGATTCCCTGTGTTGTGGAGCCTAGTCTCTTTCAGCCCAGATGACCAATCGACACAATAAAACCAGAAATTAAACAACTATAAAAAACTTATGATATACAAAATTAACAAAAGAGTGACATAAAAACAAGAAAATAGATAGATCACACAATTGACAAAATCACTATCTAGATGTGTGTGATAGATTGAAGTGTGTGTGTGTATTGCAGTGACTGGGAGATATTATGTGTAGGGTTTATGTAAGTGTTCATGATGTATGTTTAAAACCTCAAGACGCTCTTAGACCAAAAAGTCATAGCGTGCAAATGTGTGTGTGTGGGGTGTGTGGAGTGAGTGTGTTTGTGTGTGTCTGTAATGTGTGTTGTGTAAGTATGTCTATTTTATATGTCATGTATTGATTGTTGAGTTTGTTTGACAGATGACAGATTCTATTTTGGTATTTGCAAAATTGTCTCAATCTGCGTATAGTCAAGGCTCAGTAACCACTTATAAACAGTTCTCCTGCATGCCTTTCTTAGGAGGGTGGCAATTTTCAGTTTACAGTTGATTTTCTCATAAATAAACATAAAAACAACATAAAAAACAAACAGACAAATTGAGAACCTCCTCCTTGTTTGAAGTCGATTAACGTTTCACCGACCAAGCGACAGCCGGCTGTTGGGCTGCTATTGTCTTTCTATTGTGTCTTGAATCACGTGTGTTCGAAGGTTTAAGGAGAAAGGTAAGGTATAAGTATTTTTTAACGCCAAGCTAAGACCTTCCGAGCAAATACCAAGTTGCATTTTGGAAGTGTACAAGGAATGTCACTCAGCAAGTCAACAAGTCTCGTCATACTACGAGAGTCGAGAACTCATTTCAACAAATAGTCACCGTAAATATTATTACGTTGTGAAACTAATAATATTCCCGTCATGCTATCAACTGAATAGTGTGCAAAACCATACATTTGGCTAAAATGACGCGAGCTGTACCGTTCCCTCGTAAATTCAGCGCGTTGGCCCAGACGCAAGCAGTTAATCGCTCACAATGTGTTTACCTATTATTAACACCTACAAATCTGTCGTTATTTTCACGGTTTTCTCTTCACAGTTTGTGTTGGAACAGTACTTTTGTAGTACCACTTTAATACCAATTACTTTTTGTTAAAAATATCTTCTACTGTATAGTTATTGAGTTATTTCATTTTTTTTTTTCTTGGCATGTACTAGAAACTTTATCTCCTTACGCTGTTTATATCAGGGTTATATGACATCTCGAAACTATTTCTCCTGGGAACTTTTAACCAGCTAAAAGGTTTGGGTTAATTGAGGAAAACTAGAATCTTTGCTTAAAGAAATAAAAGAAAGTTCCACGCGCTCATCAGACCTCCACAAACTAGTTACTTATTTAGAATATTAATCAAACATTTACCTGATACAAGTTATATTAGTTTAGCAATTATTTATTATGCTATGTTTACCCGATAAGTTCACAGGCATACCAAAGTGTGGTTGATATGCCTGCCATAAAATAATTTTCACACCAATGTATTTTTCCGGCCGCCCTTTGCTCCTTTCTGACCAGTGCAGTGTGGCAATTTTAAATTATATTAAAGAAGGGGTTGCGGAATGTGTATAGTAGTCACCGTGACCCTGGAACATAAAGGGCAATCGAAGGAACATGAGTGGGTTTTAGTCAGTAAGAGTCTGACACGCCCTCCCGCCGCACCCAAGACGGGAGCAGTCATTGGATGATTTCCCACTCACCAAAAAAAAAAAACTTAAAGAAGATTTTCACAATGAAGTACGAATTTCAGCAGTTTAAACTATTACTATTTTCGCACCTTTATGCTTGTAAACTGCTGCCAAAAATACTCTTTAGTACTAACTTGGTACACTAAACGCGTAGGCGTTATTACCGGTGATTATGACCGTTTAGGTAATAATGCCTGTTATTCGTAGGTACTTCGTCACTAATACTAACATTTGCCTAATCGTTTAGGGATCATAATGTATTTTAACTTGGAGGTAAAAGCTTTAGGATGGCTCGTGAAATTAAAATGTAAAAAAAATGTGTGTTCTTATGTTTTAACCCTCGATGCAAGAAGAGGAGAGTTACAATTCTGACTGTTATGTATTTGTCTGTCTGTGGCACCTAAGCTCTTAAGCAGGAGAACCGATATAGATGCGGTTTTGTTACTTGACAGTAGGTTACCGAGCGATGCTTCTTAGACTGTTTCATCAAAATTAGGTTCAGCGGATTGGAAGTTATCAACTTTTTATGTTAGCTGCATTGGCGGTCCTATAAACTATGGTGGCTACTATATTACATTTTTAACTGCTATATTTAGACTAAGCTAATTACAGTTTTCTCCGCCCCTAAGTTATTAAGATTACGGCATCAACTTAATAAAGAGTTGATAACTACAAAACAAGTAAACCGAATTTCATCAAACATGTCTAAGAACCATTGCTTTATAACCTAGCTATTAGCCCTTCTTATGGTGCCGGGGGTTAAAAATAATAGAGAACTAGCACGATGCACTGAGTGCGATAACCTAGGAAGAAAAGATAAAAACAGCAACGAATTATCACGATATTGACACGTCTTATACGATGGTCTTATAAAAAAATATTATTTCAATTTCTTTGCATCTAAAGTATTTTTTCTTATTCACCACTACATTATTATTAAACGAAGTTGCTTTCCGATTTATGTCTGTGGACAGACAATCAATTAAGTTTAATAAAATATGTATAATCCATGCATGTTATAGAAGAGAAAAGTTGGGACTATCAAAGACTTATAACACCCGTGCGAGTTGTGGAATGTTTCTAATAGTTACCGTGACCCTGGAACATAAAGGGCAATCGAAGGAACATGAGCGGGTTTTAGTCAGTAAGAGTCTGACACGCCCTCCCGCCCCGCACCCAGGACGGGAGCAGTCATTGGATGATTTCCCACTGACCAAAAAAAAAAAAAACACCCGTGCGAAGCTAAGGCAGGTCGCTAGTTGCACATATTCTAGATTCAGGATAATATTTATTATATTTACCATGTTCTAAAAATTTAGTTCACACATAGCTTCATTATGCTTTGTTCTGACCCATTAATAGTCGGGCCAGTAATAATTCTGGCGCCACGGAATGTCATCGAACACAAGAATGTAATAATGCGTTATAAAAGAATGAGCAATATTATTGTGTGCCTAACTATAAATACGGCAAAATGAAGTAGTTTTTCGTGTCTGTTTATTTGTTCAACAAAACATTCCATTCACTATACTTACTTTTGTTTTCATTATACTTTAGAAAGTTTAATTTGACTGGACTTTGTCTACGGAAATTTTGGTTATTACAGATGAATAAAAGCGTTAAAACATAGCCTCGTCTTTCCTTTACGATCAAACTTATCTAGTACAAAAAAAAAACATCAAAATCAGTTCAGTGGTTTAGCTGTTAAACCTTCGAACACACGTTATTTAGAAAGACAAAGTAGCGCGACAGCCGGCTGTCGCTTGGTAGTTGAAAGATTAAAGCGTTACTGATAGGTGTATAATTGTGTAATATATTTACCAATCTAGCAAAGAAATCTAGATTTTTATCGGTTGAATTCATCACTACGAAGCATGAGCGCGTTATGAAGTTATATTAGTCAAAAGCAATCCATACTTTCATACTATTAAACTAATATTATAAATGCGAAAGTAACTCTGTCTGTCTGTCTGTCTCTTCTTAACGCCTAAACAACTGAACCGATTTGAATGAAATTTGGTACAGATATAGTCTGAAACCCGACATAGCATAGTTTTTATCCCGGAATTCCTCCTGGAACTATTAATCCACGTGGACAAAGTCGCGGGCAAAAGCTAGTAACAAAATAAAGGGAGTAATTGTCTTATATAACTCAGAAAATACAGTTTTCATACAAAATTGTGCCTAGCATATTCGTACTAATAGAAATTAATACTGGTACTTTGTTCGTTTAATTAACCATTATTACAAGATAAACAATTCTAGGCCAAGCGTAAATACAGCCAGAAAATACAGTGGCTCGACAACGGTCTGTTGTATTTTCTAAAATCTCTGGCGACGAAACCCAGTCGTAAAGACGTTGGCACACCTA
Organism: Athetis lepigone; assembly: GCA_033675125.1. Classification (NCBI taxonomy): domain Eukaryota; kingdom Metazoa; phylum Arthropoda; class Insecta; order Lepidoptera; family Noctuidae; genus Athetis; species Athetis lepigone. The sequence goes on from CM066236.1 coordinate 13,281,964, forward strand.
GTCAATTTCATCATGTCATAATTAATTAAACAACACATATCTATGTCAACTATTTTGCATTAGTCATCTAAAAAGCTGTTGATTGAAATCAGTTGATAATTGCATTGTGTCTTTTAATACAAAAATATATAAGAAGTCAACATAATGAAATCTATCTAGATTATACAAAATGGTATACTGACTGACTGTAGATATATCAACGCACATCTGAAACCGCTGGTCGTAGAGACATTACACTTGGAGGGTAGGTTCTTTTTGAAGAGTAAATAGCCACTAATAAAGGTTTTTGGGTAATGAAATTATTTTAGATGTTGAATTTCCCATGTCGTACTTCCATCCAATATTATAGTGGATGGTAGTACGACATCCACGCGTAAGTAAGTACAATTCAGTAGTTCTTATAAAGAGCCAAATAAGGAATTAGCAACTTGTCTTATTGCATGGCACTGCTTGTCATTAGATACCGGACTCCACTCAAATTAGCCCAAGGTACACGTGGGGGTGTAATAAAAGACCTATGTGACATTTCAGCTTTGTCTCTTGGATTTCGGGAAGCCTCGTGTATTTGAGATGTTTATTGTCGGTCACTATAAGAATATTAGCTTGTTGGAATATCGTTACAAAAAAAAGTTTCACCAAAAAAAAAAGATTTTTATTCTTTCCTATATCAGTACGTTTCATATCTGAAAAAGTTCTAAAGCCAAAGTGATTTTGTTCAGGACATAACCAATAATAAAAAGTTCGAAATACCGTATAAAAAAAGACAATCACGGCTAGTATAATTCAGGAATATCCTAGTTGACATTAACGGAACTTATACGAGCTACATTTTTACATCAATTGTTAGTATATAAATAAAATTTTATTGTCTAATCGGGATTCAAATCGCATTCGAAAGCTCACTCGAACCCGACATTACACAACGCCTAATTTTTTGCAGTGCCAACTAGAACACTGACATATTTTATTAGGCAACGTCGATTTTATTCTGAAGAAATACAAGACTACGTGACTATGAACACGTATATGTTACCTACTTCATTCAAACGCGGACTTTTATTTAAAATAGAGAGATAAAAAAGCATTCCAGTGATTTATGAACTGGTTTTTGATGTAAGAGTTTTCGGAAAGTGAATAAATCTGATTGATTGACTTATAATCGTGATGTACTCAGTGACTTTTCGTAGTAGTGATATACTTAGACCCAATTTGTTTCAGTATTTATCTAAATGTTTCTAATAAATCTAATTTTGACATGTATTTTTATCTAAAAGAAGCGTATAAAAATATGCCAAGAATATTTATTTACATTTAGTTAGTTACCTAACATAGATTTAGGTTATTAATCGTTTTTGAACACAATTTTTTGTATTTTTTTTAGTTAAAAAGGCAAATCAGTTTATTTACATACCTAAACAAGTGGAGTATACTTAATTACTATTTTGTAGTAGATGTTTATATAAGAGCTATTAATAATGAAATTAGAATTGTGATGGGCTATGGTTAATGAGGAAGTCAATCAGCGCACTCAGACCAGGTAGAGTAATGAGGCTATCCCCCGATATACATATTTATGTTTAAAAAATTAATTAATTAAATCGTGGTGGTATTAACTAATGTTATTAAATAAAGGTGAAAGAGCGCAGAAAGCTAAAATAAAATACTAGGAATCCCAGTCAAAGTTTAGCCATTCTTAGACCACTGCTTCAATTAAATAACTACCTATTCCTGAACATTTTTAATGACACACCATTTTTTTACTTTTTATTATTTCCTTTTGATACTATAATCATGTCAGAATTTTTTATTGTGATATAATTAAATATGTTACAATTCTGAGTCACAGTTTCTGTATAATATTTTTATGATTGCAGTAAATTTTGCTGTCGTAAACGTTTTATTTGTATCAACTGCGTCTTCTATAGCATTATATCATTTCATCTCTTAATGTAGTTGAGGATAGAGATTTCTTATTCTGGATTTATAAGAAAACTTGTAATGAAATCTTTTATTTTAATCGGGTTTTATATTTCCCTGATTCTGAGGTTTATAACATAAGTTTTATAGAGTCTTTTTACTGGTGGCCAATAATAGAAACTCGAGCCAAATTAATAAGTAACTTTTTTTTATACTCGTGATTCAGTAACCTCCTTTATTTGCCAGAATATTAAAACAGGCATAAAGTTTATTTTTATATTAATGATAAAAATGTTTAAAAGATACAAGCATATTAACTACAATTTTATTCAACAAAAGACCAAGTGGTTCCCTGTAACAAAAACAAACATTTTTAAAAGCTCTCATTGCACAACCAGCCTAACACAGATGATGTTTTAGTCGCGCCGCGGGTAGCGACCTCATGTCGTGGCGAGACTGTAATAATCATTATCGTTCCACTAAACCCGTCTGAAGAAGCTCTTAAAGTATAACGTTCACAGATTTTAGCAGTTTGCTGTGAAAATAATGGAATGTTTAAATTTTTTTCTACCATTTGCTTTGATGACTGTAATGAATGGTTTCCATAATCATCACAAAGTTAGAGTGTTATTATTTAACTTATAAACTGGTTTGGGTGATGGAGTGATTGGTTTAGCTTCCTGTCTCAGATTAGCTAACCTCAGCTAATCCGCGATAATAATATTTTTTTGAGATGAAATTCTAAGTGAAGTTTTGTCATCTGAATTCACATCTTAAAAAATTACCTATATGAAACTCAATTTGAAATCATTCCATAATAATCTGAAAAATTACTTTGTTGTTTTTATTTAATTTTTATACTGGTTGTCTCGGGATAGGTAAGGTTAAACAAAGATATTTTTGCAATAAATTCTAAATAAAGTTTTGTCACTGATATTATATTTTTTAGGAAATGACCTACGAGACACTCTTTTGAAAATCATAAGCGCAAAAAAGACAAAAAAAGGAGAAAAATTTCACTCGTAAACGAAACTGGTTAGATAAAATTAGCGACCATACAAATATTTTCAGTGTCTTTTGCCTTTTTTAGTACAATCCACTAGTTTGGAGATTGTGATTCCCCGAACATACAAAGCGTTTGGCAACTTCAGTTTTTGTTTTGCCTTTTTTCACAGAATTTTAATTTTAAATTTTAATTTTACTTTTAATTTTACTTGTGGTGGAACATGAAACTTGTAGATTATGTCTGTGAATTTTCTATTATTTTGTGTAAGCATCAAAACAAGATAAAACCTAGAGTGGGGCAACGTTAAATATATTCAAATATATCGTAGAACCTCATGAAACAATTGTTTAGAAAAAAGTTAACTGTTTCTAAGAAAAATGAATAACACAGCTAATAACTAGATACAGGTCCTGGTTGTGGGTTGCGAAATGTTTATAATAGCTACCGTGACCCCGGAACTTACAGGGCAACCGAAGGCACATGAGTGGATTTTAGTAAGTAAAAGTCCGACACGCCCTCCCGCCGCACGGCGGGAGAAGTCATTTGATGATTTCCCACTCTCCAAAAAAAAGGTCCTGGTTGTGACTCGTAAATTTTTGATAGTCGTTACAGGTAATCAGAAGTAAGAAAGTTTTACAATCGATCTTACTATGGAATATCGTGTTACCCAATAACTAGGGTATAAATATTTGATAGGCAATCGCTCTATCTAAATCGTTGTCAATCGGCCCTAACATAATTGAGCTAAGGCTAAATGGAAAATTGACTGACTTGATATATCAACGTATATCCAAAATCGCTGGTCCTACAGACATGAAAGTTGCAGGGTTTGTTCTTTGTGAAGAGTAAGTATCTACTAAAAAAACCTTTTTGAGATTCAACAACAGAACCCCTTCTGTAGTCGAATTTCCAAAAATGCTTTTTTAAAATAGTGGTTGGAAGTTCGACATCCACGCAGTTTGAAAGAAAGTCATTTGTGATAAGGTGACACGTTATTATAAGATAGCCTGTATATAAATACCCGACTCGCACTTGACAAGTTTATTTATAGCCCTTGTTACTCCAAACATAACTTTTCATAACTCAGAAAACGTAAATTATCTCCCCATAGTTCATACAGTTTATTCTTGTGGCTGGCTGGAATCTGTTTTATAAATTATTTAGCATTAACAGCTATGAACCGTGTGGCTATTAAATCATTAAACCAGGTGTTAGCGATAACGTTGGAAAAAAATACTGAGAAACCAGCATAGCTACGGAAACCGTCTATATTTTCACGAAGAGTAAACAGTTACTGCCCACACAATGAGATTTATAGTCACCGATAAAAATACCACATTGGTTCTTTCTAGTCGCTAACTGGCCAAATCCGTAGATATCAACGGCTCGGTGTAAATAAATAAACAATTGAGTTAACGTAAGTAAAGCAGAATATGCGAGAATAGAAATAGTACGGAGCTGTGAGCATTATGCGTATAACGAGTTACAAGCTCATACCTTTAAATTACCTCTCTGGGTTTGTACCTCTAACCTTTGGAGGTAGTCTAAAGAAAAGGAGGAATCCTTGTATACTTTCTTGGTCGTCTATCTATCAAGACCATTTCTTCAGAAACGGAGGAGTTACGAAATTGAAATTAAAATCATATACTGAGATGTACAATCTCTTGATTTACCAATGCATCAATTTTCTTGGTTTGACCATTTCAGTTGCATATTTCAGCTTACAGGAAACTTAAAACTTAGGTACAGGGTACTTTTACTTTCTTTGGGGAAGAATGTGCAAGAAACTCCTTGAATGCTTTAGTTAGAACTTTAAAATCAATATAATATTTAACATCGGAACTGTTGTATCAAGATGTGTACGATATAGAGTTCTGGATTTAAATATAATTTGGACTAATTTAAAAAATCAAAACAACTAAGAGATGACCTCTAATTGCCAGTCACAACTCACTGCACATGCTCGTGAAAATGCCGTATTTTAAATTAAACTTTATTCTCACTTCAATGAAAATTTATAACTTACGGTTACCGCAGTCTCAAACAAAGTTACCAAGAGAATTTATCATAATATTATACAATACGGGAAGCTATTGTGTGCGCGAAGGTAAAATAGAGAAAAGTGGAACCAACTCAAAACTCAAGACCAAGACCATTTAAAAGGCACTTTAGAACGTCAAAACAAAGAAAATGAATCCTGTTTGTCTAGTTGCCCATTCCAAAAAGTTGATTCGTATGGAGAAGAACAGGCAAGGAACTCCATACTTACTCTTTTAAAATAATGTTGTACAAAATTTTAAAAAGTAGCTTCTAAAAATTCGAGCACAAGTGATTGTAGAGACAATAGAAGACAATAGCAGCCCGACAGCCAGCTGTCGCTTGGTCGTCGAAGGGCTAACTAAACGCGCTAAAAATATTATAGTAATTTTAATATCAAGTTTTACACAAAAAGTCATTTATATGGAAGAAGGTAAAATGTGGGACGCTGTGGAAGTTTTTCTCACATTCTTCTCAAATCTTGTGAAGAAATGCAAATGAAATTGTACTGAAAATAATTCGTTAAAGACGCGGCAATTTCACGATCTTTTGTTGTTTTTATTTTTTCTTTCCAGGTCGTCGCACTCCGTACATTGTGCCATGTCTCAAGCTATTTATGTTTTAATAAAAAAATTGGCAGGTAATCGTTTTGATGGCTATATTAATGTGTACTACAAAATTATATTTAGACTACAAAAGTTCCAGTTTTAATAAATACGACAGTTTCGAGTTTTTTTATGATAATGATATGGGTGGTTTAAGGATTTCCATACTTTTCCAGCCAATGCTGAAATGTAGGTGGGTGATTTTGAAGAACGTTGTTCGAATTTTCGTGCACCTTAGAGAAGTTTGAGTTTTTTCCGAGTTTCTATATTCCCCGGATTTGAACATGCTTCTTCTTACATGAGAGGCAAGCGCCTTAACTACTGGGCCATCAGACAACCTCTAGTGTAGTTGCGTAGTAAAAAACATTAATATATCTTATTTTATGAGTTGCCTGAGTTCCGATAATAATGCGTTTCTCTCATGTATATCTTTACATTTTTTTATTTCTCTTTTGTTAGACAAATTATCGTTTAGTGTGTACTTATTGTGAAAACTTTTTTGAAAATTTTGAAATGTATTTAAAATAGGACCACTGATGTACTCAACTCTTGGAGGTGAGCGTTAATAGCTGCAACACAGTTTATTTTGAACTATCGTAGCTATTACCGTAACCACAATATACTGTATAAATTGTATTTTGGTTCCAATAAACATTTATTTATTATTTATTTACTTATAGTAATATATTGAAACGACTTCGTCCCGAATTGTTTTATTATTTTATTGAGGCAACTGTTTCTTATTATGTGTAGTATAATAGGTGTTTTTTAAGCTATTGTTTATAACACTAGTAGTGTCCCGCGGTGTTACTCGCAATTAGCTCTTGTTTTTGGTAATGATTCACTTCTCACCATTGATACACACTACAATTGTAATATTTGCAATATCTTGTATTCTATAATTATTCTATTTGTAGTTTAGCATTGCGTAAAATAATATTAATAAAAGAACCGTGTCTATCGTAGCGCGATTAACACATTTAATTTATTAAGCACCTTCGGGCTGGTACCAATCTGCCGAATAATAACTTTTAATCTATTGCCCTTACTAATAATCACTGTGTAAAGTTATGTCACGAATAAACCTGCCTGTGTAACCATACATTTTTTGACGTATAAATCTGTCATAACTTTATGCAGCGTTTATTAGTAAGGCGCTATATGTGGAGCCAAAATAAAAGATAGGAGAAAAAACAATTATGAGTAGATATAAGCACCAAGACTGCGTTGTGTGCAAAAAGCTAAAATCCATACTAATATCCATACTAATATTATAAATGGGAAAGTGTGTCTGTCTGTCTGTATGTTTGTCTTTCTTTCACGGCAAAACGGAACGACGAATTAACGTGATTTTTTAAGTGGAGATAGTTGAAGGAATGGTGAGTAACATAGGCTACTTTTTGTCTCTTTCTAACGCGAGCGGAACCGCGGGCAAAAGCTAGTATACCTATAAAAAAGTACGAATTCAGTTTTAGTTCCTAAAAGATTTCCTCATAAACCTTGACTGTGACCTTTGCTCCTTCATTAGCCAAAAATGTTGATAAGAACATGCAAAATTCACTTTTTACGTCGTTAATTATTCTACAGAGAAAGACGCAGGCCAAAGCTTGCTCTGAAATCGCAGTGCCCAACATATTTATTTATTTATATTTATATCTTGGCATCAACCTCGTTGATTAGCAATTCAACACATTGTTTACAATTACTGTAATATCCATGGTACACTTACCAAAGTAGATAAGTATGCAGCCATCAGATTTAATCCATTCTTCCATACTATAATGTTATAAATGCAAAAGTAACTCTGTCTGTCTGGCGGTCTGTCTCGGCTTCCCGCTAAAACTACTGAACAAATTAAAAAAAATTTAAAGGTACAAAGATGTAAGAGATGTACAAAGAAACTATTCTATGTCCTTTCTTATGTTACGGACTACCTGAGAAAGGACATAGGATAGTTTCTATTACAAAAATTCTACCACAAGAACACAAACTACGCGGGTAAAACCGCGGGAGAAAGCTAGTATTTTTTTTTTGGATGAGAAATTATGAAATCTATTCCCTGAATCAGCCTAACTGCAAGAGAATTGTTAAGGATGCTCTTCAGAATATTTCCTACGAAGATACAGAAATTAAATAATGACTTGTTCCGCCATGGGCGGGGTGGGAGGGAGTAAATCGGTTTTCAAGGGAACTTAAAATATTTGACGGCCCTGCATACTTATCTATTTTTCTCACTGTACATTTACATGTGCTCATTCTCGAAGAAATTAAAGTACGGTGTTATAGACTAGAGTTCCTTGCCAATTGGAATCTCTTCTATTATTGTTTACCAACATGTGCAGGGCTATAAAATATTTTGGCTCATATAAACGTTAACAAAATAATGTTGGTACCTACCATCTCGTCAGCGATGAGTGATAGAACCAGGCAGCTAGGAGATTATTTATGCATATACAATGTTTAGGGAATTTGCTACATAGGCACGTTATTATTGACGGCTACTGGCAAAACTTTTATTATATTTTAAACCTCCGAACACACATGGTTCGAGACACATCACGTCTATACATCTACGCCTCCGTGGACGTAAAAAGTCAATAACAGTGCGACAGCCGGGGCAGTCGCTTGGTCGTCGAAACGTTAAGCTATAGAACTAAAAAAATATTATTGGCTAAAATAAAGATTGCCAGTGAACCAAAGACCGCGGTTCGTTAAAAGCTGTCTCCTATGCCCATCCAATTATATACAATTTGTCTTTTCTAATTGTTGTTCCTCATAACGGGTTGGATTTCTAAAAATCGCCTCTACGTCAATAAAAGTAACTGCCAATTTCAGTTGTTTTGTCTATACCTTAATTGTCCTCGAAAACACGTCCCTTTTATTTATAGAAAAGATCATGGCGTATGTTTAGTTTTACTTTATCATAGCATGTCATGAATGAAACATAACATTTGTGGTTTAAATAACAAACGCTAGTAAAACCACTGTTTGTATATTTATCATAATATTATAGCTAAAACATGTCAGAATAGTCATAAAAGAGGCAGACTTTACGCAGGTGAAGCAGTTTCGCAGAAATAGGTAAATTATTATCTTGTTAGTTTTAATAGTAGTCGGAAACCTATACATTGGGTAAGACCTACATTACGAAGTCTAGAAATAAGCTTGCTTGTTCTTCATTTGTTTATATTTGATGAGCTAATTCTAAAGCCCACTGTCCACGGAGGCGTAGATGTATAGACGTGTTGTGTACATACACACATCGACATGGTCTAGGGATATTTCAATTAAACCTAAATAACTAAAACTCTATTAAGTTTTTGTTAAGACACATTAAAATTAACCTTGTTTAATAGCCTATCTAATCTGATTATAAACTTTTTGACAAAATTTTAATCTCAACTTTGTTTTTGAAACATCAAAACCTATTTTTTTTTTTATAATACTTTATATCAATATTTCGCGGATCCACCTAAGACTCTCCTGACACATCCTGCAGCGGTTCTACATACTCAAAACAAGGGTGTCAATATGCTGTTGTGGAATTCTGTCCCAAGTCCTGCTAAGATGCAAGAAAAGTTGGTTTTCATGCACAATATCTTCAGGAAAATTCCTAAGAGCTCTTCTCTGAATCATATCCCAGGCATGCTCAATAGGTGTCTAACAAAAAGGTAATAGAATTTTAGTTATTTAGGTTTAATTGAAATATCCCTAGACAATGTTGATGTGTGTATATAAAATGGTAAACAGACTGACTGATTGACTGACTGTTGAATAATAACGCACAGGTCAAACCGCTGCTCCCAAAGACATGAAACTTACAGCGTAAGTTCTTTGTAAAAAGTAGGTAACTAATAAAGATGAGATTTTTGGAAATTCTTACCCAAAGGAGGTAAAATAGGAGATAAAATTATCGCAGGCGAAGCCGCAGGCGAAAGCTAGTCAAGCATATAATAAAGAATACGTGTCTATGCAGCTGCACCTTCGTGGACAGTAAATAGATAAATATCGTGGGACAATTCACACACGGCCATCTGATCCCAAGCTAAGCAGAGCTTGTGTTATGGTAACCAGATAACTGATATACATCGGGGGGCATCGTTACTTACTTCAGAAACTAAATATTCGCGTCACCTCCACCACGACGGTAGCGAAACGGCGAAGCCATAGATTTTTACTGATATGTAGAATTTATGAAGTTTCTTGGTCGGTTAATTTAGGCTGTGTAGATTCAGAAGTTTGACTCTACATTATAATCTGATACATGATCTGATACATTTTTCACAGGGCAAACTTTATGGGGTTGTCTTGGCAACATTTTACATAAAATGTTTTTGGTGGGATACTTATATATATTTTTAAATACATACATATTATAGATAAACCACACCCAGACACAGAACAAACAATCATGCCAGTAAGCCAGTAATATTTTGTAACAATCGATTCTATGTTCCATAAGCTAAGATTACGTAAAAGCCGCAGAGTCCAGTTTGCAATCACAAGATTTTGACATGAGCCCATCTAAACATAATTATTTAAAAACTAAGTAGTATTTTCCCGCGATTCGGACGGTGCGTATTTTACGCCCGCCTAGTCGTTCAGATACATCAGATAAAAATCGTGCCCGTTAGCTATTAGGTTTTACGATATCACTACCGACTTAAAGTAACTGGTGCGCTTTATTTTTAAGGTGCACTGAATGCGGTTAAATTGCGGTTACTTCGACCACCATATTAATACAGAACAAAAACCCGACATCATAGGGTGACTGGAACATTAGGCATACAGCTGATTTTTTTTCGCTATTACAACAACAGCTGATTCCAAAGTAAAAGTTGTTAGTTATCATGACCATGATCACGTGTTTAAGTATCGTTTCGTGGGTTAATTACCAGTCACTTTATATACTCCAAAATTACGTCTTGGAATGGGAGACTATTTTGTCTTATCTTCATAATAATTTGTAATGATTACCGGCTTGCAGACAAACGTACGGACAGACCGGCTTCGGAAGATTTACTGTAGATACGTAAGGTGTAACGGAACGGAGAGTAATGAAGTTTCTTGCTCATTTCACCCTATACTACAAAATTACAACTTGTAAATCACGTTCCAAATTACTTTTTTAAAGGTTTAATAAAAATAAATCATTTGAATGGAATTTGAGTTTGAATAGTAAAAACTGATTTTATGTTACTCAATAATTTGTAATGACTAATTAGAAAATCATTTAGATGTTTTACTACCTGAAATGAGGATGGCTATTATTAATTTTCGAGTAATTCGGTGAGTCATTAGGAATTGTTTATATTGCTCAGTCGATCGAAGCGTTAGAAACATAGATACATAAGTACATACTGTTACCGAAATAGTATTTTAATCAGAAATGCTAATAGAAACTTTTATGGAATTGAATTATGTCTTTGTGCTTTTGACGTAACATTTGCAGAGCGCTTGTTTGCGTATTTTTTCACTTATTTCTTTGCCGTAAAATCGCAGCAGATTCACAGGCAGTCAGGCCTACATTTGTAATGTTAGTTAGTATTTGTATTATTCTTTTATCATTCTGAAACTATAAAAAACTAAATAATCTAAAATAATTTGTTACGCCTATTTATTTGCCTGATTTACATACTTAGCGCCTTACTAATAATCGCTGCTTAAAGTTATGACAGGTTTATACGTCAAAAAATGTATGGTTACACAGGCTTTATTCATGACATAACTTTACACAGTGATTATTAGTAAGGGCATTAGTGTATAGCGTTTATCTCATTTCAGGCTATAAAATTCTGTTAATATTCAAATTTTCGTATTTAGGTCAGTCGTATATAAATCGCCACGCTTGACAGACTGATAGGTAATTGTAGTTTTATTGCTATCAACATGTTTTACGATTCAGCTACTATTAAGGCTGTGATTACACTAGCCATTTTTCTTTGGGTAAATCATTTGTTAGTCAAAACATACTGCTGTAAAAGTTTGGTGAAGAAACTTTAGAGGTTGAAAACTCCTTTTGATGAATAGTTTGGGTTAAAGAAAATGTTGACCTTATGTTCATGGACCAATCGACTTCACGATGGTAGATTAAGTTTCTATTTGATTAATTCAATTTATAGATTTTGATCTCAAACGATGAGAATCATTTAAAACTAGTTAAATCTGTTGATTGGGATTTTAAATGCAAACTATATAATGTACCTCTATTTAAAGCATGGCAGGTTGGCAGCTGATAGTTTTAAAGTATTTGAGATATCAAATTAGTTTCACCGGTAACGAACATTTGCGCATTATTTATTTCAAATTTAGTAGCACATTGAAAAGTAGCCTATATTCTTCCTTAGGACTCAAGTACACTTAGTACCAAACAAAGTTTGTTTCACATTTACTGTAGATTAAATTGATATTGACCCATCTTAATGATAACATGTATCGCAATCGAAAATATTAGCGTTTAAACTTTAAAAACAAATGAAACGTATTAGTAAAATAAACCAATCAAATATATCAGTTCCAATCCATTAATTTTATAATATAACACACAAACTTCAAATGAAGAAACGAAACGGCTCGTAAAACGCTGATTAATTTAACTGAAGACTGAAATTATACGCGACTATCTCACAATGCGTAAATCACCTCAACATTTAACTCGGTGATCTAATCTTATGACATTAAAATTTATTACTTGTCTTCTTACCAAGAGAATAAACGGAAATATAAATAGCTTTCGTTTGTTAGATTAAAATTGCATACGATATCGATAAAGTCGGATGCCAAATGCCAATATGTGAGTGAGAAATATACAATTTATTTATTATTCAGACTAGGCTCGGTGGTGCACGTGTTGTCTATATTCTGTTAACTGCAGAATTGAACAAATATTGAGATCTGTCTGTCTATCACCAGGATGTACGTCTTATGAACCGTAAAGTAGTGATTACAATCTAGTGGTGCCTAGCTTTTTGTCTTATCTGTCAGACTCTTGCTGACTAAAAACCAAATTTCCACTTTGTGGAACTCAAGCGAATAAAAGAAAAGAATGTAAAGGGTTTAGCTTGTTTGTAATATGACTAAGAAAAATATTTTGATAATACCATCACAAAACGTGAATAAATACATTCAACGTAGTTCTATAGTTTTATAAAACACAGTCGGAAATTCTAACCTTTCCCCGCATTATATGCCGCATTGCGATATTCCTCGAAGCGTTGATCCGGCAGCATGTACCAGGCACCCATAACCTGGCGGAGCTGCGATAAGCACCGAATGTCCGGTAGAGGGAACGTAAAACATCCAAGCACCGCACTATACAGGGTATAGTGCGGTACACAATATACTACACATAAAACCTTTCGATCGGTATGATAAAACTACAGGCTGAATATTTTTTTCGAGTAACAGGTTCGATTCCCGGTTCAACTATGTAATAATTTAAAAATCTATGAATGCAGTTTAAAATGTTTTCAAAATTCAAATAATGTCTTCTTTCAGTAAAATGTTCTATCTACAATATTTAAGGTACTTTCCCTCCATGTGGCATTGCCGTGGGACACCCTGTATATCGAAAAAGCGTTAGAAACCCTTTACTATTTTATAGTTAAGGATTTGGCGAACTTTGGGAAGATGAAACTGTACGCTCTTACAAAGATGTAACATTTGAGTGACAGCTTGTGGTGTTATGTCGAAGTAACGAAAATAGATTGAGAAACCGCATATTTTTTCACTGTTATGAATGAGTTGTTACCTAACTATTTATTTATGATATCCTAGTACCGATGCAGCGGATCGAATTTTTGGGCTGAAATTAAGAGATATTTTATAGGAAAACTGTCTTACTTATTGGTTAATTATGTAACTACCGAATCGTTTGCTATAAAATATTGTGTAAGTGTTGTTGCGGGCCAATGATATCCTTGGTGTGCGGGCCCGCAAATAAATATGCGGGGTGATTTGTCGCGTTGCAAATGTGGCGTCACATTTACCGATATGCAATCAATGTATGCCCGATGCTGTACACAATTTTTTAGTATCTCCACAAAAGTACAGAAAACACAATACCAAATTGAAGTTGTAATAAATCTTAATAATAAGTTAAAACAAAAGTTCGGAACTTTGTACCATCGTCATTACTGAAAACGGGTTTCAACACGAAATTAAATTGAGCAACAAAATCGAAGTCGACAAAAGCAATATTTTATAAATAAACTAATTTTAAAAGTAATCAAAATGAGCCGAACTGTGTTCAAACAACGAAACAGGTTCAAGTTATTTCGTTAGAAATGAAGTATTTCAATAAATCTTTTGAATAGGTGCTGAATATTTCATTTTTGATGGAAGTACTTCTTTCAAGCATGAGCAAACATGGTTATTAAGGACAGACATTTGCTTTTGACTTGTTCTGTTTTGTGTTTTTTGTAGGACATCAAGTCTTAAATGTCACTGTATAGTTTGTAGATTTAGTTGCTCCCTAAAGTTGAATTTAATTTTTACTTTGGGGTCGGTCCTTTAATTGCTTACTGGATTCGTCAGACAATCACCTTTTTATAATAGTTGTAATTACGAGGATATAAAGAGAAATCTAAACATTAACTAATTTTGAAGCATCTGGCTAAAATTATGGCCCACGGAAATTGTCTAGTAATAACTAGCTTATAAAAACAGCTGTAAACTAAATAATTTTATAAAGTAGATATCTACATGATACTTGGAACGAGATCCAGCTTTGAAATTAGTAAGTAAGCTTACCTGCTCTTAACTCACTTAGTTTCTCTTTCGAACAACGTATAGGTTTAAAACAATTAGTAGTGCTGAATAAGCTTATACATTTTACAATCTATTCTTTTCTACCATGCTGCTAAAAGACATACTCCTCTATTTATCTATCAGACAAACCTTAGAATATAATACCACAATCTTATCAAGTACCAGCATAAAACCTTCAAGAGCCTTTCAAGTGAAATTAAACAATTCTATTTTACGTAGATACGTTTTTCTCGAGTTTAATCGAACAGACAGATGCCAGCTAAGAACAATGCCCTCTGCCTCCTCTCGGAAAATACTGGCTAATATACCCATTAAATGCTTTTAGACCCATTTTATGAAACTCCAAAATATTTAATAATGGTCTAAATTGCTTTTCCTTTTACACTGAAATATACAAGTGAGTGTAAATTGTACTCGAGTAAAAATTACTTTTTGATGGCAATCGTTCTGCCGCTTATTGCTTTGGTCCACTTCGCAACCATTTTTTTCTTATTCAATTTAATCAAATACGTGTTTTATTTGTCGAGGCTTAGATTAAATTCTTTGGAGATTTGTGATATTTCTTATGAGTAATTATTACGTTTAGGAATAATAACAGAACAATTGTAACGTCGAAATACACGATTTGGGCTTTTTTAAACTGATTAATAACACTGGTCAACACAAGTCTTGTTTCCTTTATTATTTTTTCTGTTAATGGGTATTTCTATGGCCCTGAGTATGAAAAAAATACTGGAAGATTGCTAACAGCTTCAGTTTTTGAAATATAGAGTTCTATTTTTTTTAATAAAAAGTACAGAAAATTAATAAACGATGTTAACAAAATTTCTATTGAACACTATCAAATGATCTTTAATACGATTTTCTTGAATGAACGACTTTAGGTAAATCACGTTGCAAACTCCATCAGTAGTCTGCCATCATATGTGAGTCCCACCGCCCCTGATACCGCTCTTCCATTGTTCGAAGATCCTGATGGAATCTTTCACCCTGCTCCTCACTAAAATCACCAAGATTTTGTGGAAATCGGTCTAAATGTGAGTGCAGGAAGTGGATTTTTATGCCCATGCTGCACCCTAACTCTTGCAAGTTCGATAGCATGGACTCCAGGACACCAAAACGAATGACTTCTAAGTAGACATACCACACATTTCTGGCATACAATATAAGGAACCCATGGCTTGTGCTGATTACACAATTTTATTTTAAAGTATTAATGATACGCAGTTTTTATAAAGTGCAATATAGGTTTTCGATATTTTGCAAATACATATTCACCACAAATGTAGCAAAAAAAATCAGGATTAAGTACACAACACCTTCTTGACGAAGCCATATCGAAAACACCAACAAAATATATTTCAATGTCCAATAAAAAACGCAACTATAAGTAAAAATAGTAATGGAGGGTAGTTAGCTGTAACTCCAAAACAAAAGCTGTGAGAGAAAAATTGTTACCATATTTAACAAATACGCGTTAGTTTGAGATAGAAACAAAAAAAAATTAAAGGAAACAAACGATTTTATTTTTTTTGTTGACCAGTGTAATATGTCGTAATTCTTGTGTTATCATTTAATTAAACACTAATTATAGCAGCAATATATTTTATCTTTCAAATTTGGCCATTGTTGGCGATTTGCTGCGTTTTGAAGCATATTTAAAAATAGGTCTAGGTTATATGTTCTTTGTTATATTTGAAGCGTAGCCATAGAATATGTTTAATGGTATTATTAAAACATAGTTTATATTAATATATTTGGTTACCATATTTTAATGCGGCTTATCTTTATTTATTTATTATCGGACCAGAACTTAGAAGTATATTGTACTATCGACAAATTGGATTCATGAACCATCATAAGCTTATTTTCTTACAGTCATTGAAATATAATAAGGTCGACATCGACGTAAACATTTGTTAATATAAAAAGGTCACTCGTCACGTCTTATTATTTGACAGTCTCAAACGATTTTTCGTCAAAATGGGTCATTCATGTGTCACAATTTGTCGATAATACATACATATAAACAGTTTTTATCTATAGCATAGAAGATTATGTTATAAATAGTTATAATAATTGTTATTTCTTTTACAGGATGCACAAATTATTTAGCTCAGCCTGTCATGGAGCAGGGGCGGCCGCATGACTTAGCTTACGATGTAAATATTGCCAGTGAGTATTATTTTACCCTTGTTTTGACGAAAGCAACCCAAGTAAGACATTATGTCTCAGTAATTAAATGAACAGGGAATATGCATGATTTCTGTTATATATTTTTATTTCTTTTTTTTCAAAGTATAGTAGGTATGACACAGTTATAAAAATACAATAACATGTTTGAAAGATTTTATTATTGTGTCGAGGCTGTAACATGAGAACTGCCTTTACCGTTGCAGTTAAATGAATATTGTGTGCTTCTTAGGAAATCTTATCTATAGTTTTTATCAGTTTAAAAACAGGATGGATTAGCACCAAAAATTTTATGTGGAAAATGCTCATTTTCTTCTTCAAAGACTGCATTTTATCAAAATCTGTGAAACGGCATCAAAATTTCTTGAATAAGCTTACTATTTATTTTTTAACTTAACTTTTTATTTTTTATGACAGGGACTAAACTCAATATTTAGTTTTCCTCTTACTAACAATTACTAGCATTTACCCTTGGTATCGTTTGCAATTTATGTAACAGCAATTATTTTTGTCTAGATTACGTGCGGACCATGATATCCTTTGGTATCATCAGCCTGTTCGTCATGGCGATGGGCTGTGGGTTCTCCGTGTACACCTTCCACAACCCTCGATACATGTTCAAGCGTCTAGCTGCAGGCATTCACTTCATTAGCAGTAAGTATAACAAAGTATTCCGAATTTGCCATATAGATGAGCTATTTCATCAAAACAACGATCATATCGATCATCATCTAACCTTTTCCTAATATTACTTTTTGGGGTCGACTTCTAGCTTAACCAGATTCAGCTGGATACAGTGTTTTACGTGAAGCGACTGCCTATCAGACCTCCACAATCCAGTTACTGGGCGACACGGTATCACTTGGTTGGTCAGACTCTATGGCTATTGACTACCTATATTAATTGACAAAGTTCTATGAATGACAACCTGGACTAACGGCGTTACTATCCGTGCGAGATAACATGGCACCTGGGTTGAATGAGTGACATTTGAAGTACTAAGTGCAAAAAAGGAGACGTTTGATTTTGGGCTAAAACTTTGACAAATGACAGTGTTAGCGCCATCTATTTTTATTTTGTAGAACTATTACGCAAGATGTCAAGCTAGTCCTTTACCCTTCCAATTGCAACGTGCACCTCGTAAATTTCTCCTTGTCAAGTGTCGCCATCTTTTTCGCGCTCGCAAGAAAACTAGAAAAAGACATTAGTCCAATATCGATTTCGCCGTGATCGCATCTCCCGCTGTGTTTTTTTTATCGCAATTTCGCAGAACGATATAATTTGCTTGATTATAAGTTCATAGCAGTCCCGCTGTTTCAATAGTGGTAATATATTGTGGCTTCGATGGTTGAAAGTTGAACTGAAGTGCTGTGTTCTGAACTTTGCCGCCACGTGGTGAGCCGAACTGTGTGCACGAGGACTCCGGAGCTCCCAGCCTCTACGAGACGACCGAGCGGCTTCCTGAGGAGGTAGGTGCACGTTTCCCTCAACCCTGGCCCTAGGTGAGACACTTGCGCTTGTCAGTTTTTCCATATAATTTTTCTTTTACTCAGTCCGCGTCGAAGGTAACTCGCCTTCCGTCGAAGCCCTACCATTATTGTGGTCCTTCAAACCTAGATAATACAGTTTCCGCCCCTTTTAGGTCACCTAATAGGAGATTTAGTGTTAAAACCCGCCGTTTTTAGGTTTTCGTTGGCTTAAAAAACGTAGCCTCCGCCATTACGCACGCTGCGTACCGCGAAGGTAATTATTTCATTTTGTTCCCGCATAACACTAAATACTTATTTTCCCGCTGTCATACTAATATTTCATCTTATTATTCGCTGTAATATTCATATTCTCAGTGGTATTCGCGAAATAAGTTTCTATTTCGATAATTTTCGCTAAGATTTGGTAGGTAGGTACCTACCATAACTGCCGCCGCGTACAAGTAGGTACGTGTCGTCGAGCCGCGCTCGGCGCTCGCCACACGCGATTCTCGTAGGCTAGTTAGGTACTACTACCCACTTGTGGTTACTTTTATAATATTCGCAAATTCACAAATTAATTATTTGTGTAGGTACTTTTTAATTTAAAATTCTCATTTCAAAATGAAGAAAGCTGTTAAGTCTGATAGTACGGAGTTCTCGTTGTTGGCGTTGGAAGCCAAACGGAATGCTTTATTCGAATGTTTACAGTCTGCCTACGACTTATCTAAAGACATAGGCAGAGGAGATGACGCGAAAGAGGCTTTTTTGGACGCTAGCTCAAACATTGACGCTATTCGGTCCGAATTTCATATAGTTATGGATCAATATAATAACTGTCTGCTGACAGTTGATCCCACCGCGCGCGCTGATTACAAGGCACTGGTTTCGTTTGAACAGTTATATAGTCGCTTAAAACGTTTGGTTGCTTCCAATACCAATGCAGACGTCGTTCCGTCCATCTTAGAGAAAAAATCTTCTATAATTAAGTTACCGCCGATTGAATTAATGAGTTTTAATGGTGACATTCGTTCATGGCCATTGTTTTACTCAAATTACAAATCCGCTGTTCATGATAATCCATCTCTCTCGGATCATCAAAAACTACATTATTTACAGGGCAAATTGACCGGTAAAGCGCTAGCCGCATGCGCCGGCATTGTACCTACCGCTGAGAATTACGAACTCATTTTCAATACGCTAGTGAATAGGTATGAAGACAAACGCACGCTAGCGGCCACTTATTTAAAACAAATTATAGATTTTAAACCGCTAACTTCCGTTACTTCCAATAATTTGGACATTTTTAATGATAAATTTGTTAACGCTGTCCGTGCCTTACAACATTTAAAAATTCCGGATTTATTAAATTTAATTTTCGTACAAATAGCTATTTCCAAGTTAGACAGTGAAACTGTCCGTAACTTTGAAAACAGTCAGGATCAGTCTGATATCCCTTTATTTGATAATTTAGTCGATTTCGTCAATACTCAAAGCAAAATATTGCATCGCGCTCACGCTTTAACAGCCGGCGCGCAAGTACATAACTCCGCAAATTCAGCTGATCGCTCCCGCAGTTCTACTGATAGTAAAAAACCGCAGTCCTCCCCGCGTTATAACGCGTATGTAAGCACGGTCGATTCTGTTTCTACAGATAAATGTTTGTGTACTAATGTCACACATCAACACTTATTTAAATGTCCCGATTTTCATAAATCAACTCCGTACGAACGCTTACAGGTTGTTAGGAAAATTAACGGTTGTGTTAATTGTTTAAGTATAAAACATAAAATTTCAAGTTGTCAATCCGCATCTGGCTGTAGAACGTGTAAACAACGTCACCATTCACTATTACATTTTACTCGGGATTCGAACCCACGGACCGCGGATGCCGCGAGTTCCACTATACCTACTCCGGCGCCGCAGCGCGAGGCGCCCGATCCGGTGACGTCAACGCAAGCGAACGTTGCTGTCGTCCCTTTCGCGCCCGCGCCCGCGTCCGAGCCGGTGCACTCCGCCACGCAGCCTGATATAGCTTTGTGTTCGATGTCCGTTGACGCTCCGCGTTCTGTTTCCTTTACGCCGCAATGTAATTCGCACACTACTGTTTTACTCGCTACCGCGCAAGTCGTGGCATACGATAATACTGGACGTGAACATTTAATAAGAATTTTACTTGATTCCGCTTCGCAAAGTCACTTCATTACTAGGGAATGTTGTGAACGTTTACGTTTACGTCAAAACAATACTCAGTCTACGACTGTAAGAGGTTTTGGAGGCACAGAGAGGACGTCGTTCGGGACAGTAAATTTACGTATATTTTCACGCTTTAATAAAAATATCCGATTTGATATTGACTCGTTAGTAGTTGATCAAATTACGGACAACTTACCTTCCGCTTTTGTTGATATTAAGGCCCTGCCTTACTCGAATAAACTTCAGTTCGCTGATGATAGTTTCGCTATTCCAAGTAAAATTGATATTTTAATTGGAGCATCGCTGTTTCCGCATTTACTTTTGCCTGACGTGGTTCCTGGTGGCCCGTCAGTGCCCGCCGCTGTCAACACGGTGTTAGGCTACGTACTCATGGGGGTCGTACCTACACTCAGTAACCGCCCAGCATGTGTCACATCGTGCTGCGCCATAGTGCCTTCGCCTATGGATAATAATTTAATTTCCCGCTTCTGGGAACTTGAAGAAGTTCCTGGCCCGCCCGTTCAGCATCCCGCTGATGCTGAATGTGAATATTTTTATCGTTCAACTACGCAACGGGACCCAGTTACTGGTCGCTATACCGTGGGTCTACCGTTTGATAAGGATGTGTTCACACTGGGTGACTCATTCAATATCGCTCGCAGACGTTTTTTATGTTTAGAGAGGAAGCTTGAGGCTTCACCTGAGCTACGCGCCGCTTATGACGAAGTCTTAAATGATTACCTTTCTAAAGGTTATATCTCGCCCGTCTCAGTTCTCCCGCATGAAACTGCAGATGTGTACCCTTCTTATATAATCCCACATCATGGGGTTCTCCGCCCAGACAAGTCCTCGTCTAGGTTGCGTCCCGTGCTGGATGGCAGCTGTAAAACATCGTCCGGTGTTTCGTTAAATGATTTGCTGCACAGTGGGCCCAACCTACAAGGTGATCTGTTCAAAATTATTTTAAATTTTCGTCTACACTCTGTAGCGATGACCGCTGATTGTAAACAAATGTTTTTACAAATTATGATTCGCGAATCTGATCGACGTTATCAGAGAATTCTTTATCGTTTTAATCCTAACGACCCGCTTTGCTTATATGAATTCAGTAGAGTTTGTTTTGGCTTAAAGTCCAGTCCCTATCACGCTCTGCGCACTGTGCAGCAACTCATCACTGACGATGGCGCTGAGCATCCCCGCGCTGCTGCCGTCGCCTCCTCGTGCCTGTATATGGATGATATCGCATTTTCTGTCAATACCGAGGACGAGGCGATCGACACCGCTAAAGATTTAATCGCTCTTTTTAAGGGCGCTCAATGGGACCTTGTGAAGTGGAACAGTAATTCGAAGTCTGTTCTTAATGAACTTCCCGCCTCTCATAAGGTGCCGACTGAGGTTGAATTTGATAAAACCGCTGACCATAAAATCTTGGGTCTTCGCTGGTCTATAGACCAAGATATTTTCTATTTTAAAATTAACCCGCCAAGTTCGAATGTCGCGTGCACTAAGCGCACCATACTGTCAACTGTCGCGAGACTGTGGGATATCATGGGGTTCGTCGCTCCTTCTATTTTAGTAGCTAAACTTCTTGTTAAGCAGTTGTGGCAGTTGAAGGTGGATTGGGACGTCCCTGCTCCTACTCATATCGTCAAAGCTTGGCAACAATTTACTTCAGAGTTACCAGCCCTAAACGAAATTAAAATACCGCGTTGTTTAGAAGTGACGAATGACTGCGAATTGACATTGGTCGGGTTCGCTGACGCCAGTGGCGAAGCTTATGGCGGCGTAGTATACCTACACGTTAGCTCTGCCTCCGGCAATATTGTTCGCATGTTATGTTCCAAGTCAAAGATCGCGCCTTCTTCGCCCATTACGATTGCTCGTATGGAACTTTGTGCAGCACTTTTGCTGTCAAAATTGCTTCGGGCTGTTCTTGAGACTTATGATAACCGCTTTTCAATTAAAATTTACGCTTTTACTGATTCAAAAGTCGCACTCTATTGGATTAAAGGTTCACCGCACCGTTGGCAAACGTTCGTTGCCAATCGAGTTATTAAAATTACAGATAATATTTCCGCAGATAACTTTTATCACGTTGCAGGGGTTGAGAACCCGGCAGACTGTCTGTCACGTGGTGTCTCTCCTGCTAAGTTAAAAGACCACCCTCTGTGGTCCCAAGGCCCCCCCTGGCTAACGTTACATCCGTCGCAGTGGCCTATCACTGAAGGTACGGAACCGCTCACGTTGGACGAGATACCTGAACAAAAGAAACTCGTTCACGCTGTTTTAATTCCCGCTGACGCTTCTCATGTTTATGATACTCTTTGCCGCCTTTCGTCATGGAGTAAAATACTCCGTACGATTGTTTACATTTATAGATTCGCTAATTTGTTACCACGTCGCGATTCCGTACATATAACCGCAGCCGATTTAAATTTTGCAGAAAACAAATTGCTGAAACTTATTCAAAATAAACATTTCAATAAAGAAATTTTAAATTTAAAATTGAACACGCAAGTTTCATCATCTCTTAATAAATTAAGACCGTTTTTACATAACGATTTAATCAGAGTTGGTGGACGTCTCACCAATTCTGATCTAAGTTACTCGCAGCAGCACCCGGTACTTCTGCCAAGCCATGACTTTTTTGTTAACTTATTAATTGAATATTATCATAATAAATATTTACACGCTGGGCCTGAACAGCTCATGTCACTATTGCGGCAGAAATACTGGATATTGTCCGCTCGTCGTGCTATTCGTAAAGTAGTTCACGATTGTAATATTTGTTTCCGCGCTCGACCGCGTCCCGTCTTCCCACTCATGGCTGACTTGCCGGACTGTCGGACGCGTCAGGTTATTAAACCGTTTACTCATACGGGCTGTGATTACGCAGGTCCTATAGCTTACACTCCCATTCGCCGTCGGGGTGCAAAGGCTTTGAAAGCATATTTTTGCGTGTTCACTTGTCTCACAACTCGCGCGCTACATATTGAAGTAGCAACTGATCTTAGCACCGCCAGTTTTTTAGCCGCACTTAAACGATTTTTGTCTCGCAGAGGCCCTGTCCAAGTAATGCACTCGGACAGAGGCACTAATTTTGTAGGCGCTAATTCTTATTTACGCGACTTATATAAATTTCTTAATAGCGTCGACTTCCGCTCTCGCTTCGAAGAAGAGCTTGCTGAAAACCGTATCATATGGAAGTTTAACTGTCCGGCCGCCCCACATTTTGGCGGATCTTGGGAGAGTATGGTGAAGGTCGTCAAGACGCACCTTTTCAAGGTCATCGGTCAACAGCTTCTCTCTTACGAAGAGCTAGTTACAGTGCTCGTTCAGATCGAGTGTTTGTTAAATTCACGGCCTCTTACAGTTCTGAGTGCCGACCCCGCAGAACCTACCGCATTAACTCCAAGTCATTTTTTGCATACCGCTCCTTTACTCTCATTGCCCGCGCCTGAAGTAGAATCAGATAATCTCAACTTGCTTCAGAGACATTCTCTAGTCGATAAATTAGTGCAATCTTTTTGGAAAAGGTGGAGAATTGAATATTTACACAGTTTACAAACCCGAGAGAAATGGAATACTCCGTCTGTGCCAATCAAGCCTGGCACTGTTGTAGTCATTATAACTGACAATGCACCTCCTTTATCGTGGCCATTAGCGATTGTAGAGAAGATTCTTCCTTCCAACGATGGTATAACGCGTGTAGTTTCTGTAAGAACCGCTAAAGGTACATACTTGCGTCCGGTCGTACGTTTGTGCCCATTACCAACGCAATAAGATTGTTAATTTTAGTAACCACAGTAGTTTAAGTGCTAGCAGTTAGTAAGTTTAAGATTATCGCAGTTTCTTATATAAATCGCAGTTTCAATGTTATATTTTCGCAGTTCTTTATTACACTTTATGATTGGGTTTTAAAGGTGACCCTTTAAAAGGGGGAGGAAATGTTAGCGCCATCTATTTTTATTTTGTAGAACTATTACGCAAGATGTCAAGCTAGTCCTTTACCCTTCCAATTGCAACGTGCACCTCGTAAATTTCTCCTTGTCAAGTGTCGCCATCTTTTTCGCGCTCGCAAGAAAACTAGAAAAAGACATTAGTCCAATATCGATTTCGCCGTGATCGCATCTCCCGCTGTGTTTTTTTTATCGCAATTTCGCAGAACGATATAATTTGCTTGATTATAAGTTCATAGCAGTCCCGCTGTTTCAATAGTGGTAATATATTGTGGCTTCGATGGTTGAAAGTTGAACTGAAGTGCTGTGTTCTGAACTTTGCCGCCACGTGGTGAGCCGAACTGTGTGCACGAGGACTCCGGAGCTCCCAGCCTCTACGAGACGACCGAGCGGCTTCCTGAGGAGGTAGGTGCACGTTTCCCTCAACCCTGGCCCTAGGTGAGACACTTGCGCTTGTCAGTTTTTCCATATAATTTTTCTTTTACTCAGTCCGCGTCGAAGGTAACTCGCCTTCCGTCGAAGCCCTACCAGACAGGTATACGCTTACAAAATTTAAATAATAAAAAATATACAATTTTATTTGGTGTACCTACCGGGCTCCAACCTTTTAGAATTTTATTTTAGTATTTTAAATAAAACATTTATTTTGTGCTTAATTGTTTCTCATAACACACTACGCCGTTTTAAACGTGACAAAACAAACAACTTAGAAATGAAGTTGTAAAAAAAAATTACGTGCATGCCTGAAAATCTGTTTCTGCACATCTGCCATTTTAGTTAAACTTGTGCCGTATAATGTAATAGTGATGCTAACGCTACTGTTAAGATGAGAGCGGGGCGCCGCGCGGGGTCGCGGGGAGAAGTTTGTTTTCGAGCCAGGTGCCATGTTAGCTCGCACGGGTAGTACGTGCTTTCCGAGGCACGGGGCGTCAATGATGTCCAAAAAAACTATACACATGAATTGAAAAAAGCACATTGCACCACTTACGTCCTACAACCCCCTACACGAAAGGCGAGTGTCTTAACCTTTAGAACATTCTAGAAGAATGATCATAATCATAGTTGGAAATATCATGTATCACAAAGCGCTGAAGTTGTGTTGTGGCGCGGCAAAAGTTGAAAATGCTGACTCATATTGCGTGCTTTGTATAACCAACTTTGCACAATATCGGTCTGTTGACAATAGCTTATTGCTTTGTGGCTTATAAAGTTGTTAATTTCAAAACCAATCAGTGTTATAAAGACTTTTTATTACTAATTGATTTCCCCGTTCCTTAAATAAAAATCAACTCAAAATATTGTGTAACGTTATATTATTTCCACATTCAAATTGTAATTATTGTAAATCACAATTGTAATTACTTTTTACTTGAATTAATTTATATTCTTATTTAAATATACGCTGAAAATAACAATATTTGTAAACTACTGCGATTGGTTTTTGATTGATTAGGAAAACAAGTGTCGGGAGATCAAATTTTTAATTCGTAAAACGGTAGAACAGTATCGCTGTAGGTTAACATGTTTTGATCACCCGTTATGTTTTGTTAATATTTATTTATACATAATTATTTATGTAATAACTACATTGCGGTAATTTTTAAGATTATTTATGTTATCATATACCGTTTTACTATCGAAATAAACTAGCTTTTCATTACTTTAACTAGTTGCCTCGCTGTTTCCCCCACATTTTTTGGACACCAAAGTATTATGTGACATGAATCTAAGTATAATTTGGAAATCTTTCAACTGAAACTAACTAAAAAATACACTTCAGCTTTATAAAATACATTATCATGAATATCATTAACAGCTTACTTCAGTCCACCGCTTGACATAGGCTCCCAAGACGAGCCAATTTGCCTGAACTTCGATTACATGCATACAATACGGTATTTTAGACCATCATCAATTGACGAACTTTTTATGAGCTGTCAAAACGCAATTCTCCAATAGATTTTGTATGGCAATGGCAAACTTAGACGTCAATAAAATAACAACTCAGTTGACTATCTATTTATTAATTTCAAAGCAACTAAAAATCAAGCAATCAATCATTTTATAGCAAATTGAAGATTAACCGAATTTATTGGGCTGAAATTAAAAGAGGTTTTATAGAAATTGTGTCATTTATTGGTTAATGGTGTAAACTACCCAATTGTTGTCAGCTGTCCTTCGCAGATCGAAGCTCCATCTAGCTAAAGGGGCGTCTGGCGCTGCACTCGCGTAATCGTAGTCCCACTGCAGAACATTTGAATGCACAGTCAATCAAATAGATAAGGGTTGCGGAATGTTTACAATAGTTACCGTGACCCCGGAACACAAAGGGCAACCAAAGGAACATGTATTGTGAAGTATTTAAGAATAGAGTGCATAGGCATCTACTGGGTAAGCTCGCTCCATCGTAGGCTCCGTCTATGCCCTCGGGCTAGTCTGGGACCAAGAGCAAGCCCATTGTAATAAAAAAAAAAAAAAAAAAAAGAGTGGGTTTTAGTCAGTAAAAGTCTGACACGCCATCCCGCCGCACCCAGGAAGGGAGCAGTCATTTGATGATATCCCACTCCCAAAAAAAAACAAATAGATAAGTAGGCAGGGTCGTCAGACATTTTTTTTCCAACACCAAAACAGTATTTTTATTTTATGAAATTCAATTCGTTAAGATAATTAAATAATCAAAAAGCCCAACTGCAATTTCGGAAATTGGTGACTTTGTTTGAGTTTTATGCAACTGCCAACAACTTCCGAAATTGCAGTTGGGTTTTTTATTTATTTTTAACCGACTTCTAAAAAAAGGCGGAGGTTCTCAATTCGGATGTTTGTATTTTTTTATTGTTTGTTCGCGCATATCTCCGTCGTTTACCAACCGATTCGAACAATTCTTTTTTTGTTTGAAAGGATAGACTACCCAAATGGTACCATTGACATCATGTCCAGGATCTGATGATGGTATCATGCCGAAATCGACGGAAGTCGGTTTTTTTTTTGCAAAAAATATCTTGTTTCTCTCCTTTTATTAAAGCTATGTACTATAATGTCACTTTAATGACTGAGACTTTAATGAATTTAATGACACCTCATAATGTCGAAATCCGTTAAACAGTTAGGCTGTAGAGCCATAGAATAAGATATACGCTCGAAAAACATAACCCTCCTTTTGGCAGTCGGGTAAACATTCCTAATAAATTATATCTGACTATTCCGTGGACTGTTCTGACTACGAACTTATTTGTTTTTATTTCAGCGCCTATACCTAACCCTTCTAAAAATTAGGAAAGGAGATGAGATTTAGATAGAAACAAGTAAACATGTTTTGTTGTTCGCAGCCTCATGCACATTCGTGGTGGTGCAAGTCATGATGTCTTCGGTGGACCATATGAAGAAAAACGTGAAATTTGTTTACCCCGAAAGGGCCTACCATTAGTGAGTATATTTATCGTATTTAGTTATAATTAGTTCTTGATCAATAGCAGCTGAGCATTCTCATAAGCTTGTTGACTAGTTTACTTTTCTATTTCTTCATTATATCAGGGAACTTCTGACCGTTGTTTACTTCTTGCAAACTCTTGTATAGAGAAAAATGGGCAAGAAGCTCCATACTCTGCTTTTGTAATACATAATACTCATAATGTAATAAATGTAATATACAACTCTATTTTTATAAGTTGCTGTACATTCCTGAATGACAAAGGCCTCTCCTCTTACAAAAAAGGCATAAGGATTTATCATGGTCACACACACAGATTACCTACTAATGTTAATGTTTACTGGTCCGGGAAAAGTTTTCATGAAATAGCATATTAGTATGCTCTTTTTACTGATTCCAACAAAAAACATAGTCCCGCTGCTGTAGTTTATTACAAAAAAAAATCGTTTAGGGCAGCCCGCCCACTTCCAACTCGACCGATGACCGGTGGCCAGCTTTTTGTCTTTGAAAATGGAACACTATGAATTCCAATATACCGGAGCTATCCTACAAAAAGTCGGTTCTACGAAACTACATACGGAACTAAAAACGGTCCACTAATCGGTTCTGGAAAACGATTTCGAGAAGGAAACGATGGAGAAGGACCTACATAAAACGGATTTTTTCTTCTTTCATGTGTAGATAAGTTCTTATTTATTTCATTCTATGTGAAGTGTACTATGATCAATGGCTGGCACGTGCCCGAGAAGGTTTACAACATCCAAATTGCTCATAATTTATTTATGAGGAATTCCGAAACTGAATGAGGTTGAAACGCATGGAAGAAGATTCTTAACTCAACAAAATTCATGGGCTGTTTAAATTTATTGTGGTACTCACGGTTTGGCCTAGGTCTGGTGAATTATATTAATAAAAAAACTACTTAAGAAGTTTAGTAGCCTGTTCGGCCTCAGGATTACTCCGAGTATTTAAGGCGCATCCGTAATTTAGCCGCCAAACAGACAATCCGCAGATTAAAAAGCTGCCAATTTCTTTTTTTTTAACACAATTTATCAAAATTGATGCAATCGATTAACCGTGAAAGCGTAACAGACAGACAGAAAAAATCCTTTCGCTTTAAAAATTAGAATGGATGATGAACACATCGCTTTGGCGATAATATTTCCACGCGGTAAAATATTATGTTCACGCAATAATGCAATTTTCGACTCTAAGTCTGTTACGCTTTAGTTCAGTTTGGTTTAATCAATGAAGTTGTTTTAACATAATGGCTACGCTATTATCGCTAACCGTAGCTTAGGGCTGGTTACACAGTGCGAGCTACTGGCGTGTAGGTAGACAGCTGACTGTATTTGATACCTTATTTTATTAAACATTCGATAACAATTTTTTTTAGCATAAGCGGTCACAGGAACGAAACAATTTGATTAGACTACACATTTATGTTATTTGTTCAAAGATAGAAAATCAGAATGTACAAAATGGAATAATTTTATAAAATAAAGATTAAAAATAATTGTTGAATGTTGTGTGATGTTTACTGTCACATAATAATTATGTACAAAAATCAGTCTATGCGCTCCTATTTATAGTCACAATCTATCATTATAGAAGGCAAGTGGTTAACAAAAACAAAACATGATGCATGTAATGCGGTCACACATTGCAAGAACCTGTAATGTACTAATCGACTAGGTCAGCAAGCACTGTCTAACTTCAGCATCCATTTATAAAACCCAACACCAATGATTAGTGACGGGGCCTTCTAGGGTCAATGCCTGCGGCCTGCCGGGGTTGCGGAATAGTTCTAATAGTTACCGCGGCCTCGGAGCATAAAGGGAAACCAAAGGAACAGGGGTGGGTTTTAGTCAGTTCAAGTCTGACACTCCCTCCCGCCTTGCCTAGGGAAGAAATCATTTTAAGATTTCCCATCCATTAAAAAAAGCCAATGAAAAGTAATATCCCTACAAGTATTGGCAACGGTGATAGTAATTTTATTAATATGATTTCAACATCAGATCCGAAATTCTAAAGGCTTTTAGTGAACACCTTAAGTGTTTACTGGAAATTTCCGCCAGCCTCGTGTACCATGTTATGTTTTTGACGTATTAACTGCTTTGATAGACGTTTGTGTACGATCGGCAATGCATGCTAAGAGCGGCTAACATTGACCATTGTTTATACGAGCATTATCATTTTGTGTTGAAAGCATTCCATTGTAGAATTTTGTACAGACATTTCAAGCAAATTGGGGATATTTCTTGTTAATATTTGTTTATGACGTCACAAGTTCCTAGTTTTACCCGATTACGTAATGTGCGTTTATCTATTACTCCATATCTTCTAAGTTACCTGTCTTAACAAAATCATAGTCCGTTACTTGTAGGCTATGTAACACTAATTTGAATCCAGCAATCTATCCACAGGATAACAGAGTCCTGTATTAAATAACATTTTTTCTTTCACAGTTACAACATCAGTTTCTTCCTTGCCTGGTTCGTGGTTCTTGTCAACCTCTTCGCTGCTGCCTCCTTCCTCTGGTACTCCCGCAAGAGGAAAGGCGACAAAGCAGCCACAGACGAACTGGCAATGGCCGATGAACCCACAATCATTGGCCGATGACGCTTCAAGCGAATCATTATCACGCGAAATCTCCAGTCGTGGGAAAGCTTCCTCAAATCTATACTGAACAGTGCTCAAATGACCAATAGCTGTAACTATGTTCAAGTCTTCCAAGTAATGTATTCTACGAAAATAAGACTAAGTGATGCGGCCCGAAAGACGTTAAGCTATTCGAGGTTATTTGCAAAACTATTCGGTTTGTCGGAATGGAATGTTGTTCAATATAAAATCGGTGATATTCTCAAAGTTACCAGTTGATTCTAATCGTCTTTGATGTAGTTAGCGTAAACAAAATGTGGAAAAAAATTACGAACATATTTTCGAAAAGATGGAATTTTAGATAAAATATCGACGCTAGAAATTCCTCAGACGATTTCTGAAGTCGTTCACACAAACTCGATGGAGCCAGTTCTTACACCCGACTAGGTGCAGAAACGATGGACTTCGCAGAAGGAATCGCTTTCGATCACTGGCTGCAATGAACTCATCCGACTAACTCGAACAAAGACTTGCTTAGAGTCGCATCACTAACATAATTACACTCCGTCAGTTTCAGCTTTTAGCGATTCTTGACTGATTCTGTTACCTTGAATTTAATTACACCCTGAATGTAAATCGTGACGTTTATATTAGTACGCCTTGTTAATCTTATAAGCGACGGAAAAAATAATCTTTACTGCGACGTTTTTTATTACTGGCTTGCAATATTTTTATGTGAAAAACGTATTTAAACTTTATGTATTCTTGGACTTATGGGATTAACAAAGTTACGTACATCGTGTTATAAAAAGCGGTTTTTGTAATTAAATATGCGTAATCTTTTGCGTTTTTGTGTACATATATTGAACTATTACTATGCTGCCATGAAACTACGTGTAACTTGATTCTAGTCATACTTATATTTAATGCATACGTTTGTAAGGACTTCCGTAATTAGTTTAAATATTTTTACGGTGGAACTCATGTTTAATTAGCGTAAACACAAAGGGGAACAAAGATATTTTGTGTTATTGGAATTCCTCATCCGCATATTATAAATCGCGTTGGGACCAACAGGACATAAAATTTACTATAGTCTAACTAAACATCGGGGACTTATTTATAAACATGCTGGGTGGGGAACGGGAGAAACGCTATCTTAGGAATGAAGTAACTTTGAGTTGAAACAGTTACGGAATGCTTCCTGAGGAGTGGTATTGTTTATTCCATTGTACAGGCCGACTTTTAAATTTTTGACAATCTATGAGAAGGTGGTACTAATTAATACTTATTATAATTTTTTACTTCGACACCAATTTAATATCAACCTGTCTCCACTATTAGGGCAAAGGGCTTTTCTCGACAACACGAGCTTTTGTCATCACGCTTGTTTAAGGCGGATTGCTGAATTCAGATATATTAATAATGCATCATAATTATAGTAAAGTCCATGAGTAACTTAGAGCGCCTTCACACTAGCGTTTGTCCAGCGTAGGTGTTCGATAATCGTATGCGCAGCGCAGACGCCGCAACTACTCGGCGTAGGCGTCGCGTTGTCAGTGCAGCGTTCATTGACTCCAGAGGAAACGCCGCGACAACGCGACGCCTGCGCCGAGTAGTTGCGGCGTCTGCGCTGCGCATACGTTTATTGAACGCTTCGCTGGACAAACGCTAGTGTGAAGGCGCTCTTAGACCTATGAAAGTACACATTCAATGAAAACGTCATATTGCTTTTTGATGCCAGGTTTGGAATCTAACATCCTCCTGTCAAAGAAGCAGACGCTTTCACCACTGGAATAACTCGACAACCCATCAACTTTATAATATTTAAAAAAATAATGTTATATATTCCATATTATTTTATTATTTTTATTTTGATTAGGTTGTATTGTTGTAGGAATGTTGTTTTCCATTTGTTAATATTTATGAGTACTACACTCCAAAGAACTGTCAATGAATTAAAAGTCGCTAAGTATTTACATTATGGTGTGTATTGATGTTATGTACGTTCTTCTTATATAATAATTCTTTTTTATTGAATAAACTTTTTAAACTTTATTTGTGGTTTTTATTGTCCTACCACAAAATTTTTATGTTCACAAATTTTATTTTAATAAGTCCGTGCGAAACAGCATTCAGAGTTAATTAAAGTATGTTTACGATGAAATGACAAAGTGTTATGAATTAAATTAAAAACGGTTTCATATTATGTTTTGATGACTGCATTTTCTGAGTTGATGTACTGCGGTTAAAGTCTTTTACATTTTAAAACAGAAAAATGTCGTATAACTTTTCGACGGTGGTTATTTTGGGATGAGCATTGTCGAAAGTCTGGCATCGGCCCAGAGTTGAGCTGTGACACTGCCAACGACAACAGAGGTCAGTGGCCTAAAAAAACCTGGTGAAGGAAAAGGCCGGTAGTGAGCATCAGGGTACATTAGCCCAAGACTTCCACCTCCTTTCATAGAAATGGCGAGAAAAATAGTACATAATTACTGGTAAGTGTACCCATCGTCTGGAATATTCTGGGCTGTCCACACCTACAAGAACTACCCACACGCCACATAAATCTCAGTTGTCAGTTCAAATTAAAAACGGTCGTTTTCTTTGTTAAAATGACTCGTCTCATATTTTTACAGTAGGTAGTAGGTACATACAGATGGAACAAAGACTGTTATGATCCTCTATAAATAGGAATGGCTCACGCACGAGCTAGGCCAGTGTTACTTTTTACATAATTGTTAAGAAAAAAAATCATGGATTTCTGACCATCGGAATTTGCTAAGATAAGCTTGCCAGTCTGTTACCACGCAATTGCTGATACTACCATACAATAAGATACAATTTCATCAAAGATTCTCTTCATTACCTGTCTCTCCCTAAGGCGTTGACCTAATAGAACACGATTACACGGTTCGCACGAACTCTGTTCGTACGAACGCGCGATCATACATATGGATTTCGAATACGTGTAGGATGGCAACCCATCTGTGTGTCTGGTATTGCAGATGTCTACAGGCGTCGGTGACCATTTACAGGTTAAAAAAATACAGGTTTCTCTTAGTTCGTGTACGAAATATATGTGGTAAGGATACAAAAAGTGCAACAATACGAACTCTAAGGTCTTTAACATACTCTTGGAAAGCAAGCGTCTTCAAAGCGAAGCGGGCGCACACGCGAAAACGCTACGGGCACGCAAAAAATACGCCGTGCAAGCGTAACAAATTCGTTGCGGACGCGCTACGAGACCGTCGTGAATAGCAGTGTAATTTTATTGTTTGCTTGCTACAAACACACTAAGAAAACGGTGCGAATTTGCCAAGCGTCCACAACGTCTTCGCTGTGAAGCCACGGTGTGTTCGCGACGCATTCCGCTAGTATGGTAAGGCTTTTACTCAGAAAACAAAGAAATGACAAGTACTAAAACGAACTTAGAAAGATGATATTGGTATTCTTAATATTGTTTTTCTTTCCTTTAAAAGTTGTGAAAATAGAAGCAACAACTCCATACATGGGGCCCAACAGGGCCAACGCCTGCCAGGGTTGCGGAATGTTTATAATAGTTACCGTGACCCTGGAACATAAAGGGCAATCGAAGGAACATGAGTGGGTTTTAGTCAGTAAGAGTCTGACACGCCCTCCCGCCGCACCCAGGACGGGAGCAGTCATTGGATGATTTCCCACTCACCAAAAAAAAAAAAAACAAAAAAAAGACTCCATACATTTTTTGTCCTAATAACTTGGAAATTTGCAGAAAACTATATTGTTTTAATAAAACAAAGTAACTACCTACGTCTCTCGTTTATGTGACTCTAGCGACCCGCTCCGTCTTCGCAGGGGCTTAACAAATCTTTGAAAATTCCGGCTTATCTTTACTACCATTCACGTACTTATTATACAAGTACCTAATCCTTTCAATTGAATCACTCTATCTATTAAAAAATCACATAAAAGTCCGTTGCAAAGTTTTAACCATCTCCATGCCTTAGACAGACAGACAGCGGAAGGCGACTTTGTATTATATTATGTAGTGAAAAAAAAACATAAAACAACCTTGTGCGTCTCATGGTCACTGGACAAGTAGAAGGCCTCGTGGACGGAGCCCCAAACGCTGGGCTGATCAGATAAATATCTGATCAGATAACTAAATAAATAAATATCGTTAGACTATTCACACACGGTCATCTGATCCTGAACTAAGCAGGGCTTGTACTATGGTAACCAGAAAACTGATAAACATACTTATAATCTTATCTTCTTATGTATAAAATTCACGTGTCACGATGTTAGTTACCTTACTCCTCCGAAACGGCTTACACCAAATTTTCTATGCATACTCAGTAGGTCTTAGAATCGGCTACTATCTATTTTTCATACCCCTAAGTGGCCCAATTTTTAACGCGGATGAAACCGCGGGAGGCTGCTAGTAATTTATAAATATTATAAATGACACCCAGACAGAGAACAATCAATCATGCTCAACACACAAAGTTTGTTTGTCCAGGGTGGGAAACGACCTCCGGCTTAGCAGTCAGGGTCCATAACCACTAGATCAACAGGCCCGTCAGATATCAACACGGCGTGAGATATCGGTCAGCACGGCCCTCCAAGAGGGTGACGGACAGAAGTCGACGACGGTGAGTCCCGATCCTCAGTAATGAGGATCTACAGAGGAGGGAGAAGAAAACATGCGTCTGGGTGCGCTTCAAGTCGAGTTGAAGCGCACTACATTTAATTTTACAGAGGGCCACAATTCCTTTTTCCGCATTCCCAGGAATTTTAGACGCCACATATTTTCACGCACATTCTTGAAATTCTAGTTTACTCTCACAGATTATATTAAATTTGCAACGAACCACTTTTTCTTTTGCAAAAGGTATTTTGTGGTTTAAACCTTACAATAGCAGCCCGACAGCCTGCTGTCGTTGGTTGGTCGTTGAAAGGATATGAAATCATGAGCAAAGACGATACTAAACCAACGTTTGAAAGTAGTTTGAAGGACATTTGTATTTATTTAGTTTTTTTTTATGTAAGTTAGACCTATATGTGTGTGTGTGTGTGTCTGCCGGTTGCACCTTAGCCGGGTAGTTTTTCGAAATTCGATTCTTCGACTGATTCATATGGCCAAAATTTAATTTCACTTTAAGCTCTATAACACATGTTCATATGAAAATAGGTATACCAAATAACGTATATATGAATGAGGGACTCGTTTTTAAAAAGTAATTTTCAAGATATCGACGTTCGAATATTTTGTGCCTAGATTAATCAGAATTTGTTATAGATAAATCAGAAAACGAAATAAAAATAAAATAAAACTTTATGTAAATGAGCTTTGTATTAAAAAAATAATCATATTTAACAACTTTGAATACATTTGCTTTTACATACAAAGCTGACTCGTCTTGATATTTTCCTATATTTTTCATAATTTGTAGTCTCTTTTTTTCCATCTTTTGATACACACTGAGTGTTTGTAAATAAGAAATAAGACTAGTAAAAAATTGGACAGTGCAACAAAAGCACTTCTGTGCTGCAAATATGAAAAACTAATTTAATTTATGATCCATACGAGGTTTTGATCATATGAATCAGGCACATTTGAATCAGGATTTTGCCTTCAATCATGCATATGTCATCACACATACAGACTATATTCTTGACATTTTTCTACATGAATCTATTACTCAAAAGCATCACATGAAATACAGATTTCAGTTTTCAAACTATAAAATAAATTTTATAAAGTAGGCATTGTAATCAGTATGCCACCTGAACCAAACACAGATGAATCAGGCATTTACCTTAGTAACACCTGGATCTATTCAATCTAGCCGGACGTCCGCCTTCTAGCTCATCCTTTGCACAACAGGCTACCCCCCGCGCTGGAAGCCAGACTCTCATTATTAATACTCGACCACGTATAGTCATGCGCAGCTTACGCCACATTAATCAGTATTATATCCGGACACTTATTCATTTATTTATTATAATCATACTAAAATAGTTATAACGAATATATAT
Source organism: Athetis lepigone (assembly GCA_033675125.1). Lineage (NCBI taxonomy): Eukaryota > Metazoa > Arthropoda > Insecta > Lepidoptera > Noctuidae > Athetis > Athetis lepigone. Next base: position 13,318,164 of record CM066236.1, read on the forward strand.
TTTTTTATGAAGAGGACAACTCATATTCTTTTGATGTAAATATAATTTATATTTAAGTATCAAAGGGAAAATGCGAAATCGACTACTTTGTTCCGGAAAATGGCAAACGGACGCGTCATATGAATCAGAAGAACAAGCTTCAAAAATTTTTATTTTGTACCTAGACTGCAATTATTTAAAAAAAATATTTGTCCCAGTAACGGATATATCTAAACTATACAAAAAAAAATATTACATGCCGTTTTGTTAGTTGGTTTTGAAATTTTGTCCCTGAAGAATTACCCAGCCCTTAAACGGGTGAACCAATTTGAATACAGAGTTTTTCTTATTTGAAAGTAAGTCATCTAGCGATTGTTTTAAGATATGTTCCATTAAAAATCGGTTTGAACATATCCCAGGAACTAGAGGCTAATATAGACTTATTAATTACATTACTAGGTATATAATTTCCTTTTTATAATGTGAAAAAAAAAAATGTTTGGAGCTGAATGCAAGGCTACTAAGCCTTGCATTCAGCTCCAAACATTTTTTTTACATGTAATGTTCTAACAGTATAATTAGCTAGGTACTAACCTAGCTAATTATACTGTTAGAACATTACATACTTCAGTATAAGAATGACCTTTAAAACGAGGATATTATCAGCTTTTCACATCAAGCACTTCAACACGTAAAGTTCATTTTTAGTCTATTCCACATTTCTAGTGATACTTAGCGACGCTTACTCATAAGATAAAGCTTGTCAGGGAATTTTCATCCTTATCGACCGTAACAGATTAGTAGGTACTTGTAATAGGTATATTTCTAAAATATTCTATATTTAGATTTTATGATTGTGTTTATGAGAAGTTCATTTTTATTGGAGCGAATAGACAGAAAATAATAGAGCTTTATAAAGCCAAAACTCATGTCTATCTGAACAACGCTTAACAACAGCGTTTCGTACAGTAAATACATGTTAAAAAACAAAGCCTTTGCAAAAACAAAGTAAAAGTTTTCCTTTTATTCGAATGGGTTCCTAAAAAGTAAAACATTATTTCGTACCAAAAATAAAACCTCATTTTTTTACGTCGGCATCACTCCGCATGTCCGCATCTGCACCTGGCATCAAAGCTTTGAAGTCGTTCGATACTCGTTTACTGGTTACCATGGCAACCATTCAACAGTCTTCGCATGTTGTGCTAGGAAGATAATGGATTGAAATAATTTCGGCTTGTAACCTAAGCAGATCAATAAAAGTCGAGTAATTCAAACGAATCACGCGATATGGCAGAAACTGAGGTATGCTTTTTGTCCCTTTCAATTTAATTAACATGATACAGTTTGCATGCAATCCAGTTGTTACGTCAACGTCTGTTTTCATAGAACTTTGCACGAACCCCGTCCCCTCGCTTTCATTATTAGCATTTCTAATGTCCGTTGGTTTAGCCTGACGAACTACTGTGACGTTCTTTGCATAATTTATTTTATGATGCCGGCTATCATTCAAAAATGTTGTTGTGTAAGGAATTGCGCAGGAATGTAAAAGTTGTCTTGAACGAGCGCAGTGAAAACATTTTCATTTATATTTCGATCTCTTCTCTCTAGGTCCTGAGTATTTTAAAAGATTTTGTACATTGTTGATACTAAAAATGAAAGGGTTGTATTGAAAGAACATTATGAAAGGGTTTACAGCGTTAAATTAATACAATTTGTTATTCTCAAGATATCAGCATTTTAAGCTTTAATTTAACAAAAACTGTGTTCAAGCAAGAAACTTTTAATTAATGATCCCTTTCAAAGTTTTGTCTATTGACCCCCGATATCTCTATTCAAGCCAATTTATCGTGTAGTTACACTTATTTTTATTGAAATGTTGTTGAAGTATTTTTTATTATATTTGCCTAATTTAGAGGGGACAGAAGTGGAACAGTACGGGCTGGTTAATAATAATAATTGCCTAATTTTAACCAGTGTTAAATCCATCACTTTTACACGTCAACTTTGTTTTGTGACTTGCGAGTCAGTTTTTCTTAACCGACTACTCTGAGCAGGAATATTAAAAACAATGTCAGAGGTCAAAGCCTATTTTGCAGTAGTGATAGTTAGATCATTCGAGAAATGTAAAAATAAAATTCCTAATTTCAAAATTCAAGGCATTTATTTCACTTAGACCATTTATAGGCACTTATGAATAACCAAAAAATCGGTCGGTCAGTCAGAAAAGTGACGCTAATTGCCTGTTCCAAAGCGTAGATCTCTATGGAGAAGAACAGGCAAGAAACTCCACGGACACTCTTTTAAAAAAAATCATGTTTTACAAAATCTTGGTTACATTGATTTTCGTGCTTCTATATGTGAAAACAATGCAAGTAAATAAAAAAATAATAATTAAAAACTTACAAATTAAAATAAAAAAGTGTAGGTTAGTGAGGTGCTCTCTCGACGAGAGAAGCACATATAGATGTTAGTAACCTATCTAGGCAGTACAAACATTTGCCAGTTTTCGTTTAGTTCGACTAAAAAATCAAGCGAGCCCCACGTCCAGTTAAAAACATGCCTTGAGGTGCCAAAGTCTGCTAATGTTAAAGTCAAAACTGTACTCTACGAATTCAAAGATTCCATTATGGTGTTTCAATTGTAGTAGTGGGGTTGTCAGAATGATATACAGCCTAAAACATCAGACTTGATCCCTAAGGAGAACCGCACGGTCATCAATATACAGTAAAATGTGTAGGCTATGGTAGGGTAGTGGCACTGCCATCAATTATGGTCGTAAACTAGTGAGGAGAACTGCATGGTTTTAGCGGTTATTAACTGATGGTGATTACTTTTGGGGAAACAATTTTGGATATGAATGATAATATGACTGTGATAATATGTTACCTACTAAGCAATTCTGATAAAAATATGTTTATACAATTTAGGAACCAAAGGCTAATACTGAAGACAAAGCCAAATCGGGTGCTGCCAAAGATAACGAGGACGATTCTAGCTCGGATTCAACTGCTGGTGGGTAAGCCATAGAACTTGAATACATGTAGCGATGCTTTCTGAATAATTGAAGAACTTTTTCTGATGAATGCACACGGCGCTTTGATAAATTTATTAAACTTTAATAGTATTTAATTTACTTCTTCTTTGATTTTGATAAAATTTAAAACTCTTTAATACCCGAGTTTTTTTTTTGGTAACTTGTTGTCCCTCGCGGTTTCATTAATCCGTATTTTTGATTACTGCTTCGCTCTTGGAGGTCGTAGCGTGATGTTTCGTAGCCTACAACCTCCTCGATTAATGGGCTACCAAGCAAAAACGATTTTGTCAATTCTAACTATAGTTAGATTATAGCGTGTTTAACCAAAACAAGCAACAATCTTTTCAGCCTTAATATATAATGTAGATACGTTAGTAATTGAACTTTAGAGCCAATTTAATTTTTAAATCTTAGCTAAACTACCATTATGCATGCCGTACGTGTGTGATTATTAGAGTATTAATTACTAATTTATAGTTTAAGACCGGGGTCACAACGGGTCGATGACGGCAATGCAGCGGCGACGCGACGGCGGCAGCCTATGTTGATAGTGTGGCCTATATTATACGTTTTATTAGACCTCATATTTGTTTCCTCATATTTAGACCATTATTTTAAAAACAAAATATGATAAATAAACAGTTCTGTTAAATAAATAAATAAACAGTTACAAACATAGTGGCGTATGGACTTATGTAGCAACGCCTCCCATTTATTATTCTTAAAGCGGAAGAAATATTTTAGTTTTGCCAATTCTACCTTTGATGAGATCAAATCATGCACTTTTACACATTACTTTTCAGTTCATATTTTCTGCATGCGTGATAGTAAATATACCAATATAATGTTTTAGGACTCACCTGTCAATCTTAAAATGTTGGACCAAGCCAACAAAGAAGTTGCTGTTGCAATTTTTATAGTGTATGGCGCATTGAAAAGATTCACGTTTTGTTTTTTTCGGCGCTCCTACACGTGGCATTCCGGCAATGTGTGCCAGAAATGTTTTTCGTATTTCAAGGCCATTCTCACAAATAATTCAGCGGTAGTAGTTTGAAACTGCCTTCAGACCTTTCAAAGGTCAGAATAGCCCATTCTCAAAATGTCTTTCGGTATCATGATGTCCAGATCCAAAATAGCCAATTCTCAAAATCTCCGATTCCCAAAACGCCAAATATTGAAAATGCGGTATTATTTTCAAAAACTTAGGGTTCGTCTGCATACGGTCATTTTGTTGTCTGTGCTATCCTCCCAATGCTTAGAGACAATGCGTTAGTAGTATGATGATGTTTAGTACAGCTCAATATTGGAAATGGACATTTTGAGTAATGGATATTTTGACATCTAAGGACATTTTGAGCTTAAACATTTTAGACTACTTATTTTTTTGGTTCCTGTTACAGGTAGTGAAGATGCCGAAGGGAGACGCCATAGTGATCAGATTGGTACAAATGTAGCAACGTCGAAAACTATTCACGTGGATCGCGAGGAGTACTTGCAAGCTCACAGAGACCTCGTGATGGAACTCAATCGTCAGCAAGTTCTGAACAACATACTGCATCGACGACTTGCTGAATATTACAAGTATTTAGTAGACATTCAATGATTTTTTTGGTTACACGAGCAAAGGCTTTTTTAATATTAATAATTCTTCATTAAATGAAGACCTAAACCTCTTTTTCTAACCCTTCTTTTACTTGTTTTAATTAATTTTCATTCCTAGAAACGTTAATGGATTACAACTGCCGAGTCTCGATGCACCAAAACTATTTTTTAAACACAAAACATATTTTCCAGGTATTTAATAAATTGCCACAATAATCGAGAAAAAGTATACAAATGCACATAAAATAACCCAAACAACCTTGAACCTAATACATGAGTTATAAAGTTCAAAATCTATTAAAGAATTTTTACAGATCGTCTTGGCTAGATCTGCTGGCGTTTGTATAAAGACTAGCATTGTGATCTTTCTCTGCATCTTTTGTTTGACGCAATGATTAATTTCTTGTGTAATGCTAGCGGAATGCAAGCGTAGTAAAACTATATTAATACGAGGAACAAGACAAAACATGACATGTAAGAATAAAAGTTTTCAACCGTAAAATGAACCTTGATGTACGATGGTATATTTATTTTTCTAGTCATCGTCGTCGAAATTTTGGCGCAAACATCGGACTTGCTCATTTGTAATGAAAGAAAATACTAACCCACAAAACTGTATTAGAAAAACAAAAGTTGTATAATACTTTGGCAGGCACTTTGTTCATGTCTATGCCAGAATGCCGATATTTTTGCAATTTTTTGGATCGGCGAACAATTTGTTGATTATTTGAATCATTACTTTGATGTGGATAAAGGTAGAATGTATTAATCCACGTCATGAATTGAATATAAATGATATCTTTTTTAAATTTGTTAATAAAGCTTTCTAGCGAAACAATTTTACACACAGATATTTAACAGAATCGAGTAGCAGATGCCAGCAATTAAATGACGTGCTTTTTATGAGCTGTCAAAACGTAATTCTGTTCCATGGCGTCACTTATTTACCCAATGATACAAGTAAAACACCGTAGATATGGTACCAAATACCTATATACAATTTGAACTTCAAAAACAGTATACTCACGCACATATAAAATACGACATATATTTCAGTACCACTCTATCGAGAACGTCATAGAGGAGCTGCCACGTGGCGTTGTATCTAACGTTTATACCGCATGGTTATCCATACTAGTCCATACTAATATTATAAATGGGAAAGTGTGTCTGTCTGTCTGTCTGTTTGTCTTTCTATCACGGCAAAACGGAGCGACGAATTAACGTGATTTTTTAATTGGAGATAGTTGAAGCGATGGAGAGTAACATAGGCTACTTTTTGTCTCTTTCTAACGCGAGCGGAGCCGCGGGCAAAAGTTAGTTAAATAATAATTGTAATAATTATCATTGTGCTTACCAAACAGCTGACTACGGGGGACCTTGTCTTGAATAATGTTTTAAACTTTGTACAAAAATCTGAAAAAGATTACTATTGCATTTTTTTTTCTTCATATTTTTTAAACGAAAAATCCAAAATGAAAAACGCCTTTCTCTTTCAGGAAACGTAAGTGTGAACATGTATTGAAGACTATAGAAGGAGCTACAGATATGGAAGAAAAATATCAATCTAAATTATATGCTTACGAAGAGTTAAAAAAGAAGGCAGAGAGAGAAATAAATGATGTGAGTATTTTAAATTAATAATTATTATTTTAGTAAATAGGGCTCTAGAGTTAATAACAATTTTTGTGTCATAAACGATTTTACCAAAACAATACCACTGTGTCACAAAATTATTTTATTTGTAACCACTTTTCTTGTAATCACTAACATGAATCCCTTATTTTTGTAACCCTTAATATGAATATATTTATAATAATACCAACATATGACTATCCCACTGCAGGACAAAGGCCAAAAGGCATTAATCATCACTCTAGCTTAAATTGATTGAAATATCCAGGTTTGCCAACGATGTTTTCCTAACTTAAGGTAAAGGTAGTTTAGAAAGCACATTATGATGACAAGGCACATTAACACTTGCCTAAATCAATAATCTATCACGACATGAATAATGCAATTTATATGTAATACACAAAGACTATACAACCACTTGACCGCTCATACGGGTGATTCGGGCTCACGACACTTAAATGGAATATCACTTATAAGAGACGCAGGTATGAGTGCAATTTTTAGTACTGACCAGTTGTTGGATCCGTGCACACTTCCTAATTTCGGTACCTAAAAATACATTTATCGTATAAAACCGAAGCAAAAATGAGTACATGTGCAATAAAATGGTGCGGAAAATGTTCTAATACATCTAGTTATAAAAAAAAGATGGCATAAGTTTTCATCGGTAAGTAAAATATGATTATATTCATCTACATTTTTGGTAATCAGAGAGCTCAAGCTAAACTGGTTGGTTTCGAAAAAAGTCATACCGCGTTGATGTCTTTTGAAAAAGTCCTTTACTTTCACTAGAATATTAGATAAGTCTATCCCTTTCTATTCGTAAGTACTTCGTACTGTGTCCTGAAGTGATGTGACTTCACAAAACACAGTAGATAAATTATTTTATCGATAATTTTTAATGGTAAAATAAAAATAATGTTTCGTTTTAATGTTTTCATTTTAGATTTCCAAATATTCCAGAAGTTAAAGAAAAATGGGTTAATTTTCGTTTTTTATTTAACGATTCCGTTTTATAATCAAGTGTATTATTTTTTTATTAATTGATTTAAGCTACTGCTTGATTGCGAAACGTTTTTTAATATAACCTTATTTTTATAAAACCCTGTTTTATTACAAAATCGGGTCTTATACAACTAATAATTTGAATAATTATCGATATCGATATTTTTTTAATCACCCTTTTGCAATCCCTAAAAAATCAGTTGTCAAATTCATCGACCAATCACAGCGGGCGAAGCTTAGCTCCACCCCTTCGTTATCTGGTGACTTTGATTTAGAACAAAAACATGCCTATACGCACTCCACTGGTTTGCTGCTTCATGGTAATACAAAAATACCTAATAATATCCGTCTGCAAGTATGCTCAATACAAGACCTGTCATAAAATTCATATTACTCGTATCACTAATTACAAGTTGTTACGGCAGAATGGCATCCACGCTACTTGCATATCTAAGTACTTTAGTAGATGTCTCCTTTACGTGTGTGTGTAAATTTTGATATGACTTAAATTAAGGACCCTGTTACATCAGAAAATCATAATGGCGCCATCGCCACCGGCCGCACCACTGGCAAAATGTCAACAGTTGTATGAGTGAGAACCTTACAAGCACCTCTAGACAAGTAGCATTGAAAAATGGATGGTAGTATTCAATTCGTTAGGAGATATCAAATTGCTTAGTGTAAGCTCTTTTCAATCCCCTACATTTAACAATCGTTTTTTTTTTCAAGACAGTTGAATTGTTTCTCTGGTACTTGTCGAGCTTTATTGCTTCGGGGCTTTTCTGGCGAACTCTACTGTTGATTCTGGCTTTCTGGAGGTGCAGTGGTTGTGAATAGTGTGGCGGGATTGTCTCAAAAAAATTGGGAACAAGAATATACCATGACTATTTTTCGAATTCACATGTATTTTCATAGTTTACTTTCAAAGGAAAATCGCTATTTCGTATCAGCAAGCGTGGTGATCAATGCCTTATCTGTGTGAAAAGAGGTCTGAGCTTTGCAATGGTACAGTCGTAGGCTAGTTTCATTATTTAAGCATGTAGGTACGTAACTAGGTTAAAATAGGGTGTGCATAAGGTCGTTAACTTGACATCGATCTCATGGCTTTAGTATCGTACCTATTTTCCATTTATTTTCATAATTGTAGTATTAGTAGACAATTTAATTGACGATGGAATCCTTCAGACACTGTTAATATTCCAATTATAATGCCTACTAATAGACATTCATTTTATTGTTAAATAGATAAAGAAAGAAGTATCACAAGTAGAGGAGGAATATGCTGGTATTTTGAAGCACGCTGACACAAAATTTGATGGATTGCAACATCTCGAACGCACAACTGGTTCGGGACTCATTTACTCAAGAAAAGGAAAGCCAATTGCTGATAAAGTAAGATAAGTTACATGGTACAGTCGAGGTCATTAATGTAATGGCACTTTCAGGGTCCAAAAATATATGAACTTCAAAAGAGTTACGTGACAACTGTAAGCATCATTAAAATTGTGGTCATAATGTACAAAAAAGTTTAACCGTGATTATATTACTGAACATGACTCTACCAGAAAAAAATATGCGCTTAGAAATTTGTAACTAGTATCGCGATTGAGCAGTTGGGCGATAGTGACAGTAATATTATTTACCCAAAGCACATTTTACATCAACCGGCATTATTCCCACCAACCTGTACTTACTAGTCTTCCTCTCCCCGCAGACTGTGGAGCGCTACCTCACTCTTCAATTGCGCAAGAGTGAACAATCCTCCGCCCTCTGTCTTCGCTACATACGAGCGAGGAACGCTGTCCACGAACTTGAGACTATCGTGAAAGACCTAGAAACCCTGGGGCCAGGACTTTATGTCTATCAATATGAACAGCTCAACATCGATAATCAGAACTACAATACGAAAATTGAAGGTATATAAAAAACACCGTTATGGTTATGACATGTAGTAGGTATATTGATGATTAAGGATTTAAAAAGAAATGAGCAAAGTTAAACCGCGTCAGACCTGTCAGTGAAACCAGTGGCTTAACTAAGGGTCGAAATTAATATAAGTCTTAAAGATTTATACGATTTTAAATGAATCCAGCGAGACGCTTCGACACGACTATTTATTTACTGAATGTTCATGTTGTGATCCTGGTGCTGGCTTTTCAGCATTTTTGTAGAATACTGGGATCTTGAATGCTATTTAAGGGCAGCGCTAAACGCGTGGCGTCTATCCAGAAATATTATATTTCACATAACCTGATCCACTGCACATTAATATAATACACCTCATTTCAATTGAATAAGTATACCTGAAGCATAAATGATAAATTTCGCCCACCTGTTTGCGCTGACCTTGGATTTGCTCATAGCGTGTAACTCTTTTCGTGCAATTTACCTTAATATACATATTAGAAAGAGTAAAATATTCTGCACAACCAACAAAACGTATTGGGTATTTATGAATGCCAACTATCTTTTAAAGATCATTTCACGAAACTGTCACCGTTTTCAATTGCGCTTATCAAAATATATTACGATTTCAACAGAACGTGAAGATGAACTCATAAAGAATCGTTCGAAATGCACGGAGCATAACCAAATTTTGGCTCACATCAGAGAGAAGATGCATCACACTGATCAGGTCATCGACTTTGCTGAGTGCGATCTTGGTGACGCCGAAATAGAGTTTTATAGGGCTAGAGAAGATCTGGGCCAGATGAAGGTATTTTTTTTTTGTAGCTTTTCTTTTAATAGCGTGTAGCCAAAGTGTACTGTGTATATTGTAGTTGGGAAATAAAAACATGAAATGCAGGTAGGAATGTAATAGTTTATTATTATAATATTATGAAATCTAGGTAGGTATGTAATATTTTATTTTTATAATATTATGAAATATAGTTAGGTGTGTTGTAAAATTTTATTATTTTTAATATTGTTATAGAAAAAGCTCAAATAAAAAAAAAACAGTTTTTTTAAAGGTTTTTTTTAACTGATAGTAAGCTACAATATTCCTGAGTGCTAATAGGCTATAAAACTATAATAATACGAGGCTGTAGTCACGAGCAGAAGTTGGTAAGGAAATAAATTAATCTTTAAATAATAAATAAATAATAATTGCGGCCAAAGCTTGTAATAATAATGGTGGCTATGCTATTAAAATATTGTCATACTTACTTTTCCGGTGCATCTTTTTGACCATTGCGATAATTTGTTTGACATGATATTGGACGAATTTTGAGCGTATTTGAGTCAAATAAGTATTTGCAATCTGCATGATCAAAACCACATACCATTTTTTTTTACATTAATAAAAAATACTTAATCATTTTTTTTTATATAACAAACAGAGCCGTCGCAATAAACTACGTTGGTCAGCAGAGGACGAAAGACTGAAAGCCGGTCTCCTAACAAGAAAAGATTTACTGCGTGACTTCCAAGATGCTTTGGACGAGGTAAACAATATTTATTGGACATTACTGCAACAGGCTTTGGTTAAAAAGAATGGATGACTTTTCTAGTTACTTTGCTTAGAATTAAAAAGTTGAAATAAGGTATCGTAGCTTCTAGCTGTATACTGCTGGTATACTCTCGTGCGGTTATGGTTTAGAACAAATAAGGTAGTTATAGTAATGAGAAAAATATGTTTCGAAGCTGCTTTCTGAAAAAAAAAACCATTAATCAGTGAACGCCAGTAGACGGAATTGCTCTCTTGAAAAGTGTTACAAAGCTTTGACATGTGAGAAACTTAAGTCCAAAGTCTTTGAAGACAATAAAATTACTTAAACCTGCGAACACACGTGATCTCCGTGTGTCTCTAACACAATAGAAAGACAATCGCGACAGCTGGCTGTTGTTTGGTCGTCGAAAATTTAAACATGCCATGCAAAACAAAATGCGTCTAAAGATTCTGTAGACATTATTCAAAATGTGAGATCATTACGATAAATATAATTTAATACAGATCCTGTTAACAAAAGTTATGTTTATTAGTTGGCTATATTTATTTATTATATACAATACTATGCATAAAACAATAACGTTCTTTAAAAAAACGAAAAAGAAACACAATAGGCTGTGTTACATTTTGTCCTGTAGATGATGTCGGGATAGATCTAACCAGCCTTCTCTGTTTAGGTGAAGATTTTAGACCAGAAAAAGAAGAATTTGGAGGCGCAGTTCTCGAAAGTTGCCCAACAATTGAGGGTTGCACGAAAAAGCATTCAGACTCACGGTAAAGCACACTGTCATTTACTATGTGATACATCTTGCATACAGCATCCCATGTACCCGTAATAAGTTTAAAAGTTGGTTTTTAGAAGTTAGTTTTCCGACAATATCACTGCTTTCAAAAGGAAGTCGAATTTTAAGACCCATCCAAAACTGCTTTTTAACATCGTAATTATGTATAATATTTTGTGCGGGTCTGCGGACGGCGAGCGATGGGTAGCTCGCCGCCCGGCTGGGACCAGGCCCGCGTCAACGGCGCGTTAGTGTTCCTCGCGCGCCTCAAAAAGAAGTCAGCACAAGAAGGGGCCCAACAGGACCAACACCTGCCGGGGTTGCGAAATGTTTATAATAGTTACCGTGACCCCGGAACATAAAGGGCAACCGAAAGAACATGAGTGGGTTTTAGTCAGTAAAAGTCTGACACGCCCTCCCTCCGCGCCCAGGGCGGAGACGTCATTTGATGATTATCCACTCTGCAAAAATAAAATAAAAAGGTATTTTTTTTATATATTCGTATGGACTTGCTCTTGGTCCCAGACTAGCCCGAGGGCCATAGACGGAGCCTACGATGGAGCGAGCTTACCCAATAGATAATAGATAATTATAATTATATGATGATATGTAAAATATTTTTGTTCCTCTTTCTGCCAAACTAACTCTTCTATCTAACTCTGTTTTAACATTCTAACTTTCATCACTGTGGATGATGTGACAGTTCATGTCTGACCGGTATACCGCCGTTTACCCGAATTTTATTTGCCCTAATTTCATTTGCCATAATAGTCAACAGCCATAATATCATACGACATAATACTCATTTGCCCTACTCTCATTTGCCATATTAGTCACGTGCCAGAATCATTGTTTCCCATAAAGTCACTTACCATAACATCATTTGCCATAATCATTGTAAGCCATAATTATCACATGCCATAATTATGATATGCCATAACATAATTTGCCATCGACATCGGGTGTATAACGGTTGTTTGGTTGTCTATTGTTTGCCCGAAGATTATATGCCATAATCATCATTTTCCCGAATTTCATTTACCCGAATTTCATTTGCCCGAATGTTTCATTTGCCCTAAAAGACATATGACATACTTTTAATTGCCCGAATTTTAGATACCATAAGATACGAATGCCATAAGTATTGTTTGCCATAATTTTATGTGCCATAATAATTATTAGACATAATATTTAAATGGCATAATATTTAAATGGCATAACAAGTATTAGACAAATATTTAAGCCCCGTAATGGTTTTTTTTTCTGTGCATGGTTGATGGTGGGCTAGGTCGACGGAGCCCCGCTTCGCGGGGCTCCTACTTCTGTGTGGTTTATAAAAAAATAACCACGAAGGGGATGGCGGGGTCTATTCGCTCGCTTCGCTCGCTCACACGACCCCGCCATCCCCTTCTAACCTAACCTGTCCGAGTCGGGGTGCCCTAAAGTCCCAATTGCATCCAATTTCTCTTGATATAAACCACCGTTATACACCCGATGTCGATGGCAAATTATGTTATGGCATATCATAATTATGGCATGTGATAATTAGGTCATGTGATAATTATGGCTTACAATGATTATGGCAAATGATGTTATGGTAAGTGACTTTATGGGAAACAATGATTCTGGCACGTGACTATTATGGCAAATGAGAGTAGGGCAAATGAGTATTATGTCGTATGATATTATGGCTGTTGACTATTATGGCAAATGAAATTAGGGCAAATAAAATTCGGGTAAACGGCGGTATACCCGGTTGTTTATATCAAGAGAAATTGGATGCAATTGGGACTTTAGGGCACCCCGACTCGGACAGGTTAGGTTAGAAGGGGATGGCGGGGTCGTGTGAGTGAGCGAAGCGAGCGAATAGACCCCGCCATCCCCTTCGTGGTTATTTTTTTATAAACCACACAGAAGTAGGAGCCCCGCGAAGCGGGGCTCCGTCGACCTAGCTCACCATCAACCATGCACAGAAAAAAAAACCATTACGGGGCTTAAATATTTGTCTAGTACTTGTTATGCCATTTAAATATTACGCCATTTAAATATTATGTCTAATAATTATTATGGCACATAAAAATATGGGAAACAATACTTATGGCATTCGTATCTTATGGTATCTATAATTCGGGCAATTAAAAGTATGTCATATATGTCTTTTAGGGCAAATGAAACATTCGGGCAAATGAAATTCGGGTAAATGAAATTGGGGAAAATGATGATTATGGCATATAATCTTCGGGCAAACAATAGACAACCTGTCTGACCATGTGTGCGCATTTTGTGCTATATTTTTATTCGAATTTTATGTAGGTAACGTGTCTACAGATTTTTCCCTGTAAATACCGTAGCTCTTTAGCTGTCTTTAAATCTCTAGTGTCACTATCTGCGGCCAAAGCACACACATCTAACGGAAATTACGTCGTCAATCTTCCGTCGCGTAATTTATGACTGACTTTAGTACTAGTACTAACATATTTTTGGTCCAATGTGTACAGAGTCGTTTATTTGCAATATAATGCCAGTGTTACGCAACTGAATATCCGCGACGGTAATTCGGTTAGATGTGATTTCATCTACTCTAGAGATGCGTTTGAGGCCGCGTTCATACCAACAGTATAAGACTGACTATACTTTGACAGCTGACTGTAAGTGAGCGACAACGTGCAGAAATATCGCCTTGATAATTTTATATATCTCATGTATTTCTTAAGCCTCGTGAGGACTAGGAACATTTGTCGAGCTTCATTTGTCCCCGGTGACATCGGACGATATCGGACGACGACGGACTACATCGCCGCGACATCGTTGAAACTGTTACTTGTCCCACAGTCGATGAAAAGAATGTTCCTAGTGGGGACGAGGCTTTATGTTAAGCGTGAAGACTTTGAACGGCTTTACGTGATTTCTGAGGCACGGGATGTCACTGATGTCTTAGACAAACTTAGAAAGTACATAATTATGATTTTAAAAGGTCATCTCATATCAAATTCTTATGCATCAGAGGCCTTATCCATTTGGCCATCAGAGTCATTATGTTTGATGTAAATGCTGTCTAAAATGCTGATTGAATGGACTATCTAATATAGAATAGGATATGGGTATATTCAATGATGTTATAGGTAAAAAAGTGTGTATCGTTTGGGTAACCTATCTACACTTTTTTACTTATAACATCATTGGGTATATTAGTTTTGTGTTCAATTATAATAAGTGATAATAGACCTTATCTAATTATGTATGTTCATTGATAATATATAAGTGTGTATATAATTTGTAGTTGTCTAGTTACCATATAGGTACAGTTGTGGGCATTGTCATTGACTCCACCAAGTTCCATCCCAAGATATTTATTTATTTATTATTCATTTCATATTACAGATGCAAAGCATAGAAGCGAATCGGGTTGGGACGAAGTATAAGTATGCAGTTTATTTGTTTTTTTTATGAGCTCTACAATTTTAGTGTGTTTGTTGTCACCTATAGCCGTAACGTTTGCTCTTATTTTAATTTGAAAAATCTGGACAATGTTTGAAATATTTAATAATATATTTCTAGGTATATTTTGTAATCAAAATGTTGAAATTTTATTAAACAACTATTTTATTCCAGTTTTATCATTATTTAATTACAATATCTGAAAAACTTTTCTCATTTTCGAAAATATGCTCTTTTTGTGATATTTTTTCTTGCGAAGGTGTTCCTACTTTTACTTCGGTTTCAATATCGAAATAAATAGTCAATGATCACTTATATAGGTTTTAATTCTATGTCTGAATCAGTCTAAATCATCATCTGGTCAGCTGATTGGCTGCTAATGAATTTTAAAGTTATTTAAGTTACATAATAACTCGCTTAACTTTTTAATGTGTATCAAAATAAATAAATGGAATTAATAAGAATATTTTCTTAGACCTTGAATGCAATTTGGAACGTCAATTACATTTAAAAACGAGTTGAATCTAGTCACCCATTTCAAAAGGTTGTTCGTAAGGAGAAGAATAGGTAAGAAACTCCGTACGTGCTCTTTTAAATTAAAGCTTTTACAATACTACAATAATATAGGTATACCTACTCAAAATTCAAAATTCAAAGCATTTATTTCACTTAGACCATTTACAGGTACTTATGAATTGTCAAAGAGTCGGTCGGTCTGTTAGTCAGAAAAGAAAAGTGACGCTAATTGCCTGTTCCAAAACGTAGATCTCTATGGAGAAGAACAGGCAAGAAACTCCACGGACACTCTTTTAAAAATATCATGTTTTACAAAGTCTTGGTTACATTTTCTTTTTGGTGCTTCTACGTGTGAAAACAATGTAAGTATGTAACAAAATAAACAAATACAAAATTAAAATAAAAAGTCAAAAATAAAAAGTC
Organism: Athetis lepigone; assembly: GCA_033675125.1. NCBI lineage: Eukaryota > Metazoa > Arthropoda > Insecta > Lepidoptera > Noctuidae > Athetis > Athetis lepigone. Next base: position 13,334,029 of record CM066236.1, read on the forward strand.
ATGGCAGTTAAGAGATGACCCATCTCAACTGATAGCGCCCGTTCACGAGCATGACGCGTGACATCAGCACCATTTAGCTCAACCATTTTGAAGGGAACCGAATGATCCAACGCACTCGCCACCATCAGCGAGACTTTTTGAGCGAGCATGACAATGCTCCTAACCGCCATGTCTATTTGTGTCAGTAGAAAACTATCGTAATAAATCACTGCATCGTGCTCACATTTACAAAAACTCAAATATGCATCTAAATTACACAAACCAAAGTTTTGTACTGTAAATAAATATAAATAAGTGAAATTTAATTGCTTATATTCTCTCTATTAAAACACTTTGGTCTCCAGTGACGTCGGTGGAAATCATCTTAATATTATATTAATTACCAAAGTTACACAGGTTTCGCTGATATGAGGGGGTTGCTATAGGGTTAACGCAAATCTCACGTAGGTAACTATGTTAATTACATAACGCTAAGTTAACACACGTTAATTGAAATTCCAGTAGAACTTAGACAGGCACCTAGAGAACATTACAGTAATACCAGCTTAAATATTTTATTTTTAGGAATTATCAAATGATTGCTCCCGTCCTGGGTGCAGCGGGAGGGCGTGTCAGACTTTTACTGACTAATAAAAGCTGAGGGGGTTTTAGTCAGTAAAAGGGTTCCTTCGGTTGCACTTTATGTTCCGGGGTCACGGTAACTATTATAAAAATTCCGCAACCCCGGACTGCAGGGCTACTTAGGTCTTTTCTTAATAAGGTTTGAGCAAATATCACCACAATTGCTCGACGAGGCGTTGCAATTTCACTCGTTGGCAATGTATTTAATTCGGTTTTGGCTTGGCGACTCTGCAAACCAGAGCTCCTATGTAACTAATATTAATTTTATTTACTTGGCAAACACATTATATTCTGTTTCATGTAGACTGTTTATTCATAACATACACGCTATGAACAAATAACAAAATTAGGAAGCGTAACAAACGCGAAACCTCAATACGTTATCTTAATATGCCCAGATTCGGCTTTAAGAAAATCTTGACTATGTTTTCCGACCCAAACTATTTCGACAAGCATTAGAATATAACAGAAACTAAAAATATATGCCATTACTAATCACTGTGTAAAGTTATGCAATGAATAAAGCCTGTGTAACCATACATTTTTTGACGTATAAACCTGTCATAACTTTATGCAGCGTTTATTAGTACTATCCGTGCGAGCTAACATGGCACCTGGCTCGAACGAATGACATTTAAAGTAATAAGTGCAAAAAAGGAGTTGTTCGATTTTGTGCTAACACTATGACAGATGACAGATTACGCTAACACCAATTAAAAAATAATAAAAAATAGGAGACTCATAAAAATACTAACAAATTAATTAAAACTAAAGAACTGCGGCTTCAAAATATTTTTTTTGGATAATTTTTACAAAATACTACGTTTACGTTACGTTACGTTTTCATTTTTGTTTTTAACAAAATACTTAGAAACAATGTTGTAAAAAAAAAATTACGTGCACGCCTGAAAATCTGTTTCTGCACATTTGCCATTTTAGTTAAACTTGTGCCGTATGTATACAGTGATGCTAACGCTACTGCTAAGACGAGAGCGGGGCGCCGCGCGGGGTCGCGGGGAAACGTTTGTTTTCGAGCCAGGTGCCATGTTATCTCGCACGAGTAGTAAGGCGCATAATGTACTTATAGTGTTTGTCCCTCTCAAAAGGGTCATATACTAGTGACTTTTGACACATGAAAAACTGAACACCGATAGACATAACGACCAGCCAGCCAGTAATCCTTTATATCGATGTATAGATATTTTATAAGTTCTTGACAATTTGGCCGGTTTGACGGTTACTTTAGCGAGTATTACTGGAACATCTTATATACAGTGCATTTTATAAAGGCAACAAAGCTGTGCATATGTCACCGGAAAATAACAGATCCGTAAGTTTATCAATCTACTAGGAAGTTTATAAACTTTCGTAGGATTCTAAACGGGAGATAAATTGTAATATTTTACGTCCACATTTTCGTAAATTTATCAATTTCCGACGTCATACGGTAAATTTATAAACTAACTGATATCTATTCGTAAGATTTTAAATGGTTCGACCAATCACAGAAACTCTTTTAAATATACGCATCTTTGAAATACGTAAAATAACACACTACTCTCTGATTGGTCAATGTTCATAGTGGCAATGCTTGTGTTTTGGATACAAGCATTGACTTTGGTATAATCAGACTTGACAAACTATAAATTGGAAGCAACAATGCCTGGTTCCTCTCTGGCAGGGATGTAGTGAGTTGAGTTTTCTTTGAGTTGCAACACAGTTCAACATTCAAAACTAATAAAAACGCACAAGCAAACTGGTTTATTTATGTTCCGTAGCGAACAATGGCGGCCGCGAGGAAGGAAAAGTGACACGTGACAGTCAACCAATCAGATCGCGCGTAGCGTTTGGTTACTGCTTACTTATTATTTTACGAGTGAGTTCAGTAAGTTTATCAATTTACGAAAATGGGTACGTAAAATATTACAATTTATCTCCAGTTTAGAATCCTACGAAAGTTTATAAACTTCCTAGTAGATTGATAAACTTACGAATCTTGTTATTTTCCGGTGACACATACATCATAAATCAAAACATTATCTTGTTTGATGCTAAGTATACACTTGTCAAGTGTTTACTTGCCTAGTCTTCAATTAAAACAAAACCAATTTTTTTGTTGGTAGCAAAAAATACATTTTTGTCTACCTAGTCCAACAACTCGTCAAATTTTGGCAATGCGTAATAACGATATCTTTATATGATTATGTATTGCCAGGCATATTATAAAATATTGAGACGAAAGTATCGACTTTCATGCGAGCGAAACCGAGCACAAAAGCTAGTTATATAAGCCGGTTCATTAAAGAAAGGAATCTTAAATGGCGGGTACTTGCGTTGACAGATAGTACAGCCTGCATATAAAATTTAAAGTAGAAGTTTTTTTTTAAATCGAATATATTACAAAGATTTTGTATTGTTTTCATCGGAAACAGTGCCTACTTTTACCACAATAACAAACAGGTAACAACGGAAAAATAACAGAAAACTATTCCAAGATATTCGTAAAAAGGAGCACTGAGCGCGTCAAGGCAGCGTGGAATCAAGACATTTTTTTATGTTAATGGTACGCGCGCGAGTGAGTATAGACGGCACTAGTGTGCGAGCGAGAGAACATGATAAGCGCCGCCATTTTAGATTCCTTTCTTTAATGAACCAGGTTATACCAATAGTTATTGAAATAAGGAAGCAGCAGTTAAAAAGCACCTTTAAGTATTATATTATGTAACAATATTATCTTGTATTACGGGGTTCCGTAGCTTTATTAATTAACGACCTTACCCGGCCGTGGGTATAAGGAAGATGAAGAACTTTGTAATTAGTGCAACTTACTCTAAGTAATTGCTATTCAGGTCGACCGCTATGCCTGAAGTTCTATTTTTAAACTCTACTTCTATTGTTTATGTTTGAAAATGTATTCGAAGATTAAGAACTAGCACCATTAACAGACAGGTACTGACGAACTTGAGTATTTGCTAGTAACATCGAATATTCGCTGTTTTGTTTACACATACGTTTTAGGAACCAACAAGCGTTTGCGTGTAAAAAAACCAATGACAATATAATTTCGTGGGATCCCACATTTAAATCCCACTTTAATATTTTTACTGTTGAATCCTACAAAATATTATTTTTTATTTCCGTTGGATGCCAAAGCAAAACAAAACGGTTTTACCGTTGAATTCCCAAAACTATTTAAGTTGAACTTCAAACTTCAAAACTATTTTATTCAAATAAACCAATTACAGGTACTTTTGAATCGTCAAGGTGTCAGTCTGTCAAAAAAAAATGAAGCTAGTTGCTCGTTCCAAAAAGTAGGTCCCATGGAGAAGAGCGAGCAAGAAACTCCATGGACGCTCTTTTAAAATCAATATATTACAATAATTTGGTTACATCATTCATTGTTGTATCTAAGGTACTATGTGAGAACAACGTAACAAGTCGGACATGTTAGAAATATTAAAATAAACAAAACAAATTTTAAAATAACTGTGGCAGCTAAGAGATGACCAGTCTCATCAGACAGCGCCCGTTCACGGACATGACGTATGGATTGGCACCAAATAGCTCAACCATTTTGAAGGGAACCAAATGATCCAACACACACGCCACCGTCAGTGAGACATTTGAGTGAGCATGACAAACTCCCAGCTGCCAGAGTATATTCAGTCAATGATAGACAGAAGAAATGTAAAGAACATAGTGCTCACATTGTATGCTATGTGAATTTATATAAAACAAACACTTTGACTCGACACAATACTATTATTTTTGTAGTTTTACAATCAGATATTGTCGAATACTAATCAATTACACGGTTGTGGAGCTAGACCAGCATCCAGCCAAGCATTTTTGTCAGCGATATAATCGCTCAATTTATAATATGCCTGGCTACATAGTGTGCGTTTTATTTTACTTTTAAATTTAGTTTCATTCAGCGATAGAATGTGAGGAGGTATTTTATTATAGCACTTTAAACAGAACCCAATGAAAGATGAGTCTACTTTAGCTAGCCTAAAGCCTGGTTGAACCAATTCGTCCCTATTTCTAGTATTATAATTATGCCTTTGCCCTCTTTTACCAAAAAGATTCAGATTTTTTCTTGCATACATGATGTTTTCATAGATAAATTGACAGGGTACCGTCATGATGTTGATTTGCTTAAACAGTTGTATTGTAACATGTTGTTGTTGGATCCCAATACTATTTAAGTTGGATCCCAATAATATGCTTGATACTAAATTATCCGTACGAATGTTATATTACAACGTAATCATCAATGAATGTATATTCACCTTACAACAAACGTTATATAGTAAGACTAGTTGTTTCCTGCGTCTTCGCCCGGTCTTCTTTTCACAAAATATCATCCCTTTTTTACCACGTTCTGAGATGAATTTACAAAAAAAATCCTCCTTATTGCACCTTTACCTCATACTTATAAAAGGAAATATAATGCAAACATGTTTCTTGCTTCGATAGTTTTCACTGTACGTTAATAAACCCCAAAAATTTATTGTCTTTTCGTATTTGCAGTAAAGGTGTAAACTACCTTAAAATTTCATAAAAATATAAAAATAAATCACGGAGTATACTTACTTACTTCGTGAAATAAACTAATTCAAAGAGAGGAAATAAAACGACAAAAAGTAATAAAAAAGAAATTTTTATTAGAAAAATTCAATTATAATCCGTTAAAAGTGTGACCAACTAAACGAGATAAGAGATTGTACTAAGAAGCTATTAATCCACGCGGACGAAGTCGCGGGCAAAAGCTAGTATTATAATAAGGTTAAGTTTGTGTATTACTGTTTTAATAATCCAATTCCAACTTTTTACTAATGGAAAGCTACATTATTCCTCAGTGCTATTGGGTATAAAACTACGCATGGAAAGTCAGAATCAGCTTTAGATCATGTTGCCGATGTAACATATTGAAACAAGAGTAATTTAAAATTGGTTTTGTAATATGAAAAATATAATATATAAATATTCACACTACCTGAAAAGTGTGTATCTGATTTAAAAGTCTGTCTGTATAAATATCTCATGTGGCCTCACTTTACATTAATTATTATGTCCATAAGAACTTAGAGTATAAGGCACTGTTATTGTACTACTTTATGTTTATTCTTCACTGACTAGTTGCACTGGCTGCATTGTTCGTTTCTTAAATTATGATGATGCCATCTTGTGGTCTGATAGTCTGACGGCTTCTGGTGGGTCTACCACGTCTCTGGTCAATGGACCGTGTTTCCATCCTTCAGGGTAGCCAAACTGCCGTACATCATCCCACCATTGCTGCTTACCGTCAGCCCAGATGCAGTAGATCACGTTTGTGCCTACCAGCACTGCGAAGCACACCCAAAAAGCCACCCGCCATTGAGCCAAGGTTGACTGTAACAAGAGATAAAATTGTTAATTTTAATTATTGAAGATTTTCAGTCATTCTTTTATTTAAGTGGAGGAAAATTAGATGTAGTCCTATGCTGAAACCTTATATTATCTGGACACTTAACTAAATTTAGGTTAATGCAACTTCCTCTTTTTATTTCTTAAAGAAAAGAACAGAAGGTACATTTTAGTTTAATCTTGTCAAATTAGACAGCGCCTGAAATAAATTGACGTATATTTAGACGTTATGTTTTTAAATTGCGTCTAAATTATCTATGGAATGTCTAAATTTGACAGGACTCAACTAATATTCTGTCTTCTGATCTTTTCTTAATTAAATCGAAAGAGAAAGATACACTTAAATTTACGTTAGTTTGTGAATAAGAGAATCGGCACCAATATATATCATAATCCTAACCATACTCCTGTAATTGACTCCCAATATACTCAATGGAGTATATTACATCACTACCACTCAACCATATCTAAATCAAGACACATTAAAAGATCAATGATTATTATCAAACTGGTTCATAACTACATTAAACTTGACTTCTCATACACACAAGAGCTTGCCTACAAGTTTCCGATAAAACAAAGACTTCCTATTTCTATACAAACTAAGCTAATAAGTGGACTTTGTTGCTGGGTCATAGGCCTTTCTTGAAAGGGAAACGGAGTGGGGCGTAATTCTAGCGAGCACACAAGCCTAGCAAAGGTTATCGGACGCTGTAATAATTGTTTCCTAAATTCGTCAAAGAACACTATACAGGGTGTCCCACGGCTATGCCACATGGAGAGAAAGTACCTTAAATCTTGTAGATAGAAAATTTTACTGAAATAAGACATTATTTGAATTTTAAAAATAATTTAAATTGCATTCATAGATTTTCAAATAATTGAATGGTTGGGCCGGGAATCGAACTTGTTCCACGTGAAAAAATAATCAACCTGTAGTTTTATTTTACCGATCAAAAGGTTTCATCATAAGGATTATTTTTTGCTAAATAACATAGTATCACAAATAAAAAGAAGACCGTGAATTTTAACATTTGGTGTAAAATTTTGTTCTGAAAAGTCAAAAGCTTACATTGCCGTAAGGATATACAATTGACAATCATAACTACTTATTACTAATTTATCTACCCACTTGAGTAGTACGCATCATTTAAATAAATAAATATCCACCACAACAAGACCAAAAAATCGTCAGGGAACGAAATAATCAAAAGTTATCACTGTATTCAAGAAGAAGGGACTAATTTTGGGCATTTGAAAAATTGACTAATTTTGTAATAAAAATGTTAAAATTCATGGTCTTCCTTTTATTTTTGACACTATGTTATTTAAGAAAAAATAATCCTTGTGATGAAGCCTTTCGATTTGTAGGATAAAACTACAGGCTGATTAATTTTTTCGAGTAACAGTTTCGATTCCCGGTTCAACTATGTAATTATTCAAATATCTATGAATGCAGTTTAAAATGTTTTCCAAATTCAAATAATGTCTTCTTTCAGTAAAATGTTCTATCTACAATATTTAAGGTACTTTCCCTCCATGTGGCATTGCCGTGGGACACCCTGTATACGTGAAAGTTTGTTTACTATACACGTACATTGGATGTATAATAATGTTACTATTAAACGAAACAAACTACTGATGAAACTTGACAGCTTTATAGTTAAACATCAAAATAACACATGGGCTATAATGTCACGCTATGTAAGTATTACCCACATGAACGGCAGTAACCTATATACCTTACTTATCGTGGGTGGAACCCCAGGGGACACTTATCAAAATTATATTTGTTGTGAACAGTCACTATTTACTAACTATGTTATTGGATACTGCAGTAAAGCTTTTTGTGAAAGATCTCGTTCTGTAAAGTATTCCTGCCGTAAAACAAATTTGCTGTAGTACGATATCAATTCCTGCCGTAAAACAGCGTTGCAGGGTATTGGTGCGGTGCTGGTGTTTACAAGCGCATTAATATTTCTACTTTGTCTCTGTGATGAGAACAGAGGATGCAGTAAGTGACTTCTTAAGATCTAATTAACAAAATTGTACTCTTGATAGAGAAGAATTTCTGCCCAATTCTAACAACCTTCTCAAAAACTTATCTACATTTTTATTTTGTCACATATAATTTGTTCAGGTCATGTCAGAACCATTCCACTAACGTAAACCTTCAAACCAACCAAAATCAAAAGTAACAAAAAAAAAATCCGACTCAACAAATTCAGTATTGAAATGAAAATAGGTCACGTTTGACTGGTTTGAAAAGCTATTGTTTCCCAAAAGTATTGATAAGCCAGAATAGCTTGCTCTTTGTTTACTCGGACCTTGTTTATGATTTATGTATTTGTGTTTTGACCTCGACACATTAAGATATCGTCCAATTTGTTCTAGATTTTTTGCACGGATGAATATGAAAATCGATTACTATTTCGAATCAATGTTATGGGCTATCGGCATCGAATCGATATCAATTTGCATTTGTGTAAGTATTTTACGATGGAATTGAATTCGATATTTAGTAATGAACGTCTATTGAATTCGAGCTTTTAAAATGCTCTTAATTTTTTTTATTTGATGGTGGACGCAATGGCCTGGTGGTTCAGGTGAGGATTTGAAACCGGGCAAACCATTGGTATATTTTTAATTTTACATAGGACATTTGACTCTGTAATGCTCTGGTACCGATAAATATTTATTTTACGTACCTAATACTAAATTTTTAATTCCTCGTTGAACGTGTGATATTAAGTTGTTCTTTTGGAAAATTCTCAGAAGGCAGCACCGAGATATGAGCTTTAATCCTACACATATTTCCATTTTATACGAAAAATAACAATATATTAACATTTTGTAACTAGGCGTTGCGCGTTGTTTGGTATACCTTCGTATTATTTTAACGCTTCAATAGACACTGATTAGATTTCTATATATTCTTTTACGCAGTTGTTATTTTTTTCTGTTTCTTTGTTCAGGCAGGGTAGGTGGTACCAAATTACCTTTCGTGGAATTTTCGGGTCTATTTTTGAGATAACTAATTTAATCTTGTCTCTTTTTCTTTCCGAAGATATCGAGAAGTATCTTTATATTATTTTAACATAACCAACGTACATATTTTGGTCCAATTAGAGATGGTGCAAACTTATTTAGTTTCATTCGCTTTTTATTCTTACAATGCTGATCGCGGCTGATAGAAGTAGAAATAAGTGTCACCAAAATCGTTCAGCGAAACGCAAGTGGAGCTAAATACGAGTATGTTTAAGTAGTTCCTTATTCCTCGTCCCTATCTCGGCATCGTAGTTTGATAGTTGTAAGACAGGGACAGTGATATTGCTATTAATCTGAAGCACATGCTAAGCAGTCTTTATTTTTATCTGCATAACACTAAAGTCATTTATACCTACGAAGGGATACAAACCCCATTGTCTCCGAATGCCTTAAAATTTTATGCGAAATCCAATCGTAAACTGAGCTAAATGAAGTTAAATCTGTTCACTCGTGAATTTTTACGAGGTAGAAAGCACTTAACCTAAATGAAGTTTTATTTAGACAATGTTGTGTGATGTTGTTATTGTTTTATAAATTGTCTTGCCTAAAAGCTCGTGAACCATATAACTATCACATTTCCCAGGAAGGTAAAAAAATAATGGGTTATTATCAGTCGATAAAGAAAACACCGTTCTAGTAGCCATCTCGCGGTTGCGTCGACATCCCTTGCTTGGCTTTTAAAAATGTATGTTTTTAACCTTTTTTCCTTCATTTTTCTTTGTTTTGACGTTCTAAAGTGCCTTTTAAATGGTCTATTAGAAATAAATGATTTGAGTTTGAGTAACACTTTGTAATGTAAGTAAAGTATGTAATGCCAGCTTATTTAGATGGTTGCAAGAATGTTCCAGAACAAGGCAAAGTTGTCATTGGGATAGCAATTTCTTTTGCTCTTTTAATATTTTCTCTAGCTTTGTGGCAAACGAGGTTTCCTTCTAGTCTCTATAACTTACGTCAGGCGTCAGAAGGCCGATCAGGTACGGCGTGATGATGCCAGCGAAGGTTGACGTCGTGTTCACGAGTGACGTCAACGTCCCAGCGTAGTTAGGCGCCAAATCTAATGCGTTTACCTGAAAAATTAAAAGGAATATTGAAGTATTTTACAAAGAGTTTCATAGGTTGTGGTTTATGTTATGTATGCTCAGTTTATAGTTATTTTGTGTTTGTCAATAGGTAGATCTATACAAGAAATAATAATATAGACATTAATTCAATGAGTTATGAGTCCAAGACCAAGGAACTAACAATGTGAATTTTTAATTCATAAGTTTTTTTAGAACATAACGGACATAGTTAAAGAAACATATCGTGAAGAAACCTAAACTTATAATATGAGTCTTAAATCGTTAGTCCACGCTGATAAAGCTCGTGTAAGACTAGCTTGGCCCGCGGCTTCGCCCGCTTGGACGTCAAACTTCTATCCCCTATTTTATCCCTTCATATTATTATCTATAGTTCGAATTTTTAAAAATTATTTCTTAGTGAATACTCAATCTTTAGAAATACATCCTCCAAGTTCCATGTCTTTAGGAATAGAGGTTTGGGCTGTGCGTTAATGTCACCCAGTCAATTAGTCAGTTTACCAATTCATATAATTAAAATAGATGAAACGGCACCCGCTCCGCACCGACTCGCCTTATAACCGAGGCGATCCGGTGACGCTACGGAGTTGATATAGTGAGCGCATGCCCATACAAGTTCATATAAAGAATACTAGCCGCAGGAGGCGAGTCGGTGCGGAGTAGGTGCCGGGTGGCTCTAATAAGCTATGACCTTTACCCTGCAGTGAAACAGCAATACGGGATTAAATGAATACTCTGCTATGTGTTACTCAATTGGTATAGAATTAATCAGTAATTTAAATGTAAGCAATTTTGATTTCTACTGCAACGATAATAGGGTCTAAACCTAATAGATAAGTAAGCAAAAGTCGGAAAGGTTAATATTTATATCCCACCCTCTGAATGACATCATCGAAAGGATTAAAGAGGAGGGTATGGTAATTAAAACGCTTAATTAGCAGTAACGTGTATAAGCAAATATATGCTCTTAAAGCTTACATTTTATCCTAATTATATTATCCTAAAACATTCAGCATTTGGGTGGATTAATTCGAAAGAGAGGTACAGGTAGTTTATTTATTTATATTTAATTAGTAACCCACCCTTACTTCGGAGGGGTCTAACAAAGTATTGAAAATTCTGACTTTTCTCTGCTATAATACATATAAACCATCTTTTTGTATCACACTATCTATTTTAGAACCACATCAAAATCTGTTGTGTCGTTTTAAAGATTTAAGCATACATAGGGCTGACAGATAGCAAAATGAGACTTTGTTTAGTACTCAAATTATGTAGTGATACATAATATAGGCAGGTAAAGAGTTTACACGGCAGGAGCATATTATAAAGAAAAGAATACATAAATGTACACTAGTCAATCAATAAAAGTGCTGCGCTGACTTTTATTTTTGTATATTTATCAACTACAGTATATTTAAATTTATACAGTATATTTATCCCTGAAAGCTTTCACAGCCTTTTTCGTTAAAAACATTATGTAAAACAAAATAAGGAACATAACTTTTATTTTATACAGCACCTGTATTTTACCAAAAGTGCAGTTACGGTGGCGAAAACCACAAAAACATTTTAGAGGGTCTAAGTACCATGACTCTTTATAAGATACGCCCTTGGGGCGAAGATGAGGCTTTCTGGATTAAGTGAAATTTTGGAAATAACTTCCATTTATCCTAAAGTACTCTATTATTTATGTATGTATTTATAAATTACTCGCTGTCCCCTGTCGTTTTACCTGCGTAGTGTCGTACTCGTGGGATTTTTAGAAGAGAAAGTATTTTTTTTATGGGGAGTGGTAAATCATCAAATTACGTCTCCCGTTTTGGGTGCGGCGGGAGGGCGTGTCAGACTTTTACTGACTAAAACCCACTCATGTTCCTTCGGTTGCCCTTTCTGTTCCGGGGACACGGTAACTATTATAAACATTCCGCAATCGGGATAGAAAGTATCAAGTTATTATGTCCTTTCTCATGCTATGGATTATCTTTGTAATAAATTTTATTTTAATCGGTTCAGTAGTTTTTTCGTAAAAGCGAAACAGACAGAGTTACTTTCGCATAATTATGTAAAACTAGCTTTTGCCCTAATTAAAAAATATTTCTGTGTTCGCCAGCTCATCGAGGAAGGCTAAAGGTTATGCGTCTTACTAATAATCGCTGTATAAAGTTATGACAGGTTTATACGTCAAAAAATGTATGGTTACACAGGCTTTATTCATGACATAACTTTACACAATGATTATTAGTAAGCGTATATTATGTATAACATCACGCTACTACCTACGAAAGTAGTAACCAAAAATGCGGAGTGTACTACGTGAGCTCGACAAATGGATGGGCGTTTAACGCTTGTGCGACAAAACTGTACAGCGACTCACCATAGTTCGAATGCACGCTAGTGCGACACACTGAAGATCGACATCACGCTGGTACGACATGAAGACACATTTGAATTCAATACTAGCTTTCGGCCACATGGATGTTGAACTTCTATCCACAATTTTAACCCTTTAGGGGTTAAATAAAAAAAAATACTTTCTTAGTGTTATTTAATCTTCACAAAGAATAAACCCTCCAAGTTTTATGTCTCTAGTTAGTTAAATAACAACAAACAATGATATCAGTCAGTGAGTTTTATAAAATGACTTCTCATGAAGGAGTGTCAGACTTTTACTGACTAAAACCCACTCATGTTCCTTCGGTTACTCTTTGTTATTGTAACGATTACAATCATTCCACAACCCCGGCGCGTGCCGGAGGGCCCCGTCACGTACTGGCTGCTCTTTAAGTCGCGCGTGAAGCAAAGGCGCCATCGACACAGGCCTGGTCCTTATCGGGCGGCGAGCTCCCATCGCTCGCTGTACGCAGTTCCGCACCTACGGCGGCCGGTAGCCGACTTACGACTTTCGACGCCTACGCCTAGGTCTCTGTCCGCAGCGTGAGGCTGGACGCTGCCTTACCCGCCTCGCCGCCTCCTTCTCCAGAGGCGATGGCTTCCCATTCAGTCTCGCCCCGGAGCATGGCCTAAACCAGCGCCGGGTGCGAGAGGTCAGCCCCGCCGATCGCGTCTGCAAGAACATACCTCCACCGTGTCACTCAGGCGTCGCTTACGCCAGAATCCGACACATTTACCTTCCGAACTGACCGTGTCCGGTGAGGACGTGTGTCAGGCGATAAGTGAGAGCGCCGAGGCGCCGCTCCAGCCACTTATACCTAATATTTTTCGAAATCACACATAGTGTGTTTTTTTTACTACGACTACTACAACTACACATTTTGGCGATTCTTTTTTATTTATTTAGATGAAGATAATGCTTTCTTATATCTACAGACGGCAGTGTCGCATAATCGTTTCACTTAGCATAATCACTTGGGCAGTGTCAAACTTCGGTAATAGTACACCAACGTACTGTCGAATCAGAGTACTGTTGTACTACCGTAGTGTCGCACTACCGTAGTGTCGAACTACTGTCGCGAAATCGTTTGTCACACTTGCGTGATGTCGATCTTCGGTGTGTCGCACTAGCGTGCATTCGAACTATGGTGAGTCGCTGTACAGTTTTGTCGCACAAGCGTTAAACGCCCTTCCATTTGTCGAGCTCATGTAGTACACTCAAAACTGCGGGTAGAACCACGGAGGACATTTCGTTAATGCAAAAAACACTAATAACGTACCTTCATGCCGCTGTAGAAGCCTCCCATAAGAGCCATAGAGAGGACGAAGTACACCATGGCAGCAGTTCGGTCACAACCCGCGTAAGATGCCAGAATGATACATATAGCGGGACCCGTGGCAGCTGAAATTAAAGCATATGAAAAATGTAATAAGGTTTATAGTTTATTAACAACTAGTTCTTCTCACATTAGAGGTGATAGAAGCCTTATTTTAAGTATATCAAGCCTGTATTAGGAGATTAGGAGGCTCAAAATATAATATTGAAGAATAAGTGGTAAGTATGGTTAAGATAATTGTGGTATTTGTAGGGTACTCTGTTTGTAATTTATTATTCACTAGCTATGCACGGTATTACGTATCTTTGAAAGTTTCAGCTTCTCTCTAAAATTATATGGATGTATGTTAATAAATATGAATAAATAAAATTTTCCTGTTGAAGCCTTTCATCCATTAATGGAAACCGCATTAAAATTTAAGCGTCCAGAAAGCTGAAAGCATTTTCAATTTTGATTCTATGTAAGACATAACATTCTATGAGATACAACAATATATTATGTGCAGTATTATTTCTTTTCTTAGTTTGATATCTTTGAGAACAAGAACTAAATCAAATTAAATAAGATAAAAAACTACAAAACAACATACCAATAGTTGTGTGAATAATTCTTCCAGTCTTGATAGTATGCCAGCCTTTCTTGATACAAATATCGCAGACCAATCCAAAGAGGAAAGAGGACACCCACATGGCAATGTAGGGTAAAGCCGTGAGGGTACCAGTCGTTGCTATGTTGTACTTCAGAACATCGTGAGAGTATTTGGGAAGATCTGTCACCATTGTGTAGTACCCCCAGTCGTGACCCACCTGGGATTAAAAGAGAAAACTTGAAATAATGTAAATAAATATGCGACGGAATAAAGCTTAGAGGTTTTCTGTTTATTGCACATTAATTTCTATGATAAGGTAATGGATTTCAAAACATGTTTTTTTGTTTGATAGCCAATTAATGAAAAACAGTATAGGCTACTAAATCTGTACAAAATCTTTGTTTTCTAATGGCCAAAGCTGAGTAAGAGTGCGTATTCCAATGGCCGTAAAAATGGATGGAAAATGGATCATCTAAAACTAAAAGGCGTTGATAATCGCGACAGAACATTTAAAAGGGATTTTAAAACTGAATTAAATTGGGCTGTAGCTAACAAGGACACTAAAACGTAAATCATAGTTCAGTAAAAAATACAGTGCTGCTTTGGCCAACAAATATTTACGTAAGAATAAGACGACCCTGTTACTCTTCGCATAGATTACAACTCACTGTATCTAAATTCCCTAAAGAAGATTTCAAAAGGCAGCAAATTGAACTACAACACATTTAATAACAAAGTTTCGAGACTTTTCCGTACACAACAGATCCTTGTTTCTATTTTCGGAAATCAGCCAGGCAAAGAGCGCCTCTAAACATCACGCTTAATAATTGGAGTGCCGATATTAATGATATCCAAATTACACACGTCTTATACACCGATCAATAACGCCTTGGCAACGCATTGAGCTCAACAAGATTACACGCTCTCAAGAACCGTAATATTTGATGTAAATATTCCATTAAATTAAGACGCTCATCACTAATTCATATGATTTTCTTAATATAAATGCTTGCTCGCATTTGTTTCTCGACGCCAGTGGTCTTATGCATAATAATTCTCAGCAAAATCGTCGATGGGAAATATAAACTTGATGTATATTTACAAGGGAAAAATAAATCTATATTATAAAAGAAAGTCGTGTTTCACATTTTATATCTCAAGAACGGCAAAACCGATTTGGCTGAAAATTGGTGTGGAGGTAACTAAGGACCAGGGGGCGGACATAAGTTATACATAAAAGTAGGTACTAATGGCTTTTTTAATACATAATAATATTTTTAAAGATATCACTAACATCCCATGTCTCGGAAAGTGCGCACCATGTTGTAATTCGTAAATCTTTGACAATCGACAAATCAATTGGGCTATGTAATGAGTACGACATAATTAAACATTCAGTATTATAATATAAAATCTGGTACTATTTAAAACACAAAAAGATGGATTGACTCATCACGAGCTACATTAAAGGGAAGAGACGACGAAGCTGTAACTCCTTAAACGCTGGTCTAATCAAATTAGCAACACACTCGATAGTAGTGGTGGATTGTAGCTGAAAATCAGCGTCAGATGGTACACTTTGTGTTGTCATCTGACATTATGCTGAGCTGTGGCCCTTTTGGATACCTAATTATAGTACTCTGTGTATTCATTTTACCGTAATGCCAATAAACGCCTTTTGTTTTCTTCATTTTCTGGCTTATACATGGTCATCGGTGCTGTAAGAAACATTCACATATGGCGTAAAATCGGGTCACATAGTCAAGACTATTAACAATAAGGTAATAACAACGAAAGACTCTAGAGGGGTATCTTTAGAATAACTCACATTCTGTTACTGTGTTCTCGTACATATAAATACGTATAAATGTCTTTTAAAGACCTAAATTTAACAAAATGGTTTGACTTCAATCGTAATAATATCTGATGCGAATATAAATGCACTGTCAGTAAAAAGGAAAACATCAAAATAATTTCAAATATCGAATGCCACGTTTACTGGCCCTCCGATGCTACCCGGTCCACCTTAATTACTTTTGTCACGGACAACACTATTGGCACATGCATTAGTGAATCATTATATAAAGATATTTGACACCATTCCCTAAGGATATAAATATTCTGTTTGTTCCATTATTCCATTAGTCGCCGCCCTCGTTAAACTAACCGTAAAGAAAACGTCACGAGAACATTTTACGAGTATTTTTCATTTTCTAATGGTGATAGTTAATTTGCCATAATTATACTAAGCTCTTTCGACCGTTAAAAGTTTTTATAAAAATATGCGGGCGAAATCGCAGGGAGTAGTAGTAAATTTGTCTAATAAACATTATTACTAACTGTCTTCCGCGGTTTCCCTCGCATCTTTGGTCCACTTCCGTAGGTTATAACGTGTTATAGCCTATAGCTTTTCTCGATAAATGGACTATTCAAAACAAAAAGAATTTTGCTTCTTGGAGTTTCTGAGACTAGTGCGTTTAACCGAACAAATAAACTTTTTTGCTTTATATTACTGGTAAAAATAGGTACAGTCACGTGTATAAACATGTAAGTATGCACCACGCTACATAGAATAATTATAATTATATTTAGTTATTTATAATAAATATTAACTGAAAGTAATGGCTCATTTAAGAGAAAATTGATTTGAATCTTTGCGCAGTGTATACATGTTTATGCTCGTGACTGTACGTAGAGTATTATAGATAAGAATATTAAAAAAAAATAAAGAAACTACAATACATCCATAGGTTCGATAAAGTGATCAACTTCAACTTCAACTTTTATATTTATTATGGCAATCCACCAAATTTTCGGTGATTTCTGCCAATGTCTAGTTTGAAAATAATATTTCAGTTTAAATGACAACTGTACGGTTATTAAATTATAGTATGGAGATCATACACGTGTTCTTATAACCAAGAACACGAGATGACTCCCCCGATAAAGTGATTCCCCAAACATACGACGCCATTTTGCATTCCTATACATTCAATAATGCGTATCGAAGGAATTGCAATATTTGCTTTCGAAGACATTCCGATACCTAATAAATGTCGGGAAAGGATTTACTAAACTTGTTTGTCAGTTTGTGCTGGAAAGGACTCCTTAGGATGTTTACACAAGGAATTGGTTTCTAAAAACATTTAATATTGACTAGCTTTTGCTCGCGTCTTCGTACGCTTAGAAGTCGAAAATGGTTTTAGTCACATATTGCTATGATTTTTTGAACAGGCGCACTTTATTTTTAAATAATGATAACTTTTTTTGTTGACATTACAATTTGATAAAATAAACTCTATAAGTAGCCATCATATAAGTATTAAAAAAATGTTAAAAACGTAATACAATCTGTTGCGTAGTTTTGGAGCTTAGTGAACTCGTACATACAGACAGACAATAGAGACAAAAGTATTAAATTTAATGTACCTTTTTTGTGGTTTATTACTATTCTCCGTGAATACACTTTTTTAACTTATACATAAACTTTCTACTGATTTATTATATGAATAGAAGCCTAGCTTCTACTTCCGCGACTTTTTTCGACGTTTACATGTATCTCGGATTGAAAACGAAGTTGTAGCGTATCCTACATTCTTGATCAGATCGCAAGCTCTCTCCTTACCTAATGTCGTTATAATGGGTTCAGTAGTAATATAGCAATGATCTAACATATTTACTGACGTACAAACTTGCTCTCGTATTTTAAACTTTAATATTTACTAGTTTGTGTGCATTTTACGCGTGAATGCGAATTTACACGGACGCCGATGGAGTCATGGATTAGAAAGTGGCTTAAGCTTTTCTCCAAGTTCTAATTGATCATTATAAACAGTTTCAAAGTAGTTTTGCCTTGAATCCGGAACAGATATCAGACACACGAAGACAAAGTCACCATCACATTTGAAGTATTAGTATAAATGGATTTATTTCTCACTCTTTTTTCTCTCTCTATCGTCCGCGTGGAATAATAGTTCCCGTTGGGGATTACCGGGATGAAAAATATACTATGTCCTTTCACGGGTCCCAGATTATATCTGTATAAAATTTCATTCAAATCGGTTCAGTGGTTTAGGCGTGAAGAAGAGACAGACAGACAGAGTTACTTTCGGATTTAGTGTGGAAGTATGGATTATCAATGATGTTACAAATAAAAAAAAACGTCGATCTGTAAGTGACATGGCAATAGTATGGCCATATGGTAAACGTAATTTACAACCCAGCTATTCTACGACATTTTCCGTTTTAATATCTACTATCTTTTGCCCGTGGCTTCAGCTGAATGAATATCGTTACTTCAATCCCCATAATTTCACCATTTTAGAGTTAAAATTCCAAAAAATCTTATTTAGTGGTTACCAACTTTTCACAAAGGACACACCCTATAAGTTTCGTACCTCTGAGGCCAGCGGTTTGGGCTGTGCGTCGCTCTAACAACATATCAACAATCAATCAATCAGTCAGTTTACCAATCACGCTTGTAAACTTTTTATATAGAGAAGAAAGAAGGAAGAAAATATTGATTAGTTAAACCAAAAAAAAGTGGCCCAGTTTTGCCCGATTTTATAGTGTTTATCTCCTACTATTTCTAAGGCCCAGTAAAATCTATTCGAAGCTGCGTTAAGTCAGCTAAACCACGGTTCCCGAAGGTCAGTAGTAGATAATATAACTAACTATAGCAGCCTTGTGGTTAGGTTAGGTTAGGTTAGGAAAAAATAGTGTCACAGTTTCGCTCGATTGTAGTATTTATCTCTTACTATCCCTAAGGCCCAATAGAATCTATTTGAGCCTGCGGTTAAGTTAGCTTAACCACGGTTCCCGAAGGTCAGTAGTAGATAATATAACTAACTATAGCAGCCTTGTGGTTAGCGAACCAAACAAAGTTACGGAGGTATGTAATTACTTCTCTATTGTACGTCGTATTGCTAATATTGTGCGTATTTCCGAAATAAGGACAAGCATTGTTGTTTTGTTATAGGGTTATTAAATCTATTATTGTTAATGTTGGAGTACTCATCGGAATTAGGGACTGTGCACACTTATTCAAATCCCTACGCTGAACGATTTTGGTCACGCTTATACAGTTATACTTATATCAGCCGTGTTCAGCGTCATAAGAATGAGAGAAACCGTCAAGCTTAAGAATTACGCACATTTATTCAGCCATATTTTCTTCTTAAAGAAAACAACATCCGTACTAATATTATACCGTCTGTCTGTCTGTTTCTTTTTCACGCCTAAACCACTGAACCGATTTGAATGAAATTTGGTACAGATATAGTTTGGGACCCGAGAAAGGACATCGGGTAGTTCTCATCTCGGAAATCCCCAGGGAACGGGAGCTATTTAATTAATCCACGCGGACGAAGTCGCGGGAAAAAGCTGATAACAAATAAAATTAAATTGTATTGAGTACTCAGCAACGCGCTATCGAAAATGATCGTTCTTAAAAGTATTTATATAGAATTGTGTGATAATATGCCTAATTTCATCAGAACCAAATAACTTCTGCATGTTACATGATAATCATCATCTACCTAGCCTTTTTCCCAACCGTGTTGGGGTCGGCTGCCAGCCTAACCGAATTCAGCTCGATACCGGTGCTTTACGTGGAGCGACTGCCTATCTGACCTCCACAACCCAGTAACTGGGCGACACGATACCTCTTGGTTAGACTAGTCTGAGTTTCCGACTAACCAGTAACGACTGTCTAAGTTCTACGAATGACAACCGGGACCAACGGCTTTACGTGCTTTCCGATGCACGGGATGTCAGTGATGTCTAAGATAAACTTTAGAAAGTACATATGAATTGAAAAAGTCACATTGGTACTTGCCCGGATTCGACGTTACATGATAATATACCCACAAAATTGGAGTATAGACTAAGTAGATCAAACTTATTACATGTCTAATCCAACATCCGAAGCAGTGCTAAGATCAATAGGCATCATCTAGTAAACAACGCTGATGTACTTTACGACCTTCAACAAGCCGTGGGCCGTGGGCTATAAGTACGGCATTAAGTAAGTATATTTAGAAGGCTAATTTAATCTTTGTAATAGCGAGAGGGATAAAGTTAAACATGTGTTATTGCTTTTGCGATGTGGATATGATTTATCTTCTAAATTAAACATGATTAAATGCTGTTCTTTCCTTGTCCTTTCAACGACCAGTCGACAGCCGGCTGTCGGGCTGCTATTGTCTTTCAACAGTGTCTTAAATCACGAGTGTTTGAAGGAGCAAGTATTCACCTAAACACGCTGAAATAGTAACACATTGATGTTAAAACGTGATTTACGGTTTAATTACATACTTACAGTGTTTTGTTTCAAACCGGCACTCATAAATTGAATTACTGTACCAGGGTAAAGTCCTAGAGTAGACGTTATTATTTATCACTACGCTTGCTCAAGGCGAATTTGGTTTAAAGTTCAGGTTTTCTCATTTTTAGGGTTCCGTAGTCAACTAGGAACCCTTATAGTTTCGCCATGTCTGTCTGTCCATCCGTCTGTTTGTCTGTCTGTCCGTCCTCGCTTAATCTCTGTGACCGTTAGCACTAGAAAGCTGAATTGGTACCAATATGTATATCAATCACGCCGACAAAGTGGTAAAATTAAAATTGGAAATAATGTTATATTAGGGTAGCTCCCCTATATGTAAAGTGGGAAGTGTTTTTTTTTTATTTCAACCCTAACGTATGATATATTGTTCGATAGGTATTTAAAAATGAATAGGAGTTTACTGAAATATTTTTGATAATGTCAATCATTTTGGAAAAAATCGCCCCAAAAGTAAAAAACAATGTGTCCCCACCCCTAACTTTTGAACCATAAGTTTAAAAAATAAGAAAAATATCTGAAAAGTAGAACTTCATAAGGACTTTCTAGGAAACATATTTTGAACTTTATGGAAAGAATAGTTTTTGTACAAAATAAACAAAAAAAAATTCTGCGTACCTATAGTATGTCAACGTAACAATTAATAGCCTTTTTTTAAACTCATAAGTGGTAACACTTATTGTGACGGACGGAAACTACGGAACCCTGGAACCTACGTAAAACATGACACTGAATGATGTAATTATTTACTACCGTTGTGAGTTAACACATTTTTGCGTGACGCGTAACGGATGCTTTATTACGCACGAAAACCTCGCAGGATACATTTAGTAAACGTAGATAAATCCACACCAATTTAAAAAAATTAAAAGTAACTGCGTTTGTTTGTTACATTATCACTGCCAAACAACTGCACCGTTGGTAATGAAATATGGGAAGAACTGGGAATCTGAGTAAGAGCATAGCACTTTCTTATTCACATTTTCATCAACATTTGCGCTAATAGAGATTCATGAGCTCAGAGTCTCCTGAAAATACAAGTAAAATAACTAGTATCATTACTTTAGCTGTATTTTGTTCCTTGGTTAATCTGTGAACAGTGTTGTTATGTCAATAAGTATACTAAATACCTATAAAATGGTGAATTGACTGGCTGACTGACAGGATGATATATTAACGCAAACCTCAAAACGTTGGTTGTAAAGACGTTAAACTTGAATAGAGTGTTCTTTGTGAAGAGAATATAAGGGACCACTAGGAAAGGATTTTTGTAAATTCGACTTCTAAGGCTCAATTCACACGTACCACAACCACACCACAGCGACAACCACACCACAACGACGCGATGTGGTCGGGCGTAAATTTTGTATTGAAAATGAATATTACAACTCACACGTACCACATTTTGTGGTTGTTATCGACCACCTGTGTAATACGACTACATCGCAACCACATCGCGGCGGCAGCGCGGCGTCAGCGCGGCCACATCGCCACGACATGACGTCCACGCGCGCCTAGCTGGCGCCTGCGCTCCCCCGGCCTTCTTTCATTTTGCGTAGTATTGCGATGCGACAGCGACAACGCAACCACATCGACATTTTGTGGCTACCACAACGCAGCTGCAAAAAGCCGCTGCGACACTATTCACACGTAACCACATCTTGACCACATTTTGTCGCTGCGACGTGGTGTGGTTGTGGTACGTGTGAATTGACGCTTACGGGGCACAACAATGATTTGGACGTTCGACATCCCCGCGGGAGAAAGCTGGTTGTCTATAAGTACTATGTACAAATTAAATAAAACAAATATTCGTACTAATATTATAAATGCGAAAGTAACTCTGTCTGAAAGAAAAGAAAAGAAAGAAAGAAAAAACGTTTATTTGACATATTCAGTGGGGTCACAGACAACAACCACATTAATAGAACAAAAATAAAAATAACTAACATTTTTCAAACTATATCCATACTATTATTATAAATGGGAAAGTGTGTCTGTCTGTGTGTCTGTCTGTTTGTCTTTCTTTCACGGCAAAACGGAGCGACGGATTGACGTGATTTTTTAAATGGAGATAGTTGAAGGGATGGAGAGTAACATAGGCTACTTTTTGTCTCTTTCTAACGCGAGCGAAGCCGCGGGCAGAAGCTAGTAGGTATATAACTTACTTAAGTACTAAACAAAAAAAAAACCGGTCAAGTGCGAGTTGGACTCGCGCAACGAGGGTTCCGTTAATTTGTTTTTTAGTGAAATAACTACAAATTTACGGTTTTCGGAGTTTTCCCTTTACTTGTGCTACATGACCTTGCTTCTTGCCAAATTTCACGATACTAGGTCAATGGGAAGTACCCTATAGGTTTTGAGTTTTGATTCCTTTGAAAATGTCTAAATATGCAATATAAATCGCCGTATCTTTTTATTGCGTTGATTTAGAAACTTGATTTCTTCACTGCTTTGGGAGATAGCAGATTTGAGTATGTGATATTAATTTCAGCTTGATATCTCGACGCGTTCTTGAGAAAAAGGTTCTTGACAGACAGACGGACAGACGGACGCCTGATGTGAACTAACTACAAATTTACGGTTTTCGGAGTTTTCCCTTTACTCGTGCTACATGACCTTGCTTCTTGCCAAATTTCACGATTCTAGGTCAATGGGAAGTACCCTATAGGTTTTGAGTTTTGATTCCCTTGAAAATGTTTAAATATGCAATATAAATCGCCGTATCTTTTTATTGTGTTGATTTAGAAACTCGTTTTTTTCACTGCTTTGGGACATAGCAGACTTGAGTATGTGATATTAGTTTCGCCTTGATATCTCGACGCGTTCCTGAGAAAAAGGTTCTTGACAGACAGACGCCTGATGTGAACTAACTACAAATTTACGGTTTTCGGAGTTTTCTCTTTACTTGTGCTACATGACCTTGCTTCTTGCCAAATTTCATGATTTTTGGTCAATTGGAAGTACCCTATAGGTTTTGATTCCCTTGCAAATGTCTAAATATGCAATGTAAACCGCCGTATCTTTTTATTGCGTTAATTGAGAAACTTGATATTTTCACTGCTTTGACAGATAGCAGACCTGAGTATGTGATATTAATTTCAGCTTGATATCTCGACGCGTTTTTGAGAAAAAGGGTCTTGACAGACGGACGGACGGACGGACGGACAGACGGACAACAAAGTGATCCTATAAGGGTTCCGTTTTTACCTTTTGAGGTACGGAACCCTAAAAACAAAACAAAAATATGGTGAGGAAAAAATAAATAAATCGTGTATCCCACAGCTGCGTCTTTCTGTCTATTCTTCACGTCTAAACCACTGAACCGATTTGAATGAAATTTGGTACAGATATACATAGTCTGGGACCCGAGAAAGGACATAGGATAGTTTTCATCCCGGAAATCCCCCGGGGAACGGGAACTATTCATCCACGCGGACGAAGTCACGGGCAAAAGCTAGTAACGAATAATGTTATTCAGTTGTTCTAATTGGAATTTCTGTATTATCTTCATAATGATTTGTTATGTGTTTCTGTTTTATAACTCAGTCAAGGCCTCGCTTATGACGAAGCGATTAAACAATATCTCATTACGTGACGTACCGACTTTTGTTTATAAATTACCGTTTTGAATTAAGTTAATTTTGTGTCGGTTTTTTTTACCACGGAGTGACGAACTGGGACGGACTGTATATTTTATTGGAGGAGGTCTATGTTAAGCAGCGTCTGGCGTAGGTACTAATGGCAAGAAAAATAGAGGTTACTAAGTACTTTGGAATAGCCATGTTCCCGTCTCTATCGTGCACTTGATGTTTGGGAGACGTGTAACAGTGACAGTTATAGTGCTAAAACTTAGTAACCTTTTTTTAACACGCCATAAGACTCATATCTCATTAGAACACTACGGGCTCAAGTCTGTTTTTGTAATCGTGTCTTAATGACCAGTTATTAACCAGATACTTGCCAACATTGACAGTTTTTGTATAGGAAAAGTGTCAAAAGATTGGCGTTACACAAAAAAATACTCAA
The DNA here is from genome assembly GCA_033675125.1 of Athetis lepigone. Taxonomy (NCBI): domain Eukaryota; kingdom Metazoa; phylum Arthropoda; class Insecta; order Lepidoptera; family Noctuidae; genus Athetis; species Athetis lepigone. Next base: position 13,358,875 of record CM066236.1, read on the forward strand.
AAATAGATTGTATATTGCAGCATAATTGAACCCCTGGTTGCTCATCTTCGGACGCGCTACCAACAAAATGTATAAGTGTATAAAGCTGTCACAACTGATGTCACTACCAAACGAGATACCTGCCATACATTTTTTGTTGCAGCGACCAAGTTTTACAACCTAGTGTCGTAATGAGATATTATGGTTCTTAAGATGTCGGACTATTATAGGTATATTATAAAATAATCAAATATCGATGAAGCTGGTGTTTCCTAGCTGACTACTCTGAGAAGAAACAACCGAAACAAATTCAGAGGGCAAAGTCGCTTTTAAAGCCTATATAATATTGTATTGGTCAAAAATTTTGAATATCCTATTTATCGAGGCAGCCTAAGGGCTAAATGATATCATCACATTACGCTCTAAGGGGACAAAATTCAAACTCGCAGCTGCTACCGCGATAACAGCCAGTATTATTATAGATTTGTATAACAACTGTGGTTTTTAATATCGCTTTGTGGTTGGTTTTCACGCCTGCAATTGTTTTAATGCTAAATATAAAATAGTACTGCCTCAGTATTATGTGTCAACCACGGTGTTAACTGAGTATTTAATTATTACGGTTTTGTTAGCTTGTGGCGGTGTGTAAAACATTTAGAATTAACTCTATTAATATTTTTAAATCTCTAGTACATTATGAAATTAGTATAGGTACTATTGTGTCACCTATAGATTTTATAGTACAATAACATCTTGTGACGTCACTTAGTTGCTTATTGCTTTTATCTGCTTTTTAAGACTTATAACTAAACATAATATTACGAATAATCGGTTCTTATTTGATATACTACTTTTTTGTATTACATTAAATTATTATGTACTAGCGAAGAACGAAGTCGCGGGCAAAAGCCCGCGACTTCGTCCGTGTGGAATAATAGTTCCCGTTTCCAGGGGATTTCCGGGATAAAAAATTTACTCTATGTCCTTTCTCGGGTCCCAGACTATATTTGTACTAAATTTCATTCCAATCGGTTCAGTGGTTTAGGCGTGAAGAAGAGACAGACAGACAGACAGACAGAGTTACTTTCGCATTTTAAATATTGGTACGGAAGTACGGATAAATAGCCTTTAAAGCACACAATCATTGACACCAAAATTATTATTCTCAATAATACACCAGATACAAATAAGGTACGGTGTACTCGTCTTTGTTGTTGTAATAAAGATAAAAAAAATATGTCACACTTCTTAAAATATGATAGATAAAATTGCGGAAAAATACTTGACGTGTATAGAATTTTTCCGCTTAACTTTGAAGAATCTCAAATTAATCTTAAAAATATAATAAAAAAAATACATTTATAACTTGTAAAGTTAATCTTGGCTCAACAAATGGGTGTAAGATATATATAAGTTTGAATCTCTATCACTCAGAAAATACGGATTTCGATAAAACTTTGAAGTTATAAAGTTACATCAGAATACATTTGGCGACACATTTTTAAAGCTTCATTTCTATAAGCGTAATACAAGGAAAATAACTCTGGCAATGGTTTTTAGCCAAAACTATGCATACAAATATACAACCAAAAAAAAATTCACAAACAAAAGTAAATAATTGTATAATTACGTACCTAACAAGTGCACAGAAAGTAAGGTGTGCAAAAAAATAAGTAAATAATTTCTGTTTGTAATAAGTAGCATTTAGATAAGTTGATCTTCTGTCAACGAAATTGCGCAAATAGTTGTGTACATAAAACTGTATGTACTTTACTGTCACGAAGTAAATAAAGATAATTTAAGATAGCCTTGATGGGATAAGGCCGTGAACATAGCACCAGGCTCAAAATACAGTTATACAAAAAATGGCCTTCGTAATTACATAAATTAAATGTGTTCAGAAATAGATGGTGAAATGACAGGACCCCATTCACAATAATAACGTAGCTATATTTTAGCAACATTTTAAAAATATTCTGGCCATATCTAAAATGTTGCTAGCGATATTAGCAGCCACATATTGCTGTAAACATGAAATACGAATAACGCCATAACAATTATGCCATTAACTCGGTGTACCTACTACACCAAAACATACCGAATATAAAAAGATTGCAATTTTTATAGCGTAGAAATGCGTTACCTCTATTTTTTTATCTACGAATGACGCTACCTGTATTTTATTAGTTTTAAAATTGTTATTTTTATTATCGTTTTAGCGTTTATATCACAGTGAGTGACTTTTTTATTTAATACTAGCGGCCCGTCCCAGCTTCGCACGGGTAGATATAAGATTACAATAAATATAGCCTAATTAGCGCCCATATTATGCGTGAAATATTGCGAAAGAGAAAACTCAAAAACAGACGCTTCCCAAGACATAAGACTGAGCTAGATCGATTTCTCGTCCCTGAAAACCCCCACATATCAAATTTCAGCGAAATCGTTAGGGCCGTTTCCGAGATCACATGTTTTTTCAAGCAATCAGCGCCATCTGCCGGGCTGATCTGTGAATCAAAACCATCCAGGGCGCCACTCAAACGCATACAGAAAAATTCATTTAAATCGGTCAAGCCGTTCAGGAGGAGTTCAATGACATACACACGCACAGCAGAATTATATATAATAAAGATGTACTTTTAAGTTTGTCTAGAACATCATTACATATTTGGAAAAAGGCTAAAGAGATTTTTGCACCCAATTTTTACCAGCTATCGCAGAGTAGAATTATTATAAAATGTACTTACAGCAGCCCATACAAGCGCCCACACTGGTGCTGACCGCAGCAAAGCCTTCCAAGGAACTGGGTCTTTGGTGTTACTGCTCTCAGCCGTCGTCACATTATTGTTCAGGTACGTGAGCTCCTTCTTCGAGATGTATGGGTGGCTGTTTGGAGTGCTGTAGCAGAAGAGACTCTGGAAGAGAGATTTCAAGCATACATAATAGACACAAACTCTTCGTCAGTCGTTACGAATAGTGAGAAGCTAGAAAGTCTCACCAGTCTATCCAAGGGATATCGTGGACCACAGCAACTGGTTTGTGAAGGTCTGACAGGCAGTTGCTATACGTAAAACGCTGGTATCCAGCTGAATCCGGTTATGCCGGAAGCCGACACCAACATAGTTGAAAAAAAAAGGCTACAGAAATGATGATGTTATAGACATAAAATATGGACAAACAAAAGTCGTGGCCAGCCTCTCAGACATGACGATGTGAGTTTAAGCCCGACCAAGTAACAATAAGTATTTCGGAAGTTTATCTCAGACAGCATTGATTTCGGTTAATAAAACATCGCGAGGAAAAGCCTTATTAACATTAATTAAAAAAGTAACCGAATGCTTGTTGCTTTCACAGACAGCCAGATATACATTTACTCTGAATAGGGTCAAAATAGGCTGTTATTTATTGTACCTCCTGAGATTTTTTTACACAGCTCCACATCAAGTTCATTAATTCGCATCTTGATCTTAATCTGATAAATGTTTCTAATAACAGTAAGTAAGACTAAAAGCCTTAAAATCAGTACAAACGATAAACTTTCATTACAAGATCGATCACTCAATAGTAATCCGTAGGTATATTATCCCACAAGTGCCCATAAAATTGCCACAAAGCCGTCTATCAATTTACGCGCGGAAAGAAGCCGCGGCGGCAATTTTCCCGTTATCGTACCCATTACGTGCCCACTAATTTTATTCACGGCTTCAGTATTTTATTTTTTACGGAAGCCTCTTATTTATTTTATTATCACCGGGTTTCATACTCCGGAGACTGTGATTAATTTAGCAGTTTGTTTAGGCTTCTTTTCGTAATTGGTTTTAAAATGGGTATTAAGGAGTGTTACGTTATAATTAAAAAAATATACGAGTATACTTTTCCTTTTTTTAGAGTTTTTCTCCTTGTTGAGTTGAGAAAAACGTGGTTCACTTTAATGTTTTCTTTATGTGAAAGTTGCACTCAAGTTCAAAGAGAACTAACAAGTCAACTTAGTCGTAAAGAAGAGAAAAACGTATAATAAACATACTTACCCATAGTACGAACCACAAAATCCCGAATCCTCCAAAGAAGTAGAATACATAGGACCAGTCTCTTCCGTCCGCCAGAAGTATTCCTGACATGAAGGACCCGAAGATATTTCCTATTTGAGCTCCTCCGAAAACGAGGGCTCCTTGGAACGATCGCTCATGAGGAGGGACCCATCTCGCCAACATTATCATAAGAGCAGGCATCGTGGGACCCTGTCGAAGAAACAGAACAGAGTTCATAAATAGGGCATTATTTTAAAATTTAAAAGGCATTATAGTTTTAATACAAAATATTAAATCATTAATTTGTAATGAAAAAAATATGCTTTCCATTCCACATAAAATGCACAACTTTTCACAGGCGGTTACACAGGAACAAGCAAAATTACGTTTTCATTTGGAATTTTCTTTCTCAATATTATTTTTCCTGCTTTCATCTCTTTGTTCAAAGTTCTCTCTTTAAAGCCAGTGCCGTGTTCATGCTTTTATAGACAGAGAGACTAAAGAATTTTCTTTGTATTAGATAGGTACAACCGTGACCAACATTCTTTTATTTTCCCTTTTAAATTAAATTTATTGCAAGAAAGACAAAGGAAAGCGCAGGCAAATGTTTAATTAAAACTAGAAAAGTCGAGTAGAGCTTAAACACATAGAACTATGCTCTGCTCCAGTGAACTATTATTGCATTTAATGTTTATTAAAATGGTTTCTAGGTCTCTTTTAAACTGCTGGTTTTAAAAACTACCACTACAGTTTATTTTACAATAAAATTTGCAGTCAAGGCATTTTTAATTGCGAATTTCTTTTTAGCTTTGTTCTTGCTAGCTATAGCGTTTGTTAAAATCAAAGGTTCAGCTAATATCTTATAAAGTTCTCAGAACCACATAAGCCTTTGAGCATGTGCCGGTTTTTCTCTAGTTGTGCCACAAGAATAAGAGAAGAGGGAGTGCATCTGTATAATTGGCATACACATGGCATTATAATTATGTTTTGCGGACATGACTAGTCTTCATTGAGACAAATGATAAACTCACAAAATTATTATTCTCGGTGTACGTATCATCGACAATCGTTTAGGCAAAATGACCAATTTACCTGGCGCTATTTTGATTAAGCTATTTTGGTTCAATGAAATTCTCAGCCGTGACGCTTTTGAATCGATTTCATTTATGCAACAATGCGTTAGAAAACTGAGATTTTCTATTATCGTTTTATTTACTACTTAGGGTTCTTTCAATTTACGATTTCTTGCCGTACGGCTGCAGTGCCGCAGCCAGCGGTACGTGTGCCGTACGGCGGACGTTTGTTTGTTTTCATACAAACCACGCGTTGCGGGAGCAGTCCTATGGCGAGCATTCGCGATACCGAATTTATTTTATGCCCATGGTATTTAAGTTTTTTAGCCGTTTTTTTTTTTGTTGTTGTTGTTATTGTATAGCTAGGGCTCTCCAAAGCCCCTCAATAATTTGAGACTAAAAAACTTACTATATTTATTTTGTACCTATTTCAATCTGTGATAAGAGACGCAATTGTAATTATAGGTTTTTTATTATTAGGTTTAATAATAAAATATAATCATTTTATAGTCACAGAGTAGGAGTAGAATGTACTAGGGTAACATACATCTATTGGTAGGTAATCCAGAGTAAATGACGTAACAGCACTTGAGTCAAGAGCAGAAATACTTCATATTGTCTATTGTGACATTTTGCACTTTATACAATGTCGCTGTCACTAGGTATAACAAACATAAATAAATGTTGACTAACCGATAATAGTTAGAAGAATTAAACATATTTTACACGCTATGTATGTTATTTAGTGATTATTTTTATTCAGTGCTACGCTACCATTTTTGTTAAGTTTTGAGATAGCTTTAATAATATTTATATTTAAACTAAATACTAGAAGAATATCAACCAACACCTGTCGAATTCCTCAATATTGTGGAAATAAAGATGTTCGTTTTATTACCTTTAAATTCTTTCAACAATATTTCAATAAGATAATCTGTTAAGGAAATTCATGTAATAATGCCAGTATTTAAGAAGAAGTAACACTCTGTATATTTTTTTTTTCATACGTTATAAATACGTATATTTTTCGATGTATGTTGTTAAAATTCTTTATCAAATTTGGTCGAAGTTTAGGCTTTTACTTTACTTACTTTTTTATGTATACGACTACCTCCGAAAAAGTTTTGTGGTTTTAAGGTAACTTCAAACACGCAAGATTCTTCAACATCTCCCCTTATTTCCTTTTAAAATTACGCATTTCTCGAGAAACGACCCAACATTGTTCAGGACAAAAAATAAATATTAAAAGTTAATTACATTGAAAAAATAACGTTGCAAAAGTAGGTCAGGGCTTTTTTAACGGAAACAAATTGCTGTTGAGTTTCATCTAGAATAAATAATTAGCATGTTTTGTTTGGGCTCTTGTTGATCCAGTATTTTATTCTAGCACTATAATCCATTCGATCGATAAATAGACTATCCAACAAGAGCTGGCTTTTAAAAAGCTGCTCATATTTAAAAAAAATTATACCCTAAGTAAGCCTTCACCATCTGCCCGTCCGTCTGACTACCAGAGGGTTATAATTATCTTATGAGCGAAAAAGAGAGTTAAGATTATTGATGTGTATTTCTACTGCTATTACATACATGAATGTTGTACCAAGGTACGTAACCTTTGGTGTGGGATTTACATTTTAAGTATACCTGTCCAGGTTGAGTTCTGTTCTATTGGACTCGCTTAAACGTGTTAATCCTGTTCTATTAAGTAGCTTGTAAGCTATATTAACATTAAATTGAAATAACTACTGAGCAAACCTAATGGCATTAACCATTAAGGTCATAGCTCATTAGAGCCACCCGGCACCAACTCCGCACCGACTTGCCTCCTGGGCCTAGTATTCTTTATATGGATTTGTGTGGGCATCCGCTCACTATATCAACTCAGTAGCGTAAGGCGATTCACACACGGCACCGCGCACAGCCGCGGAGGGTGAACAAACGTACACCGCTCGACCGCGCGGTCGAGCGGTGTACGTGTGTTAGGTATCAACGGATTTCAAAGTGTCTTGTACAACATGACATCCGCCTCACCGCCCTCCGCGGCGGAGCGCGGTGCTGTGTGTGAATCGCCTTACCGGATCGCCGCGGTTATAAGCCCTTCGCGCGCGGTCGGCGGGTTGGCCACTCGTTGACAATGCGCGGGCCGCGCGCTGCCCGCGATTGATTTTATTAACTACTACTCGAACTACTCGAAAATTCGTGGACCAAGCGGCGTCAACTCGTTGACCGTGGGTGGTCCACCCATCGATAACGAGTTGACGCCGTGCGTTGAGGCGGTGCGGGGTGGCTGCCGGGTGGCTCTAATGAGCTATGACCTTTACAGTGCATACCACCTTTGAAGAGACACTGAATTCCAGCGCTGTTTTGAAATACTTGACTAATAAATAATATTGACGTGTAAAAGTGTTATATATATAACCTATTTACAAAATAAATATGATTTTATGATTTTTTTTATGATTTTTTCTTGACCAACTTAAACACGGCATAATATAGAGATAATAAGACTTTGCCCTACTTTTTGACGCACAAGGAAAATATTACAGGAATAAATAATTGGTCCTTATAATATGAAAATAGAATTACTAATAACAAATTAATTTGCAAATAACGCTACTTGATATAACGCTCTAATTGTAGGCCTTTATGGTTTGTTATTGCGATGTATACTGCTCCATTTTTCCTGTAAAATTTCCTGAATTCATTAATAAATAAACAATACAAATAATATTTCCTAATCACAGATACAAAAGTGACATTTCCGCGGGGTTATTACCTATGAAACAGCAATGAGCAATATTTGCGCAGTGATCGCGCGATCACCGCGCGATCGTCAAAAAAAATCGTATTAAATATCACCTTTAACAAAAAAAACTTAACTTTGCTCTTAAAAACCATACTATATACGAAACCGCCAAACGAAAAATGTGTGTGTGTGTGTATTTTAGTTAACTGATTGCTCCACAGAGGCAGCACTATCGCTAGATTGCTATTTGACGTGACGTATTTTGAATTTGACGTTTGAGCAGCAAATTTTGTTACGTAATCCCAGTGCCGGTTTACCTTTTGACATCAAAATAATATGTTGTATTCTTGTGGTCTTGACAATCACTAAATATTTTTTTGTTGTCGTCTCGTCGTGGTACGTCAATTTCATTAAAAAGTTATTGAATTTAGTGGGACAATAACAAGATTACTACTTAGCAAAAGCTAAGTCACTTTTATTTCTTTGCGCCTAGAGCTAGTTTTATAACATGTTTTCATTATACCGCCTAAAATCAATAGTATTTCGTCAAATTGATTGATCGTTTCAGGGAAGGTAAACCAATATTACAGCTCAATAGTTCTGTAGGTTTATAGTCCGAAGTCTTTCCTGAATCTTACCTCTCCCATTCCTTGCAGAATCCTCAATATAAACAGCCATGTTGCGCCACCAGCTCTGATTACGACTGGTGTTAGGAAGGTAAATACAGCAGTACTGAGAAGTCCAACTCCTAAGGTCCATTTTCCTCCGAACTTCTCAGCTAAATAACCTCCTGGTACTTGGGTCGCTGCGTAACCGTAGTAGAAACCGCTTAGAATCAATCCTTGTGTCTTCTCGTCCCAATCGAAGATTGCATACTGAAAAGAGAGGATACGTTGTAGATGTTGTAGTAAAATTACATAGGTCAGTTGAAAAATGTTCGCAAAATCGCTTAAAACTTCGTCCCAGAAGAATTGGTAAAACAAATTCAGTTTTCATATAAAAATATTAAATATAGTGATTTTATTAAATGTTTTATCACTCACGCATAACATCTTTTTAAATACGTGGATTTCGAAGGACCACAGAAACGGAGCAGGACTGTTTATTTTATTCATTAAAAATTATATCGCATTCTGTCCTAGTACGGTTCTTGACATTTATGGTGCGTTAGATGCAATACTTGGATCATACTCGTATTATTTATCCCTACTAATATTATAAATGCGAAAGTAACTCTGTTACGCTTTCACGTCTAAACCACTGATCTGATTTTAATGAAATTTGGTACAGAGATAGAGTTGCCCTCGAGAAAGAACATAGGATAGTTTTTATCCCGAATTTTTGAAGAGTTCTCTTGAAAACGCGATATAACCGTTACCGCGATAACATCCATACTAATATTATAAATGGGAAAGTGTGTCTGTCTGTCTGTCTGTCTGTTTGTCTTTCTTTCACGTCAAAACGGAGCGACGGATTGACGTGATTTTTTTAGTGGAGCTAGTTGAAGGGATGGAGAGTAACATAGGCTACTTTTTGTCTCTTTCTAACGCGAGCGAAGCCGCGGGCAGAAGCTAGTTTTAAATAAGATAAATGATGGGATAATTGACTATGGTTTTTCTTTTAACATTAGTACCTATTAGTCGTTTATTTTCCTAAATGCTTTTAATTCTAATGCACAACAGAACGACTTACAGTCGGGGCCCAATCAAATTTTACTAATCAAATCTTCCCAAGGGGCCCCGACTGTAAGTCGTTCTGTTCTGCATTAGAATTTATGATTTGTTTTATGTGTGTATCGATTATAAAACTATTTTGATTGTGTATTTATTTGCTATTACTTAACAGAATTCTAAACTGCTGTTGCTTGCTTTGCTTGTTTCTTTATTTTCAGTTTTCAGGCAGTCGGGTTTTTTGTTTTTCAATAATTTTTATTTTATTTTATACTTTTTAGTCACGGTTCATTGACTTTGTTATAAGATGGACAATTTTGCAATCTAGTCAATTTATTGAGGGAGTTATCGTGAGGAATATTAAGTAACTTGCGGTGGTCTAAACTACTGATGATTATTCCCTCTAGAGACCTGACTCGGCTCAAAGCTACATATTATTATGCTTGACCTTTAGCTAAAACGCGTGAACTTAAATCAACCACAGTTCGGTCCAAAGTAGTTCCTTGGAGCAGAGGTGGAATAAGGGTCGAGAGCCCCTCCAAAACCCATTTTTTTTGTTAGCCTTTACTGACCCACTGCTAGGCAAACGCACCACTCAAGCCATTTCAGATGTTCTGTTACCGAATTCCCTTAGTCCTGGCACCACTGACTTCTGTCCACAACTCTAATTCTCTTTGGCAAATTCACCATGTCTAAGCATCATAGCTTAGTACGGGCATGTCGATGGATTTGCGCTTCAAGGATATCGGCGGATCACATAAACTGTGAACCAGTAGCTTTTAAGGCGTTTTCGATTCAGCAATCGATTTCTTACACCTGTCTTTACCCGAAAGAAACTGACTGTCCCTAAAAACATACGTACTTACTATAAAGTACATTAATACGTATTTTCTACCTATCCTACCCGATCTTACTCTTAGGGCCATATTTCAACATCATAAACTTGGTGGCGCCACCAACAAAATGTACGGAGGGTGGCGCTCCTATGAGTGAACTGAACTGTATACCTACATTTTGTTGGTGATGTGACCTGAGTTGAGTAATCTGGAGTCTTAATGAAACGTGGCCCTTAAGTTGGGCATTGACGGTCGTTTCTTCGCGTCAGTTGAACTGACGTCCATCCAAAATTTGATCGTGAGTGTCGAATCGGCACTCCAAAGTTTCGACGCAACAGAAAAGTTTCTGTGGATACCATAAAACCCGGCGTCGCACCAAACTGCCCGTGAGTGTGTGATCGTCATTCCAATAGCTCCGTGTAGTTTATATAATGTTTGTATATCGTTTTCGGTCGCACGGACAGACCACACATAGCTACCAGTTGGGAGCTCGGCACCGGGATTACGTATCTTGCAATAGCCGAGCGATCGCGATAATTTAGCAAAATTTGCTGCTCAAACGTCAATTCAAAATACGTCACGTCAAATAGCAAACTAGCGATAGTGCTGCCTCTATGGAGCAATCAGTTAACTAAAATATGCATTTTTCGTTTGGTGGTTTCGTATTTAGTATGGTTTTTAAGAGCAAAGTTAAGTGTTTTTTGTTAAAGGTGATATTTAATTAGTTCCAGCGATTGCTACTTTATCGTCATCGTAGCAATAAGTGCATTAGAACAATCAGCGAGCGATTAGCAATCGGTTCATACATAATACGATTTTTTTGACGATCGCGCGGTGATCGCGCGATCACTGCGCCAATATTGCTGATTGCTGTTTCATAGGTAATAACCCCGCCGATCGTGCGTCAAGCGTATATCAACTTTCGATGGGAGGAACAGTTGATTTTTTTAGAGGTTAGAGGGAAATCATCAAATGACTTCTCCCGTCCTAAGATGGACGAGGGGGCGTCTCAGACCTTTACCACCTAAAAGCCACTCATGTTCCTTCGGTTGCCCTTTATATTCTGGAGCCACGGTAACAATTACAACTATTCCGCAACCCCGGCAGGCATTGGCCCTAGAGAGCCCCTTCACGTGCTGACTGCTATTTGAGGCGCACGTGGAACAAACGCGCCGTCGACACGAGCCTGGTCCTAGTCGGGCAGCGAGCTACCCATCACTCGCCGTCCGCAGACCCGCGCCTACGGTGGCCGGTAGTCGTCTTGCGACTCTCGACGTCTACGCCTGGGTCCCTGTCTGGGGCGTGAGGCTTGACGCTGCCTCACACGCACCGCCACCTCCTTCTCCAGCATGACTGCTTCGCAGCAGGAGTCGGCGACGGCTTCCCATTCAGTCTTGGCCTGAACCAGCGCTGGAAGCGGTAGGTCACCGTCGCCGATCGCCTCGCGGCGCACATCTCCACCGTATAACAGTGGAGTTTAAGAAGTCGGAAAGAACCCAACATAACCTTCTACTATACACAGATATAAGGATTAGATAAGGATAACGAGATAAAAAGGGCTGAAAATTTGGAGGTTTATAATATGTTGTTTCCAAAGTCATTATCATTATTATCGAGGAAATTGCATACCAACTTCTATTATAAAATCAAGAACTGCAGGAATATAGTCAAGAATTTGATTGGACCTGAACACCTCTATAAATAAATAAATAGTTTTAGAATAGTGGTTGTATAATAGTTTTAGAATTGCTCATTTATTAAATAATCATTTAAATTGTGTAGGTAGATGCATACTTCTGAAATAGTCCACTTTATGTAAGGCATTTATATTTTCGGGCGCGCGCCCCCCTGAATCCTGGCGCCCTAGGCACGTGCCTCTTTTGCCTAAGGGTTAATTCGCCAAAGTCTTTTTATTGTTTTGTTGGTTTGTATCCCGTTTACACTTGAAATAAAAACTTAAATCAATAAGTAAGAAAATTAGCGAGAATGATTGTTTTGTTAAACAACTTTAAATCGTTATATATTCTAAACTATTATTTAAAAAGAAAAATGATAAGAGGAACCTTAAGGTGATTTTAAAATACCTATTCAACGACACCCCACTCGACATAGTTCATTGACATTTTTTTTTTCATTTTGACAATATGGCGTCTGGTTGTCGTTGTGGTGAATTTTAATTACTGTCATATCTTTAGTGACACTCGCAAGGTTAAGACGAATCGATTGACGTAAGAATTATCAAAATCGGTCTACGCATTCGGTCTCTAGAACGCCACATAGAAACAAACATACATACATACATAGACTGATAAACACATTACCACTCCTTTGCGTCGCGCAGTCGGGTAAAAAAGAAGCTAGCCTTTTCCTAACCAAGCACTTTTTAAAACTAAAGCCACTACAGAACTAAACTTTATTCAAAATAGGTATTTTTATTCATTGTTATGCACATTTTTGTGCGACCAAGTAACAACAGTTATAGCGTAATGTTGTTAAATTTACTGCATTTTCGTGACATTTTATTGTGAAATCACAGAGTTTATTACTTGCAAGCATGGTGATAACGATAGCGTTATGATGTTATTCGTCTAATGTCATCATTAACTGAATATAGAGACATGTCAACAATCTATAGTAGTTTAGCGTTACGTTTAGCGTCGTCGGTATCTCTTCTTGTGTCTTGTTTTTTTACCACATTTAACAACTAACTATAAATAAGTCAGCATGTTACTTCTCGCTCTCTTGAAATTGTAACAACTTAGTGGTGAAGCCTTAGGACTGCTGAGTCAAAGGTCTAGAGCTAAAAACTAAAGTACATAGCGCTGAGTATTGCAATGTTGTTGTGTGTGTGTGTTTTGTATTCTAAAGGCACATTAAGTGTGTCATGCCTGCCGGAATGGCGGAATAGTTCTTATAGTGACCGCGACCCTGGAACTTAAAGGGCAACCTGAGGAGCAAGGGCGGGTTTTGGTCAGTAAAAGTCTGATACTTTACCCACCCCGTTCAGGGCGGGAGAAGCTAGTTGATGATTTCTCATCCATAATAAAAAATCGCCTAATCAGATTGCCTTATTATTGCGCAAACAGATATAAGGGAGCGATAAATGTGTCGTGTGGCAAATGTGTCGACATTTTTACCGAGATACAAATGTAAGACCAATGTAGGGTATCCTTAAGAGAAATGACAGTGCAATCTGTGTTTGTTTACTCGCTAGTACACTATAACATCTGCGCTAATGTCTAGTCTTCGAGATTGGTCACCGTGACTGAAATTATTATGACTTGCTCAGAACATAAACGTCAAGTTATTCTAATCTATTTTTAATACCTGCTCAGTAATCTGTTCCGTGTCAGCATAATTTAAGGTCGGTATCGTTAAAGGTACTCGAGGTGATTATTAATTGTAGGATGACATGTAAATTATCTTTATTAATTATACTGCAAGTATCCCACGTACTGCTAACGCGATGTGAAATTATTCTGCATGCAATGTTTGTTGGTTATTAAGCTTAGGTTTATGTTGCGACGGCTATTATTAGGAGCGGAAGCCTGCATACATTTGCATAAACTAAGAGATATTAAATATTTTTACATACGATGTGTATGTAGTTATGTACATCATTATTCGCTAGTACAAGTATTTGATCTACAAGATATTATACTTTTTATCTTAGCCCATACCGTCCCACTGCACGGAAAAGGCCTTTTTGAGTTCTTCCTTGCGTATGATAAACATGATACTTTAATAAAATGTTATAAAACACTATGAATATATTTTATGTTAATTTAAACGCACTTATCTATAGAAGTACCCGTTAGATTAAAAAATATTTGTGAAAGCCAAATTTATGACGAATAGTATAGCTTGCATTCGCGGTACAACATTAGGGAGCGAAGCAGTTACAAAAAATGTAGACTATTCCACAGGGGGCGCCATGCCCTTGATGGTCACATAGATATCAGTCTGTTACTCTATCACGCAATTAATTACTTAGTTTAGCTAAGCTCATACATTAGAATAACAAAAGGGCTATCTAACATCACGTTATTCCCCACGGGATTGAAGCAGACACCACAACAAAATACCAAGAAAAAAACTAACTTTAAAAAACCTAACTTAATAATTTGATCAAAACTAATAATAGAAACTAGCTTTTGCCTACTGCTTCGACCGCGAATGTCGAAACTTTCATCCGCTATTTATAATCCCTTCCGAGTTAGAATTTTCAAAAAGTCTTTAACTCAAATATATTAGTTTTACTAGTTACTAGTACCTAGTAAAACTAATATATTCTTATGCACTAGACAAAAGAAGCATACACAATATAATTATTATTGTTTATCGAACATGTGCAAGCATAATGAACATAAAAGTAGTGTTGAACTAAAACAGACTTGCTGGGACCGAAACTTAAACCGAGTCTTCGGCAGCAGTTTCAGTTTCGGCAGAAACTGATAAAAGAAACCAAATGCTATTTAGGCATATTAAGATTTATTTTGTTTAATTTGCGCAAATATTTTTATGTTTTTATCATAATTTATCTGTATCACCTTATAATCTTTAACATCCATTTTTATGTCTATGTCATAAAATATATAAATATAGATAGTTAATTTGTATATAAAAATAAAATAAAGAAGTAGCCATACGACAAATTTAGCTGATAGCAACCATGACCTAAGCAAAAAAAATATACAGAACTAGCCGAACGACGAGCAAAGATCCAAAAAATCTAAGTTTCGGCGCTGCCGATTTTTGGCCGAAACCGTAACTGGAGCCGAAACCGATTCGGTCGCTCACTACATAGAAGTTCCGTGCCAAAAAGCTAAATGCAAATTCACAATAATAAAGTCTCTTTGCACTCACTAAAGGACATTGGAATGAGGACAGGGTACATGATATCATCGTGTCGTTTATATTTGAATATAAATCACACTGAATGAATGTATTTTGTGTCCCTACATGTGGTTTCCATGCATCTGCGCTTAAAATAAAAAAATAAAAGACTTTTTTATGAGTTTAGGAAATGTTGAAATTGAGATGGTGTTTTATTAATTCTGACTTGGTGTCTCCCGCGGTTTCAGCCGTTTTAACTTAGGTTTTTGGCTAACTATGTCGCCCTGGTTGGGCTGTAACGTGTTGTTATACTATAACCTATCTATTATTCTGACGTATATGACGTATGGTTACTGTCGCCCAGTTACTGGGTTTTAGAGGTCTGGTAAGCAGTCGCTTCACGTAAAACACTGGTATCCAGCTGAATCCAATTAAGCTAGAAGCCGACCCTAAGATAGTTGGGAAAAGACTATGGAGATGATGATGATGTATGATCACTGGCAAAGTGGTAGGCAAAAGGCCACGTGATCAAATATTAGCAAGCCTCGAGATATCGGTCAGCACGGCCCTCCGCGAAGGTGCGGACAAAAGCCGATGGAGAGAAACTGTTAAGAAGAGGTGTTAGCAAAGGAGCCCAGATCCTCAAATGAGGAAACGACAGAGTATGAGGGATAATACTTTGAGTAAAATTATAGTAATTTATCCATTTATCCTCACAAACTTTAACAACTGTAATATTAGTAGTAGTACGATTCATCTCTGAAATTACTAGTGCTAGCCTTAATAGATTAGTAGTAGCCTGATTCATAGGCTATATAACTTACGAGTTAAGGCAGCGAAGCAGTTACTAAACTACGTGGGAAACCTTGTATAGAATATTTTTTCCTAGTATTATTTATTATATGGTGAAATGGACACACTTTTTTACTCATCATAATGAGTCACTAACAATTAGGGTTTGCAGTTTAGTGAGTTGGAATTTTAGAATAATTTATATTAATGAGCCGAAATAGTTCCAAGGACCATTATATTTTAAACTATCACAATCATTTTTAATTTCTAGAAAAGGAAGTGTTGCCAAGGTTCAATTAACAATTTTTATTAGCACACTGTGTCAAATATTAACTCATTAACGACAATAAACAACAACCATTATTACGCAAACAACAACTTTAATTTAAAATGTCAACGAAGATTGGCGCTTATTGACCCTTCAGGAGTTCCCATGGGACTTAGTTATAATACATATTGTTATGGGAATATAAACTCACAACAAGGAGCGGTTATAAAAAGAAATGTACCTCGTGACTATCTATTTATTTTAAAATCGCTTTTTTATGTATTTGTTACGAGTCTTTCTTTCTTACAATAAATACTCAACGTTAGAAAGAGTACGCAGATTTCTCTACAAAAATATGTATTTATGATACATTTACGAAATTAGAAAGAATTAGAAAGAGAAATGTATACTTAAAACTATAGTTTTAAAATGCGAGTGTAAAAGCTATGGAATGGTGTTTTATTTTATTTTTTAAAAGTAAAGGACGAATTTCCTGCTTTGAAGGCCATTGTATTTCCTGCTTTGAAGACCAGTGTATTTTTTACAGTTAATTGAAAAGTAATTTAAGGCTAAAATAACGTAAATGAGGGAATGTTTGGGACGTTCTCTCCTTTTGTCAACCACCGACAGCCGGCTGTCGGGCTGCTATTATCTTTCTATTGTGTCTCAAATCACGTGTGTTCAATGGATTGATGTCCGCCTCTCTTCGGTGGTTTAAAATTAAGCTTCGGTCTCTGGTTAGTTAATACTATTGGTTTAAGACGAATCCGGGTCATGGTTCCTAATCAATTGTGTAGCAGACAAAAGAAGGGTAATGTGTTCGCATAAATTGAAGGCATCGTGTGTTTGCCGAGCAAATGAGTGTACCCTGGGTTCCCAAAGGGATAGAAATGGTAGGAGCTCGGTAAATATTAATTTCCACGGTTTAGTTTCGGCGGGTAATTTCTGGAAAAATCTGTCTCGGTGTATTACTATAATACAATGGAATAAAATAGCTCTAGGTATCTTTGACGGACTTGTTGGTTTAGTGGTTAGAGACCCTGACTTCTAAGCCGGAGATCGTGGGTTTTTCCACCCAGGACACACTTTGTGTGATGAACATGTTTGTTCTGTGTCTTGGTGTAATTTGTTTATAATTTGTATGTATGTATCTTAGTTGCCTGGTTACCATTAACACAAGCTCTGCTTAGCTTAGAATCAGGTGACCGTGTGTGAGTACCAACATATTTATTTATATTTACATACATTATACATCAGCGTAGCCCATTATTTTACCTTGCCGGTCTCTCCCATAACCAAACTAGATTTTTTTGATAATCTATTATTCCATTCGCAGAGTGTCTAATCCCGTATTTTATCTGCTTTTTTGTGAATTTATAAGAAGTAATAATAAGAAAGTTTTATAAAAGTAGAAAGTAACGTGCCTTCTTCGTATAATAAGAGGCCTTTGCCTTGCAGTGGGACAGTAATAGGCTGGTATTATATTATTGGAAGAAGTTGTCATTCTGTCCGACACTAACTACCCGTAAATTACTAGAACTTCTAAAGCAAGTTTTGTTTACGGTTAAATGAAAAGTAGCCGCATAAAAGTAGCTTCAAAGTCTCTTACAGTTACTAAGTTGTAAAGTCTTCTTTATCGGAAAACTAAAAGTTACTTACTTTTCCTAATGAATTAAGTATTTAATTTATTTACTAATTTGTCGAAAATATTTCCTTAAGAATAGAGGAAGCACCTTGGTGTATTCTAACCTTATAAAATATTATCCCCCTAATGACTTGTTTGTTGGGTACAATGTACACAAGGTGTTGTTTTTCTAATAAGGAAAATGGTACGGTTACCTACGTCTTTTCCTTTTGGGTTACGTACATAAATACGTCACCATCTAGGCATATGTAAAGAAAAGTTTGTAATGCCAAGTTGTGAAGGTAAGCTGTGTGACACAATATCGAGACACAATAGAAGGACAAGAGCAGGTTGTCTAAAGGTTAAAGTTGAAGTGGTCGAAGGCGCCTGCAGATTATTCATTGAAAAGCTTCCTCGGTGGATTTTGGGGGATATAATCCTAGCTCGAGCAATACTTGTATCGCAGAATGGTTTCTTTTACTGAATACACCAGTTAACATGATTTTTATGCTTTTATATACATTATGCCTATTAATAAGGAATAAATATATGCGTGTTATTTCAGAAATTTAAATTAATAATGCAACTGTCTCCCTTAACTTTTGTAATCTATTAGGATTGTGTGAATTATATACCTATTTCGTGTGTGAAAACAGAGGGATTGACTTGACGAGATACATCAGTCACGTGATCGATGTGCTCTCCAGTAGCAATCCCCACAAAAACAAAAAATGTGAATCGACTCACTTTACCGAGTGAGTTTGGCATAGGGGCCAATTAATTTTCTTTGTATCCTTTGTGTTTCTATTTTTATTAGCTTCATACTTAACTATTGAAATAGTTTGAACTGGCAGTACTTAGTATCAGACGTTTTTGCAAGTATATTGACGAGAAAAATCAAAATATCACTTCCCCATGTGAGTTTGTTAAGTAAACATGCAATACTATAAATACTCACTGGTTTGTCGACAGCAACGGTTGTGACGTTATTGATAAAGTCGTCGCTTGGGCAGGCATCTGGGTCAACGAAACCCGACCCGTCTCCTTTTGTGCGGTTGACCATCTGTGTGATAGCAAGGTTGAGGCAGACACGCATCGTATACGCGTTGCACACGCCTAGCAGACCCATCACGCCGAGGATGTATCGCTGCGGGATCACGCAACCTGGACAAAACATTGGAAGCGTTAAGAAAAGTGACAGATCATTCAAACTCCTGCCAGGGTTGCGGAATAGTTTTACTACTGCTACTTGTAAAGCTTTAAGCAGTCGACCGTACGGTGAAACTCGACCGCAGGGCGACTGATCCGACCGCTCAGGAACAGCTTGAGCGGTCCGTGTATTGCGGATATTAATTTGGTATGGAAACTGCATATCGCCATGCTGCGACCGCATCTTGCAGTCTGTCTCGGCTTTAACATGCGGTTTGTCTATGGCCAGCCTAATAGTTACCGCGGCCCTGGAACATAAAGGGCAACTGAAGAAACGTGGGTAGGTTTTAGTCAGTACAAGTCTGACACGCCCTCCAGGCGTCCGTCCAGGGCGGGAGAAGTTATTTGATGCTTTCCTACCCATAAAAAAAGACCATTCAAACTAACATGAAAGAGAAAACTGTAACTGTAACAGAATATCCATTATTTTAAGTTAAGTCTCGTATTCATGGTAAACATTTGTTTAGTAACAGTTGATCAACGTTGATGATGATCAGCGAGATTGCTGCAGGAAACTATGTTTATATCAACTTCAACTTCAACTTTTATGTTTAATATGGCAATCCACCGAGTTTTCGATGATTTCTGCCAATGTCCAGTTTGAAAATAATATTTCAGTTTAAATGGCAATTGTACGGTTATTAAATTATAGTATGGAGATCATACACGTGTTCTTATAACCAAGAACACGAGATGACTATGTTTATATCAATATGGGTTGTCCACTCATTTTTTTTTGCTCGCCGGGCATTAACTCTGCACAAGCGGGATCAACTCCGCAACAAGTATTGCCCACAATAAGTTGACAGCAACACGGCTACATGATTGTACAACCTTGTTGCTAAACAAATGTTTACCAGGAATACGAGGCTTAGGAATTAGGAATAGAAATTATAAACCTAGACTACTAGGCTCTTTCTATAAAAATTACAACAGTCAAGTCTTAATATCAAGGGGTATCGCTTAACTTTGATGGTGCTGTGAAGGTCTGATAGGTAATCACAGCACATACAGTTTGTTGAAAGCATGATAGGTTACAATAGGTGACCATTTATCGTCATATGGAACTTTAGCATGTTCGCCATTCAATTATTGAAAAACATAAATCTATTAGGCTAAGATGATAATCCTCTGTACAAAAGCGAAATTGATTAAGCGATTTTGGCCACATAGTTTCCACGAATAAAACTCATCGTAGGCATGAAGTATAACACCATAGAATAAAAAACAATAAATATTTTTGTCATAGTACTCGGTGGGATTTATAAAAACATGTATGAAAATGCTCAAAGTTCAAATAAAACAATCATGAGGATTCTTGGTTTTTTATTCGTTTTCATTTAAATAAATGACAAGAACATCATCAAGAAACTGGGCTGGTACGGTATCCATTTGCAAGCCAGGGTCATCGTGAGTATCGGGTACGGTAGCCATTTGCAAGCCAGGTCATCTTGAGTGTCGGGTACAGAATCCAATGTAAGGCCAAGGTCGTCATCGGGAGCGGGTACGGGGTCCATAATAGCAAGCAAAGTCGTCAAATAAAATAAACAAACAGAAAAAACAACAGAAATAATCACGATAGACGAGCGCACGCGCACAACCACAAACGAAACGTCAATGGGAAATGTCAATATTTGACGTAGGGATGAAAACCAAAAAATCGATTCATCGAAAAATCGATATTTAATGAAAAACTTTTAACGCTGAATCAATTTAATAGACAGATTTTATTAGATGATAAATCGTTATTTTCTGTTACTTTTCCCAAAATAGTATCCTAATAAAAAAACTACAAATATAACACAACAAAGATTTTTTAGAGATTTAGTTTCGGTTAACGATTTTTCTGTAAATAGGTTTATTTAATAAGGGTCCAACCCTACTTCAGCAATGTCGGATCAAGCCGGATGTGATATCGGTGCATTGTTTGAATGTTTTATTTTTTTCTAGAAACTTAATTCCCGAGTGATACGAAGAAATAAGTTACACCAATTTTTTTGTTATTAATTTACGTTTTCGTTTGTAATTATTAAATTGCTGAAACGAAAGTGGCCATGGACGGGCATTTCCCTTTAATCGAATCATTTTTTATGAAGTGCGCAGCGATCATATCCTTAATATAATAACCGGACCCTTGTAATCCAACCCACAATGCTTTCGAAACGCAAAAAGTTAAGCCCCATATAATATTGATATATGGCAAGCCTTTTGTGAAAATACGAGAACTAATCCGAATGAAATGATGGTCCCGAGGTTAAGGCGGCAAGGCGTGACACTTTAATGGTAATGTTGTTGTTGGTTCGTAACTGGGCCAGAAGCATTTTTTTTTTTAATTGTCTATTCTATCCTATTCCTGAGTAAAGGCTTCCCTCCACTTCTTCCATCTTTTAGTATAACATATAACTTATTTAATTCTTATGTACTTTCTATATTTATCTTGTACACCACTTACAATTGTGAAGAATAACATCGAGAGGGAAATTGGACTTAAAAAATTAACCAACTGTACCCCGGTATCACCCACATAACGTTAGGTTTTTCATTGCTGCTCCGCTCCCGTGGCTTTTAGCGTGAGGTTAAGTCGTCAATGTGTTAATCTGATGTATAAGCTGTTACTGTAAAGTTAAATCGAATCTGTTCAGTAGTTTTTGAGTGACAGGTGTAACAAACATCCATACAAACAAACTTTCACATTTATAATACTACTAGCTGCCTCCCGCGGTTTCACCCACGTTAAAAATGTTAAGGGCGAACAACCCTTATCACTTAGGGTATGAAAAATAGATAGTAGCCGATTCTCAGACCTACTGAATATGCATATAAAATTTGGTAAAAATCGGTAAAGCCGTTTCGGAGGAGTACGGTAACTAACATTGTGACACGAGAATTAATATATAAGAAGATGTAAGTCTGACTTTGCTAGAAAAAGTAAGTTTGAAAGTAAAAGTAGTGCTCTTTTTTTATAAACTAAACATGAACGTTGTCCCATATTCTAGTTTAACTATGAATTAGACCCGGCCATAACGTAGCAAACAACATAATATTACCGAACGAGAACGAACACATACTGTAGCAGTGCAACGTTGCCCGTATTCGCACCCTATAGTTTATTTTAATCCTATAGTTTCGTGTTACATCCGACCGCCCTGTGACTTTTGTGTGGCTGTTCTAGAAAATTCCCAATGCGATAACCCCAGTAACAACAATTAAGCCGGGTATCGTTAATCAAAAAATATCCAAAACCATTATCAATGTGACTTTTTCAATTCACAGTGAAATATGATGTGAAAAGTTTAGTGCCTTATTTTTTTCATAGATCTTAATCCGTACTTCCGTGCTAATATTATAAATGTAAAAGTAACTCTGTCTATCTGTCTGTCTCTTCGTCACGCCTAAACCACTGAACCGATTTGAAAAAAAAATTGGTACAGATATAGTCAGGGACCCGAGACAGGACATAGGATAGTTTTCATCCCAGAAATCCCCCGGGAACGGGAACTATTAACCCACGCGGACGAAGTCGCGGGCAGAAGCTAGTCTTTCATAAATCTTTGACAGTCGTTACGGGTAGTCAGAAGCCAGAATGTATTACAATTAGCCTAACAAAGAGGTATTCTGTTACCCAATAGCTAGATTGTGTAGGTACGATAGACAGTCACTCTACATAAAACACTATAATATTCAGCTGGAGTCAGTATGACTGGAAACCGACCCTAACATAGTTGCGAAAGGCCATTGAGATAATGATAAGTACCTTTTCATCAAGTTTTACCAAGAATCCTTTAAGGTCATAGCTCATTAGAGCCACCCGGTACCCACTCCGCACCGACTCGCCTTATAACCGAGGCGATCCGGTCACGCTACGGAGTTGAAATAGTGAGCGCATGTCCATACAAGTCCATATAGAGAATACTAGCCGCAGGAGGCGAGTCGGTGCGGAGTGGGTACCGGGTGGCTCTAATGAGCTATGACCTTTATGCAGTAATTCTCCAGGTTATTACAGAGTGCAACATTTGCTTCAAGACTTTAGCCATTATTACTTTTTAATGGCAGTTCAAAATGTTGAAATGAAAAGTTTTCTGCAAGAAGTTTGGTTATGACGATGTCGAAATTAGTATTCACGGCTGCCAACGTAACGTTGTAGCAAGCTTGCTTTGCATTTTAAAGTTTTGAATAGAGAATAGAGTTGTGATAAACTACCTATTTAGAAACTCTAAAAGACGCAACTTGAAGAAAATTAACCCTTTTCTAATGAAGATTTTTTAAAAAGAAAGTACAAACAAACTTTTACTGTAGTAGGCATACCTATTTATGTAACGATTTGTAACCTCTAAATTGTATTGACTTTTTAGAAAAGCTGATAAACGTTGATCAGAAAATGTTTTGACTAAACAAAATAACTGCCGCCACCGCACTACTGTCAAACTACGAGGGCGAGATAAAGACGGACAATAGATAAGCCAGAAAGAACCAGAGTACTTGCTAAGTAAAGTTTGAATATCACAAACTATGACAAGATAATCTAAAGCTACGGATTTGTATCCGTAGACAATAGAGTGGAGAGACAGTATAGAGACTATACTTTTGTAGGGTTTGTCCCTACAAAGAGTAGACCCCAGGTCTTTATTTTTTACAGGTTTTTGTGCACTTTTGGTGACTATAGGACCTAACAAATACAATTATTATTCATAATTAAAATAACACCTAACTAAAAACTCATTCATACCATCACCTTCATTTATCCTTTCGGCGACCAAGCGACAGCCGGCTGTCGGGCTGCTATTATTTTTCTATTGCGTCTCGAACCACGTGTGTTCGAAGGATTAATGAACAATTTAAATAAATATAAACATACTTTCTGTCCTCAAAAAAAAATCTTAATAAAAAAAATGTTTGCCCACATTACAATTACTCCGTATCGTAGTTACACTCATAGAAACTAGCATACTTAAACAATTAGACTCAGATAAATGCCCCGTGTGAAAATCGAACTCACCATACAAAGCGCAACCAAGAGCACTTAACAACTATGCCGTCTAACTTTTAATATTTTTAATCGAATTTAGTTTATAGGTCAACTTACCCACATTACAGCGAAATCAGAAAACTAAAATCAACAAGCTTTCGTTTTTAATTTCCTGCACGTGACTCTCCGAGATTGAAGGAAATAGGTTAATCTGGTGCTTACTGATCGAATCACTTAGGCCCGTATTAATAGACGTCACTCAATTCTGAGACACTCTCGAGTCTCTTGCTGTCCTTGTCATTCTAAAGGGAAAAAATAAAGACAGCAATAGATTTGAGAGCGTCGCTCAATTGAGTGACGTCTATTAATACGGGCCTTAGTGAGCCAAGTGATACTGAATGGTGGAAATGTCACCCGATAGAGTATGTACTGTGATGTCACTGAGTAAATGTATACTATTAAAGCATGTTTATTATAGTTTTTTTTTGTTTTTGTGAAGAGATGCTAAGTGAATGTGATATTAAAGTGAGTATACAAAATGGGAGAAGCTATAATGGAGCCAATTCTATTTTATTTTATTAAAACTAGCTTATAAATAGCTTATTCCAGGATATATTTCGGCAAAATCGGTCAGTGGTTAATTGTTATTTTGCTTTAGCATTTACAACATTGTATTGCACATTGCATAATATTATGAAATTTAGGATTAAAATAAAAAAATACTGGGTGCATTCAAAACAAAAAAAAAACACGTTCCGATACATAGACACCGAAAACCACAAACAATTTAAGTACCGGACAAAGCAACTTAGATCAAGGTCTCAAAAAATAAATATTCCTCAAAAACCATAATTATGGTCATTTGAAACACTACCTTTTCAAGGTTATTTACCAAACCTAATTACCCATATAAGGTACATTACACAATACAAAATGTAATTGATTAGTACAAAAGCGAGGACGACTACTTCATTCAAAGCCTTGTTTCGTAACTCTACGCCCACTAGATTCAGCCCTTTTACTTTCAAATGAGGTTCGATTCTATGACCGTAGGTTCAACGCTCTCTGGTGATATAATTTAATATTGCAAAATGATGTGCCTTTATTTGCCTAAGGCCTAGTAAACATATTAGTATTATAGGGTGTTTATTGTTTCGGGGCCGTAATCGGGGCGTTTGCACTACTTGTGATGGAAAAGTACAAAAGCGAGGACGACTACCTCATTCAAAGTCTAGTTTCGCAACTCTACGCCCACTGGATTAAGCCCTTTTACTTTCAAACAAGGTTCGATTCTATGACCGTAGGTTCAACGCTCTGTGGTGGCAACAAAATTTAAGCCGGGTCTCCACTAGGCAACAATTGACACGCAACATGTTGCACAACAAGTTGCCCAACATGTTGAAAGTCAGCGCGGAACTTTCTCCACTAGGCAACAATTGACACGCAACATGTTGCACAACAAGTTGCCCAACATGTTGAAAGTCAGCGCGGAACTTTTGTTGAACAACGTTGTCTGTCTACGCATCTGCAGTCGTCGCCAACATGTCGCCAGAGGAACTTGTGTTGATTTCAGCGGCAGTGGTTATAGTTTTATCGAAAAATGCATCAGAAATAAAAATCCACGTTGGTGGGTGGGAAAAAATACCTAAAAAACAAACAAAATGTAAAAACACAAAAACCCTCATTGATGCTCAACTAACGATGCGCTAAACAACCAACATGCCGCGCGTCATGTTGCGCGCCAGCTGGCAACGTCGTGTGCTGTTGGGCAGCGTTGCCGTACATGTTGAGCGTCACGTGTCGCGCGCCAAATGTTGCCTAGTGGAGACCCGGCTATATTGCAAAATGGTGTGCCTTTATTTGCCTTCGGCCTAGTAAACATATAACCATTATGGGGTGTTTACTATAACAGGGCTGTGATCGGGGGCTTTTGAACTACTTGTGGAAATATTATTTTTATTACATATTTTACCTATTATTATCTGTTCCCCGTAGGTCGTAGCTTGAAGTTATATAGCCTGTAGCCTTTCTTGTTAAATGGGCTATGCAACACATTTTTTTAAATCGGATTAGCAATTTCTGGGATCAGCGCGTTCAACTAAATAAACTTACAATTCTTTCAGTTTTATAATATTATATGCCCTCTAATACTCGTATACATTAGAGGGCAAACGAACGAGATGAAATGCCGACTCCATCTAGTTTAAAAAAAAATATGACATGTAAAAGTGATGTAATATCCTACTTGCATAATAAACAATTTCAATTTCAATTTCAAGATACACACACCGCTGAAATTTGGCTGTGTTGACGGTTCTTTGAGAATAAAGTAGAATTAACTTTTGAAAAACCATTTTCTCCCTCCATATTTTATCCCATTCCCTCTTCGTTAAAACAAAGTTTGCTTATTATAATGTAACCATAGATAAAATACGAAAAAGGCTTTAACCATCCAGAATCTATACCGCGCTTACCTATTTGCAAAAGTTGAGAAATGCAGGGCAATAAACTCGTTTGGAATTTCCAAACATTTGCTAGTAAAGGACTACGCTCACATTACCGATGTTAATCGCACCAATTTACTGGCAGTAGTTGCGTTTGCTGCGCGTTGTAGTTGCGTGTTCATGGTGAATGAAACAGTCGTCAACCTTTTAATTGTCTTGTTAATTCGTTAATCGATATTAGCTTTTGCCCGTGACTTAGCCCACATGTTATTTAAATTCTGCGTCTTTCATTTTCTGTTTCATTAATTGTATGTACCAATGCACAATTAAAGGCGAACACACATGCCAATTTCAATCAAGTCGGTTTTCGGAGTTTCCGTGTTTTAAATTGAATTTTAAATTATATTCCAATTACAGTCGTAAAGTTTTGTGTTTTAGGTTTTGAAATGTGACGCCACGAAACCCCTTTTCACATAATGTCACAATTAATTAACTCTCTCTCTCTTTCTACTTTTACGTAATACGTCTATTCTTATAATAAATTTACACCCATCAGACCATTCAATTCTATTTCTGAGATCTCTTTATTCTGTTTCAGATTCGACCATTAACACACCACTAAAACAAAGTACTTAGTTCTATGTCTATTTTTAAAAAGTTGCATCCTAACTGAGACATTTTTCTCTAATTATTCTTTTAATTCGAGCCAACCCAAGACTGCACTAGATTCTATTACCACGTCCTGTTTCTCTCTGTCTATTCTCAAAACTTCCACACAGAGACCTCCAGTCCTTTATCTACTATTTCGAATTATATCAGTACTGTCTGCCTTTGTTAGATAACTCAATGATAACATACAGCCAAGATTTATTCATGCGTAAAATTAGACGTTAATTCCATCAAAAGGTTTCTGAATCAAGATCTAGAGACTCGATCCTGATTGAGGTACATAATCGTTTATTTATAATGACTTAGGGGATTGTAAATTGCGGGTTATCTTGGCTTCAACAGAAGGGAATAAGTAAACATCTTAGGAACACAAACATCGTCAAAATCGGAAACACAACAGTAACTTCTATCAGGCTATTACATGTCTAAAGTCTAGACAAAGGTGTACTTAGGTCGTGTTAAGTGTACGTTTCTTAGCACGAACTGCCGTAGCTTATTTCTGCCTCTATTTTGGCAAGTTTTCTTGTAGTTTGACAGCTGTCCACAGGAGACGGGAATATTACTTAACTTATGCGCGAGTCTAGAGTAAGTTTAACTATAACTCAACTTTTGAAATGGAAAATACATATTTTTTAAAGATTTTAATTAGTTTGACATTTTTTTTTGGTGTCAGGGAAATCATCAAATGATTGCTCCCGTCCTGGGTGCAGCGGGAGGGCGTGTCAGACTTTTACTGTCTAAAACCCACTCATGTTCCTTCGATTGCCCTTTATGTTCCAGGATCACGGTAACTATTATAAACATTCCGCAACCCCGGCAGGCGTGGCCCTGTTGGGCCCCTTCCAGTGCTGACTTCTTCTCTTTGAGGCGCGTATGGAACACTAACGCGCCGTCGACGCGGTCTTGGTCCTAGCCGGGCGGCGAGCTGCCCATCGCTCGCCATCCGCAGAACCGTGCCTACGGTGGCCGGAGTGACCATGTCTTTTAAGTAGAGTCGATTCTTATAGAACTTTGGGCAGATATCGATTTCGTATACTGGCCTTATCCTAGCTTATTTTTTTCTGGCATGAAAACTAGCTTTCGTCCGCTTAAATGCCGATACCATTCTGTCCACTTTGGACGGATTCCATGTTGGACATATTCCATTTTGGACGAGTTCCACATTGGGCGAACAAAACCTCATATTAAACGTTAAGGGTAGAAATTTCCAAACATCCATTCTTAGTGGTTACCAACTCTTTACAAAGAACACATCCTGCAAGTTACAAGTCTCTAGGATCTGCGGTTTGGGATTTGCGTTAAAATATCAACTGCTAGTCAATTGATATTATTATGGCCATCTACACGTAATTGCTTGATAGTCTAATTTATTTGATTATGTATATATGTAATATCCTTTTGTCCACAAGACATAATCTTAAAATAATTATGATGAAATTTAACTGCAAATATTTAGCTCGTTAGTGATACCTAGTGAAAATATAATAATTGCATAGATACCAACTATCATTGTT
Source organism: Athetis lepigone (assembly GCA_033675125.1). Taxonomy (NCBI): domain Eukaryota; kingdom Metazoa; phylum Arthropoda; class Insecta; order Lepidoptera; family Noctuidae; genus Athetis; species Athetis lepigone. Next base: position 13,387,529 of record CM066236.1, read on the forward strand.
CTAAATATTTGTATAACTTTATTTTATTATCAGCACGGTGTTTTCACCTGATTCAGTAGTGTTAGATACTTATGTACTTCAAGCTTATCAGATTTATTTCGGTAGTCATTATTTACTAAATTCCATTTTTATTTATCTTACTTAAATTATTGCCCGAATACTGAAACGCTACTCAAATATGTAAGAGCTGCTTAAGCGATTGAGCAGCTCTTAAACTTTTATTTCGTATTCACAAAACTTACTTTTGAGTATCTGTTAAAATTAAGAGCTTCTTAAATTAAGTTGTGTAAAAACGCCACTTAGCACAAAATTCGTATACAGAAACGCTACTCAACGTTATCTAGCTGTCAAATCAACTGTCAATCTGATTTGAGCAGCCCCTAAATTTGAGAGTGGTCCCGAGGACTCTTAAATGTAGCGAAATCAATTGAAACTGCATAAAAAGAGCTGAAAATGTCTCTATCGCCCTTGTATTTTCTTTCGAACCACGAAAGATCACATATCAGGCGCAGAAAAGAAAGTTGACGCCTTTGAATAGATAAATAAGTTTAAAGTACAGTGTTTCATGGTTTATGTAGGTACTCGGTACTTTTTTCTTTATCCGTTCAAAGAGCATATCTTTCAAAGATCATCCACGTTTCTGCTTCTACTCCAATGTAACTAAATTAATAAGAAATTTAGGAAATAGGATGTAAACTTGAATTCTTACTTTGTTCTACGACTTAAGGCTATGCGTGCACTACGATTTAATATCGTTGCGAAAAAAATATCACAAGTCTGTGAACAATAGATAAACATAACATATTCACAAACGATTTATTTTCGCAGAGCGCGGATTGTTGTACATTTCTGTTGTTCACAGATTGACGAATTTTCTTTTACAATATAATATTGTTGCAAAATATATCGGTAGTCTGTGAACTGTAGAAATACACTACATAATCGTAAACGATTTTATTTCGCAGTTTGCGGATTGTAGTACATTTCAATGACGAATTTTCTTCACAACGATTCATTTTCGTAGTGTGCGCATACCCTAAACATTCGCACGTAAAATGTCAATCAACCAAGTGTAACGTTCCAATCGACGATATTTCTATCTTTAGAAACAATATTTTCAAATGACGATTTTTATTTTATTTTCTTTTGGAATCAATGATTTTTTTTATGTAAATAAATACATAATTTCAATCTTAATTCAAAGCAGACTTACGTAATGCCAATACATTTCAAATAATTAATATTTCTAGAAAATATTTGTACAAAGAAGTCCGCGTGAAACGAATACGAGGGGTAAACTAAATAGATTTGTAACTGAGAACGTGCTGGTAAAAAGTTGAGGACTGCCTGGCTAATCATGGTTCCGAATTACTTGAGTGGTCTTTCTGTATACCATTTAAATTTGAGGGATGCTTATATTTAAGTAGCACTTGGATGATTATGAGATTTGAGTGACGTTTCAGTATTCCAGCATTAGTATGACAGACTTGAGAAGAGAACGTCATGATGGGTTTGCAAACACAGCTTTATTGAAACTAGTGATGCTGTATTTCAGTAAACAGAATTACAGTCATAGAAACATCGATCACTAATGATGGATGCATAGGAAACATAATATGTGCATTAGTATTGCAAATGTATTTAAGATCTGGGAGCAAACATCCATCGCACGTGATGTCGCCGCATTGGTTACCAAGGCTCATAGTTTTTTTATTATAGATATACATGCTAGCATGCATGAACCCGTTTTGGCGTAAGTCATACATTAACGAGAATAAGTTCACTATTATTACATCCCATCATTATTACATACCAAGTAGAAGTCCAGTCCAGGATATTTATTTATTTATCATAATAATTAACCGACTTCAAAAAAGGAGGAGGTTCTCAAATTGATTGTATTTTTCATGTTTGTTCACCGATATTTTAGCCAATTATGAACGGATTTTGATGGTTCTTTTTTGTTAGATAAGTCATGTTTCAGATGTGATTCGTTACTTCAAGTTTCTATTTTCGTTTTATAAGATTGTAAACAGATTTTTTTTGAAAATTATTTACATCGATCATTAATGGGTATTAAATTATTAAGGTGCTCTAATACGTGGCACTAAAGAGTAAAAACTAAAAAGTTTTATGGAAAAGCTTTTTATTTTTACAGCCTCTGATGGTCACGATTTTAGCAACATACAACTCAAAGACTAGAAAATAAGAAAAGCGCAATTTTAATGTACGCAGACGCGGTGTATCTTTACAGCATGAGACGGAAAGTGGGAACTTTCAAACTACATAAGTAATGTTCTTAGGAAAAGTCTATTATATCCATACATACTCATAACGCGTGGGAACACATAGGTAACTAATAACTACATTTAGTTTTGCATTGAGAAAGTGAGAAAGTTAGCAATAGGGATGTTATGAATATGCGGATTTTTATTTGCATACGTCGGATATATTATAAGCTGACTGGAAATTAATTACTTAAAAAAGAAAAGTTTACTTAGGAAAGTTGTTTTTACACCATACGATTATGCGTCTGAGTCTCATTGTATGAAAAATGTTATACTGGATCACAGTCCAGTATAACATTTTTATTTTATGGATATTAAATTATTTCAGTCTAGTTTTTGCTCGCAACTGCCTCGAAGTATATAGCGATTAGGAATAAAGTAGCTTTAATTCAATGGAAAAAACATCCCACACAAAATGAAAAAACATATAAGTAATTTGTAGGATTTCACGGTATTTGTTCCGATTCAGGTTGTTTTTGCATGTGGGTATATGTTAATAAATACTCCCCACAACATAGAAAAGAAATAAATAAAAAAGAATTGTTGCGTATATTCGTTAGTTTCGGTCACAAATACGTAGTTCCATGACTACCCTGGTTAGCAAGTTAACTTGGGAAGTACAGAGTAACCACAATAAAGAGTGAGTGAACGGAAAGTTTCATCATGAGCAAGGCGATATTTTGACTCATAGACATTTCGGTATGGTATTTTGAATAGAGCTCAAAAGGTCAATAACAAGGCATGAAAAGGTCGTTTCCGCTGGAAAATTCTGTGACGATACAATGGTATTGTATCGACCTCTTCCTCATTTAATTACAGTTTTCGATTTTATTCACTCTCAGGAATCTCAAGATCGCAACATTTAACATTCGAAATTTATTATATCTATATTTTATGAATGGGAAATCATCAAATGACTTCTCCCGCCCTGGGCAGTGCGGGAGGAAGTGTCAGACTTTTACTGACTTTAACCCACCCATGTTCTTCGGTTGCCCTTTACGTTCCGGGGCCGCAGGAACGTAAAGGGTGTAAAACAGTTAGAACTATCTGCAACCCCGGCAGGCATTGGCCTTTGAGGGCCCCTTTGTCACGTTAACATAATAACGCTGAGTCTTTTATCTTGAATCAAAAAAACCATTTCAAGATAAGACAATAACTGTAGCAGTTATTCAAATTCCTTTAAACAATCTATTTAGAATTGGTAGGAGTCCGGTAACACGCGAGGTATATAATTAATTGGTACGAGTGGTAAATTTACTGATAACGTGTTATCTGAAGTGCTGAAGGCCACACATGTGGTATCCATTAGGAGCCCTATTCACACCTATGACACACTAATACACACACTAAAAGCATAGGTACTTCAATCAAAACCTTTAGTAAAATTCTATTGTTATGGATTATATTACTTAACCTTTAGCCACCAACCGACAGTCAGCTGTCGGGCTGCTATTATTGTCTTTCTATTGGGTCACGTGTGTTCGAAAGTTTAATTCATAGATAAAAAAAAAAAAAATGCGGCGAAGTGCGATACGGACTAGCGCGCGTAGAGTTCCGTACCATTATCGATAAGATACGGCAAAAATTTACGTCTGTTCTTATGCTTTAATATTTATTTATTCTGTATTTAGTATTTATTATTGTAACGGCAACTAAAATACATCATTAGTGAAAAAAAAATAACAACTAATTGGCATTTCGACGAAAATTATGGTCCAATTAGTTATAATTAATTAATGAATATTATGAGACTACAATCGTATGCAGTTTTATTATAACAACATACTTATTGTAAGAAACTGCAAGGTGGCACCTACTTACGTTACCTACATACAGGTCATACGTAATGGTAGGTAGGTCAATGAACTTACGTAAGTAGTTGCTGCAGCGCTTTCTGTGTACTGCAGTATTTAGAAATTGCTTATGCGGTTATCGATTATATCGACAAAAGCCTAAGACTGCTAATTTGTAAATCATTAACTTTTGCTGAACCATTATTTTGTTATTGAAGTAGCTGCCACATACAACAAAATAATGGTTATTCAAAAGTATTGTTAAATAAATACTAAAAACTTAAACTAAAAACTAAAGTTTTTCTACTTTATATTTTAGTGTTAACCAATACTAGAAACTTTAGTTTTTATCGGTTTTATCCACGTTTCCGTAGGTCGTAGCGTTCCTCGAAAAATGAGCTATCCGGCAATAACATTCAACCCAGTAGTTTGAGATTATCGCGTTTAACCAAACAAACAAACACACATTTCAACGATTTATTTAATTAGTGAAACGCGTCTCTACTGGCATCTCTATGTCACGAGTTGTTTGACAAAAAAATTGCTCTCCGAGAGTATTTTAGTATGTGCAATAATAGGATTCTGGTAATCTTAGTAATCATCTTAGACAAAGTTATTTTGTTACACAACTATAGAACAATGTATCGAAAATAAACTCATTCACAATAACAGCATCAAATCCAGATTTTATCACGTCCGCTGAGGTCAAAGGAGTGGAAACTACGAGTTAAATGGTAAAACACATTAAATGCTCTCTCACGTACCTAAATATAAACTATAAATAAATGCTGTTGTTCTCCGAATTAGGAACTGTATTTTAGCCTATTCCGTGGTTTACATCCATACTAATATTATAAATGGGAAAGTGTGTCTGTCTGTCTGTCTGTTTGTATGTTTGTCTTTCTTTCACGGCAAAACGGAGCGACGAATTGACGAGATTTTTAAGTGGAGATAGTTGAAGGGATGGAGAGTAACTTAAGCTACTTTTTTGTCTCTTTCTAACGCGAGCGAAGCCGCGTTCAAAAGCTAGTAGGCACTATTACTAAAATCTGAACGAAGTTACCGTACAGCGGCACACATTTGCAACCTCAGTTGCAACTTGATAAATGTGGCGCCACATTTGCAACGCGACACATTTATCGCCCCCGTGTAATTCACGTGCCCGCACACTGAGGACACATTTGTTGCAGGCGTGTACAATACATTTGTAGCAAACAAATGCGGCGCAACAATTGTGGCGAGATAAATGTTCGATGCGTCTTGCATGTTGCACCGGTGTGCGGTCTGGATAACACGTAAAGTAAATAAACACTGATTGTGTCGCATAATTTTATTACATTTCCCGCCATGACAAACGGCGGTGTTTAAGTAGGTCAAATTTAATCGTTGATTTAAAAATAAATATTGAGTTTTATGTGGTATTTATATGTTTACTGTGCTATAAGGTTGCAACAATGTAAACAATGAAAAAGAATCATAATATTTATAAATATACATATATTAGCATATTCTCTATTCTCTATTGATATCAGCACTGCTATGTTTAAAATATTCTGAACTGGACTGTTTATTTAGAATTTTAATTGCAGATATAGAATAAAATAACTCTACTACTTCTTTTTTCCAAGCACTTCGTAATTTTGCATTAAGAATAAATACACAGTTGTTATGTATAAATATCAGCAATTATACATGATGCGTGGTAATTCGGGTTTCACTAAAAAAACCTGTATAATTAAGAAATTATTCTCGTTTATATCAAACGGTGAAAAAAAACTCGCGGTAGGCATAAATGGTGTTAATCTATGTTTACCATATAAGACACGAATACATTATAATCTATTTTTCTTTCATCGAGAAAAAAATCGGCTAAACGTGAGAAAGGACAAACAAAGGGTTCAGAATATTGAACGTAAAATGAAAACCAGTACTGAATACCAGATGTAAGTGATATTTAGGGTTCAGTATCCCCAAATCTAAAAAGAAATCTTAATACAATCACTTCGTTGTCAGCCTGCATGACAAAACCCTTTCTTTAGGTACGAGTAGATGATATCAAGTTTAAATGAATACCATAAGCTCAACTCTACAATCTCTTAAAACTATTAAAAATGACAAGCATCTAAGTAAACGTAATCCGAAGACGGTATATCCATACTAATATTATAAATGGGAAAGTGTGTCTGTCTGTCTGTCTGTCTGCCTGTTTGTCTTTCTTTCACGGCAAAACGGAGCGACGGATTGACGTGATTTTTTAAGTGGAGATAATTGAAGGGATGGAGAGTAACATAGGCTACTTTTTGTCTCTTTCTAACGCGAGCGAAGCCGCGGGCAGAAGCTAGTACTACATATTTCTGTTCGCAAGAGAATCGAAAACCACGGGCAACTTTTTGCTGACCTAGAATCATAAAATTTTAGTCTTATAGCACGAGTGAATGAACAAACAAAACTAAAATTCGTTTCGTAATATGACTACAATAAATCCCTAACAATATATACCTACAAAAATTTACAGAACTCATACTACGCAAGTACGACTCGCCTTAGATCGTTTTTTTAGTGACATTCTTAATAAATCAACTTATCTTCGGGCTCCTGTAAATCAATAATAAACTAAAGAATATGGCTGCACACAGCCACAGATTTATAACGCCCAGTAAACCTACTGCTTTAATTGTATTATTTTGATCTACTTATTATCTAATAGGCTCCAGCTGTGTGGCTTTGAATATACATTAGCACCATAAATTTGATTGTGGAAAGAAGTGTTAGCATAATATTATGTAGGAATGTCTCATTCAGAATCAGAAGTGGGATAATTGAGTGACCATTTGAATTTTTACGTGACATGAAATGGAAAAAGATAATTGTTAAAATTAGTTTTACACGTCATAATTATTTAAAACTAGTTGCAATCGGAGAAAAACTACAAAACAAACTTAAGGAACTCTTTTGTAGTTTAAATAGAACTAAAATTATGAAGAGTATAGCGTCTGGTCTGGCCTTTTGAGAAAATTGACATAATCTATTAGGATACGCCTTTTGAAAATCATTTTTTTATTTACTTCAATCTGTTAACAATTAATTAAATTTTCAACTTTATAGCTTATGTCGAGTAGATATGCTGGCGTTTATAAAAAACTAAAAAACGTGAAACTGACATAACGAATCGTCTTTACATACATAGCTTTTGCCCGCGGCTCCTCTCGCGTTAGAAAGAGACAACAAGTAGCCTATGTTACTCTCCATCCCTTCAACTATCTCCACTTAAAAATCACGTTAATTCCTCGCTCCGTTTTGCCGTGAAAGAAAGACAAACATACAGACAGACAGACACGCTTTCCCATTTATAATATTAGTATGGATAACACTTGCCCGGAGTTCGTTAAACCCATCCAGTATCGTTATCATAAATTGCCCACTTATTTTAACCCAACTGAAAGCCTCTTTGGTTTCGCTTGAATCAATCAATCTTATCATCTAACTTTTATCGACTATTTGGGGTCGGCTTCCATTCATTTCAGATATCGCTACTGCCTAACTGACCTTTGCAACTCTGAGACTACACACACTGCTTATTTAGCTAATGCCCTATGGAGGCATTAGCTAAACAATGATTTTGTATGAAGAGTTGTATGTATCAGTTCAACTTTCAGCGTCTATTCAGCCTGACGATTTTCCTCATTATTACGATGCTGAATGTAGATGAACAGCGCTGATCTCTACCTGAAGCACATTTGTCCTCATCACAAATTTGTTTTGCTGCGAAAGCTGAACAGACTGATATAAAGGTGCTCCCACACCGCAGTTATCGTTATACAACATTGTGTAACACGATAATATTTAGAATAGCGTGTTTTGAGATATAAAATGTTGACAAAAGAATTTAGAAAAAGGTGTTTTTTTGTGAAAAGCGGAAATAGCGTGTACTTACACAATATTATAAATGTTATCGTGTTATACAATGTTGTATAACGTTATATAACTGCTGTGTGGGAACACCTTTAACCAAAATTCTTCAACGGAACGCGAATGGAGCGAAAGAAGTGTGCGTAATTCCTGAGTAACAAAATACTAAGTGTAATTTTAATATACGTATATGTATATTAACTTTACAAGATTTTGAATACCTGAGCTTACGAAATGTAGACTGGAAACTGAGACGGAGTAGGCTTGGCATGTTAAGCCTACTAACTACAGTCTTACAGTTTATACTACATAGCATCACGCTAAGACCCACAAGAGAGGAGCAGAAACCAAACACTAACATAACGCGATTAAAATAGCGGGGGATAGCTATAGTTTTTAATAACAATATATTGACTATTTTTATTTAGGCCACGGGCTTATATTCAGAACCAAGACAGTTAAAAACACACAGGTCCATATAGAAATCTCATTCTATAAGGTGAAACGCGCCGCTAACAATTTTCTATCTTATCACCGGCATAATACAACAATAATGTCATATGGCTGAGCGGTTAAGATGTCGTTTTACAGATAAGGTTACGGTTTTGACACCGAGCAAGTATCAATGTGATTTTTTCTAGCAATTTGTACTTTTTGTCTTGTTATGTATAAATATTAATTTCACTTTTAACTATTGCACCTGTTGAACTTCGCCTTATTGCCCGGAAAAGCATACAAAAGCATTGCCTACCACCCGGTAGGCAATGCTTTTGTATGCTCGTTGAGATATACACACAAAATTTTCGGTTCAGGCGTTAATGAGAAATTATGTAACAAACACATGAACAGAACAATTGTATAAGTTAGGATAATTGGGCTCAAAATTTTTGATTTTCAATTCATTAAAATTATGGGCATTGTTACAGTATGAATTAATCATGTTTAATTTTTAAATGCTATAAATGCTAACATTTATAAAACTAGAAAAACAACTTTAAATTTTTATGAGTTTTCACAAATATACAGAGTTGTTTACATTAAAAGAAAAGTTTATGTTTATTATAGAAAATGTGGGGTGCACCAGCGGGGTGCCTTAGGACAACAACATAGAAAACACAAAAATTTCAAATATTTGTAACGTACCCATTTTTTCCTACGGGTCGCTAGTAAAAAAAAACAAATAAAATTGCTCTACTTACATGATCGTAAAGCTCTTGTCAGTCCATTGTCCGGTGGCCTCGAGGTCAGAGTGTTCTGTCCAAGAAGCTTGTGAGCCTGCACCTGAGCTTCTGTGTCTTCCCGGTTAGCCATATTGAAACTTCACTCAATTGACTGACTATAAAAGTTTTTATTCTGAAACAAATAATAAGAAATGATAAAATGATAACGTTTTTGTAAATCTAAACTGGTAAACTGACTGACTGACTGTAGTCAGTCAGTCATGTTGTGATATATCTACGCACATCTCAAACCTTACTATGAGGATTACTTGGAGAATCAGCACCAGTGTTTTGTTTTGTTTTTTTTTTTTTCATTTGAACGATGGCGCTGGTTTTCTAGCCAAGTAATCTAAGAAGAAATAGCCGAAACAAACTTAGAGGTATGTTTTACAAAAAAGAAAATGCTTAAGGCATGCTTAGAAGTGTTCAGGAAGGGAATTAGGGAACATTTCCTGTCTGTAGATTTATATAATGTATTTTTATATTTACTATTGTATTTAATTTATGTATTATATATTGTATTGTATATTTATCCATACTAATATTATAAATGGGAAAGTGTGTCTGTCTGTCTGTCTGTATGTTTGTCTTTCTTTCACGGCCAAATGGAGCGACGAATTGACGTGATTTTTTAAGTGGAGATAGTTGAAGGGATGGAGAGTAACATAGGCTACATTGTGTCTCTTTCTAACGCGAGCGAAGCCGCGGGCAAAAGCTAGTATTATATATATCGTTTGTAATTGTTTGTTTAAGAGTTAATATTTATGTTTTATTTGTGCACATAAGCGCATCCCTCGTAGCAAATCTCTCTATAGCTTTTTGGTTTGCTGGTAGAAAACTCATTTTTGGGTTAAGCTCGCCATTGTACATAAGTTTTGCTTTATGTTTGTAGGTATGTATTTTCTTTTTATGTGCAATAAAGAATATGAATATATGAATAGGCATTAAGTAAGTATGTCTTTGAACTTTTGTAAGCTGAGCGCAAAGTGTAAATAAATAAATCCCATACGATTGTTAACTGAGAGAAGAAAGAGTATTTGAGTATTTGAGTGAACCTGTCCAGGCAGTGTAAGCACTTGTGCAGTTGTGCACACACCAAAATACACAGATTATCATAACGTTATAATACGTTATAAACTTTTACTATATGAAACATTTTTTTAAGATTTTTACGTGTTCATCGCTGAATAAATTCGATAAAAATATTAGGTCTGTTTCGTTTTGAATGAGACACATTTCCAGTAATATCTGATTTAATTTATTAGGTAGTTTATAATTTTTTTTATAGTGAACTTTAATTTGTAAGCAATAACTTATATTTTAATAAAAACCCTAATTAAGTTAATAAATGATTCATATCGCCTCTAACCTAGACCTCTGACACAGTTCAAAACACGAGGTTGCGTCTTATTCCCGATAATTTACAATTAATGATTATTTCATACGTACAATATTTACTGTAACTAAGTCACTATTGTTATTTCTTACTAATCGATATTTATTTTATGAATTACCTACTTGGTTTTTACATGCGTTTTGTAGCTCAATAAAATTAAAAGTTAGGTTTAAAATATTGGATGAAAAGTTTTCAGCTAATATGTGTAATGTATCTCGTGAAAATATACCTCTAAGTTTGCTTCGGATATTTTTTCTCAGAGTAAAAAAAGCAAAAAATATTTTCATCAAATTCATGAAATATAGGGTAAACATTATTTTGATTTAATTTTAAGTGAGAAGAAGATTGTAATATTTTATGTGCTTACGTTTAATAAGTAATAATATTAAACATAACTAGAAGAGAATAAACTTATGAGTGCACCAACTTATTATGTTTATTTATCAAAGATTTTCTTTGGTTAACTGTAACGAATTAACAACGGAAATTACGACTCTAGCCACACAAGAAACAATTCTATAGAAGTACCAATTCAATTTAATTTCCTTTAGTTATTTATGTAGCTTGCAAAACCATCATCGGAATGCCAAAGCACACGCGTTCAAATATTAAAACAGACACTTCAGTCATAACTTCAGTAAATAAAAATACATATGTCCATTCATAAAATAAAACTAAAACACAAACTACCAGATGTCTTAATAACACACAACGAATTAACTTACAAAAAAATGTGCGCAAAATCCAGAGAAACTCACTAAACACAAGTGCAAAAATAACGACACATTACATTATTTTATTTATTAAAATAAAAAATAAAACACAACACACTCGATCAGAACAACATACGCGAGTACAGTGACACGAATTAGCGATATTTATCGTGTAATATATTGTGCGAGTATTTACAATTGTGCGCAAGATTAAAGCCTACGGCCCGCGTGGTCGTCGCCGGCGCATAGCGAATATTGTCAACTATTCAGCCGCGCAACCAACATGAGGTTGTCGGCCTTGAATGGAATAAACAATTTTATACACTGGCGATACCTGTTGTAGGGTCACCGATTGTAGGTGTAGCGATACTCATTCAATCCGCGGTTTAAATTGCGAATCCGTTACGAATTATTCACACGATTATTATCATTCATTCTTACTTACATTATTTGTACTGTGTGGTGTTCAATCAAGTAACAAAAACGTTTTTTTAAGTAATATGTATTGAAATTGTTGTAAAGGTATGTTTGTAGAGTTTTGATTTATTTAAAGTTGTATTACATAATACATCAATAACCGTTAGAACAATTCAAAGGTACATACATTTTTGTGGTTATGATTCAAACTTTTTTTAAATAGGTATAGGTTTTATTTTTAAAATTAGATCTGTTTGGCCAGTTAGTGGACTTTAGAAGACCAAAAGAAGTAAAATACTACAGTAATAAATGTCATTTAATAATTTTCTTATGAAAGTTAAACAGCTGCTGTTGGCCTAGCTGGTAGATGTCAGTCATACGAAACCTAACTTAACCTTTGTTGCCTCCTAGAGATAAAATTGTCTTATGTGTTTGTAAATAAGTTTAAAGAAAGAGAAAAGAAGAAAACAAAAATACACCATACTTACCTTTCAACTATAACATGCTGCTCCACGGCAATATAGGGAGTATACACGTTTAAGCACCTATCTATTTGACACCACGAATTTAGCGACTTTCTAAAACTTTTTTTATGAAACTCGTTTCTTTAATGATGGACAGTTTACTAAAAGTTTTTTTTTTCATATCGCTATTCCTTATCGCACGTTACACTCCAAGCAAATGAGAGCAAGGTATTCCGAAAAAGTCACAAAGTCGCGATACTTTTAGTGTTTTTAGTTTATTATCGTCATTCATGCAATAAATGGACTTGAATCGTTTGATGTAAGGTTCGATGTAAGGAAACTCTTTTATTTTATATTTTTTTTAATAATGCACTTGCCGCGTTATTTTTATAACAACTTAAAATGATAGGTAGAGAGGATGCTTGAAAATTAAGAGTAAGTCCTTGTATTAGTAATAAAAAAAAATAGATTAAAAACAAAAGTGAGCCGTCACGGGACGCCTGGCAGATGTGAAACATCGACATCCACACATCGAAACCACGGGAACGATACCTACCCATGACCGAAATTTTGAAAAATGTTAACCTCCATCTTGGATTCTGAAATGGACCTCATTTTAGGCATCAGTGTCCCCGAAAACCACGGAAACGATACCCATGACCGAAATTTTGAAAAATGTTAGCCGCCATCTTGAATTCTGAAATGGACCTCATTTTCAGCATCAGTGTCCCCGAAAACCACGGCAACGATAAGTACCCATGACCGAAATTTTGAAAAATGTTAGCCGCCATCTTGGATTCTGAAATGGACCTCATTTTCGGCATCAGTGCCCCCGAAAACCACAAAACGTGAGGCCAAGGCGCATATCAAAAAAAGTAATATGATTGAAAAGAAACAAAACAAAAGCGTGGCGAGCGTCGCCACGGCATGCATCGCCACGCCAGAAATTTGTTTTACGTGCGGCTATAGATGTTTCACATCATAAAAAAATGTGAAGTTATTTTATTTTAATTTGATTATACCTTTTTTGGTTCATCACAGTGTTCTAAAAGTCCCACGAAACCGTATTTATTTTTGCCATAATCTGTTATTTCGTTGAAGCCCTTAGTTACTTAATCTTTCCATTGATTGTCTTCGCATAATTCCACTTCCAATCTTAAAACTATTACTGATATCATAGTTATCATTAAAATATTCCGTAAACAGCAAATTTTCCGTGAACAAAAAAACAGCTATTTTTAGTTTTAAGTGCAAACAAACACAAAGGCGCTATATTTATTTCACTTTGATGATTTACAAGCACTTATAAATTTTCAAGGAGTCAAAGAAAGTTGAAGCTAGTTGCTTACAAAATGTAAGTTTCTGTGGAGAAGAACGAGTCAGGAACTCCACTCATTCCAGTGTAACTGAAACATATCGGAACTTGTAAAACTTTATATAAGTAAGTTTCTACACCCGACACCGATTTCATAACTGTACCATACAATAGTGCAACCAAGTAAATAATCAAAGAGTGCAACACACAAAAGGTTAAAGCCCCGAAAAAAAATTGCATTCTTATTCTTAGCGTCGATGATATTGTGAAAACCTAAATATTTTTATTTATCAATTAGTTTTTTCTGCGTATTTGTCGATTATATCGGATGCCTAAGTTTCAGAATAACCGGTTAAATGCCCCAATTACAGACACAGTGAAAAAAAGCGTGTTTTGTGTCGCGTGGATCTACGTTTTAGAAACACGAAATGTTCAAAAAAAATTTTACGGACGAAGAACGGACCTTGGTTGAAGCCTACTCCGTACCAAATTTCATCGAAACTGGTCAGTGATTTAGCCTTCAAAGATTGATAAAGAACAGACAGTATTTTAATTTTTATAGGATTAATATGGATAAGCTTCACTTATTTTCCTTTTTGGTAGTTTTGGCTGTACGCCAAAAATACAAATTCACGGAAAATTGCTCTATCTCTCCATTTATTACATTATAGTAAACGTTAAAACATAAGATATAATAATAACTTTGTGTTTATTTCAACGTTTATTTTTACGTTATCGAAACAGATAATAATTTAAGTCGTGGACTTGACATCTACATAAGATAAGTAAGCAGTAACGAAACTCGTCTGGTTTCCTAATAGAGCAATACGACCACTCAAATGCGAAGCAATAAATTGACTTTATTTTAATTGATTAAAATGTTGGGCTGTTCCATTCATTTGATTAGATAACAAAAAATACTTTGTATATTGGACGTACATTTGCGTAAAAACGATATACAATAAAAATGTAAACAAAATATAACGTCAAACTTTAATATGCATTCCACAGATTTTTCGCGCACGCCCATCCGTCAATTGTTGTGCAAAATTTCAAAAGAATCAGTTTTTCAAAAGTAGTTAATAAGGCGTTTGCAAGGCTTGAACCAAACAATAGTACCGTGTTATAATATTGTATTAATATTGTATTTAGTTAATAAGTTTGTATGGGCCTCAGTTGCCTGAATCAAATAAATAAATTAAATCGTTTATTTTTTTTCATTTTACGCTGCTCAAGATTTGTTAACATGTCTTAATACAATAATAATGAAATTATAAAAAAATATGTAAGTAAAAGAAAAAAATAATACACAACATTCAGGCCCTACTAAAAATGTAAGCTATGACGTCATTTTGGGCTCAAAACGTGCTCAAAACTGGTTTTTCCAAATTTAACCAAGATCATCGACTCAACGACAAGTTAAAAAAAATATTGAATCATTTGAAGGTCAATCTTTTCTCATGAATATTTAAATTTGTTGTTTTATGGTAAACTATATGGTAATATGACATACCTAACGATTGTTATATGTAGGTATGTATATAAAACACATTATATATAGATTACCTACATACATAATTATTATATTATATTTCATCAGCCAAGGTCTCTTGGTAATAAAAATATATTTACAAACAGTTATAGCTTTGTACACATGTTCAGTACATGTGTACACACAAACAAACAAAACCCTAGTGCACATAAAATCTTTTTATACTAGCTCTCGCCCGGTTTCGCCCATGCAATAAGTAGTATTTAAACTACAAATAACATCATATTTTTCCTTCCTGATCAAAAGGTCTAAGTAGCAAAACGTTCAACAGAGCAAAACGTCTAATGATTTGTAAGTGTAAAAAGCAAAATATCCATGTAGCAAAACGTCCAACTAGCAGATGGTCTTCATAGCAGAACGACTATCCAGCAAATAATTATTTCTTATGTTACATTTATCAATAAGCTATTACTGTAAAGTCTTATTAAAATTCGTTAATGTTTTTTGCATAAAAGAGTAACATCTATACCCTTGACAATTGTGTGTGATTTTGTAGCCGTTATATTATAGAAAAATCGTCACATATAATATTATTTTTATCCCGAACTTGCTCGTAGCTACGTCATTGACTGCAGTTCCAACCAGTTCGACACGATGTAGGTTAATATTCAATGACATTAACCTTATTTAGTACAGTTTTTATCGTAATCAGAAGTCAATGAATCAGGCGTTATCAATGAACATTCAACTTGAAATACACATTTTGTTTAATTGTGACCTTCGGACCCAAGTTAAGTTATGAATAAAAACTGACTTAATTCGGTTTTTACGGAGCAATAAATGTGAATTGGATTATTTTTAGACGATATTTTTATTTATTCAGCCCGTGTGTGATGATTGCGGTATTCACAATTGTAACTATGATTTTCAAATGTTTATTATAAAAATGGTTATGCGAGTTTTAGAACAGTCACTCTATGTTTCTTTCTCACTCTAACTTTAGGTAAATAACAGGCTATTTTAAGGTCTTTGACGACAAACAGTTTCCCAGAATTTGTATTTTTTTCCTTGATTAATTAATTAATTTCTAGATTATTATAAGGAACTAAAAAAAACTAGCAATTGATCTACTTTCTTATTTTATTAATGTTAAACAGCAATAATTTTCATAATCGTAAAAACATTTATAATTAAAAACATTATTACTTACTTAAAGAGAGAAAATCAGAATTTCGAATTTGTAAAAAATATTACGCTCTCAATAATATTTACAGTTTAATAATCTGACGGCCTATCTATTGTTAAGTGGTCACCGGCGAAGACGTGACGTGAGAAGACTAATACCAGAGACATTGCACTTAAGTTGCCATCCCAGAGACATAGGCGATATGTCTCATATGCCTGTAACTACTCCGGCATCCATACACTTTAAACCAGAAAACAGCAACGTTGTTTTGCGACAAAAAAATGTACGGTGGTAATAGTTCTTTCCTGGAATAGCTCTTTCAGTAGAGCTATATACTAGAAGTACTAAAATTTGCCAGTTAAATGTTGACTACTTTTCAACAACTAACAGACTTGAGAATTGTGTGACAATGTAGTGGAAATATGAATATTTTACTATACGCTCATAAATAGGTCATACGTAACACTTTCAGATTCATTTGTCAAACGGTCAGTCGGTATTTATTGTAAACTAGCTTTTGCCCGCGGCTTCGCTGGCGGTAGAAAGAGACTACGTTACTCTTACGAAGAGTATACGTTACTCTCCATCCCTTTAACTATTTCCACTTAAAAAATCACGTCAATTCGTCGCTCCGTTTTGCCGTGAAAGAAAGACAAACATACAGACAGACATACAGACACACTTTCCCATTTATAATATTAGTATGGATGTTATTTGCAAAATAGATAAGGGGTTTATTTGCGTTTATGAAAAAACCAAGTTTTCACTATCTGTTTGTGACACATATTGTTTGTTCTCTCATACATAAAATATATATGTTGGTATATCAGGTTTCATACATATAGGGTTAAAGTTCATACTTCAATGTTACTTGGTATTAACAGTATTAATTAGTGCTTACCCAGTTGATAAACGATTAAAAATTTCCATTTTACTTGTTTCATTAATTTTAATTAGTAGTCAGGAAATTCTTGAGTTTATCGCGAGCAGACAGACAAACAGACGCGGTGAGTGACTTTATAATATGTATCAATAAATATTAACCGTAAATTTTGATTGCTGTGAGTAATGTCTTTCCTCTATCTCCAGATTGAATTACGGTTCAATCTGAAGGTGAGGAAGTTGCGGAATGTTTATAATAGTTACCGTGACCCCGGAAAGTAAAGGGCAACCGAAGGAACATGATAGGGTTTTAGTCATGGGAGCAGTCATTTGATGATTTCGCACTCCCAAAAAAAAAAGTAAAATAAGGTGAGGAAAGATATTAAATTAAAAAAGAAATGGTTGCTTTAAAATCTTGTTCAAAAGTATGTAATATACTTACTTATAATTAAATAGATACACAAAAACCAAAAACAAACAACTCAAAAGCACTTTGCTGTAACAACATATAATACGGTACACACGACAACGATTCATCGTTACGATCGGGCTGCGCAGTTGGTTTGTGCAGTTTATCGAATGTCCTGCCTGTCGCCTGCGATTTTCGTACATCCGTTCGATTAAACTGCACAAGCAAATTGCGCAAATGTGCAGTAAAATCGTAGCGATAAATCATCGTCGTATGTACCGAGCACAAGTTACAGTCGAGCAATCGTAAATTTAAAAGTTTCCTTGAAAACAAGTTAAGTGCATGTAATTCTCGAAGGGATAGGAAGCCATCTCAACTAGCCCAGATAACAATATTAGGAAGGAGCAAGTCTCCAATTACCGACCACAAATCGAATTCTGTTTCAAATAAGATACGGACCAAGGAATATTGTTTTAACTATGACATTAGAAAACAAAATTAGACGAAAACATCACGTTTTTGTGATGTAAGTAGAGATTTGTTTGTTGTTGTTTTGATATTTTTTAGCCATTCTAGAAAATGTTTTTATAGAACTGATATCTGAGAAGTAAAAAAATACTTTCATGAAAACAAAAAACCCGACTAAAAAGATCAAAACAAGTCTAGGAATTGTTTATAGCGTTGATAATACCGTAAAAAAAAAATACCGAAACGGAAACACCACATTTTGTTTTTACGACAAAAACAAAATGTAGGATTTTCGTTTTTTTTCGCCTGTTACCACCAAAAACAGTGGAATTTAAAATTTTCCTCAGCTTTTTTCGTTAGTCGGGAGCCTATGTGGAATAGGGGGAGGGGACAATAAGTCTTCCTTCTGGGTTTAAATAATACGCAGTTCTACGGTAACTTAGACCGATGAAAAATTTAACTTCTATGTCAACACAATAAAAAAACCGGCCAAGAGCGTGTCGGGCCACGCTCAATGTAGGGTTCCGTAGTTTCCCGTCCGTCACAATAAGTGTTCCCACTTATAAGTTTAATAAAAAAGGCTATTTGTTACGTTGACATACTAAGTACGCAGAAATTATTTTGTACAACCTTTTTGTCTTTTTTGTACAAAAATTGTTCTTTCTATCAAGTTCAAAATAATTTTCCTAGAAAGTACTTATAAAGTTCTACTTTCCACATTTTTTTCATATTTTTTAACCCTACGGATCAAAAGTTAGAGGGGGGGACGCTTTAATTTTTCCTTTTGGAGCGATTATTTCCGATATTATTGACATTATCAAAAACTGATTTTAGTAAACCCCTTTTCATTTTTAAATACCTATCCAACAATATATCACAAGTCAGGGTTGAAATTAAAAAAAAAATCACTTCCCTCTTTACATATAGGGGGGCTACCCTAAAAAACATTTTTTTCCAATTTTTACTTTACCACTTTGTCGGCGTGGTTGATATACATATTGGTACCAAATTTCAGCTTTCTAGTGCTAACGTTCACAGAGATTAAGCGAGGACGGACGGACAGACAGACAGACATGGCGAAACTATAACGGTTCCTAGTTGACTACGGAACCCTAAAAAGGCCTATTTAGGCCTCATATTTTAACCTCGCCCGTAAATCAAAACATATAGGGCACTTTCCTTTGAACTAGAAACATGAAATTCTGTAAGAAACTATAGTATTTAGAACAATTTAACCTCTTAACGACCAACCAACAGCCGGCTGTCGGGCTGCTATTGTCGTTCTATTGTGTCTCCAATCACGTGTGCACGAAGGTTTAAGCAATAAATCTTGAAACATATTTGTAGTTACCTCACTTCACAAAAATGTCTCTTATACAATGTGTAATTGAATTAATGCACTTTGAGAAAATAGTTTGTTCAGAATCGTTTACTGACTCGATTTTTGTAGTTTTTAATATAGGTAATATTTTAGCACAAAAATAATTAAAACTACGTAAACTGCTCTCACACTTACGCTGTACAGTCATAACATACTAAAAT
Organism: Athetis lepigone; assembly: GCA_033675125.1. Lineage (NCBI taxonomy): Eukaryota > Metazoa > Arthropoda > Insecta > Lepidoptera > Noctuidae > Athetis > Athetis lepigone. The sequence continues at coordinate 13,407,023 of CM066236.1, forward strand.
GGATGAAATACCTACTACGCTAGACCCCTATGCAAGTGCGACTGTGTGTATGCGTAGATTTGTAATGTGACTATAATTTTCTCCCACAATCTGTACAACTAATTTATAAAAAAAACAGTGTTTTAAACATAATAATAAAAATTCAGTGTATGTATTATGATTATAACATAATATTCTAATTTAGGTGTCTGGTGGTGTGACTAGTATATTTCTATACTCTAAATTTTGTACGAAACCCTCGGTGCGCGAATACGACCCGCAGGTTATTTTCTTTAATCGTTCCTATAAAACGGAAGTCAAACTTGCAAAGCTAAGAAAAATTTCGCTGCAAAGTATAGCCGGCTACATGGGCTACATATAGCGGCTTTTTCTTTAACAGTTTCAAGTAATTCATAAACTAGCCATATTCCTATAAAACTAACTAACTATACCTAAGTCTAACTTGCAAATCTAAGAAAAAAACATGGGCTACGTTTAGCGGCTTTTGCTTTAACAGTTTCAAGTTATTCATAAACTAGCCTTATTCCTATAAAACTAACTAACTATACCTAAGTCTAACTTGCAAAACTAAGAAAAAAAAACATGGGCTACGTATAGCGGCTTTTTCTTTAACAGTTTCAAGTTATTCATAAACTAGCCTTATTCCTATAAAACTAACTAACTATACCTAAGTCTAACTTGCAAATCTAAGAAAAAAAACATGGGCTACGTATAGCGGCTTTTTCTTTAACAGTTTCAAGTAATTCATAAACAGTCTAACCTTGTTCTTCTCTACTACATCGATAGCGGCGATACTCGTCCCCAATCAATCAACTTTATCGCTGCGTACACAGAAATGATTGATACGCAATTCCTTGTCGGATATATCGTCGGTATGTAGACAGATTTGGTTATTATCTGTCTAGCTCTATTTATTTTGCGATTTAGGGAGAGTGACCTAGTTTGATATTAAAGATTTTATTTGTTTGAGTTCTGGGATTTTTTTTTTATGTTGCGTTTTTAAAAGAATTCCGCGCGGAAACTTTTAGAACAGGGGTCTATTTTGAAAATACTTTCCTTTAATGGAAACTGTCTGGCATATATCTGTCGCTTTTATAATGTGTCATTGTCATTCATGTCTTACATAATTTGATTCCGAGACTGTGCAGTTACTAACGAAAGCAGATTAAAAGGTAACTTGTACTTAAAGCTTAAATTAACACAAAATATTTAAAGGATTGTTTTTAGCATCTTTGATAAATAAATAAATAAATATCTTAGGACAACTCACACACGGTCATCTGATTCCAAACTAAGCAGAGCTTGTGTTATGGTAACCAGACAACTGATATACATACTTATATACTTTATAAATACATACATATTATAGATAATTTACACCCAGACACAGAACAAACTGTCATGCTCATCACTAACCACTAGACCAGCAGGCCCGTCCAATAATAACTGGGCGCCAAATTCTTCGTTTATTATTTATTCTCAATCAATAATTATGTTAAAAATCCGAAGGTTAAGCGTTTGTAACTGACTGTACTATATAACATGGTTGTGTCATTAACCTCCGCTAACCGTAGCGAACTATACCTCGAAGCCTAGATACAGCCTAGATAAACCATGAGATACAGGAAGAGGAACCCTACGCAGCCCCTTAACCTTGGAACAGGCAATATTTTACCAACTTCTTGCCCTTGGGCAAGTTTTTATAAACGTCCTCGGTTTGTCGGTTATGTGGTTTAGTTAAACAAAAAACTAACCCAAGCTACTATTCGTAGTATTAGTATGACACGTGGTGCTATTTATAGAATGTGTTACTCAGCTAAGTATTTGATTCAATTTTTTTTTGTATTAACTTGGAGGTATGTCAACGATTTTTCGTCAATAACGAAGCTAGTTAATCACTTTGCTATGCTCGTTCCCTTACAAATCTGTGTTAGGGGTTTTTATTAGGACTATTATAAAGTATACCTACCTACTTTGCGAGTGCCACACAGAAACTTTACCAACTTTACCATGTAGTAAATTATAACATAATCAGCCTGCTGTTCGTGTTACTGCTCTGCTCCCTTAGGCCGTAGCGTGACATTATATGTATATCCTATCGCCTTCTCCAATTATTGGACTATCACACACTAAAATATTTTTTTTATTCGGACCTTATTCTTGAGATAAGTGCATTCGAAACAACATGGCACAACTTAGTTTCCAAAAATAACTAACTTCCGTAGTATAATTTAGTACGTGCAAAATAAAATTCGTTATAATACCGGTACTATAAGAAAAAAAAACACGTTTCCGGAGTGTCTAAGATAGTTATGAATAATTTATCAGCAAACATGAGGTAGGTATGTGACTAGTTCATAGTTTATTGACTCCGTCTAACAATATTATCTGTCCATTCGCGAAATATAACTGATATCAAATATTGATAAATATACTTTGTTGCCATCGCAAAAGTTTTGGCCGATATATTTTAGGTACGTAGTTTTATTTTGATTGTAATCAGTAACTTGTGTACTATTTTATACATAATTTTATAGATACAGTTTATCTATATATATAAAACAAAGTCGGGTTTGTTACAACACTTACAACTCGAGATCGGCTAGACCAATTTTCATGGTTTTTGGTTTGTTAGATTTGTTCCCGCCCCGAATAGCAGAATACATCTTAAAAATAATGAGAAATCGACGAGAACATAATTATAATAGATGAATCATTTTCCCTTATAGTTAATTCTAAATTCAATTAAAGATTGAAAACTTAATAGAACAATAGTACTAGGAGCGCAGTAATGTGAAGTGATAATGTGAGAAAATTTAAAATATTGAGATACTTAGTACTTAAATCAATCAAAAGTACTAGGCGCGCAGTTGTGTGAAGTGGTTAATAGAAAATTTGAGCGCAATTTTAAGAAAATATATGTTTATGAACTTATATAATATCCATCCATACTAATATTATAAATGGGAAAGTGTGTCTGTCTGTCTGTCTGTTTGTCTTTCTTTCACGGCAAAACGGAGCAACGAATTGACGTGATTTTTTAAGTGGAGATAGTTGAAGGGATGGAGAGTAACATAGGCTACTTTTTGTCTCTTTTTAACGCGAGCGAAGCCGCGGGCAAAAACTAGTTTAAAAATAAATGGTGTGGTTGAATCCTTACAATTAATAGATACAGTTAGAGCACAAGTATAGACATTGCTTTGCAAAAATAAAGAAATACCAGGAATACAGCAAGCTTCCGCCGTTTTACAATATTATGGCTCTACAATTCTTCTCTCAATATGTACAGTCAACAAAATAGATGAGTATTTAAGCACTAGTTTAATAGATATTTTCTTAAGAATCAATGGATAGTTTTTATTAAAGTGAAAAATAAATAGTCCTTTAGTGACTTATATTTAAATTTTTACATATGATTTTATTCGAATCTATTGATGGATTTTTAACTTACTCACCACTCCGCTTCCTCGCTTGTCTCTAGTGGACAAACAATCTGTGTTATATAAAACTCAAACCATATCTGACGGCTGGTTACTCATCTACTTTGCCGTATGTACGTACAAATTTTTTTTACGTCCGGGGCGATTCTTCGAGATTCTTCCTCGTTCCTTCTTTGCCTTCGTGGGCTTTCCCTTTCACTGCGATTTTGTCTTTCACATCATTTACTTACTGTCAGAATTTCTGTACAGCTTTACTACTAGGTCTAAAGGTCTAGTTATTAAATGGCGGATACTTTTTTATACACTTAAATTAATAAAAAAACTTTTTTCAAAAAATAATAACCGCCTTCAAAAACTAAAAACCCAAAAATAACTAAAATTTCGGAAGTCGGTGGCAACACAAATTGAATGGCAGAAGAGAAGCCACCGACTTCCGAAATTTTAGTTATTTTTGGGTTTTTAGTTTTTGAAGGCGGTTATTATTTTTTTGAAAAAAGTTTTTTATTTATTACTTTTTAGTGTCGACTCCCAATGTTTGACTGTGTATAGTATCTTTCAAATTAGGTAATTTATTTTCAAAATAAAACTACTTACAATCTTATAAAATGAGAATAGAAACTTGAAGAAAAAGCACACATCGTCTATGAATATTTCGTCATTTTTTTTTGTTCTTGGTGAATTTTTCGAGAAGCACTGAACCGATCGCCACAAAATTTATATGGGACCACCCCTGAATCATGACATATCAAACAAAAAAAAAACCATTAAAATTCGTTTACAATTGACGGAGATATCGCGTAACAAACATACAAAAAAAAAGCATACAGACGAATTGAGAACCTCCTCATTTTTTGAAGTCGGTTAAAAACTTTTCGAGTCAAATTGAAATTAACTAAGGATGCAAGTGCTGTATTTTAGTGTACACGTGTGTGCCCGAATTCAGGTTCATCATTAAAGACTACGCACATTTAATAAACTTATGTCCATAGAAAACAGACAAAGCTAAACAGATGCGAAATGCTACATGGACGCGTCTTCATACAAAATACTTGTTTTCTGACATTAGCCGCGTAGATATCTAATGTGTCAGCAATTTGATATGACATGAGATAGATCAGGCAAACAACCAACAGCTTCACGTACTTTCCAAGGTACGAGGCACCACGAACTTCCAAAGTTTGGGCTGCCACTGACAAGTACTTAAGCAAATAACCAAAATGTACTTTTTACCCGCCATAAGAATTAATACCAGGGTCCCACAAGACCAACAGAGAAATCTTAGATAGATGTTGAAAGACTCCTTCGATAGTCTCCTGGAACCCTGGTACAAATTCACAGGACAGGCAAAAAGTAACATAAACAATTTAATGTACTTAGTTGTTGAGAACCCTATCTATACTTAGATGTTTCTCAACCAGTTAGTAAATTATTAGCTATTTTTAGAAACATATAACTTGCCAATGCTAGGTAATAACCATAAAGTTAAATCCGGTTTCCTGCAGTAAGTTTCCACAAGGCACCGGTTTATAACTGACAAAGTAAGCTAATGGGACTATACATTTCGTATAATCATTAGGCTTTTTCCAACTACCTATCAAAGGTGTTTCCTCTGCTCGTCCACACATTTTTATACAAACTTTCAACGCGTATACCCCCTTAGTGGTTAAATTTACAAAATTGCTTTTCTATCTCTAGCTTCAGCACGTCTCTCTATACTTTTATCAGAGACTAGCTTTTGCCCATGGTTTCACCCGCGTAGACGTCGAAATTTCAACATTATTTTGCCCGTTTAGAGGTGGAATTTTAAAAACTCCATTTTCATCACTAAGAACATACGCTCATGTCCCTAGGACCAGCAGTGTGCGTTGATATATTAATAAACAGTCAGCTTACCATATTTTTATTATGAACCATGACAGATTTAATATGAACCATGAAAACAAAATACAATCATAATAATGCCAGTCTGGGCAAAATCTGGGGGCACGGCAGTGCCCCAGCCAAGTCTCGAGCATAGGCACGGCCGTACCATCCTTTTCTCGAAGCGTTTCGCGGCTATTTCACCCCCCCGTATCATCGATGTGGACAAAGCTAGGGGTTTAGATTTTCGATAACCAAGAGTAAGCATTAGAACAAGCTCAGCCTCAAAATTACATGCCATTTGAACCAATAGTTTACGTGTTATGGGCGATCAAAGTTACACCATTTTGTCACTCACTCACTGACCGATCATCAAAAAGCTAAGGTACTTCCAGCAGACTTAGAACCTTCAAGTTTGGCACCAAGATAGGTTATTAGCTACATATAAAGGGAAAATTATAAAAACGTTAATAAGTTATAAACATTAGTAAATAATAAGAAACAAATTTATATTTGCGGTTTTACCAGAACATTATGTATGAATTTTGACTGCATTGTTAACTTTGTTCTTTGTTAATACAGAAATTAATAAATTGGTTTATATTATAACCGGCGCGTTAAATCTAAATCGGATACGATGATGCTAGAACCTGAGTCCACCGATATTTATTACAAGTCCTGGATTAACGACCACTATCCTAAACGGCCTAAAGAGTTGGAGACTACTAACTTGTACAGTTTCGCTCAATATTATGATATTGTTAAAACACGCCCAGTCTCCTCTAAAGTCAAGTGCTACGAGCTAAATTAAGGCAAAAAGTTTCTGAAAGGAAGAGCTAACCCATATTTAATCAATCACTTTTTCTACGACGGAGAACGAGTACCAGAGAAATAATACTTCCCTTTACTTCTTTTATTCAAGCCATGGCCATGGCATGGCAAGCCTCAGATGAACTCAAAATGGGGTGTGATACTTACAAGGAAGCCTTTAATTTGGCAAGAAGATTAAAAAAAAGGAGTAGATTATGTACTCAACTCCTTCTTTAAAAAAATATGACATTTAATCGAGTTGTATGCACTCTTAGGGTATATTATGTTACTTTAACATAATTATTATATCCATTTACGCTTGTCTGAGCTGATATTTGACACATGTGACGATGAAAATGGGTGGTTCGGAAAAAAGCATCTGACAGTTTTCGGGGATCTGTTACAGCTTCCTACGGTAAGAGAAAATTTATCTTTTAAAAACCTTTCAACTGCTGAAACTAATAAGTTTTTAGGTTCCCTCAATGTGCCGACTCTGTGGATTGAACTATTTTTATACGATGAGCTTACAATTAATGTACGACAGCTCAATTTGTCTGACTTTGTTGACAAGCTGAATAAAATAAAATTAGGTGTGACTACACAAAAAGACCGTGACTTACTCTCAACTATATTAATAATTCTGAAATCCGATTTAAATGAAAACAGATAGTTGAAATAATTAAACACCTCTTAAAACTTCCACCTGGTGCCGTATGCTAATTACCTACAAAAAACATGTGTCAACCATTAAATACTGCAAGCTAAGATCCCTGCCACATCCCGGAATAAAACTAACAGCTATAAATAGCGTAGATTGCCCAAAAGAAGCTCGTGAAAGCATAAAAAAATATGAAGATGACACCTCTATGACAGCAGGGCTAGAGGAAAATAAAATCATCAAAATAGGTCCAAAAGTGATGTTAAGGTGGAAGCTTAAGGTAGCCTGGGGTATTCTTTAAATTTGCAGCCTAGTGTCTGGGTGTGTATTGATATAATATGTTTGCGACTTTATTAGATATTTAGTTACAGAATTATAATCATTTAAATTATCAAATCAGCCCTCAAAGGGCATATATCTAGATTGATTGTCTATTTCATGAGAAAATCATTCAACCGAGTTGTATGCACTCTTAGGGTTGTATTGATGATATTAATGATTATAATTTTGTTTCTAAATACCGATTACAACCGCGAATCAATTTCGTTCAATGTACAGCCTGACAATGACCGACAAATTGCAAAAAACGTCCGAAAGTTTGATTTCACGCATTCCCCTTTAAAGTGCGTCTAAAGATTGAGCGGCCAGAGCGCGTCAGCAACAAGCGGCATGGCTAGGAAACAATTCTGCCGCGTTCTAGAGGACCATCCGACGGTTTACTAATGTTTGCCATAATTTAATATGACATAATTTCATATGCCATAATCGTATTTGCCATAATTTCATTTGACATAACGCTTCATTTGCCATAATCATGAAATGATATAATATCATTTTCCATAATTTCATTATTCATAATCGATAAAATGCCATAATAAATAAAATCCATAATTTTGTTTGCCATACTTTTCATTTTCAATAATGTCAATATCCATAATATTTATTTACATATTCATTTGCCCATACCCGATACCCGATATATGCAAGCAAGTATACTACATGAAGCAAGCAAGCATACAGCATGCAAGCAAGCAAACATACAGCATGCATGCAGCAAACAAGCAAGCAAACATACAGCATGCATGCAGCAAACAAGCAAGCATGCAGCATGCAAGTAAGCATGCAGCATGCAAGCAAGCATGCAGCAAGCAGCAAGCAAGCATGCAAGCAAGCATACAGCATGCAGCATTCAAGCGAGCATGAAACATGCAGCAGGCAGGGTTTCTGTCACGGCTCCGGCGCTGCGGGCCTCCGGCGGCCCCACGCGTACTAATCGTCGCAGACGGCTTTCGCTCACCACCACAGCTTCAGCTTGTTGGCCGGCTTGGCCGGCCAGCCTCAGCCGCGGCGGCTCGCTCGCAGCCGCCTGCTCCTCAGCCCGCGGGCCGCCTCGCCCCTACGCGCCTACGCGATTTTAAATAACACTCTCGGGGTAGGACAAACAAGACTACGTGGAGTCGGTTTTGCGACAATTCGGTTCTGTCACTAACTTTTGTAGCACAGCGTGTTAAATTTTTAACCAACAATATTATTTAATTGTTCAGAAACTATAGCAAATTGGTTAGGTCGGGGTGTTTACTTATTGATGGTATAATTATTTATAAAAATATATCAAATGTTGCTTATGACAAAGTGTCGATTATGGAATGTATTACTTATGGAAACTAATTATTATGGCATATGTTATTATGGAAACTCATTTTATGGCAAATGAAAGTTATGACAAGTACATTGTTATGACACGCGTTGTTAGTATAAATGAAATTAGTGCAAGTGAATATTATGAGCTGGGACGATTATGGAAAATAAAAATAGGACAAATAATATTATGGGAAACAAGAGAATACCCCATCCGACGAATGTACCTCGATTAACGACAAATGATAATGAGCAATGTTTGCGCGCGGCAGCCGCGCACACCTGCCGCTTAATGTTTGGACGCACCTTAGACGAAACATTGACGTGAGTTTAGGGTTAGGAATAGTACAAAATGTAAAGTATGATTGTGATAATTCAAAAAACATAAAATCTGAAGTAATCTTAGTAATGACATTCATATGAACTTTGTCCAGTAAAAACCAAATTTGAAATAATTTCTAGAGCGTATATTCATAGGGAACAATTTCCTATATGCATCGCATATGCTATAACTATCCGTAAAGACGAGGAGCTAAGCTTAAACCACGCGATGATGGACATAGGTTTCTCCGATTTCACCTGTGGTCAAGCATACATGGCCTTTTAAGAGTGACAAGTCTGGGCGGATTACATTTGATAAACGTCAATTTTACTTGTATCAATGCTCAAGAGTCGGGAATAGCTAAATATAATCGACTCGGCAGTATCTACAGTCCTCGCTTGTGTGCCTCAAAAGTAATGAAACTTCAGAGAAAAAGCAAAAGAGTTAGAGATCGAAAATGTGCTCCAAACAAAGCAGCAGATGAGGCACAGGACATAATAAATTCACCTAAAAAGAAAAGAAAGAGACCTACAAAAAATAAATGAGATCCCACCAAAAACATTACATGTAAAAAAAGCCAACTCTCTACGCACTTTTACCACCGTAAAAAGTTTTGAGATCGCATAGAAGCCAAGTTCTGTTCAACTTATTTTGTAATAATAAATCAATATTTTGTGATTATATCAATAGTTTCCTTTACATTATAATAATAATGACTTGGCCATGAGCACAAGTTAAAAGTCGTTTGCTCCTTGTAATTATGTGCAAATACAGTCGAATCTATGGACTTCATTTTGTAACTGATTGGAATGGAAAATCACCATAGAATAAACATGCGCCATAATGCATATTATGCAGTTCACTGGTCTTGGATGAGGCTGACTGTCAGTAATTTAATAACAATTGAATAAACTAAAAGCATTTAATTTTGTGAATTTTATGTTTATTTTTCAACTCCTCCAAATATGCTGTTTTATATTTGTATCTCATTGTGCTCATGGCCAAGTCATTATTATAATTGTAATGTAAAGGAAACTATTGATATAATCACAAAATATTGATTTATTATTACAAAATAAGTTGAACAGAACTTGGCTTCTATGCGATCTCAAAACTTTTTACGGTGGTAAAAGTGCGTAGAGAGTTGGCTTTTTTTACATGTAATGTTTTTGGTGGGATCTTCTTTTCATACAAAGATTGCAAAAGCATGCATCATGTGTAACTTTATTATACTTTATGTTTCCTCACGATGTTTTCCTTCACCTATATCAGAGATGTCTAAGGTAAGCTTAGAAATAATATATTACCTGGTATATTGTAGCCACAACGTCATTTATGCTGAGCGGGCGCTTTAGCACTTACCAAATGAAAATACAAAATAGCTTCCCTTGCATCATTTCTCGTCGTCAAGTTTTCTGTTTTGTGTGAAAACATGGAAACTATAAACTTTTGTGTACGTTGTTATTGTTGTTTATAATAAATACTAGCTTTTGCCAGCTACTTCGTCCGCGTGGAAAAATAGTTTCCTTTCCAGGAGCATTTCGGGGATGAAAACATAGTACTATGTCCATTCTTGGGTCCCAGACTAAATCTGTACCAAATTTCATTCAAATCGGTTCAGTGGTTTAAGCGTGAAGAAAAAACTTTTATAGACAGACAGAGTTACTTTCGCATTTATAATATTGGTATGGGAGCATGGATATTGGGAGTCTATGTATAAAGCCCTGTTTCCGACTGCGAGGAAATGCTTGCACAAGACGGTTTAACGATTTAAGAATGATAGTATTTTTAAGTCCATGTGCCCTTTGGAAGTACATATTGCCATACGCATTAAAAGTACATTCAAACACTTTCCTTCCCAACTGTACCTTTCATTGTCAACGTACAATTGAAGAATTTCGTTCAAAACAAAACTTTTAATAGGTTGTTTTCGAGTAGAGTAGAGGAAGTAGAACATGACGGGACTTACCAAGCGAATTTTCCCAGACAAACAAACAAACTGCTTAGGTACTTGCGCAACCTAGTAATTTTAATCATTTAGTAGTGTATGTATGATGTCAGCGTGTTTGTGTTTACAATTAATGGCTACCAAGACCATTCATATCTGCTACTATTGTATCGCAACAGGTCAAAGTGGATTTCGTCACGGTTAAGGCACTGAGAAGACCCAGTTACTCGTAATGGACTGTTTTTAATGTTTTTATCCGAGTGCCGAAAGAAGGTTAGCTTTTTCGAGCATATGTATGTATGTATGTCTCATTCTTTGGTACGCTCTACAGCCGTACCATTAGCCATAACTTTTGACCTTTCAACAAGCAAGCGACAGCCGGCTGTCGCGCTGCAATTGTCTTTCTATTGCGTCTCGAATCACGTGTGTTCGAAGGTTTAAACGGATTTTAAAGATCACAAAGATCTGGAGTTAAACATAGGGTCCGGTACATTAGGTAATACTCCGATATTGAGTTCCCTTGGCATAATATTTGACCTTAACCCTAACTTGGACGCTGTCCAAGAACATAAATGTACCTCAACTTTGAAGTGACGTCTTCATTCCGTCGGTTGCGTAAAGGTCACTTTATCGAGTGTTTTAACAAACAATACTATAAAAAAGTGCTTTAAATAACAACAAAGATTCACAGAAATAAACTCAATTCAATTATTATTACATTTTTTGTTGTCACAAGCTCAATAATAACGGGTAAAAAAATAATAATTAAAAAAATCAAAAAACCCATCTACAATATCGGAAGGCGGTGGCTTTTTGTCTGTGTTAATTGTCACCAACTTTCGATATTTCAGTTGGGTTTTTTTTGCTTTATTAATTACTAGCTGACCCTCGCCCACTTCGTTAGGCGGTAAACATTTGCCTGGCTAGACAAGAACTGAGATAGTTCGGCTAATATGCATGATATCCTTATAATTTATAGCACTCACGAATAATGTATCTTTCTACCAAAGAAACAAAATTTAAAATTGGTTCATAATATTAGTATAGATATAGACCATCTGTCCCCAGCGGTTTTCCCCGCTTAATTCCCGTTCCCGTAAAATGTTTAGGATCAAAACTATCCCATACCCTTTTTCAGGCTATGGACTCTCTCTGTACCAAAATTTATTTTAATCAGTTTAGTAGCTTTGGCTTTCAAGCGAGAAAGACAGACAGAGTTACTATTGCATTTATAATATTAGTATAAATTTGTTTACATTGTTACACAATACATTTTGACAGTGTTCATACTTAAGCTGATGCGTCGAAACCGGTATCAAGTTTTAGTATTGTTTCTGTTCTAAGAATTATTTATTGTTGTTTAGCATAATATTTAAATTGAGACACTTCAATCAGGGTTACGACGTTGTCAAGTTTTTATTGAAATAACAACAGTCGGCATGATTAATAATGGCTTTGACACATATTAGCGTTTAAAGGCCGTAATTTTGATAAAAACAAAAATATTTCACCGTATCTACCTTCAAAATTTTTGTGTGATTAATGTGTCTTAAAGCTAGTGATATCTTCATCAATCATAAAAAAAACCAACTGCAATTTCGGAAGTCGGTGGCTTTGATTCGGTTTCATGTTATTGTCATCAACTTCCGAAATTTCAGTTAGGTTTTTTGATTATTTAATTATACTAGGTGAATTTTTAGTCCTGCACCACCCGCTAGGAGATTATTCTACCCATGAAAACAAACAACTTTTATTATGGAACCAACTCTGAAATCGCGAAAAAAATATCAGCTGTTCCTAACACAAGTTCAATGCCCTCCGACCGTAATATATGAAACAGCTGATATTTTTTTCGAGATTTCAGAGTTGGTTCCATAATAAAAGTTGTTTGTTTTCATGGGTAGAATCATCTCTTGGCGGGTGGTGTAGAACCAAAAATTCACCTTGTATAATATCTTTTATTTAAAAATTAATTTACACAACTGAGACGAATTCAATGACATCTCATATATGTCGAAATACGTTAAACGGTTTAGGCCGTAGAGCGTGCCAAAGAATTAGACATACATATTATATACGCTCGAGAAACATAACAATCTTTTCGTCAGTCGGATAAAAATACACTTATAGGTGAGCTACTCGATGATGTTTTTTTTTACTTGAGCAAGCGTTGTGATCAATGCTCGCGCCTTTTCTGTATGAAGAGAGGCCTTTGCTATGTAGTGGGTCAGTTACAGGCTGGTATTATTATACCTCTTTCTCTAAATATAGTATCTATTAATGCGCATTGACCGCGTAGAAGCCAAAGAAAGGCCAAGTCAGGTAAGGAAGTCAAAATAAATGTTTTTTCTCAAATTAACAACATAAAAACGAATAGGCGACCTTGCAAAGCCGTTTCTGTGTGTCTTAAAAATTACCTTTTAGATTTTTATACGGTCCTCAACAGATGGGATGATTGGTGATGAATGCGTGAATTTGATAACGATTGTTGAAAACTAGATATCCCCTTGGTTTCAGTTGCATCTTTTGTCACTGCTCCGCTACTATATGTTTTACATGAATAAAACATTCATGTAAATAAATCCAATTTTAAACGAACACACCCGTTCTTTGTAAAGAGTATGTGGTCACTTAAAAAGGATTTTTGGAAATTTAAATTTTTATTTTGATTTTTATTTTTATCTGTTTAAATTGCAATGTCATTCTATAAAGTTCTAAGAATGTACGCATTGTAAACATGGCTATTTAAAATTCTGTACTCTTCTTAGTTTGCAATAAAGAATTTAAATTAGAATTCAAACTCGCGTGCAAAAGCTAGTCTTTGATAAAATACTCTTTCCGTTCTCTATTCCATACCCAACAAGATTAGATTATTTTGAGTAATTGCTCAATAATCTATTAAGACACAAATTAATAATTATAGTTGTCACAAAACTATATCCTATTTATTTTATTTATTTCTTTGGCATTAGAAAAATAGCTGTACCCCTACGGTTTTATTGATTAAAAAATTACTGTTTTGATATATTTTAAACCTTCGAACACACGTAATTCGAGACACAATAGAAAGACATTAGCAGCCCGACCGCCGGCTGACGCTTGGTCGTCGAAAGTAAATTATTTATATTGCTTTGTATTATACTTCAGGCTTCGTCGTCGGGATTAGCAAATAACACTTGTAGTACCGCCTAGTGGTTCGCCAGTCTCACACTATAGTTGAGGGTAGAAAATAAAATTAAAAAATAAATTCACGTCAACAAGACAGTTGACCGATTTGCTTGCTTCATTCGCTTTTTAGTGCTCGCCACGATCACACGCTCGCGTCTCAAAAGTGCTAATTGTTTATTCCAAGTGCTTATCCAACATGCCTAAACGGAAACGTGAGGAATATTACGATCATTAGCTGCGGTAGTTCAAGAAATTAGAAAAGAAAGTGTTGCGAAGATGCCGTAAGTACGCTGAGTCGTTCCAACTCGCTTGATACTCGTTCCCGCTCGGAGTCTCCAGGTCAGTCATTGTGTATTTATTGTTCGTTAGTTTTATTGCTGCCGTACAAAGCCCGTTTAATAACGAGCTGGCGATAAATAAGTCGCCATAATGCATGTCCTTTAGGCAACAATTTTACTTGCCTTATTTACTTTTACATATCAAGTGTATCAAAACCTTTTTGTCACGGTTTTATGTTTACTAAGAAGTAACTTGAAGATACTTACTTATACAGTGTGTAACTGAATTAATGCACTTTGAGAAAATAGTTTGTTCAGAATCGTTTACTGAATCGATTTTTGTAATTTTTAATATGGGTAATATTTTATCCCAAAAATAATTAAAACTACGTAAATTGCTGTCACACTTACGCTGTACAGTCAAAACAAACTAAAATGGATGAAATACCTACTGCTACTATAGTGCGACGGTGTGCATGCGTAAATTTGTAATGTGACTATAATTTTCTCCCACAATCTGTACAAAAAATTTATAAATAATAAAAAAAAAACTCTGTTTTAAACATAATAATAAAAAATCAGTGTATGTATTATGATTATAACATAATATTCTAATTTGGGTGTCTGGTGGTATGCGTTTATTCCGGGACATATTGTATACAAATTTTTTACAATACATTTAATCAATCTTAAGAAAAGTGTTGACTAAATTAGGTAAGTAGGTTACATTTCATACCTATTGGGTTTAACTACCATTCGTAGAAACTCCTACGATATTTTAAGAAATGTTATCTTTGCAAGTTTACCTACTCAATATCAAAATAGAATAATAGTTATGCGAACAGTATTTTAGGACTGTTTCTTAACTAATTGTCAATAAATTAGTGTGACTCAATCGTGATATTGTACATAAATTTAATAATAAAACATAATTTTTATAATAAAACATTACTTACACCCGTGATAGTAATAGTTACCTAGCCGGGTTTGCGTACTTCTCTGGAGTTGTACTACCCAATAAAAGCTTTGCGGACAGTATTCTAGGACTGTTTCTTAACTAATTGTCAATAATTAGTGTGACTTACTTGTAACATGGTACTTACACAACTAAATATTATTATAACTTGGAGCTGTACTACCCGATAAATTAGTCTTGCGAACAGTACTTTGGTCTGTTTCTTGACTAGTGTAGGTCAGTAATGATGACGTAGATGGGTTTGCGTACTTCTCTTTGGAGCTGTACTACCCGATAAATTAGTCTTGCGAACAGTGCTTTGGTCTGTTTCTTGACTAGTGTAGGTCAGTAATGATTACCTAGATGGGTTTGCGTACTTCTCTTTGGAGCTGTACTACCCGATAAATTCGTCTTGCGAACAGTACTTTGGTCTGATTTTTGACTAGTGTAGGTCAGTAATGATTACCTAGATGGGTTTGCGTACTTCTCTTTGGAGCTGTACTACCCGATAAATTTGTCTGGCGAACAGTACTTTTATCTGTTTCATGACTAGTATAGGTATCAGTGGTTTTCAGATCAAGAACGTAATATTAACGTTCCAAACCTACTTGACGGTATTGTTGATTCTGAGCCATGTGCGGAGACGCTCGTCGACCCCGTCCCGGAACCCGACGAAGAGTGCCCCCGCCCCCTGCCGCCACCCGCCGCCGCTAGCGCCGTGGAGCCGGTGACAAATACTGAGGAGCCTGAGTCAGCTGATACGCTAAACAGTACAATATTCAAAATCCTGGGCGAAGATCCTACTATTTTGAATATTTTCGGCCCCGAAATTCATAAGGACTATTGCGGAGTAATTGAAAACTAGTAATTGCTCCTGTATTAAATGCCGAAATTAACGCGGCTATTTTCGACGTTAATGCCAAACGCGACAAAAATGTTGAAATTAGACAGAGACAAATTTCTACTAATAACTCGCTGATATAAAAAAAAAAAACATTACAATGATCCCGAGTTAATAAGCCTATTGTTTTCTTTTGCATTAAGGCATACGAAATCCCATTTAAATAACTTCAAAAAAGCTATTCATAATTCATTACCAATGTAATAGAGCTATGTCAAAATGTCAACCTACCGATGGTCAATTTTTATCTAGTATATTTCTAGTGTCTAAAACAAATGGCAAATATAGTATCATCCTAAATTTTAAAAAGAACTTAAAAAAAATTATTACAGCTGATCATTTTAAAAAATGAAGGTCTACGCACAGTATTAAAATTAATAACAAAAATAGATTTAAAAGATGCTTACTATTTTATAAGTATTCATTATAATTCAAGAAAATATTTAAGATTTAAAGTTCAACAACTGTACGAATTGAACGTTCTACTATTTTGCTTAAGCACTGCCCCATATATCTATACATATAATAAAATCGTAGGAAAGTCAAAACTGTACATTGAATATTTTTTTAAAAGAATACTTGAGGCGTGATCTACAATCGATACCGAAGCCAAAAATATAGTTTTTAGAATTTTTGTCTGTTTGTCTGTTTGTTTGTTTGTTTGTTTGTTTGTTTGTCTGTATGTATGTCCGGGATAAACTCAAAAAGTACTGCATGGATTTAGTTCAAATTTTGCAGGGATATTACTAAGAGGTCGGGTCACTCAAAACATAGGCTACAAATTATCACGCTATCACCTACGGGGGAGGAGCTGGAGGCTTCACGCTGTCGACGTCACGGGCAGCAGCTATCTTCGGAATTACTCAACGGATTTCAATGATTTTTTTTTGTTGTATAGGTATTAAGTCTGGGCGTCATATAGGCTATAACTTATCCTGGAAACTTGAACTTCTGGTGCAGGACCGCAACAGACCAGCTTAACTATAAGAGATACAAAAATGGTATCATAGCAAAAATTGCTTCACGTGATAAGCAGTTTCTGTTGAAAGAATAAATATGAAGATCTGGAACAACTGAGGTGGAACTCCATGAGCCCAGCTAACTATAACATATATAAGTATGACGTCTTAGCAGGAGTTGTTCAGCTTGATGAGCACTTTCTGTTGACGTATACAAATTGAAGATCTGGAACACCTGTTGTAGACTTCCATGAGCCCGGCTACGTACACTATACCGAACATATATAAGAATGACGTCTTAGCAAGAGTTGTTCAGCCTGATGAGCACTCTCTGTTGATGCATAATATTGAAGACCTAGAACCAACACCTAACGTGGAACTCCAAGCACCCAACTACACCATAACACATTAAATAAGAATGACGTCTTAGCAAAGTTGTTCGGTCTGATAGGCATTTTCTGGTTTATAAGATCGAAGGTTAGATAGATCTGATGTGGCAATCAAAGCTATCACTGATTTCAATGTATAAAATAACTTAAGCTGGGAGCTTCATTTTCCACACATTTTCCGGGAGCAGCCTTTATCGAGTGGAGGTACCACTCGATGAAGGCGGGGAAACATGCATACAAACAAGTCGAACAGAGAACCTACTTTTTTTAAAGTCGGTTCAATGATGATGATCATTTCTTCATCAATTTCATGTTTTTAGTACTGAATAAACATTGACTGTTCATACTTTTGTTCGGTATTTATCTGTGTGATTATTGCTTTGTCAGTAATATAAATGTTCATGTCGTTGTAAACCTAATTATGATGATGATGATGATGACAGTCCCAGTCGCATGCGTCATCTGTTTGCCGTCATTTTGGTGTTTTGTGGAGTTGCGAACCCGGTAGCTTTGTGGGAGAAGTACCGCCATCTTCTGTTCGAGGACTTTTTACGAGCTTTGAGGCGTGCTTCTGAAGGTGAAATCGAAGCAACTGATAAACGCATGCTGAACAACCGTCTCAGTTCACTTCAAGATGTGGTCATTTCAATCGGCGGTAAACCACTGGTAGAGTACGGGTTGCGAGCTCTCAGATCATTACCACATCAAGACCGTGGAAATCGGGAGTACACCGCCGAAACCAATTACGATTCGGGTTTAATGACCACTATCCGAAATGACCACGTCACTAGGGCCCGTATTAATAGACGTCACTCAATTCTGAGACGCTCTCAAGTTTATTGCTGTCCTTATTTTTTCCCTTTAGAATGACGAGGACAGCAAGAGACTTGAGAGTGTCTCGGAGTTGAGTGACGTCTATTAATACGGGCCTAGGTTCACCTCAGAGCTAAAACAAATATATGACACTGTTCTTGGAAAGCATTGGGCTCGACCAGGGTAAAATGTTTTTCCTGGATGCTCCTGATGGAACAGGGAAAACATTCATTATCACTGGTATCCTTGCAGAGGTCAGGACGCAAGGCAAAATTGCCATTGCTGTAGCATCGTCAGGAATTGCTGCTACGCTGCTTTCTGGTGGCAAAACAGCGCATGCCATGTTCAAAATACCCATAGATTTAGAAAGCGCCGAAATGCCTGTTGTTGGGTATCCCGTAACAGTGACAAGGGACATGTGCTCAGGGATTGCTCTCTGATCGTATGGGATAAGTGCACAATGGCTAATAGGAAAGCAGTGGAGGCCGTGAACAGAAAGAACTCTGCAGGACAACCGCAGGAATGAACACTTGATGGGTGGTGTTACAGTTCTGTTCAGTGGCGATTTCCGGCAAACACTCCCTGTGGTGACGCGGGGGTCTAGGGCTGATGAGGCGAATGCTTCGTTGAAACGATATTCGTTGTGGTCACAAATTCATAGGCCGCGCTTGACCATCAATATGCGAGCTCAGCTCGGTGGCAATCCACGTGCTCAAGAATTCTCAGATGTCCTTCTAAGTCTCGGCGAAGGCACTCTACCACTCTAGGAAAGAGGTGAACAGGTGCTGCTCCCAGAGTCCCTCGGTAGAGTGGTGGCCTTCTTAGAAGAACTCATTTGTTGTGTGCATGGGGACATCAGTCGAATACCAAACCAATAGAATTCTTGGGTGTGACAGCGAGCCATTTTAACACCCAAAAATGATCAAGCTGCAGACATCAACGAACGCATTCTCTCGGAAATTGAGAATTGATCACTCCACATATTATCCCGTAGGATTCCTAAACTCCCTTCCAATTCAAGCGCGTGCAGTTCCCTGTGAGTGAGTGAGTTCGCCATGACTATCAACAAGTCGCAGGGGCAGACGCTGAAGGCTGCGGGTGTCGACTTCAGGACGAGCTGCTTCTCACACGGGCAGCTGTACGTCGCTTGCTCCCGCGTCACGACACGAGTCCTGATTCTCTGTATATTTAGGCTGCTGAGAGCAAAACTACAAACGTAGTTTACAGAGAAGTTTTGTAACAATTCACAATCGTTAATATTTTTTTATATCGTGGAATGTAGAAAAAATTGGTCAAGCGCGTGTCAGACTAGGATTCCATAACGAAACACATCGCATTAACAATTTAACAACGATTTCATCTGAGCCGTTATACTTACATTTCTTTTAAGGTTCAATCCAAGGACTACCATCATGTTTTTTTTTTCGAACCAACCGTTTAAATTTCAGAGAACGTTAAATATCTTTTGTTGTTTGTTTGTCTGTATGTATGTCTGGGCTAATCTCTAAAAGGACTGCATGGATTTACTTAAAATTTTGCATGAATATTACTAAGAGGTCAGGTCAACATAATTATAAGCTACATATTATCACGCTATCACCTACGGCGGCGGAGCTGAAGCCTTCACGCAGACAACGTCGCGGGCAGCAGCTAGTATTCACTAAAATAATGAAACCTATTGTCCGGTTACTACGTTTGGCAGGCCTAATATCTATTAATTACTTAGATGAGTCATACGACAAATGTTTGTACAATACTGTACAATCTAAGAAATTAATTACATCTCTCGGATTTTTAATTAATGAGGATGAGAGGAAAAGTTTAATGATACCTAGTCAAGTATGTACATTTCTAGGTTTTTTTTAGACTCTGAAAACTTCCAGATCACGTTACCCTCAGGAAAAATAGTTCGCGTCAAATCAGAAATTAAAAATATGCAAGATACGTGAATTTGAACAAATGGTCGGATTACCAGTTTCAGTTTTTCCGGCTGTAGAATACGGCTTGCTATGTACTAAACTATTTGAACGCGTAAAACATTTAAACTTAAAACTTGATGATAACTATGATAAATTTATGAATATATCTAGTGTGTTACTACCTGATCTAAGATGGTGGTATGATGCTCATGCAATACATATACCGTTTTGTAGCACGATACGCATGATCTGAAAATTTTCTCAGATGCCTCAAATACGAGGTGGGGGGCTGGCAAAAAGAGGGCTAGCGGGTTGTGGAGTAATCAAGAGAAGACACAACATATATAACTACTTGCGGCCTTCCTGGGTTTAAAAGTATTTGCTAAAGATTTAAAAAACTGTCAAATTTTACTCCTTATCGACAACACTACAGCCGTCTCTTACATCAATAGGATGGAAGGTATTTCGTTCCCCCACCTCACTGACATCACTCGTCAGCTATGGCAGTGGTGTGAATGTCGCAAATTGTACGTCATAGCTCATTACATTAGCTCAATAGACAATAACACGGCAGATGCCGAGTCAAGGCGGACTGGGCATACCAGGAAATTGTCTCAACGTATGGGGTACCTCAAATAGACTTATTTGCCAGTCGAATAAATACTAAATACTCTGCTTAGATCTCCTGGAACAGAGACCCCAATGCAATGGCAGTTAATGCATTTTCAATTTCCTGGGCCGATATTTATTTCTATGCTTTCCCACCTTACTCTGTCGTTTTAAAGACACTAAGAAAGATAATTACAGATAAGGCTAGGGGCGTACTAGTCGTACCACATTGGCCAACAGCTACCCAATTTTTAAAAAAGCCTTTTATTGTCTGATCCAATTGTGTTTAAGGCAAATGCAAATCCAATTTTATGTTTCAGTTCTAGCGATCGCGACATATACACCAAACTTAATTAAACCCCGGTGGCAGGGAACTTATGCGGACGGCGTGGGTAAGAACATGCGTATCTCCGTCAGCAGTTAATGTGATGTTGGCGTCTATTTCTGAAAACTCCTATAAACAATATGATGTTTACTTACGGCGCTGGTATGGTGATTTGTATAACGCTTCGATTCCACAAATAATTAATTTCCTAAACATTCTCTATGAAGAGGGATATCAATACGGGACGCTTAATTCTTGTAGATCCGCGTTTGCCCTACTCATGGGAAATAATTTAGGAGAAGGTGATAGGATCAAAAGGTATTTTAAAGGTATATTTCGGATACGTCCTCCTTTACCCTAGTATGAAATAACATGGGATACTACAATAGTAATAAATTATCTCAGCCAGTTTTATCCCAACGAAACGTTATCCCTTGAAAACCTTTCGAAAAAACTTATCACTCTCATTGCCCTTTTGACTGCGCACAGAGTACAGACCTTGACAAAGATTAATTTTAAAAACATAGAATTGTCCCTTTCTAAAGTAACTATCAAAATACCTGACCTCTTAAAAACAACACGCTAAGGATGTTTGCAGCCATTGTTAGTGTTACCGTTTTTTGAGGAACGACCCGAAATAATATGTCCTGTCTTGACTTTACTTACCTAACTCGAAAAATCAAGCCCGTTGCGAAAGAATATTGACTCCCTCTTCATAAGCTTTAGAAAGCCTTACAATGCTGTCGGTTCTCAAACCTTGAGAAGGTGGATAAAAGACACCCTGCGCAATAGCGGTATCGATGTGAACATGTCCACCGCGCACAGCACAAGGCACGCCGCTACATCCGCGGCTCTTCAGCTGGGCGTCAGCCTAGATCGAATAAGAAAAACCGCTGGATGGAGCGGCTCGTCAAGCACATTTTGGTTCTATAATAGAACCATAGGTATTGTCAATAACAATGGAAATGATTGTTTTGCCAGAACAATTGTAAACAATAACTCAAATGAAGGTTAAGATAAGCTGATTTATAATATTTTTTTATATCTGTTTGTAAAATTGAGGAATAAACAAAATATTTCACACTACTATCTCTAAAAGTCTACAAGTGTTATTTGCTAATCCCGAGGACGAAGCCTGAAGTATAATTAATGATTAAACGAACTTACCTGTAGGTGAAGTTCTATCATAATTATACGAAGGCTTCGTCCGAAGGGATTAGCAACCCTCCCTCCCATTAGTTACCCCATTTATTGTGTGTGAAATATTCAAGATGCGGCTACTCTCTAAACTAAATGAAGCAAGCAAATCGGTCAACTGTCTTGTTGACGTGAATTTATTTTTTAATTTTATTTTCTACCCTCAACTATAGTGTGAGACTGGCGAACCACTAGGCGGTACTACAAGTGTTATTTGCTAATCCCTTCGGACGAAGCCTTCGTATAATTATGATAGAACTTCACCTACAGGTAAGTTCGTTTAATCATTAATTCATTGTGAAATATTAGAAACATATTACATGCTTGGACTTGAGACTTCTTTGTAAAGGAGTATGTCCAGGTAAGTTCTACCACTATTTCCGTGATAGCAGTCCGTACATCGGGCATCATACATTTGCTATGTCTCTGGTACTGCGCCGCTTATTATCAGGTAGGCTGCTAGGTTAATATATAAAAAGTGCTAATATTGGAACAGGCCTGCTAGCTTATTATACAAAAAAATGCTAATATTGAAATAGCGGTATCATTGTTTGTCAAATGTTATATAAATGGCACCCATTTATTATTCAACTCATAAATACTACTCTGTAAGACAGGAATACGTACAACGTAATAATAGAACATAATAATTTAATGCACGAATTTACTCATTCATCAGAGTACAACAGCAAAGTGTATTTACATAATTTACTATTGACAAGGCTAAGTGATTATTTACTATTCAACACACAGTTTGACTAGACTCGACACTCGGTACGGAATACAAACATACTCGGGACAGATATTCGATTTAAATGTACGATTGGATAATTTGTAACTAAAGGGATACACAATATTCCTAAGTATAGATAGTTGTAAATCGGTAAATACTATACTGTTTAAATATTCATCTAAACTTATTATAGTTTTTTATTATAAAGTTGGAAAGTATGTTTGGTAAAACGCGCAATTCTCAGGAAGTGCTGGTTCAAATTGAAAAAAATATTGTTATGTTGGATAGCATTCCATCGAAGAAGGCTATATTACATCACGCTTGACTTTCGAGAGCGAATTAGTAACCAAAGTACCCATGAATATAATAAAGGCGAAAAGTTATTCCTTCTGTATTTCACGCAAAACCATTCAAATAGTTTTTCATGAAACTGCAATATTATATATTTTACATAACACAGACTAGATTATACCACACTGTAGTAATCAAAGTCCTAACATGGAGGTGAAACCTCGATCAAAAGCTAGTGTTTCAATATTCTAATCAATTTGGGAGCGAGCTCCTGAACATGTAGTTATTATAAGCGCTGTTATTAAATAACCCTAAACTGTGTCGCCTAAAGGTGTCACGTTTTATTGACTCGTGGTCAACTAGGCGTCAATTCAATATTGCTTCGTAATGAAGTCATCCCATAGGCTTCAATAATATCACATTATGGCCAGAGGCGAGCAGTAACCAACGGCCTACCTTACAGAGGACAGCTTGTGTTTCAATAACTAGCTTATTTGCGGGGCCTACAGTGCTTGGCATATCCCTATTTGTAAGCTCGCGGTTATAGTTATTTCTTAACCCACCTTGGTTTAAAAAATAACCTCTTTAATTCCCCTAAATGTTTTACATTTTATCGGTTCATCCTCAACTAGGCGTACAACAACTCCATTTAAGATTGTACTGAAGTCAGCACACTATGACCGGAGTGAAACATAACTAAAGACCTGACTCACAGGAACTTAGTGTTTAATATCTATTTATTTGCGAAGGATTACTGAGTAGATAGGTTGGAGAAATAACCTCTCTAGTGTTGTCTAGATGTCTCACATTCTATCGGCTCGTCGTCAGCTAGGCGTCAGCTTAATATAAGATCGTAATGGAGTCGTGTCATAGCCTACATGACATCACACTATGATCGGAGTAAAACATAACTAAAGACCTAACTCCTATTTATTTATTTGCTAAGACTGCTGAATAAGAAGTTAAGAAATAACCTTTTTTGTGTCGTCTAAGGCCCTTTGTCCACCGCTGGCGTCACCGTCACGTCAACAAGAACGAGATAACGGTGAGCTGAGTTTAGTAAAAAGTGACGTGACGTGCTAGCTGTGGATTTAGTGTCGCCTATGGCCGTCTGTCCTTCGCCGCCGTCACCGTCATGCCAACAAGAACGAGATGACAGTGAGCTGAGTTTAGTAAAAAGTGACGTGACGTGCTAGCTGTGGACATGCCGTTATAGTCAATGTATGTGTCATCGGTTTCCTATCGAAAACAAAAAAAAAGGGCTAGAAAATGCACAGTGTTCATTAATATCACACTATAACCAGACCTGAATGGTAACTAGGTTATTTGCGGAAGACGACTACTAAAAAGGTTAGATTGCAAAATAACTTTTGTAGTGTCTCCTAAGGTGACACATTTTATCGACTCATCGTCTACTAGGACTCAACTTAATAAAGCACCTAATATATTTAATTCCTTGCACTGACAATGCCACGACGCGACGTCGCTGAGGGAATGACGACGGCTTGCGAGATGCGCAATTGTTTTATACACTATTGTTATTTCCCGCAAATTCCCGTGAGACGTAAGCGGGACGATGACCCAGCATAAAGTCACAGCTGTGGCGAGATGTTGTCGTTAAAAGTGCACGTTGCATTTGAAAGTTTTACAGCAAGTCTAAATTAAAAATTAAAGAAACCTCCGTCCCTTAATTTTTTGAGATCGCAACTGCAGCTAGAAAAGGGATTGATTTTGTTGAAACATGGCTAGGAACCTTCGCCAGATAACCTTCTTTAAAGTAAAACTGCATCCAAATCGGTTCACGCATTGAAGAGCTATCGTGCCACAAACAGACAGACATAGCTTTTAAATTTATAACTCCTCGTTATTTGCGTTGGGGGGTTAAAATACTGTGTTTAGGATCTATCGCAAACCATAATTTTTGAGTACGTAAGTATGCAGGGCCGTCAGATACAATTTAAGTTTTCTCAAAATTCCATGGATATTTTCTCATAAAAATTTAAACTATAGGTAGTAGAAAATAAATAGTTCTTCGATTAATTTAAATTTTTTTCAAGAAAACCTTAATTATAGAAAACCTTAATTATACACGGTACGCAGAGCCTAGATCCCACAACACAGGGAATCCTAGTGTGGGATCTAGGGCCCCAACTAATATTGTGTAACACTTTTTTGCGTAAATAAACATTAAACATAGATCTCGGCCGACTTTGCTGACTGTACGTCAACTTGAGATAAGAACGTTCGCTCACTGTATGTGATCCTATTCCTAATTCAAGATGCGTTTTCCATGCGAAATTAAAGTGTTCTAAATTCAAATGAATCGAGTTAGGATCTCTGTTTTGTCATGCATATTAAAAACCTATAAGAAGCTGGCCGTAGTCAAGATGCCAGAAAGTCTGACAATTGGTCTAATCAACGGGTCTAAGTATAGAGATGTCATTAATATTGCAGGGCGGCCCTGCAGTATGTACCTATTAATAACATCTCTTCTTATCCTCTGTTGGGGCTGCGGGTCGTTCCAAAGAAATACCGGTCCCGAACACAACGGGCTATGTATATGTAGGAACACGGGTGGGTTTTAGTGAGTAGAAGTCTGACACTCCCTTTCGTTCTCCCAGAGCCGAATGAGAAAAAGAAAGAGGGTCTAAGTAACGTGTTACCCAGTAACAGCTCTATTAAGCAGTCGCTCCATCTAAAACACTGTGCGCCTTACTAATAATCGCTGCATAAAGTTATGACAGGTTATACGTCAAAAATGTATGGTTACACAGGCTTTATTCATTGCATAACTTTACACAGTGATTATTAGTAAGGGCGTGTTAATATAAGTCGGTAATAGATGCGATAAGCCTTAGGAGCTTATGGTTTAAGAAGTATCTTGGGATTAAAATAGTCGCACAATGTGTGTACAAAAATATCTTACTAATGAAATAAGTATTACAAAAACGTATATAACCCTCTTAGTCGGTTGTTTTACTCAAAGTATTTACTTAAGTGCTCCAAGAATAGAAGTACTTAGAGAAAATAGGTCTGTTAGGAGTCATTATGATTTAGCCAAAGTTCTCTCCCAAGTTTATTGCTATAATAATTTAATCAGGCGCTCATTCTGCGAACAAGTTTGTTCACAAAATGGGTAAAAAAATAACAAAGCGTAGTTTTAACGACATTTATTTTGGAACCTTTGAAAAAATAGGTTACACATTCGTTCATTTGTTATTCATAATTTAATTATCTAGTTTACTACTAAGTAGGTGCGTTAAACTATTTATTACATATCACATTCGCTGCAGTTGCGTTACTAATCCATTTTGATATTATAATCTAAAGCTAGATTTAAATTATTGTACAACGCTACTAGCTAGATTGTTTCACCGTTACATCTCTATAAATACAATTAATATGCACATAACTAAAATTGCATTGTAAAGTTTATCAAAATATACAGCATATAAGCCCTAAATAAAAAATAAACAATGCCGCATCGTAGTCTTTTTACAACTCTGATATATAAATAAACATTACCTAATTATGCTTAGTACAAACGACAACGATTTATCGCTACGATCTGACTGCACAATTGGTTTGTGCAGACAAATAGTTATTTTCCAAGTCACTTGACTTTTTATTGAATTCGAATAAACTACATGTAATATTTTTGCACGTGCTGTAAAGGTAAGAAAGCTGATTTAAAATATTTACAATCACAATTCTAGAATAGTTCCTATTATTCTTATTTTATCGATCATAGAAATGTACAGCGACAATACTTAAAATACATACATACATATACACATACTTGAAATACAAAAAAAAACACGTTTTGTGCCCTTTTAAAATGTAAGCTATTTAAATTATTAATACTTTACTGTTTTACGGGATTTAACGCGCACGTACCTTTTTTATTTGTTTTATGCTTGACGTTTCGGCAGGGTTACACCTGCCATGGTCACAAGCAGACAAAAGAGCAGTAAAGTATTAATATGCAACGCGAAAGTTTAAAGTATAATATTTAAATTATTAATGGAGTATGGGGTACTTTTTCTTTTTAACCAGTTCAGAACCTTTTTCTTTTTAAACATTTAATTTTTTATGTAAAATAGGTATACTTAATATTTCTAACTAAAATGAAGCTTATTCACAAAAATACATCTCTCACAACTTGCAATAAATATGAAAATATTAACGTAATAATCAGGTTTAGTATAGTAATATCTCCATACAGTGTTTTAAAATGGCACTAATCAAAAAATTCATTCATATCAAATTCAGCTTTATAATTACAAATATATTAAGATTACCATTTAATAAGAAAATCTTTAAGTGAATTGCGTTTTAAATAAAAGAAAACTGTTATTTTAGAAATAGTGCCCAAAGACGGTAACTTGAAGATAGATCTATCAGACATCAACACATCAAGGTACCCGCAAAGCTAATTACATCATTTAACCTCAAACCTAAATGCTAAAGCAATAAAGTTGAAAATATACTTAAAAAACTGACAGTTGATAACTTGATTTGCGTCTGTACAATTTACTTTGTAAAAAATACTATTTTATTACTATATTCGAAAATTATTATTTTATTCTACGTACCAATCTGTCGTCACTGGTACAATCCTTTCAATCAACCGTCATGTCAATCGGTGTTTAAAAACCCTCTCCAAAATCCAATCGTCATTCAATTCAATTGAATTCTCCAACCAATTAAAAAGTCGCACCGCAATTAAAAGTCTAGGCCAAGCACATTTATTAACCGTAGTACGTTTAGCCTTTTTTTTTTTTTTTGGTGAGTGGGAAATCATCCAATGACTGCTCCCGTCCTGGATGCGGCGGGAGGGTGTGTCAGACTCTTACTGACTAAAACCCACTCATGTTCCTTCGATTGCCTTTTATGTTCCAGGGTCACGGTAACTGTTATAAACATAACATTCCGCAACCCCGGCAGGCGTTGGCCCTGTTGGGCCCCTTCCTGTGCTGACTCCTTCTCTTTGAGGCGCGCGTGGAACAAAACGCGCCGTCTACGCGGTCCTGGTCGGGCCGGGCGGCGAGCTACCCATCGCTCGCCATCCGCAGAACCGCGCCTACGGTGGCCGGTAGTCGTCTTGCGACTCTCGACGTCTTCGCCTGGGTCTTTGTCCGGGGCGAGAGGCTCGTCGTTGCCTCTCGCGCGCCGCCGCTTCCTTCACTAGCATAACTGCTTCGCAGAAGGAGGCGACGGCATCCCATTCCGTCTCGCCCCGCAGCATGGCCTGAACAAGCACTGGGCGCGAGAGGTCACCGCCGCCGATCGCCTCTACGAGGACACGTCTGTGGTCCGCCCATGCGCGGCACACCTCCACCGTGTGCTCGACCGTGTCCTCCAGGCGACCGTTGCTGCAGTGGTGACACCCAGGCGTCGCTTCCGCCTGAATCCGACACAGGAACCTCCCGAACTGACCATGTCCGGTGAGGACCTGTGTCAGGCGAAACGTGAGAGCGCCGTGGCGCCTCTCCAGCCACTCCGCAAAGAGGGGTCTTACCGCCGCTATCACGGCGTGCCCAAGTACGTTTAGCCTGGAACCAGGGACGTACTTACCGCCGTTTCAGAAGTGTCAATGAAATGGGGCCCGATGCGACTGGGGCCCGTATGGCTGCCTTAGGTAAGCTATGAGACGCTCCAGGCGTCGGTGGCCACGATTGAGATACCGCAGCCCCGGACAAGGGTTAAAAAGGAACATGGATGGGTTTTAGTCCGTAAAAGTCTGACACTCTATTTTGCTCCGCCCAGAGCGGGAGGAATCATTTGATGATTTACCATAAAAAAAATAAGATGAGATATTTGCGAGGGGACTTCCTCCTGGACGCAATTCATGCTAATTGAACATATTTACGGTACTTTTATAACCTTTCTTTTAGACAACTTGTAAGAATAAAGATCCCGTTATACCCATTGGCGGCCCCCCAGTTACCTAGCTACGGCACTGTCTAAAACGCTATAGTTTCACAACCATCAGCCTGATTCAACCTCGGCTACAAAATTGACGAGCTTCTCTATCTCAATTAATATCACTTACATGGCTATAATACTTAGCTAATCACATTAGTCACTTATAAATAGCTTACAAATAACTTACAAGTTGCCATGTTTCTAATCCATTCGGCACATATGGGTTGACATATCTAATGCGACCTATGAAAATATGTTATTGATAATGCCGAACCGAATATCCCGAACCGATTAAATGTATAGCGACCACTAATATTCGTTTCTGAAGACAGAGACCACAGACAGAACAACGAGTGTACTAGTAACAGAAAATCATAAAATGCTTAATAATCACATGCAAAATATTCATGTAATAAATATCTCTATCTGGCGATTTTAATTGTGGCATTGTGACGTGTTATCTTTATTGGCAATTAAGCAATGCCTTTCTCATTTAAACCAATATTATCTTGTTTGATATATTTAAAATATATGTAATACAGTTGTCAATTGCCTGGGTTGTCTATTGTTTGCCCGAAGATTATATGCCATAATCATCATTTTCCCGAATTTCATTTACCCGAATTTCATTTGCCCGTATGTTTCATTTGCCCTAAAAGACATATGACATACTTTTAATTGCCCGAATTTTAGATACCATAAGATACGAATGCCATAAGTATTGTTTGCCTTATTTTTATGTGCCATAATAATTATTAGACATAATATTTAAATGGCATAACAAGTATTAGACAAATATTTAAGCCCCGTAATGGTTTTTTTTTCTGTGCGTGGCTGATGGTGGGCTAGGTCGACGGAGCCCCGCTTCGCGGGGTAACAAGGGTAACCCTTCTAACCTAATCCTTCTAACCTAACCTGTCCGAGTCGGGGTGCCCTAAAGTCCCAATTGCATCCAATTTCTCTTGATATAAACAACCGTTACACACCCGATGTCGATGGCAAATTATGTTAAAGCATATCATAATTATGGCATGTGATGATTAGGGCATGTGATAATTAGGGCTTACAATGATTATGACAAATGATGTTATGGTAAGTGACTTTATGGGAAACAATGATTCTGGCACGTGACTAATATGGCAAATGAGAGTATGGCAAATAAGTATTATGTCGTATGATATTATGGCTGTTGACTATTATGGCAAATGATATTAAGGCAAATAAAATTCGGGTAAACGGCGGTATACCCAATTGCATGATATTCTATCTGTTTGCCCTATATGGGTCTACACACACTTTTTAGCTCCATTCACGTTTTTGCAGTTCTACTTTTATCAGCCGCTTTCAGCGTCGTAAGAATGAGACAAGCCGTCAAATTTAATCGTCTTTTTCTAACACATAGCTGAATACAATTGAATAAATTTGCGTATTCCCTAACAGATAAGGGTATGACTCAGAGGTGTGTATTCGTTTTTGAACTATTTTGGTAGATGGTGAAAGTAACTTGGTGGTTACTGACCACCAGTTACTGACTGTGTTAGGTCCCATTACAATCCTTTTGATTAAATATCAGATTAAATACTTGTATTTTTAAGATCATTCGCATTCTAATCTGAGTCACAATTTGCCAAAAGGTATCTTAATTTGTCTGCACTTGCCACAAATATTTGACCTTTAGATCAAGACTAATGTTACTTAGCGCGTACTTTAGCTGAGGAATTTTCCTGTCACTGTCGCGCACTATTAAGAGTGCGAAATAAAGACGGAGCATGACTAAGTCAAAGTTAGTGCTAAATAACGATTATTTGTCTTGTATAATTAAGGTAAAATTTGAATTCTGTTATTTTCATCTGCGGTCTCAAAACGTCCAAATCACAACACTATTTACTTCGAAGAGTTCTTAGCTTCGATGGCTTTGTTCTTCTCTTTGTCCTGATTGGCCATCTTCAGGGGCCCATGCTTCCAGTCTTCTGGATACCCGTATTGCCGGACATCATCCCACCATTGCTGTTTACCGTCCGCCCAGAAAATGTAGACAACGTTTGTCCCTACTAGGACTGCGAAGCATACCCAGAATGCTATCCGCCATTGGGCCAGTGTTGACTGTAAAAGATAAATGATAAATATTTTAGTACGATTTTTGTTTAGAAGGTGTCATTTTAAGAATCTGTTCTTACACTCGTATACACTAATACAATGATGATGTGTAGTTTTTTACTATTATTTCGTTTAAGGAGTAATTTCTGGAATGAATAATCAAATTTGTTATACCGATAGCTACATGTATGAGTGCTTCAGGCTATTAATTTAAGCGTGGGCGAAAGCGCAGGCAAATTCGTGTTATGAATTTATGTAAGTCTGAAATCGATTGCCTCGAGCTAAACTCAATTAATGGCTTCTCTGTTTAAGAAGAGGCTTTTGTTATGCAGTGCCACAATAATACAATACGCTGATATTATTTAAATGAAAAAGAAAATGAAAAAATATTTAGTTTATAAATTATACGAACTTTTTTGAATTTACTTAAAAAAATGCACGAGTCCAGTAATCGTATATACATCAATTCTCTTAAGCAAGTATGTTGCGGTGATTTTTACAGTATGTTGCGATCATAGAATAGGTACACATGCATGATGAATACATGTGCACATAGTACCAACTCGATAGTTGCCCAGCAAAAAATGAAAAATCAGTTTTAATCTGCTTTTGATAAAAAAGTTGAACATTATCGATTACACTTTCCCAAAAGAAGATAGATATTACGAAAATGCCTGTCAACAACAACCTTGTTTTTAACGCAATAAGGAAGCGATTCCATTGTCGCAAATAATTGCATTATTTTCCATTATAACCCTAACAATATCGATTGGGTCTATTAATAGAAATTGAACTGTACGCAGTGTCAACAAAGTTGAAGTCAACTTGAAAGACATCAAGTTAGAATTAAACCCGTAAATTCGACGTCTTGTCGAAACTTGAGTCTGAGTCCAATGTTTTATCAATAAAGGCCTTAGTTGGAAACCAAGTTTTGAGTGACAAGGCTTCTTAGAAGATGATTCTACTTGATTTGTTTTGTTAAGCTGAAGTTTGATAATGGGGAAGTGGTGATTATCTTGCGTGATTGATAACTAGAGGTCGGAACTAGGTAAAATTATTTATACCTACTCATCATTTTTTAAGTATTATTAAACACTGATTTTATACAGTGAAAGAAAAAGTGAATTATGTCTCATTTACCGAGATTAATAAATTTTAAATAGCAGAAAAATGCCGAGAATTATAAAATAAGAAAGGAAAAAACATTTACGTAAGCTAAACTACTGCACGCGCGAGGTTTTGTGTTAATTATCGTTGTTTCATTGGTCTTATCTATCTCTGAGAGTTTTATTATAACTTAATTGTAGTATTATTGACCAAACAGTCCTTTAGAAATTTCGGGAGTATCCATTTTAATTCTGACCTACATTCATAAATTTTATTGTTATACTTTTAAGAAGTTTTCAATCTCTGTATTGTAGCAAAATTTTAATGGTAACAACACAAATACAAATAGTTGTTGCCTATAAAAATGGATCTCAAAGAAATATAGACAGGGAATCACTTCAAAACGAAGATGGCTCGGAAAACCCAATATGATACAATATCTTCCGAAATTACATCTAAATAATATTACCTCGTTTTACTTTCTACCCTTCAACCCCAACAAAGTTTCGAAAAAGGAATATTTTGTAGAAGAAAAACATTTCGTTTTCACTCTCACAAAATATAGCCTGAATGTTGCTTTTGCTCCTGAGAGTGTTACCATTAAAGTATTTTATATACCTACGAAGATACAAAAGGAAAAAATCTTTACCCAGAAGGAGCCTCTATAACTAAATTCTAAAGGTTTTCTCAATAACTTTATCATGAATGTTCTCGGGTGCCTAATAAAAGTTTCCTTACAAAGGATTTTTCCGTGCCTATTTATAGTACGTTCATACAATATCCATGTTCCTCACTTAATCCTTTGAACACACGTGATTTCAGACACAATAGATAGACAATAGCATTGCGACAGTCGGCTGTCGGTAGGTCGTTGATAGGTTAATTTGGTTTGTATAGAATCTTTATCAAAGAGGTTGTAAGATTTGAAAGCATGATTTTCTTTCAAAGTCATACTTTTATAAGATTTCATTTTGAAATACCTCGAGGTTCTGCTTTAAAATAACAGCAATGCATTTGCAATATTTACGCTAATATTATTTAATGATGCAACTTAACTTGTCGTTTTTGGCAATATATTTGCGTTACTTTGCTAATACAAACTATACTCTAGTTACTAAAATAAGGTTCATATTACGTTGCATCGACCAAGCAATTACTTTGCAGAAGTCGCGACATACGAGGTAATTTTTTTTTGTAAGGTTGTAAGAGTTAGCTATTCTCAGAAAGTACTAGTATTAATGATAATGATACCAGCCTATTTACTGTACTATTACAGTTCAAAGACCACTCATACAGAAAAAACACAAACATTAATCACCACACATTTTAAGGCAGTATAGCAATTTTAGACCGACATTAATTATTTGTAGAAGTCCACGATTCCTGACCGTGTTTTCTTACACCGATGTGTATACTTACTTTTTTAGCCGTGAATAATATAAAAAAATTATTGACAAAAATCAACATTATTGCATAGTATTTTTGCTTTTGTATCCTAGTTGTATCAAATTTTATTTTAAATCTAAAGTATTTTTGATAAAAAAATTGCGAAATAGCCCTTTTTATAACTCTTTTCATCCATGTTTATACTTACATCAGGTGTCAACAGCCCTATCAAATAAGGCGTAATGATTCCAGATATAGTGGAAGTTCCGTTGATCATCGCGGTCAAGGAGCCAGCATAGTTCGGAGCCAGATCCAATGCGTTTACCTACGAACATAAAAAATAATGTACAGCACATGTCTTGCCAAATTGCTTTCGTATTGAGAGAAAAATAGATCGGTATGCAGTACCGTCAGATTTAATTTAAGTTTACTTATATATCAATAAAAAGTAATCATCATAAAATACCTCAAGCCCAAACCAACATGGTTAAAAAATATTGTGCTGTGTGCCAGACCTACAATTATTACAAACCGTTAGATCACATATACCATAAACTACTACTAGGAATTGAACCCTGCAACTGCCTTTTCTTAGTAGTAACGTAGTAACTAAATCCGTACTTATTCGTACATATATTATAAATGCGAAAGTAACTCTGTCTGTCTGTCTCTTCTTCTCGCCTAAACCACTGAACCGATTTAAATGAAATTTGGTACAGATATAGTCTGGGAGCCGAGAAAGAATCATGCCATCTCTTCACCACCCTAAGTTGAATGGAAGAAAATGCCTGCGGCATTAAGTCTGCCTATGTACTGTTGTGCATAAAGAATAAATAAATAAATAAAGGACATAGGATAGTTTTTATCCCGGAATCCCCGAGCAAAAACTAGTTGAGAATCAATTATTTTAAAAATTCTTGTGGTTTTTTTACAAAGAATTATTACTAAGATAAATCAGTTATAGATTTTTTGACTAACAATGAATAAAAATTGCCTAATGTCTTTTATATTATGGTATAATTCCTTAACTTAAAGTTTGTTTTTTAATTATTTTAATACATCCAGCGGTGTTCAAGAACACTTAAATAATATCTGACAGCGCCGCATACCGATCAACTTTGCTGAGTGTACACAAAAATAAATATAACATCCACATGAGTGTAAAGGCCTTGCAAGCGAGGTTAGTATTGGCACCGTTTTGATATAATAAAGTACTAAGTTTGCAACATATCTGCCAAAATTAGACAACAGAACAGCATATTGTTGGAACAGTTTTCTATCTCTTCCATAAATCGTATAAAGTCGCGGTTTGCTTTCTTATAAAGTACGCGGCGACTATGGTAGGGGTATATCTTTTTGAGAATTTATTTTGTGAAGTGTATACCTACCTATGTGAACTTTCATAACTAGTTTCAGAGCTAGTTCTTTTTCAAATAATTATTTAGAAAGCGTACGTAGGCATACTAAAGAGAGAAGCCTACTTTAGATAAATACAAACTCTATAATTATTATAATAATTATTAAGTAGTCCATACTATCCTACAGCTAGACAAAAGTTTTTTCTCATTCCTGCGAAAAAGTCGTTCAGAGTTGAAAATTAACTAAAAATTATACATAGATCCATAATAGAATAATTTTATTTTGCACCCAACATCAATCTGACTATTAAGACAGTATCCATTAAAAAAATGCTGTGATTGAAAAAATGTAACAGAAAGTCTTACAACTTTATGTTAAGGTAAAAATATAGATTATAAGAAAATTTTCATATCCACTACTTAGTTTTTTAATAGTACAAACCATTCCATCGTAATACAATATTTTCCTAAAGCCAATAAGTATTTACTTTTCACCTACGACGTGTACGCGTTTCTCTTAAATCAAATTCCTTTCAAAGATACTAATGGTAATTTCATCAGCAGTTCATTCACAATGTGATGCTCATAATAATCATACAGACCTTCACCCAAAGAAAATTTCAAAGGTACGTATACCTACAATTTAATACGTGACCCTGAGGCTGAGGCTACAGTAGGCAGCGATTTGCGATGCGACTGGAAGAGCGAAACGAGATAAACGTGGAATGGCTACATTATAAGCGAAAATCTGGCGTATATTCGATTCAATTTCGCTGATACGTCGATGTAGCCGGTGCCGCAATTACAGTAATGTAGTTCCTGTCGCAGAAATAATCAAAGATCGCTAGTAATATTTGATGAACGGTGTAGCCATTTAGTGAGAATCCATGTATTTGTTTCAATCGCTCGTGCGTCGCAGTTCGCGTCGCAGCCTAGTGTAGCCTCAGCCTTAAAGAAAAACGTCATCAAAATTCTGGTCACAATCTTGTTTCTAGAGTAATAAAGTAGCACTGTCAACTACAGGCTTATCTTGCAAAGAGTCTCAAGCTTTAAATAGGAATAATGAAATTTGAATATTTTACAAATTGATTTCTAAAAAATATCTTTTGTTTGAGAAGAATACTAATTAAATTACTTTGACGAAAGAAAAAACATACGACAGATTTGTATGTTTTTATGTAATGCAGAAGCATGACTTTTGTTTACAAATTTATGTATTTTAAATAATTATAAGATCTGAAAAGCTATTATGATTATCTAATAATAAAAATTCATAATAATTGTTCCCTAAAGGTCGTCTAACAAAATTATGGCATTATTTCACGCTACCTAACCCTTTTAACCTGCATAATCCAATTTTACAAGCAAATAAACTCGTATATCGCTCTATAGTGGGTCACAAACAACTGTTTCGAAGCATTAACGGGATAATATTCCGATACATATCGGAACATTACTTTATTACCTTCATTCCGCTGTAGAATCCTCCCATGAGAGCCATAGAAGCTATGAAATAAGCGACAGCGGCCAGCCGATCGCAGCCCGCGTATGACGCCAATATGATACATATTGCTGGCCCGGTAGCAGCTGAAACAAATGACAGGGAATTTATGAAACGTGCCACAATAATAAAGAACAATCTCGAAGAAACACGTAGAAGACATCTGTGTTTACTGGTTTATCTTGTTGTTTGGTAGTTGTTTTAACAGTATTAATACATAAATTACTTACAATATGTTTCTATACGGCGATAGGAATTTGGATTGTTGAAATGAAAGGAATTGGCATTGGAGTCTTACGCAACGAAATTGCAAGTTTAGAATGTCAAGTTTATGTCTTTCATGCCACCGAAAATATAAATTAGATTGTAGTTGCAATAACAAATTAGATTGTGGTTCCAAATCAATTCATGGTACGTAAATTAAATTACGTAAGTAAATAATTGTTCTCCTCTGATTGACATTGCTAAAATAAGACCACGTTACTAAAATAAATTAGATGTTCGATTTGGTTAAAAAAATTGTCAAATCACGGGACGTTTGGGCAACCATCTCGTCGCTTGGGAAACAAATTAGAACCACTGTTTATAGTCGATATACGAGAAAGAAGAAGCTAAAAAGTAGCCTACTTCCTAATTTTCATCAAGACTGGGTCTGTGGTTCAGACAGAGGTTTTATCGCATTTGTACCAATATAGCATGAAAAAACCAAGCTTATTTAGCTACAGACATAAAAGACCATGTGCCCATATAATCATATTTGTGTGACCACGTCCTTACATCAGGGTGTTAAAAGACTCGTCACATAACCACAATCTGTGTATACTGCCCATTAAACTAAGTAACATTAACAACTTTATTGGGAAATGACTTTTGTTTTTCATTTGAAAAATCACTGTTTTTAATTAGTAATGGCATAAGCCTTATACTTCGGGGAAAGGCGGGGCTGGGGTTATAAAAGTTATATTTTACATTTATTTTTATAAAAAAGGAGACTTCAATCTATGAGTTTGTAAAAAAAATGGCTTTTATTTTCCCTAATGTCAATAATTTGAGAAAAATCTAACCGAGATCATGAATATTTTTTTTATGGTTGAAAATATATAACAGAAGAGATATTATATGTTTCGGCTCCATTGAGATTTATAGGATACAAACTATCTCATATTCTTTCTAAAGTACCAAATTTCATTTTTCTTGTTCAGTAGTTTTGGCTTGAAAGCGAGACAAACAGACAGACAGACAAAATACTTATCGCATTTATAATATTCCCTAAAATGTAGGATTTGTTAATCGGGTGCCAAGAGTTTCGTACAAAGTTGTAAGATTGAAGATAGTCCGAATCAATTCTTGAAGATTGAAACCAAAAGATGGATTGGAATTGGATTGAGGGACAAACTCAACTTCGTCGTTGGAACACAGATGTTCAAGACAAATAAGTAAGTTTTCGGGAAACAACTATAAAATGGTTTTCGTATTTTAGGCCCATGGGGAATATTCTAAAAGTTTTGGGAGTAAGAGGTAGGTAGTAGGTAAGGTAGAGTTTGGAAAAATATGCTGTGTTGTTTATGCGACATAATTATTACCTACATGCCATGTCTCTTGTTTTCTTTTTATACAAAGTTTGGTTTTATTACAGCTAACAAGGAACTGTGGGGTCGCTCGCCATCCGCAGAACCGCGCCTACGGTGGCCGGTAGTCATCTTGCGACTCTCGACGTCTTCGCCTGGGTCTTTGTCCGGAGCGAGAGGCTCGTCGTTGCCTCTCGCGCGCCGCCGCTTCCTTCACTAGCATAACTGCTTCGCAGAAGGAGGCGACGGCATCCCATTTCGTCTCGCCCCGAAGCATGGCCTGAACCAGCGCCGGGCGCGAGAGGTACTCATTTATGGGTCAAGCTCGCCTTTACATAATATTTTTGTTTTTTTTTGTGTCCAATATGAATGACGTATGATCCGCCCGACTGCTATTGGCCCGCCAATAGCGAGTTTCTTAGCCTTGTGTGGCCTGGCCTCACATTTCTCTAATGCTTAAATGTCTCGACATCACAAGCCCAAGCAAGAATGTGTAAACAGCATGATATTGATCTGTTTGTGACAAGCGAGTCTGAAGCCACAAAGAACTTGATCCGAAACTTTTTTATGAGATAGTCTAGATAAGTATAAAAACAGTAAATTATGGTGTAAACAAAAAGGTGTTTAGGCATTTTTTTCTGGTGTTTAAGTGCTTTTGTAAGTGACTGTTGTGTCCAGTGTTATGTTATTGTTCTGATTTATTATATAGGTGAAGATCTATATTGGATGTCTGTCTTATGTATTGCTTTTATTCTGCTTTGTTTCAGCTGTAAGTGTTTCACCTTTCGACAAGCGACAGTTGCCGGCTGTCGGGCTGCTATTGTCTTTCTATTATGTCTCAAATCAAGTGTGTTTGAAGGACTAACATAATAAATATTGGATGAAGTAAATAACAAACGACTTACCTATGGTCGTATGAATAATCCTTCCAGTCTTTATGGTGTGCCATTTCCTCTTCACACATACGTCACACACCCAGCCGAAGATAAATGAACTGATCCACATAGCGAGGTATGGTATAGCTGTCAGTGTGCCCGTGGCTGCTATGTTGAATTTGAGTACATCTGTCATGTATTTCGGCAGGTCTGTCACCATTGTGTAGTAACCCCAATCGTGGCCAACCTGGAATAATAACCATTAGATAAAAA
The DNA here is from genome assembly GCA_033675125.1 of Athetis lepigone. NCBI lineage: Eukaryota > Metazoa > Arthropoda > Insecta > Lepidoptera > Noctuidae > Athetis > Athetis lepigone. Next base: position 13,446,329 of record CM066236.1, read on the forward strand.
CTAAAATGGTGTCGTAATGGCCTAGTGGAAAAGGCGCCTGTATCTTGTGTAAGAATTTGTAAGTTCGAATCCGAGCAAGTAGCAATGTGATCTTTTCAATTCATAATTATTTACTTTCTAAAGTTTCTTTGACATTACTGACATCCCGCGCCTCAGAAAGCATGTACAGCCGTTGGTCCCGGTTCTCATTCGTAGAACTTTGGCAGTCGTTACGGGTATGCCAGAAAGTCTGAGCAGTCCAACTAAGAGGTATCGTGTTACCCACTTTCTGAGTTGTCACGATACCTGAGGTCTGAGAGGCAGTTGCTTCACGTAAAACACTGGTATCCAGCTGAATCCGGTTAAATTGGAAGCTGACCCTAACTTAGTTGGGAAAAGGCTAGGATGATGATGAGATAAAACTAAAATGTGTTTTTAAAAGCGTCTAGGTTTGTCGCCTGCAGCATAATAAAAGAAAATTCATGCTTTTCTTAAATATATTAAAATTGTATACTGGTTGCGAAAGTAACTTTGTCTGTCTGACAGACTTTAAGTGTAAGAGAAACTTGCTACAGTGGCTCATTTAACTTTTCTACCCTCAAATCCGAGCCGTTTACGAGAAAATTAAATAATATTGAATCCAAATAAGTGAAAAACTGTTCGTGTTATTAAGTATTTAACAACTTCTTTACAAGTTTGACCTAAATACGAAGAAACCGTACACGTATTTTCTCTGATCCTAATCAACTCCTCGAGACGTTACGTAAAAGAAAACAAGTTTTTTTTATTACATGAATTAAATATTACACAAGTAGAAAGTACTAATTATAATTTTATTGTACCTGTTACAGAGGGAAGTAAATTTTGCAGTAAACTATGCCATCTTCCGCACAATAATTGTTTTATCTTATATCTATGAGAATCGATAAGGAAAGAAACCTTTTTACCCGACTACGGCAAAACAAAGAGGCTGGTTCTGATTTTGACCTGACTGTACTTATATGAAATGTCGTAATGGCCCAGTGTTTATGGCGCCTGCCTCTCATTAGATAGAGAATTTGGGTTTAAATCCGGGTAAGTACAAAATGTGACTTGTTTAATTCAAATGTATTTTCTCTCTTCTTATGTGAATTATAAGTGAAGATGAATAAAAGAAACAAAAAAATAGTACAAACAATTGTATGTAAAACAAAATAAACCCTTTGACACTTTTCAAAGAAAAAAGCGGATATTTAAAGCGTTAACTTATGCTACTTTTTCAGTTAAGCCCTCATAAACAAAGCCGCGTCCACGTTTTATAGAATAATACCAAATTCAATTAGTACCCTTATAGTGCCTATCCCACACGTCACTCCCCGCACCTATAGATTACGCCGTGTACCGGCGGCTCGCTACTAAATGTGTCTCTAGTTCGGCGCACCTCTATGCGCTGCGATGCTACCCGCTGTAGCACAGCAGCGGTTAGTTGGATTTTTACGCCCGTTGCCTGCGCACGCGCTCTGTATTCGCGAACTCCGCGCCTCGCGTGCCGCTTCGGCGCCCCAACTCGCAATTGTATTTTTAGTACCTATCTAAGTTGTTATCTCTCCTGTTATGTTTACGAATGTCCGTTGTACAGTTTTACAATAAACAGTTTTACTTATATATGGTGGAGTGTTTTCTTGGTGTAGAAGCCCGTCCGCCATACCCTTACAATTAAGTCTTAATTCGTATACTTACAGCAGCAAATAAAAGTGCCCACACAGGTACACAGCGGACTATGGCCTTCCAAGGTACAGGGTCTCTAACGCTCTGGGTGTCCGCGCTGGTGACGGTCTCATTCAAGTACTTAAGCTCTTCGTCTGAAATGTATGGATGTGTGTTCGGTGTGCTGTAGCACAGGATACTCTGGAATAGAAATAGCAATATTTATTTTTCTAAAATATTTTGCAATTTTTAGAAGTCGCAAGATGAACGCCAACTTGATGAGACCCGCCGAGATTGACGGCTTTAACTGAGGCGCAAGACGCTTCAGTTCTTTTGACCGGGCGATAGTGGGAGAAGGGACATCGGGGTGGTGTTTAGTGAGTAAGAGTCTGACAGACTTTTGGAGGTATGAGGTACAAAGTCCCTCATCCTCCTTTGAAAAGGGAGGATCCTTTGACCAGACGAATGTTGTCTGGTGGGCCACTGCCCGAGGAATTTTTGTACATGTCCTCAAAACTCTTCTATCGTAATGTACGATGACAGTTGTAGTTCACGTGTTCGACGATAAATGTCGCTACAGACTCCTCCTGGAGTGCGGAGGACATCCATGAGGATTGTCAAGACCGGATAAAAAAAGGTGAACGTAGTAAGATTTGGTTGCATCGCTCGCACCGCAGTGGCCGCAGTCATTGTTATTGTTACTGGTAATGCGAAGAATGCGGTGCGGGTAGATAAAATTTTAAAAAGTTCGAATGCAACGACTGCGGCGTGTGTCGGCGTTCACCTTTAGAGTTGTGTTTGATCGGTTGACACTGAGATTAGAATGCAAAATTAGATGAATATTAAATGCAGCACCGATGCATTTAATTCATGCTGACTACATTGGTAAAGTAATGTTACCCACCGATCTTTAATTATTTAATTAGAAGGCCTCACATGTTATTAACCCTCACATGTTCAATTTATAGCTTTTAATAGAATGTTCTCTATATTTTTCAGTCAGTCTAAGAAAGATTTAATTATAACAAATAGATATGTTATGATTCTATCGCTTTCTTTTTTCCATTTTCAAATTTTCTAACATCATTTTGAGTTTACAAATTCGGACTCATTTTAATTCATTCGGATAAAGGACGACGAATTCGTCATTTAAGTACTCTCGTTAAAACTCTTATTTAAAAGTTTTTACTCATGTTGGCATTTTATCGGTACATTTACCTGCAACTTTGTGAAAAAGGACAGGTGGATCACCTTCAGTTCAGTGACGGGTAGCCCCTTGACAACCAAATAGGTACCTACTTAAAATTGTGATTAGTTAAGTTTAATTGCCGGCTATGGTTCGCTAGTAGTCACATAAAATGTTATTAGCGGTTTATTACTAGCTCTTAATTACACTGTATTTTTGTGTATGTGTGTGTATGTCTAGTGAATACGAGATTGTTGGTTTGCAATAGGGAATGAATATATTTTTTTATTTCATTGGTTTTAAGTTTCACCGCCTATAGACAGACATCTGCAACCTATGGTGGTTCAGCGGATGCGTTACCATCTCATAAACAAAGCTAATGGTGCCGATTCTCTTGTGCACAAACTAACGTAAATTTAAGTTAAGTGCATCTTTCTCTTTCCATTTCCTATAGAAAAGGACAGAAGATACATTTTAGATACAAATTAGACAGCGCCTGATGAAAATTGACGTATATTTAGACGCCATGTTTTTAAATTGCTTCTAAATTATCTATTGAGTGTCTAAATTGACTCATATTTGATCTTCTGTCCTTTTTTTAATTAAAAGGAAAGAGAAATATGCACTTATCTTTAATTTACGTTAGTTTGTGCACAAGAGAATCGACACCAATATATCAGTAAATAATTACAGCGTTGCTGTGTTTTTTGACATAAACGATATGGGCACTTCTCACCGAAACACAGTAACTCTGTTTTGCACCAGAAATTTGTAGTTATGGTATCGTAACCCCGACAAGCTAATTCACAAAGAACTGAAGTACAAAAATATGAATTTATTTATTTGTACTTTCTAAGTTTATCTTGGTCATCACTATACCGCTGAAGGGAACCCTAATGAGCAGACGATATATTAATACAAACTATCCGCACGCAGCGTTTTTCGAAATCCTTTATTATGCGCACCGCAAAGGAATGGAATTCTCTGCCGGCGTCTGTGTTTCCAAAAGCATATAACCCGGATGTATTCAAGAGAAGAGTGCATAGGCATCTTTTGGGTGAGCTCGCTCCATCGTAGGCCCCGTCTATGCCCTCGGACTAGTCTGGGACCAAGAGCAAGCCCATAAGTTATAAAAAAAAACAATTTGTTTTAGGCTTTCCTTTAAAAAAGAAAGGGTTTTTGGAACAACAATTATTTACAATGGCATTGAAAAATTTAACTTACTGCGTATTATTATTAAAAACACCTTGCTTAAACTTTCCTCATACAGATGTTTATCCTTCGACACTTATAAATATGGCCATTATTGCTTCCTCATTTTAAACTTCTCTCTTCGCTAAGGTAAACACTAGTAAAGTGGGTTCCAGACTAAGACTCGCTGCTCGCATAGCTGACCATTTTTTCCATAAAAAGGATAAATAAATAAATAAAATAAAAAATAAATATCCTGGGACATCTTACACACGGCCATCTGATCCCAAGCTAAGCAGTTTGTGCTAAGCAGTGCTTGTGTTATGGTAATCAGACAACTGATATACATACTTATATAATTTTTAAATACAAATTCTAGATAAATAACACCCAGACACAGAACAAACAATTATGCTCATCACACAAACTTTGTCCTGGGTGGGAATCGAACCCACGACCTCTGGCTTAGCGGTCAGGGTCACTGAACACTAGACCAACAGGCCCGTCCGCCCGTAATGCCCGTTTAGTATGTAGCTAAACTTAATTTAGCAGGTACATCGGTATGAAAAACTGCCTCTGAGTTAAGCTAAACTAACTTATCTCGTGATTGCAACCCATACAACGGTCAGTAAGCAGTCTTCATTGGTTAATCGATAATAATTCATAATATACCAAAGTACGCAACGAATAGAGTTCAAATTTGTGATAGCTCTATTTCCTCAAGGTATTTTTTGTCTCGTACATAATCAAGCTATAACAGACATTATTTTCTTTTCCATTCCCATTAAGAAATGTCAACTTTAAGCATAAACTACTGCTCTGTTTGCGCTCACACCATTTTTACTTCACACAGACAAAAATAAAACAAACAAAACACTACTAACCCACGCTAAAAACCACAGTATTCCAAAACATCCGAAGAAGTAGAACACGTTAGCCCAATCTCCTTCTCCAGCCATTAGGAACCCTGACATGAAGGACCCAAAGATGTTTCCTATCTGGGCTCCTCCGAATACTAGAGCTCCTTGTCTCGATCGCTCATGAGGTGGGACCCAGCGGGCTAATACTATCATCAGGGCTGGCATTGTAGGACCCTGAAACAAATGAAGATTGCATTTTATTTTCTGTTAATCGTCATTGTTATCGACATCATTATCGCCATCTATTGATGACGACGATTAGATTTTAGTCATGAAATCATAATATTTTCATTTTAGACTTTTTGTGACAATGATTGTGACGGTATGAACTTTACTAATAATATTATTGGTGTAAATCGTAAAAAAAAACTGTAATTGGTTAACCGCGATCTGACCAATATACAATGTATTTTGTTAGAAAATATACTAGCGACATGCCCAACGGGTCACACAGGCGTAACAATTCTTTGAAAATCACTGCTTTTCTTAAATATAATATGCACATATTACATAATTATAAACCTTCTTCTACTATTTATTAAAAAAACCTTTTTCCAAAAAAAAGATAACCGACTTCAAAAACTAAAAGCTCAAAAATAACTATTTCGGAAGTCGGTGGCTTCTCTTCTGCCGGTCGAATTGTGTTGCCTTGCCACCGACTTTCGAAATAGTTATTTTTGAGCTTCTAGTTTTGACGTGACAACGTCTTAAATTAGGTTGCGGCTGGGAGTCACTTATGAAAAAGTGTAACGCTCGGTAACGTTACGATGAGTCACCGAACGAGAGAGAGGCCCGCCGAATGCCTTGCGTCTCTCTCCCACTCAACTATGATCGGTAAAAGACGTTGTCACGTAAAATCTTCGCCCGTAAAACCGACTTTACAGGCAACCATTTTTTGAAGTCGGTTATCTTTTTTTTTGGAAAAAGGTTTTTATTTTTTACTTTTTAGTTAGAGTCCCAACTACGTTTTAGAGTAACTTTAAAAAAAAAAATACGTTTTTCTATGAACATTGAGGAGTTCCCTCGATTTCGGCATGATACCATCATCAGATCTTTTGGACCGGATGACAATGACAATGATCATTTGGGAAGTCTACCCTATCAAACAAAAAAAGAATTGTTCATATCGGTTGGCAAACGACGGAGATATGCGCGTACAAACATAAAAAAACATACAAACATCCAAATTGAAAACCTCCTCCTTTTTTAGAAGTCGGTTAAAAAACCAGGTCAAAACCCATTGTGTAGTTTTAGATTTAAGCATTGTTAAGGACAAACAGACAGAAAATATTATTATGATTTCAGAGTGTGTAACATCGTTTTGCCTACTGCTAGAGGAACTCACCTCAAAAATAACTTTATGTAAAATCACAAAGTGAATTTTTTACAAAATCACCTGACGTAGCGATCAATTGACGTGATTTTTTTGTTTTATTTTATTAAGTGTAGATAGTTGAAAGGATAGAGAGTGACATAGGCTACTCCTTTTCTTTCTTTTGTCTCTTTCTAACGATCTCTTTCGAGCGAAGCCGCGGGCAAAAGCAAGTAGCCTATAATTTGAAGTAACACTTACGCAGAAGTCGAATAATATTGAAATAAAAAGTGCATGAACCTTGAGTTGCAATCGTGAGAGACAGATGCAGACGCAATAAAAACGAGGCTGTAGCTGCATTTATACGACCAATAGGTCGCCTTTCGTTAAAATGAAACTATCGTAAACTAACAATAATGCCAGACAACTAATTCTTGAGTATGACGACAATCGGTTTCGATGGTCAACTAATTTATTTATTTTATTTAAACAATCTTGACATTAAATGTTTTTACCCGACTGCCGAAAACTACTGTTTTTATTACTACTACTGTTTTTCGGGCGCATGTATGTATCATTCTACTGCACGCTCTACCGCCTAAACCGTTCAACGGATTTTGACTTATGAGGTGTCATTAAATTCGATTCAGCTGTAGGAGTGACATCCATACTAATATTATAAATGCGAAAGTAACTCTGTCTGTCTGTCTGTCTGTCTGTCTCTTCTTCACGCCTAAACTACTGAACCGATTTGAATGAAATTTGGTACAGATATTGTCTGGCACCCGAGAAAGGACATAGGATTGTTTTCATCCCGGAAATCCCGCGGGAACGGGAACTATTCCACGCGGACGAAGTCGCGGGCAGAAGCTAGTAGTGTATATAATTGAAAAAAAAAAAAAGATTTATAAAAATTTGGGTTTCTTGATTATTTTTATCTAAAAAATTCTAAATATAATTATACCAACATTATTTCTATTTAGTTTCAATAAAACCGAATACGAAGTTTACATAAGACATTTTTAGATAAAAAGTCATTTGTGTTTACATTTGGTAATTACCTACCAAAAGTGCAACAAAATTGCTTTATTATTGCTATGTGTTACACATATTTTGTAAATATAAGATTTTTACACGTAAATATGGATTTGCGAACAATGAGGTCGTTTTTACCTAATTAATTATTTTGAGAAGAAACATCCGAAACAAACTCAGAGGTCAAAGTCTCTTTTAAAGTACACTAAATATTATGGTCAGATCATACAAGGACCATAAAGGTTAATGACCAAGGTACTCTCTTAATAAAAGAAGTACAGCAAAGTAAATTAAGTTTTATCAAAACAGATGGATATTTTAAAAAATAAACAATTTTTAAATAGATATCAATAAGTTTTTTAATCCTTGTAAATTTTATTATTATGAATACATTCGATGTTCAAGAAAACTTAAATTATATATCACGGCTCTGCATACTTTATCTACCTACTTAGCAGACTATACATAAATTTAAGTGGACCAGGCCAGGCTGAGTTGTGTATTGTCTAGTCTACACAAATGTTATAAAAAAGATGTTTTACATAATCCCTAGGTATGTAAATTTAACTAATAGGCTGATAATTATTTGTTTTACTTGAATATGTATAGTTTGTACTTTTTATTATTATTATTTAGTTTACAATGTATACCTAGTATTTATTATGTTAAGTGAAAGAGCGGAACAACTTAACATCTTTTTGCATAAAAGGTGTGCTCCAAATCAGGTATGTTAAGCCTTATGAAATTGCAATAAACATTTTTTTACGTAAAATATATTATTAACCTCATAGGTATTATTCTTATCTACCTTTAACTAACAAGATATAAAAGGAACTTATTTGCCGGGGTTGCGGAATGTTTATAATAGTTACCGTGACCCCGTAACGTAAAGGGCAACCGAAGGAACATGAGTGGGTTTTAGTCAGTAAAAGTCTGACACGCACTCCCGCCGCACCCAGGACGGGAGCAGTCATTTGATGATTTCCTACTCACCAAAAAAAATTTTTTTTTTTGTTATCTATAGAAAAAGGATGTTCTATTAAACCTAGTACATAGTTACTTCACGAAAGTATTACAAGTAAATTTTAGTAATATTTACAATGTCGAACAATAATACATCTGACACATACAGATAATGTATTGTTCTTCTCAACAATGACTTACTACACACTGTTTACGTCTATAGTGCAAAATTTAAAATTGTAATATAATGGTAAACTGACTAACTGGGCGACTGACTTGCTGATATATTTATGTACAGTCACATGTAAAAACATGAATACACCACGCTTACATTAAAATCAATTTTCTCTTAGAACAACTATAATAATATTTAGTTTTAAGGCTCATTTTATAGTAGTCTATGGTACAATTACTATAAAATAAGTTTTAACTGAAAATTATGTCTCATTTATGCGCTGCGGTATTTTTATTTTATGGAAAAATCGCAGCATCATGCTGATATAGGGACCGTTTTTGGCCTTGCACAGGTATTTTTTTTTATATGTAAATTCATGTTTGTGTTTGTATTAATTTTCTTTTCTGTGTGTGTCCAAAATAAATGTTTTTCTTTCTTTCTTTTCTTTCATTTAAGTTTTTTTTTCTAATCTTTGCATAGTGTAATGTTTATTCTCGTGACTGTACAGCTACAACCGTTGATCTTAGACACATTAATCTTAGAGGGTGTGTCCCTTGTGAAGCGTTAGCGTCCACTAAGACATGATTTTTGGACATTTCGACCACACCAAAGCAGTAGCAAATATTAGACTGGAGTTTCGTCATTCTCGCCGACAAAGCCGCGGGCAAAAGCTAATATTTTCTTAAAACCACCTTTTTGCTGTCATGTTCACAATTCTTTACCTAATTTTGTTGATTTGCAAACAATGAAATTACTACGGCAATCATCGCATTGTTGGCATTAAATTAAAATAATAAAAGGCGATAAGTACCTACATAAGGTACTATTGTGGCGGCGCAGACGCAGAAATGCGAGAAACGTCATTGAATCTTTTAAAAATATTGTATTCTTGTTTTTATTTACGACTTTGTTATTGTACTTCAATATGAAATATTTTATGTGAATTGTATTTTGGGTTACACCAAAAAACATTCACTAACCTTGGCATCCCAAATCATTAAAGAAGCCTTTATTAAAAACCGGACAAAGAAGAAAAAAAATTATTTCTAACTACTACTTATATAACTCCAGAAAGTCAGAATCAAAAGTAGCGAGAAATAATTTAACTGCCTTCAATGCTATAACGACATTTAAAAGAAAAGCACGGCGGAGGCGGAATAAATGATTTAATTTCTACTATCATAGGTGTAAGCAAAAGCTAGCACGCAGAAAAACGGAACAGTACTGGGCCAATAGGCATATAAAGACGACAGCAACTGGGTGAAGCCCAAATTTTCTACCACTTCTGGGTCCTAAAATAGCTAAAGTTATCACTACATAATATAAAACATAGACGCTTTCCGCTGTCTGTTTGTCCATGCTTACATCTTTTAATGTGTTTTTTTTATAGTTAGAGCGTTTCAAAAAGGTTTATCTGTACACTATGTACAGTTGAGAAATGCCTGGATTGTCAAAGCTTTGCGAAGCTAGGGCCTGTCGCTAGTTCTAAAATAAAATGATTCACTTACCTCGCCCATACCTTGCAGGACTCGTAGTATAAACAGCCAAGTGGCGCCCCCTGCCTTCACAACCACTGGTGTCAGCAAGGTAAATATGGCAGTACTGAGCAGACCAATGCCCAGGGTCCATTTACCTCCATATCTTTCAGCTAGGTAACCGCCAGGAACGTGGGTTATGGCGTACCCATAATAAAACCCACTGAGGATCAACCCTTGCGTGGATTCTGACCAGTCGAATATTGCGTACTGAAATGAAAGAAAAAAATGTCAATATACAATTTTTACAACGTTGCTCTTAATTAGGAACTCCCTTTGAATCGTGGAAGGTTTGTGGAAGTATTTACAAACATCAAAATTGACACAGACAACTGGACTCGTAATAAATATCTGTTAGCTATTCGCGATATAACCCTTACGACTTATCTGTGCACCTCGCTGGAATGTGACCCCTCTCCGGCATCCCCGCGCGGCGCCCCGTTTTCACCTCGTTTGTTTAGTAGCGACAATATTTCGTCAGCGTTACGTCACAGCGCGAGGTGCACAGTTGTGTCGTATTGGTATTAACAACTATTTATTATTTTATATAGGTCCCGTGCACGAACCTGTGACACGCAGTGCCTAACGTTTTGATAATAATCGGTGATTAAATTTAAATTAATTAAAATAATTAATATTTTACACTCCCAATGTCTTCTAAGACTTTTTTGATGAGCACGGCTTTATTTATGTTATATTAGTTAGTGAACATAAAACATTTAAAAATGTTGATTCTGCATTGTACTTTCTTTGTGTGAAAATTAGCTCTAATAATGGTTGTTTACAAAACTGTATCTCAGCAGTTATGTAAACTCAATCTAAGTAGTTAACTATCATTGTTGCTTTAAAGAAATCCAATTTAATTTATCGCAAAAAGTATACATAATTAAATTAATATACAAACGCATTGTGTACAATATTTGCGAAGTCACATTATTTTATTATATTGTGTACTAAGAGCTTAATAACATTCTTTTGTGCAAAAATACATGATTATTCTCTATTCATTATTGCTCATTTGTCATGGCATTGTCTGTTTTTTATTGTTTATCAATTGGAGGTGATATATTGCTGAGATCTTGGAGGAAAAGTCGCACCATTACTAAATAGTAAGGAAACACGACGTTTAAGTCGTAAGTGCACTGCAACATTTTATTAAACTGCACCTTTAGACAAATAAATATCCTGTTATCGTGCCAAATGCTAAGTACAATTTAAGGTGACCCTACCTTTAATCTCATGCACTTATGCAGAACGTGTGCGGAAAAACGTACTGGGTTTTATGTAGGCCCACTGCTGGCTCAGACAAATAACTTTTTTGTAAGGGTTTATGCCAAACGCTAAGTACTTATATCAAAGTATGACAAAGACATTACAGATCATATTACCGTGACATTGCCTACGGAGAAGACGCGTGACCTTATCTACCCTTTTTTATCTTACGCGTTTATTCCGAAAAAATGCACGGATAAATTCTGCTAGGCCTGTCAGTCTATCACATTGAAACTTGTATTTCAAACCTTCATTCTACATTAGTGGCATTGAATAGAAGGAAGAATAGGTAGAATATAATTAATTGTTAAATGTATGAGATGTATACAAGCTTATGCTAATTAATTTGACATCTCATATCGGACTCTATTCTACGATTTTTCTGCAATGACACTTAGAGGTGCTGTTAATAAGGCAAACCCCTAATAACTAATAATGGAGTTTCTTGCTTATTCTTCTCCATACGAAACTACATTTTGGAATGGGCAACTAGAATCACTTTTGTAAATGACGTGCAATCAAAGTGCCTTTTTTGGCCTAATGAAAATAAACGATTTGACTATTGACTATTGACTTGACTAGGCCAACACGACACCGAGATAGTCTATACTAATATTATAAAGAGGTAAAATTTGTAAGTTTGTATGTTTGTAAGTTTGTAAGTTTGTATGTTTGGGGTAATCTCTGGAACTACTGGTCCGATTTGATTCTTTCAGTGTTAGATAGCCCATTTATCGAGGAATGCTATAGGCTATATACCATCACGCTACGACCCACGGGAGCGGAGCAGTAACGAAAAATGCGGGTGAAACCGCAGTGGACAGCTAGTAACTTATAAAAATATATTTGATTTAAGCAATTTGCAGGGCTTTTGGCTGACATCATACTATTTGAAATAGGTTTAGAATATATATTTTTTATGGAACAAAATAGATGTTAAGATGTAATAAAAATTAGCCACTTTTTATTACTCGGCATGCAAACATTCACATTTTATAAAAACGTGTCCTTAAACATTTAACTAAAAATAATAATGAGATCAATTTACAAATTATCGTTATCATAACAATTATAATTATCATTTAGTATATAGTAGTAGTATATTAACATATTTTTTTCTATGTTAGAAACTCAGTAACACTGTTTACTTTAACTCCGTACTCAAATTGTGGAAGAAAACATCACGACTTAACATTGGTGGTGTGAACTACCGCGTTCTATTGTAGTAGTAATTTTGAATAAACATTTTTTAGGAATGTATGCGGACATTGACGTCAATGAGGGCCCAACATAATAATACTATCACGTTAAATGCGGCGCAAATACATGCAGTAGAATGACAGGAAAATTAAAGGAGTGAATAACTAACTTTACCAATGATTTCACGATTGCGGATGCTTAAGAAGGAGCAGATACAAATGATAAATGTTATTATATTTATTATGTTATTTTTCTCTCTTTTGGTAGAACAATAACATTTATAATTTTTACACCAAAAAAGAAATACCTACAGAAATAGAGTTCAAAATAGCTTAGTTGGCATTCTGGATAAACCTAGCACACAATTTTTAACTGCATTTACTTAATTCGACATTTTTAATATTCCAACTTTACTGTCTTGAATACGAATCGAATGCACACTCATCACTTCCAATGTCATTCAGATAACTAAAACAAATGATTATCATTGACGTCATTAAAAAGTAAATCAATCTGACAGCACGTCTTTTAAAGTGTCTTCTTCCAATTTATTTGCTGCACACATACATTGTGTAACAATCAATGCTCCACTAATATTGAAAAAATAAGTAAGGTACTTTTTCAATTGCGTACATTGAGTTTTTCAAGCAAATATTGTGTCAGGTTTAAATTTGTTGAAAACTGGCACAATTATCGTAATATTATTATAGATTTTAAAGTTTGTGAGGATAGATGACCACGTAAAAACTTCTAAATGTATAGGGATGCATTAAAAAAATTGCATTTTGAATAGTCTGTCCGTTAGGCCATCCAAAAATACTAAACACAATATATGTTTCGCTTCAACAAATTGTTAAAAAATAGGCTACATAACATATTACGCTCTGACACACGGAAACAGAGTATAGTAACCTAAAACCTAACTTAAATCGGATGAAATAGAGTCAGACAGCCACTATACAGTAATAAATAAAGATTTAAATCGTTAGTTATCAAATGATCCGCGACAAATTGGTCACGGTCTGTTTCATTCACTATTTATTTCAATTGCTTTGTCACTTTATCGACTATTTTATTTGAATAAAAAAACTTGTAATAAAACATCATGTGACTATCTTTCTTCCACTATAATTTAGATTTTGTTACAAGAGGCATATTGTAGGGGCTGTAACAATCCTGCTTTGGTTTTGAAGTACTTCCTACTTCGATGAAAATCATTATTCTGACACTAAACTACTTAGTTTGTTGAGTCTAACATCAATAAAAAAAAAACAAGACAATTGCTAAAAAAGTATTTAATTTACAAAAAGTAGTGAACCTAATCGAATCTAATTGCCGCATTTGTCTTTCAGCACATCGCTGACATCGCCAAGCGGCTGTTTTACGTCAACCGTGGTCAATGACATTTTCCATTCCTTTTAGATTATAAAAAATTAAGAATTTATAAAAGTATCAATTTTAATCCTCGTTGTTTTTCGCAAAATTATGGGATCTTAAAAATACAATACAATTGAGTTGCCCATGTAAGTGCATCACCCCGCTGCCATAATATTAGTGGTTTTGTTTAAGCAAGGGATCCACTAGGCGGCCCGGTATTTCAAAAATGCCCCGCTGCCATACATTTTACATGGAACTGCGTCAACCAAAGGCGCTGCACGACATGCGACGGCACGTAAAAATTTTCAATGGACCGTTGCGGCCTAACCCGCTTTTAGTGGACGCCTTCCTTAATCATTTTTTTACTCCAATACTTACATTAAAAAAAATTAAAATCAAAAACCCATCTGCAATTTCAGAAGTTGATGGTTTTATTTCTATTTTATGTTATTGCCACTAACTTCCGAATTTTTAGTTGGGTGTTTGACTTTCTTTTCTCATATTTTTTTAAATTAATATACGCTGTGTCACTTCCACAACTGAGACGAATTCGATGACACCTCATGTCGACATTCGTTATACAGTTTAGGCTGTAGAGCGTATCAAAGAATGATATCAAAGAATAATACATACGCTCAAAAAACACAACCCTCATTTCGGCAATCGGCTTACAAAATATTAAAATTAAAAAAAAAACTCACCGGCTTCAAACTAACAGTTCCATTGGTCAACACCTCGCTGTCATCAGGACAGGCGTAAGGGTCTATATGTTGTTCTTCGTTTTTGGTGTTGTTCACCATCTGTGTGACAGCCAGGTTGAGACAAACTCGCATGGTATACGCGTTGCATACCGCCAGTAAGCCCATGATGCCCAGGACGTACCGCTGAGGAATTAGGAACACTGAGCGGACAAAACGATCTCATGTAGTTAATATTTGTTTTGGATTATGTAGATAGTAGAATAAAATGGTGAAGTACTCTTGTAAAACTATAATTATGAAATGTATTATATTTAGTAGTATTTCATTTACGTGCTTTCTTCCAAACACTAGAATTTATATTTTTGAAAAGGAAAAACTTATTAACACATTGCTGAGCTGGGAATCGAACCCAGGTCCAAGCTTAGCAGTCGGTCTTGGAACCATGAGAACAACGGCGATTCACTCTGCAGGACTGTCTCTGCTTATTTATACGAAAGAATTCGTGCCTTCTTTCGTATAAATAAGCAGAGACATTGATCTATTTATTCAAAGCGGATTGGAACTTTTATTTTTACTAGCTGTTCCCGTAGTTTCACCCTCTTTTTTAATCACTACTCCGCTCTCGTATGACGTAACGTGACGTTATATAGCCTATAGTTTTCCTTAATAAATGGGATTTTCAACACAAAAAAATCAAATCAGACCAGTATTTTCTAAGATAAGCGCTCTCAACCAGACAAACAAACAAACTCGTCAGCTTTGTAATATTACTAAAGATACATTTCAGATACTATTTTTATGTTTGCTATCTGCCATTTCAACAGAAAGTAATTACGTTCTTGTTCAGACAAAGCGCTTACAAGGGAACCAATGGAAGAAAAGGATATCTCGCATTGTACGTGGATTCAATAAATTCCACATGCTAGGGGCGATATACTCGGTTCTATTTCCCAAGATACCGCCTTATAGCCCACTATACTCGTATTTTAGTAAATTGTACGAAGAGTAACAACTACAGTAAAGAAATAAAAACTACTAAAAATGTGTTTGTCAAAATTCCCCGACACTTTACGTCGGGGAATTAATAAATTAATTAGTGACTTAACGTGACAGAAGGCAGTTTACCTGAACAAGGACTTCGGTTTTAAACTATTTCAATCTATTTTTTTATCAACTGAAATTTGTATTTACCTAAATGTTCTTAGAGGTAATTAAACAATTAAGTTACAACATAAAATGAATTAAAATAAGGCCGTAATAAATAAAAGTTACTTAGCGACACTGACAATCACTATCTTCCACTTTATTTATCACAAATCTAAGCCATTATAATGATTTAAAATATAAAATAAGTGGTTTTGATGTGATAACGTAGTATAAATCGAAGAACGTTAGCTGCACGCACGAAAAAGTGTCATGTTCGTAGTGCAAGCGAGAGCACGGAACAAGCGATAAAAAGGCGCGCTATAACGTAAAATTATCATCTGTAAACCGACTTTACAGACAACCATTTTTTAATTGCCTTTTTCTTTTTTAAGAAAACAAGAAAGATAGGTACTGAATTTTCAGAAAATATTTTAGTTTTATAAAATATTTAATAAAGGTCGTAACTTCGAACTTACGTCTTGATATTGTTTTCCGCCATCTTGGTATCATTGTGATGTATTTTCCTTCTCTCCAACACTAATTTATTACCTGGAAATAACAAGAATTGTGTTAACATAGTTAATCTTTTTTTTTTCTCAGTAGTTATATCTTTACATGAGTCTGAACAAGATAAAACAGATCCTGATGACAATTATCTTTTAAGATAAGTAGGCATTATCTGAGATATCATTCTTAGTAACAATGAAGAAATGGTGCCAGGTATTGACAATCATCATTACAAGTAAAAAAGTTGGACAGGTAATGGCAACTACGAAATTGTAATTTATCACGGGGGGGCCTCCTAATAGAATCTATTTATAGATTTCACCCGCGTTAAAAATGTTAAGGGTGAACAACCCTTTTCACTTAGGGGTATGAAAAATAGATAGTAGCCGATTCTCAGACCTACTGAATATGCATATAAAATTTGATAAAAATCGGTAAAGCCGTTTCGGAGGAGTAAGGTAACTAACATTGTGACACGAGAATTTTATATATAAGATTTATTCCTTCAGAATAGGCATTTTTTTGCTACAGACATAATATATCTTTTACAGACATATCTTCTTTATTTATATATAAAATGTTAAATTGGCTGACTGATTGACTGACTGTTGATATATCAACGCACAGCCCGACCGCTGCTGGTCCTAGAGACATGAAATTTGCAGGGTGTGTTCTTTGTAAAGAGTAGGTAAAAAAGATTTTTGGAAAGTCTAACCCTAAAGGGGTACTATAGGGATGGCGAAGTTTTGAAATTCACATTCGTACAAAGATAGTTATGTAAACACATCAACATGGTCTAGTCTTCAATTAAACGTAAATAACTAAATTTCTACTAACTTTTTGTTAAGATACCTACATATTAATAAAAACCTTGTTTAATAGCCTATCTAATCTGATAATAAACTTTTAGATAAAGTTAAATTAAAAAAAAAACTTGGTAGAAGAGGAAAGGACTCAGACCAAATTTCAATCTTATCTTTATTTTTGGTTGGTTACAACTGCATGTTATCCAAGCTTTAGACTGGCCTGCACAATCCCCTGACTTAAATCCTATTGAGCATGCCTGGGATATGCTTCAGAGAAGAGCTCTTAGGAATTTCCCTGAAGATATTGTGCATGAAAACCAACTTATAAATTTAACTTTATCTAAAAGTTTATTATCATATTAGATAGGCTATTAAACAAAGTTTATTTTAATGTGTAGGAGTCTTAACAAAAAGTTAATAGATTTTTAGTTATTTAGGTTTAATTTAAATATCCCTAGACCGTGTTGATATTTATATATGTAAAGAAGAGTAAGCCGGAATGATATAGTACTTAATATAGTATACTTCTCAATAGGATGTAATGAGTAAAGCAATCTCATACCATTACATAATAGTTCTTTTAAGAAAAAGAAAAAATAACAAATAAAACATCCATTGCGTCACCTTCAACTAGATTCACGACTTGAACATTTAGGTCATTTTTTTATATTTATCGAGTTTGATATTGATTTGTTAAGTGTAATACACTATTGTCTGTGTACGAAGTTATGGCATGTTTTACTAATTAATTATGTTTTCAGAACACTGCAGTACTAAGCTTAATACATACGAGGGACAGCGGCTGATAAAATGTTCGCGGTGTGCTCTTATTAGTACAACAATAAGGTTGCACTTTGTCCGTGCAATACCTCTCGTCGCCTAGCAGCTGCAAGCGGACAAAAAGCAACTTAATGAAAGTAATAATAAGAGCGCACGGTCGAAATTTTGCCTGCAATTGTCCCTCGTCTGCGTAGGCTCTAATAGGCAGACATTCTTATAGGATATGCGTTGCTGGGCGACGCGTTGCAGCTTTGCCCGCATTCAATCCCCGACATCTTTATTACAGTCAATAACTACTTATTAAGTGCTAATTGCCTGTCACGAATCATGTACTTTAAATCCATATTATTGAATTTTTTTAACCGACTTCGAAAAAAAGGAGGTTCTTTGAGTTATTGTATGCAATGAATGAAACATATTATTATATTAGAACAACGCAGTTGCATAGTATTATAATTCATTTTATTGGCCGGTCACGACAAAAAAGTATTTTTCCGTGAATGTGTA
Source organism: Athetis lepigone (assembly GCA_033675125.1). Lineage (NCBI taxonomy): Eukaryota > Metazoa > Arthropoda > Insecta > Lepidoptera > Noctuidae > Athetis > Athetis lepigone. Next base: position 13,464,607 of record CM066236.1, read on the forward strand.
AATTGGTTTTCAAACTCATAATCATCAGTTGAAAATAATAAGTATTGTTGTGTTGTTGTGTGTTTATTGTATTGTTAGGCACTCATCAGATTAAAGTATCAAATGTCTTTGAGCTATTTTTCTATTATTGAAATGAATATCTTTTTTTTTTGTTTTTGGTGAGGGGGAAATGATCAAATGACTGCTCCCGTCCTGGGTGCGGCTTGAGGGCGTGTCAGACTTTTACTGACTAAAACCCACTCATGTTCCTTCGATTGCCCTTTATGTTCCAGGGTCACGGTAACTATTATAAACATTCCGCAACGAAATGAATATCATACAAATAATACGATGAAGTGAAATTGAATTCTGATTGGTCCAAAAGAATTTTGGATTGACCTTTTCTTTAAAAGCTTAGAATAAGCGAGGGTGGAGGTAAATGGCTGAAGACTGACTCTAACAGTAAATTTCATCTTCTCCCAAAGGAATAATGTCTATGAGATGTCAACACATGAGCTGACCCCGCATTGCTCGCAAAACATGTTCAATGCGAGATCAGCTTATACTGGGGATGTATGCTGTAATATAATAGATCAGCAATAGAATAGTAATATCTTCATATTATGTCACTTTACCTACCCTCAAAGAACCATTTATCAAGAATTTATTGACACTAAACATTGATGATTAACATCCAACTTGAGTTTACATGACAATAATATAATCATTCGTTCAGCTAATTTGTAAAACGTTATGTACTTAATACGTTATAGTAATACTTATATCAATAACGTCTGTATTTTTTACCGACTTCACAAAAAGGAGGAGGTACTATGTTCGGCTGTTTGTATGTTTTTTTTGTATGTTTGTTCATCGATTACTCCGTCAATTGTCAACGGATTTTGATGGTTCTTTTTTTGTTTGATAAGTCATGATTCAGGGGTGGTCCCATATAAATTTTGTGGCGATCGGTTCAGCGCTTCTCGAAAAATTCACCAAGAACAAAAAAAAATTGACGAAATATTTTATAGACGATGTGTGCTTTGTCTTCAAGTTTCTATTTTCGTTTTATAAGATTGTTAGTAGTTTTATTTTGAAAATAAATTACTTTGAAAGATACTATACACAGTCAAACATTGGGAGTCGACACTAAAAAGTAATAAATAAAAAAATTAAAAAAAAAAGAACCGCCTTCAAAAACTAAAAACCAAATAATAACTAAAATTTCGGAAGTCGGTGGTTTCTCTTCTGCCATTCAATTTGTGTTGCCACCGACTTCCGAAATTTTAGTTATTATTTGGTTTTTAGTTTTTGAAGGCGGTTCTTTTTTTTTTAAGTTTTTTATTGAAGAATATATTGATGTGTAATCCTTCAAACATTTGGGTAAATATTTAACTCTTGGTATTTTAATCAGTGTTAGGAAAATTGTATACATATAATTGTTTGTCGAAACAAGGAAAATCTGCTCAGGTGGGTTACCATGACGTTTAAAGTAAGACTGTTTTATTCCTGTTCTAGAGTGTGCAAGTGAAAGCGTTAGTACACGTTGTCTAGCGCCGTCTCTTTCCCATTCAAAGTAATATCGAAGTAATACTGCTATAAGGGCTTGTGGTAGGCCCAGGGTTAAAGTTTATTGACGACTATGGTGAACTTTGTTCCAATGGACAGTAGCGTAATGTTTTATCTATTACATATCAGCATATTGTCGTCGACTGCTGACGTATGCATTCTACAATTATTATAATCATCACTTAGCAACCTCTCAATGTTTATAAGTGACCTCTAAAAAAAAACCCACACTATGGGGTAAGCTCAAGAAAAAGACTCTGATGGCCGCTGCACATAGATTTTGTATGTTTTTATTTTGTAACTAGTGACCTGTATACTGCTGTCCCCTGTGGTTTCACGTGCGTTATGGTATGTTTTGGTTGCCATCAAGTCATGTGCAGGTTGCGTGAACCCGTTGCCCGCCACCTTTTAGCCTTCGTTCTAGAGGGCACAAACCAGGGTACCCACCCCAGACTGGTCTTACCAGAATTTTAATGAAGTTTAAAAATAAAAGAAAATGCGCGCAGGCGACGTCCACGACCGATGTTGATCAGCGCAGGAGTACAGCTCAAGAAATATTCTAACAGTCTTCCTTTAGATTGCAATACCGTGTTCGCTTACTTAATCATGTGGTTCCACATAAGTATTTTCCTCTTCGTTCTATGATACGCAAAAGTTAACGTATGGTAAGTACATACCTACTATAAACCCTATCAACTTTTCATACAATGTTAGTCATCAATTAACTGTCTAGTATTTTGAAGTATCCATTAATTAAATAAAAAACCCAGCAAAAAAATACCGTTAGTTTATTTCTTTCGTTTTCCTTCCTCAAACTATATATTTTTATACATTTATAAATAAACTTGCATATTTAACTAGGAAGCCAATAACCTTGATGATTGTCATAAACGTAAAGCTATCGTAAAAGCGCATTGTAAACTTTTTTTGAGTGTAAAAATATTCAGATCAAGTACGTCGCCCACCTATAAGTGCGGATGTATTTTTTATACAAATTTTATTCTTAAAAGAGATAAGAGATCGAGTAACGAAAAAAAAAATGAAGGTCATTCCATTTTTATACCAGAATAAGCTTCTATTAATCGTGAAATGTAAGTAACATTTTATACAATAGAGTAATGTACACAGTTACCAATACAAAGCACTATTTTTTTTATACTTCGAAACCTTTTCTATTGATACATTTCATCGATATCAAGATTTAGGCCAAATACTGTTCAATTTTGATCACACATATACAGTTTACTTCTATCAGCCATATTCAGCGTCGTAAGAATGAGAAAAGCCGTCAAGCTTAAGGGACTACGCATATTTATCCAGCTCTATTCAGCTCTGACAATAGAAAACAACGATTTTATACAAAAGATAAACAGACGTGGAAAGCTGAAAGCTTAAGGGACTACGCATATTTATCCAGCTCTATTCAGCTCTGACAATAGAAAACAACGATTTTATACAAAAGATAAACAGACGTGGAAAGCTGAAAGCTTAAGGGACTACGCATATTTATCCAGCTCTATTCAGCTCTGACAATAGAAAACAACGATTTTATACAAAAGATAAACAGACGTGGAAAGCTGAAAGCTTAAGGGACTACGCATATTTATCCAGCTCTATTCAGCTCTGACAATAGAAAACAACGATTTTATACAAAAGATAAACAGACGTGGAAAGCTGAAAGCTTAAGGGACTACGCATATTTATCCAGCTCTATTCAGCTCTGACAATAGAAAACAACGATTTTATACAAAAGATAAACAGACGTGGAAAGCTGAAAGGACGCGTACGCGTACTTTATACAAAATTGTAGTTTTCCACGAACATAAGCTGTAAAGAGCTGAATAAATGTGAGATTGAGGGTTTTTGCGTATGAGAAATCCGCTAGATGGCAATACGTAGACGTCAGGTCCAACTGCAGCATGATTGGTGAATTTTTGACATATCTGTCAATGTCATGCCGTTTTATCGACAGATACGGCAGCCTACGTGCTGCCGAAAAACCCTCATTCTGCGTTTAAGTCCTACGAGCTTTTCATGCAATAATTGCACTAGTTTATTAGCTGTCGGTTTACATTGTTCTAATATATATAATTACTAGCTTTTGCCCGCGGCTTCGCTCGTAAAGTAGCCTATGTTACTCTCAGCCCCTTCAACTATCTCCACTTAAAAAATCACGTCAATTCGTCGCTCCGTTTTGCCGTGAAAGAAAGACAAACATACAGACAGACACACTTTCCCATTTATAATATTAGTATGGATATTACCGAACCTACTCTGTCCGGCCTTCCATCAGCGGGCTTAAACTCATAACTTATGAGTTATACCTACTATATGTGACACACGTAAATACCAACCAATATACCTTGCAAGAAAAGTGCTTCTTGTGTGTTTTTATTTTAATCTCAATATTGTGAGGTGGTTCAAGTTTGAGCAGCATGTGCTATAACATTCCTTCGCGATACATTGCACGGTACACCAGTGTGAACCTGACTTTATAAAAATCGGTAATCGTTAGTACTACTAGCGCCGAATCTTGTATGCTGAACCAGGGCAAGAAGGCTCAATATAATTCCATAAAACTTTGTAAAATTTTCGGGAAATATTTTGTATTTCGATACTCGATACCGGACACAGAACACGTACCTCTAGCCACTCTCTTTAATCGATTGTCGATGTTGTCGATTAGTCGGTTGAATAACGATTATTTTTTGTTTTTATTTTAAATGTTACGTGATTTTGCATAACAATGAAATTTGTGTCAGTAGGTACTCAGCTTCTAAGCAGACATAACTTAATTTAAAAGTTACGTACCGTACCTATTATTTTGACAACAACCATTAATCAGCTCATGTTATGTGCATTGATTTAACGCTGAAAGGCGTCGCTCCATTTGAAACTTTATTCATTAGTGGCAAGGTTTATTATTATTGAGATGTAGCCGAGTTCTTACATACTATTGTAAGTTTTATTTTACAATACTGCAATGTCGATGCATAACTTCGGCTAAAACATGTTACATGACTTATCTAATAAATAAATAAATCAATACATGTGATACTTTCAAAAACAAATAGGGAAATGAATTCGGAAGAAATATAAATGATCTATTTAATACTTATTTTATGAGCAAAAAAGTAGTGATAATGAAATTAAAATACTGTAAAAATACATTTGTTATTTTTTATTTAAAAATATCAACATCTATCCAATTTTCCTTCGCGATGTTTAATTTTGTAAAACAGATAATACATTATGGTATTTGTTTAACTAGCTTTTTCTCGTTATTTTGTACGGACGTAATTTTATAGCCTAATGTGTAGCACTCAGGAAAACTATTTATCAGTGGAGGAAAAAATTGACCTGATTTCCAAAGATCTCTGACCTGTCTTACAAAAAAATAAAACAAAAAAGGAACAAAATTCTCTTTACTATATTAGTATCGATCCGCTAAAATGATTTCTAAAAAAGACTTTATTGATTCGAAGTTGGTATTTTATCCCAAGTGCTGAAAGGAACCCTCATTCTACTGTATGTCTCTTTCTACGGCACGCTCTACAGCCTATACCGTTTAACGGATATTATATATTAATTCGAAAAAAAGGAGAAATTAAAAGAATATAATTAAATAATCAAAAACCCAACTGCAATTTTGGAAGTTGGTGGCTACATGAAACAAAAACAAAGCCACCGACTTACGATATTGCAGTTGGGTTTTTTGATTATTTCATTATATTTTTTCCTCTAAAAACAAACATGATATTTTAAAAAACAGTAAAGCAAAAAGTCGTATTTATTGTAATATATTATTATTTAATTACATATAAGTCATGTTAGAAAAAATACATTACACCTGTTGCGGTATTTGTGGTCTAATATAACGGTAATACTAATTGTTAAGATGTTCCTTTTAGTAGCAACATGGGAAATAACCTTTTATTACCACTTTTTCCCTAACAGGTAATTTGGGAAAAACATATTACGTCTGCACCAAGTACACATTTATCTTTGTAAAGATCATGAGGAAAATAAAGTTATCCTTATGGCTGAAGTCACGCTTTTATTGTTTTGGTTTAAAGAAACAAAATACCTGTCATGTTTTTATTATTGGAACCCCCTCTTTTTTGACAAGAAACGAAAACAAATAAGGTCATCCAAGGTGAACACAGCCTTCCGCAATACAAGGGAAGTCGTGGTTGCGTTGCTGGTTCTTTAAGATGTAGGTTTTTTTTAAGGCTACATAAAGGCTTATTCATGAGAACACCATGATTTTGGAAATAAGGCCCTTAGTCATAACGTGGTAAAACTGTGAAAACGCATTGTTGAAGATCGCCTAAAGAAAAGAATACACTTGTTGGATACTTTTCTACTTAGGTACTACTGAAGCTTTATTATTATTAATAGTTTTAAAAAGTAATTATTAGTTTTAAAGTTTCAAGTGACTCACATAGACATGGGTCGAAACGACTTTTCGCAACGACAGTTGTACGTACGGCAATACTGCAATAATGTAGAGAGTTCGGAAACATTTTAAGTGTGGCCGGGCAAAATCTAAAATATGGCCGGCAATGTATTGCAGCAACACAACTGCAGTAAAATATTGCCCGTTTAGAAGCACCTTTACAATCGCAATGTTTACAACTTAATTCAATTCTGTATGAAACAAAAAAAAATCTACGAACGTAACACTTTTTTACGTGATTGTACCTGCGCGGTTATCACAAAAGCCTAACTTCAGAGGGGCAAGCTTACGTGTAAATAATAAATTTTGTTTGTTCAATATACAATAAACCAACAAATGGGTTCAAATCACAAATGTGAATACAGTTACATTATTTTCAATCAATCAACAAAAACTACTCCAGTATGAAATATTGCTTTTTAATCCAACTTTTGCGTCATATTTTCGTCGTGCAGTCACTAAATTGTCTCTTTTCGCTACAGTAGCCAAAGTGCCTTAGGCAAGGATCACCTAATGACGTTCATCATTTGGGTTTGTAGTCCGGTAGGTGACAGAAATACTGTTTGAACGTGTATTCTGTAGCTCTAAAGCTAACGTCAAGATTACCAGACAAAAGATGATGCACAATGAATATTTTTCTCTGTTGAAAACATATTGAATGATGAAAATTTCACAGCACATTATACGATTGTTTGGAACAATTGACTACTAAGTAACAATTATATTGTGACTGGTAGTGACAACAATATTAGTGGTAAATAATAACTTACAAAGAAAAAGTGACAATATTTTATCTATAATGTTAGTTAGTAAAATATATCTCCTTGAATAAGAAGTAAGTTTGGGTAAATTAGCAATCAGAACGACAACTGGCCTGTTCGTTAGTGGTTAGTGATTCTGATTGGTATACCAGAGGTTGTGGGTACGATTCTCAATGAGCGTGATTGTTTGTTTTGTGTCTGGATGTAAATTATAATATAGTTATATAATGTTTGTTTAACAGTAGTCTAGTTATCGTAGTACATGCTCCGTGGTTTGAAATCAGATGGCCGTGTGTGAGTTGTCCCAAGACATTTATTTATTTAGTTCATCTCAGACTCAGTTCACCTACATTCACAAACCACAGAAGGAGATTTTACAAAATAAGGCTGCTTATTATTCTAACGATTATTATGGAATGCAATAAGGTTATTGAGTACTAGCGCCCCCCTCGCATTTATCGTTACTGCTCCGCTCCCGTGGGTCGTAACGTGATAGTATATAGCCTATAGCATTCCTCGATAAATGGGCTATTTAACACTGAAAGAATTTTTCAAATCAGACCAGTAGTAGAGATTACCCCCTACATACAAACTTACAAACCTACAAACTTACAAATTTTTCCTCTTTATAATATTAGTATAGAAGTATAGATTGAGTATTAGAGAATACAACATAATAATATATTGCCTAGAAAATATAGCGGCTCTATTTAATTAAATTGACTTAAGTATTTTTAAATTACAAGCAAGGTTTGTTCTCTGATTTATTTATATTTTTCCTTTATTTATAAAATTCTAAGTAGTCTGTACGTCATCACCTGAACTTGTTACAATTGTTGGTATGTAAATAAAGTACGTTTTATTTGACGTGCAACATAAAGTAACAATTTATTTCTTTTTAAACGGACTGTGCGGTCGGTTAGCAGCAAACAAAAGAACATAGTAATAATGGGTAACTATTGTGTGTTTGTATACATTGTACACAATGTAGTTCTATATAAACTTAGGGTTTATGTATACATGTGTCACTGTAAGGGTACTATGATTTTCATATCGGCAAAAAATAATATAATTTGTTTAACGACAAGTTTTTTCCTGCATTTCCTCTCGAAAGTATTATACTCCTTTAATTATAATTTTAGAAAAACAATATGATAACACAACTCTCATTTTACTAATGATTGTAATTATTTATATGCTAATAACAATTCATAAATTAACATAATTAAAAAAAAAACAATATAGTTTACGATAAATACAATTTGAAGACCTTTTGCCGTTTATAAATACAACACGAAAAGTTTTTTACGATACTTGATTTATTAGTCCAACCTGGGGTGGCCCCAACGTAGTTTTTTTTTATCTTAAAAAAAACAAGTTTGATTTGTAGGTATCAATAAAAAAAATGTCTTAAATGGCTAACAAAAATGTCACATAGCATACAATGTGAACAATATGTTCTTTACATTTCTTCTGTCTGTCATTGACTGAATATACTCTGGCAGCTGGGAGTTTGTCATGCTCACTCAAATGTTTCACTGACGGTGGGGCGTGTGTGTTGGATCATTTGGTTCCCTTCAAAATGGTTGAGCTATTTGGTGCCGATCCATACGTCATGTCCGTGAACGGGTGCTGTCTGCTGAGACTGGTCATCTCTTAGCTGCCACAGTTATTTTAAATTTTGTTTTGTTTATTTTAATATTTCTAACATGTCCGACTTGTTACCTTAGATACAACAATGAATGACGTAACCAAATTTTTGTAATATATTGATTTTAAAAGAGTGTCCATGGAGTTTCTTGCTCACTCTTCTCCATGGGACCTACTTTTTGGAACGAGCAACTAGCTTCATTTTTCTGGCAGACTGACAACTTGACGATTCAAAAGTACCTGTAATTGGTTTATTTGAATAAAATAGTTTTGAGTTTGAGTTTTTGAGTTTATCGCTAACAATAATATTTTTATTTTGGATCTGTGAATAGTGACCATCCTTCATGAAAATTTCATGATCTTGTAAAACACATCAATTACTTTTTGAACCATGATCTCGTACTAAAGCACGTTATTATTTTTTGAGAAAAAATTCGGTGGCATTTCCCTTAATACGAAAGAAAAATAATAAAGTAAATAATTTCCTGCTCCTCTTTATCCTCATAAAAACTAGCCAGAATCTTTTTACCCTAATCCAACTCTCACAAAACCAGTTATGTTAATTAATTTCAAGTTAAATAAGTGATTGTCCTTACTTAACTCAGTTCTGCTGGCGCAAACTAGATTTATCCGGTTCGTTTTTGTAACATTACTTTCCATTTCATGTCATAGTAGCAAGACCGTTTCGTGACGTGACGCAAAGGAAATAATAAACACAATAAGAATGTGTACAGATTTTAAACCTTTAGTATGCAATGTTCCGTGTTTCATTAACAAATGTGGTGACAAAAAAAAAACGAGATTTGGCTTGCGACTATGTCCATGTGATTGTCGGTTTTTGCAGTACGGGAGCTGTATGTTCACTTGAAGTTAGGCGATCACCTCAACTTATTTGCAGTATTTTCTTTCAGGTGTTTTGCTATCCCAGAGACAGAATCACATGAGAGATATCAGAGGTCTTGTAGATGCTTTTACTATCCCAGACACACCGTCTATAGACATTTGTAATACCGTTATAGACCTCATGTCTTCATTTGCTATCCCAGAGAAAAGTTGATCCCTCATGTGCAAGTAATTACACTGGCCACCAAACCCTAAATAACCTTTTTTAGCTGAAACACAGCTACGCAGCAGAAATATTACTAGTGGCAGTACTTCCCTGGTTGAGATCTTTTACTAAAGATGTGTTACATGTGCCTATAATACTATTTTTGTTGTAACTCTTTTGCATTGCCTTAAAAATATAACAGGCAGACAGTTATTTTTGTATTTGTCATATTAGTATCGGTATATAAAAAAATAAGTTTAATTTCCAGACAATAATATTCTACAGAGTCATTATTTAAGGTCTAGTTAAAAAGAAGAACGTTTTTTACGTGAATTTATTATAAATATTCTAATGCTAATAAATTCATATTTTATAGAAAAAGATTAATGTCGTAGCGTTTTCATAACAAATAGTAACTAATATAAAATCTAAAATTAAAAACTAATATTACAATATTTTCAAGGTTATTGTAACTTTGTTTATGAATTTGAATATTAATGATTATATATATATATTGGTGCGTTAATGAAAAATAGTGACATATAATATTGGTCAAAATTCTGACGTTTTAAACTTAGACAGTGCCAAACCGGGGTAAAGGTAACAATCAAAAAACAAACTAAAGGGTACAAAATGTCCTCTCTTCATTCATCATTTTATACAGAAGATAAAATAAATAGTATATTTTTACAAAACGGAATTCGAAACTAAATCAAATTTTTCAGCAAGATGGATACAGATTTCGATTTACCACTCCAGTGCTCGTAACGAAACAGTTTTTGACGTCAGTAAAATACATAAAATACAGAAAACAAATCTAAAAATAGTGAGGTACATTGTTGTATGTTTTACGAAGTAAGTGTGATAGTATTAACTCAAATTCATCAATACATTTTTTTTTGTTGGAATGGAATCATAAAATGACTCCTTCTGCTCTGAGCGGAGCGGAAGGGACTGTCTAACTTAAGTGGGTTTTAGTAAGTAGAAGTCCCTTCCTGGTAAACTGACTGACTGCAGCGATTTTGACGGTGCGTTGGTATATCAGTTTACCATTTTATATAATAAAATAGTATAGATTTTAATTATTTTATTAAAAACGAAATGAAACATAAAACTTTAAAACAATATAACTTCATAGAGTATATCTTGGACATCACTGACATCCCGAGTCTCGGAAAGCACGTAAAGCCGTTGGTCCCGGTGTCGTTCGCAGAACTTTGACAGTCGTTACGTTACGGGTAAGCCACAAAGTCTGATCATTTTACCAAGAGGTATCGTGTCGCCCAGTCTGTGGAGGTCTGATAGGCAGTCCGGTTAGGCTGGAAGCCGACCCCAATATAGTTGGGAAAAAGGCTTGGGAGATGATTATGATTAAATGTTTTATTAATAAAATCGATACGTCACTAAATATCACAAAAACCTTTATGAACGGAAATGATTTTTCAGTAATCCAAAAAAAAGTTTTTACCTTAACTAATATAATTATGTTAATCATTGCTGATTAATATCGCCGGCAGTAGGTAAGTTAGTTGTCAGTCAGTCAGTCAACTTGTTATTTTATATTATGGATAACAAACACAGCTGACATATCTAACTACACAACAACAGCATGTTGCTAATTTATGCATTAAAATTACCGCGTTGCGACTGCATCGAAGGTCGCGGCCTAAATGCACCTTAATTTATTTTTCACACATCTAACACTCAACCTGTATATAAAGTGAGACAGACAAAATGTCCTTGTTGCTAGTAACCGATGTCGTAATTACTAATTAAGTGACGTAATTATAATTTAGGTTAATTAGACGTAATATGTTGTACGAGAACCCTGGGATGATACGTATGAATTGCAGTACTTTTTAAAGGTCCATTCAGGGTAAAGTCTACAGTTTTTTTGAGAATGAGGATCATCGATCATCAAATGAATTCTCCCGCCCTGGGCGGGGTCGGAGGGAGTGTCAGACTTTTACTGACTAAAACCCACCATTGTTCCTTCGGTTGCCCTTTATGTTCCGGGGCAGCAGTAACTATTAGAACTAATTCGCAACCCCGGCAGGCATTGTAATATAAACGATTAACTCTAATCCATACAGAGGTGTAAAACTTAAATGAGGGCAGTTTCGTCTTTATCATGATGTAGTTTTGTGATGGCGGCGCGCATTGATTTATGCGTGCCTAACTAGAGAAATGTGCGGTCGCCGGATAAAGGTATATTTTGCATATATGGCTAAAGGTATTCGCTGCTAGCAGGCCAATAACAGAGCTCAGGAGCCCGACTAGTGGAGTCTACTATGACTGTCCTTGACTCTAGGACAAACCTTAGAGTTTTAGTGGGTAAAAGTCAACGAAGGGTGCGCAAAAAAAAGGATATTCGTAGACAACAATTATTTTAAGTTTGAAATGAGCTTAATTTCAAGTAGGTAAGTAAACATCTACAACCTGCTGCTCTAATATTTGTAGGCTTAAACAATAGAAAATATTATTTCGATAAATTTTCCAAACACATAAAGAGGCGTCTTCTTTTATACGAGGAGAAAAATTATAAATTATTCAAAACTTAGAACTAGTCTGTTCAGAATTGAGATAAGGTTCGATTACATTACTACTTATATAAAAAAATATATGTCATATTATATCAACTAAATACAAATAGTTTAAGACTTCATCTATTTTATCTAGAAACATCAATTTTGATTGCTCTATATCGTTATTGACGTGTCAAAATATTTTGACCGAACAATAAGTCCTAACTAGTACGAGCCTATACGTAGACTAAAAAATTACAAAACTGATATTGATGAAACGCACAAAGGCCTGTAAGGGCATCGCACAATTTTCCGTATGCCTATCCGTAAATTTCCGAAAATGTACGGGACAGTCGCGCACATGGCGAAGGCGCCCACTGTTGTCGGGTCAATACCGGTACTAGGATGACCGGTGGATTTCAAATCAAGTCAAATTATATAATCCATTAGACTAAAAATAAAGAATAAAATATTCATTCACAAGTATAAATTAATTAATCTAGTTACTCATTCCACAAGGTTATTTCGTTTCGAGTCGGTAATAATCGATACTTACGACAACGATTCATCGTTACAATCAGATTACGCAGTTGGTTTGTGCCAATAATATTATCCTTTTTAAAAAATATCATTGGTTTGTGCAGTTTATCGAACACCAATTGAGTGTCCACACGACCACAATATTTGCGTCTATCATCAAATAACTGCAGTTTTCGTACACCTTGGCTAAAACTGCCAAACGAACTGCGCAGTCAAATCGTAGCGATAAATCGTATCGATATGTCAGGCCCTAGCAGAATACCAGCGCTGCAGTATTTAGGGCCTGTTTCACAATCTCACAATAGACTCTAATACCAGATTTAAAAAAGGAACATAATTTCTATGAAATTTAACTACCAATATTTTAATTAGAACTAATCAAAAGATGTAGAACATTTAATTGTTTAAAATATCGCAGAAAATGCTGAGCTAGGAGCCCTTTAGGCATCGCACAGAGTTTTTATGTTATTTTTTTTTTGTTTTATGTGTGTATACGATTGTGTGGGGTATAAATACTTTCTCCATTTTAATTTGGCGAACGAAGGGTCTGAGAGTTCCATTAATATTCTGAACTTAAAAGTAATCAGTATAATAAGTTAGAGAGTTTACCAGCCCAGGGTCAATTCCGTCGTGTAGACGACAAGGTCGTCTGTTCACGTTGCTCAATCATAGCATTCATGGTCCAGCACTTATAATAACAATAATTACAAGAAATGTAGGCATGAATTCTAAACAATGATTATTATGTTCAAGGCGTAGGTAATTGAAACGACTTGAAATTTTAGACAGTCCAAGTAACCAAGCAAGTAAGTAATTGGTCAAATTTGTGATCAGCAATTGATTACAATAAATATGTAATTGGTTAAGTTTTTTTTTATTGATTTACAGAAATAATTACAAAGATCCTTTTGGTGTCGTACCTGATTTAATGAAATGAGTCTAATCTAGGTTTAGTAGGTAGGGAGTCTAATCTATATTTTTTGTAGTTGTTTTTTTTTTAGTATATTTTTTTTAGGTAGTATATTTTTTATTATATAAAATGGTAAACTGATTTTTTTGTCGATATATTAACGCACAGCCCAAACTGCTGGTCCCAGAGACACGAATCTTTGACGGTGTGTTCTTTGTGAAAAGTAAGTATCCACTAAGGAAGGACTTTTATAAATTCGTAAATTAAGGGGGTGGAAGTCCGACTTTCACGTTGGTGAAGCCGCAGGCCAAAGCTAGAAATAATAAATGCAAAAGCGTGTGTATGCATATAAAATCTTAAAAAATCATAAAATCATATTAATTTTGTAAATAGGTTTTACACGTCAACATTTTGTTTATTTTTTTTTTAAGCGGACGATGGGGCCGGTGTTTCCTAGCTGGACTGCTCTGAGAAGAAACATCCGAAACAAACTCAGAGGTCAAAGTCTGTTTTAAAGTTCATACAATCGTATTGGTCAAAATAATTACTTATTACTTTTCCTCAATCCTCCTTGAACAAGCAATCCAGTTGATCGAGGCCCGTACCTTTTTTTTATAGGAAGAGGCATATTTTCAGCAAAGTAAATTATTAAAAAGTGGAAAACTTTGTAAAATAAATGAAGCAAATTACACAATAGAAAAATGTGTCTAAAATCTAATATAAAAATGCTAATATTAAACTCACGTACCAAACAAGTCTCAGGTTTGGAATTATTTAAATAATAATACCTGTATTTGATCAAGGAATACTACTCGATATAGTAAATAGGATGTTTATTTTGGACATTATAAAACTAGTTCTAATTTATCCATTATATATTTCTACTAGCTACTAACGTCTCAAGCAGAAGGTATTTTTTAAGAGATCTGTTTTAAGAAAAAAGTTATGGTACAGGTAAAAATAAAAATAAATGTGTTTATCCATACTAATATTATAAATGGGAAAGTGTGTCTGTCTGTCTGTATGTTTGTCTTTCTTTCACGGCAAAACGGAGCAACGTATTGACGTGATTTTTCAAGTGGAGATAGTTGAAGGGATGGAGAGTAACATAGGCTACTTTTTGTCTCTTTCTAACGCGAGCGAAGCAGCGGGCAAAAGCTAATTAAAATATATTTTAATAAACACATTTTTTTTAATGGTTTGAAGACCTTCGTTAGGTATCTAACTAAAAACAATCCACTTCTGGTTTACCTTATTATTTGCCATGTTTGTATAAAATGCTCGATGAGTACTGAGTAATTACATAGATTTGAGGTCATTGACGCCAAACTTTTAGATAGGAGTTACCTATATTATAAAGATTTTTTTTTTTGTAAAAGCTCAATGGTTTGACTAGGAAAAGCCATCAATTAAATCTTTGATTGCAAAATTTCTTAACAATTCTGTAATTACTTTAAGGATATTAATAATTACTAATGTTAAAGATGTTGTTGTTTTGCATATATATTTGTTAAACAATATAACTTTAAATCATTATGTCGTAGGTAAAAGGCTCTCGACTAACGAGTAGGTACAGAGAGACCACAATCACAAAACCAATAAGGAAAAAAATACAAGAATGGATGTAAGAGCAAAAGAAAAAAAACTCATAAAATATCACATATTATAATAATAATAATAATAATAATAAATAATAAGCTGGCAACCCAACGAATGTCATTGTCTTTCAAAATCTGAAAAATTAAAATTAAATTTAAAATAATAATATCAAATACAATATCACAAAAATTACATCATTCTAAATATTCAGGACACAATAGATAAATTGGAATAATAACAGAGATATCTTGTGAAAATGTACAATAAAATGATATTATGACGAAAAGCAAAAGTGACATGACGTATGTCATGTCACTATCATAAATGCAATGAAATGAAAAATCAATAAAAAGACGATGATAACAAGATCAGCAACAAGAAAAGCACGCCCAACACCACCGGACTCGTCGCCCAGCTCCGCCTCGCCGCCGCCGGAATCCAGCCCCACCGTGAGCGCTGTGACACCGGCCGTGGCAGTTGCGTCGAGCTCGAGCGACGAGTACTTCTCTCCGCCGACGTCGCCACCACCTGTGCGCCGGCGGGGAGGTCGCCGGCCGCCGGAATGCTTGGGACTCCGAGGCCCACCGGCCTCTGACAGGGTCCCCACTCCCGGTGGAAGTGCGCGCATGAGATGGACACATTCCATCAACGAAAATGTTATGCGCGCCTACTTTGGGGCTACAGAGAGGGGAAGTAACATGACTGCGTACCGTGGTCGGATGCTCTCTCTGTTCCAGGTGCTTGAACCAGCTGTCAATGTTTCAGCCCAGCGACTGTCGGATCAGGTGCGTGTCATCCAGCGTAATCATATGTTGGATGACACCGTGCTTGATCGACTACGCCTAGAGTCACGGATTAGTCTTGCCCCGCCTGCCCCGCCAGTGGGTGCGGTCGCTGTGCAGCCGCAATATTCACGTAGTGGCTTGCCGCGACCGCCCTGCATTGATGAGATGGATGATGGTGAGACTATATCCGTGAGTACCCAGTGCAATGATAATTTGAGGAGTGCTTTGGAGTGTGCGTTTCGGGAATATCGCTCTATGCCGCCTGAGATGAGACCGCGACTACCTCGTTTGCCCATGCACAAGAAAAATAGGGCGCTGGTGTGTGCTCTGGATTCGCTGCTGTCGAACTATTTTGACAGCAGCGAGGACCTCACTGATACCCACTCAATTTTGTACTGCGCAGCTGTAGCAGCGTGTCGTGTGGCTCACGTCAAATTTCCAAACAGTGACGGAGTCACACGACCTAAACCAGCTATACCAGCGTGGCAGTTCAGAATTGAGCGTCGTATTGGTGAGGCTAGAGCACTCATCGGCAAATTAATCTGCTTCAGGGAGGGCAATACACGTCCTAGAGTGATGCGCTTTGTGAGGCGGGCGTTTGTGGGGACTAACATTAGTTCCCAAGATTATATGCCCCGCATCACAGAGCGTATCGACTTCCTGAAGCAGAAGATCTGTGCATGGGCAAGCCGTATTCGTCGGTACAAGCGAAGAGTGGAGCGATATACTCAGAATCGCACATTCCGGAGTGATGAGAGGTGGGTATATAGGGCTTGGGAACGACCGGACCAAGGTGTGGTTGACACGCGCCTTCCGGATGATGATGCCATGAGTTCATTCTGGCGCAGCATCTGGTCGGTGCCTGTCAGTCACACTGAGGGCGACTGGATTCGGGAGGTTGAGCGAAAGTGTGATCAAATACCAGAAATGGGGGCTATAAACATTAGCCCCCAAGATATAGCTTGTGCAGTCCGTCCGTTACCTAATTGGAAATCCCCAGGGCCGGACGGACTGCACAATTTCTGGGTAAAATGGTTACAAAGATCGCACGTTCGCTTGGCGTCCCAGTTCCAGTCAGCCTTAGAGTCTGGGTCGCTACCCCAATTCCTAACTACTGGAATTACCCACTTGCTCCACAAATCAGGTAGTACTACGGAACCCAAAAATTATAGACCAATTACTTGTTTACCTACGGTCTATAAGATTCTTACATCCATTCTGAGAGCTAAAATTAATAGTCATATTAATAATAATTCTATAATGTCCGCTTCTCAGAATGGATGTAGGAATGGGTCCCGTGGTACTAAAGAGCTGCTCCTCATTGACATGGCCATTAGTCAGCAGGTTCGCCGTTCTCGGAAGAATTTGTCGACATGCTGGATAGATTACAAGAAGGCCTATGACTCGGTGCCACATACATGGCTCATGAGGGTGCTGGAATTGTATAAAGTAGATGCAACTCTGCGCACCTTCTTGATGTCGTGTATGGGGCAGTGGAGTACGGTCCTTCACTATCCAGGGTGTCGGCACATCCGAGAGAACAGCGAACCAATAAGGATTGAGCGAGGCATATTTCAGGGCGATAGTCTGAGTCCATTGTGGTTCTGTTTGGCCCTGAATCCTCTCAGCACATTGTTGGAGGGTTCAGGACTAGGCTATCGGTTGCGCAGAGGCGGTCAGGTTATATCTCATCTCCTGTACATGGATGATCTGAAACTCTTTGCCCCCACTGAATTGCAACTGATGAAGCTACTGAAGGTAACAGAAACTTTCAGTAGTGCCATCAGGATGGAATTTGGTGTGGACAAATGTGCAGTCATGCATGTAAAGCGAGGGGAGATTGTGGAATCCGGGGGGACCCAACTTTCGGATTCCATACACCTTAGGTCCCTCTCTTCAACCGAAACTTACAAATATTTGGGTATGTCGGAAGCGTTAGGCATCAATATCGCCGACATGAAACAAGCGTTGAGGGAGCGCTTCTTTGGCCGCCTGAATAAAGTTTTAAATAGTCTTTTATCAGGCGGGAACAAGGTGCGCGCCTTCAACGGTTGGGTCATGCCGGTGTTGATGTACTCTTTCGGCGTACTCAAATGGACTCAGACAGAACTGGACGCCCTGGATAGAAGGATCCGTAGTCTGCTGACCGCAAATCGCATGCATCACCCACGATCGTCGGTAATGAGACTGTATATCCCGCGAAAGTGTGGTGGTCGAGGCTTTCTCAACGCCAAGACCATGCACAATCGTGAGATATGCAGTCTCAGAGAGTATTTCCTGAATGCTGACGTGGGGATGCATCGAGATGTAGTTTCGGTAGACGAGGGCCTCACCCCGCTCTCCTTAGCGAACGAGAACTGGCGCAAACCTATAGTAATGGATACTGATGACCGCAGGATGGTATGGCAGAGCAAGGAGCTTCACGGACGCTTTTATCGAATCCTACATGGACCAGATGTAGATTTCCTGGCGTCCGTATCCTGGCTGCGTTTCGGTGACCTCTTTGGAGAAACCGAAGGTTTTGTCTGTGCGATAATGGACGAAGTTATGATGACGAACAACTACCGGAAATACATTGTGAAGGACGGCACGGTTGACATATGTCGGGCATGCCACCGTCCCGGGGAATCAATCCGACACATTATTTCTGGGTGTTCTAGTCTGGCTAACGGAGACTATTTGCACAGACACAACCTTGTAGCCAGGATTATTCATCAGCAACTTGCTCTGAAATACAATCTTGTGGAAGCAGAAGTACCGTACTATAGGTATGTGCCCGACCCAGTTCTTGAGAATGACCATGTCACAATGTACTGGGATCGATCTATCATTACTGACAGGACTGTTGTTGCTAACAAGCCTGACATAGTGGTGATAGATCGATTAGAGCGTCGTGCAGTGATTGTTGATATTGCTGTCCCGCATGACGAGAACCTCGTGAAAACTGAGAAAGATAAACAGACCAAATATCTCGACTTGGCTCGCGAGGTTGTCGACATGTGGGATGTGAATTCAGCAGTCATTGTGCCGATAGTCGTGACGGCCAATGGCATAATAGCGAAGAGCTTCGACCAACATCTAAGGAGGCTCTCGCTAGGCAGCTGGGTCAAGGGTCTGGTGCAGAAAGCGGTACTCCTGGACACGGCGCGTATTGTCCGGAGGTTCCTCTCTCTGGAGCCCTGACCACCGGTAGCTTGGATCCTGTTCCCGATGCCGGTGGGATACTATTTTTTATATTTTTAAATGTTATTTTTCTTTTTTATATTAATATTTAAAAATGTAATTAATATGTTAAAAAATAAATAATAATAATAATATTTATTAGAAAAACAAATTACAATTTACAAAAATAGCAGTGAAGCCACACTAGGCAGTGCCTGTATCGTGGCTATCAAACAATAGCGATTATCCTTAAAATAATAAAATAAAATAAATCTGCATTTCGTTTTTTATAAAGTTGAAGTGCGAATGTGTTGTGTGTACATGGGTGTGAAATGTAAAAATAAGTGTTTAGGAGAGTATTATGAGTGGTGTGTGTTATGTGTGATGAGTGTTATCTGTGATGGTGATATGTGTGTTGAGTGTAATACATGTTAATGAAAGTGTGTAGCTTAGTCTTTAGACAACTGTACGAAGCAATTGCTCTATCTGATCGTAGTTCATGCCGGTGATTAATTTCCTAACTTTAACTTTGGCTTCGCGGGTGGTTTTATGCTGGAGCTGATATTTAT
The DNA here is from genome assembly GCA_033675125.1 of Athetis lepigone. NCBI lineage: Eukaryota > Metazoa > Arthropoda > Insecta > Lepidoptera > Noctuidae > Athetis > Athetis lepigone. Next base: position 13,484,163 of record CM066236.1, read on the forward strand.
TTGCAATTTTATTGTATAGGAAAGGAAACATAAACTTCTGTGATTTTCTAGCAAATGAAGTTTTACATTTTGTACTAGGGATTTTAAAGACTCTAAGCTTCAGCATGTCATTGAAACTTGGCGAATTTATGACTAGCTTATGAGTGGAGATAATTGCATGCATCGCATAGAGCCCTCGCACGCTAAGTAGATCAGCCTCTTTGTAAAGATCTTTAGTTGGAAATCTGATAGGCTTCTTTAACATTACTTTTATAACTGATCTCTGCGCTCTTTCCAACAACATCAGGTGTGATGTCGATGTGCCACCCCATACGCTTATACAGTATGATAAGATAGATTGACACAAGGAGATATAAATAGCTTTGAGAAGTTTCATGCAAGCAACCTCTCTAAGTTCCCTAATCACGTATATTAACTTCCTGGTTTTGGCTGAGAGTGCAGTGATATGCTCCCTGTATGTGAGTTTCTCGTCAATAATTACTCCAAGATATTTTATAGATTGTGCTCTTTGTAAATAACAGCATTGACATTTATTGTTGGAGAACTGTTTTTGGTCACATGTGTGTATTTGAATATTTAGTAGAGAAGAAGGTGAGGAAGCTGCAGTTTTGTGAAAACATAAAAACTTGGTTTTGTTGGCATTTAATGTTAATAGGTTACTGCTTAGCCATTTTGCGATAGTATTGATGCCTTGTTCAGCATTACTAAAACAGTCTCTCCAGTTAGTATCGTGAAATACAACAGCAGTGTCATCTGCATAGCAAACTATTTTAGCATTTTTCAAAGGTAAATCAGTCAGGCTGTTAATATATATTAGGAACAGCGTTGGTCCTAACACGCTACCCTGAGGCACTCCAAAAGATATTTCTTTTTTGGTACTGAGCCAAGAATTTAGCTTAACGCATTGCTTCCTTCCACTTAGATAACTTTTGAACCATTCAAGTGCAATACCTCGTATTCCGATGTTTTCCAGTCTTCTCAGCAATATTGGAATAGCCACGGTGTCGAAGGCTTTCGCTAAATCTAAAAAGACTCCTATGCATGCGAGACCATTGTCTAGATGATCAATAATTTCATTTGTTACTAGGTTAACTGCATCTTCTGTAGATTTATGTTTACGAAAACCAAATTGAGTCTCCGATAAAACTTTATTTAATTCTAGGTACTTAACAAGACGGGTATTTACGACTTTTTCCAATATTTTTGAGAAAACCGAAAGCAGCGATATTGGTCTGTAATTATCAGGTACGCTTGATTCACCTCCTTTGTGAATGGGCACTATAACGGCAGTTTTCCAGTCTGGGGGAACAACTCCCGTGGCTAAACTTTGATTGATATAATTGTTAGAGGTTCAACTACACTATGTTTAGCCATTTTTATAAGTAAGTTATTGACACCATCTAATCCCGGAGCACTATCAATTTTTAGGTTCAAGATTATATTTTCTATTTCTCGGGTGTCCGTGGGCTCAAAAAGAAAGATCTTATTGGAGTTGAATTATTACTAAGCTCTTGTGCCAATGCGGACTGGGTTGTGTTGAGTTCCTTCAGAATGTTAGTAGCGTAACTTTGACCAACTGATGCAAAGAATTCATTGCAAAGATTAACTGCGTTTTGTGGACATGTGTGAACATTAATCAGATCAGAAGCATTTGAGTTCACGTATTTCTTCCTATGAGAGATTTGATTGATAGTTTCCCAGAGTTTTTTCGGCTGATTTTTGAACTTTTCGAGCAGCTCAGAGTCATGGTTATTTTTTATTTTACGCAGCAAAATAATAAAGTAATTTCTATATCTAGTGTATATAAGAGTTTTCACGTGGGTCTTTGGTACATTTCTAGCTTCAAGATGAAGTTTGTCTCTCACACGGGAACACCTCAGTAACCCTTGTGTCATCCAAGGCTTGAGAATAATTTTGGAGCGTCTAATTCTTATCGTTTTAGAATTTGCATCAATAATAGATTTCATTATGTTTAGGAAAGTATCCGCCTGCTCGATGACACTCTCAATGCTACACAATCTAGACCAATCAACATTACTCAGTTCTTCTACTATTGAGTCGTAGTTGGGAATTATCTTGTATTTTGGGGGTGTTAGGCGTTCAGGAGTAATAATTGATAATCCAGAGATCACTAAGTCATGATCAGTGACAAATGACGGGCATACAATTGTTTCAATGTCTATTTTACCCTTAAAAAATACATGATCGAGGCAGGAGTTAATTCTAGTCGGTTTATTTATAGCTGGTCTCAATCCCAGTTCTGCCATAGCACATAGGTAAGACGCTGAGTTGGCCGCATCTGGATTGGTTATATTAATGTTGATGTCGCCAGTGAATACCGTACATGTTCCAATATTTATGGTTTGCATGACGTCATGCAACGAGTTGATGAAATTATCAATGTTTTTGAAAGAGGGAGATCTATATGCACCTAATATAGTTATGGTGTTTGGAATATTTATCACAATACATTCCGCATCATCGATCTTAGGTTCAGATATTTGGGGAGACCAAGTATCTTTTACGTACACCACAACACCACCAGCTCTATTAATGTATTTTGTAGTATGATGTGCTCTGTAGCCTTCGATCTGATATATTAACGATATTATTCATTCTTAATATTATGTTCATAACTAAAAATTAAGAAAAAAACCATTTAAGATATTGTTTACTATCTAATTATTATAAAGTAATAATAAGCTCTTTAAAGTTTCTGAAAGAAAACATCGTGAGGAAATCTGACCCCTTACCATGAAGTTTAAAGTAAGATTGTTTTATTCCTGTTCCAGAGTGTGCAAGTGACAGCGTTAGACACGTTGTCTAGCGCCGTCTCTTTGCCACTGAAAGTAATACCGAAGTAATACTGCTATTAGGGCTTGTGGTAGGCCCCCTGGACTTGTAGCAAATATAGGTAAGTCGGAAATCAACAATCCTTGAGCAAGCGTGGTGATCAATGCTCGTGCCTTCTCTGAGCGAAAAGAGGCCTTTGCCCTGCAGTAGGACATGGGAAACTGACATTATAGCTAATTCGTGTGAACACAGGTATTATGAAAGACTAGCTTCTGCCCGCGGCTTCGCTCGCGTTAGAAAGAGACAAAAAGTAGCCTATGTTACTCTCCATCCCTTCAACTATCTCCACTTAAAAGATCACGTCAATCCGTCGCTCCGTTTTGCCGTGAAAGAAAGACAAACAGACAGACAGACAGACAGACACACTTTCCCATTTATAATACTAGTATGGATGCGATGAAATCTAAGATTTGCTCAGTCAAGCTGGTAGATAATGTAACTAGTGTTAATTTGTGTTTAAATATCGTCATGTTTATTTTCGAATAACAAGAGTCCAAGAGTAAGCGTAGTTAACGATCAAACACTTCACAATGTGTAGTTTTCAAACAAAGTGATGTAATAGGAGTTGTAGGTAATTTTATTTTATTACCATGAACAAGTAGTTTCATAATTTTAGTATTTAAAAATATATATAAAATGATGTTCATTTTGTAAATTGAATAAGTATAACATCTATCTATATATAATTATATAAAAAAGTCGTGTTAGTTACACATTTTATAACTTAAGTACGGCGGAACTGATTTAGCTGAAAATTGGTGGGGAGGTAGCTTAGGACCAGAGGATGGACAGACTTTGAATACTTTTATCTTCTTTTTTTAGTAACCAAAAATCTGATATAACGCGGGTGAAACCGCGGGGGACAGCTAGTAAGTAATAAACCCCAACATACCCAATACAAACATACAAAATTATTTTGTAAGGTACAGAGCAAAAAGAATACCCCCTGGTTAGACTGGAATGGTTAAATATGATGACGCATGTTATAGTTCAATATTGTTATTCGAACGATAATTGCTCCGTCCATCACATGCCTAAATGCATCGCGATTTATTTAAATAAATAAAGTTATATAACAAAAAGAAAATTAAAGTAGTGGATGCAGTATTTTTATACCTACTTGATAATAATAATAATAACATTCCAATTGAAGGTCAGGCAAGGTAATAAATAAACAGTCAAGTACTAATAAATTTTAATTTACCGGGTAAAAACTTTTAACCTGTCAGTAAAGGGAACTATTTCAGCAATTACGATAAAATTAGACTTCAAAAACTTAGTTGGTGAACCCCCGTTGAAAATACGTAGTAAAATAAAATAATTTTACAATAAAGAGCATTTTACTAAAGCCACAAACATGAAAACCTAGTGATTTGATGATGTAGAGGCGCAGTAAGAATCGAATTTTTGAAATTGTACCGGCAATAAAAATACATACAAAAGATAATAATGATATTAACGAATTTAAGTTGCAAATTGACACAATTTACAACATTTATAGTGGGGGGACAATAGATATCAGTAATGGGAACATACTCAAAAACTCCTAAAGATTTTGTGACAATACATTATTTATGATGATCACGGGCTCTTCTTCTATTACCTCAACGTGATCGCGTAGGTATAAAACATTCTTATGCAGATCAAAGCCATTGTCTACTACGTAGTAAGTTCTCAGCAATTATTGTACACGATTTTAATGGGTAGTAAGTAATGCTTAATGTTAACTTAGATTCAAATTAATAACTAAAAACCAGTTCGCAGTCAGGGACCTAATTATCAACCAGGTACCAATGCAGCAACGAAATAAATTTTGCATTCATGGAATTGATTAAAATCTAAGTTAGTAGCATAACCCACTAGCTCTGTAGCGTAACTCACAATTCGCTTCATTTTGAAAGTATGACTAAAACATTTCTGGTTAGGTATTTTTACGGTTTCAAAACAGCAAATACTGCATGTGACTTTACAACTTGTATGTACCTATATATTTTCTAAGAATGAACATTACTTACACCCGTGCCTTTGGGAGCACATAGAGCCGGGTTCTTGCGGGCCCCGCAATCCTTTGACCACACGTGATTCGAGACACAATAGAAAGACAATAGCAGCCCGAAAGCCGGCTGTCGATTAGTTGTCAAGAGGTTAAAAGAAAAAAAAAGTCTGACGACTAATAAAAAGTGCAATCGGAGTCACTTAGCCTCACCAAAGTAAGCAATCGTTTCAAATTATGATTAATTTAAAAAACATTTTTGTCGACTCAACAACGCAAATAACTCTGCAAATATTATTGAACTGACAAATGTAAAGGGTCTGTCATTATGAGTGTTACAATAAACTCCCAATTTACGTATGCCATATAAATAGAAGGTCAAGTGTATTGACCGACCTACAAACCAGGCGTGCATCCGACCATGACATCAAGTCGTGTTTTTTTGTTTAAGTACTTATGTACTCACTCAAGTACTTATGTACTCACTTATAATTACTTTACTTATCGTTAGTATCTTGTATCTTTCCGTGCACGCGACGTTAGCATATAATAGTCTATGTATTTTACATTCATGATTCTCTCACGTTTCCGATAGATTTGAGAATCGTGTGTCAAATGGTTTTACGTCAGATAGTACTTATATTACTTACATATTATCGGACGTATGAACGGTTTATTTATCAGATGTTTTGACACTTGTGAAAATTTATAATTTATTTCCGAGTTCTAGCTTCTACGAGCTGTTGCTATATGTAGTGTTTTTATTTATTTATGTTAAATATTTTAAAGCTTGTAAGCAATATAAGTATTTTCGGTTAGCCTAAATGTTACAATTGATATTAGGAAGGTTAAGACGTAATTTTTGACGTGACAACGTCTTAAATTAGGTTGCGGCTGGGAGTCACTTATGAAAAAGTGTAACGCTCGGTAACGTTACGATGAGTCACCGAACGAGAGAGAGGCCCGCCGAATGCCTTGCGTCTCTCTCCCACTCAACTATGATCGGTAAAAGACGTTGTCACGTAAAATCTTCGCCCGTAAAACCGACTTTACAGGCAACCATTTTTTTTTATATTCTTCTTCAGACGGGATTTTTGCAAGCCACGAAAGCGATGACAAAAAAAACAGCTAGGTATCGCAAAAGAAAACGCGGGAGGCATTTGACCAGGGAAGTGGAACAGAACAAGCTAATTAACATACAACTTAATTTAAATTATTCTTCTTTTCTATTATTTTGACGGGCCTGTTGGTCTAGTGGTTAGTGACCCTGACTTCTATACCCGAGGACGTGGGTTCGATTCCCTCCCAGGACAAACTTTGTGTGATGAGCATGATTGTTTGTTCTGTGTCTGGGTGTAATTTATCTATAATATGTATGGGTTAGTAGCGTTATGACTACATCTCGATAAGACTAAATAGCATTTATGACTAGTTCGCTATAGGACTTAATGTCGATATGACTAGATCTTGTTAGGACTATATCGTGTTTGGACTAAATCGCAATAAGGCTAGATAGCGTAACGACTATATTTTCGTTTGTTTTTTGGAGTACAGTTATCAAGTTAAAGCATTAAGATTTTTCCTTGGAACCTATACCAAAATAATTAAAATGAAAGCATTTCATTGTAACATACTTATTTATTTATTTAAACTTACGCTTTGAATCACTACCTAACGTTTTTCTCCTTCGTCTCAAGTTTATTAAAATGTCTTTGATACTTGCGATTAAATAATATAGTGTTTCATCTTTTGTTCTTTTTCTTTTTCACTTTAGTAAAGCTAAGTAGATACTACATAAAGTTCCTATACTTATGCCACTTTTAGATACGATTGTACGTCATATCGATAATGAGTCATTTTGATATATGGCCTTATTGCGATCTAGTCTAAACACGATATAGTCCTAACAAGATCTAGTCATATCGAGATTAAGTCCTATAGCGAACTAGTCATATCTGCTATTTAGTCTTATCGAGATGTAGTCATAACGCTACTAACCCATATGTATGTATTTACAAATTATATAAGTATGTATATCAGTTGTCGGTTACCATAACACAAACTCTGCTTAGCTTGGGATCAGATAACCGTGTGTGAGTTGTCCGAAGATATTATTATTATTATTTTCGCATAAAATTTTACAACATACTGTAATGATGCTACTCACAAATTAAAAAAATAATAAACATTGGTAGGGTGACAAAAAAGAAAATATGTAGATTCTAACCAGTCAAGCATTAATGTGAATATTTATATCTTTAAATTATTCAACTTAACATTGATGATAGTTTTTTAACATGATAGCACTATAAAATTAACACGTAATTCTTTAACTATGCTACTAAATATTGCTTTTTAAACGACCCATTGAATTGACAAAAAGGATGTCAATGGCCAGAGCATTGATTGATTATCAAATTTATATTGTGTGTAAATGAAAAAAAAACAATGTGTTTCTGACTTCTTTATAAAAAAATTGGAAAATAGTTTAGGCACAGTTCGGTAATACATAAGAAACATGTGTGATTAAATGACATAATAATAATATAATAATACCAGCCTATAACTGTCCTACTGCAGGGCAAAGGCCTCTTCTCGTATAGAGCAGGCACAAGCATTGATCACCACGCTTGCTCACGGCGGACTAGCAATTTCGAACTCATACTAACTACAAGTCCAGGTTTCCTCACGATGTTTTCCTTCACCGATATCTGTGATGTCCAAGATAATCTTTAGGAACTACATAGGATTTGAAAAAGACACATTGGTACTTGCCCGGATTCGAACCCACAACCTCTTGCATGAGAGGCGGGGCGCCTTAACCACTAGGCCGTCACGAAAAAACAAGATAAATTAAAAGTTCGTACGCCCGCGAAGTTTTTAAAATAATAATAAATAAATATCCTGGGACATCTTACACACGGCCATTTGATCCCAAGCTAAGCAGACCACGACTTAAGTTAACAATAGAGCTGACAACATCGAAACAGCTCAATCAATTTAATAAACCATCGCTAGATAATCTACTTTGAAATAAAAAAAAACCACATCCAAACCGGATCACTTGTTGAGCCATGGACATGGTGCCACAGACTGCCAGATACATATAAATGGGGGTTCAACCTCTATTATTGCAATGGGGGTTAAAATAGTTATTTTTTGAATATTGGTTTAAGAGATTTTTTAATCACAAAATAAAATATCATCGAAAAAATCTTCAAACTAACTGCTAACGTTGGATGTCAAGGCATGGCCTCCAGCCAAGGTAAAAGCCAGCCCTTGCGGGAAGTAGCACCCAATAATTTGGGCGCTTCCTTAAATAATTATGTTTTATCTTTCTCTCTTCTGTTTGTTTTAACAACAAAACTGTCAATATTATAAACTGAATTATAAAATTTACTTGCACATTGTATTTTATTCACTTATACATAATTTAATAATTAATTAATTGATGAACATAATTATATAATAGAGATTTACACTTACTACATAAACAAATCGTAACTTATCTCTCATTATTATTATGCATTTATATTATGGTAATTAGTTTTATTAACGATTTGTAATGATTATAAACTATGTATTTAATCAACGATATCACAAATAAGAACCGACGAAGTGCAAGACTTATAAGTAAGTACGTTCTGGTGCAGAAATCTTATAGTATTTTTTTTGAGATCCAATTACTGCCTACACCTAATTTCATAGTTCCAGGTCAACTGCAGGTACCTCAGGAACGGCTCAACCAATTTGCACGTAGTTTTTGAAGTGACATTTACATTAATGTCAAAGTTAGACAGATCAAGACCAAAACTTTTGATTGAAACCTATTAAATTATAATTGATTAAACAATGATAAACTATTAAATCACTCAATAATTGTTTTGACCTTTGATCGAACCACTTGATTAGAAATATTAAGGTGCATTTTTAATTATATTTCAAAAGATCCGGTTTTGACCGGATTTTATAAATATTCACTAGTAAGTTTATTTATCAATCTAACCTGTTTTTTTTAATAATTTTGCCCTAAACCTGATTACTGACCTAAAAAAACCTGATTAAGGTTCAAAATAGAACGCGACACGAGGACCGAGGTCAATATACGTTACTTAGCATGTGTTTTGGCTTAGCTATTCTCCATCTTTATCTTGCCATCTAGTTTGACAGTTGTGCGATGGTGACAGAGATTTTGCTTAGTCAGTGCACTTGTTAAAGTGCGTCTATTTGTCTCGCCCTAGGAAAAAATGGTACGTTTAAAGTATTTTCCTGGTCTGCATCTCACTGGACATGCATCGGTCCTGGGCCACCTGCATCCAAAGGGACCCGGCGACCTCAATGAGATGATTAGTCCATCTTGCGGAAAGTCCGGTGCGCGGTCGCCACTCGAGAACCTTTCCGCCCCAGTTCTACGAGCTATGTGCCCCGCCCACTTAAATTTGGCAATATACAACGATACCTTCGAAGTCATCAAAGGGGCAATCACAGTATATGACGGGGGTATTATCGCTCTGATGATGTTATCGTTCTTGTGATGAGACGCGTTTTGACTTACCCAAATGCTATATGATTTGAATACTAAGAGCCCACACGTGAATACAATCCGATAAGATATTTTCTTAGATACTTATCTACATTTTCTTGAATTTTCAAGATACAGCGATTGACAGACAATATGATCTCGAATCAAAATAATGGTATATTTACAAGGATGATTTTGATAAGGAAATCATTGAGGATAAAACAGATAAGTACATGGTCATACCTTATACTTAGTTATCTACTAAATATTTGAATTGTTGTTCATATTGATAATATTTCATCTGGAAACGATTATTATGGATAAGTAAAACGCAATGCACAAAATTGGTGCAATGATTAGTTTTTGGCTACTATGCTGCGAGTCGGAGGATAATTATTTCTTAAGGTATGGGAGTATAATTACATTTTTGCACTTAATGGTTCCCTTTAGAGCTGCCGGGGTCGCGGAATTGTTCCAAGGAAGGGCAACCGACGATGGAGCAAGGTGGGTTTCAGCAGTCAATAAAAGTTTGACACTCCCTCCCGCCCCGCCCAGGGCGGCAGAAATCATTTAATGATTTCCCTTTTAAAAAAACTGATTGTAAATGTAATTGTACCCACGATATATGAGAAATTTGTACTGCGGGAAGAGTTTAAAGGAATATAAACCATACCATCTCAGATGTATAAACATTTTTTACTATGGATTGTATCCATTAAAAAATAAAAAGAAAAAAAAATCACTTTTAATCTTTATTTAGAGAAACCGATTCAAATATTATGATTTTAATGTTAAATGTTATTATTATACAAAAAAAAATCTTATCAAAAAACGAAGCATTGAAATAGTACATTGAACTTTTATAAAACTGAAGACCTCTCTCGTCCATTGATTTAATCATATCAAAACACATTTTATTCACAATTTCAAAACAATTTCAAAACACGATTCTTTGACATTTTTTTCTTTATTGTTAGTGCAAAGGTTTGGTAAAAAAAAAACAAATCGAAGACAAGACACTTTTAGGGTTTTGCAAATAATATAACAGTACTATCAACGTATAAAAACCAAATATCTTAAATCAACTTATTGTACATTATAATGGAAATCTGGAATGACCAATCCAACTTGAGCAAGCATTGATTTTCTGTTCATTGAGTTGCTCTGTGTGGTTGCCTACTTTTTACAAAGAATACACCTTGCTAGTTTCATGTCTCTAGGACCAGCGGTTTGGGCCATGCATTGATGTCAGTCAGTTTATTATTTTGTGTATATAGATTATTACCTACAAGGAAAGTGAAGAGAGAAATATATAAGTACCTAACTTATACAGGTTAATTAGAAAAACAATAAAAACCACGCAGGCATATTGCTATCACTATAAACAACAATAACGTTTGCTGTATGACTTATGATCAACAAATAAAATTATATGCTCCATACATTTACGTCTGCTTAAATCAATTCATGTACTTTTTAGCTTCTTTGTAAGTATACATATGTATCGCCGCTATCTAACTGTCACTCATTCACTCAGCTAGGTAAATGACTTAGAATCGTTAATATTTAACTATTAACCTAGCTTGATTACTCATCTTGTGATGATACAGACGAAAATAGAAGCTCCGCAGCGGGGCTCCGTAGACCTAGCCTCTATTAATTAATGTCATATTAGATGGAATGGCTGCCAAATATCAGGATGACTGAAGGCACCGTTTAGTAACATAGCTAGGCTATTTATTGAACGACTAAATAAGCAAATCGAGACTCACTGTATTTGTTTTTTAAATAAAAGCTTGTTACAAAGGAGACAACACAACATTTCTTGCAACGTAACAACGTATTTCACACCCGAAGTGGTTAAACTTGACCCAATACAAGTAGCAATTTAAAATTCATCGCCAAATCAATCGGTAATGGACTCTTGATGGTAATAAACCGGTTATTCATCATTTGTATTGCAATTTTTAATCGCTTGTTTATGTTAGCTAAAAATGTTTGTGATTCGATATACATAAATGAGGCTGTTACTAAGAAAAAAATTGTCTATGATTAGGTGTTTATACAAATTGTTGTTAGTTTTAAGCTTTGTGTTTATCAAATGGGTATGGTGCCGATTCTCTTATTCACAAACTTACTAAATCTTAACTAATATTATAAATGTGAAAGTAACTCTGTCTGTCTGTCTTTCTGTCTGTCTGTCTGTCTCTTCTTCACGCCTAAACAACTGAACCGATTTGAATGGAATTTGGTACAGATATAGTCTGGGATCCGAGAAAGGACATAGGATAGTTTTCATCCCGGAAATCCCCCGGGAACGAGAACTATTATTCCACGCGGACGAAGTCGCGGGCAAAAGCTAGTTTAAGATAAATGCATCTTTATCTTTCCATTTCTTAAAGAAAAGGACAAACGATAAAATATTAGTTAAGTCCTGTCAAATTTAGACTCCGTAGATAATTTAGACGCGATCAAAAACATGGCGACTAAAAATACGTCGGTTTATTTCAGGCGCTGTCTAATTTAACAGAATTAAACTAAAATGGATCTTCTGTCCTTTTCTTTAAGAAATGAAAAGAGAAGGATGAATTTAACGGAAATTATTTAAGTTTAAGAACAAGAAAATCAGCACCATTGTCGGGCAATAATTATTGTTGGCTATGGCTATCGGGGCCGATGCTGGTAAGTCAATACAGCAATACCACCAAAAGACATGTAACAGTCCAGTGCAACGTATCGTTACATTACACTGCCCTGAAAGAAGCCTTCAATTTAGTGAAGACGGATTTTATTAACGGGATTGTCCGGTTAAGCAGCCAACCAAATCATCAGTACTATCAGTACTAATATAATAAATGCGAAAGTAACCCTGTCTGTCTGTCTCTTCTTCACGCCTAAACCACTGAACCGATTTGAATGAAATTTGCTACAGATATGGTCTGGGACCCGAGAAAGGACATAGGATAGTTTTCATTCTGGAAATCCCCTAGGAACGGGAACTGTTATTCCACGCGGACGAAGTCGCGGGCAAAAGCTAGTATTTTAATAAGCGTGTTGTTAAACCAACTCAAAAAAAAGTAAGTATTAAAAAATGACATTACGAGATACTTCGATAGTCATTGCCAGTAAACCATGTAGTAATTGTTAAATTAGTTTTTTAATTGCTTTGAAATCCATAAATAGTTTAAAACCAAAGGTCATTTATTTTTATTTGCACTTTCGAACGTCTAGTACAAGTAAAATATAATGCATTTAACTACTATCAAGTAAACAGAATTATTGTTTATTCCAGTCACGTAAAACTATTAAATGACAGTTTTCATTTTCTTAATTTTTCACACCATTTTCGCCTTTATGAAAATAATGATAAAGTTGAAATTCTTTACATTAGTTTAATATTCATTGCTTTAAAGTTTAAACGAACCTTTGTGTAATTTAATAAAATGTAAGTTTCTCTTCATACAAATAGAAAATGTTGCAATAATAAAAAGTATTTATGCTCACATGTTTTAACCAGTTAATTAAACCTCTGTCGCGCTGCTATTGTCTTTCTATTGTGTTCGAACACACGCGATTCGAGACACTATAGCAGCGTGACAGCCGGCTGTCACTTGATCGTCGAAACGTACAGGTAAAGATCACACAACACTTACAAGTTTAATCCAATTTTTAGTTTTTTTATACATATACCTAAAATTACATAAAACACTAACAACAAACAAACAAGTCTTAAAAGAGTCTTGTTCAAGACTTATTACCAATTCAAGACCTATGTTAATTATAATTATGTTCTGTTTTCCACATTTTCCTTCATAAGTAGATGTGTCATGTGCCATGACATGCCTATTATGTTCATTGAAGATAGACAACCAGTTACAATAGGTTTACTATTATTTGGTTAGATTTACGTCAGTACCAGGAGTACCTGAATATGACATTCCTTCTGTGACTGCCCGAAATAATTTTCAAAGATCTTCGAACGATAACCGAGACCGTACTTTCTAGGGGATGGGAAGAAGTACACATGAATTGAAATCACCATTTGGATTTTGTCCAGTTTTAAACATCAATCTTATGTATGAGAGAGTCCGTCTTAAATACTGGGCAATCACGACGCTATACTACTATTATTTACTTCATATTGTGGCATATATATTTTATACTAGCCAGCCCCAGTTTCGCACGTGTGTTATAAGTATGGTACAATGAAATTTTAGTGTAGGTAGGTACCATGGAATAAAACTGAATGCTTTAACTCGATAACTGTACTCCAAAAAACAAACGAAAATATAGTCGTTACGCTATCTGGCCTTATTGCGATTTAGTCCAAACACGATGTAGTCCTAACAAGATCTAGTCATATCGAGATTAAGTCCTATAGCGAACTAGTCATATCTGCTATTTAGTCTTATCGAGATGTAGTCATAACGCTACTAACCCTTATTTTTAATCCCCTCTTTTTCTAGAATTCCAGCATTTATTAGACACATAAATCACTCTATCTGGAAAACCGCATCAAAATCCGTTGCGTAGTTTTCAAGATCTATGTCTAATATAAGATTACTGGTAACTCGACGTATTCTTTACAGGACGTAATAGTAAGATAAAAATGCTACCTCTGACTTCTGTAACACAGGTTTTCACCTAGCTCAGAAGTCAGGGACTTCATAGGAATTTTGTAAAAGGTTTGTGAATAAAAATTATTCTTATTCTAATTAATTAGCTTATCTTATTCATGTTAACCTTATTATAACGTACTGAAAGAAACGTTAAGGTACCAGTTACCCCGCATATTATGTTACAGTTTATGTTATGTGCAGTGGATGACTTTTTAAAGTCCTCGCGACAATAGATATTTTAATCAGTATTTATCGTTTGTAATCACATGCAAAAACTTCAAATATCTTAAACAAAAGCACGTGATAGAGATTGCGTTAATTACTTTCTACATTGTAAATAATATAATACTACAACTTTGGAATTACCAAGTGCCTATAATTACGCAGTTTATATAACATTAACATTAATTAAAATAAATCTAACCATCCTTATTGATAAGTAATTTTTTTCCTAGATACTTTTCACATCTCGTGTCGTCACGAAGGAATATAATACGGGTTTTATTTACTATCGGAGAAACCTAAACAATGCTCGTGTATGAAATCTTTCAACCATAAAAATACTTCTGTACCAACATCCCAAAATAAATGTTATCCAAGTGTGAAGCAAGATACAGCCTGTGTTCGACATTTAAATGTTGCTACACCCGACTATTTAATTACCTGCATTGGGCTATACGCTTTACGGTTACCTACATACTACTACCAGGCCTTGTAAAGATAGCCTCTATCTTTACTGCCTATAATTACTAAGTAATCGACTCTAAAGTGCGTATTAAACACTCATTCATACAAAAAATAGAACGGTGTCAACTTATAAGTGTTATGTTGGCAATATTGGTTCATACTCAATTTATTGGCACTCGATCAGATGCAATTTTTATGTCGGCCATTTTATGGCTCGTTTATACATCGGTAATATGAAATGTATTTCTGACTATTAAAAATGAGTTTTTATGTTTTCATATATCACCACTTTTTTTAAATAAGTACTGTTTCGTATAACTGATAGACTATGTTGTATTTTTCTATGCTTCTTTGTATTTTACTGTCTGAAGTATATAAAAAAAATTAATATAAGTAACTAAGATAACAAAAATAATTCAGAAAAACATTTGCCGTTCTACATTTATAACAAGACGGTGGTCTCTAAAGTAGATGATTTTTAGATATAGCATCTAATCGATTTGATTTCAAGAATACTTGATATTCAACTTGTTAATTTATATAACACGATATTCCTGGTTTTTTTATGGATGGGAAATCATCAAATAACTTTTCCTGCCACTTCGTGTCAGACTTTTACTGACTAAAACCCACCCATGTTCCTTCGGTTGCCCTTTATGTTCCGGGGCTGCGGTAACTATTAGAACTATTCCGCAACCACTCAGGGCGATAATCCTGGGTTAAAGTGACAGATTTTCTGGCGTCTGACGAGCCGAACCGATTGTCAAAGATATCTATGAATGATAACACGGCCACTTTCACGGACACCACCCACGGCTTTAAGTAGCATAATTATGATAAGATTTATAAAACAATGTTTTTTTGAACATTACTTCTATTTTTTTTTATAATAATGTACCTTATTATCCTTATGGTCAAGGTTAGTTATCGTATCAGATTTCATGCTTTACGCAGTTAAATAAATAAGCTTGAAATATTAAATAAATAAATAAATAAATAAAATATCCTGGAACATCTTACACATGGCCATCTGATCCCAAACTAAACAGAGCTTGTGTTATTTTAATCAGACAACTGATATACATAAATTTAAATATTTTATCAAAAGACATGAGTTAGAACAGGTAGACACGGTACGGGACCTTGGCGTCATTCACGACTCCAAGCTAACTTATGAAAGACATGTAGATCATATTGTCAAAAAAGCTTACAGGACCATGGGCTTTGTTTTGAGAGCCAGCTCTCAGTTTACAAACTTGAAAGTACTTAAAATTCTTTATTGCTCTTTGGTGCGCAGCGTACTCGAGTATTGTTCCCAAGTGTGGAATCCTCTTTACAATATTTATATAGATAGAATTGAATCCATTCAACGTAGGTTCCTGAAACACTTGCAATATAAAGCTAAAACATATGACCCCAATTATGAGGCGAGATGTCGAAGACACCATATCTTACCATTGTACCATCGAAGAAAGTTTTCGGATATTGCGTGCCTTGTTAAAATCGCACAGAATCACATTGACTCACCGGATTTACTATCTCAAGTTAAACTTAAAGTCCCAAATAGAATAATGAGGCGTAAAGCATGTATGGACGTGCCTCAGAGTTCTTCAAACTACAGGCAGAATTCATTTTTTGTGAGGTCCGCTAGAGAATTTAATAAACTTGTTGACTTTCCTGAACTGGATTTGTTTAATTCAAAGCCATGCGTTTTCAACAGAACATTAACGAAATCATGGTTTGGTTCTCTGACTTCAACATAATTTAGTTATTAAATATACTCTAAATTTCCCTTTTTCAAATTTCGCTTAATATTAAGTTAATTACATTACCTGTTTTATCACTAAAGATTGATAACAAGCTTTCTAGATGTTTATATGCGGAAACATTTAAATGGTTCTCAGTTGTTTATATCTGTTTCTACTCTGTATTAATACACTGTATGTTTTCCCAATAAAATAAAATAAAATAAAATAAAAATAAATACTTATATTTTTTTTAAATACATACATATTATATATAAATAACACCCTACTACTTAATCACTTCGCAAAATATTTTAACTTCCATGCTCCCAAAAACATCAAAACATGACTACTATATTATGAGATAAATAAACAATTTAGAAGCACGCTCGATTAGCAAACCGAAAATATTTGAACTAACAATTGTAAAGGTCCGGTTTCATCGGTGCGGACAACTTGTTTCAAGATATTTACCTATTTTTGTTGGGTGTAAATATAGTTTGTTAATCTTTAAAAAATGTGTAATCATACGTAATAACATAATATTAATGTGTTCAATACTACACGCACACTCACCTTTACAAAGCAGTATGCAACATAGGTATTAAATGGCATACAAAATTGTTGATTTCAGAAATTAATAATTAGTTTTAGGTCTTGAAATGTTATGTGTTCTTGTAACAACTATCGCTACTTTGTAGTACCAATGAATTAGAAATGCCTGCCAGTATGTGCCAGTGTGTCAGCCAGAAGTAAGTTAGTAGTAGTAAGGTTAGGTTTATTCTAACCTAATTTGGTGATCTATTTTGGTAGAGAAAGGATTATATTGGTGAGCATTTAATTATGTATCCTTTGTGATTAATGGTGAAGAAGCTGGCACTCCAAACACTACTTAAATCTTACATTGGCTACCAGAGTTAATCGAAAACACTTACGCTGTTGTGACGCCATATTGTCTAAATTAAACAAGTGGAATTGTATAAACAAAAGTAAATATTATTATTTACTAAAACGACATATTAATTTGTTCTAATAGACGTGGGATGAAAATGATTTCAAGAATTTGTAAAGGAAAAAAACGCAAGACAGACAAAATCAACATTGTTTCTATATGAAGTTTTCCCTAATAAAATAAAACAGAAAGGAAAAGTATTTGTATAGACGATTCAACAGCAACGTGGGAAAAACACTACTTAATCACTTCACAGAATTTGACCGCACTCATGATTGCAGTCATGACCGCGCCCACAAAATGTCCGCTTCAATGAGTTCGAGCCTTTATGCTAGTTTCACGTTTAGTTCATTTAGTAATCAATTGAAATAAGAATTTTCATTATCAAGGTGAGAATTACCTTCGAATAAGATGGAATTTTCACTTCACTATGGAATGATGATTTTCCTTACAGAGTTTTCCTCTCTACAGTTCTATACATTTATACTGGTTTATAATAGACAACTTTGTTCACCGTGATTGTATTTCCTGTGTTCAGGTAAATAGTGGCGAGAAACTAAATGAGTTTTTAAATGAGGAGTTACTGTTGATTTATTATGTTTTCCGTATTGGTATACTTTAGATGTTGAGCTGTATAGATGGATAGTGTTAAGCAGACATTTTGCTAAGAATTTTATACGAATTTTCATCGCACATAGTAATACTAAATAGTTGAACAGTTTTTGATTTTAAACTCGGACACAACCAGACATCTATATTGGGGTGGACTACCTACATTTTTACATAGAGCGGCTGCCTATCAGACCTTAACAACCAATTTACTGGGTTACACAATATCCCTTGATGATGGTCTGGCGTTCTGAGTACTGACAATCCGTAACTACTGTTAAATATCTACAACTGGGACCAACGGCTCTACCTACTCTTAAAGACACGGGATGTCTGTGATGTCTTTTAAAAACTAAGAATATATTATAAAAAAAAACCTTCATAATTCCCTGGATTTGAATACCATCCATGAGAGTTGTGCGCCTTAATCACTTGGTCATCAATATAATATCTGAAAGGTAAACCCATATTTTCCATGAATTATATCCTCTTTATAAACTCCTTAGAACTGTTCACACAAACACTGTTAAAATATTCCATTAAAGACAACCGTGAATCCTGGCTTATAGGAGTCAAAGACAGTGAAAGGCGGGTTAAGACTTTAACCCTCCAACCTCGGCCTACAAGTGGATTAACAACTCGGGGCCGAATTAGTACTCACGACATTAAAATCTCCGTTTTGTCTTAGCTTCGGAAGTAAAGTTTTATCAACTTTTCAAAAGGTACGAAGATTGTAATTCAATTTTCTATTTACATATATTTAACTCTTCTAATACTATTACTACTTTTTTTTTAAAGTAGTTGTATGGAGTGTTTTACAGAAATAAATGAATTCACATTGTTTACAATTCATCTTATTAATAAAAATCAAGTACCGTGCGTTGGCCTTGCTAAAACTCGAAAATGCGTCAGTTTTTTTTTTTTACTGTTTTTAAAATTATTATAAGCTCTCGTGAACGAAGCCCTAGACGTAGCAAGTTATTTTATACAAAAAACTAGCTAGCTAGCTTATGCAACTTCAAGAACAGAGTGGCAAAGTTATAACTTTATAAATGCTCTACAATGGCACACTGGAACTTTACCATGTGGTAATCCTTACATTTAACATCACGTGCTTCATCATAACGTTTCTCAATTGTTTTTGAAGTTCTAATCTTATGTAGGTCTTGCTTATAATATTGTTGGTACAAATAAAATCCGTACTAATATTATAAATGCGAAAGTAACTCTGTCTGTCTGTCTCTCCTTCACGCCTAAATCGCTGAATCGATATGAATGAAATTTGGTACAGATATAGTCTGGGACCGGAGAAAGGACATAGGTTAGTTTTTATCCCGGAAATCCCCCGGGAACGGAAACTATTATTCTACGCGGACGAAGTCGCGGGCAAAAGCTAGTATCTAATAAAGCAAGCTCTACATGCTACACGCATCGCACATTTACTGCGCCACAATTCAGCTTGCTACAATTAATGTTTTGTATACGTTGCGAAACACGCACAAACGTTAAATGTGTCGCGTTACAAATGTGGCGCCACAATTATCAAGATACAAGTGTGTGCGCCTGGTGTGTGGCCTTTCTTACTACGATATGATTGCAAAGAACATAGAATGTTTATGAACATATTATTTAGCTTAGTTTTAAATAAAAAAGCGGAGTATTATTATAGTTAATCTTATCTACATCCCATTTAATCATTGTTCAAAGAGGAGCAATTATTACTTTTATCTTTACATTCTTGGATTTATTTACCTAACACTTGTTTTTCCTATCTGTTAGTCTCAAGTAACAAAGCCTGTTGAGTTATATGGCACATCGTCATAAAACTTGAACTACTATTAATAATCGCGTAGTTTTATGATTACACGTTTGTTACTCTTTAGAATGAAAACTACTGAACGGGGTTTTATGAAACTTTACAGTAATATGACAAGTATTGCTGCAAAGTTTTACTTACACTCAAAAATCACACAAAATCCTATTATTTTGTAACTTAAGATTGACTGACAGTAATAAAAAAAAAAAAAAAAGTGGTTATCCAGCGACGTTCTAACTGAAACGTTGGTTGGTAACTTATCACATTGTCAAAGGTTTAGTTTCACTAAAACAAAACAACCCACTCTCTAAATAATTAAATTATTAACGTTAAACTGACGGAAATGGTACTTACTTAACGCGAATGGTTAAACTTTGTTATACAGAAAAAAATGAAGTAATTCAGTAGCCAATACATTCAACCTATACATACGACATGTAATTGACAAGTACAAATATACAGCTTAAACTTCAACTTCAACTTTTAATGAATGACCTTTGTGGAAAAGACACAATTCTGCCATTAACACGTGAACTCTGATAACAAACCATCAAACGCTGGAGAGTATTTAGCGAGATACAGGTGCCGATACTCTTTTGCACAAACTAACCTAAATTGAAGTTAAGTGCATCTTTCTCCTATAACAACATAATATTATTAGATCGGGTATTAACGCGAATAATATTTATTTAAATACCTTGGAAGGCTTGACGTTTCGACCTGGCAAGCAGACTCAATAATAATATTATGTTGTTATAATGAAACGCAAAAGTTTAAAAGTTAGCATCTTTCTCTTTCCGTTTAATTAAGAAAAGGACAGAAGATCAAATATTAGTTAAGTCCTGTCAAATTTAAACACTCCATAGATAATTAAGACGCATTTTAAAAACATGGCGTCTAAATATACGTCAATTTTCATCAGGCGCTGTCTAATTTGACAGGATTAAACTAAAATGTATCTTCTGTCCTTTTCTTTAAGAAATGGAAAGAGAAAGATGCACTTAACTTAAATTTACGTTATTTTGTGCACTAGAGAATCGGCACCAATGTCGGCAAAATGGCAAACTGACTGACTGATTGTTGACATATCAATCACACCGCTGATCCTAGACTTATGCAACTCACAGGATGTGTTCTTTGTAAAGAGTAATATGTATCCACAATTTATTACTGAAAAGATTTTTGGAAGTTCCTAAAGGACTCCTAAGGGGTAAAATAAAACCGCGCCCGAAAGCTATAGCTCATATACTCAGAAATATAGAAAAACCATTGCAGCATTTCACCGCTAGAGGTTTCGTCAGATCAACATTATTATTTAATTTCAAAGTCCTGTTGATCCAATTCTAATCTTACAAAGTATTTTATCTTTTTAGTGAAGTGGTTTGTTTTCGAGTCAAATACGCATAACTGAGAAGATTATGGCTAATACTAGAATGCGCCTCTAAACCTCCCATGAACACACGCATTGGCTTCAGGTGTAAACCACTTGTGGGTCGATCAGTAAAAACATTGTAAAACACATGTCGTTATGTTTGATTGCTCTGCCGCTCTCCATAGTTGAGATAAAATACAACATTTTTTTAAATTAGGTTACAAATATATCCCAAGTTTACATGCTAGTTAAAGTTTAAGACAAAATACTACCACTAAGCATTCGATTTAATTCCAGAGGCTAAAGCCCAGTGGTTAAGGTCGTCCTCATGTGAGAAGTTGTGGGTTCGGACCAGTGCATATGTACTTTCAAAATTTTTTCTTAGACATCTCGTGCCTCGGAAAGCACGTTAAACTGTTGACCCGGACCCGGTTGTCATTCCTAGTACTTTGACAGTCGTTACTGATAGTCAGAATCCGGAAAGTCTGACCGGTCTATCCAAGAGGCATCGTGTCGCCTAACAATTGGGTTGTTAAGGTCTGATAGGCAATCGCTTCACGTAAAACACTGGTATCCAGCTGAATCTGGTTAGGCCGGAGGCAGACCCCATAATACAACATGTCCCGGAATAAACGCACACCACCAGACACCCCAATTGGAATATTATGTTATAATCATGATACATACACTGAATTTGTATTATTTTGTTTAAAACACTGTTTTTTTATAAATTAGTTGTACAGATTGTGGGAGAAAATTATAGTCACATTACAAATCTACGCATGCACACAATCGCTCTTGCATATGGGTCTAGCGTAGTAGGTTTTTCATCCATTTTAGTTTGTTTTGACTGTACAGCGGAAGTGTGACAGCAGTTTACGTAGTAAGTATCAATTATTTTTGGGATAAAATATTACCTGTATTAAAAATTACAAAAATCGATTCAGTAAACGATTTTGAACAAACTATTTTCATAATGTGCATTCATTCAGTTACACATTAAAACTTGGGTTGGAAAAAGGCTAAGGAGGTGATGATGATGAAATAACAAGTGAGAACGGCAAATGATAGATATGTACTAACATTCGTTTTTACTATTGCTTATGTATCCAGCGTGCTAGTTTGTTCTAAGTACGCACTGGTCTTAGGTAATTGTAAGATAATAGTTCGTTAACCTTAATCGATGTTTGTGGGTGGGTCAGTAAGGTAAAGTCACTAATCTTGGGCTTAGGGACTGTTTAAACTGAATGTTTTACAACTGAATGCAGAGCAATGATTTTAGAACATTATTTAAGTCCTGTAAGTTCCAAAGACAAAGACAAAGACAAAGACATTTATTCGTAGAATATGGTAGGTTAACAGGTGTTAAACATGGTTCGTACAGCATATCCACCGCATAAAGCGGCATACGAATATTTATGGTTACAGTTACAGTAAAGAACATTTAACTTGACTTGTAACAAAAAGATATAGATGTGTAGATAAAACTAAATTAACTTAAACTAACTCAAAAAGTATCAGCAGATATAACAATAAACTATAATTACATATCTCTTAAATAAAATTAACACAAACAATAACAACTTTGGCATGTAAAACTAATTCCTAAATAACTATTTGTCATCAAAAAAATCTTTTAATGAGTAGAAGGACTTTATGAGTAGCCACGACTTTAGTTTTTTTTGGAAAAATTGAAAAGGTGATTCTCTGATGGGTTTTGGAATATGGTTAAAAATTTTGATAGACATAAGGTAACTGTTTCTATAGTGTAGGGTACTATTGCAAAATTGGGTTTTGAGTTTAGTGGGATCTCTTTTTGTAAATCTTTTATTGTCAGCTACTGTGGAGAAAAAACGCATATTTTTCCTAACAAATACACCTGTTTCTAAAATGTACATGCAAGCTAAGGTCAAAACTTTCAACCTTTTAAATATAGGTCTGCAGCTCTCATATGGCGGCGTTCCCGTGATTGCTCTCAAGCATTTTTTTTGTGCTAGGAATGCTCTTTGCACATGAGTCGAGTTGCCCCATAAAAGCAAGCCGTACCTTAGCACAGACGCTACATAGCCGTAATAGGCGCTGAGTGCGGCATTTTCGTTTGCCGTTTTGCGAAGCTCCTTTAGTGCGAATACAAATCGGTTAATTTTTTTACTAAGATTATCGATATGTATTCTCCAATTGCAGTTTTCATCTAGTGTCAGACCTAAAAATTTTATGTTATTATCTTTGTTTATGATCTCATTATTGTGTTCTAAATAAATTTTTGTTGGATTTTGTTTGTAGTTAGAGAATTGAATGAATTTAGTTTTAGACAAATTTACTTTTAAGTGGTTACTATTTAGCCAATTTATTGTTTTATCAATTGTTTCGTATACCTCTTGTTGATGGAATGTTTTATTATCTTCTGGTATAATTATTGACACGTCGTCTGCAAAAAGTACGCATTTGTGTTTAGTGATATTTGGTAAATCGTTTATATACAACAGGAAGAGGAGAGGCCCAAGGATACTGCCTTGAGGCACCCCTGACTCATTTGCTCTTAACGAGGATCTGTATATTGTTGCAACAAGTTTACTATTAATACGCGATATTTCTACACACTGTTTTCTATGCTTAAGATAGCTTTTTAACCATTCTAATGCAGGACCTCTTATACCATAGCGTTCGCATTTATCGAGAAGAGTATTATGGTTTACAAGATCAAAGGCCTTGCTCATGTCTAGGAAGATTACAGACACAGGACGTTTCTTATCTATATTATCTGTTATAGACCTAACCAGAGAGAATGCTGCCAGAGTGGTTGACTTACCTTTTTGGAATCCATTCTGTTCTTCTTTAATAATGTTATGTTTATTTATGAATTGTGTTAAGCGGCTATGCATTATTTTTTCATATATTTTTGAGAACATCGAAATTAGTGTAATCGGTCTGTAATTTGTTTTATCTAATGTACTTTTACTTTTATGAAGGGGCTTAACTATTGAAATTTTTAGTTTATCAGGGAAGCTACCCTCAAACAAAGATAAATTAATTGTGTGACACAGTATGGGTGATATGATTTTAGCACATAGTTTCAGTATGTGTGTGGAGATTTCATCATATCCTACCGACTTTTTATTGTTTAGAGACATTATTACACGAAACACTTCAGTATCAGAACATGGATTCAGAAATATGCTTTCACTGTTTCGTGTGGGTTGGGGTATGATGGTATTGGCAGGTCGAGTTGTAGTATTAGAAATATCAATAAAAAAATTATTTAATGAATTGGCTATTTGAGTTGGGTTGTTTAAAATTGATCCATCGTGATCTATAGCATTAATTTGATTAAATGTTTTGTGAGTATCTGTTCTATTTTTGATGATATCCCATGTAGCTTTATTTTTATTTTCACATTTAAGTATGTAGTTGAAGTTAGATGTCTTTTTTGAGTGGAGGACGCAAGATTTTAATATTTTATTGTACTTTAAATATTTAGTCCTTATTTCATTATTTTTATTATTAACGTGATACATCTTTTTAAGTTGTCTTTTATATGTACAAGATTTCCTAATACCTTTGGTAATCCATTTGGGCGATGTATTATTGACATATATTTTAGTTTTCCTTAAGGGAAAACATAACCTATAGAAAAGTGTGAAGTTTTCATGAAGAATGTTAAAACTATCATTAGCGTCCATACTTTCGAGAACATCAATCCATGACAAGTTCTCAACAGCTTCCAAAAATTTTCTTATGTTATCATCTGAGTAGTCCCTGTTTACTTTATACCAGTATTTTAAGGCAGGTTTTCTCTCTTCAACAGGGAAAGTTAGTGTTTGGCATGTGTTATGATCTGATAAGAAGACTTCGTGTGTGTTTCCGGTTGATTTTTTTATGTTACTAATAATCTGATCTAGGCAAGAAAGTTGGCGTGTTGGTGAATTAATATGAAGATTTAACCCATAGTTAGATAAGATATCTTTAAGTTTGGTTGTATCATTGCTCACTTTTAATGTATCAATATTTAGGTCTCCTGAAATGATAATACGTTTTTTTCGTTTAATTAACTTATGCAAAAGTAAGTCCAATTTTTCAAAGAATAAATATGTGTTTGAATTTGGAATTCTATAAATACAAATAACAATACATTTTAGAGAAGGTATCTCTACTCCACAACATTCGAAAAATTTCTCAGTACATAAATCCTTAGGTAGTACTATATTCTTAAACTCAAACATTTTATGTACTAGAATACATACACCTCCACGTTTTTCTCTTTTCCTTGAAAACGAGCATGCAAGATTAAAGTTCTTAAAATTAATATTTAGTTCATCGCCTGCTCTTATAAATGTTTCCGAAAAGCAAAGAATATCTATATTTACATCAATATTATGTAACTCGTTTAAACACAGTTGGACGGAATCAATCTTATTAAGTAAACCAGCTATATTTTGGTGCAATAGAGTAGCGGTATACTCATAGTTACAACATTCTATATTATTATTAGTCACGAAAAAGATTATCAACATTAGAATTATTATTTATTTCTTTAGAGGAAGAATATTTCTGGCTAATATTTATTGGAAAATAGTAAGGAATAGTACCCTTTCTTGGAAGGGGGTTCGATACATTCTTAATTACTGTAGGCTCAGTATTCGGACAAGTTCTTAAAGCTAAGTTATTACAGTTGCTTCTGTCTATCAAATTATTGATTCGTTTGCAAGTGTCGTACAAGAATGCTCTCTTATATTTTGTGACATTCGATAATAATACAAAATTACATTGCTTAAAATTATTGCAAATACCTTTTAATAAATTATTGAGCTTCCATTCATTTAAATATGGGTTATATGTAACTCCTAATATAATAATGTTTATAAATTTTAGTTTACTTAGTAGCGCAGCCAACTCCATGGTAATTATTGTGGGATTTTTGTCGTTCTGTGCAAGACTCAATACAAGGTAGTTTTCAGCCGTGTCTTCAATATACTTGTTACAGTCTTTGAGGATTTCTGTAGTCTGAGCATATGGTTTTATCAAAGAAGATATTCTGTATCGGTCTGACTTAATATTCTGTCTCGAACGCACCAAAATGTCTCCAAGCCCAGCACATTGTTGACCACCAAATATGTATACTTTCCTGAAGTTACTAGTCTCTGAACTACTATCTCCATCTATCGCATTTTCTTGAAACGAATTCGACAGTTTGTTGATCGGTCGAATGCATGTCGCCGTATCGCCATCTGTTGGTGTTTGGTTGAAACTATTTGCGGCAGAACTGTTTTTAGAGTGCGATTGTTTTATAATAGGTTTCTCTTGTTGATCTATACATTGGACAGTTGTATTACAACTTAGAAGTTTTTCTTTAGTTGGAGGGATGGATCCAGATTTCTTCTGCTTATCTTTTTTATTAATATTGTGTGAGTTCGCATTGATTGTTTGACTTTGAAATTGTGAAATGGTAGTTTGTTGTTCCGCTGTTTGACTTTTCAATGCACTATTTTCTTGTAACAAGCTGTCTATTTTGCTCTGAGCTTGATTAAGTTTTTCTTTAAGTTGTTCTATTAATTCGTGAAGCGATTCGGTTTCAGCGATCTCATTCCTAGTTGACAGGTCTGGTAGGCTTTTTGACAAATAATCATCAGCGGATAATGTTGACTGAAATGAATCATTAAATGATTCATTCATCATTGATCTCTTTTTTCTAATAGTTACGTTTACGTAATCCATCACGCTTACTGCAATTATAAACCAAAAGAAAAAAAAATACAAAAAGTAGAGACAAAACTGTGATATGAACTCGAGTTCATCCGTTCACTTACACGGTGACTTCACGCATACAGCTACAAGTACATCAATGTTACATGCGAAATAGTCGTATAGTTAAAGCTTTTGAACTCTCCCAGAAACTCTTTGCACTCACTAGATGATAACTTTGTCACCAACTCCTTCGTACTCATGCCAACAGATGAGTGTGAAGTGAAGCAAATCATCCACGGACTACGCAGTGATTCCGCTGTTGGTTGGGATGGAATACCAACGCGGGTCTTACAGAGGTGCTCTAACAGTTTAGTTCCAGCCATCACTCACATATGCAATGCTTGCATGTCAAGTGGCATCTTTCCCAAGGTCCTCAAAAAGGCCATCGTCCATCCAATCTACAAGAGCGGGAACAGAGACAGTGTTAATAATTATAGGCCAATATCTGTTCTGCCTGCACTATCAAAAGTTCTTGAGAAAATACTTAATACTAGATTACAACAATTTTTGAAAACAAATAAGATTTTAGCACCAAACCAATTCGGATTTAGAAATGGGAAATCCACGGAAGATGCTGTGGGTTCTCTTACGGATGAAATAGTTAACATGCTTGATAAAAAATTAAAATGTCTCTGCATTTTCCTAGATCTCACAAAGGCTTTTGACACTGTCTCTGTTCCACTGCTTTTGCTGAAGATGGAAAGGTTAGGAATTCGTGGATATGCTCACCGGATCTTCAGGGATTACCTATCTGACAGAACACAGTTTGTTCAAATTGATTCTATCGTAAGTGAAACGACTTCTTTGAACTTTGGTGTGCCTCAAGGCTCGATCCTAGGCCCTACTCTTTTCCTCTTGTACATAAATTCTCTATGCTTACTTTCCCTTCCCAATTGTTCCATTTTCACTTATGCGGATGACACTGCGCTACTCGTCCAAGACAAGGGCTGGCCTGAGGTTTTTACTAGAGCCGAACAGGCGCTAAGACAAGTAATGCTGTGGCTTTCAGGTAATCTGTTAACATTTAATCCAGTCAAAACGACCTATATGACATTCTCTATGACATCTGTTTCTCAACCCTCTAAAGAACTTTTTACTCTTAAAGCCCATACGTGTGACCCAAGTTCCCTCTGTGGCTCGTCCTCAACCTGTACTTGTCCAACCCTAACCAGATCTTCTCAGGTAAAATACCTTGGAGTGTATATTGATCCTTATATTACTTGGAAAAATCACCTAACGGTTCTTACTGCGCGAATCCGTAAGACAATCTATATTTTTAAAAAACTTCGCTATAGCCTCGAACTCAAAACTCTTCGAATGGTATATTACGCCTTATGTCAGTCTATTCTGTCTTACTGCATAACCGTCTGGGGGGGAGCTGCAAAAACGCTCTTACTACCCGTAGAACGAGCACAGAGAGCTGTGCTTAAAGTTATGACCTTCAAACCATTCAGGTACCCGACAGTTCAGCTTATGGATGACTGTCAAATTCTATCTGTAAGGCAACTATTTGTACTTGGAACAGTACTGAGGAAGCACAGCTCTCTAGAATACAATAAAAATTTTGCAACTAAACGCCGTTCATATGCAGTATGCCAACCCCAACGACATCGTAGCTCTCTGGCCGCTCGGCACTATAATGTGATTAGCTGTCGGTTGTATAATCACATAAATAAAAAATGCAACATATATTCACTCACCAGATTCGAATGTAAAAAGAAGGTATCGAACTGGCTTATGAATATCCCATACGATGAAACTGAGAAACTTCTTAAATCATAAATTCTTAACACTAACCTTTCCCTTACATTTTTACGCGTCTCGGAATCCGCATTCTTAATAACATACACACACAAACCTTCACATACATACATACACTACATTTAACACTACATACATATTCATAGATAAAAAAATAGATAAACAAACTTACATAGTCTTTATCACTTTTTTAATTTTTTCTTTTATATTATTTTACTCTTGTTTTCCTACACCACCACACTCACGAACACGATCCACTCAGAAACTATTATAGGATAGTAATATAAGAGCGAGGGACCTGGTACTCATAACACAAGTTAAATCTTAATTTGGGTACCAGAGCTCAACAACACCTTAGTATGTAAATGGTTTTCTGTGAAATGCTTGTGTTTTTATGTGTGAACAATTTGCAATAAATAAATTATTATTATTATTATAGTTCGCTAAGACATAAGTTCGTTAAGGGACGCGTAAGAAAGAGCGTCGTTTTTAAAAATTTGAATGTTAAATTTCTTGCTACACGGCATTTGGGTAAAAAACACTTGACTTTTGAGATAAATCACTTGGATCACTTGGTTTATAGTGTTTAGACGTTTTACTGTAGTGGTTTATAGGTATTTTCAACAATTAACACTGTTTGTTTACAAATGCACTGGTATTTTGTATTTTAATGTTTTTTATGAACTATTCTTCACGTAAGCTGCTGTAAACATTTTCTTGAGTCAATAGCCCGTCTATGTATAGGATGTTAACAGTTTTAGACACTTTTATCATTATTTAATATTTTTAAACTATTTATAACACGGAGCTAGTTGTTTACCGTGACAGTGGCGCCACCAAGTTAGCCAAAAAAGTAAAATGAGCAGATACTAAGTACTTTTGGAAATAAACTACTAAAAACTAGAACAAATTCTTTTTTTGTAAATTAAGTTCCGAACCGCTTTTATCCTTTTGAACGCATTTGCACAATACGTGACAAATGAACGCATGCCTCGAATGCCAAACACAATAATTATGGCAAAAAATAAGGTGCACCATAACACGAAATAAATTAAGTCATTACTTTTGTGTGCTTATCTTGATAAAATAAATAATTACACATTTTCAGAGACGTTTAAGATTTTTTTTTATGTAAGTAAATTTTGTAAGTTTGAGTTGTAGAGGACACGCACGTGCTTTGGCGGTTAAAATACTAATAAACATTTATGACTGTAAGTTTTTATAGTAAAATAGAAATAAATAATTTGGCTTTGATAAAGTGGTAGAAAATTGCAACATCGATGCAAATGCGTTATTTTATGCATTTTTAATATAACATCAAACTAGTTTTTTGAATTCAGATTCGCAGGAGTACACTCGCCCACACATTGCCTAAAGTCCACTGTAGATTTTAATAAATTATTTTACTATAAACTATACGTTGCCTATCTAAAAGAATTAAATATTAGTAAGCTAGTTACCAAGCCCATATGATCTGATCGTAGTTTTGAAAGTAAGTCTTTATTATATCATTGTATTATTACTGAACTAGTTTTATAATATGTAGATTTCATTTTCTGTGCGAGTGTAAAACATATTATTATTGTATAAACATTATAAAGGACTTGTACAAGATTAAGTGACCAAGGTCATAGTAATTTTAAAGTGTGATGGCAGGGTGGTGTCCTTTTTATATAAAAACTAGCTTTTGCCCGCGACTTCGTCCACGTGGAATAATAGTTACCGTTCCCGGGGGATTTTCGAGATGAAAACTATTATATGTCCTTTCTCGGGTCCCAGACTATATCTGTACCAAATTATATTCAAATCGGTTCAGTGGTTTAGGCGTGAAGAAGAGACAGACAGACAGAAAGACAGACAGACAGAGTTACTTTCGCTTTTATAATATTAGTACGCATGTCCTTTACTAGGAACGCTCTATTATTTTATATTGTAAATCTATACCTACATAAATAATAATATAATAAAAAAAGCATATTGTAAAATCACGTCAGTTATGATTTGCAAACAGCTGTCGCAACAAGGTTGCAATATTGTTATTTTCATTCAAAACAATACCTTTTTCATATACCTTACAATATATATAGGTGTACTTACCTAATGTTTTCATTATATATATTTTTAATCGAAACAATATTAAACTGCTACTATAAAAAAAATGTTGTTTTTAAGTTATTATGTTGCTAATTAGGCAATATTGTAGTATAATAGTATAATCATAAATTAAAATATAATTAGGAAAGTAAAAGAAGTGATTCTGGAACTAGCGTAATCTTGAATTGTAATTTTATTATTAAATAACATAATTACAATACTCGTAATGTTTTTAACATTTTAAAAGAAATTTCAATTATATTAACTATTTAAAAAAAGAATCAACAAGTGTATTAAATTAGCACTAAAATGAAAATTAAGATAAAAATTAAATAAAAGTATTTTTGTTTAACTTTTCACGCAGAACGCACCCCATATGCACTTTCCAGTTACTTAAAAATAAAAATAAAACAATAAAAAAATCACTTACAGTTATGCAGCTAAAAATCCAGTATCCCAATTTCCTTTTCAATATTTCGTGTCCATGCAATGAGTTTATTTACTTTACACGCAAACGTCAAGTCACGTCAAACGAAGTTAACTTAAGTTACAGACGGCTGAGCGGCTATGCGCTCGTAACTCGACTATTTTAGCGAGAGCATCGACGCGAGCGCAACCTCACTCAATCCCGCCCACAGATCATGACGATTGCGTACAGATGTCATAGATAGAAAGGTGCTTTACAGTGCTAAGATGCGGTTTAATTCAATTAAATAATTAAGCAAATTAAGTCGTTAATTATTTATGAGGAGGTAGAGATTGTTTTAGTTTTTAATGTTTGTTGCTCAATGGTCT
The DNA here is from genome assembly GCA_033675125.1 of Athetis lepigone. Classification (NCBI taxonomy): domain Eukaryota; kingdom Metazoa; phylum Arthropoda; class Insecta; order Lepidoptera; family Noctuidae; genus Athetis; species Athetis lepigone. The sequence goes on from CM066236.1 coordinate 13,515,723, forward strand.
GATGGGCAGTGTAAAACATTGGAATTTTGATGCATCTGATAAGAATGAAAGTCGACTCTAATATAAATAAATAAATAATACCAGCCTATAATTGTCCCACTGCAAGGCAAAGGCCTCTTCTCATACAGAGAAGGCCTGAGCAATAATCACCACGCTTGCTCAGGGCGGCTTTACTCTAATTTAATTGGAAAAGGTCTTGGAGTAAGTACCTATGGTCATGACGAGAAAGTCGTCAAGTCGAAAGTCGTCAAGCGCTCAGCTCGTCTCAAGCTTAAGATAAAAATGATATTTTGAAAAACTCTAATAACTTCGCCATAAAAAAACAGCTGCTACAAACATTTTCGTATGCATGCAACTCATACTTACATCGTACTATTATTTTATATTATAATATAATAAAAAATAAATAAATAATAAATATAATATAGGAAAGTGAGACTGTTTGATCTCCCTGTCAAACCGTCTAGACGGTTTTGGGAGATACTTTTATATTCTTTGTAATATTAATTCGTATGGTTAATAAATAAATAAATAATAATACGCTGATACTGATTGATTCGATTTCCGCTTATACATCAGAATAAGACATAGGCTATATAACAGCACGCTATGATCCATGGAAGCAGAGCAGTAACCAAAAACCTAACGTAACGCGGGTGAAACCGCATGGAACTACTAGTATTTAATATAATAAAAAAACTGCAGCAGCTATACCCAAAGGATTTAAAAATATTATTATAGAAGCATAAAAAAATACCCGATAAAAAAATACTTAGCAAAAATAATTGCTGCATAGCACAAAATTTATTTTCATTGTGTAAATCCGTAGTTTTACGGTATCCCGCCATATGTAACGTGAGCAAAACATATTGCTTACGGTTGCATGAAATGGTTCACGAGTCAGGGTATATCGCCGACGTGGCGGTAATTGACTGCACAATAATTGAAATTTGAACCTGGGAGTACATTTCCCCAGGGTATTATGTACAATCTATAATTGTATCACACACTTTTAAACAAAATCTATCTGGTTTCCAAATCTAAGTTCTGAATCAGAATCAGAATATTTATTTGTTAACCATAGACCAGGTATTTTTTTAGGATTATATCTACTGTGTAATCTGAGATGCGTATAGATTAAGTTGAGTGATGCAAACCAGTGAGACATAAACTTATTAATTATACCTACATTATACTTAACATGCGATAAGTGGTCACTATCTCAGATTCAGAAAATCTGGAACTTGAATTGAAAAAATATTTGAAAACGAATGGATTTATAATGTCACTTTACCTACGAGAGCGGACCCCCAAACGGGCGAAAGGTTGCGGGTTATCTTCTTTTTTGTTTTTTTTTAACGGCACAGTCTCAACCTCCGCAACTCTTGAAAGACAGAATCAACAGTGAATTTCTCCAGAAAAGCGCCAAAAAACGATTCGAAGGTCTTAAGATCCCGCAATAAGTTGATCAGAAAATAACAGCGAAGGAGTAAGGAAAATATGATTTCCACTTCTTGCGTTCTATAAAAAAATCGATTCTCCGTGCTAATGCTCTGTTTGAAATGATCTCTTCACTACACAATCGATCTTAAAGAAGACTTAAACTTATCAGTGTTTTATTAAGAAGTTACGCAACTAGATGGCGCTGTGCGTTTGAAGTATAAGATATAGTATTAATTATAATTATAATAAGTATATTTTTGCTTGATCAACGATCGGTTTTATAACAATAATATTACTGTGGTAAGATTCGGGTTCAATAACTTATTTTAGGTGCTAATACTAATCTGTATAAGTTTTTAGGGTTCCGTACCTCAAAAGGTAAAAACGGAACCCTTATAGGATCACTTTGTTGTCCGTCTGTCCGTCCGTCCGTCTGTCAAGACCCTTTTTCTCAGAAACGCGTCGAGATATCAAGCTGAAATTAATATAACATACTCGGGTCTGCTATCTCTTAAAGCAGTGAAAAAATCAAGTTTTTAAATCAACGCAATAAAAAGATACGGCGGTTTATATTGCATATTTAGACATTTTCAAGGGAACCGAAAACTCAAAACCTACAGGGTACTTCCCATTGACCTAAAATCATAAAATTTGGCAAGAAGCAAGGTCATGTAGCACAAGTATAGGAAAAACTCCGAAAACCGTAAATTTGTAGTTTGTTCACATCAGGCGTCCGTCTGTTCGTCTGTCTGTCAAGAACGTTTTTCTCAGGAACGCGTCAAGATATCAAGCTGAAATTAATATCACATACTTAAGTCTGCTACCTCTAAAAGCAATGAAAAAATCAAGTTTCTAAATCAACGCAATAAAAAGATACGGCGGTTTATATTGCATATTTAGACATTTTCAAGGGAATCAAAACTCAAAACCTATAGGGTGTTTCTAATTGACCTAGAATCATGAAATTTGGCAAGAAGCAAGGTAATGTAGCACAAGTATAGGGAAAACTCCGAAAACCGTAAATTTGTAGTTAGTTCACACCAGGCGTCCGTCTGACCGTCTGTCTATCAAGAACCTTTTTCTCAGAAACGCGTCGAGATATCAATCTGAAATTAATATCATATACTCAGGTCTGCTATCTCTCACAGCAGTGAAAAAATCAAGTTTCTAAATCAACGCAATAAAAAGATACGGCGGTTTATATTGCATATTTAGACATTTTCAAGGGAACCGAAAACTCAAAACCTACAGGGTACTTCCCATTGACCTAAAATCATAAAATTTGGCAAGAAGCAAGGTCATGTAGCACAAGTATAGGAAAAACTCCGAAAACCGTAAATTTGTAGTTTGTTCACATCAGGCGTCCGTCTGTTCGTCTGTCTGTCAAGAACGTTTTTCTCAGGAACGCGTCGAGATATCAAGCTGAAATTAATATCACATACTTAGGTCTGCTACCTCTAAAAGCAGTGAAAAAATCAAGTTTCTAAATCAACGCAATAAAAAGATACGGCGGTTTATATTGCATATTTAGACATTTTCAAGGGAACCGAAAACTCAAAACCTACAGGGTACTTCCCATTGACCTAAAATCATAAAATTTGGCAAGAAGCAAGGTCATGTAGCACAAGTATAGGAAAAACTCCGAAAACCGTAAATTTGTAGTTTGTTCACATCAGGCGTCCGTCTGTTCGTCTGTCTGTCAAGAACGTTTTTCTCAGGAACGCGTCGAGATATCAAGCTGAAATTAATATCACATACTTAAGTCTGCTACCTCTAAAAGCAATGAAAAAATCAAGTTTCTAAATCAACGCAATAAAAAGATACGGCGGTTTATATTGCATATTTAGACATTTTCAAGGGAATCAAAACTCAAAACCTATAGGGTGTTTCTAATTGACCTAGAATCATGAAATTTGGCAAGAAGCAAGGTAATGTAGCACAAGTATAGGGAAAACTCCGAAAACCGTAAATTTGTAGTTTGTTCACATCAGGCGTCCGTCTGTTCGTCCGTCTGTCAAGAACGTTTTTCTCAGGAACGCGTCGAGATATCAAGCTGAAATTAATATCACATACTCAGGTCTGCTATCTTTTAAAGCAGTGAAAAACTCAAGTTTCCAAATCAACGCATTAAAAAGATAGGGCGGTTTATATTGCATTTAGATATTTGCGAGGGATTCAAAATCTATAGGGTACTTTCCATTAACGGAACCCTCGTTGCGCGAGTCCAACTCGCACTTGACCGTTTTTTTTTTAGGATAAACGGCCAATGTCTTACAAGCGGATCTGCCAGTCGGATCTAAATAATTCTTCTCGTAGGTATATTTTTGAGAAATAGTATTACTACCGAGTATAAAGTAAAGTCACTTTAAGTTATTTTTCTTTATGTACAAATAAACTACCCAGCGGATTTAGTTAACCTTTCGACGACCAAGTGACAGCCGAATGTCGCGCTGCTATTGTCTTTCTATTGCATCTCGAATCACGTGTATTCTAAGGTTTAATAAAAAGAGTAATTCAAAAGGAAGGTTTATTTGAATAATACCTATGGCCATAATAAAAAAAAGCCATAAATCGGTTCAGTGGTTTAGGCGTGAAGAAGAGACAGACAGACAGAGTTACTTTCGCATTTATAATATTAGTACGGGTAAATGAAGTATATATTGAAAGTATTAGCAAATATCCGGATTTATATTTACTGGTTAATTAAATCTAGTTTAAAATTATAAATTTACTTCACCGCTTATCGGGATTTAACGCGCACGTACCTTTTATTTATTTTTGGCTTGACGTTTCGGCAGGGTTACACCTGTCATGGTCACAAGCAGACTCAAAAAATAAATAAATTAGATTATTATTTATTACTAGCTGCTGCCCGCGACGTCGTCTGCGTGAAGGCTTTAGCTCCGCCCCCGTAGGTGATAGCGTAATTATGTAATATATTTATGTAGCTTATAATTATGTTGACCTGACCTCTTAGTAATATTCATGCAAAATTTTAAGTAAATCCATGCAGTCCTTTTCTGAGATTAGCCCGAACATACATAAAGACAAACTAACAACAAAAGTCAGTCAAATCATGATGGTAGTCCCTGAATTGAACCTTAAAACGGCTCAGATGAAATCGTTGTTAAATTGTCGTGTTTCGTTATGGAACTTGACCTTTTTTTACATTCCACGATATAAAAAAATAACTATTGTGAATTGTTACAAAACTTCTCTGTAAACTACGTTTGTAGTTTTGCTCTCAGCAGCCAAAATATACAGAGAATCAGGACTCGTGACGCGGGAGCAATCGACGTACAGCTGCCCGTGTGAGAAGCAACTCGTCCTGAGGTCGACACCCGCAGCCTTCAGCGTCTGCCCCTGCGACTTGTTGATAGTCATGGCGAAGCACACACTCACAGGGATTTGCACGCGCTTGAATTGGAAGGGGTAGTTGTGCGGTATGAGCGGAATACGTGGTAAACACTGCGTCGCCGACGCAACAACCCGTCAGAATTTCCGCTTCAATTACTTTGCACTGAGATGACTTTGAGCCCGGTCCCGTTACACAGCTTCGGAGAGGACAGGTTTCGAAGAAGCATGATCGGGACGCCGACCTTCAGCTTGATGGTGTGCGCTGGAAGTCCACTTGCTGTGAGAGTTTAGGAATTCTACGGGATAATAATATGTGGCGTCATCTTGATGGACTACAGTGTTTTTGGACGTATAAACTATTTCGCTTTCCTCAATTTCCGAGAGAATACTTTCGTTGATGGCTGCAACTTGTTAATTTTTGGGTGTTATAATGGCTCGCTGGCACACTCAAGAACTCTGTTGGTTTGGTATTCGAATGATGTTCTTTTAAGTGGCCACCACTCTACCGAGAGATTCTGGGAGCACCTCCTGTTCACCTATTTGCTCAGGTAGAGTGCCTTCACTGAGACTTAGAAGGACATCTGAGAATTCTTGGGCATGTGGATTGCCACCGAGCAGAGCTCGTCTATTGATGACCAAGCGTAGCCTATGAATTTGTAACCACAACGAAGATCGTTTTAACGAAGCATTCACCTCGTCAGCCCTAGACCCCCGCGTCACCACAGGGAGTGTTTGCCGGGAATCGCCACTAAACAGAACTGTTACACTACTCATTAAGTGTTCATTCCTGCGGTTATCCTGCAGGGTTCTGTTCACGGCCTCCACTGCTTTCCTATTAGCCATTGTGCACTCATCCCATACGATCAGAGAGCAATCCCTGAGCACATGTCCCTTGTCACTGTGACGGGATACCCCACAAACAGGCATTCCGCCTGGAGCATCCAGGATAAACATTTTACCCTGGTCGAGCCCAATGCTTTCCAGAACAGTGTCATATATTTGTTTTGCTCTGAGGTGAACCTAGTGACGTGGTCATTTCGGATAGTGGTCATTAAACCCAAACCGTAGTTGGTTTCGGCGGTGTACTCCCGATTTCCACGATCTTGATACCGTAAACCGTACTCTACTTGGGTTTACCGCCGATTGAAATGACCACATCTTGAAGTGAACTGAGACAGGTGTTCAGCACGCGTTCAACAGTTGCTTCAATTTCACCTTCAGAAGCACGCCTCAAAGCTCGTAAAAAGTCTTCGGACAGAAGATGGCGATACTTCTCCCACAAAGCTACCGGGTTCACGATGAAGAAATGATTATCATCATTGAACCGACTTCAAAAAAAGTAGGTTTTCTATTCGACCTGTTTGTATGGGTGTTTGGCTGAGCCGATTTTGATGCGATTTTCAGTAAAGCGTTTGTTACATTCTGGGGAATATAACACTAATGGATTTAATCGACTTCAAAAAAAGTAGGTTCTCTATTCGACCTGTTTGTATGCATGTTTCTCCGCCTTCATGTTATTTTATACATTGAAACCAGTGATAGCTTTGATTTCCACATCAGATGTTTCTTATCTTTGATCTTATAAACCAGGAAATGCCTATCAGACCGAACAATTTTTGCGAAGACGTAATTCTTATTAAATGTGTTATGGTGCAGTTGGGTGCTTGGAGTTCCACATTAGGTGTTCTAGATCTTCAATTTTATACGTCAACAGAGAGTGCTCATCATGCTGAACAACTCTTGCTAAGACGTCATTCTTATATTATATGTTAGGTATAGTGTACGTAGCTGGGCTCATGGAAGTCCACAACAGGTGTTCCAGATCTTCAATTTTTATACGTCAACAGAGAGTGCTCATCAAACTGAACAACTCCTGCTAAGACGTCATATTTATATATGATATAGTTTAGCTGGGCTCATGGAGTTCCACCTCAGGTGTTCCAGATCTTCAAATTTTATACGTCAACAGAGAGTGCTCATCAAGCTGAACAACTCCTGCTAAGACGTCATATTAATATATGATATAGTTTAGCTGGGCTCATGGAGTTCCACCTCAGGTGTTCCAGATCTTCAAATTTATTCTCTCAATAGAAGTTGCTTATCTCGTGAAGCAATTTTTGCTATGATACCATTTTTGTATCTCTTATAGTTTAGCTGGTCTGTTGCGGTCCTGCACCAGGGGTTTAAGTTTCCAGGATAAGTTATAGCCTATATGTCGCCCAGACTTAATACCTATACAACAAAAAAAAAACATTGAAATCCGTTGAGTACTTCCGAAGATAGCTACTCCCCGCGACGTCGTCAGTGTGAAGGCTCCAGCTCCTCCCCCGTAGGTGATAGCGTGATAATATGTAGCCTATGTTTTGACCCGACCTCTTAGTAATATCCCTGCAAAATTTGAACTAAATCCATGCAGTACTTTTTGAGTTTATCCCGGACATACATACAGACAAACAGACAAACAGACAAACAGACAAAAATTCTAAAAACTATATTTTTCGCTTCGGTATCGATTGTAATCTTAAAAATCTTCACGCCCCAAGTATTCTTTTTAAAAAATATTCAATGTACAGTTTTGACTTTCCTACGATTTTATTATATGTATAGATTGATTATTAGATGATAAGCGGTGAAGTATAAATATGCAACGCGAGAGTTTAAAGTATAATAAAATTATAAATGGCGTCCACCCAATCGCACTTAGTGCCGATATTCAGAAACTCTCATCCAGCTGCTACCATGCTGGGAAATTGTTTTACCTAGTGCAGTACGTCCTGCTCTATGTTGGTTCATTCCTGATTTTCACTCAAGAACACATGTACTTCAAAGACATTTTTTTTTTGGTGAGTGGGAAATCATCCAATGACTGCTCCCGTCCTGGGTGCGGCGGGAGAGCGTGTCAGACTCTTACTGACAAAAACCCACTCATGTTCCTTCGATTGCCCTTGATGTTCCAGGGTCACGGTAACTATTATGAACAATCCGCAACACTTCAAAGACATTACGGCTTATAATACCTCATTGCCACTTCGAGGTGCTCTATTGACCACTAGACATCACCTAGTTGCACATGTGGTCCTTCTGAGAGTCGCGTAGTTTCTATATTCGATAAAATATAGAGGTAAACAAACCACTGCTTGGTTTTTTGAAATAACAAGGTAATAATATTATGCATGTTATTTGAGTGATTCTAGTGAAATATGCTGCAATAGGATTTCTTAATAAATAGTTAGCGTGAAAAAGGCGATAATCAGGTTTTGTTTACCAGTTATTCTTTATCGAATTTGGCTCAAGTATAGTAACATTGCCGGGCAACTCAAATTTTATATGTACATATTTTTGTGATAATATTTTGTAACAGATTTTTGTATAAACAGGTCCATGCCAATTGGGGAAAATTTCTGCACAATGCCCAGTTGGTCTTGTGGGAAGGCAAAAAAGTCATAATTTAACATTATCTCACCATTTTCTTTCGGAAAATAATGATATTATTTAAAAATATAGTGGTTCGAGACACTTTAGCGAAATATTATCATCTACATTGACAGCTAATTATAGCAATATTGCTTTAAAATGAAAAAATACTGCAATTATAGCCTGACGGTTGAAGACGAAACTGACTCAAAATGACAATAGCTTTTTTTAAGGTTCCATACCTTTAGCAGCGCTGTCAGAATGCGCGACGGTCGCGCGCTGTCGTGGCGGTTGCACAGGACCATAAATGTTTTCCCGTCGGAATCCATTTTTGCAATGAAGAGCGCCATACTGAACTACGGCATGTTCTTATAATGTGGAGGAATGTGCTTATGCCGCGCTTCTGTCGCGCTGCTGACTTCCTAATGTGAAAGCGGCCTTAGACAGTTGAAATTTTTCACAGATGACGTATTTCTGCTATAATTACGAATACTAAAAACAGATTGAAATAAAATATTCAAGGGGGCTTCCATATAACATACGTGAATTCTTGACGATAATAGTATGGAACCCTCCTTGGTTGTGGAATGTTTATAATAGTCACCGTGACCCCGGAACATAAAGGGCAACCGAAGGAACATGAGTCGGTTTTAGTAAGTAAAAGTCTGACGCGCCCTCCCGCCGCACCCAGGACGGGAACAGCCATTTAATGATTTACCACTCCCAAAAAAAAAAAAACCTCCACCAGCGTCGGACTCGCACTTGGCCGGGTTTTTAGAAATCTTAAAAAAAAATAAAGAACGGTCTATTTGTATTGTTATCATTGCTATTGTGTTCTCAATAATTACAAAATGACTTCCTTTCAAAACCCTGAAACCATACCTTACAGCAATTATAGAGATTTTCCTCGTGTTGCCAAAGCTGGGTAATTGCTTGTAAATACAAGTTCTTGTTCTTCAATATAAAACTTCAAATCATCGGAGAAACAATTGCGAAGTGAGTGTATCAAATGCCCTCAAACTAGTTATATTATACATAGAGATTTATATAAAATACGTTGATTGGTCAAATACTTAAACAGTTCAACATTCCCTTTCTAATCTTATAAATTAAAAATTACTAGTTTCTGTACGAACAATTTATTTTGCTGGGTATAGGTGAACGAATAACAAAATAACTACCTCAGTCACTACCTTAGCAAAAAATTTCAATAATGTTATAGCAAAGACGCACATTATAAAAGCAATTTTTTACAAAGGGCAGATGTCACACAAAACGTTCCACCCAATTCAGCAAATCATACATTCACGTCTCATTTTACACCGTTCATAAATTTTGAAATGTGTGCGATAAACTTTAACGAGAAAAAGAAACATTTGGTTCCAAGCCATCAATAAATAATTCGGGCTAGTCTCCTTATCTAGAAATGTAGTTGTTATTTCCTTGGAAACATTCTTAATTATAGTAACAGGCTCTTAATAACAAAATGTTCTGATTAAAAAGTTTGACAGATAAATTCATACAAAATCTGTTCCATTTTTGAATTTATCTTGTAGATAGGACTAATTCGAGGTTGTGAAACAGGCCCTTAATATCTTTAAATAGGATGCCAAAGGAAAAGTTATGAAAATGGTTCAAATTAATACTTAAAAATAAATAAAAGCTGAAGTAATTAAAAACTAACTGCTCGCCCTGGCTTGGGGTACTTAACAATAGATTTCTGCGTTTTCCGTATTTTCAAAAAAATAATTATACACTGACACCTTGTACAACATTACAACAACAAAAATAATTAACCGAATTCTGAACTTTAGAGATATTTTGTTAATCTATATCTCTAAAATTGGTTATCTATCCATACTAATATTATAAACGAAAAAGTGTGTCTGTCTGTCTGTCAGTCTGTCTGTTTGTCTTTCTTTCACGGCAAAACGGAGCGACGGATTGACGTGATTTTTTAAGTGGAGATAGTTGAAGGGATGGAGAGTAACATAGGCTACTTTTTGTCTCTTTCTAACGCGAGCGAAGCCGCGGGCAGAAGCTAGTATTTAATAAATATGAAATGGTAGACTGACTGACTAACAGTTGATATAATTATCAAAGCACAGCCCAAACCACTTAATCTAGAGACATTAATCTTGCAGGTAGTGTTTTTGCTGAAAAGTAGTACTAAGAAAGAAATTTCGGAAATTCCAACTTTAAAAGGAATGGAATTAGGGAATGGAAATATCCACATTGTATGTTTCAAAACTAAATTACTACAGATTTCGATTAAATTAATATCACCTACCGTACCGACCAAGCAACATTACTCATACATGCGCCAATCTATAAGATCACACATAGGCGTAGCTTTATAACGAGTACGTCACAAATCTTGCAGGCGCTCTGAATACGCCATACATTTATGAATGCAGGTACAATAGCCAAAGACGGATATCACAGAATTGGAAAAGGGTACTTAAACACAATGTTAACGGCCATTGTTGCTGATCGTAACTACTTAAATTAAAGGCGCTGGATTAGGTAGCCACAGTTTATTAATACCAAAAACATAAAATCCAACCAACGGCACTCAACTAGTTTTACTAACTGTCAGTACTTTAGAATTTAGAACACAAATAATAATCCAAAAAGGTGATCCAAAAAGGTGATGTGAAGAAGTTCGGTTCGTAACAGCCATCTTCTATACCACGAATAGGTACGACTACTTTTCTTCCTATGTGGACAAAAATGTTTTCAATGATATCCTCCAGACTTTGTGTAAGCTATCTAAATAAGTAGAAAATCTACATAATATGTAGATACCTGAGTAGATTTACAATTTCTTTAACTCAACCTGACAGGAATAAATTGTAAGACTTTACTTTACCTACGCGTGTTTGTCATCGTACCGAATAATTAGCAAAATTCAGCCTTTACACAGAATTTCAAATAGATCGGAACCACAACTTTATACCGCTCCCAGTACATTCGTTGGCACTCCAATTTTTTTCTGACCACCTACTGGTTAAAACGTTTAACATTTTTTCTTCTGGTACCTACTAAGTTAGTTGTTTTACCACAACGTCGTACAAAATGTGCGGTAAGTACCAAGACAATGATGACAGACAATAATAAAGTTAGGCAGGTACTTTCCCGGGTGAAGGAAAAAAACAATCATTTCGATAGGTATTGAGAATTTCCTCCAAAGGAGACAATTTTTTTTGGTCCCACTATTAAACGGTTACGTTTATTAATAATTTTACGCATGAAACAAGTCATCACCTTATTATAACTAACCCACTAAAAATTATATAGAAATCTAACGGGAATAATGAAATAATAGTAAAAAACTATTACGGAAAAATGCATGTTGAGGAGCGTTTTTACATTTATTTCAACGTGAATTTAAATATATTATGTGAAACGAAACGTACCTAATTAACATTCCGTTGTAGATGCTCTGTGGTACAGTTTCAATCAGTTTGACACTGACAGACTACATTATTAAGCTAAGTTCATACGACCGCGCGAAACCGCTCTGTACCACTAACCGCGCGGTACAAGACCAAAGTAAGCAGCAATTATCGTAGTTCGTTGAAAAGCATTCTTGCATCCTATTTTAAGTGAAAGACTTTCATTTAAAATAGGATGCAATAAAGCTTTTTTATTGTCTTTGTCATTTTCTGCGACGACTCAGCCTTCGGTATAAAATCCATAAGCAAATTGCCCCCTCCTCAAGCAACATTGACATCCGGACTGGTATGCACATCATCATGCGAACGCCTCAACCACGCGGCGACGCGCGGCTTCTCGCGGTCATGTAAACTTAGCCTAATAGTTTCCAACAGTTTTCTAGATAGTCAGATAAGTGCTTCTTCTGTTCTTTTCGTATTTTTATTCAATAGATATTAGAAAAATGGCTTCTGGAGATACAGTGCATAATATATAAAGCTGTTGTAACAATTGTACAGCTCGATTTCAACGAAATGTGCAACAACTTATAAAAGCATTGGCGTCTACAGTAAAAGAATAATCGAAAAAAAACACACCAAAGCGAGGTTTTTATGTCATTTACACCTATATTATTATCGAAAAGTGCACTATTCTAACATAAAATACCTAGGAAACCTATTCACTCATTAAATAATCGCTCTTGTGAGATTTTAGGTCATTATGAGAGTCATGTTTTGCCTGTCGTATTTCCCAGTATTCCGGTTACGTAGAGTTTTGCTAATATTGCCACTGTAATCTAGAGATTATAAGGAATAAACTAACGTGCATTTTATTAATAAATGCCACAATTTGTGGTGGGCCTAATCCCCGAACAAAAAAAATTGTCTCCTTTTGCTTAAGTATATAATCTGTATTTTCAAATGGCAGATAACTGATGGCAAACTAAGATGTTTTTAGTGTAGTTATAAATCTTTTAGTTTTTCTTCATTTGTAAATGATTTAAGACTATGCTCAATAGAAGCATTAACACCGCATTATTATGTAACTTTTATTGTTTTATGTTGGTCTACAATACGTCGCGCTCACACTTCTGTCGAAATTATTGAGGAATAATCATTTATCCTAGATGCCTCTTAAGGGCTCCGCTTTCTACCGAGAATATATTTATATATTCTTATAATTTCTTCTTAAGACAATAATTTATCTATCTACTAGCCATACACATACTACTCATGCAGCCGTGGTTATGCTTTCGTGAAATCAAACATTTCTTAAACTTTCACTTACTTTTGGCGTGATTTCGGGAACAGTCCATTTTTTTTAGAATAAATATCCTATTCAAATATGATGTAAAAATTCATGGCAATCTGTTTAATAGTTAAGGCGTGAAAGCGGAACAAATAAACTCGTAAGTGTTTTTGTTGCTTGTATGCTCTTTCGTGTATTTCATGTGATGGCATACCGAGAGGAGCGCCACCTATAGGACTAAGTAGTAGTCTTTTCGAACCCCTCAGGAACCCATTGAAATATACACATACACACAATATTTCATGCCAATCGGTCTGCCCGTTCAGAAGGAGTTAGGTGAAAAACTCACGTACCGAAGTATGATATAAATATTATGTATGTTAAGATGGAAGATAGATGACTGTGTAAAGTTATTATATTGCAAATCGTAAGTATGTTTTGATAAAGGTATAGATTAACTGAAAAGTTTGTCTATATTTTGTGATATTTTTTTATTACATATGGGCTTTCTCTTGTTCCCAGACTAGCCCGAGAGCATAGACGATAATAATGAAATACAGAGACACGTTTTGCACTCATTTTTATATCTAGATTAAGAAAATTAATAAATTAATAAACTCGTAAGTGTGTTTGTTGCTTGTATGCTCTTTCGTGTATTTTATTTGATGGCATACCGAGAGGAGCGCCACCTAAAGGACTGATAGTGTTTTCGAACCCCTCAGGAACCCATTGAAATATACACACATACATAATTTATTAATTATTATACTACTTGAAGATCAAAATTTCCATTCGTCAATAGACTCGTAACAGAGGAAAAAATACAAATCATATAAATGTGGTCGTTTGACAGCTATTACAGTGATTATTATGTTGGCTGTCCTACTTATTTCACAGATAAAAGTTATCTGCTATGAATGTAATCTGCATAGATAATCTCTTGGTTGGTAAGATTTACTTTTAAAACGTGAGAGATTCAGTTTGCGATATTAATTACTTAATTGGTTTAGTAGTCATAATTCATTTCCTAAACTAAAAATTACAATAGTAATTAAAAAAAGCGTTTAAACTTACAAAGTTGTGTATGATACTTAAACACGTGATTGTGCTCATAACAACAAACAATTTTAATCGAAATCCGAAATCGCGAAAAAAAAGTCAGTTGTTCAGTACTTTAGGCAAACTATTTTTTTTATCAGTTGTTTATCACGAGCACAATCACGTGTAAAAGTATCGTATACTAATTACCAGTCACCCTATATTTAAGTAGATTCTAAATAAAGGGTAAATAAAAGCAGAAGCAGCAATAAAACAACAATAGTCGTCAATTAAATAATCTTATTCATAAATAACAAAATTAGCCTAAATACAATATTTACAACATTACTTTAAGTTTATATTAACAGTCAGTTTACTTTTTCGCTTTCTCACTCTTCTCTTTCTTCTCTCCTTCTGAGTCTACCGGTCTCGTGGGGAGGTCGCCGTGGCGCCAGCCCTCTGGGTAGCCATGGGCCTTGACGTCATCCCACCATAACTGTTCTCCTTTCGCGAATATGATGTAGATCACGTTTGTGAAGACTAGAACTCCGAGGCAGACCCAGAACGCGACTCGCCATTGTTTTAGTGTTGCCTGTAGAAAAGAAAAGTTGGTTATTAGGAGACAGAAACATGTATTTATAATTTTAGGACGGGTTCAAGATTTTTTTATGGTTTAAGAATCATTTTTTTTTCTCGCCTTTTGCTCTCAACTAAGTACCATTCCGTCTACATCTGCATGATAATATTTTACAACTATGCGTAAAAATCGATTTATGTGTTTTGAATTCTAATCTTGTTTGTTTGTCTAGCAAAGGCGTGGCTTCTATCGTCATCATCATCTACCTAGCCTTCTCCCAACTATGGTTGGGTCGGCTTACAGCCTAACCGCTGTCAGTTAAAAATCATTGTTTTTACGTGAAAAAAAAAGTGACTGCCAGTCGGACCTCCACAACCCCGTTACTGGGGGACAAGATACCCCTGGTTAGACTGGATAGGCTTAGAGCTATGTTTTCGATATAAGCCCAGAATACCGTATTGCACGAAAAATATCGGAACATGAACCAAACAAAAAAAAAAAGGCAAAGGCAATAACTATTACAGAAGAAGTGCCTAATCGTCTGTTTGAGGTAACTGTCGAGTATGAGTTAATATTGACAAATTTGAAATTCCAAATGGTAAGCCGAAATTCAATCTTACAGGAAAAAAACCCGTGACGCATTTTACACAAATTACGACGCATTTTATTATGGGATCTCTTATACATCTGTACCTATACATGTCAATGATGACATATCGAACAAAGGTACCTAACTGATAAATTGAATAGAAGTGATAAGGATGTCTCGACATCGTTGATCGGATCTATGAAATCTGTCTTTCGTAATAGATTATCTGGTTACTTAACTTACTGCGTTTATTTGTTTATATTTTACAATTATCTATTATTTTATCACAATCCTAGCGGGATTATCATAAGGAGTATTGCATAGTCTCGTAAATCCTATTAATAAAAAATATCTTCACAAAACAGTGATAATTATTAATTTTGTTAATTGGTTAAAATAACAATTCTTAACTACGTCTTTTATTTATTATTTACTTTAAGCGAACGACGATTCCTCGCTGATTTAAAAAAAAAAAACAATATCGAATCGAATTTATCATATGTATATTTTTAACTGTGAATTCCCGTACTAACACCCTTGTGTCCCCTCCTTGTCCCCTAGCTTTCTAAGTTGGGACAAAGCAGTATAGTCATATGAGAATTCATTCCGTAGAAGTGGTGGGAGAGTGTCCAGTCAGGGACGAGCTCTACAGGACCGTGCGGTGGAGGAGCGCGGTCCCTTACCCCTCGGGGGAAGCCTTCCCTATCACTAACGTTTATATTTAGGAAAAACGAAAATTTTATCAGCCTAGGGTCGGCTAGAAATATTTCTTATTTCGGATACATATTCTATAGTAATTATCTTTGACACAAATGCATACAATACTCAAAAATAATTAACATGTCACCTAGGTACATATCTGGCGATTTTCAAATAGGTACTAAGTCACGAGTCAGTCTAGACACGGATTAAATTGTATTTTCGTCCATAATTTATTGACTTAAACTTGTTTGTCACAGGAAAATATTTGTGAAAATGTAAATGAGCATATTAAAAATCTTCGGAGCGCCATCAACAACAACAAGCATATTTTGCACTTTCGAGTTTTTTTTTTGTTTAGAATGGACTTAGACATACAATGGTGCCGATTCTCTTGTGCACAAACTAACGTAAATTTAAGTTAAGTGCATCTTTCTCTTTCCATTTCTTAAAGAAAAGGACAGAAGATACATTTTAGTTTAATCCTGTCAAATTAGACAGCGCCTGATGAAAATTGACGTATATTTAGACGCCACGTTTTTAAATTGCGTCTAAATTATCTATGGAGTATCTAAATTTGACAGGACTTAACTAATATTTGATCTTCTGTCCTTTTCTTAAATAAAAGGAAAGAAAAAGATGCACCTAACTTAAATTTACGTTAGTTTGTGCACAAGAGAATCGGCACCAATCCCTATGTAACATATGTATTAATGTATTAGCGTAATAAGAACATATTTAAGTTTAAGTGAATGCCGGTTATCACGTATGCATATTGTGTACAGAATGAAAAGTAGCCTATTTATTTTTCAAACTTAGTCCACAAAACTAGACAACGAGGTTGATGCAGTGATTTTTGCCCGACAAATATTTGTATGACAGGTAATCGTTAAATTCTATAGTTTGTTTTTTTAACAAACGAGTATCTCTTGCACTTTTCAGTATTGACAGAGTGAGATGGGTCATTAGTCAGAATAGGGGCCAATACGGAGCCACGTCTTTGAAATATACTAAATCTAAATTTTATCAAAATTGGTATTATTGTTGTACCGTGAAAGCGTAACAGAAAGAGCTACTTTCACTTTTTTTGACACAACTATCTACTTTATTTGTTTCCCATATTCACCACGAAAGGCGAGGAAAAATATGATTAAGTTTGCACGAATAACATGACCCTTTTAAGGGCAGACAAGGGTAAACATTCCGATTGAAACATAATGAAATATTTGACAAACGTGACCTTTTCAATGGTCCTATCAATTCAACCCTTAAAGGCTATTGTCAAAGGCAATAAGTGCCTTTCTTAGAACCAGCTGCTGCCCGCGACGTCGTTCGCGTGGACATTATAAAGAAGCAGAAATAAACTGTGCCAGCACCTCTGTTTCATTTATACCACAAAGGTGATGTGATATTATGCGTAGGCGTGATTATAAAGACTATGTATTAAACTGGCCTCTTGTGAATGTTCATGCTATGCAATCTGTTCAGGACTTTTTGAACTCTCCGACAAACATACAAACAAACAGGCGGACAAAAATTCTATAAACTTTTAGCTTCAGCATCGTTTGTAGAACACGTATCAAGTATTTTTATTTAAATACTAGCTTCTGCCCGCGGCTTCGCTCGCGTTAAAAAGAGACAAAGTAGCCTATGTTACTCTCCATCCCTTCAACTATCTCCACTTAAAAAAATCACGTCAATTCGTCGCTCCGTTTTGCCGTGAAAGAAAGACAAACATACAGACAAACAGACACACTTTCCCATTTATAATATTAGTATGGATTCAATACCAGTGTCGACTTCGTTAAGATTTTATCTTAGTTTAATAGGTATATTAGAAAGAAACTTACATCTGGCGTTAAAAGGCCTATGAGGTACGGCGAAATTATTCCTGAAATCGCTGCAATTCCATTGACCATGGCTGTGGTAGTGCCAGCGTAGTTGGGGGTGATATCCAGAGGGTTGATCTTCATACCGCTGTAGTAGGCTCCCATAAGGGTCATGGCGAAGATGAACCAGAAGACAGCGAGGGTGGTGTCACAGCCGGAGTAAGAAGC
This sequence comes from Athetis lepigone, assembly GCA_033675125.1. Taxonomy (NCBI): domain Eukaryota; kingdom Metazoa; phylum Arthropoda; class Insecta; order Lepidoptera; family Noctuidae; genus Athetis; species Athetis lepigone. The sequence goes on from CM066236.1 coordinate 13,533,583, forward strand.
CATGATGATGCAGATACCAGGGCCGGTGGCCGCTGTAAAAGAAGAAGAACATATAGTGCTGTTATGAAAACATTGGTTGCTGAAAAGTATTCAGTGAGTGGTTTTGGAGTCAATGCTGGTTCTGAAAAAATCTATGTGAAACAACTTATGTTTTGACAATTTATTAAAAAATATTATTCACGTTTATTTATAACTAGATGTCTCTTTTGAAACGGCTTTGAAAGTTAAAAGGTTTCCAATTTTCTTAATTTTTCTCCCATAAGAACCTTCTTCAAATTATTAGAAAACTGATTATGGCGTGACCAAGGGAAATAGAGATTCTGTATATTTATGAAAATGTTATTTTCGATGCTGATCCAAATAGTAACAATTTAGTGTTCATTCTTAATCTTCCTTTCAAGTACCTAATGAATATTAACATCTAATTAAAAAAAAGAGTTATAAGAGCCAGATATCATCTTTTACTGTCTGCTAACTTACCAATAGTCGTGTAAAGCTTTCTAGCAGTGGTAATACTGTGTATTCCTCTCTTTACGCAGAAGTCGCAGACAAGACCAAAGAAGAACGAAGCGATCCACATCGCCACATACGGCAGTGCCGACAGAAGACCAGTGGACTTTATGTTGAACTTCAGAACGTCTGTCATGTACTTTGGCAGGTCCGTGATCATTGTGAAGTAACCCCAATCGTGACCAATCTGTAGATAGAAAAACATGTTATATTTTTTCCTTTTCCCAACTATGTTCGGCTTCCAATCTAGCCGAATGCGGAATACCAGTGTTCTACATAGATTGCTCAGACCCCCACAACCTAATTAACGTGTAACATAACGTTAAGTTCCATGTTACCACTAGGTAACACAGAAACTGCCTGGTTAGAATTGTCAGACTTTCTGCCTTCTCCCGTAACGACTGTCAAATTTCTAAGAATAACAACCGGGATCGTGCCTTTGATAGCTCGGGAACTCCGAGATAAACACTTTTGCCCTTACTAATAATCACTGTGTAAAGTTATACAATGAATAAAGCCTGTGTAACCATACATTTTTTGACGTATAAAACTGTCATAACTTTATGCAGAGTTTATTAGTAAGGCGCTTTGAATACATAATGAATCGAAAAAGTCACAATGGTACTTGCCGGGTTTCAAACCCGCAATTACAAGCAAGAAAAGTGGGCGTCTTATCCACTGGGCCTTCACGACGATTGATAAAAATCACGTACTTATTTGAAAAGTCATTGATATTTTAACATTTCCTAACATTCTATTTGGTTCATGGTAAATCGATAACATGAATCTCTTTAAAGTAGATGATAACGAAATCTGAACAAATATAAATAATGATGAAGTAAGGCATTGATAGAATGACAGCATTATAATAATAATACGTTTAAATTACTTTAGTTTGTATGTTACTGTAATTCATCACACAGAACAATCAGTTTTTATGATTATTGACGTGCGCTGGTTTTATAATAATATTTCTAAATGAAAACATGCCTTATATTGCTTGCGGTTCAAACCACAATGTTACCAGTTTAGTTTTATATTTTTGCTATAACTATAATAAAAAAAAACAATTGACTACCTATTGAACTTTTCTAAAAGTTAATTAAAAGGTAATGTACATAAATGTATGCTGCGGGTTGTTCGAATAAGATGTCGTGGCTCCGGATACAAAGGGCTTAAAAGGAACGTGGGTGGTTTTTAGTCAGTAGAAGTCTGACACTCCCTTCTGCTCCGCCCGGAGCAGGAAGAGTGATTTTATGATTTCTCACCCGCATAATAAGGTTTAAATGTTTTTTTTTTACTTCTAGGTATTTGTAAAACACTGGTATTACATAAACTTAGATATATCTAGTTAACAATATGATCTCCCTAGCAATTTTACAACTAGAATATGGTTCAGACTAAGAGGACCCAACTGAATACCTAAGCCTTACGTGGGGTGACTGACTATCAGACCAACATAATCCAGTGACTGGGTCACTCGAAACCCATTTAAACCGATTGTCACACATGATACGGTCTAGTAACATTTCACAGTAATTCGGAACTTAAAATATACAACGCTAGTATTTATTACATACACTTTAAAAAAACATTATTATTTATATCATACTCACACCGGCGATGATCAGGGACCAAAGCGGCACAGACCTCAGAAGCGCCTTCCAAGGGATGGGATCTAACTTCTTCGAATAAGTGTGGATCAACGCGTCCACATTCTGGTTCAGGAACTTCTTTTCGCTGTCCGATATGTAGGGGTGTGTGTTCGGTGTACTGAAGCATAGCATCGACTAAAACATGAAAATTAAATATATAGGGTGACTATAGTAATTATTTATATTATCTTCACTGATATTATAAAGCTGTAGACTTCGTTTATTTTTTTGTTCCTCTCAGGAAATTCTGGTCTGAATAGTTTTTTTTTTCGTAAATAATAATTATCAACTCAACTCAAATCATTTATTTCTAATAGACCATTTAAAAGGCACTTTAGAACGTCAAAAACAAAGAAAAATGAATCTAGTTGCCCATTCCAAAAAGTTGATTCGTATGGAGAAGAATGGGCAAGAAACTCCATACTTACTCGTATCGTTAATAATAATTAGCCCTGCTATTGAGTAACGTTACCTATGTAATATCAAACGCGGGTAAAACCGCGGGGGGTATAGAGTGACTGGTAATTAGTTGCCGATACGTAAACACTTGATTGTACTCATGAAATCAAAAAAACTCCTCCAGTGTTATTTTACATTGATTTAAGGTACCCAGGGTTTTTTGAAAAAAGTTAGCAATTTAGACCTTAATGTTAAGGAAACTCTTTGATATTCGGTTTTTAGGTTATTGGTGAACGTCAGAGGGACCCATGAGGTTGTTTTGATATAATTTACCGACGGCACCCACAAAAAAAAAGTTAATTTGGACATTGAAATATTTAGTGTTTTTTTGGGGTGAGAACCGTCACTAATTAAAAACTCCGTTATTTGAACGGAGTTTTCCCGTTTGAACACTTAATTTTTTGGGCACCTATGCATTGAGAATCAAACGAGAATATTTCGTTAGAGCATATTCGAAAAAGAAATATATTTCGTAAATCTAATACCGAAATAGTTCCAATAGCGTTCGAATTTCGAACAGACCGTTAAACCACAAAAGCTATTCGAACCCTACAACAATGTATTGGTAACTGAAAAAGTTTACAACTGCAACATGCAACGGTTAGCTGTAAAACAAAGTGTTCGATCCAGTAAAATAAAACGTGACTAGATTGGAAATAAATTGGAAACTGAATCTATGAAAAAAGAAGAAAAAATAAACGCCAAACACGTTGACAAATATTGTACAATTCAATGCTATTGGGATCCAATTAGTACCATTTTTATTTTACAATGTTTGTTTTTAGATCTGGCAATTGACGACAATATTGGGTACTTATTTATTTACTGTTTCATTTAAATATTGAAACGTTTTGAATAGTGGTACAATTGAATGACATCCATGAGAATAGTTGACTTTATGCCCTGTAAACCGTATCACAAGTGCAATTTTAACTTGGGTGTTTTTGTACACCTACAGATGATGAAAATATATTCAACTAGCTTTTGCCTGTGGCTTCGCTCGCGTTAGAAAGAGACAAACAGTAACCAACCTCACTCTCCATCCCTTCAACTATCTCCACTTGTAAAATCAAGTCAATTCAAATTCCGTTTCGCCGCGATGGACGGACAAACAAACACATACTTTTCGATTTATAATAATAATACGAGTAAGTATGGATTTTGTTTAATAACATTGTGGCAACATACTGTATTATTGGAAATCAAAATATTGCTATTTTTATTGTTTTATTTATCTAGTAGTGTAACACGACGCCTTACGACATCTATCAGATCTTAGGCACAACACTACGGCACCCGAGTTGATCAAATCACAAACATCGATCCAACGATAACATCTACAGATTACCAGCGACATCTACTTTGCTACGTGTGAAGTATCCGTGACATTAACGAATCACAACAACATACAAGCATGAGATGTTGAAGACACACACTAAGATGTCAAGACCGCCTATTTAAGACGACACCACGAAGGAACCAGACACTCGCTACTTAGCAGGCACAGTGGTCGATAGCCCCGCAGTCACTACTGTTGTCTGAAGCTTGACCTGAGCGGAGGCCCCGTCGCCCTCAGGAACAGCCGAGCTAGGAGGTTAAGGGATAGGATAGCCCCGCAGTCCATCCCTAGGACCACTAATAGGTTCACCTTCAGTGATATCTTGCCACCTTTGTTTGCATTATAATCTGTCAAGTGTTTGAAGTAAAGTAATAAACCCTATCTGTCAGTCATCGTTGGTTTCATTCCACCGCCACCACCACATTGGCGCCCAACGAAATATTCTTCTACCCGCAAAAAGTTATTGGAGTACCCACATATCTACGGTGTACCCACATATCGGCGGATAAATAGAACATACCCTCAAGAGAATTTATATTAGTTTGACACTATTGACATGTCTGAGAAAAAACCAGATATGGTGGTGATGACTCAGGAACAATTCACTGCGCTCATAACGAAATTGACAGAAGCGAACGAGAGTGGAAATAGATATTGGAAAAGTTTTGCTGCGTGTACGAAACGTTACGACGGTGAAAGAAATTTTAACAAAGTCGAAGAATTTGTTACAAGCATCTCAGTGTACAAAAAAATTGAGAAAATAAGTGACGAAGACGCCTTAGAAGGTCTAACCTTATTATTGTCTGGTACCGCTGCAACGTGGTGGAATAGCATAAAAAGCGATATTAAAAAGTGGTCACAAGCTCTCGACGCCATTAAGTCTGCTTTTGCGCCTAAAATGCAACCACACGAAATTTATTTAGAAGTGTACGCGAAGAGGCAAACAACTGAAAGTATTGACGCGTTCGTATGTGAAAAACGTGCCTTATTGTCACAGTTGCCGGCAAAAAGAAATAAGGAAGACGAACATTTGGATTTCGTATACGGACTACTCAATATCAATTATAAAAAGGAAATAGCTCGCACAGAAATAAAGACATTTTCCGATCTCTTAGAACGAGGCCGACATCTTGAAAGTCTGGCGAAGGAAGCTGGTGAGGTAGCCGCCCCAACACAACCGGAACGAAAGCCGTCAAAACGATGTTCGTTCTGTGGCAAGAAGGGCCATCTTCACGACGTTTGCCGCAAAAGGTTGGCAGAACAAAATGAAAAAACGGTCAGCTCTGAAGTTGAACAGAAGTCTGTCATCACGTGCTATGGATGTGGAGCACCCGGAGTTTACAGAAGCAATTGCGACACCTGTAAAGCAAAGGAAACGCCACCAAAGCCTGTTGCATTTTGTACAATGCAGAAATATATTAAAATACAGTCAAAGATACCAACAATAAAGGTATATATAAAAGGAGAAGAAGGCTACGCATATATAGACACTGCTGCCCGTCGCAGTATTGCCAGTATGCAGTTGTATAAATTGTTGCTGCGACATGGAGTACTGTTTGACCAGCAAGTAACCGACATCAAATTAGCCGATGGAACGGTGAAAACGTCAAACTTGTTGACAACAACAACCGACATACGTATTGGAGAACGCACACTACCAATAACATTGTCAGTTATACCCGAAGCTGTCGACAACCGAACACTATTAGGTATCGAGTTCCTAGAACAGGCAGGAATCGTACTTAACACACCGCAACGCTGCTGGAACTTTATTGACAAACCACAAACGTCATACGACTTTATTCAACTAAACAATGACGACATTCCATTGAAAGCAGTGAAGAAGTTGACGTTTGAAACCAAAAAGGAGCCAGTAGAACTGAAGAAAGTGTCGGAGTTCATCCGTTGGGCTAACGAGCTGGATATGTTTTCACCTTTACCCACAACACCGACATTATCTGATGTAGAAGACGGTCCGCCAGGAAACAAACGACCAAGGTGGATTTTACATAAATTGGACACGCCGCCAGGACCTACACACCCTCGGGAACCTGCTGACAACCAATCTTGTTTAGATCCACGTATTATTTATTTACCAATAAACCCCACTCCTATGTATTCTGTTGATATTTATTTAAATCCAGATGAAGGAACCCTACTCACAAACAATGAGCGAAAGATATTCAATGAACTGTTAATTGAATACAGCGACATCTTTGAGAAAAACACGGAACCAACTCCGTTTACACAACATGGAATCGACACAGGCAGTCACCATCCTATTAGTGTTAGACCCTATAGATTATCACCTACAAGGCAAAAACAACTAAGAGAAAAGCTGGATGATATGTTAAATGATGACATTATCGAGGAATGTGATTCCCCATGGTCAGCGCCTGTAATTCTAGTTCCAAAAGGAGAAAACGACGTTCGTGTGTGCGTCGATTATCGACGACTCAACGAGATCACTAAACCTGATCGATATCCCTTGCCTCGTATTGACGATTTATTACACCAGGCAAAAGCAATGCCATACATGTCAACAATTGACTTACAGGCAAGTTACTGGCAAATTATGGTACATCCAGATGATAACGACAAAACATGTTTTGTATCACCATTTGGTACGTTCCGTTTCAAGCGAATGCCATTTGGCTTACGTAACGCACCCGCTACGTTCCAAAGATTAATGGACAAATTCATACAAGGATTGAACGCAGAGTGTGTTTTAAGTTATTTAGACGATCTAATAATAAGGTCTATGACTTTCAGTCACCATATAAACGACTTAAGAGAAGTATTTATAAAACTGAGAGAATACAAACTGAGAGCTAATAGAAAGAAATGTAAATTTATGTGTTCAGAAATTAAATACCTGGGCCACCTTATAGTTTCTGACGGTATCAAAACCGACCCAGAGAAAATTGCTGCTATTGCAAACCGTCAGGCGCCCCAAAACTTAAAAGAATTAATTTCATTTTTACAAACCGCATCATGGTATCGAAGGTTTATTCATAATTTTGCAGACATTGCTAGACCACTTACTAACTTAACGAAGAAGAAAATAAGCTGGAAGTGGGAACGAGAGCAACAAGAAGCATATAAGAAATTAAAAGATGCTTTGACTACGTCACCAGTATTAAAACAGGCAACAGACGACTTACCTTTTGCTATCAAGACTGATGCCAGCCAGTATGCTATCGGCGCAGCTTTAGTGCAGGGGGAGGGAGAAAACGAGCACCCTGTTGAATACGCAAGTAGACTCTTAACGCAAGCAGAACGAAATTATAGTGTCACAGAAAAAGAAGCATTAGCCATAGTGTGGGCTATTTCAAAATTTCGTGGCTATATAGAAGGAACAAAGTTCATAACTATTACCGACCATCAACCGTTGAAATGGTTAATGAATTTTAAAACACCTACTGGTCGCCTAGCGCGATGGGCATTACAGCTACAACCCTACGAATTCAAAATCCAGTATACCCCTGGACGAACTAACGTGGTAGCTGACACATTGTCTCGTCCGCCATGTGAGCAGCACGATGTTAAATGTACTATATGTAGTACAGAGGTAGATCTTCCCAGATACAATGAAAAACAGTTAAGAGAAGAACAAATGAAAGATGAAACCCTCCAAACTATTATAAAAGTATTAGAAGGAGACGAAACACCAAGTTATGTAGAATACATTAAAAAAGGGTACTTAGTCCATAAAGGTGTTTTGTATTTTTACATGCCAGAACAAGAAAACGACATTGCAAAGTTAGTAGTTCCACGACACGAAATACAAAACGTACTGAACGCTTATCATGACTCACCTACTGCTGGTCATATGGGAGTGGAAAGAACAGTGCAACGTATAACAAATAATTTATATTGGACAGGACTGCGAAAAGATGTAATAAAATATGTAAAAACTTGTGTTGAATGTCAAAAATATAAGCCATCTAATAAGAAACCAGCTGGCTTGTACCAATCAACCCCTAACTCGCAACGTTTTGAGGTATTAGCGGTTGATCTTTTTGGCCCACTGCCAAAGGGACCATCAGGAGAAAAGTGGATCCTAATCATAGAAGATACTACTTCAAGATGGGTAGAAATATTCCCACTAAACGAAGCAACTAGTGAAAATTGTGCCTTCATTTTACTCAATGAAATATTTCTTCGGTATGGGTTGCCAAGGAAAATTATCAGCGATAACGGAGTACAATTTGTATCAGCGATAATGCAGAAACTAGCATATTGCTTAGAAATTCAACAAATATTTACACCAGTATATCACCCTGAACCAAATGTGGTTGAAAGGAAAAACAGGGACATGAAGTCACAAATCGCAATTATTGTTAAAGACAAGCATAACAACTGGCCATCGACTTTACCAGCAATAAGATTTGCAATGAATACTGCTAAATGTCAAACAACAGGTTTCTCACCATGTTACCTTACATTCGGGAGAGAATTGCGTACACCATATGAGTTGACACATGATCTAAGTTCAGTTGTAGAATCCGAAAACTTTGTCGCAGAAATCACCCCAAAGTTAAAACAACTAGCCCAAGACTTGGAGTTAGCTAAAGAAAATATAGAGTGTAACAAAGAATCGACCCGACAAAGAGCAAACAGCAAGAGAAGACCTGACCCAGACTATAAAGTTGGAGACTTAGTATTAATAGAGTCACATCCCATTAGTAACATTGATAAACAATTTACTGCAAAATTTGCTCCTCGACGAGATGGGCCGTATGTCATTTTAAAGAAGCATGGCACGACCACTTATGAGATTGCTCACTCAGAAACGCCAGACAAGCCTATTGGAAAGTATCATACGTCAGCTATAACGAAGTTTGAAAGAAGAGACGAAGTGATATCTAAACCAACATATCCGATACGCCGAAGAGGAAGGCCACGAAAACAACCTAGTGCTGGTACTCAGTCGGGACGACCATAGAGTACCAGAGGGGGAGAATGTAACACGACGCCTTACGACATCTATCAGATCTTAGGCACAACACTACGGCACCCGAGTTGATCAAATCACAAACATCGATCCAACGATAACATCTACAGATTACCAGCGACATCTACTTTGCTACGTGTGAAGTATCCGTGACATTAACGAATCACAACAACATACAAGCATGAGATGTTGAAGACACACACTAAGATGTCAAGACCGCCTATTTAAGACGACACCACGAAGGAACCAGACACTCGCTACTTAGCAGGCACAGTGGTCGATAGCCCCGCAGTCACTACTGTTGTCTGAAGCTTGACCTGAGCGGAGGCCCCGTCGCCCTCAGGAACAGCCGAGCTAGGAGGTTAAGGGATAGGATAGCCCCGCAGTCCATCCCTAGGACCACTAATAGGTTCACCTTCAGTGATATCTTGCCACCTTTGTTTGCATTATAATCTGTCAAGTGTTTGAAGTAAAGTAATAAACCCTATCTGTCAGTCATCGTTGGTTTCATTCCACCGCCACCACCACAGTAGTATATTGTCCTGTACCTTTTAAAAGACGTTCGATTGGCTGTAGCCAACTCGCTTAGATGGTCAATAGTTAGGTAACAACTTTACATGGAATAAGACAATTATCCCTGTACTGTGTACCCAAGGGCAACCTCCTGTTGGTGCAGTACTATTTCGTAACATTGTATTATCATTAATTTCCATAGGGAAATTGATAAAAATAATTATTATTATTATTTTGATTCATTCAAATTGTAGTATTACGTATTTTTTTTACTTAAATGAATAAGTTTACCATCTGTTTCTACAGCACGTGTGTGACTCTAATTCAATTTATTTTATTTGTTCTCAGAAGCCAGTTCAGAAACGAGTTATCGTATTTTACATAAGCACATCTTGTACACCAACATCGACTTTATGTATTACATACTTATTTAATAATAGTAGTACATTTATGTAAGCAAAACTTGATGTGTACCTACAGAAAATATTGTTTTTTGCACTTCACATGGCTATTCGATGAAAATCATGAGGTCGGTGGCTTTTGCATGTGACTAGAGTTGGGGCATGTCTTTTTTATATGAACGAGTTGTGTTCCTTAACTACCATCAGATTGGAATATTTATTTTTGTATAATCATTTGTCCCCTTATACTTTATTCATCCATACTAATATTATAAATGGGAAAGTGTGTCTGTCTGTCTGTCTGTATGTTTGTCTTTCTTTCACGGCAAACCGGAGCGACGAATTGACGTGATTTTTTAAGTGGAGATAGTTGAAGGGATGGAGAGTAACATAGGCTACTTTTTGTTCCTTTCTAACGCGAGCAAAGCCGCGGGCAAAAGCTAGTAAGGAATAAGGGCTTTGTAAAACCAAAGATGACCCCGTGGGGGACAGATAGTGAAATTTCAAACTTCGGTATTCCGTGATACAGTCGCTTTTTCATCACTACGTTTGTGCGCCAACTGTGCTCTTCAATTTTAGTTTGTCCTGTTGATCATAATCATATGGTGGACATACAGGTTTACAAATTCTAACTTGTTTTGTTTAAACATCAGTAGGTAATTAAAAGTCGCATTTTAATTGATCGGGTGGCTTATTAATACCTGTTTAGTTATTTTACATTTCAAGATTCTCTATCGTCTTATGTAATAACATTTTGCTGACTATATCAAAATATTTTTTTACTGTTATCAAACTCAATAGGAGCCTTATGTAAGCTTACATAAGACGTAGTGGGCCGTCAAATCCCATGTATGTAAATCTTCGACAGAAATAAAATTGAATAGCTAAGGGACCATCTCCACGAGCGAGAGAATCACGGCGATATTATCTTCGTGCCACTTAGAACGTGTCTACAAAATTATGGCGATTATACTACGTGTATTTTTTTGGTCTTAAAAAAAGGAGATGATTCTACTCATAAAAATGGAACCAACTCTGAAATCGTTAAAGAAATATGTTTCATACATTATGGTCGGGAGGATGTTGAACTTTTGTTAGAGACAGCTGATAATTTTGTCGCGATTTCAAGTTGGTTCGGTTGTGGAGATGGTCGCAATAGAAGCGATAGAAAAAATCGCGACGGATCTGCATCGCGATTTTATCGCTCGTGGAAATGGTCCCTTAGTGTGTTGCCAAGCAAACTCGCGAACGCCTTGACCAATACGGTTATATTATATGCAAATATTTGTTACAGTCTTATGAAAAGAAAAATTGGAATAAGTATTTCAACGGATTTGAAGTACTTATTCCAAATTTTTCAGGGATGCGGTACGCCTCTTTCTGTTGGTTTTTATATAAACTTTACTTTTAACTGTCATTTGACAGGACAAAGTTTATACTGTTGTTAACAGTGTTGATATTCTAAAGTTGGTTGGTCTTCTGTGATAGAATTTCCTGCAAATTAACTTTATCACTCTTAGAATATAATTATAGTTCAAAATTAAACTTACCCATAAAATGAACCACAGCAAGCCGAGTCCTCCAAACATATAGAACACATTCTCCCAGCTTCCGTTATGCATAATAAGGCCCGAGAAGTAGGACCCCGCAATGTTTCCTATTTGGGCTCCTCCGAAGACAATGGCGCCAAAACGTGCTCGCTCTGCTTTGGGGGCCCATTTTGACAGCATGGCCATAAGAGCTGGCATTGTAGGACCCTGGGAATAAATAAGGTTATTATAAGTAATTGTAAAGAAAAGTGATTTAAAAATATATTCGTGTATAAAGAAAAATATTGGTCTAATCTTTACTTTTCATTTTCTGATGGGCCTGTTGGTCTAGTGGTAGTTAGTGATTTTGACTGCTAAGCCGGAGATCTTGGTTCGATTTCCACCCAGAACAAACTTTGTGTGATAAGCGTGATTGTTTGTTCTGTATCTAGGTGTAATTTGTCTATATTATTCATGTATTTAATAAATTATCTATAATAATATGTATGTATAACAGTTCTCTGGATCTGCTCCCAAACTAAACAGTGTGCCTGTTTAGTTTGGGAGCAGATAACAATAACAATAATAATTTATTTATTTTCTCACCACAATACATGTTTTAGGTGGCCGTGTGTTGTCCTAAAATAGTTATTATATTAAATTATTTGTTTCAGGGAATGTTAAAGTAACATTCAAATAACTAGCTTGGTCTAGTCGGTTTTGGCGAACGCAGTAGTAGTTGCAGCTTAATAGGCAATCTTGTATGTGTCCTTCTTTAAGGTTTATATCCACACAAGTAACCAGTAAATCAGTTTAAGATACTTACGCAAGGACAATTTAATAAAGTAATTATAACATATTAAGATTATCCATATGGAGTTTTTCTTGACCGAATATTAAAACATGATACTTAAATCTCTTTTCTTATTTTTAGACACTTTTGGCTTTACAATTCAGATTTAAAGTTTTCAATAGAAACTTTTTTCTGGCTAGCGACTAATATATCGTCTGTGTAGACACAAACAAAAAGTTTGTCTCCGCCCTCAAGATTCTTGAAATATAGACAAGGCTCGTTCAAAGATTGTTTCAACTGCATTTTCTTCAGTTTCTCGTCCAATCTTATGTTCCATTGCCTGCCAGATTGTTTTAAACCGTATAATGATTTAGATAACTTGCATACGTTACCACCTGCCGCTATGTCACTAAGCATTTGTCTAGCTCTTTCTTTAATCAAGCTATCTTCTTCATTTTTCAATATTTTGTTTAAACTGTCTTCTAGGAGCTCTGGAATTTTCATATACACCTCCTCTTCTAGATATCCATTTAGGTAAGCCGTATTGATATCTAATTGATGTATTTCCATATCTAGCTCCATAGACAATGCGGCAAGTAACCTAACTGTACTAAGTCTCATGACCGGAGCAAAAGTTTCACGATAGTCAATACCGTAGCGCTGACTAAAGCCTCTTGCTACTAATCTGGCTTTCTTCTTTTCAGTCTTATCTATGTTAAGCTTCGTGGTGAGTACATAACGACATCCCACTATACTTCTGTTAGGGGGCTTTTTAACAATCTTCCACGTTTCATTTTTTACGAGACTTCGGATTTCCGACATTATCGCATCTTCCCATAATTTTTTATCATTACTGGTAAGTGCTTCTCTTAATGTCACTTCTCCTACAGTACCAACAAAATCCTCACAATCGAGAAATTGTTCACATGACTGTAAATTATCATTGTTTTCCGTTTCAGTATTTTCACCAATTTCAAATCTCTCCTCTTCCACTTCTTGCTCTACTTGCACAGGAGCAATTTCCTCTTCCAATTCTTGCTCTGTACATATAGGGACCATCTTATATATTTTCTTCGGTCTACCTATTTGACCTCTTTGGATTCTTGGCCTACCTGGGGCTCTCTTCATTTCCTCATTTGGTTCGGTTAGAGGCTGAGATGGAATCTCTTCATTTGAAGATAGAGGTTGAACTGGTTCTACTGGTGTTTCTACGTTATGTTCGACTTGCGGTAAAACAGGCTGTAGATTTATCTCCATTTCCACAAACTGCGCCGGCTTCAATGTAGGATTATCCACCTGAAAAGGATCACCGGGATCATAGTTCCCAGATTCTTCAACATTCAAAAAACGAACATCTCTAGCAACAATTACTTTCCGATCTTCTGGTAACCATACTCTGTAACCTTTTTGATTCCTAGGATAACCTATAAAAAATCCTCTTTTGCTACGATCAGCAAACTTATCTTTATTTATATCTTTATTTAAAACATATACCTTTGATCCAAAAGATTGTAAATAAGAAATTTGTACAGGTCTATCAAAAAACTTCTCATATGGTATATTACCATTGATCGCGCTAGATGAACATCTATTTCTAATATGGCATGCAGTAACCACTGCGTCAGCCCAAAAACCTGGTAAAAGCCCTGATGATAACAAAATGCACCTTGCCATTTCGACAAGTGTCCTGTTCATCCTTTCTGCAATCCCGTTCTGTTGTGGGGTTCCTGGAATTGTGAGTCGCCTAGTTATTCCTTCCTTTTCCAAGAAATCGTCAAACTCTTTATTGCAATATTCGCCACCGTTATCGGTTTGCAAATATTTAATACGTTTACCAGTTATATTTTCTACATACTGCTTATATATTTTAAAAACAGTAAAAACTGAACTCTTTTTAGTTAGTAAGTAAACTTCACACCATCTTGTACAACAGTCTATAAATGTAACAAAATATTTTGCACCTCCTAGAGCTGTATTTCTCATTGGTCTTACAACATCAGAATAGACTATTTTCAAAACTTCATCACAAGGTCCACTAGAGCTAGTGAAGGGGGTAGCACTCATCTTACCACGAATGCATGTTTCGCAATCATGCAACTTTTTGACAATTGTCTTATCAGTTTTAACCCTTAAGTTACAGTGATTGATGAGTTTGAGTAAATCTTTCACATTCAGATGACCTAAACGCTCGTGCCATACTCGAATATCAACTATGTCGTTGGAAATCGCAAAAGCTCGAGCACATCGTTCCTTAACGTAATATAAATTACCCTGTCGATTTGCAACTAACTTAACATCCCCATTAGAATCTGTTACTACAGCACTGTCGTTTCTAAAAGTTACACAGAAACCCTTGTCAGTAATCCGAGCGACCGAGATCAAGTTAGTTCTTAAATCAGGAACAAACAACGTATTTGATAGTTCAATTACGTACTTAGAATCATCGTTGCATGCGTACAATCTTACCATACCCTTACCCTGTACAAGAGCGCTCTGATTGGTAGCCAAACTCAATTTTCCAAAAGTAGGTTCTAAAGTATTTCCAAAAAATGTTTTTTCACCGCACAAATGACTTGTACAGCCGCTATCTAAGATCCATTTTTCCTGCTCGCAGTTTGCAGCAAGACATTCATCTGTAAAACAATTAAAAGTTATAAACTCGTCATCACTCTTAGAAGCCATATCACATTTAGAAACATACTTTACGCTATATCTTTCTTCTCTTTCTTCAATTTACACTCCGAGGCTTTGTGACCTGTTTGATGGCATTTGAAACATTTCATAATGAATTGTTTTTTCGTTTCAAATTGTTTATCGTCGATTTTTATCTTTTCCTTATTATTTCGACCCTTTCCTTTTGCGATGAAAACCTTATCATGCATTCCAGCATTTCTTGCATTATTTTCTTCAATAATTTTGATTTTCAGCACCTCAGGATTCGGAAAACTATCTCTCGACTCTATTGCACAACGAAAGCTCTCAAAACTTGGCGGTAAACTATACAATAACATAATCGACGCCAAATCATCATGAATGTCGATATCCATATCATGCAGTTTATTTTTCGCATCGAAAAAATTTGCCAAATGCGTATGAATATCATCACTTTCGTTCATTTTACACAAGGTGAGCTGCTTCAACAAGGACGCCTTTCTGGCCAGTCCTTTAGATGCATAAATCGCTTCCAATTTCAACCACAATTGCCTAGAAGTCTGGCAATCTCTTACATGCCTCAATTCGCTTGGATTCATCGCTAAAATTAATTCAGCCCTAGCTTTGGCATCCTTCGAAAGCCATAACGCTTCCTCTGCGACTTCTGCTGGTCTTGGAATTTTGCCGTCTACGTAATCCCATAAATCATTTTTAATTAAAATTGCCTGTACCTGAATTCTCCAGGAGTCATAATTGTCCCTGCCCAGATTTTCTATCCTCACAGTTGTAGTCATAATGAATCCTTCAATAGAAACAAAACGGGCAATCTCAAAAAAAAAAAATTGTACTCTTGTCGTACTTACTTTTTCAGATATTTTATTCCTTTTCACGTTAGATGTAATATTCAGACACCAATCCGTTTAGAGGCCCATAACCATTGTTATAGAGTGCGGAGTTTTAATAGAATAAAAGATTAAAATATCATATCATGGGAAACGTTTATTCCACACACGGCAGACATTTGTAGCAGACTTGTGTCATTTATAAAAAGAATAACAACGTCCAATTTCAAATTACGTACAATTTATAAACTAAATAGTTTCTATTTAACATTTCAACTTTAATATTGACACTTTGAATGTCCGGAGCACGTTGTATCTCAAGATACTATTTTTACGATAATTTCAATTATTCACCAGTGACTGTTATCGTAGACCACAAACTAATAGGATAAAAATAGATCCTTAGAAATAGATTTCTGAGCTTGTATATTCCTAATGAAGTCACAAATTGTAACTATGAAATAGTTAAATTGCTGTCATAAATAAATATGAAAACTTAAAAAGGCGGCATGGATAACAGAGAGAACGTTGAATGACTTTCATGCTTTTCAACCAAACACTGACGTTTGTTATTATTCATTAAAATTGTTATTCACCGAATTTAAGATTTACCTATATCAAGCATTACGTTTAAGGACAATTTTTGTGTTACACAATTGAAATTGTTAATTGTCGACGTACCTACCGGTGTATTAATTGTTCTGTATATTATTTATAGTAGTATCTAGTCAGGGTCACTAACCACTAGACAAACAGGCTTGTCAAATTGAAGTCTTAACAAATTCAATATTAAAAACATATTCACTCACCTCTCCAAACCCTTCAATTACTCTCAAAATAAACAGCGCAGTGGCTCCGCCCAATTTGACAGTAATGGGAGTGATGAAGGTACAAATAGCAGTGGATAGAAGACCACCGCCCAGCACCCATTTGCCGCCAAATCTCTCAGCCAACATTCCTCCAGGAATATGAGTTAGCACATAGCCGTAGTAGAAAGACCCCAAGAGCAAGCCTTGCGTGGCTTCACTCCATTCGAACAGCATTTCCTGTTAAAATGATAAAATATTGTAACATTCAGATTTGCTAAATAAGCAGTAAACACTGTCGTAAATACTATTTAGGTGTTTTCCATTTCATTTTTAAACAGTTTGATGCCGTATGATTGGTCTGTTTTAAACAGAAAGACAGCTTTTTCAACTCCGATAAAACTTTGCACAAACATTGGAATTCTATGACAAAACAATATTAAAATAATTAACTTGGTAACAAAGGCTTGATGTCAAGAGAACAGATGAACTTTTCAACGATTGCTAGAGAGATTACCCCTTGGAAATTTTGCACATTTTTCAGCGTATCAATACTAATATTATAAATGCGATAGAAACTGTGTGCCTGTCTCTTCTTCACGCCTTAACCACTGAACCGATTTAAATGAAATTTAATTTGCTACAGATATAGTCTGGGACCCGAGAAAGGACATAGGATAGTTTTCATCCCGGAAGTCCCCCGGGAACGGGAACTATTATTCCACGCGGACGAAGTCGCGGGCAAAAGCTAGTAAGCTATATTTAAAGCTAACAACTAAAAAATAAAAAATACAAAAACATCTTTAAGGTTTTAAGAAAATTATAAAAATCTAATGGCAAAATAAATAGATGTTACTAAACACTGACTTTGGCTTAGCAGTGTTCCGTCTCTATCGTGCACTTGACGTTTGGCAGTTGTGTAACAGTGACAGGTTTAGTGCTAAGCCAAAGGCAGTGCTTAGTATCGACTATTTATCTCACAATAAATGTTTTCACTTTAGCTGACCACCTGCAAAAAATAAAAAAGGTAAAGTATACACAGTAGGTGATACAAAGTATGTAACACCCTTTTCTTGTAAAATGGGTGTTACATACTTTCGGTCTTAGACTTTTAATAAACTGTCAAATTGCAATTTCTCGGATTTCTGCAATAGATTATTTTCTACTTAGAATGCTATGACATCACCTATTTGCCTGATTTTGTCGACAACTCGTTTTGTTTTGAAGTTAAATCTAATTTGACTACAGATTGAAAATTATGCGGGTTTTCAGGGCTATAGTGTTTTTCAGAGAGGCTATGCTTCGATTTGATTGCATAATAATGTTTTTGCCCGTATTACATTTCCATGTAATTGAATTTTAGGTATTTCAGAGCACGTGCACTTATGCGTCTTCAGCATACATCTTTTTGGTGAGGCATGTGCTCAAAAGACTAGGTTAGACATGTTTGCACATTTTTTAAGGATGAAATCATCAATTTAATGACTTCTCCCGCACTAGGCGCGCGTGTCAGGCTTATTCTGCCTAAAACAAACCCCTGTTCCTTCCGTTGCCCTTTATGTTCCGAGGTGGCGATAACTATAAGACCTATTCCGCAACCACGGCAGGTGCCGAACAAACCTTGGGCCCACACTAAAATGGTGTACCTAACAAAATGTCTGTTGGGGCCGTGGTAAACAAATATACAATACAATACATTTTGAAAGCTACGCTTTATCCGCAATAAAATAGTATAGGGCCATCAAGACTTATTTTTGTAAGTAATTGTAAATGGTGTGAATTTGAAAGAAATTTAGAAACTGATGTTATTCCGATAAATCACTCAAACCTAATGATTGTTATGGGAGTTCAATCTACTTGAACAAATTGCAACATTTTTCTGTAACAGTCATTAACAAGGTTATGGTTAATAATGGTTTTCCGATTAGCAACAATAATGTCAACATCGATTTTGTTATGAAAGAATCCTGTCAGTTCATGGTCCATTATTATCTCATAGTCAGATCATCTTTTTCCTACTGATTACATTTTTTTTGTAATTGATTCTTGACCTTCACAGCCAAGTTATTGTATAACACGATATTTCCTTTGAAGATTTTAAAGTTTTCCGACCATTATTACCTGATCAGCCCCCTTACCATGATGTTTAAAGTAAGATTGTTTATTCCTGTTACAGAGTGTGCAAGTGACAGCGTTAGACACGTTGTCTAGCGCCGTCTCTTTTCCATTGAAAGTAATATCGAAGTAATACTGCTATAAGGGCTTGTGGTAGGCCCCCTGATCATTTTTATAATAAACTTGCGACACCTATACCTTTCTACGACCAAGTGACAGCCGGCTGTCGGCTGCTATTGTCTTTCTAATGTGTCTCAAATCACGTGTGTTCGAATGTCTAAATTTATAGACCTACACAAGACCCTGCAGTGACATTTTTTTAAACATTTACCTATTTATTAATGTTCTTAATTTACTACGTAAGTTCAAGTCATTAAAGTTATAAAAAAGTACCTGCAAAAACCTTGTGGTGACAACTGTTAACACATTTATCTATTTAAAAATATCCTTTTTTTTTCCTACCATCCTTTCTTCTATAGAGTAAAATTATTATTAAACACTTTGCATTAAGTAAGTACTATTGTCTTATTTATTTTCTTTTATTTATAACCTAGACCTAGATATTTGTAAGAAAATTCAAATAAAATTTTCTCCTAAAAAATTATCTGCTTGTCTTAAATTATACTCAGTATACCGTCTATTCAATAAAGGGATACTATTTCCCCACAGCAAGGTCTTACCGATAAAGTGGGATAATAATAACAGGATACGAATAATAATAAAACATGTAAAACCATGAGTATTAAAACACTGTGGTTCCTCAATGCAGAATTTGAAATTCAGATCGAGTGACTGACAGAATCCAAACTCTAAGTCAAAATTATTTTATTTAAAAAACCCATTTGTAGATACTTTTTGAAGTGAAAACTTCTTTAGCGGCGTTGAGCACTTTTTCTGTAATGGGTATAAAATCTTAAACTCGCGTCAAGACACGTGACCTGATCGAAAAAGCGTAGGACGGATGGATAGTAGACAGCTATCCCCTCTCTACGGCGCGGCAAAAATGTATGCCTGGGCCTACTGTTTCGATATAAAATATCAAACATGCTCAACGTTAATAATCAAGTTTTCACTTCTGCCGGCACTCCCGGAGTGCAACCCGTCTTTTTTTGAAGTGAAAACTTCTTTAGCGGCGTTGAGCACTTTTTCTGTAATGGGTATAAAATCTTAAACTCGCGTCAGGACACGTGACCTGATCGAAAAAGCGTAGGACGGATGGATAGTTGAAATTATGGATGAAAGTTGATTTTTCGGAGAGATAAAGTTTTTAATGTAAAATAATTGTAATAGTTTTAAAGTGTTAAATTTTTAATGTAATATAAATTGTCATGTTTGTGTACGATAGCGCAATAAATGAATATTGTATTCTACCACATAAATGATAGTACTTTTATACTGATAAAGCAATTGGTGCAAAATTATTCCCTAACCATTCTAAAATATCAAACATGCTCAACGTTAATAATCAAGTTTTCACTTCTGCCGGCACTCCCGGAGTGCAACCCGTCTTTTTTTTTTGGTGAGTGGGGAATCATCAAATGACTGCTCCCGTCCTGGGTGCGGCGGGAGGGCGTGTCAGACTTTTACTGACTAAAACCCACTTATGTTCCTTCGATTGCCCTTTATGTTCCAGGGTCACGGTAACTATTATAAATTTGTAGATACTCAAAACAGTTGGGCAAGAGAGTCTGAATGACAAAACTCAAACATTAACAAAAAAATATTTAATTTAGAAAACCCATCGACATTCAATTCTGAATTTTTAATTATTAAAAAAAAATATTTATACAAAAGGCAGTAACCGAAGATGCGGCCAAAACAACGGAGAATAGCTAGCACAATACTAGGTGTATTTTTGGTCTTGCTCACCCGCTAGGATATGATTCTACTCATAAAAACGAACAACTTTTATTATTGAACCAACTTTGAAATCTCGAAAAAAAATATCACCTGTTTCATGCATTATGGTCGGAAGGGCATTGAACTTTTCTTAGTAACAGCTGATATTTTTTTCGCGATTTCAGAGTTGGTTCCAAAATAAAAGTTGTTTGTTTTCATGGGTAGAATCACCTCCTAGCGGGTTGAGCAAGACCAAAAATACACCTAGTATAATAGTAACTTAACTATAAAAATAAACCTCGACCAATGAACTCAAGATTGACCTCAACCAAACACTTGACACGAAATATAACGAGTGTTTGCCTGACAAACGATCTTCGGAAACTCTTTAGCAATTCATTTCCTCGTGAACGGAATAAAAATCAATATGCGGTTGTAGGCAAATAAATAGTTTATGAGACGTGAATTAAGTACCGCGAAATGGCTTCCTATATGGTTATTGCGCAGTCAAAGGATGTTTGGAAACCTGTGATGAATTTATGATTTAGGAGATCCGGCCCAGCTTCACAAGGGTGTTACAAAACTACAACATCCATACTTTAATATTATAAATGGGAAAGTGTGTCTGTCTGTCTGTCTGTCTGTTTGTCTTACTTTCACGGCAAAACGGAGCGATGAATTGACGTGATTTTTTGAGTGGAGATAGTTGAAGGGATGGAGAGTAACATAGGCTACTTTTTGTCTCTTTCTAACGCGAGCGAAGCCGCGGGCAAAAGCTAGTACATTTTATAAAATATACAAAATAATGTTATTCTTGAATCGTCCTATAGTATTTATGAACACTGGATTAATAAGTAAAAACCAGTCAATTGCGAGTTGGACTGCAGGATGGGTAATCTTGTTACAGTACTTAAACCTTTTTTTTATATAAATATATCCATCTAAAATGTTTGCGCTTTTGAGATTTTTTCCTTTCTTGGTGCTATACGAAATTGATTTATGCCAAATTTTATATAGATACCTCCACACGTTCTCAAGATAAAAGGTCTTGACAGACAGACGGACAACAAACCGATCCTATAATAGGGATGACGACAGCATAAAAAAAATGCCATTCTGTTTATTCCGTCTGATAGATCGGCCGAAAATACGGGACACATATTTTTTGCTTGATCAAATTAAAAAAAAATAGAAAGATAAAGAGCAACAAAGTTCCGGAGTGGGGGCTTTTGACGTCACCGTCCTGCAAAAATTGTATCAAATCGTGACGTCATGCGCAATTTCAATGCACTATATCGTCGTCATTCTTCGTTTAAGAGAAAAAAGAAAAAATATGTTTTCAAAATTTTTTAATAATCTATCTGACGGACGAATTTCTTTTTTTTTTTGTCGTCTCGCTTATTGTACCCTCTTTTCCTCTTGAGGTACGGAACTCTAAAAACAATACTGACGTGTAAAAATGTTATGTTTAACTTTAACCAACTTACAAAATAAATAACATTATAATATTTTTATTTGTATCATTCGTCAGAAACAGTGGCGTACTACCGAAAAGCCTGGCTTGCACTAATTAGATGATAACATAAGCCTATCAGTAAACAAATATAATTATATAACTGACTTTCGCCTGCGATAAAATGTTGAATCTTCCATTCCCTATTTATTATTTCTTAGTGTATACTTACTTTTCACAAAGAATAATATATATATATATAAGTTCCATGTCTCTATGACCACCGGTTTGGCCCGTGCGTTATTATATCAACAATCAATCAATCAACCAATCAATCATTCAGTTTACTATTATATACATAAATAGAGATAGACAATTAAAATACTTAAATGTTAATAGCTAAATGGAGAAGCATTTCAGCATCTTAAGATTTTTCTATTTTGTAAAACAGTCGGTTCAGCTTGTACTAAATATAAAACTCATGACTTAAGCCACTGTTTCAAAATCACTGCATAATGTAGTATACAATAAAGTCTTCAACAAAATGCTTGCTACTAAAACGACGCAACAGATTTAGATACAGTTTTTTTTAATAGATTGTGTGATCCAAGCAGATGTTTTAAATGTATTTTACATGCATGTTATAGAAGAGAAAAGTCGAGATTTTTAAAGATTTGTAACACGCGTGCGAAGGTGGAGTGGGTAGTTAGTACTCCATAAAGCTGGAATCGTGAACAACAAGTATGCATAAGACAATAATCTCATGATGATAATAGTATCATTTATCTAATACTTCTGCCACCTACGAATACTATCAAGAGTGTTTACCTGGTATTTAGATAAACATAGATATATCTGTCATCATAAACATTGAGACTGTTAGTATTAAGTTTGTAAATATTTCCCGTCTACATACTAAACTGCAGGATAATAAAAGCCGCAGTTAAAATCTTTTATTGTACTAAAAACTGGTCAAGTGCAAGTGGATCAGTGCACAAAGGGTTCTGTACCACTATCGTAAATAACGGACAAATATCACGGTTTTTTTTTATAAATTAAATTGACGTTTATGGAAGCCGACTTAATTTGTTTCATTCTGCTTTTAGTGTTTGTTTTATATTGGCAACAGAAATTTATCATTTGTGAACTGAAGAAGAAGAAATGTTTAACTATCTATCACAGTTTATTCGTATATTAGGTAATATTTTTCAGGCACAGATTAGTGACAGACAAGCAGTCATACAGACTGACGGGCTACGAAACTCTAGTAACAGCGTTCGTTTTACACCTTGAGTAAGGAACCCTACAAATCAGCATTATCTTAACTAAAATAAAAATCTGACCCTAACCTACTTACGTCTTGGTTAATCGGTTAAATTACTTTAACGTTTCCTCATTGTTCGACAACAGATCGCAAAAAGTAATGTACTTTCGTCAACTTTAAGAAAAAAGTTAATTGAATAAAAAAATATTGTAACAAATCGATTTTATATAATGAAACCAATGAACTGTTTACAATTTTTGAATTGAGAAGAGTTTAGTCAATGTCGTTATGATTACAATATGGGGAACAATTTATGAGAATACTAGCTTTTGCACGCGGCTTCGCTCGCGTTAGAAAGAGACAAAAAGTAGCCTATGTTACTCTCCATCCCTTCAACTATCTCCACTTAAAAAATCACGTCAATTCGTCGCTCCGTTTTGCCGTGAAAGAAAGACAAACAGACAGACAGACAGACACACTTTCCCATATATAATATTATTATGGATTAGCTTTTTCCCGCGGTTACACTCAATAAGTTACATAGGTTTTTGGTTACTTCGCCGTTTCCCTTATCTGACCTGAGTACTTGTAACGTTTGGCAGAAATGGTTTCGACATTATATACATTCTACTCTTCACCATGTACGAATAATATTGTAACAACTTAACTTTAAAAGAGTATGTAAGTAGGTATGGAGTTTCTTGCCCATTCCTATCCATACGAATCAACTTTTGGAATGGGCAACTAGGTTAATTTTCCTTTGTTTTTGACGTTCTAAAGTGCGTTTTAAATGGTCAATTAGAAATAAATGTCCCAGCTTAACAACATCTGGAAGAAGAGAGGAATAGGTATCAAAACCAAGACCAGATTGATACGAGCCCTGGTATTCCCTTTTTTCTTGTATGGAGTGGAAACGTGGACAATTTTGGCCCGAGAGAGACAGAGGATTGATGCTTTTGAAATGTGGTGATACCTGGCTCAACTCCGAATAACAACTCGGTTGTCCTCCTTATGCCGTCAACGTATCTTGTCATATTTTGGCCACACAGTGCGCAGAGGGGACGAGAATTTGGAAAAATTGATTGTGGTTGGGAACACCGAAGGCAAAAGATCGCGCGGTCGTTCACCAACAAGATGGGCCGATCAATTAAAAGACTCGGCGTCAGACAAATTTTACACCGTTGCAAGAGAAGCGCTGGACAGAAACCGGTGGAGGCAGATCATCCGCTCCAGGTGCAACCCTAATGCTGACCACGATCCTCAGACATGAGGGACCGACCCGAGAGAGAGAGAGAGAAATAAATGATTTGGGTTTAATCCATAGCATAATGTATTCTGCGTTAGTCTGATTTATATTTTATAAAGTTTAATTTTCATCAAAATCCGTTCAAAAGTTTTTGGCTAAAAGCAGGCGTCCGTCACTCGCTCAAGGCCACGCGTTTTATGCCTACCGCTTCGCGTATCGTCGACGGTACAACGAACACCGGGCTGTCGCGCGCCCGGCTGAGTGCTCGCGCGTCACGGGTACAGCGCTGACTATCAAAATGCCGAAACCACGTAATTATTGTGTGATTATTGTGCAATTCCTCTGTTTCCCAATTCTCCTGTTTCCCTTTTGATTATTTATTAGAATTATTCACGCGGTTTTGGATACTTTCGACACTAAAATATAATAATCGGGAATTCAAGGAACGAAAAATATGCATCAGTCATTTTATTAAACAAAAAATATTTGATGAACAAATAAAAAAATAATTGCTTTTCTAAAACATTCGTTTTATTATCATTATCATCATACGTATAACCCTAGCACATTTACTGGATGGCACGCACACACGTTAGTCGCGCGGCGGGCAAAAAAATCTCAACTCTCTTTGTGCGTACTTATGGTACATTTCTCCTCGCTGCAAGCAGCTGGTATTATTATTATGATTTTGTAGGCTATTATAGCGTAGGTATTTTAGTTTTTGTATTGGAGTGAAGTATCTGTTACGTAGTAACTATTTATTAATCTGTGCTAAAAGTAACAAACATTCATCCTTACAAATCGCATTTATGACATTACTAACTTCTGCCCGCGACTTTGTCCGCGTGGATTAGTTCCCGTTCCCGCGGGATTTCTGGGATGAAAACTATCCTATGTTCTTTCTCGGGTCCCAGACTATATCTGTACCAAATTTCTTTCAAATCGGTTCAGTAGTTTAAGCGGGAAAGCGTAACAGACAGACAGACAGAGTTACTTTCGCATTTATAATATTAGTATGGATGTAGTAAGAAACATAAAAATACTTATATTATTATTAATACACAGTAATGATGTCAACCGTATTAGATACAGTAAAATGCATCTGTGTCCATAGGGTATACCGCCGTTTACCCGAATTTTATTTGCCCTAATTTCATTTGCCATAATAGTCAACAGCCATAATATCATACGACATAATACTCATTTGCCCTACTCTCATTTGCCATATTAGTCACGTGCCAGAATCATTGTTTCCCATAAAGTCACTTACCATAACATCATTTGCCATAATCATTGTAAGCCATAATTATCACATGTCCTAATTATCACATGCCATAATTATGATATGCCATAACATAATTTGCCATCGACATCGGGTGTATAACGGTTGTTTATATCAAGAGAAATTGGATGCAATTGGGACTTTAGGGCACCCCGACTCGGACAGGTTAGGTTAGAAGGGGATGGCGGGGTCGTGTGAGCGAGCGAAGCGAGCGAATAGACCCCGCCATTCCCTTCGTGGTTATTTTTTTATAAACCACATAGAAGTAGGAGCCCCGCGAAGCGGGGCTCCGTCGACCTAGCCCACCATCAACCATGCTCAGAAGAAAAAACCATTACGGG
Source organism: Athetis lepigone (assembly GCA_033675125.1). Taxonomy (NCBI): domain Eukaryota; kingdom Metazoa; phylum Arthropoda; class Insecta; order Lepidoptera; family Noctuidae; genus Athetis; species Athetis lepigone. Next base: position 13,559,579 of record CM066236.1, read on the forward strand.
GCTTAAATATTTCTCTAATACTTGTTATGCCATTTAAATATTATGCCATTTAAATATTATGTCTAATAATTATTATGGCACATAAAAATATGGGAAACAATACTTATGGCATTCGTATCTTATGGTATCTAAAATTCGGGCAATTAAAAGTATGTCATATGTCTTTTAGGGCAAATGAAACATTCGGGCAAATGAAATTCGGGTAAATGAAATTCGGGAAAATGATGATTATGGCATATAATCTTCGGGCAAACAATAGACAACCGTGTCCATAGATTTACACGCTAATGAAGACGCGGGAAAAAGCTAGTAGCCAAACGCGGCCCCGGACACAAAGGGCTAAGAAGAAACATGAGTGGTTTTTGTCAGTAGAAGTCTAAGGCTGAGGCTACACTAGGCTGCGACGCGAACTGAAACGAGCGATTGAAACAAATACATGGATTCTCACTAAATGGCTACACCGTTCATCAAATATTACTAGCGATCTTTGATTATTTCTGCGACAGGAACTACATTACTGTAATCGCGGCACCGGCTACATCGACGTATCAGCGAAATTGAATCGAATATACGCCAGATTTTCGGTTATAATGTAGCCATTCCATGTTTATCTCGTTTCGCTCTTCCAGTCGCATCGCAAATCGCTGCCTACTGTAGCCTCAGCCTATCACTCCCTTGCCAACAAAAAAAAAAGGTATTTAACAGACTTGAAGTTTAAAGCGCTGGATTCTGTACAACATGCATAGTAGCCCAGTCAAATTAGGTAAAAAATGAAGTCAACCTCGGAATGATTTTTGAGACTTTTGTGACTTTTTAGACAACATCAAGAACGACAAGACAAAGGTTCATTCCAATTTACAGCTTATTATCTTTCATTCCGAGGTAAACCCTAATAGGACTGGGCTATAGTTTATTTTGTGACCGCACATTCCATATATCCGACCGTCCTCGTGACCGCAACCTGCCGCTCCAATGTGGCCGGTTTTTACAAACTTCTGGTATTTTTTGTTAATAAATTTGTTACGGTTTCTACGCCTGACTTACTGACTTGACCTGATCTGACCTGGGTTGATTGTTTCCTTGTTTATTGGAAAAACAATAATAATTTTGTCAACTATCAATAGGCGGTAAGTTTTTTTTATTTTTAATGTGTATGTAAATCATAGTGCAAATGTGTTTTTAAATTAAAGTAATATAATTCAATTTTGTGATTCAGTCAGTCTGGTTATCATAGCACACACAGGGTTTGCCTAGTTTTGGATCAGATGGCCATTGTGTGAGTTCACCCAAGATAGGTATTTATTTTATTTTTAATATGAAGTGCCCTTAGCTTAAATAGATCGTTTAGTCCACTCTCGACCTCTCGACCCCTAAAAAAAGATTTGCTCATTGGTTTCCTCTCAACCCCTAAACATAGTTTACTTTCGACCCCTAGGGGGTGAGAATGGATTTTTATACAAAGGACCCGCACCTTTAGTCCACTCTCGTAGTATGATAATTAATATTTTGGTACAGTGACGGGTATCAAGTTACCTAAGATTTAAATGTCGACCTGCATCAGTGTGGCGCAATTATTTTTTACCGACTAATGTAAGTCGTTCCTCGCAGTTTCACCCGCCGTGTTACGATAGATTGTTGGTTGCTTTGTTCCCGTGGGACATAGCGTGATATTATATAGCCTACGTTACTCGGAGATTAGCTTTCTAATGAAAAAAGATTTTTTGACATCAGTCCAGTAGTTTTTTAGTTTATTCGTTGCATACAAAAATAAAATTTTTTCCTCTTTATAATATTAGTAAAGATTATATTCCTGACATTGTCAGTTTATTAGTCTAATAATAAAATGTGAAAATTAAATAAACTAGGCATTTCCTCAAGAAATAAAAATATTTGTACTTTACGTAGCAACATGGTGTAGCGTCAAGGACCCTCTTAGTATTTAGATACCTACCTATGTAATATATGAGCACTACTTTAAAATAATATAAAAAATCCGGTTTATTTTGTGTAGATTTGTCACGTTGAAGACAACGGGTCGTCCGGACTAGTTTTGCCGCGCATCTTTGTGCGTGTTAAAATCTGCTCGGTATATTCTTAAAGTATAATAAACTCACAAAGGATACACAAAATTAATTATTCTAATTTGCTCCCATAAATATTCTAAAACATGTTTTTGTCATACTGACAGCAGCGCCACCTGCCAGTGGACTATGTACGTTTTCAAAGCATACAGGTACTCTCGGAATTTATTTAAATCGGTCCAGATATTTATGAGGAGTTAGTTGACAAACACACACAACCATTCGTAGATAACACAATAAACATAGCACTAATCACAAAATCTGTAACTACTATTATAAATTATGCTATGTCAAAAAGGCCAAGGCATCTTCATAATTTGCAAATCATAATTAATTTAGCTACATTGATATAGAATCTCATTTGTTTAAAGTTAAGCCAGTCAAAAGTCTTTATTCATCTCAAACTAGCTGTCCCCCGCGGGTTCACCAGAGTTATATCAGATATTTGGTAAAAGAAGGTAAAAGATAAAAAGTATTCTATGTCCGTCCCCTGGTCCTAAGCTGCCTCCCCACCAATTTTCAGCCAAATCGGTTTTGCCGTTCTTGAGTTATAAAATGTGTAACTAACACGACTTTCTTTTATATGTATAACTAGCTGTCCCCCGCGGTTTCACCCGCGCTATATCAGATTTTTGGTTACTACTCCGCTCGATTTTTACTCGAAACCACGTTTTATGTCACGTCCCACGTAAACACGATAAAAACAAAAAAAAAATAGATAAAAAGTATTCTATGTCCGTCCCCTGGTCCTAAGCTACCTCCCCACCAATTTTCAGCTAAATCGGTTCTGCCGTTCTTGAGTTATAAAATGTGTAACTAACACGACTTTCTTTTATATATTAGATATGGAATAAGATGTATTGTATAAAAATTTGTGTACTATATTTGTCATCAATTTAATCCAACATTTTTGAATTGCTATGGAGTATAAAATATAATTATTATTAGTTTCATTATATTAATTTTAAGTTTGAATACCTACGGGCTCATCACAAAAGGAACATACTAGTAAATTTCACCTCTGCTAAAAAAAATTGAAAACTTTGTTTTGATGTGATTGGTTATGCACAAATAATTTCGTAGTCGTCAAATAGCACTGCAGGTGAACAGAAACACAGTACAGAAATGACTAAAGAATCAGGAATAAAATTTAAATATAATTTAAATAAAATATCTACAATCATTTATCATATTAACAGATATTATTCGAATATTTTGATACTTTTGAATTTTATATATTTTTGGTGGATTGGTTCATCTTTGTAGAAGCATGTCCATTTTATTAAAATATATTATTGTAGAATCTAGACAGGACACAAAATAAGGTGTTGATCAGGTTTTAGTCAGGTAACCTCTGGTTTTAGTTATATTATTTTGTTTTTCTCATAAAAAACAGATAAAAAATTTAAGACTTATAATGATTAGGTTGAAGTTTTCCACTCCATTGGCGAAATTGGCTGGATTAAAGGTATAAGCAGTAAATTAATGATTGTTAATTTTATTGACTTAGGTATATTTTTTAGCTTTTAATGGAATTGCGTTTAATTAAATTACAAAATTAAACATGATTGTATTTTCATCATAGTAACAGACAACATCATAGTGTCAATATAAAAATAGCAATTTAATATCTTTCAGATATTGTTTTCTCCTTGAAAAAAAATTAAGCCAATCAATCGAGCTATGATGTCAAAGGAGTTACTAGCAACCCTAAAACAGTTATGTGTTCACCTTGTAACTGCACCATCAGACCAAGTTAAAGTTATCATAAAATTGTATTATTGTTTCCCCGCAGAAACTTTATATAAATATGTGCTCATTTGTTATGAAATCAATTAAGTAGATATTTTTAGTTGAAAAAGATGTAACAAAATTGAAAACAAACAAACATATGGGCTAATGGTACAGACTAGCCTTTGCCCACGACTTCGTTCGCGTGGAATAATAGTTCTCGTTCTCGCGGGATTTCCGGGATGAAAATCCTCCCTATGTCCTTTTTTGGGTCCCAGACTACATCTGTACCAAATTATATTCAAATCAGATTTTTATTCATATTTCAAAAACAGACAGACAGAGTTACTTTCGCATTTATAATATTAGTATGGATTGTACTCACTCCATCATCAGCTCTTGTAGAATAGATGCCCTTGATGTCAGTGGAGTTTGCTATCCCTCCGTATCTTTCTTTGCAGACGAGAGGGTCATAGTTGTCCTCTTCGGTAACCACATTTGGTTTCTTCACCATCTGAGTGATAGCCAGGTTCAAGCATACACGCATAGTATATGCATTGGCCACGGCCAACAAGGCCATGATTGCCAAGACATATCTTTGCGGTATTATGAATACTGAAATGAAATAATTAATTTGTTGTAGTGATTTTAAAACAAATCTTGGAATTAATTTAAAAGCGTATCGTGAAACTTAAGAATTATTGTCAGAAAGAATAAAAAAAATATTATTCGTGTTGTTGTTGCTAGAACATTATCTAAGATTTTTTTATTGAGACTTTTATTATTTGATAAAATTAAAATATTTAAATACATATAATATATAAACAGTAGGTAATATAATAAAATGACATAAGTAAAAACATTTATTTTTCCTATATTTGCATAAATTTTTGTAAATAAAAAAGTTGTATTAGTCAATCATTTTTGTTTACTTTTCAGTTCCAATCTACACGTGTGGAAAATTAATTCAAAATAAATAAACACACAAACAAATTTTAATTATTTTACAAACTATAACACTACACACTTCTAACAAATTAATTAAATACTTACATTTCGATAACGCTAATCGCCATCCCGTTAACATTTTGAAGCTTTACCTTCAACAAATAAAACACAAATTAGCATAACACATTGGCACAACACTATTGTATTTAGTTCATTTGTGAGGGTAATACCGTCAGACACGACTATTTAGCACAGACGTTAACCAGGAAAAAGTGTGGCGGCGGCTAGGTACGGTGTTTTCATTAAAGTGACGCTGCCGGATTACCGTAGCAAGGTCGCAGCATCTTAAGCGGTAAGTGAGAACCGCCACTTATCCAATTAGTGTTCCGTAGGTACACTAAAATAGTGCGGTTTTTGTTTTATGTGTCACATAAATTTCCCGATTTTATGGAGGTATTTTGTCAGTTTTTACGCTGATTTGAATAAATAATGAATTAATTTTAGGTGCTGTAAACAGTTTGTGTTTTTATTTCTCAATACACTTAAGTTATTGTTTGTTGTGATGGAATATTTCGTTAAGGTCTATTCAGATCTGAGCGGTATTCGCGACCGCTATACCGCGGGTATATACCGCATGGGTTTCGCTCAAAGTTCTGCGTAGCTTTGCGGGTAACCAGGGTGAATAGTTGGTACCTTGGTACTGTATAGTAATGGTACTTGGTACTATTTACTTTTCCCATAGCGTGAGCGAAATTCACTTCGGTATGAAAAGTAGCAATATTATAATACCCATTCGGTTTTCTTTTCTGCAAGCGGTGAGGTCTGAGTAGACTTTTTTAATATTTAAGAATACTAAAGACAACTAAAGTTTTGACTAAGTTAAAGGTGGTAAATTTTATTTTGCAGTTTAAAAGGAAATCACAAAGTGGAAAACCTAATCGTAAAAGTAATGACAAATTAAAATTTTTCCCTTTTAATTTATTACCCAATAAGGAAAACTCCACAGAACATAAAAAATACTGTGATGTTTTCCGACTTAAGATACTTAAAAAGTAATATATTCCTATATCCTGAGGGTAACGGAATAATAGATAAATTAAATGCGTTGTCAAGGCTTGGTTATAATAGTGAAATTACGTTTGCGGAATCCTAAAATGTTTCAAGTTCAATGTTTCATAACTGTAATAAATTAATTATCAATTCAGAGTGTTCACATTTACTTTAAAGCATATCATATTTTTAATATAGATCATTTCATTTTTATTTGTACTGTTTTTCATTATACAAAAAATATTAAGAGTATATAAAATTACAAGTAAACTAGTGATCAATAACCCTAATTACGAAATTACGTAACCTTGTAAATTAGTTGCCTTAATTATACTCACAATATCTAACAAACAACCTTATATAAGAATCAATTGGTTTTATAACGATTTTTCTAAAATACAAGTACTGCTACCGTAATTTTTTGTCAAAAAATATTTAAAAAATATTAACGTATCTCTACTCCGTCTTTCTTTAAATCATGAACTAAACTATGAACAGGTTTGGATTTGAAAATGGACAAATATAATGAAACTAGCTTTTGCCCGCGGCTTCGCTCGCGTTAGAAAGAGACAAAAAGTAGCCTAATAATCACGTCAATTCGTCGCTCCGTTTTGCCGTGAAAGAAAGACAAACATACACACAGACAGACAGACACACTTTCCCATTTATAATATTAGTATGGAAGTATGGATACTACATACAAAAAAGAGTTAAAGAGTTTCAAGCCGCGCTAGTTTTTTCTTGATCTTGACGAAGAATGTATAAAAATTGCCTGACGTCCTTCACTAACATAGTAAGTCACAAACTCATCCTGGTCTCGGTTAAGGCCGTCATGGCCTCATCATTAAGGAAACAAACCTAGGAAGTATTGCAGTCACGCAACGATATTATTCAACCAATGAAAACTTTCAGTGTCAAAAAAATTATTGAGCGAGTTGAAGAAATAATTAGTCGACCGTTGAACGTAATGGTATTGTTTCGAACTGCAATTGCTTACAGAACGTGCAGAAACTGCACGTTGCACAGTTATTATTTTCTAAGCGCCACGTGCTGTTGGCAATTGACGACGGGAATAAATTAAATAATCATCTAAATAACTTTTTTGCCTACTAAAATGGGTTAATGATTACCAAATTTTGTTAGTTTAGGGTAGGTTAACTATGGTTAAAACTGTGACCACACAACGCGCGAAGAGGAGCGAGCGTAGAAAGCGTGCCGCGGCAGCGGCCGCCGAGCGCCAGATGTACAAGTGATTCATTTTATTTACTTCAGTTAAAATAAAAAAAAAACAGTGTAATTCATAAAAAAAACTTTTTCCAAAAAAAAAGATAACCGACTTCAAAAACTAAAAGCTCAAAAATAACTATTTCGGAAGTCGGTGGCAAGGCAACAGAATTCAACCGCCAGAAGAGAAGCCACCGACTTCCGAAAAAGTTATTTTTGAGCTTTTAGTTTTTGAAGTCGGTTATCTTTTTTTTGGAAAAAGTTTTTTATTTTTTACTTTTTAGTTAGAGTCCCAACTACGTTTTATGGTAACTTTAAAAAAAAATGTACGATTTTCTATAAAAATTGAGGAGTTCCCTCGATTTCGGCATGATACCATCATCAGATCCTGGACCTGATGACAATGGAACCATTTGGAAAGTCTACCCTTTCAAACAAAAAAAGAATTGTTCAAATCGGTTGGCAAATGACGGAGATATGCGCGAACAAACATAAAAAAAAACATACAAACATCCGAATTGAGAACCTCCTCCTTTTTTAGAAGTCGGTTAAAAAACAAAATTAAGTTCATTTTTGTAATACTATATAAAACATTATTTGATGATTATTTACTATTTTTGTCTGTCATTGTTATTATATCTGGTGGCAAACAAAAGCCATTTACGACGGGCTGTTGGCTGTCGGGCATGTTAGTCTAGTGGTTAGTGAACCTGCCCACTAAGCCCTTCAGTCGTGAGTTTGATCCCCACCCAAGACCAATTTGTGTGATAAGCATGATTGTTTTTTCCGTGTCTACGTGTAATTTATTTACAATATGTGTGCATTTAGACTTATAATATAAGTATGTATATTAGTTGTCTGGTTGCTAACACAAGTTCTGATTAGCTTGAATTAAATTGCCATGTGTTACTGGGTTATGGGACATCACGGCCACGAAAAATCTCGCCTCCGGGCGAGATCTCCACTTTTTAAAATGTGCATGGGTATATTCGCCCGAAAAATAAAGTCCTGTGTAAAATAAATAATACTGGGATGTCTCCCCGTGTCCTCACCAGTGTGACTTGTTCCTAGATATTTATTATTATTAGTTGCATTTTTCAGTGTTATGGTTGTACTACTTATTATAAATTCATAATGAAAGTTTTAATTTCCTAATTATTGTGAAAGAGGTGCTCTTAGTCAGAAAGCTAAAATGCTGCAAAATGTAACTCCTCGTACAGTTTTTTAATCATATATATAAATTATAATGAATATCTATAAGTGGTGTACTTAAATAGTAGGTACTCAATGTACTAATAATAAATACAAATAAAATTTATTTTTAAGGTAAACCACACAATTAAAATATGTTGCATTTTTGTAAGAACCTTTAGTTTTTTAGGGTTTTAACGCTTAATTTGTTATTCATTCTGTCGGACCCTGTTTGTCTTTCTGCCTGTTTGTCAGGTGTTTGGAGATAATGCTGGAGTTCTTTCCTTAAACATTTCAAATCCTATAAAAACAGAAATATTTTTCTGCGAGTCCAAATCATACTAGACTACTTTTTGTATTTTTAACTGACTTCAAAAAGGAGGAGATTTTTAACTTCTCAATTCTCGATAGGTATTTATTTATTTATTTATTTTCAACATCTTTACATCTATCATTACAGTTTAAATTACCAAAGCGATAGAGTATGGTATGTTTTTTTTTTCAGAGGTAGTAACTTAAAACTATGATGTGATTATAAATGGGCCAGTTCTACAATATTTACTTGCGGCCTTTAGTCCATGTATGGGCACATATTAGCATGGACAAGGCTCGGGCAATGCTCTAGTTTACTTTAGATAAATACTACAAGCATTAGGTTTCATACATTTTATGTTGGAAACGTTTAACTATTTACTTAAAATTAAGATTTGTCGTGAAAATTAATCTTTTATGATATTACAAAACAGCTCTTCAGTTAAAAAAACAGTCGATCAGGTTTCTGACTTTTTTATTTTTCTCATGTTGTGGCGTGACCGTGGCGTCTCAAGAAACGTTGTTTAAATTTGAATAATGTGCAATTGTTTTTTTTTTGCACATATACAATGTGTAACTGAATTAATGCACTTTGAGAAAATAGTTTGTTCAGAATTGTTTACTGAATCGATTTTTGTAATTTTTAATATAGGTAATATTTTATCCCAAAAATAAATTAAACTACGTAAACTGCTGTCACACTTCCGCTGTACAGTCAAAACAAACTAAAATGGATGAAATACCTACTACGCTAGAGCCTTATGCAAGTGCGACTGTGTGCATGCGTAGATTTGTAATGTGACTATAATTTTCTCCCACAATCTGTACAACAAATTTATAAAGAAAAACAGTGTTTTAAACATAATAATAAAAATTCAGTGTATGTATTATGATTATAACATAATATTCTAATTGGGGTGTCTGGTGGTGTGCGTTTATTTCGGGACATGTTGTATATATTTATACCGTGGCCCAATAGAAGTATAAACATCAATTTATAAACATTAAGATTTTTTTAGTTTTGCCAATAGTGTTTTACAACCCCAAAACCAGGATAACCATTACATGTACCTAGAGTTTTTCAGATATACGAAAAAAATTAACAACTGTTTGATTTTTAACATTTCAACGACCAACCGATAGCCGTTTGTCGAGCTGATATTGTATTTTTATTGTATCTCCAATATTAATCATCAAACTTAAATAGCAATATAATTTTTGTAGCGCTAAAATTAAATATAACTCAATATAATTCAATTATTGTATTTTCCTTAAGAATCGCATAAGCAGGCCTATATCTAACTTTGATATAGATAATCCTATAAAAGGGCGACCTAGTTTTTCAAAAATCTAACCAAGGGGTATCATGTCGCCCAGTAACTGGGTTGTGAAGGTCTGGCAGTCGGGTCACGACAAATATTAGTATCCAGATGAATCCGGTTAGACTGGAAGCAGACTCCAACATATTTGGGCAAGACTAGATGATGATTTGCAAAAGATCTTGTTCTGTCGGCATATGATCAAAGAGATTAGATGTTTTAATCATCAGGACGAGAGATTAGATAGTCGACAAGGTTGGTAGTCATTTGTAATCTGCCATTTGAAAAGCCTTTCACCAACCGTGAGTATGAAAGTTAAAAATAAGGTTCTGATGTTTAGTCTTTAGTAAATAAACACACAAATTCATGCCACGTGTCAGAGAGCATGGGGTCTTTTAAGACAAACTTTGGTTAGTATAGAAAACACACAAATAACGCCTCCCAAGAATCAACGACCTGACTGCGATGCGACGTTGTCTAGTAACAGAGTACGTCACACCAAACATCGACAATTAGATTTTCTAATAAAAGGGACACCGCTATGAAGGTTGGATTAGTCCACCTCCACTGGTTACAAGTGGCACAGCGAGCTTTAGAGAGAGCAACGCTCTGAGTCTCTTCGGGAGAGTTACCGATTTAGCCACGAAAATCAGAGAAATGAATTATGATCACCTCTTTCGCAGAACAGACAATTTCTGGAGTAAACTTATTCTGCTGTGGAGACCACATTTAACCAATAAGAGGGTGGGGCACTTCCCGTCCAGAGAGAGCAGTTGGCAGCAACAGGATACGTGAAGCTAAGATCGGGTTAAGTGGTGGGCTTTAGAAAAGATTTATGTACGGCAGTGGACAGACACAAGCTGATGATGATAATGAAGGACATTCAATGGCTACGATGATATGGATGGGATCGATAGCGTGTTTCTCTTCAAGGCCCCAGTACCAATGTCCCAGCATGGAGCAAACGAGAAAATGTTTTATTTCTGTTATAACAAAAAGGATACAAATTTTCATTTGCATACGCATCATCATGTATATAAAAAGGTAAATATAGAGCCCACTGGATTTTCTGGATTTTCCAGCTTATCTCCACAAGGCTAACGAGCAGATAAATTAAATCACATTTCAATTACATAATTGAGATTTTCGCTACAAAAAATTATTTTAAATCTTAGATGTCATTTAAAATTCAAATTTAATAAAAAGAACACCTCCGGAACAAGTTATATTTTCCTTTTAATTTATTTGATATTTGAGAAATTTATGAGAATCCGCATTGGTCGATCTGTAATAAAGTAGGATGCTAATAAACTATGAAAATAATTAATAATAACGTCAACAACCTAATAAATTAATATCTCATTATAATTTGTGCTGTTGAATGCTATAGGTAAAGTAGTGTCGTACTACGAGCGAGAGAATAAGAAAAAAAATGCTAAATGTTTGGGGGATTTTATACCCACACTGTGCAAACGGGATTCTATTGCTAAACTTCGGCTGACCATAGTTTTTTTTTGGTGAGTGGTAAATCATAAAATGACTTACTCCGTCCCATCGTGTCAGAGTTTTACTAACTAAATCGCACTCATGTTCCTTCGGTTGCCCTTTATGTTTTGGGCCACGGTATCCATACTAATATTATAAATGGGAAAGTGTGTCTGTCTGTCTGTCTGTCTGTATGTTTGTCTATCTTTCACGGCAAAACGGAGCGAAGTATTGACGTGATTTTTTAAGTGGAGATAGTTGAAGGGATGGAGAGTAACATAGGCTACTTTATGTCTCTTTCTAACGCGAGCGAAGCCGCAGGCAAAAGCTAGTCTTCTATAACTATTTCGCAACCCCGGCAGGTGCTGACCATAGATCTGCCAGGATGCCTGCTAGAATGGACTCTTATGAATATTTGGGAAGGTAAACTATTCACAGTTTGTGTTTCTGTGCATCTAAATATATTTAAAAAAATAAAATCAAAATTAATGTGAGACTTTTTGTCCTTATTAAAATTAAAATTCATTTATTTCGGATATCTAAGATCCATATCTTGTAATTTATTTGTTGATTGGTCCGAATCGTTCGTTAGTCTGGAAGAAAAAGAAGAAAAAATATTCTTCAGATATACAAGTAATACTTATAATCAAAGGTTCAAACATTATCCTAATCTCTATCTATCGTGCAATTACTTTAATGTTTATTAGAGTTTATTGCAACGTTACGAGAATATCTAATAAAAGAGAAGAAAAGCGTATTAAACTGACTAAGGGTCCTTTGTACTTTATACATAACATATTACGAAGATCCGATTTCCCTAAGGGTAGCAGAGGTCTTATTCCCGACAATTTTCACGACAAAGACAAACGAAGGAGCGGGTGTGAGCGCTTATTTATCGCGAAGTAATTTGTAGCTTTAGTAATATTTTCCAATAATGTCAAGAAAATAATTAAATAAATATCCTGGGACAACTCACACACGGTCATTTGATCCCAAACTAAGCAGAGCTTGTACTATGGTAACCAGATAAATACATACTTAAATAATTTTTAAATACATACATATTATAGATAAATTACACCCAGACACAGAACAGACTATCATGCTCATCACACAAAGTTTGTCCTGGGTGAGAATCCAACCCACGACCTCTGGCTTAGCAGTCAGGGTCACTAACCACTAGAGCAACAGGCCCGTCCAGGCCCGGGTAAGTAGTGTTCTTCTAAATAAGAATTTAGTTTTAAGGAATATTTTCATTTAACCTTCGAACACCATGTGTGTTTGAGACACAATAGAAACACAATAGCAGCCCGACAGCCGGCTGTCGCTTGGTCGACTGGATTGGATTGGACGTTATACTCTGCTGCGACAATTATCGCAGAGTTTGCATGTTATCGGGACGCAAAAACTCATGCGTTATTACCGGCCGACAATGAGGCACCTGTTCGGTAAAGGCCTGACAACTCTTTGATATTTAAAATCCAGTTTTGTAATAAAAAAAGCCATAATTAGAGATCGGATATTGTGATGCATATCTAAAGTGAATTTTTAGCCAGGTATACTGTTTATATTATGAACGGGACTTCTACCAAAATCCGTATCTGTAGTTATATAAAAAGAAAACTAAATTCCGAAATCGCAGATTATTACGATACGAAATTGGATACCATAATAGTCAATATTTGGGTGTAAGTAAAAACAAACCCGATTCTTGATTTTTCTTTATTTGAAAAGCGCATTCCATATTACTCAAACCCAAGGCACAAATGATCCGAATATTTGCTCTATTTTGCATGCGAATTAGTGTCATTAAAGTTAATGGCTTGTTGTGTTCTATAACACGATTTTGAAACCAATAAAGAAACACGTGCAAAACATTGGAAATCCTTTAAATGTAAATCCACCAATGAGGAGACGAAAAGAATTGTGTCGTAACCAATCAGCTTGCGTAATTTTGACAGCTCAGCGCTAAGCTTGAGCACAATACAATATTCTATTGGCTAATTACTACACATCTCCTCTCATCTCCGTTTTTGTGAAGTCTCGCCCTAAGGCCGGAAGAAATCTTAGACAAAAGATATCTTCTATGTATATCTTGTATTAACTCACGGTAAAACTGATAATAATTATACATTTTGGCTAACACAATTAAACGTTAGCACGTAATTTGGATGAAGTACACCTGTCCTTTTCGCACATCTGTGAGACGGAATATCACTAAGCCAGAGCACGTGCTAAGTAAAGTTTAATTATTGTGGCTTTCAGGTCCATAGAAGATTCAGAATAGAACTGAAATCACGGCATAGTGAAAAAGTTGACAGATTGAAATGGCAGCCGGCTGAGAATTGCCTGCAGCAATCACGAACAAAGAAGCACAAAAATAATTGATTTTTGATTGCACACCGCAACACGCAGACTTCGTAGATGCCCAACTAAGACCATTGATGAATATATTGTTTGTTGCTTTTGCCCGCGACTTCATCCGCGTGGAATAACAAATAGTTCCCGTTCCCGGGGGATTTTCGGGGATGAAAACTATCCTATGTCCTTTATCGGGTCCCAGACTATATCTGTACCAAATTTCATCCAAATCGGTTCAGTGGTTTAGGCGTGAAGAAGAGACAGACATACAGAGTTACTTTCGCATTTATAACATTAGTACTGAGTACAGATAAATGGGATTGACATAAGCTTATTCAGCATTTTTAACTATTTTATGCGGATAACTTGTAGTTGTTTGATACTTTTCTAGGGGTGATGAACACATTCGTTTGGAAAACTTGAGAAAAAGCAGCACAGCCTGCCAACCTGTACTGATCAGCTGCAAGTTTCTTTGCTTGGCATTATTATTTTGACGCGACTACTTAACTGGACTATTCAGTGTTGACCTCAAATGATTTTTCGTCCAGCAAGAGGTTATATAAACTTTATGACGGCTTGCCAAATATAATATTGGCACTACCAGCATAAGACAGGCTGGGTTATATGTATTATATTTTTTTCTAAACTAATAATGATATGGTCAAGGCGATCACGGGGTCACTTGATATCCATTCCGCAGGATTTCCATTGTGGTAATAAATTTAGACAAAAAAAAATTACAGGATTGATAATATTTTATTTAGTTTAAAGCAGTTAGTTAAGATAGCATTTCATTGCATTGTGATTTCATTGTGTTTCAATGTCTTTGTGAGTATACACCTAAATTAAATATTTTTGTACATTTAGCACACAATTCTATTTATTTATGAATGTTAGGGATATGAGTATTTCAGGGCAAACAACAATGTTGTTATGACAACACTTCCATGGAAATACAAAACATATCACACACATATGTCGGCCCATAAAGTAATATGTAAACAATTTGCCTGAAGCAAACATTTGGAATCAACTGAGTAAATACATCTACATGATTGGCGGATTGTAATTATGAGGATTTTTCACTGGATTTTAGCTGCAGGCTACGAAAAATGATTGGTTGATAAATTAATATTTTTGAGGTTTTTAATTAATCTGAGATCATTTTTCACTAGATAGTATACTAGGTGCATTTTTGGTCTTGCACAACCCGCTTGGAGATGATTCTGCCCATGAAAACAAACAACTTTTATTATGGAATCAACTCTGAAATCGCGAAAAAAATATCGGCTGTTTCCTCCCGACCATAATGTATGAAAGCGGGTTGTTTCTGTTTGATAGGTAGTTCCAGTAACATAGTTAAAATAAGGCTAAAGACGTTTAATACCCAAAGTATACCCTCTTAAAAAAAGAATTATCCTTTTTTTATGAATTATCCTAGGGATCTATTAAAGTCGTGATGTAACAATCAAAACATATAAATTGAGAACTTATATAGATTTAAATTTTGAAGTGGGTTAAACTCCTTGGTTGCTCTGTTTAGAAAAAGGTCTTTTACATAAGTCATACCTACTGTACCATCTCTCGATGTTTTCCGTCACTGATGATAGAGAATTACATTTTATTAACTCATGGGACTCTCCAAACAATTTGTTTGATTTATAAACAAAACCTCCTTAGTGTGTAAATAAGTACTTTGATGAGAGCTAGGAAGATTAAGAACAATCGATGAGGAAAACGTGCAATAGTGAAAGGTATACATTTAGTTACAAATGTATGTTAGTTATGACGCTTTGTATTCAGAAGTTGCAGTGTTACTACACTCTGTAATATAATGTTTCAAACAAATTGTAGAAATGTATACTGTCTTCTTTTTACACAAATAAAATACACAATCTTACACGTGTTTGTTCTTAAAGTAATAAGCAGCTTTATCGAAAAAAACTTGCTTACAGCCGCTAGGGTTTTGACTTTAAATATGTATGTACCTTAATACCACTAAATAACTATAAATTTTACAGAAACTAGTGCAAACTTACTTTACATAAATACACTAAACCTTTGTGGTAGGTTGCGGTACCAAAGTAGTTTTTTATTTATTTTCATTAGACCAATTATTGACGAATTAAAAAAAAAAAGATGTAATCCGCACTACTAAAAACCGCAGTAAGCGCAGAACACATCTTGTTACTCACACTACAAAACCATTAAAATAAGGTTGGGTACGGTTGAACCAGCCAAACTTTACAGAAACAGACAAGGAGTGGAATTTCCTGCTGTACTTTGTGTTTTCCGACGATTGTATGAAATCCCACAAGTTGAGAGTGAATAAAATAGTTCTAGGTAAGCATGCTGTTTCGTTGACCACATCATTGTTTGCCATCAGGTGATATATAGAGGCCAATGTAAGTCTGTTAAGAATAAAAAAGCTGAAATTCATAGAATTGTGTTGTAATAGAAGAAAAATATTTTTTCTATTTACATTTTGCAAAATCCGGAAATATGAAGGGAAAGTCGTAGTCAAAAAAATATATTTTATCGGTTTTTATGATTTAGCGACTCTAATAGCAAAGGGATTTGAATGTGACATGTGACTTAAAAGAAAATAAAAGCAGTAGAGTCAAAATGTTATTGTCCATTGTAAGAAATTTCTCGTAGCGATTACAGATAATATGATCATTTTCTTGAACATAAAAAGAATCAAAGAAGAAGACAAAAAAATGTTTTGTGGAGCGCTGACACAGAGTACACACTATTTGTGTGTAAAAACGACACAAATTCTTACATAGACCCGGCGATTTTTCTTACTGTAGACATGCGGCTTAAGTCATCATCATCTTCCTAGCCTTTTTACCAACCGTGTTGGGGTCGGCTGCCAGCCTAACCGGATTCAGCTGGATACCAGTGTTTTACGTGGAGCGGCTGACCTTCATAACCCAGTAACTGGGCGACACGATACCTCTTGGTTAGACTGGTCAGAGTTACGCGGCCTAAGTATGCGACCGAAATATTCGTACGATAATTTTGTACGCACGTATTATGTTAGAAGTATACACTGTTACAACACAATTGTTATCACCTAAAAATATTATTTAGACAATGATTACCTACGTGGTAAAGTTTTACCTTAAGTAAATATTTATCCTCAAAATATTTACCAAAGGAGTAGCTAGCAGGTAGGTATCTTATCGTTTCCTTAAATTTCAATGTTAGGACTTGAATTTATGATGTTTATTAAACTACAAAATGCTCGCTCAATCCTTTTTTTTTATAACTATTTTACAATTTGTGCAAGGATTTTTTGTTGGTTTTCCTACACTATGTATTTTTTCTATATAGTGAATGCTTTTAGAAACATAAACTTACGAACACAAAGAACTAGACTCGGAACCTTTACATTATACACGAAAGTAAAGCCCAGCAGTTCGTAAATTGAATAATCAGAATTCTGTCATTACCAATAAACGGAGTATAGCTAATATACCTAAAGTATGTGGAAATAACGCGGCATGAATAAAACCAACCTAAATTCCAAGTATCCTGGAAATATATAGTAACAATAGTATTATTACTTAGTGCACCTGTACCTTTGACTGTGCAACGCTGCTGACGCACCAATGAACGTACTAACGTAGCTACCTACTGGGCCAAACAATATAATCATAGTCAAGATGTATAATCGACATATCTTTCTAAAGTTCCTCATACATCATAGACCAGATACGCACTATTTTGACAAAAAATCGTTTAAGCAACCTCTTAATGTTTTTACAAGACCAATCTAATGATACCACACTATATGATAGATGTGGGAAAACATCCCCACTTAACGTGAACTGGAGTTACTAAAAACATTATTTTTCGTAATTTTATTTTAGCCCCGACGTAGAGACGTAGACCGAGGACGGACGGACTGACATGACGAAACTATAAGGGTTCCTCTTGAACTATTTTGGTACGGTACCCTAAAAACTACATACTACATATAGCTAAGAACCATCTGGCCAATCTGGCCAATCTGGCCCCATTGTTAGCTTAAATATAGAAAAAAACTAAATTGACGAATAAAATTACTATAATTATTTATCCAATTTACAAATTAAATATCGTTTTATTATTATTATTTAAGACTACTCTACTAGTACTCAACTAGTTTTTGCTTTTATCACAACTTAAAATTAATAAAATAATTAGTTCAATTTAAAGATAATGTTCCCCAATGTCAATAATTTTTTCACCTCTAAACAGAGTCCTGACTTTTTTGGAGGTTGCTTAACTGGCCTTTTGCGGTATTTGACACACAATTGAAAAAAATATTGCAAGCTGATTCAGGCACACAGGTGCATGAAAAATAAAAAATATTGCAAGCTGATTCAGACACACAGGCGCATAAAAAATAAAAAATATTGCAAGCTGATTCAGACACACAGGTGCATGAAAAATAAAAAATATTGCAAGCTGATTCAGACACACAGGCGCATAAAAAATAAAAAATATTGCAAGCTGATTCAGACACACAGGTGCATGAAAAATAAAAAATATTGCAAGCTGATTCAGACACACAGGTGCATGAAAAATAAAAAGCTGTTTAAAAAACATATTTTTAAATAACAAGTGTAATATCAAATTCATAATAAAATAATTGTAAGCCCATTGTTTATAATGTAAAAAGATTAGAAACAAAGAGCTGCATGTATGTTTAAAGAGAATCGGTTTATAAACTACGTCTCATTATGATTTCATATTTGTAGAGCCGTTTCTAATGCAGGTGTGGCTCTCATCTAGACGGGTATCCAGATAAGAGTCATTTTTTATTCTGACACAAATTGCTTCAAGGACAACAAATATTTTGGTTCAAAAAAATGTGCGGCCAGACCAAAAATATTTCAATCACGCCCAAGGACCTTAAACTATTATTATTTTAAACCTGTAACTGCCTTTCCTTAGTGGTGAGTAAATTGAGAAACAGTTACAGGGTTAAACCCACGGTATGTATGACCTAGCAATCCATACTTCCATACTAGTCCATACTAATTTTATAAATGCGAAAGTAACTGTGTCTTTATGTCTGTCTGTCTTTTCCTAAACCACTGAACCGATTTGAATGAAATTTGGCACATATAATATAGTCTGGATCCCCAGAAAGGACACAGGACAGTTTTCATCCCGGAAATCCCCCGGGAACGGGATCTATTATTCCACGCGGACGAAGTCGCGGACAAAAGCTAGTTGGGAATAATTCTAGCTGTGGCAAGTTTTTTTTGGATGTATGAAAATATTTCGTTTTCGAATATTGAACCTATTAAAAAAAAGAAAATTGTTTGACATTGACCTGTTATCTGTTATTAGGGTGTCGTGTAGTTAACAAAGAACCTTTAGAAATTTTTGAGCTTCTTCTCCCTACTTTTGTTATCTGAAGAAATGCACATCATATTTCTCTATCGGGGGAGCCCGGAGGGTTATGTCGGACTTTACCGACTAAAACAACACAGTTCCACTGCTACCATGAGTCGGGTGTCCAGTATACACTTATGTAACTACACAAACAATTTTTTTGCTGGTTAGTAATTTGGACTATAGTTGTAAGTTGTAATTAACTGAATAAATTTTAGATTGTGGTTTGGGTCGTTAGCAAGGTTAAAGTTTAGAGATAATATGCAGGTTCTAAAAAAATACAAAAAAAAACTAGACTTCATTTTTTCAATACAAACTACAGTAACGAATAAATATTGGAATAGAATGTGGATAGAAAACTGCCAAGTCTTATCTCAGCTATGTTTTTTTTTTTTTTTTGGTGAGTGGGAAATCATCCAATGACTGCTCCCATCCTGGGTGCGACGGGAGGGCGTGTCAGACTCTTACTGACTAAAACCCACTCATGTTCCTTCGATTGCCCTTTATGTTCTAGGGTCACGGTAACTATTATAAACATTCCGCAACATTATAAACATTCCGCAACTATCTCAGCTATGTTGACATCGGCTTCCCGTCTAACCAGGTGCCAATATTTTACACGAGGCCAATAACAATTTTTTTGTCCTTTTGACCTCCACATTCCATACGATAACCCTTAATAAACCCTAATACCCTGATTTTCGCCCCGCTGACCGCGGATCGTAACTGCTGTCAAACATCTACTCATAGCAACCGAAGTTCCAATATTGAGACTTAACTCGACCTAGGAAACAAGCTCAGGACCAAGCGCCTAATATTCATTTATTTTTATTGAATAACTAGCTTCTGCCCGCTGCTTCGCTCGCGTTAGAAAGAGACAAAAAGTAGCCTTTGTTACTCTCCATCTCTTCAACTATCTCCACTTAAAAAAGCACGTCAATCCGTCGCTCCGTTTTGCCGTGAAAGAAAGACAAACATACAGACAGACAGACAGACAGACAGACAGACAGACTTCTCCATTTATAATATTAGTATGGATAATAAACTTTCGAACACACGTGATTTGAGGCACAATAGAAAGACAATTGCAGCCCGACAGCCGGCAGATTGCTTGAAAATTATTCTTAGTAACGCTTGAGCTAGAGTTAGACTCAGTGATGTGAACGATCTCAGCTCCTATTAGATCTGTTACAACCATCATATTATCTATTTAATTAAATGCATTTTTTTTAATATAGTAACTTATATTTTACTTGCTTATGATAATCTTGCGACCACGTGACCAACGAGACCATACAAAATGAGAAAAAAGAACAATTCTCTGGCATTTTGAATTAAATTATTTCGACCATGCTCTATTTTTTTTTTTCATTTACTGATATGAATAAGGACGGTGTGCGAAATAAAAATTGGAAATTTAAAAGTCAACTCTGATCGAATTATTTTACTTTTATTCTGTTACCTGGGACAAAAAAATGCTAAGAGCATATGTTGCTTCTCATTTTAATGTTAATGAGCTAATTAAAAGTTGTCTCATAACTTAGCATGGCAGCCAATAAAATAAACCTGTATAATATTTAATTTTTTTTTTCAATAAATATTTACAATTATTATTCAATAAATATTTAATTCTAACCAAAGATTAACAAAAAACAATTTAACAAATAAACTTTAAGTCAGCTCAATTAAAAAAAAATTATCACCTGTCGCATATTTTAGTTCTAGCAAATAAAAAAACCTAGGCTATTCCCCATTGACCTCGAATCGGAAGACAAGAAGTAAGGTCAAGTAAAGGAAACAGTTTAAAAATGCTAAATTAAAAGATAAACCATTTAGAATATTAGTTCTAGAGATTATAAAATTACGTTTGTAATGGAGTATTGGATGTGAAATAAAACTAAACACGGATGGAACCCGCTGGACACAAAACCTACTGGCACTTGACCGATTACGTTTTTTTTTAACGCAAACTCCGATGACTGAGTACCATTTATTTTTTTATTCATAGCAGCACAGTCTCTTTATTTGCAGTTCAATTTTATTTTTTGCTTTTGTATAATTTATTATAATTATAAAAGGATTGTAGTTTGTAACAGATATTGTTAAAACAAAAAACAGTCTAGTTTTATGTTTGGGTAAATTGTTTGTTATTTAAAATTGTATAATTATTAAAACTCGTTTTCTAAACTAGTCAAAATTCACTTGCTTATACTTTTTAAATAGAATAAACAGTCAAAACATAAGAATCAAAACAAAAAAAATGTTTACGCAAAAAAAGTTCTATTTTCAAACAAGCAAAAAAAAATAAACTTACTTGGAACTAATTAAAATATAAACTCTTTTCTCTTTACTCCATGCGCACGACTAACGTATGTCGGTTGAAACTTCAAATAATACTGGCACTTATGTTGTGGCAAGCCATTATAATAATAATAATGTCATTATGGCTTAGACACGACACTATCGATATGATTGACGTTATCAGCCTCACTGCCTCTGTGCATCCGATCTTGGGGATCTGGGGATATTTTTTTTTATCTTTTATAGCTACTTGAGGTCACGTTTTCTTAAAATTTGTTAATATATTTTCAGACAACAAATGCTCCACATACTAATAAGCGAAAATAGTGATTTTATTCACAATTTAGCTGAATTCGAGACCTGAAAAATTTTTTTACTTCTTGTTTTAAAATAATTGCCTGTATTTAGTTGTTAAATGTTATATCAGTATTTATAAATCTGTTAAATGTTATATCAGTATTTATAAATTATAGTGACCATTTACTTTGGTACGACTTAGTAAATCCGGGGAGACATTGTATTTATCCCAGTATACTAAGTAATGAGGTATCGTGTTGCCCAGTTACTGAATTGTGGAGGTCAGATAAGTAGTCGCTTCACGTTAAACACTGGTATCCAGCTGAATCCGGTTAGGCTGAAAGCCGACCCCAACATAGTTGGGAAAAGGCTAGGGAGATGATGATACTAAGTAATGTGTTTGTTTGCTTAGGTGAATTTCACGTCATTATATTATTAGGTTTTTGCTTTATTCTCTAAACTTTTGTATAAGTGTGCGGATGTAAAAACATTAATATTTCATTTACTTACCCTAAAAAAAAGAATTTTGATCTATTCATGCATTAGATTAGATAAAGGACAAGGATCAAGAATTTTTTTTTTTTAAATAAGTAGATATTTTAAACACTCGTTACAATTGCTGTTCGAGCAAAGTAGTTATCAATTCTGATTCCATTTTTTCCTGCTGCACGCAGAAGATTTCCACAAAACAAGAGAATGCAATCAGCAGTATAAATAAGAAGAATAAAAAAATACATTTCAGGAATTGAAATTCAAAAGAAACATTTCTGTTATCTTTATAAAGAGTACCTAAGCACACACAGAGCTCAGATTAAATTAATAATCTATGAGATCATAATGCTTTATTTGTAACATAAATAAATAACTTGCAGTACAGGTCAGTGACTTTTCCAGTTGATGTATACTTTCTTAGACATCATTTGACAATGGTGATGAAAAAACTTGCTCTAAGATAATATAGGTCCGAAATAGCCCTTCTGCGTTGAGCAAGCGTGACGTCATGTCAATGACTAGCATTGATCGCTTGCTCAACGCAATGCCTTCTCTGAGTGAGAAGAGGCCTTTGCCCTGCAGTGGGACTGTAACAGATTGGTATAATTGAGGTCAGTGATCTCATTTGTACCTTTGTATAAAACTAGACACATTAAATATTGCAAAACGAAACGCTTTCGTCTGGTTTCCGTTTTTTCTTGAAGTATGATACCTAATATGCTTTCAGATTTATATGTATTACTTATTAACTAGCTAAGCAGTCTTAGACGCAGACTTCCTTTAGGTTTTTCATTTTATATTTTAAGTTGCATTGCTAAAAGAAATAGTAGCTGCATTTTCCTCATGTGCATTATATTTGCGGGCAGAAAAATGGTACAATGAATTAATCTTTACGAATTTGTTCAAAGTACGGCGCTGTTTCCAAAAGCAACCAAATAAATTTACATCGGTTTAGCTGTTTTTAAGTTCAACGCACAGCCCTTTTTTTGTTGCGCAGACAAAATAGAAAACTGTCAATGAATAACGCACATCTCAGTAGGTACTTGTTCTTGGGTTATTTTCTTTATCACACAGCAACGTGCTTTCATATACCAGTTTTCCACTATACCACATGACAAATTAAGATAAAATATATCAATGGCACGTTTTAAAATTTATCTCGATCATGTGGCCAATCTCTTAAAGTACCTTGGTACTTAAAGACAGACGAAATTGGCTATCTTTTACGTCAACAAGCTCATGTTGGATCGAAAACAAATCAGATTTCAATTTCCTCAACGCTACCTGAAGATAGAATCAATTCGCTAGAATTTGTTGGAATGTGTAGAGAAGAATAGGTAAGAGAATTAGCGGGGTGACTTGATACCATATACAATTTACAATAACGTCTGTGTTCCCAAATGCATATAACCTGGATGTATTCAAGAGATGAGTGCATAGGCATCTTTTGGGTGAGCTCGCTCCATCGTAGGTCCCGTCTATGCCCTCGGGCTAGTCTGGGACCAAGAGCAAGCCCATATGTAATAAAAAAAAACCATAAAAATATACCGGTACCGTACACGTTGTGGTATAGATTTTACCGTAATGACACTACTTTTTGTACTACTTGCTGTTTCCCTGAGGTTTAATCGACGTTAAATCCAGGATGCTTTCGTAGGTCATAGCGTATTGTTAGCCTATGTGATTTTGATTAATTAGCTGTAAAATTCAAGCGAAATCCGTCAGTAGTTTTTATGTAAAAGAGTAACAAATACACATACATCCGTACAGACATTTACATTTATAATACCTATTAGTAAGTTAAAAAATATTTTCTAAGTTTAAAAGTACCAAATGTAGACTTGATTAATACCATCATCCTCATACCACTGCTGAAAGAAGGCCTCCCTAGTAGAGCATCAACCATCTCAACATCAGGAGGCCTCCTTTGTCGTTCCGTCGTATGGCTGGGCTTTCCACTACGTTTTCGTGTACGAAATAACTGTCAAATAAGCCATATGGGCAAACAGTTGAACGGACAAATATGGTGGAACTATAAGGTTTCTTTATAAAACCTTCGAAAACACGTGTTTCCAGACACAACAGAAAGACAATAGCAGCGTGACTGCCGGCTGTCGCTTGGTCGTCGAAAGGTTAAACAGAACTAATCAACATACTATGTGTACAAATTGTAAATAAATAGTTACTTATTATCACTTTGACGGCTTTATGTTAGTTTCAAAGGCATTTGTTTTAGTCCAAGGTCATTTAGATAAATGTTCATTGCAAAACAATACCTCAATTTCAATTTAATCCATCATATCACATCTTCAAATATCTAATCTTTCCTATCTTTTTCTCTGTTACCTACGCAATTCCTCTCAAAATTTAAAATAAAGTGAAGGTAATGTTCCACTGTACCACGTACAGAATAAAAAAAAATGGGGATCGCATTTCATATATGGAAGATAAAATGAGATCTTATCTTATAATCATTCTCAACCTGACATCTGACATTGCATTATCTGTCTGATGATTTGGCGGTGTCTAATCTGTGTTTAAGGTTGATCTATATTGATCTGGGTTATCAATTTATCATTTAGGTGCTGATATTCATAACTGCATTTAAGGACCAACCAAGGTCAAGCTGAATTAAAATACTTGAGAGTTATAATTTTTAATGAAAAAACTCGTGACGGGTCAGTAAGGAGTACTGACTTAACTCTTGCAGATAAGTAGCACAGTTCAAAGATAAAAAAATATAGTTGGCAAGAAAATTACCATTTTTCATTTTTATT
The DNA here is from genome assembly GCA_033675125.1 of Athetis lepigone. Taxonomy (NCBI): domain Eukaryota; kingdom Metazoa; phylum Arthropoda; class Insecta; order Lepidoptera; family Noctuidae; genus Athetis; species Athetis lepigone. The sequence goes on from CM066236.1 coordinate 13,584,542, forward strand.
ATTTATTACAATCGATCCTGTTTCTAATAATTATCATAAACCAATGTAGGAGTTCTGAAAACGTCAGAAAACGACTTGAGAAATCAATCGATTCGGAGATAATGATTTATGTACTAAATTAAAATCTTATAAATCGGGATGCGCAGAAATTAAACTTGTAAGCGTTTTGGATGTACCATCGACCCAATGGAATCATTTTTTTTTTTTTTTTTTATTTATTTATTTATTTGATTTACACGGCCGAAGACCAGTTACATAAATCAACATACACACAACAAAACAAATACTAATATAAATCAAAGTAATAAAACAACAATTAAATCTTATTACACTCAAAATAATGCAAACACATAACCATTAAATTGGCGAAATTATCATAAAAAAGGTCGCAGTCAGGGTTGGCCTCCACGATCTTATTTATTGCCGTCAACACGCGCGGTACGGGAGACGCAGCACGGGCCACAGTTCGACAGGACGGCACGCTCAGCAGGCGATGTTTTCTGCCACAAAGATAATTACTAGGTGTGTAGAGTCGAATCAGCTCGTTATGAAGATCTGGAGTATCCGTCAAACCTTTTAGCACCTTGAACATAACGCCTACTTGGTTACATGCCCTTCTGGTCTCTAACAGATGGTATCCCAGACATCCTAAGAGGAACTTGGTAGGATAGAGGTAGGGGTAGTAACCGTAAGTTCTTTTGTAGAGAAATCGCACGAATGCTTTTTGCACTTTTTCGAGAAGAAGTGCATACTTTGCTTCGCGCGGATTCCATACAGAAGAACTAGCTTCTAGTTTGGTTCGGACAAGTGTACTGTATAAGAGCTTTATTACATGCTCGCTACGAAAATCCCGGGAATTCCGGAGCACAAACCCTAGCCTTTTATAAGATTCTTTGGCGACAATACATATGTGGTCATGGAAGGTAAGCTTCTGGTCAAATGTGACACCCAAATCCTTCATGTTGGTCGATCTAGTTATTTTATGACCATTTATTTTATATTCAAAATCAATTGGGTATCGCATTCGACCAAAAGTCATTACATAGCACTTGGAAGAATTGAAATCCATTTTATTTTGTACTCCCCATTCATGTATGGCATTTATATCATTTTGCACAGCTTCGCAATCCGAAATGGTGCTAACAACACTGTAAAGTTTGAGGTCATCTGCGTAGAGGAGACATTCTGCAAATTTTGCAACGGATGGTAGATCGTTTACCATGAGAAGAAATAGAAGAGGTCCAAGTATTGATCCTTGGCTTACACCAGAACGTGTATGGTAGGGACGGGATACGTAAATACCCAGCCTTACAAATTGCTGACGATCACGGAGATAGTCAGCTAAAAGTCGGAGTAAGTTTGGACAGAAACCAATGACGCTGAGTTTCCGCAGCAATATGTCATTATTAACTCTGTCAAATGCTTTACAAAAATCAAAGTAAAGCACATCTACTTGTCGCTTCCTGTCAAGATGTTTTGAAATGTACTCTGTTATTGTCAGAAGATTGGTGTCGACAGATCTTTTGCACCTAAAACCGTGTTGGCTGTTACTCAAGTATATTTCAACTTGAGTATAAATAAGTTTATGAAGAACGTTTTCAAATATTTTGGCTGGAGATGACAGTATGGCGATAGGTCGGTAACCTTCAACAGCTGATTTATTGGCAGTTTTAGGTATAGGCGTCACTCGCGAGATTTTCCAGTGATGAGGATAAATGCCTGCCTTTAATGACAGATTGAAAATATGACATAGGGGAACCGAAAACAGTTTTTTTAAATCCTTTAAAATAAACGGTGGAATACTGTCAGGTCCTATAGAACTTCTAGGTTTTAATTTATCTATACCGTACTGGACATCTGCGAGAGTAAATTGGAAAATATTTATGGAATTACTGTTGGAATTAGTTAGTTCATTACTTATACATTCTGGATTTAATTGTGGTATTTCGGGTAGAAACACGCTTGCAAAAAAGTTGGCAAATGCTTCAGCAGCTGCTGCTCCTGAAAAAATGTTGCCGCCATAGCTAATGCTAGACTCAAAACCTCCTTTAGATCGTAGACTATTAACATATTGCCAAAATTCAAGCGGGTTTCTTTTAATATTGTTTTCTAAGCATCTTAAGTACGAACTATAAGCTTCTGCAGTACGATGTTTCAAAGAGTTCCTGAGGGCCGCAAAACAATTGTAATCATCATTGCAATTTGTACGCTTCCAGTTTGCATGTAGTTTCTGTTTCAGTTTAATGTCATTAATTAGTTCGGAAGTAAACCAAACTGGATATCGTTTGCAGGTAGATTTGACACGACGTTTTTTAGGAATGCAGTTATCAAATGTTTCGTAGATATTACTATAAAATGTACTTACAGCATCTCTAACTTCACGTGTCTGTAAAATGGATTCCCAAGAAATTTTGGAGAGGGATAGGTAAAGTTGTTCTAAGTCACATTTGTTAAAATTCCAGTCTTTACCTGAATCTATGTTACTCGACTCAATAACATCTGATCCACGAGCTGATTCGACCTTTATCTCAATGTTTAACGGCGGATGATACGCGTCGGGTGGCACAAGTCCATCCACACCAATAACTACCGCTTCCTGGATGCCATCCCGGACTAAAACTATATCTAACATTCCTCCATGGTTATTAAGAATTACATTTTTATCAACAAAAGCACAAAAAGATATAAAATAGCCATAATAATTTTTAACAAGGGTTGAAGCGCTATTAAGATTTATGTCACCCATAATAATTATCGATCCCCTATAACTGTGCACAAAACTTTCAATTTTACAAAACCAACGCATATATTCATCGTCACTTGCACTAGGCTTTATGTACACTACACATATAAGAAATGGATGACCATGCCAAGTAAAGGATGCACACAGATCCTCTCCACAGTCAGTCTCATACTCCTGTTTTCTTCGAAGTGTAATAGGTGGTCGCGCCGCTAGCATGACGCCTCCACAGGGCGTATGTCTGTCACGGCGCAGAACACTCCAGTCACCACTTTCAAGTTCAGGATCGTGAATGGAAGAGTCCAAGAATGTTTCAGAAACTGCAACGAGGTTGTAGCTCGACATGGCAAGGTTGTTACGCCACGTTGAAAGTTTGGTTTTTAGACCACGAACATTCTGGTAGAAAGCGTTGATATGACTAATTTTCTTGCGTTGCATCTTTGGAGCCTCGAAACGACTGCAGTTGACTGGGCGCTAGTATTGCACTGTTAACGGGTTCAGGGCGACGGACTGTTCTCCTGTAGTTTATCCAGGGTTTGATTTTAGCATTAACTGGCCAGACGCTTACGGAGGAACACTGATCGTAATGATGAACTGGGACGCCGATTTTATAGGACTTATAATCACCACGGGGCACAACCTCTTCTACCGTGGCCGTCGGACATAGCTGTTTGAGATACTGCCGTACCTCTTCCACACCTGAAGCCATGTTCCATATGTGGATGAATTTACGGGCCTCTACAGCTTTCAAGTTAATGACAGTGGGATCAGCCGTTCCACACAAAGGCGCTTTACGTTGGCTGTTTCGTTTCTTCACCACAATCCACCCCTCATTGTTAACTTCTGCAGCTCCTGTCAATTCTATGTTATCATTATTCTGTGAGCTGTTATCAATTGCTTGGCTTTGGTGGTTACCTGTCTCTAACGATTCTATCGCTTGGTGACAAGGTGTATCAGCCAGTGTGCGTGTTTGGCTGGAATGAGCACAGGAGATTTTAGGTGGTTCTTTTACGTGAATTTTAACTTCCTTAGCTTGTTTAATCTGCTGTGTGACAGGAACAGTTAAAGTACGACTCATAGGCTCAAGTTGCTTTTCACTCGTTTCATTTAAATACATTCCCGACTTTTCATACTTTTCAAGTCTTGCGTTTAGTTGCTCTACTTGGGCAGCATATCTTTCCAATTTTGACTCATGACTACTCACCAAGGATAATGCTCTGGTTAATAGATCTTTTAAAGTTGTCATCTCAGAACGCAGAGTAAACATAGCAATAGTATGATCACTATTTTCAATTTCAGAGTCGTATAAAAAATTAGAACTGGACGGTCGAGTTCTTGTTTTTCTCAGTGTAACATTTGGATCCCTCAGATGAGAGGCAACAGGGGTGAAACTATTATCTCCACCTCTTTTTGCGGCGCAGCAACATTCGGGGCAAACCCATCTATATACTTCATCCTCATTAGGTAGATTATTTTTACCAGTACATGCAAGGTGAAAAAGCTTCCCACAGTGCCCGTGGGTGCAACGTAGTTGTTCCTCATTATCGGCAATGTCATTACAACAAGCAGAGCAATTCATGTTGGCTCCGGTAAAGGCAATAGGTATTGCAAAATATTATATTCTAAAGCAAAATATAAACAAAGCGATTCACGCGGTCAAGGCAGTAAAAGCGTAGTACCGTTAATGTGCACAGAGGTGTGGAAGCAGCACGCAGTAAGTGTGCAAGCGGAATGGCAATAACAGGCCGCGATGATGACGTACAGTCGATGTATGAGCAGCGCGCAGTGACTGTGGGAGCAGTACAGCGATAGTGGCAGCGGTGTCGTCGCGGGCAACGCGACGCTTGTTATTAAACCGTTATTTAAAATGTTTGGAATTGTTTTTGCTGTTACTTTATAACACTGCAATTAAAATAGTCAAATGAACTTCACTGAGCTTCGGTGACACAAGCAAGAGTTTTTATCCACTTATTGTTGGAATGCATTAACTTAGACCACTTTTTCGATAAATAATCGCACGAAGCAAACTAACGAGGTGCTGCCTAGACAAGCGCGGCGCGTGAACCACGACCTACCATAAGCTTATTTTCCTACAGACATTCAAATACAATTAGGTCGACAATCGAGAACACATGTTTTAAAAATTTCACACGTCTAGTCTTATTATTTTGACAGCTTTAAACGATTTGTCGTCGAAATGGGTCATGATTCAATTTTGTCGATAGTACATCTGTTAGTTTGTAAGATCAAATTGAATTAAATAAATAACTTTTCAATACATATTCATTCCATAAAAAAAAGTCAACTATTTTCTTTTAACGCAAAGATATACTAGCAATGTTGTTGTTCGCTAATAACTAGCTAAAATTAAATTACTAGGGGTTACAGTCTTGTGCTGTTTCACAGTACAGTTTGTACTAATTTCTCTTACTATAAGATAACTAGTCAGAAACGAGACTCCTACGAAGATTATAGAGAAGAATTAGATAAGTAACGCCTCATCATCACCATCAATTTGACAGATAACTTGACATTCATCAAACGTCAAGCTTGTACGTTAATATTAACCTTTATTTATTTATTTGATTTACACGACCGAAGACCAGTTACATAAATCAACATACACAAAACAAAACAAATACTAATATAAACCAAAGTAAAACAACAATTAAATCTGATTACACTCAAAATAATGCAAACACATAACCATTAAATTTGTGAAATTGTCATGAAAAAAAGGTCGCAGTCAGGGTTGGCCTCCACGATCTTATTGAATGCCGTCAACACGCGCGGCACGGGAGACGCAGCACGGGCCACAGTTCGACAGGACGGCACGCTCAGCAGGCGATGTTTTCTGTTTTCTTTAAGTACTCATTACTTTTACAGTAAGATAACTAGTTAAAAACGAGGCTCCTACCAAGATTCTAAGGTAAGAATGGGATATATGTGATGTTGTTTTGTCATCACTGTCATTATCAACATCATAAATTTACTTTTTGACATTCATCAAAAGTCAACTGGTATATTTTTAACCTAAGCTTAGTATAATATTATCAAGACACTTGCATCGTTTATCCTATAAGTCTTCAGCTTAACGTTAAGACTTCAATGGGTACAGTGTATCACTATCTGGTTAAGATTAACTTCAAGTGTGGCGGCTTCTATTGCGTTTACAAGAAAATGTATATAAATACCTACTTAATATAATATTACAAAACGGCATTGACCTCTTTATGATAAAGTTAATGAAATATTTAAAAGGATTACAGTAAAATAGGTACAGTATATGAGGTTCTCTAACAGGCTCAAGATCGTGTATTGTATCTCAAATTTTATATGACTTCTAGATTTTGAGACAGGCGGATTTTAATTTAAAACGGATTTTTTAATTTTTGGCGTGGCGACGCATGCTGTGGCGACGCGTCGCCACACTATATTATGGTGTATTTATACAGTCACAGTCTTGTGTACTGTGTGGCGATGATGTAATGTCGATGTTTCACATCTGCCAAGCGTCCCGTGACGGCTCACTTTTTAGGGTTCCGTAGCCAAATGGCAAAAACGGAACCCTTATAGATTCGTCATGTCTGTCTGTCTGTCTGTCCGTCTGTCTGTCTGTCTGTCCGTCCGTATGTCACAGCCATTTTTTTCCAAAACTATAAGAACTATACTGTTGAAACTTGCTGAGTGGATGTATTCTGTGAACCGCATTAAGATTCTGATACAAAAATAGAAAATAAATAAAAAAATTTGGGGGTCCCCCATACATACAACTTAAACTCAAAATTTTTTTTTCATGATACCCATATTTGTGGGGTATCGATGGATAGGTCTTCAAAAATAATATTGAGGTTACTAACATCATTTTTCTCTAAACTGAACAGTTTGCGCGAAAGACACTTTCAAAGTGGTAAAATCTTGGTCCCCCCCCCCCCTGTAACTTCCAAAATAAGAGTATGATAAATAAAAAAAAATATATGATGTAAATTACCATGTAAACTTCCACCGAAAATTGGTTTGAACGAGATCTAGTAGTTTCTTTTTAAATACGTCATAAACCGTATATCGTAATTTACCTTTCATTCAATCAACTCAAATATAAAAATTAAAAGAAAACATTTAATTTTATAAACATAAAACCTTATGCATAAACCGTGAACCATTATTTCAAACTCATAAGTGTGAACACGTAATGGACGGACGGACTGGAAACTACGGAACCTTACACTGAGCGAGGCCCGACACGCTCTTGGCCGGTTTTTTTTATTTAAGTTTTCTGTATTTATTTTTACCTCAAATAAAAATTACTGTCTAAAATTACTGTTCATACTCCTAAATTCACCCAATATGTTAAAAAACCGGCCAAGAGCGTGTCGGGCCACGCTCAATGTAGGGTTCCGTAGTTTCCCGTCCGTCACAATAAGTGTTCCCACTTATAAGTAAAAAAAAAAGGCTATTTGTTACGTTGACATACTAAGTACGCAGAATTATTTTTTACAACCTTTTTTTCTTTTTTGTACAAAAACTGTTCTTTCTATCAAGTTCAAAATAATTTTCCTAGAAAGTACTTTAAAGTTCTACTTTCCAGATTTTTTTCATATTTTTTAAACCTACGGGTAAAAAGTTAGAGCGGGGGGACGCTTTAATTTTTCCTTTTGGAGCGATTATTTCCAATATTATTGACATTATCAAAAACTGATTTTAGTAAACCCCTTTTTATTTTTAAATACCTATCCAACAATATATCACACGTCAGAATTGAAATAAAAAAAAATCACTTCCCTCTTTACATATAGGGGGGCTACCCTAATAAAACATTTTTTCCAATTTTTTTTTACCACTTTGTCGGCGTGACTGATATACATATTGGTACCAAATTTCAGCTTTCTAGTGCTAACGGTCACAGAGATTAAGCGAGGACGGACGGACAGACAGACAGACATGGCGAAACTATAAGGGTTCCTAGTTGACTACGGAACCCTAAAAAGGTGTAACTACAAAGTTCTCTCTAACAATAAATTGTGTTACAAAAGAGTAGATTTTTCAATATTCATTTACTTTTTCTAATAACAATGTAAATTCATTTTTGTTGTTAATAATACAATAGTTAAAAGAAATTGACAGACGGCCATGAAATTCAGTCACGTCTCAATTTAGCACAGCGGAACTATTAAGATTTTAACTTTGTTGTGTAGTATTGTATAAATTAGAGTATCTTTTACATTGTTGTTAAAAACAATATTGTTTACTCTATTGTATTGTAGTACTCCAGGCACTTCAAAGTTATTAATTGATAATTCATTGTGTTTTAACTAAGTCATTATCTATTATTTATCTATGTAAAGTATAAAGTACGTCATGTAAAACTATACTACTCTTACAACTGTTTACAAACAACTGTTAGACATTCTTGTTTGAAAATTCACCTATATAATATACAAATATTATACATATAAACATATACTGGGACAACTCACACACGGTCATCTGATCCCAAGTTAAGCTCTGCTTAGAGCTTGTGTTATGGTAACCAGATAACTGATATACTTACTTATATAATTTTTAAATACATACATATTATAGTTAAATAACACCCAGACACAGAACAAACAATCATGCTCGTCACACAAAGTTTGTTCTGGCTGGGAATCGAACCCACGACCTCCGGCTTAGCAGTCAGGGTCACTAACCACTAGACCAACAGGCCCGACAAATACTTTCTATACCTAAATAGAAGCACTACAATCTAAGCTAGTGCAATAATATCAATTAATTATTTACAGATAAATACTTACACGTTCCTTACAATTATCTTCTCAATTGATGTTATCTATAGCTTTTCATAAACAACATTTAGTAACGTTTCTATTGTGATATTAATGTACTGCGTACGTTTATAGTTTGTTGCTACTTTTCTAAATGTTGCGAGAAATCCATACTTAATATTATATCAATGGTATTAAGATAACGTTTACTAAACTTTTGAACGACGTTAAATTGTTAGTTGGGTATTTCCCATCCCAACAAAAAAAATTGTACAACCACGTTTAAGCCCATTTATTCTCTTCCAATCCTAGGCCAGGGCTGCAGGTTGTTCGAAAGAGATACCGCGTCCCCGCACAAAGGAATTAGTCAGTAAAAGTCTTGGACTCCCTCCCACTCCGCCTTAAGCGAGAGGAGCCTGTTGATGATTTGTCACCGAAAAAAAAATCAAATACAAAAATCGACATTTACTACTTCTTTAAAGCCATAAAGCCTATTCCCTTCCATTCCTGGACAAAGGCCTGCCACTGCTACCATCTTTCATAACTTTTTTTTTTTTTTTTGGTGAGTGGGAAATTATCCAATGACTGCTCCCGTCCTGGGTGCGGCGGGAGGGCGTGTCAGACTCTTACTGACTAAAACCCACTCATGTTCCTTCGATATTGCCCTTTATGTTCCAGGGTCACGGTAACTATGATAAACATTCCGCCACTTCCTCTTTCTAGTTGTATTGGTACTCCTCCAGGTCGTCCCGTCCCTCCTTCGTGCCGCAACCACCATCACCAGCTTTAGGCTCTTGTAGTAGGGGAGCCCAAGAGGGGATTTCGGGATTTACTAAAGTGTGGCAGATTAATATACAGTAGGATCCTTGTACCCGGCTATTTACTTCTACCAGATATGAGCCACATTTACGTAAAGGAATCTAAGCCTCGCACCCATTAAGTCTATGACGCTTGAGTAAATCCCGATTTAGCACGGTGGGCTAAAATTTTGAAACTTTGTACACAAAATTCTAAATTAAATAAATAAATATAAATATCTTGGAACAAGTCACACACGGCCATCTGATCCCAAGCTAAGCAGAGCTTGTATTATGGTAATCAGACAACTGATATACATACTTATATACTTATTAAATACATTCATATTATAGATAAATTACACCCAGACACAGAACAAACAATCATGCTCATCACACAAAGTTTGTTCTGGGTGGGAATCGAACCCACGACCTCCGGCTTAGCAGTCAGGGTCACTGACCACTAGACCAACAGGCCCGTCGATGTGAACTAGGAAGATTGATTTTCTTCTATAGTATTGACCAAACTTTCAACGATCAAGCGACAGCCTGCTTTCGCGCTGCTATTGTCTTTCTATCGTGCCTCGAATCATGTGTGTTTGAAGGCTTAAATAGCGTATAAGAAAGATGAATATCAAAGTCAAATGATTCATTTCAATGAGATGTGACCGCGTTCTTTCTATTATTAGTAGCTAAACAGACATAAAAAATCAGATTCAAGTGTCTTTGCTGTAATGACTTTCCTTGATCGTAGAACGAAGTCAATTTACACACAAGTTACCTATCTCTTACCAGGAAAACATTCTTCTACGTGGCAACTTATATTTACTTCCGATGAATATTATTGTCAACATTAATTTTCTCACAAGACAACACGTTATTTCAATATTCCTTCCACGACCAACCGTCAGCCGGCTGTCGTGCTGGTATTGTCTTTCTATTGTGTCTTAAATCACGTGTGTTCGAAGGATTAAAAATACTTGAAGAAATGATTTAAGGAAGATTCCGTCTTAATTAAGGTAAGTTCAGAGAGATCAGCGAATAGGTATTCAGTAAAAGTTGGTCGAACGTACTTACTAGGTAATGCTATGTCTGAGATGGCCCTTATGGAGGCCATACACGCTAGGTTTTGCATGATAGTTTTAGCCGTGCATGCATAACCGACAGGCAAGCCCTAGCGTGTATGTGATTAAACTGTACAGTTATCGGTGCATGCAAACTCGGTTATGCTTGTCGGTTTTGCATGCACAGTTATAACCATCATGCAAAACCTAGCGTGTATGGCCTCCATTACACGTGTTATGTATCTTTTGCTCAATAACCTTGTAAGCAAACATGTTGTCGAAACTACACCATAAAAGTAAATTAATGTAGATTTAAAATACAAACAGGTATACTAACATATTTGATCAATTTTTTTTTTTAAATTAGAACATTATAAAACCAATTTAGTTTTTAGTTAATACTTATTACAAAACAGTATTATTTTAGGAATATCCCACCACACTATTCCCAACCACTGCAACTCCTGAAAGCCAGAATCAACAATGGAGTCCGCCAGAAAGACGCCGAGCAATGAAGCTCAACGAGTCTCAGAAAAAGGATTCAACTGTCTTGGGTCCCGCAACGAAATTAATCAGAAAAGAACAACGGAGGAGTAAGAAAAAATACATTTTCCACTTCCCTCCATAACAAGCCTCTTTTCTACAAAACAGTATACCTAAATTCTCATATTTTGCGATTTTTCTACGAAAATAAGTTCACGAGCAACATTTTGAAGTTTGATAGCCGACATTTTTAACCCCCTACCTGAAAAGAGGAGACATAAGTTTGAACGCTGTGTCTGTCTGTCTGTATCAACGTAACTCTCAAACGGGTGAACCGATTTGAACGCGGTTTGTTTATTTGAAATAATATTATCTAGCGATTGTACATGTTTCAGCAAAATCAGATCAGACGTTACGAACTTGTCAATTCTTTTATTTACAGTCACATCTTAATAATTTCAGGTGCATGGGTTATTTAAATTCTTCATTTACACTTGTTTACCTATTTTTGATGTCGTAATTAAACCTATAACCAGAAGATAATCAAGACGCTTCAAACGACACCAACTTTATGGGCCTGCTACATGGCCCACCTTGCGCAGGCTTCACCAAAGTCTTCAAGAAAAATGATGGGGTTTGTGCGGTGTACTGTTTTATCAACCCCACGCTACGCCTTTAAACTGTGGAGAAGCTTACGCGTGTGGTAGGCCTATTAGACATCATGAGGAAACAGATGACATACGCACCTTTTTGTTTTGCGGTAATAAACAGGAAAATCACCCCAGAAATGAAACACACCAATATTATGATAATAAGGTTTCTTGTTCGATTAATACTAGTTTACAATAAGATTACTTTACCATCCTTAACGTACAAGTAATAATTAAGTGTATGTTCACAATGTACAATTATGTATGTAATTTTTTTGTCTTATTCTGAGTCCTCCGGGCCGCCGGCGCAAGGGCACTTTAATATAACGTCCACTGTTCGTTTTTCAAAGAAAGTAATCGAGAAGTTTCACACACACAGTCAAACACTTTTTCAAATAATAATTGCATTGAATAAAGTTAACGTTAACGTTACAACCAAAGTTACGTTTAGACTACGCGTTTAGGTAGCTTAAACGCAAACCAAACTAGTCGCGTTAAACATTAACTCCATGATACATGAAAATTAGGTATTATTAAACATATTATGTTTGTCGATAAAATTGTGCATTTTTGAAATAGCTGCGTCTAAGATAGAACTTATTAAATGTCATGAACATCAAACGGTTTTCATTATTTTAATATTTATATTTGTTAACCATTTTATATAGGTATTGAGAGCAATATTTTTCGACTGTGTACAAAAATATTATTTATTTATTAAAATCACTAGTGTACCACTTATTATTTTGAAGTGATTGAAATTAAAATTTTTATTTTCTAAATTAAATTATGACATTATCCTTCATTGATTCGCACGCTAAATCTCAACATTGATTTTTTTATTGCTTTTTGCACATTTATTGGAGACATCTGAGCAAAATATGCGTCTGTGCACAGAAAATTGAGCCTTATAGTGAAGTTGCTTAATCTTTTTTCGTATTAATTCCTTTACAGAATTTGAAAATTAAGAATTACCTAGAAGTAAGTAAGTCATAAGCTTCAATTTTCTGTTGACAAGCGCGTTACAAAGTACACTAAATTATTTATTATTAATCATAAGAAGTAAATAAGTGCCTACATAACTAAGTATTTTACTGTTATTACATAGAGCAAAAATAATTGTGCTGAACTTAAAAATCTAAATGCAACTAAAGTTATATATCAGACTTTTTCCAATGGTTTCTTTGTTTAATTTGTGCTGAGGGATATAGTTTTTCAGTTCCTAGTTGAATATTTCATTTTTGAGACATGTAAATTGAGGCAAAGGTAAATTTTGTGCATGGGTGGAGCAAACTACTATTTTACTCGCAATTTCTAAAAGCCTAACTTCAACTTCAACTGTTATATAATTATGGCAATCCACCGAATTTTCGGTGATTTCTGCCAATGTCCAGTTTGATTAATAATATTTTAGTGACAATTGTACGGTTATTAAATTATAGTATGGAGATCATACACGTGTTCTTATAACCAAGAACACGAGGTGACTACCAAAGCCTAATTAACGCTTCTGTCAGCAAATCTATTGTCAAATGTTTTTAACTCCCGGAGTGCTAGTCACTAGAATATTAAGTATATGGCTGACAGTTAGTACTAAATGACTCTCTTCCTAAATTAAAGGAAAAAAAAATTAATAATGAGGAAATGAAAGGAAAAAATGAGTAATGGATTTTTATAGGGAATGGAACAAAATATAGAGAACACACTAGGATTTTTGTTTTTGGCCTGCGCGTAATATTTTGTTGCCTATTGTTGTAGTATAAAGATTGAATAGAAGATTCAATACCTAAAAAACTGTCATATTATGTGACGGAATAGTTTGTTTGTTTGAACGCACTAACTTTACGAAGTACTGGTTTAATTTATAAAAAACTTTTTGCGCTTGATTGGAGTATTGAATTTGAATAGTAACCGAAAATGCGCGTGAAACCGCGGGGGACAGTTAGTAATTGATATTTCTAAATAACAACAGACAATCATATCATTTGACAATTGAATTTGCCCATTCTTTTTGTTGCATTAGATAAAGCGAGGTCGCAAGGCTTTTAGAAATTCACGGGATGAATTTGAAATGCAGCACTATCACATCAAAACTATAAAACAATCATTTTGTTTCCATTTGGACTTGACAACTCTTAAATGCTAGATTGACATTAGTGAAGATCAGATTTGTTATTGTTTTTTTTTTACTTTGGTATGCTTATCTTGGCTTGTGTTATGGCGTGTCCAGACTGCTGTAACATGAAATGGTACACGCAATTAAAAAGTAGCCGGCCATATTGATGCTCGTTCGTGCGCGTAGTGCGTGCGGTTCATGTTTGCAAGGTGTCACACAATGGGAATTCTGTTACATCGCTCGCATGTTACAAAACTGCAGTCTGGAGGCGCTTTTTTCAATTTGAACCACATGACATTTTCACTTCAAACAACAACTTCAACACGAAAATACTTCAGCAAAGCAATATTTCTGTCCCGGTTGCACAAATGTCAAACTACGATGACAAGACAAAGGCAGAATAGCTAAGCTGTAGTACGTACTGAGGTTATTTATCTTGGTCGAACACTTCAACTGTAAAAAGGTAAAATGCTCAACACAATAATAATTGCCACCGGTTCATATACCTTCGTAAATAAGCCGTAAGTGCCACCAAACGGAAACTTTAATAAAAACTAAACTATGTGCGCAATTTAAGAATTAAAACACATTTCTTAAACTCCGTAAGTACAGTATCTACAATGATTTTCGTGCCAGTTGTACAAAATATTTCACACACACACACAAACAATCTCGATTAACATTCCTTAGCAAAATAACTGTTTAATTACAATGATCACCACTTTCGCTTGATTAAATTTATATATTTACACCTTTTAAACTAAAAAATATTATAATTAACATAGTGACTAGTTTTAAATGTAAATTCGTAATAAAACATGTAAAGTATGAATGATAGTGAACGATAAAGTCTCCCCTAAACTGTCTGTAGTAAAATAAATATCCCTATATAATAATAAATGGTATATATATTTACTAGCATATCATATAAAATTAATACAAACTACGCAGACTTGATACAGCTATATAAATTGACGAAATTAAAAATCCATTAGAATACTTACACATAGACTGAATTCGTTCATATACGGTGAACTTAATAGATGAAAAATATGTTTTTCAACGTTATTATATTTACATTATTTAGTAATATACTAAATTATGTATATTTTGACACTGTTACGGGGTCGCGTTACGTCACATTTATGAAGAGGAAATATTAGAAAGACTATTGTTTGTTTTAAATTGTATTGTGTGCGAAATGTTTTTTTTTAAGTTCTGTGTACATACGTAAAAATATTGTGTATAGATACAGGCTTAATGAAACACAATGTGACGTAACGAGGTGCCCGTATTACACACGCAGACAAAACGTAACCACTTTTAACACAACTCCTTTACCACCGTAACTATTATTTTATTTTACAGAATATTTACATCAGTAAGTCGCGTCTGCATTTTTAGTTCTATATCCGTGGTATTAGCACAATAATTTTTATTTAAAATTCAATTTTGGATCGAATTTATTTCACGAGTATATGGGCAGCCATCAATGAACATCGCTATGTCAATAATTTTACAAAATCAGACTTAACACATTGCGTTTTAGAATTAAACATTCAAGGATTAAATTACGACACCGAAAAATATGCTAGAAAAATAAATTCGACCGCACGCACTTGAAATTCGGGACAAATCATGAGTCCACAAAACAACAAATCTTAACCCGCAACAATACGTCTCTATCGATAAATTAAATAATCGATGACATATTCGCATACACTTTACAATAGTCTAGTTTGACGATTATAAAATCTTAAAAGATCGCCTAGGTAGTAACTAGAGCTCACTCATACCAAGACGTTCGTTCAAGTGGGCAGTAGCGACACAGCACACTATATACAGAAACTCAACTGGATATAATTAGTAGGTGAAATCTATAGAGATACTGTCTTTTCAGGTTATTGGGACAATTAACATTTTCAATTCGATAAACGTTCATTATTCTTGTCAATTTCTGCGCTCATTCCGTTGTAATTCATAAAAGACCTGTTCCACAAGGGAACTGAATTACTGCTTGGTATCTTGATGCTATTAAACTGATTGGCAGTGAAGATGGTTCGTATTGCCTCGAGGTCACAATAAGACGGCATTGAGTTTCTGTAGCAGTGCATCTGTAATAGCGAGATGACGATGTGAGGTATGGGCAGCGGCGGCGTGGGCTCGGGCGGCGGGTGTGGGCGCTAGGCGGCGGCGCGGGGGCGCGGGCACGTTGGGGCGCGCGGGGCGGGCGCACGAGGAGGGCGCGGGGCGGGGGGGCGGCGGCGGCGGGGGCGCCCGGGCCGCGCGCCGTCATACCCCGTCCAGCTGCCGCACGCGCACGTCCTGCGACGCGCACATGTCGGGCGCGAACGGTAAACACGTGAAGTATGCGCAGGCCGCGCACTCGTACGCCGGCGCCGCGTAGAACAACGCGACCAGCGCGCACAGCATCCCGCCCGCCGACACCATACAGACCCACACTAACGCAATCTTTCTTCGCCTCTCATAAGGCCCGAATGTTATGAACGGCAGCAGCGCGTACGCGAGTAAAAATCCGAACACGAAGCCGAAGACGTGAGCGAAGTTATCGATCCAGGGTAGAAGACCCAAGAGGAACAACGCAAAGGCAATACCGACTAGTTTTAAGATTGCCCGCTTCGGATGCCTCAGGAGAGGCCACGCGCCTATCACTTCTACTATTAGACACGCCAGAAGACCGAAATGTGATCCAGCTGGCCCCACCTGAAAAATAAGGTTATACGTTAGAGCAGTTTATACTGAGGCCCACAAAGCATAAAGTTTATAGTTTCTGGTCAACACACGTTTATTCTACAAATCTTTCAGGCTAAAAAATGCCCCCTGCAATTCTTTATTGAAACTATTTTGATAAAAAGAAATATCAAGCAGTTAACTCACCTCCGCCCTATAAGGTTCAAATATAGCCGAAGCCATATTCCCGGCGACCCCACTTCCTAAATATATGACAGCTATTCTAACTGGCCCAGCCATTTTCTCCAGGTCTCTCATGAAGAGCCACTGCAGCGCTAACGTGGCAGCCAGGTGCAGAAGACCTGCATGGACGAATAAAGACGTCCACGCGCGGTACAGCTGGTCTGGTCGACGTCGCCGCATGAATGGTAGCATGCCGCAGACGTCATCAAGACAGGACACCTAGAATTAAGCGAAGATGATATTGAATAGGTGAAGTAGGAGAATAGTTATGGCAAACTGACTCAATAACTTTTCGCTCTTGAAGGGTGCGTTCTTTGTGAAATGTAAGTATATCCAGTAAAAAAGTATTTTTGTAAATTTCAACTCAGGAGTGAAAAAGGGGTTTGGAAGTTTGGACATCCACGTGGACGAAGTCACGTTCGGAAGCAAATATAAATTAAGTATGAAGTGAATTCTGGGCTGTCTGACAACTGTGGGGTTTAAAAGCCAATCAAACATCCCTGTACATCGTATGTCTCAGAATTCGTTCTTTAGACAAATATTAAATTATCTCGTCGTGTTGTTATAAACTTCATTGTTCATCAAGGCTGTTTGTTTAATTAGTTGATAAAGTAAATAAATAAAGTTCAAGGTCCATATAAAAGAAAATATTTTTTCTTTAACTCTGGCATTATTATTTATAACGATGAAAAGCATTACCTGTGAACACAATGACGCTTCTTCATGGAAATAACCCTTGACGAAGTCACAGTGTTCTCTTGTTGTGATGACGCATTGACCATGGACTCCTATGCAGCAGGGATGGCCTATGACCTCACAGGCCATATGTTCTGCTGCGTGGCCGGCCCGACCTGCGGCCGCAGACCCGTCTAGAACTGATTTGCGGCAGATCGGCCATTTTGTGATGTCGTCTGGCCATTCATGCGGTGCTATCGATCTCGGTGCTTCGCAGAACCTGTAAGGGAAGTATGGTTAGACTTAAAAAGCTGTTGCCTCTTTTTAATAGGAGATTATTATAATACGTTGTAAAGCTTTTTGATATACTTAAGTGATTTCTAGTGTTGGTGACCTTGTAAGTTTGTAATTCTTGCTTTACTTAAGTTCTTAATTATTATATTAGACTTTATTCATTTAAATTTGGAATTATGCTTGCCTCTTTTATCTGCGATTACGTTCTATACAATGTGTTTAATCATTTCAAGGAAATGTAGCAGAGGGAAGAAATATTGTGTGTGAAGAAAAACAAATAAATACCTAATATTGGCAGACAATATCAAGCTGGATATTTTAGCAATCAGCAGTTGTAAATCTGATAAACCTTAACCATACATTTAACTATAACCATAACTTTACTCACTTGGGATCTAATCCGCAAACGGACCCTGATATTCGACCTCCAGGCCCCGACTCTCCCGATGACCATTTCTTCCACGTAGAAATGGTGCTCTGAAAGGTAGACAAAACAAAGTTCACGGTTGACAAGCTTATGCTTCGCTCAAAACTTGGGATGACCCAAAGAGCGAGAAGCATTGGAGACGTACTTAGGACTAAGAATAATATATTAACATGCAACATAATTCATTTGAGGTCCAAAAACTGCCATTTGAAATTTTAAGGCCCAAAGGCTGTTAGTCGATTTTGTTTTACTTGTCATGAAAGCCCTGTACCACAAAAAGGGGGCTTGCTTAGGGTTCAAAATTAGGGCAAGTCTGAATTTTTTTTTAAGAAACCATCAATTAATTTAGCCTCCTTCTTCAAATACATTTTTTTTGTCATAAAAGTCAAATGTCAAAATGTTTATTTCCATTAGACCATGAAGGCACATTGGAACATAATTTGTATTTCACGGTTGTGAAAGTCCACTGACAAGCTGCCAAGAAAACATCGTGCCTTATAAGCACTGAGTATCACTATCAGTAAGCATAACTCTCTGATGAGTTCAAAGAGACCAAAGAAATGATATTTAATGTTTCACACCAAGGTGTTTTGTTTGGCCCATTCTTCCAAACATACATTCACACAGTAAGCATCTTAAATCTATTAGAGCTACCCAGAAATACGCAGAAACTTACCTTTGATATTAATCCTCTTATCTATAGGTAAGCGTGCGCAAAAATAGTACATTAAGTACACACAAACAACGGTTAAATACGTTAGAGAAGGGATTGGAGGGGTGTAATAACAACAAAACAACTCAACATCAAATAACTTACAAGAGAGAGTCAGTCAAGGCTTGCACAATCTATCCTCGAACCAACAATCCATTCCTTTCATTCACTTCATCTTCATTCATCGTTCACTTAAGACGAGCGACTGCACTCCCGCTAAAACGTTGCACGAACGGTTCCTTCGTGATACACTTATAAGATGCGATGGCATTGCACTTCACGCAAGGCCGAAATCAATGGAATTTGCTCAGCAAATACTTTGGCTAAGAAATATTTATATTACTGTCACTCGCATAACTAATAAAATACGTTGGCATGATAGAGACGTGTGTTAGCCGAATACGTGCTAAGTAACATGTATCTATTTTGACAGGCCTGCTGCTTTAGTGGTCTGTGACCCTGACTGCTAAGCCGGGTGGATTCGATTCCTACCCTAGATAAACACTGTGTAATGTGCACGATAGTTTGCTCTGTATCTGGGTGTAAATAATCTAAAATATATGTTTGTATTTTTTGAATTTGTAAGTTTGTATTTCTTCTTCTTAATCGTGACACTCTTGACAAAGCAGTCGTGGTCATCGTGGTAAGTCTCCTTTGTGACACGTTTGACGGCTCGCCTCCACCACTCCCTAACGGCTGCTCGTCTAGCGCACTCGTGCAACGGGCATTTTATTGCCGCCATAATTTGGTCCGTTCACCTCATGGGTGACTTTCTTCGCTCGATGTTTGTATTAGGTATCTGTTATTTTGGTTACATAGTACAAACTCTGCCTAGTTTAGGATCAGATGGCCGTGTGTGAGTTGACTCAAAATATTTATTATTTTAATTTTTAATTTGACATTTCCTGGAGGAAATAATACCCACCGAACAATCAGCCTTAGATGACTGCACACATCCAGAATCGTCGTTTCGTATGCAACACGCCGTGTCCCTTTCTCTCCGCGCTGACGCTGCTATCGCTCTTGCTATTCTTGCATCCCTTCTCATACACGGAGCGAACTTTGCCCCCAAATGGATTAGATCGGCTGCACGGGGACCCAGCCAAAATGATGCCGGCTCTTCCCATTCCACCTAGAAAATAATGAGAAAAGTGTTAAACAAAAGTATTTTTAGTTTATTATTTACCTTTCGACGGCCAAGCGACAGGCGCCTGTTTGGCTGTTATTGTGTCTCGAATCACGTGTGTTCGAAGGATTAATTGTTAAAACCGGGTTTAATTTAAGATCCGAATAAGTAAGTGCATTTAGGTAATAAAAGAGAACATCTCTTCTTTATATGAGATGTATGTCTGTGATATAACACTGTCGCTAAACACTTGGAACACCTAAAAAGTCGTGGTTGTGATGCCGACCCTACGAGGGGGAGTAGGCTTTATGCTTTTAGGCCCCTCGGTCGTAAGAAGGAAAAACCTACCACCTATTTAAACCAGTATATTAAGCCGTCTACATTAGAATTGTACACTTCATCAGGTCATATTCAGAATTTTATGTGGAGGGCAATTTTAATTCAATATCAATTTGTTTATGGACTAGTTTCAGATCGTAAATAAAGGTTATAGATCCTCACTTTTTGCTTATTCATTAAAAACGATTGACGACCAAACTATAATAATGATTACGATACCAAGAAGCTCAAATTCCTCAAAAGATCAATCATTTAACAACCCACGAATTTTAAAAGAACTTTTGGTAAAGCTTCCATCATAAAAAAGCTGTGTTCTGCCTGGCAACGAATAATTGAAAAGATACCTACGTTGGTTCAAAAAATACCTCATTAGCTTAAAGTACTACGCTACGAAACAAGACATATTTCTGAGAATATTGCGGGCCTGACGGCATGATAAATACATTGTGTCTGCCTATTTCTAAAAATATAGTAATGGAAATTGGCTGGACTGTTACGCCTACTCAAACATTTTTTGTTTTATATTTGCTAGAAAATGTAAAAGTAACAATATCTAAATATTTTATAGTAGTTTAGAATATTTGAAAATAACTACGACTCGAAAAATTCAACATCTTTTCATATATTTCATATCTTGACAATTCATAAGTACCTGTAAAAATGGTCTAAGTTAAATAAATGCTTTGAATTTTGAATTTTGAAAAATAATTTTGTTCTCAATCTAACAACTGAAACTGCGTCAACGACGAAAACTTGGAATTTTGCCATTATTCCATAAAATCTAAGCATACTCTTAGCGTTTACTTAAAAAATATACAGATTTTTCAAAACAAACTTAACCTTCCGTTTTCCGGACGTATCTATACAAGGACTTCACTGCGGAAAAAAAAACAAAACAAAGGCGCAGTGAAAAAAACGAGCAATATAATGTGTGTGGACAGAGAGAGAGAGAGAAGGAATAAGTGTGTGTGTGCAACAAAACAAACAAAAAGTAGCTACAACAATCAAGGAATTACATAGACGGACCTTTTGCGGTCACTCTTTGCTAAAAGATAGCATCATGAAACACACTGCACTAAGCAGCAAAAAGCAGACAATAGGGGCGTCTCACAAAGACAGTGTGACCTACATTCGGAGCTCGCGTTAATACCCTTACTTTGTGACGCTTTCCCTTGCGTCACAAGGCGAACGTACCCTTTGTGGTTGCTACTTGCTAATTGTTAATTTCATATCGAGTTTTTGTAAATAGTTTTGGAACTTGTACGGTTGCGTCTAGAATTTTCTATGTGTACCGGTAGTGGTTTTATGTGAGTCTTAATAATATATTTTTATTGTTATTATTTTTAGGCCTGCGACTATTGCGCTAACTGCTAAATGTGTTGCCAAACATAAAATTCGAAAACGGTTAGAATTGTGAGAAAAAAATATACCATACAATAAACAAACCAAAATTTGAGATCTATCAATTTCTATCTATACTAAAAAAATCTGCTTGATCAATTACAAATGTTGTCAAAGTAGTTCATAACCTCCTTCAAAGATTAATAAATATATTATTATTTAGGATTAATATATTATTAGCTAACTCTATAAAACATTAACTACAAAGTAATGGATTGCCGAACACTGTTCAAAAATAAAATGTGCAACCAAGTGATACGAACACTTTCAATACAATAAGAAGTAAAATGACGTGCCAATGAATTTTCTGAGTACATAAGCTTACTATTATATTGTAAAGCTTATTGCCAGTCGTTACTGGGGGAAACATGTTTTGTATAAAAGCTTTGCCCGTTCCACCTTATAATGATAAGTCTTCTATAAAGAAACAAAAGTTGAGGAACAAAGTGACTCACGTAGGTACGTCTAGGACAGACATACAATGTGTGCGTTTTACATAGTAATAACTTATAGTGGACTGACGGCTAGGTTTTTATGTGTATTAAAATACTTTGTGTAAGCTATATACATTATTGTCAGACACTTTATGTCGCTTTTTATTCGAGGTGTTTTTACACCACGTTAGCACAACGTTTACTTATACTACCTATCAAACTAAGCAACGTTAAGCAAAAAATATTACTAAGAAATGTCTTTTTTGTGTGAAAAATCATTGTTTATTGTGAAATAAATCCCTGCTTTTAATTAACGCACTGTATGACAAAACCCAAACATTATCATCACACTTGTTTGAGGCTGGAAGGTTATTTAAGGCTGGTTTTATTGTCAAGCGTTTCGGCAGCGCCGTTGGAGCGCGCGCGTTCGTAGGTATATGAGAGTAGTAGTTGCGTTTCAAAGTCCCCCACTTTTGCAGCGCCGTTCAGAAAACGCGCAATGGCCGCCGGCGCGGCGCTGCCAGACGCGGGCCGGTTTGCGGTTCTACGGCTAGTGTGCGTTTTAGTGTGACGCCGTTGAGACGCGCCGTTTTTAACAGCGCACTGCCCAGCACCGCTTCTAGCGGCGTGACTATAAACCAGCCTCAGATGTATAGCACCTCACTTAAGTCATTACCATATCGTTATGGTACCCCTTTGAAGATTGAATATTAGGTAGTCCATCGACGTCTTTTTACTCATAATACCATTGTGTGGACCCATGAAACTGACCCATTATTCACATGATGTGCAAAGTCTTAAAATCACTTGGGACCATCATAACTCCGTAAAGGGCATAAACATTTCACGATTTTGAACGCAGTAGGCACCCAAAAAAGGTTTTATATTCGACGCCACATAAAATCACCTATTCAAGTGTAAATAAAGTAGGCAATCAATATGCAATGTGTCGGAAACTGTGAATGATCTGTCTTATCACGGTAAAAAATGTGAGAGACGGCTGACATTTTGTTTTTGGATTCTTACTTATGATGTATCATAGAATAACAAAAAGCCTATATGTAATACACTAATATTATAAAGAGTTAAAGTTTTTTATAGAAAGGAGTAATTTCCGGACCCAGTGGCACATACTGCTTATTTATAGATTGCTACATTATTCCCGAGTGCTTAGGCTATAAAATTATGTAAGACGTTACACACATTCCGTACCTCAGAAAGCACTGAAAATTTGTGATCTCCGTTGTCATTTATGAATATTTAACAGTCAGAAGAACCTGAATCTAAAAGAAGAACCCAGAAAGAAGCTAACCCTGACATAGTAGAGGAAAAACTAGTGGATGGATGTAGGAAGTCACAAAAAAATGGAAAACCTCCAGAAAAAATTACTTTAAAACTTCGAAAACACATGATTAGAGACACAATAGAAAGACACAAGCAGCGCGACATCCGGCTGTCGCTTGGTTGTTGAAAGGTTAATTAAATTCAATCTCAAAACTTACCTGTTGTAAACTCAAGCTCTTCACCAGGACCTGCCCCGAGTGCGTGTGCCTGCCGAACCCGACAGGTCCAAACCCGTAGCAGAGGAGTGACAGCAGCAGCACCAGAGTCTGTACTGTGCTCACCCACCACGTGAAGTAAGGTCGGTAGTCCGTCAGCTCGTCGAGTTGGCGGGCCACCTCCTCGTGGTGCGCCATCGACTTGCGGAGCGAACGCCTGGAAGTTAGGAAGGGTATTTTGATTATAGTCAAAGGACTTGGGCGGTCTTAGCTTTGCAGTGAGTATAGGCTAGAAAAATGGAAGGTCGATATGTAGCCGCTTAGCGAAATGACTGGTTTCGGCAAACCTCTGAAGTGTATTATAATTTATTTATTTATTTGGTTAGGATCTTCAACAAAGGCTACAGTGCAAAAAAAATCGCTTGTGCTCCTAAGTTGTAGAAAAGCTTAGGAAGCACAAGCAAACTTGGCTTATTTTTAGTTAAACTTTAAAGTGTCTAACTGTTTAGACAAACAGAATTAAATAATCTATTTTGGGACTATCCTAGCAGTAACTAGAATAGACGAAGAGGACCGTCGAGAGCCAAAGTTTTGATGTTTGACCATAACGGATACAGGAACAATCAAACAAGAAAAATACATATTATACAAAAAGATTTGAGTAGCCAAGATCAAAGAAATACAATAAACATAGATAGGGAAATATTATGTACAAAAATAAATTAAATTACAATAAGTATTTAGGAAAACGACAGGGTCACAACAAAGAATGTAGTTTGAAATAAACAGTGGAGAGAACTGAACCGTTCTCCAGTGTATTAGCTTTTGATAGCGTTAGTGGACTCGAATTATTTCGACTTGATAGTTTACAACTACACTCAACAAGTCTAGACAAAAAACAACGATTTCTTTTTTCTAACTGAGAGTGGATGGATTTATGTTTTTTCACATAAAAACCAAGAAACAAATTATGATGAAACTCTACATTATAGTGTACATCGGTGCCGATTCTTTTGTTCACAAACTAAGGTAAATTTAAGTTAAGTGCATCTTTCTTTTTCCATTTCATTAAGAAAATGACGTAAGATAAAATATTTGTTAAGTCCTGTCAAATTTAGACACTCCATAGATAATTTAGACGCGTTTTAAAAACATGGCGTCTAAATATACGTCAATTTTCTTCCGGCGCTGTCTAATTTGACAGGATTAAACTAAATTGTATCTTCTGTCCTTTTCTTTAAGAAATGGAAAGAGAAAGATGCATTTAACTTAAAATTAGTCTAGTTTGTGACCAAGGGAATCGGCACCATTGTCTATTAAACCTTCGAACACACGTGTTTCCAGACACAATAGAAAGACAATTAAATAGCAGCCCGACAGCCGGCTGTCGCTTGGTCGTTGAAAGGTAATAGCAGTTTGACGCGGCTTTACCCGCCAATTTTCATATAAACTTTTATCGCCTGTTTTATCTTGTTCAGGGTAGAATTTTTAAAATTGCTTATTAGTGTACCTCTACATCATAAAAATAAACTTCTTGCATATTTCATATTTTTAGTTTCGGCTGTCCGTTGATTACCTACTATATTTATAGGCTTAAAGGTTACACTTTGTTACACAAAGGCTATACAACATCGCTCAATGGCCAAATAAACAATGGCCAAACAATTGCGAATGAAAAAATAACAATGTCCCACAGAGAAAAATAGGCATAATGCACTTTAACATAAATTGTCGCGTCGTACCTAAAGTATTAAATTCAAAAACCTATTACACCAAGTTTTAAGTGCAACTCGGCGTAAACACCATGATATATTGGAGGCTCAGGTGAATTATGGGTAAGACGTCCAGATCCCGTATTATTTTTTAATCTTTCTTTGTAACTTTAAGTCATATTTATTACAATGTTCTTAGTTCGCTAATTAAAGAAAATTGTGTTTGTGCTTGCTTGGAAGACATGCCAAATTTGATAAAGAGTTTTTAATAACAAACATTAAAATGTTAACTGAGAAAGTACAATAATGTATTCAATGCATATTTATGTACTTTCTTAGTTTATCTAGGACACAATTGACTCTCCATTGTCACAATCCGGTATTTGACACCATCATCAATTGACGTACTTTTTATGAGCTGTCCAAACGCAATTATCCAATAGACTTTGTATGCCAATACCAGCTTGTGAAGTCTACTAAACCACTACGAACTATTTATCGTTTTTAAAGCAATTAAAAATCTAATTTTACAGTAAATTAAAAACAAATCCGATGCTTAGGACTAATAAAAAGATAGCTTTTATAAAAAATATGTCTTAGATTTATCGGTTAATAGTGCCAAATACCGTATTGTCTCGGTAAGCATTTTAAAGTAGTTGGTGCATGTTCTCTTTCGAAATAAATATCTCAAATGAGAACATGCACCCGTAACGACTGTCAAATGACAGTCGTTACGGGTAGTCAGAAGCCGATAAGTCAGCCTAAGCCAGAGGTAGCGTGTTACCATGTTACTGAGTTGTGATAGGCAGTTGTTTTAGGTGAAAAATTGATATTAAGGCGCTCCTAAACGGGCAACATAATTGCAGCAATTTTATTGCAGCAATTTTTTGAGCATGGCCCGGCAACTCCAGCAATATTGCCGGCGTTACTCGGCAATATTTTTGTCATACAAAAAGTGTTGCCCGGCAATACTGCAATATTGCAGAGAGTTCGGAAACATTGCCGGGCAATGCCGGCAATGTATTGCAGCAACACAACTGCAGTAAAAAATTGCCCGTTTAGGAGCACCTTTAGACTGGAAATGTTTATATTGGAAACCGCAAAGATGATTATCATCACGTCTTCTATGTTAGGGTAACATAGAAGACGTGATGATAATCATATTTTTAGCTTGTTGCGTGTTATAAAAGAAAATCCATACTAATATTATAAATGGGAAAGTGTGTCTGTCTGTCTGTCTGTTTGTCTTTCTTTCACGGCAAAACGGAGCGATGAATTGACGTGATTTTTTGAGTGGAGATAGTTGAAGGGATGGAGAGTAACATAGGCTACTTTTTGTCTCTTTCTAACGCGAGCGAAGCCGCGGGCAAAAGCTAGTATATTATAATTACTTTTGCATTACTTGGTGAATACCTTAAAATTTATTTTCAAAATGCCTTTATCACAGTCTTATTAAATACAATTAATTAAGTTAAAGGTACAATAAATATTCTTGATACTCAAACTGTTGCGCAATTTGACACTTAACTGTTTGTTGTTAAAGTTCTTCATAAGATTTGGGTCAAGGTCGTATTAATATACGAGGATTATAGCTTGAATAAATATAAGCCGTAAACATGTCAGCAAACAAGCAATATATTCTTTTTACGACAACGTTAGAGAAAATAAAATAAAAGAGTCTTGATATGACTAAGACTTCCACAAACTACGATTGTTAAAAAGGTGAATAATAAAATTCAGTAAATTATCCCCCTAATAAATTATTAATGATCCTTTGGGAGTCAGTATCGCAATATAGAAAAGCGGACTACCTAAGTCTTTTTTTATAACATTTGATGGCAAATAAGCTGACAGTCCTGATGGGGCTAGGCAAGCCAAATCTGCCGCATCATTATCATCAGCCGAAAGAACTCCACAGCTGGACAAAGGCCTCCCCCGAAGATCTCCACACGCATCGGTCCTGTGCCACCAGCATCCAACTGGATCATCAGTTCATCTTTAGGGAGACCTGCCCACGCCTGTGTTTTCCTGTACGCGGTCGCCACTCGAGAAACTTTTCACCCCAATGGCTGTTAGTTCTACGAATTATGCACCCCGCCCACTGCCACTAAAGTCTGGTAATTAAATTAGTTATATCGGTAACCTGTCGCATACCACAATCAAATCGGACCGACCAGTCGGCGACGCAGTAGGCACAGAAGGAGATAGCAGGACGAGTTTGACTTCTTCCTGGAGGTTTGAGATCAAGTCGCTTAAGATAGGGAAAGAAGCAAAGGAGGTTGTTAACCTGCTGTTGGACAAACTAGCCTCGTATTTAATATTATAAAGCTGAAGAGTTTGCTTAGTTGTAACCGCTAATCACGGGAAGTACTTGTTCGAATTGGAGATTTTTTTTGTGTTGACTATTCTACTTATTAAGAAGGCTATTTAGATAACAACACGCTACGACCTACAGAAACGCAGCACGGAAACGCAGCTGTGACCAAAAATATAAGTGAAACTACTGGGGGCAGCTAGTATACAAAAAAAACTTGAATGATATTTTCGTTCAATAGTTAAGTCAACAGGAAACAAAGTTGGTACCTATTAAATTTTATTCTAACGAGTAGCCTGGGGCAGGGTACCCATTCCCGTTATCCACTGACCGTTAACAATTTGTTCTGATAAAGCCGTTTCCATTTAATAATCAAAAGTCAAAATTCCAAGAAGTAAAATTTGCTATCACAAATAATTTTCGCTAAATGATTCCATCCGGCTATCAAAGCATTTCTCGAAATCGGAATTAGGTTGGTCAATATTATATATATTGTATATTAAGTAAATATGTTGTATCATTAGTCTTTGGGTAATGCTCTGTTTCCATAAGTCATATATTTATAAACTAAGGTTAGAGGCGATGCAATATCACACTGCAGCCTACGGGAGCGCAGCAGTAACCAAAAACTTAGATGAAACTAGGTTTTTATGTCATATAACTTGGTTTTAAACGTGTAATTATTCTTCTTCTTATTTTCATCAAGTTTAAAATAATTTTCCTAGAAAATCTTTATAAAGTTTTACTTTTCAGTTTTATAAACTTATAGTTCAAAAGTTAGTGGAGGGGGACACATTATTTTCTACTTTTGGAGCGATTATTTCCGAAATAGACTTTTGACAAATGCTTGCACTGTTTGGACAGGTCCACTCAAATCTGTGTGATTCTCTCATCAAGAGATCACTTCAGTTATTACCTTCATGGTCCTCGCATAATTTGACCAATACAATATTGTATGGACTTTAAAAGAGACTTTGACCTCTGAGTTTGTTTCGGTTGTTTCTTCTCAGAGTAGTCCAGCTAGGAAACACCGGCCCCATCGTTCGATAAAAATAAGTAAAAAAAAATGACGTGTAAAAGTGTAATTTATTACCTATTTACAGAAATAAAAATCATTTTAATCATTTTTTTTTTAATAATTGACATTATCAAAAATTATTGTAGTAAACCCCTATTCATTTTTAAATACCTATTCAACAATATATCACACGTTAGGATTGAAATAAAAAAAAAAACACTTCCCACTTTACTTATAGGGGGGCTACCTTAATAAAACATTTTTTTCCAATTTATATTTTACCACTTTGTCGGCGTGATTGATATACATATTGGTACCAAATTTCTACTTTCTAGTGCTAACGATCACAGAGATTAAGCGAGGACGGACAGACAGACATGGTAAAACTATAAGGGTTCCTAGTTGACTACGGAACCCTAAAAAGATTGGCATGTATCTTCCTACTAGATACATTTGAATATCCTCAAATCCGCTGCCTTTCGATTTCGGTGCGTCTAAACCCTTAGTTCTTTATAGCACCAATTTATTTAATAGGCAAGTAATTTGATGACGTCAACGTTGCCCTATTACTTGTACTAAACCGGTAAATAAACAGAATAAGTAGGCCAAAGGCACGTCTCAAGGACACATTTAATATACTTCACCCCGTGAACTAGATGTGAAATAAATGCTCTTCGATGAGATATTTATTAAATGCTAGAAAATTACGGAGCTATGAAGAAAAACTCCAGTTCCAAGAAAACAAAGCGATTTTTTATATTTATATTTCATTAGATGATACAGATAAGCTTAATGCGGGATTACAAAGCTAAGTGGATTAAAATACCTACTGTTTTTGTATTGTAAATGCAAGGGTAAGTCTGTTTATCTTTATGTCTGTTACACTTACTTGTGACACGGTACGGAATAAACTAAGTATAAACTTGCTTGAAGCTCAAAGAAATTTTTCTAATACCCAAGTTCATGAGGAAATAGGAAAGACTACAAATACGGGAGCAGAACCGTAACTGAATGGGAGTATATAAATGCTGGATATTATAATATTTCATGTATTTAAACAAAGAAGAAAACAGACACCACGGTAGACTATTAGATACTCAAAAAGCAAAAATAAAATTCAGCATTTTACACAGAATAACACACGAAACACAGTGTGAGGGTAACGAAATAAAAACGGTAAGAACGCACCCCGCAGTGGGAACTCTTTAATAATTACGCGATGGGTCGATACCGGTCGTCGACCGCGTGGAAATAATTCTCTGGGCAACTCTGTACTCTTTGTTTTCTCCAGTTCTGCGCCAAAAAGGCTTAAAAACGAAGCGTTTCCAACTTTTTCGGTATGTATTAAAAGTTGTTTTTACGATTCGTTTGGTTTTGAAGGGGACTTTTGTGTTGCGGGAACTCGGATAATTTTAAAATTTACAGAGGTCGTCTTGTCTGGCTTTTTTTGAAATAGATTCTTTATTTATATACGTCTATAAATACAATTTTTCTATGCCTCAATGTAGTATATTAAAGCGTGTTTAATTTAGTTTTAAAAATATTTCATTTTTTTTATAAATAGTTATATGGGTCGGAACAAACATCAATATAAACTTCCATGTAGCTTCTCGTCGCGTCGTCAGACAAGATTAACTAGCCCAACAAAGCCAAACAATATCTAAAATCCTCATACTTTACAACATTTGGTTAAACAAATATGTACGTTGATTTAGGCTGGAAGGATCAGCACTAAATTAACTGGATCCCTCCCTAGTAACCTCCGGATTGTCCTCAATTTGCCAGTATGGTTGGCTGAACTAGCTATCTGTGTCTTACATAAATCTTCGTTACTTTCAACCTAATCCCAGCTTCGTGTTATAAAAATGTTCTGCCGAAACTTATTTTGACGTAAACCTTCGGCTAACATCAGAAATTCTTGGTTCATATTAAAACTGGCTCGCAGGGATGTAACCTTTGTACCCGTCAACAGCGTTCATTGAATCTAACTCTACCTGCTGAAGATACTTTGACAGTCATTACGGGTAGCCAGCTATAACGACTGTAAAAAATCTGGAAACCCTAAAGTCTGACAACCACACTCAGAGATTAACTCAGCCACTGAGTTGTGGAAATCAAATGCATCAGTAAACGATTATACTGGCAGCTGACCCCACATAACTTTATTTATTATTTTACTGATTCATCAATAATTATTTCTACTGATATTTCGAGAAACATGGTAAGTGTCATTTATTTATTTATTTATTATTAAGGTCAGCCAACAATTGTTTACACATAACATTCTTACAAACTAGAGATATACATATAAAGCACGTGTAACAATTTCTTAAAGGCTAACACCACATGCAAAGAAAACGGTAACAAATTTAAACTAAAAGAAATATACAAAAATCATAATTTAACAATTAATTAAATTAAAATTGGAAAAATATTAAAAAATTAAATCATAATTAATAATACAATAAAATAATCAGTTCGAAATAATAAAATAAAATAAATGAGCACACTACCTTCAATAACACACTTTATCATAACACAATAGCGCAACAATAGCGTTTAATGGGTGTGAGTGTGATCACAAGCATCTAAGGCCCGTATTAATAGACGTCACTCAACTCCGAGACGCTCTCAAGTCTCTTGCTGTCCTTGTCATTCTAAAGGGAAAAAATAAGGACAGCAATAAACTTGAGAGCGTCTCAGAATTGAGTAACGTCTATTAATACGGGCCTAAGTCTCTGGGTTGACAGTGCATCTGCAATGCTTCTAGTAACGTATCGACTTTGTTAACCACTTAAGATCAGCGTTTTATTGTTTGCCATAAAATGATATAAAAAATCAATAAAAAAAGAAACACTTTTCATTACACATCAGTAAGTGTACGGCGAATTTAATTGTCTTCAGAAGAACATGAGAGATTTACTTGAGGAATGTGCAGTCATAGGACAGGCCATACATAGTGAAGGGGTCAGCTGTTAGAGTCCAGTACTACATCGGTACTACATCTATGCATCAAATGAATGAACTCTCGATTCATGGTAGCAGGAGAAACCATGTGGTTTTAGTCGTTAGACAGACATAACTTTCCGCTCTCTTCAGACGGAGATATCCATCAGGGTTTCCCCAAGGGACAAAGGTAAATGTTAATAAATAATCCAGTTCTTACCCAAAGAATCTACCAACGATGCCCATGCCGAACTGCCTCCTGTTGGAGTTGTCTGCAAGAGGCTCAAGCATCGGTGTGTGTATGCGCGCGCCCCCCGCTCCGCCTGCGCCCCACGACAGACTCCGCTCGGGCCTTCGGTACTCCACGCTGCTTGAACCGATTGGGGATCTCGCCCTGGAATCAGAAAGATGATAAAATTGACTTAACGTTGTATTGATCTTTGTGAGACGAGAAGAGATAGTAACGGAAGTAATGTAAATAAAGCTTGTCATTATTAATGAAAAAATAGCCTGTTCACACAGACTTGAAACAAAAGATTTGAACTCCCAGACACTCCCCTGCCACTTATGGCTTGAATAGTGGTCTCCTTATAAGACTATAAGTACTAAGTGTCAGTAGCAAAAGAACGAACAACATCTCTATTTCTTCGGCAAAGCATCGATGTTGCTGACGATGGTAATTTAATAGCTTCCTGCTAATCGAATGTTAATTACATCCACCATCCAAAGAACTTAAAAAATACTAAAACGACAGAAACTACATCTTTAAACCCCTGAATCTAAACACATAGCAACTATTCACACATAGTACGCTGTATCGTTTTAAGCATAAGTCGGAAGCGTTTCAAAAGTTACTCTTTGGACTGGACGTCGCAGACACGATGGAGTTAATTTTGCTCATTAACAAACTAAATGAAGCTTGACATGTTTGCTTTTACCAAACATCGTTTTAAGTCTGTCTGTGACTAAGAAGCAATAATAGTCATTCTAGTTTCTGATATTCTAGCTTTTTAGTAGTCATTTATGATGCACACTGTAGGTCTGACTTCTTTTATAATTACTTTGTAAATTCCTGGATTATTGTGTAGGTTACACATTATTATGCATATATTATAATCTGTTCCATATATTATTATATATTATATGGAACAGACTTTATATGTACTTATTTGAATTGTGCTATAAATTTTTGATGTGAAACATCTATAGCCGCACGTAAAACAAATTTCTGGCGTGGCGACGCATGCCGTGGCGACGCGTCGCCACGCTATATCATGGTGTATATATATACAGTCACAGTCTTGTGTACTGTGTGGCGATGATGTAATGTCGATGTTTCACATCTGCCAGGCGTCCCGTGACGGCTCACTTTTTTTTTAGTTAAGCTTTGACATGTAGCTTTTTTACCCGTATAAATTTTTATTTTTACTTTTATGTAAGATCATCTTGCGGTCAGTCTTTTTTACCGTAAACAGAATTGGTGAAAGATTATTAGTAGGCGGGGTGCTACATTCAGTAAAACATCATCTTTTGTGTACTGTAGCCAATTATTTTCCTGGCTATCCTGTTCAAATATATGTTGCCGCTTTTTAAGCAACGAATACTTTCACAGTATATTTAATAAAATAAATCATAAATTGTATAAACTAATACGTACAAAATATGTGCCTTTGAGACAACCCTCAAAAATTTTGAACGTGCTTTTGCCAAATATATCTCAATTAATGAGTCATAATGAGTATTTCGTAATTACATTTTAAATTCATTAGTTCAAAGAAATGCCTTTTTAAGGCCCGTCTCTTTGATCTAATAACGAGTACCTATGTTATTATTTTTGCATTTGTATATAATATATTCAAATTCACTCACTCTCACTTTGGCGAAAGTATATAGAAAATCTATGCTATTATAAAGCTGTAGAGTATTTTCTGTTTGTTTAAACGCGCTGATTTGTGAAGCGACTAATAGGATTAGAATAATTATTTTTGTTTTAAAATAGTTATTTTATTATAATTATCTTCTTTGCCTTTGTCCTAACTATGTTAAGGTCGTCTAATTGAAACCAGCTGAACGAGCGACGGTCCTGATCTCTACAACCCAATGACTGGGTGAATTAGAAAAGTCACATTGTACTAACTATGTTAGTGTCGGTTTCAAATCTAAACAAAGCCAGATTAATATCAGTATTTTATAAGAACCGACTGCCCACATGATCTCCACAACCCAGTGACTGGGTGAATTGAGAAAGGAGAAAACATGATCACATTGATGCCCGGTTTCGATCCTGCAACCTCATGCATGAGAGGCGGGCCATTAACCTTTAGTCTATCTATGGCAACTCTACACGACTGCCATACTGAAAGGAATCGAATACTATATAGAATTAGTCGAAAAATGACAGATTCTAGAAATGTCAGACGAGTTAAAAACGCCAGATTCTATGAATGCCAGATTCTACAAATGCCAGATTCTACAAATGTCAGATTCTATAAACGCAGATTCTAATAATGCCAGATTCTATAAATTTATAGAATCTGACATTTTTCGACTAATCCTACTAATTATATACTACTGTGTTTTTTTTTAAACCGATGAAAGAGACTGACCTCCACTACACAGGGAATCCTAGTGTGGAGACCAGTGATCTGTCTGACTAACTTCTGTATTTCTCTGACCGAAAGATTATTATTATTAATAATGACATATCATTTACTGAGCTTCTGGCTTAGTTGCAATGGTTGGGAATAGTGTCACGGGAACGTCCTATTTAAAAAAAATCATATTCTGAATATTTTTTACACAGTTTCTCTCTATTAGCTTAAATTGCGTCATACGACATCACAAACACGACCTTTATAATGTAGGTATATATGGTATACATACCTATACCAACATACGTTAAGTATGTCACTAGTCCGAAGATTTTATCTCCGATCAGAGACCCTTGTCACAAAGATTTGGGACTGATACCCACGAAATACGCATGCGCGATGAGTCGTCTGTTTTTTATTTGCTTTCACAGTATACATAGTTGTAGCGTGGCTTTCCTTCCATTGTTGTTTTTAAAACTGTTAAAACATATTATCTATAATATGTATATATTAAAAAATTATATAAGTATGTTCATCAGTTGTCTGGTTACCATAGTACAAGCTCTGCTTAGCTTGGGATCAGATGACCGTGTGTGAGTTGTCCAAGAATATTTATTATTTATTTATTTATTTATTTATATTATTATCGCATTATTAAATACACGTACTAGTACTAGCTGACCCCAATAGATATTTCCTGTGAAATGCATCATCCATTCATTTTTATTTTCCGCGATTCTGTTTCTGTTAGACCTAATCTATTTCTGGGATATTATAAAAATCGGACAACTCTAACTCGGAAATATATATCATACAGATGTACACATTTCTTAGACTTAATATATTTATGGTGACGTAAAACAGTACTTTGCTTTCGTCGACTCATTGCAAGATAGAGGTTTCTTTCTAAAACCCTAATCTTGACAGAAACTTGTAGTCAAAGTGCCGTGACGCACTATAGCGATCGCATCAATATACTACCACAATATACAAAAACCGGCCAAGAGCGTGTCGGGCCACGCCCAATGTAGGGTTCCGTAGTTTCCCGTCCGTCACAATAAGTGTACCTACTTATATGTTTAAAAAAGAAAAGACATACTAAGTACGCAGAAATTATTTTGTACAACCTTTTTGTCTTTTTTGTACAAAAACTGTTGTTTTTATCAAGTTCAAAATAATTTTCCTAGAAAGTACTTACAAAGTTCTACTTTCCAGATTTTTCCTTTTGGAGCGATTATTTTCGAAATTATTGACATTATCAATAAATGATTTTAGTAAACCCCTATTCATTTTTATATACCTATCCAACAATATATCACACGTCAGGGTTGAAATTAAAAAAAAAACCACTTCCCTATTTACATATAGGGGGGCTACCCTAATAAAACGTTTTTTTCCAATTTTTTTTTTCCACTTTGTCGGCGTGGTTGATATACATATTGGTACCAAATTTCAGCTTTCTAGTGCTATCGGTCACAGAGATTAAGCGAGGACGGACGGACAGACAGACCGACATGGCGAAACAATAAGGGTTCCTAGTTGACTACGGAACCCTAAAAATGATAAAAAATGTTTATCAATTTTGTTGATATCGATTCAAAGCGTCTATTTCCAATCACGTTAAAATTGGCATTTTATAACCATAGTTCAAAATCAATCAACAAAGTTATTAGATAAACTAGAAATGAAAAACAGCAAAATAGTGGTATCAAAAGCAACTTAATTAAAATCCTTACACATGAAACTCAGTCCAAACAAAACTGGCGAATTAATAATTAATTCAGAAAAATTACACCCGAATGTCAATGACCGCACGTCCTGTCAATAGCAATGAGCTCAAAATAAAGAGAAAATTAATTGCAATTTATTATTCGTTCAATTTATTTGTGTGAAATTAACACAATACTGTTAATTAAAGATATACGAGAATCTACTTATATCAGAGTAATTAAATGCTAGAAATCCTAGAAAGATCTGAATTTATTAGTTAACCAAAGTACCTTTTATATATTATATTGTTTACTAATATAATTAAGCTGTAGAACCCTTTTTTTGTTTGTTTAACCGCAGTAATTTGTCGAACATCAAACTTTATTGATAAAATATTATTTTGCAATTAAATAAAGATGAAAACATATGGGGCTCTTGCACTCGATATTTACTTTATACACAATGTATATATTGAATGTAGATGGAATTAAAACTAAAAAATATATTTACTTTGATCAAAATTTATATTAAATTTAATAAAAGAAACCCTCCCAGTTTAAAATTGCTGTTAGTTACGACGTCCCTAGCTACTTACATACCTATCCCATTGTCTATACATACAACATTTACTATAAAAGCATGTTTAAGAAGATGCTTTGTTGCCTCCCCTCCCCTATTACGTACGGAAATTTTTAGTCAAGTCATTAAACACAAACAAATATAAATAAACACCCCAAAACCCACCACAACTCTTCACACGTACCACTACATAAGAAACGAGCTAATTAATCTGTCGCTAGCAACATGGCAAAGTAGGATCTGGTAGGAACAGGATTATTAGGCAAACTTAGCTGCAACAACTTGAGTTTACTTAGTATCTCGGCTTTATACCGCCGTTACAGCTTCATCTTTAGTTATGAAGTTTGGGAATTACAACCTCCTACATTCTGTGGAGCTGATATCTTTGAATTATTTAGCAGGCGGTGTTTTGATTCGGTTAGGTTCTTTTTTTTAGCACATTCTAATGCCAATGCTCGTGATTTATTTGTATGTGAAGAGACCTTGCATTGTAGTGGGATAGTAACGAGCTGGTATTATTGCTATCATAATGTGACAAACTGGTTGTACGTTTCCTGAAAACTCTGTCTTTTATCTTAACGCAATATAGCCAAATAAATGATTAGTGAAAAAGGTTAATAACTCCTTGAAGCTTTGCGTGAAATATCTAAAAAATGATGATGACTATTGACATTGTCGAAAAATATAAAGCATTAGTTCAGGCGTGTGTCACGGATACTAATAACGTTACATAAAACAATGTAACAAAAGAGAAAAATATTACTTTTATTTATTTTTATAATTCGGGCAAGTACCATTGTGACTTTTTCAATTCATATGTACTTTCTAAAGTTTATCTTGGATAACACAGACATCGGTAAAGAAAAACATCGTGCGGAAACTTGGACTTGGTAGTTAATATGAGTTCGATATCACCAACCCGCCTTGAGCAAGCGTGGTGGTCAATGCTCGTGCCTTCTCTGCAAGAGAACAGGCCTTGCCCTGTAGTGGGACAGTTACGGGCTAGTATTGTTATTATTATTGTAAGCCTGTTATGTGTAGCCTGTCCCACTAAAGGACAAGGTCTCCCTATTTTTGTCAATCGCCTCTGTTTTGGCCAAATGTAGGCTAATCCAGCAGGTAAAAGCAAAATTTAAAAAAAAACCTATCCCACTCACCCCTTAGATCCATCCACATTATCTGCCTCGTCGTGATGCTGCAATGGCGTGGCTGACGTCGGCGGCGTGAAAAACACGTCATCGACGTCGACGTCGTCATGCGGTGGGGCAGCCCCGCGGAATGATCGCGACCACTGCGCTGACGTCGACTGACGTGAACGTCGCGTCACCGCCTGGGGAAAAACGTTGAGGTTAAGCATAATGGTTATAGAGGTTTAAAAGTAATTTTAATTATGGAAAACTTTTTATAACTTGTAATCTTAGGGCTTAAGGTAGTGATGAATCTGTTAATATTAAAGTAGCCCGCGATTCCATTTAGGTTTTGGTGTTTTAATTTGTAATAAAACAAAAAAATATACGACTGTAACATTTATGTATTTTAATTTAGTAGCGAATAAGACAGAAGTTTTATCGCGATTTGCTTCTGAATTAAAAAAATGTATGGTCTGCAAAGGGTTACGCAGAGCTTGCTCCTAGTTTAAATGTTAAAACGTCTCACAGTAAAAAAATATCTGTGCAAAGTTTCTATTATATTGTTAACTTTGCACAGATAATTTCTAATGATTTTTCCTGTGCAAAGTTTAAAAAGAAAAAAAATAATATTCAATCGATAACCATGTTACCGATTACTTTTGTTCGTCACCTCGGTTCTTACGCAAATCTGTCAAATCATGATAAACGTGCTTCAACGACAACCAAAGAATATCGGTAACATATCATATTTTTCCTTTTCTAAAGATAATATAAAAAAGATATGTCGTTATCTGAATCTTTTATCAGCATTATTTTTTAAAAGAATAATTGTGGTATCTAAAAGTCCTTTTCATTGACGGTACGATAAAACAATAGCTGATGCTGTGGTTCTGCGTTTATAAAAGGACTTTTGGACGGTTATGCCGAAGAGGTTTTATAATTGCATCATGCTTTTACGATATAAGAGAAATTACAACTTATTCGTTCTCTTAAATAAGTAAACTGTTGCTTCTCATGAGGCTTGAAACGGATAAGGATTTTAGATCAATCGTGTGTGCATGCGCAATGCCTCCTTCCAAGGGGGGACTTTCCTAAACTACTTAATTGATTTCTTTGAAGAGAGGCTATTGGCTAGAGAATGGACCTATAGGAACGAACTTTTTTGTGTAATAATATTTTTCTGGGTTTGCTTTATTATTTCGAAATATAAAAACGTATGAAGGAAGAGTCCGCTTTTATTCCGCCTGGCCTGAAGGAGAATTTAAAATGGAGAATATAGTTGTTGGCAAAACTTGATTGTCT
The DNA here is from genome assembly GCA_033675125.1 of Athetis lepigone. NCBI lineage: Eukaryota > Metazoa > Arthropoda > Insecta > Lepidoptera > Noctuidae > Athetis > Athetis lepigone. The sequence goes on from CM066236.1 coordinate 13,623,300, forward strand.
AAACTCTTATAAATGAATGGTATCACAATATCATGTCAAGAAGCAATAAACCACAAACGTTTTCAAACTAATATTATTATTATTAATGTTCCAAGGTCCAATATAGGTCAATGAGGATGTCAACACATGTTGGGAAACATTACACTATGTTAATGGAACAATGTTTTGCATCAATTTAGATATGGGTATCAGAATACGTAAACACGTAAATCAATGTATATATATAATGGTAAACTGACTGACTGATTTTAAATGAAGCAAAACACATCTCCAATCTCTTTGGTCCTAGAGACACGAATCTCTAATCTCTTTAAAGAAATATTTTTTTGGGAAACCTAGTCTTCAGGAGTAACATAATTATAAGGTAAAGAAGGAGATAGTGGATATTACATACACGCGAGCAAAGCCGCAGGCATAAGCTAGTGCATACAAAAACTTAAGCGAAGTTTTTGCTTTCAACAACGAAAGGACATATACAGCTGAATACTGACTCCTTACCAGAACGCCACAACCCAGGTATGGGGTATTTGACCGGTTGCCAGGGTTACTGAATACTGACTTATTTATTTATTTATTTAATTTGGATCCCGTTTATATCGACAACATAAAATTATAATGAAGAGAAGAATATATCACATATAATTGTCTGGTCACCATAACACAAGCTCTGCTTAGCTTGGGATCAAATGGCCGTGTGTGAGTTGTTCCAAGATATTTATTTGATTGTATTGTCAATACTATCTCACGCCTGACGGTTCGTATAAAATACACAAAACAAAACCAAAAGTTGATTAAATTATCAAAAAGCTACAGAGAAGATCATACAGAAGACAGTGAGGAAAAAGTTCAAAAGACAGAGAGAAAAAAGAGAAAGAAAAGGGATACTTTGAAGTGTTGTAACCATAAACATCCCCCGCCCCGTCTATGCCCTCGGGCTAGTCTGGGACCAAGAGCAAGCCCATATGTAATAAAAAAAAATACATAAAAAAACTGAAACGAAAAGAGATAACGCAATACAATGGACAAAAAATATAATGGAATTAGGAGACAATTCCATTCTAGTTTTCAAATAAATCAGAAAAATAAAACGCTGGTTCTCCTATACCAAAAGAACAGCAGGTCCGCTATAGCTTAGAAAACTTAAAATAAAAGACAGATAAATTTGAACCAAAGATGATTTCCACAGAACATAACTGTCGTAAAATTCTCAGTAAAATATTGAGATAATATGAGCTTGAAGTCAGCTATCAATTCCTAGTATCGTATATGATAGGGTATATTCTTCATAGAAAATATGATATGAACAGATATGAAATATAAAAGATATTTTTATTTGCAGTTTATAGTGAGAGGTGTTCGCTTAGATTTTGCTTTTTCACGAATTTCTTATATTATTTTGACACAACATACCGTAACATCGCGACAGCCGGTTATCGCTTAGTCATCGAACATTTTTTCTGTGCCTATGATCTCTTCCAATAAACACATGTTTATTTCTTACTTACTTTTCATTTTTTTTCTTTTTATAATATGAACATAGAGTTTGCCAAAAAAAACATCGTTATCTACTCTAATCATACTCAAACTCTAACAAAAGGTAACAAAGCCTTTAAAATTATTAGGCACACTAACCTTACACGCTCACTCATGAAGAAATATGAAAGGGAATTAAAAATTCCTTCTATGAAATACGTTGGGGAGTACGGTCGCGTACAAAACGCGTTTCACTGACTAACTCAGTGATATTACAAAGTTACGAACGGGAGTCACTGAATAGATTTGGACACTAGCTTTGCAACTGTCCTAACAATAACTAAAACTTGAAAGCACTGCAGTAACTGCCAGTACTAATGTAACAATGGTAGCGTTGTTTTGTTAAGTGATATTTAACCTACTTGTTAAATTGTACTACGGCTTGTATCATCTTTTGAATATAAGTTACTAAGGTTAGATGGTTCATACGATTTAACTTATATAAAGTCTTTAATGGATTTTAACGCATATTAAACGATCGCCGGAACTGACATAGGGATAAATAAATGACACTTAGCTCGTAACTTTGGGTAGCCTTTTTAACCGACTTCAAAAAGGAGGAGGTTCTCAATTCGTCATCGTTTTTTTGTATGTTTCTTACGCGATATCTCCGTCAATTGTAAACGGATTTTGATGGTTCTTTTTTTGTTTGATAACTCATGATTCACTGGTGGTCCCATTTCTTCAGGTTGTGGCGATCGGTTCAGTGCTACTCAAAAAATTCTCCAAGAACAAAAAAAAATCGACGAAATATACATTGACGATATGTGCGTTTCTTCAAGTTTGTATTTTCGTTTTATAAGATTGTAAGTAGTTTTATTAAAAAAAAAATACACAGACAGACATTGGGACTCAACACTAAAAAGTCTAGCAAAATCCTAACAATTTTCATAAGCCCGTCAAAGGACCGAGAAAAAGAAAAAAAACGCAATAAACATGGCTGCCACTAAAAGAAACGGCTCACGTCAGCGATCCACAGGAAGCAGTAGTTCGCAGTCCAGCCAGTTCCTTCCTTGGGATATTGCCGGAAAGGGGGGAGGGGGGCGAATAGCTCCGATTATTTACGATGCCATAACGGCCGCCTCTACCCGAAAGACATCACTTTTATAATTTATTGCGCGGAAATATCGCGGTATAATTCGTCCGCCCATAAATTATAATATTTGGAGGGTTATGTGGACAGCCATATGGTATGTTAGCTATAGTTTTGTGTATGATTTTAAATGTCATAGACCTAGTTTTTGAGTTGCTGGTGTAGCATGACTAGCTTAGCATGTGGAAGTAAATTATACCGCAATACATATTGCAAAAATAGCATTAAAATAGCGTTTTCATCCGCTTCCTAAGTTACTATTCCTCTCCTGTGGGTGGTGTAGGTGTTGGACACCCTAGCACTCGCGGTTGCATCGGGTCACTAACCTATGATAAGAGAGTGATGTAGGTATGATCCGTTCTTCTTTCGATGAGATCATGATGATTTTTCTCAGCGCGCGTGTCAACAATTTATTAATTTTATGAGGCCTTTGGTAAAAAATATAAGGTATTGTTTTTTTTTACATATTTGAAATAAGAATCAAATACTGAATAGCCTCTTTCAATATGTCCCTCGTGTTACCTAACACGTGTATAAAAAAATTCCCAACCCTAGCGGTCATTAGACAAATTAAAAAAAAAACACAAAAAGTTCTTTAACTTAAATATTATAACACAGATAAAATAACTTACTTTCTTAGAACAACATTATTAAACGACAATTTCCAGTTTCCAGTAAAATTTAAGCGAACATAACTGATACAGTTCGTAATAAATACACAGACTTAATCTTATTAGTTATGTAGTAAGTTCCGAGCTACGAGCTACGAGAGCTACGCGGCTACGGCGTAGCAGTCGCGTAGCCACGAAGTGGAGTTGGCGGCGCGTGATATGATTTTGAATTATACGAAGCCTGAATAGATGATCGACTAAACTACTTCGTGATGTTACTATGTATTTGTGTTAATGATACATAGAATTTATAGATCGTACATTAAATACATGTATGGGTGGGTTGGGTTACTCTTTAAACCCTTAAAAAAACAGTCTGCTTTTTACTTCACTTCCTCCGTGTATGCATCGCAGTATAGGTCATAAACTCAGACAAAGTCGCAGGTAAAAGCTAGTGATTAAATAAACACGTTTATGTCAAACTTAAAAAGGTCACTTTATCACGAAAATTCACATTTAAACTTTACGTCCTATTCATGTAACTTCGTCATTCCCGCCTAACTCTGTTTGGGTTTATTATGTAGTAACTATAAACTTATTTTTAAAGCCAACAAACATTTTTATGTACAACATTAAGAGTCAGATTCCTTATGTGTTCGTTCATATGGTTCAGAGTTGGTGTCGGTTGTATAAGACCAATATTGAAGTTAATCACTTGCGGCCGGTCAATTAATTAAAACTGGTTGATAGGTAATTACTGACTGATATTATAACCACAGATACTCATGAAAACAACCAGGATTTCCAAAGTAAAATTATTTTATCTTAGGTCTTTTGCTCAGCTCTTTGACTAGCGGTCAATGCCACTTAGAACGTACTATACGTATCGGGCGGCATCAAATGGCGAAGAGATTAACCCAATTTAGGTTATAACTTTATTTATTATAAAGAATATGCTATATAGAGAAGGATCAATGAATCATCGTGCTTGCTCAAGGCCGCAGTGAGATATCAGACTTATTGAATTTAAGTCAAGGTTTTCTCGCCATAATTTCTTTAACCTACATCTATGATACAAATATGTTATACAAAATAAAACGATCAACAGAAGCGGAGTGATACCCAAAGATGCGGTGATATGTGCAGGGATAACACAGATTGGATTCTTATGCTTGTTTTAAATGAAATTCGCCCTCCGAAAATATTTTACTATAATCCAAAATTGAACAGCAATATTAACTAGAAATTTATAACTACAGCTCTTCGCAGTCCACAAAAAGGCCTTTCGGATATGACCAGGCTTTTACTAATTCACAGGCAGGAACAAAAGTAGTAATTCAATTTAGATCAAATAAATTAAGTTCGGAAACAAGAGAACGTCTTAATGGGAAACAGAATTCATTTCAAGAAAAGTTAGACCTTATGTCCTTGTAATAAACTCAATATAGCTGTAGTTGTCTTAATTTATACAATCAACATAGATCACTATGTAACACTTTTTATTTTTGTGTGAAATATTACCGCAAAACCTATTTATTTTTCAGCAAATTAGTGTTGCTATGTTTCTATTTGAGGGGTATGGATACTAGTGTAATTTCAGACTTGACATCACTTCTGCAAAGCCTTTGGTAGATGTCTATAAGCGGAGGTGACTTTTGGATACCATGTGGGTTCTCCGTTTGTTGGCCACCCAATGACATTACACCACGGCTGGTAAGACGAGATACATATTGAAGGAGGCTATTTGCTATTCGATTCTCATTCCAAATACGTAAAGAGAAAATACCTTAATTTCTGACTGATTGACACATAAAATAAAAATAAAATGTTGACACGCGCGCTAGATACCCATCGGAGAACGGATCATATCTACTACACTCTCTTATAATAGGTAAATGACCGGATGCAAACGCGAGCGCATGCGTGTCCTTTTTTAGAACTATAAGAGCCTTATTGCGATTTAATTAAGGCTATTTTTACTTTTTAGAAATGGTTACTTTTTACATTTTTAACCGACTTCTAAAAAAAGAAGGAGGTTCTCTTTTTTTATGTTGTTCGCGCATATCTCCGTCGTTTACCAACCGATTTGAACAATTCTTTTTTTGTTTGAAAGGGTAGACTTCCCAAATGGTCCTATTGTCATCAGGTCCAGGATCTGATGATGGTATCATGCCAAAATCGTAGGAACTCCTCAATTTTTATAGAAAAACGTAAATTTTTATTTTGAAAGTTACTCTAAAACGTAGTCAGACATTGAGACTCCAACTAAAAAGTAAAAAATAAAAAGCTTTTTACAAAAAAAAAAGATAACAGACTTCAAAAACTAAAAGCACAAAAATAACTATTTCCGAAGTCGGTGGCTTCTCTTCTGCCGGTCTATTTGATGTGTTGCCACCGACTTTCAAAACAGTTATTTTTGTGCTTTTAGTTTTTGAAGTCGGTTACCTTTTTTTTGGAAAAAGCTTTTTATTGTAAAAAGTGTTTTTTATTAGTTACATGTGCGCATACATTATCGTGTCCTTGATTATGTCCCTCGTTTAACCAGTCATAGTGTATACGCGTTTTCTTTCAGCGCTTTTTGGTAACTCTTAATATCGTACGATGGTGCGGACACTTCGTGACCGAGTAACTTGTACTTGTTTGCTTTTATTTAATCCACTTTATTGTATCTGGAGGCATATGGCTATTGTAGCTTTTCGTTAAGATTTTCTATATTTGGTATACTCTGTAAGTTCGTTAAAATATAAACAAGTTATTTTTGCCTAATGAAATTATCTTAACGTCAACATCAATTTAGAAACATGGCACAAGACCACATTTACTCTAATCGTTTGATTTACGACAACACCTATCACTTCCTTACCACTCGTTACCTTACCGAGGCCCCATAATATGTAGGTCAATACAACCATTTATATTAACTGTCTGAAAATTAACTAACCTATAAATTACTCATCCCTCTGAAATCGGTGACCTAATTCGTCTCAAATCTGGTACAAGCGTGGCTATAAGCTAAGTATACATACGCAATTTTATCAAGAGCCAAGCCACATAATGTGGCGTGTATTTATAAGTCTCCCGACACACATAGGGTGGCCCATTAAGGCTATATGTTCACTGGTTTAGGATTTCACAAGGCCTGCAAGTGCTTTTAGCATAGTTAGTTAAAACCAGCACAACTTTCCCGTTGAGATATTTAGCCAACTTTTAAAATGGTTAACGCGAAACTGGGTTACCGGCTAACTGCGCCACCTGTGGTCATAAGTATGCTACATTATTATTTAGCTTCTACTCTTGTGTTGCATTTAGCGTTTCTAAAAGCACGTTCATTCTTTCAGAGTACTCATTAAATGTAACCTTTTAATGGTAGATGTGTGCTTGGACGTTTAGCTTAAAAAGGTCCAATTATGAGAGTTGTCCAAAATAGCAGATGTAACAGAATATTTAACAGTATTTAATTAAAAAATATATATATATTTTAAAATGAAGCATTTAAATGCTACTCAAAACATAAAAGCACACTATTAAGTAAATTTAGCAACAATTTATTTAAGTTATTCACCATCAAGGGACACAATCAGTATTCAAGCCTTGCGACCAATAAAGAATTGGAAAAACGAAGAAGAATACCAACTAAACTGTAAAAAATAACCTTATTGAAATTACAATTAGTTATTTTAAAATTCTAATAAAAATAACGAAAGCTGAAGTTTCAATTAGTTACAATGTTTTTAGTTTGAATACTTTTTATTAATAAGTTTATGAAATTGTGCAAAAAAAAATATTGTAACCTGAGGGCTCGTTACTTGAGGGTGAGTTTTTGCTTTGTACTTGAAAGGTTAGCGCCGTGCAGTAAAATCAAAAGCACTTAATTTTTTTACGAAGGCAATGTTAATATGTATAGAGGTGGTGATAACAGTATTCGATCATGCACAGGAAAACGTTCAGGCCGATATTTTCACGGCCTTAGATATAAAAATCAACATATATCGCATCAATGTGACTTCTAAGAACAAGATAGATAAAAAAAAACTTTTTCCAAAAAATAAGATAACCGACTTCAAAAACTAAAAGCTCAAAAATAACTATTTCGGAAGTCGGTGGCTTCTCTTCTGCCGGTCGAATTGTGTTGCCTTGCCACCGACTTCCGAAATAGTTATTTTTGAGCTTTTAGTTTTTGAAGTCGGTTATCTTTTTTTTTTGGAAAAAGTTTTTTATTTTTTACTTTTTAGTTAGAGTCCCAACTACGTTTTAGAGTAACTTTAAAAAAAACGTACGTTTATCTATAAAAATTGAGGAGTTCCCTCGATTTCAGCATGATACCATCATCAGATCCTGGACCTGATGACAATGGGACCATTTGGGAACCCTTTCAAACAAAAAAAGAATTTTTCAATTCGGTTGGCAAACGACGGAGATATGCGCGAACTAACATAAAAAAAAAACATACAAACATCCGAATTGAGAACCTCCTCCTTTTTTTAGAAGTTGGTTAACAAAGAAACGATGAGCGGAGAAAGTAGGTTATGAAGCAAGAGGGCAAGTCTCGCGTGGTTTCTTCTGTTCTGCACTATAAACACTGCATTACTATGATATACCAGTAAATGTTTTCATTGTCTTCTCGGAGATATAAAAAGTCAATATAGACTGCTCAACTCGGCTTCATACCATTGTGCTGCTGTGCTTTGGAACTGCTCTGAGAATCGAATTTAGGGCCAAGTATTCCGGTAGCCTAAGTGTCCTTCGATCCATACTAATATTATAAATGGGAAAGTGTGTCTGTCTGTCTGTCTGTCTGTCTGTATGTTTGTCTTTCTTTTACGGCAAAACGGAGCGACGAATTGACGTGATTTTTTAAGTGGAGATAGTTGAAGGGATGGAGAGTAACATAGGCTACTTTTTGTCTCTTTTTAACGCGAGCGAAGCCGCGGGCAAAAGCTAGTACATAATAAAAGGCAGCTTCTGGCCTTGAGATATTGAGGTGGACCGAGAGATCCCCACATGTTCTGCCCGGACGTAAAATACGCTCTTAGAAAGTGGCTTTTTCAGACACTAGCCCCTTATACAAAAGAAAACAAACAAAGCCCATGCCTAAGCCAGGAGCGTGTCAAGAAAGTCACACAACTAATTAACCAACTCCCTAACAACATATTTTATCCCTGTCTGTAGTACAAAGAAATATATATGCTATAAATCCCTTTCTGGCTGAAGCAAACATTAAACAGCACTACATCCCCGATCTATTGAGGTACACGTCACGTTCGCTAGTAGGTAGGTACATCAGTTATTATCATAACAAGGTTGGCTCTTACCGGCACGTGACAACCGATGTCCTCGCGTTTCGCTCTTATCGAATATTCTAGAGCGTAGGAAATAAAATTATCGTGCGAATTTTGGTGTATGGGAAAATCTGTTTTTTGGGTATTAGGTGAGGTAAATAGATTTAGATTTTTATTGTTCTTCAATATCGGGTAGTATTGGTTTTTTATTTAGCCAGAAAATTGGTAAATGTGGGTCCCTATATCTGGGCCCTGCGTCTACAAATAACGTAAAAAAAAAACTGAGTGAGAGTGCTTACTTAAAGAGTATACATTGGTGTTAATATCACCTAGACAACCGCACAATTCTAGGTACCAACAAAAAAAAAAACTACTAAAAACTTTATCACAACTTTATCAGTCCATTCAGGTACGCGAACATTAGACTAACTAGATTTTCTCAGAAGATTGTGAAGATCTAGTGAAAAGTAATTTCCACAGATAACACCTAGTCCGAAATAAATGTACAATCAACCCAATGGAATCATGACCCACCATAAGCTTATTTTCCTAGAGGCATTCAAATTCAATTAGGTCGACAATCGCGTAAACATGTATTAAAAATGTCACACGTCTAGTCTTATCATTTTGACAGCTTCAAAAGATTTATTGTCAAAATGGGTCATGATTCAATTTTGTCGATAGTACATACTTTAGCTTAGCTGTTAGCCATAATATACGTGTCTCTATCTTACCATTACTGTTTGGCAGTTGTGCGACAGTGACAAAGCACATGTTAAGTAGTATATAGCATCTTTACGCTCAGTGCGCCAGATCGACTAGTACTTGAATTTTCTTTTTACTTTCTAACAAGGCTGCTTATTCTCATGTGTTTTGTGGCTTCAAAATGGACTAAAATGACTCTACTGCTAAGTCAGATTTATTTATCTCTAAGTACACATGAGTGAAGTCGCGAGCACAGCTAGTCAACAATAATAGTCGACATCAAAAATATTATCCTCCTTCTGGCACAACAAAATACTAAAGGTAACTCAAAAGCACAACCTTCCGCAAACACGGAAACGTTCAATAAAAATCCATATTGTGTACGGTTGTCTATTGTTTGCCCGAAGATTATATGCCATAATCATCATTTTCCCGAATTTCATTTACCCGAATTTCATTTGCCCGAATGTTTCATTTGCCCTAAAAGACATATGACATACTTTTAATTGCCCGAATTTTAGATACCATAAGATACGAATGCCATAAGTATTGTTTGCCATAATTTTATGTGCCATAATAATTATTAGACATAATATTTAAATGGCATAATATTTAAATGGCATAACAAGTATTAGACAAATATTTAAGCCCCGTAATGGTTTTTTTTTTCTGTGCATGGTTGATGGTGGGCTAGGTCGACGGAGCCCCGCTTCGCGGGGCTCCTACTTCTGTGTGGTTTATAAAAAAATAACCACGAAGGGGATGGCGGGGTCTATTCGCTCGCTTCGCTCGCTCACACGACCCCGCCATCCCCTTCTAACCTAACCTGTCCGAGTCGGGGTGCCCTAAAGTCCCAATTGCATCCAATTTCTCTTGATATAAACAACCGTTATACACCCGATGTCGATGGCAAATTATGTTATGGCATATCATAATTATGGCATGTGATAATTAGGACATGTGATAATTATGGCTTACAATGATTATGGCAAATGATGTTATGGTAAGTGACTTTATGGGAAACAATGATTCTGGCACGTGACTATTATGGCAAATGAGAGTAGGGCAAATGAGTATTATGTCGTATGATATTATGGCTGTTGACTATTATGGCAAATGAAATTAGGGCAAATAAAATTCGGGTAAACGGCGGTATACCATTGTGTACTAATAAGATCCAATTTAGAACGCACAAAAGTCGCATCTGAGTCACGTAGTTACGGAGTAACAAGATACTTTACGATACATCTACAAAGGTGAAGTATCAAACGTAACTTGTAACTTGCAACTTGTATCTTGCAACCATATACCTTAGTTAGTACTTCAATAAGGTCTAATATCGCCCGTTTGCCGCATGTAATATTTATGTCTATGTCCATTAATATGGAATGATTTCTAAGATATAAACTGATATATTGAAGGACATGAAATACTTTAGGAGTGGTGGGTTCAGTGAACTGGTATTAACATTTTATTGAGTACTTGTGATGAGACTTAGATTTGATAGATGAACCAGATGGGTCTGTGATGGATTTTCGATATCTTACTGAGCTATTGGTTTTTAAATTAAAAGTCCTTACTGAAAACATTATAGTAGTGCAAGATTAATAACAATTGATTTCTTTGAAATTACTCTCAGAAGACGAAGCGCATATTTAATTAAACCTAACATTCAAAATGGAGTTACTAAATGACTTGCTGTTTACTTATTCTCATCTTTATCGTCATCATGTCAGCGTAAATACGTCAACCGCTGAACAAAGACCTCCGGTACATCTTTGCCATTCGAGAACCAAAATATCTTCGTGCTTACCCCAATTTGACCTCCAGTCACCACAGGCCAGTGGAGTACCACCATTTGACCCTAACTACTAAATCGGAGGTCGGGGTTTCGATTCCGTTATATGCATCATTGTTTGTTCTATGTATGAGTGTAATTTATCCGTTCCATCGATTTTCAATATGGACTTTGACTTTATAAAAATAAATACCTCAACTTATTGAGGTATTGGTATTTAAACTAAAAGTCCTTACTGCAAAAATCATATTAGTGCAAGATTAATAAACAATTGATTTATTTGAAGTCATTCTTAGCAGTCGATGCTTGTAACTCAGTGGCGTGCCCGTGAATACTTAAAAAATTATAAATGTATACAAAAGAGGTGTTTTTTAGTTGACGTTATAATCATCATAATATCAGAGGAAAAAAGTCTACTGCTGAACAAAGACCGTATAAGGTGGTCATTATTCGAGAACCAAATAAAAGTTGTCGTGACCGCTAGTCATCACAGGACAGTGAAGTATAGCATTTATATAATTATTATGATAAAATACATAAAAATACTTACAGTAACAACATAAGAAAGCCCGGTGAGCGTGAGGCGCGCGACGCTGTCCTTCCCGGGGCGCGGCAGGGAGGGCGGCGAGGGGTCCTCGGGCGGCGCCGGCGCAGGCAGCACGTCGGGCCGCTCGCGCGCGCGCCCCCGCGCCTCTCTGGGTGCTGCGCCCGACGCTCCGTACATACTGCAGGGGAGATAAGGTTTAAGTATTAAACCTTTGAACAAATGTCATTCGAGACACAATAGAAAGACAATAGCAGTCCGACAGCCGGCTGCCGACTGGTCATTCAAAGGTTAATAAAGATACACGGTATATCAGTACATAAATTTAGCTTTATACGGTATATTTTACGGTAGTTATAAATATAACACTTTTCTTTCTCTCTTATTGTTATAGCTGTATGTAAAAAAAATATGTAAGTATGGTGTAAACGGTTGTTGGTTAACCAAATAAATAAATAACTAGTTACCGAACGTCTGAGCCAATTTAGTCGGATTTTTTATTGACATAAAAGAGTCTGAAATATTTTAGCTTCCGATAAAATCGACCCATCGATACTAAACCACCTGTGAAAGCAAGTAGCAAATCCCAACACATAGTAATTTTATATTTTTTACTTGTTTACTTACTTCGAAAGAAAACAAGTATAAATGTTAACCTTAAAAATAAATCCTTTGTCCTACACAGTATTCGATGTAGCTAACAGCGAAGCCTTTCCACCACATCGATTCATTCATATAAGGCTTTGTATTCAAACTCAGTATCAAAAGAAGTAAAGGCTTCGTCACACAGAAATGTTAAGGCTTATTACATAAAAAACAGACCGATTATAGTTCCCTCAGGCAGCGAATACACTAGTGTGAAGATTCGTAGCGAGGGATCTGTTTATTGGGAATTAATAGAATTACTCCATTCAGGTGAATGGAGTAATTCACTGAAGTCCAGAACTGAAGAAGAAGTGAAGTACAGTTCTGGACTTCAGTTGAGGTAGGTTTTTGTGCACATAAAACCAAGGAAGGATGTGTGTATGGTACGAATGAGACCGGAAAATAGCAGTCACTATACGGTGTAGGGAATGCAATCTCGTACGAGATTTCCGCCTAGCGAGATCTCGCGAGACTCAAAACCCAGTCACGCAAGATCTCGCAAATTACGGGATCTCGCGAGATTGGGAGAATCGCAATCAAAACATATGCAAATGCTTGTTTTAAGAACTAGTAATTGACATGATATGTAATTAAACAGAAACTAGGTTGCTTAGTTATAAAAATAATGGAAGTTTTATATTAAAAATCAACAGAGTACTTATTATTTTGTCTCTAACTCTAATAACATTTGTTTATGTCTATAATTATTATACCTACTGTAGCTAATCAGTTCAAATTCTTACAATATTGGTAACAAAACAATAATTATCTATATTTAGTCTTTATATATAATATTATCTATATTTAGTCTTTAATACAGTAGTGTGTTATTATAATCTGTTAGCAAGTAGCATGCTCATATTAGATCCTTCAAAAACTTACCAAAATAGCTATTTGACTAAAATAAAACCTCACTAAAATTTAATGCAACGTGCACGTAGACAGCAGCGACCTGAGTAAGGCCCCGACTACACCAAAGCTGAGATTTCTGGAGATGTCCCGTAAACAACCAATAAGATGGTGCATTGCGCTAAAGCTTAGCTTATTATCATAATGGCATATTGATTAAGGCTCCCGCCTCTAATATAAGAGTTTGTGGGTTGGAATCCGGGCAAGTACTTCTGTGCTCCTTTCATCAAGGGAGTATCTCAGACACTATCCTTCATGGTTCTAGCAAATTGTTGACTAATACGATTGTATGGACTTTAAAAGAGACTTTGACCTCTGAGTTTGTTTCGGATGTTTCTTCTCAGAGCAGTCCACATAGGAAATACTGGCCCTATCGTCCGCTTAAAATAATAAAATCAAAATATTGACGATCAAAATATTGACGAATCAAAATATTGTCGATCTCGTTATCTCGCGAGATCTCGTACGAAATTTTACGAGATACAATCTCGTAAAATATGGCCAGGATCTCGCGAGATCGGGATCTCGGCGAGACGAGATTGCATTCCCTAATACGGTGTAAACATCTTTGCACAGTTCGTCTGCGCACCGATAAACATCATTGCTACGCATCCTCGCTCCGTTCAACTCGCAAATATCCTAGTGTATACACAGCCTCATATTCGCAAAACAAAACAAAATATTACGATTTTGTTCAAACTTTTTGTAAATAGAGAAGTGAAATACAAATATGTTTTTTCACAAATAACTCTCCTTTTTTTTAATATGGCAATGTTTTTTGCCACGGAAGCGATACGAAAGTTTTGTTGTTTTTGTCCATATTGTACTCGTGTTTACTCGAACAATTTTGACGTATTTGTTTTGTTTATTGTTACCTAGTACAGATAAACTTATTACTAGAAACCGGATCAGAACCCCTCACAATGTTATCAAGCTCAATGTTTTATTGCAGAAAAGTACTATGATAACCAGAGATTGGTACAGATAAAGATTTTGTACCTAATCTTGAATACAGACAAATACATAAAGTAACGAAGTACTCGCATTATTGCTATCCTTTAGACAAAGACCTATAAATTATATTTCAAGTGTCTGTAAATACAGCAGCACCCATACATTTCAAACCGGAACAGAGCAAGTCTATAGTTAAAACTATTAACTTACATAATAATAATATTATCATCTTATAATCGTCCCACTGTACGGCAAAGGCTTCTGCTCATACTAAGAAAGCATTAATCTCTACGCTTGTTTAACGAGGATTGGCAATTTCTAACTTATATCCAGATTTCGTTACAATGTTTTCCATTACGAAAGAACAAGATGACTTGGAAAAGTCACAACGGTGCATGCCCAAATTCAAACCATCCCTTTATATATTAACTTACAAAACCACTACCAAATGACTAGAAAATATATCAAAAATGAACACGTGATAACAAAAAAACATTTTAACATAACGTCACGCAGTAAAGTATTCCATACTTGCAAGGGAATTCATTTTACATTCAATTTTCAACAGAATGTTAGCATTGCAAACGTAACTTATGAAAGCCGTCAAATAAATATCGCGCATCGACATCGGAAAACTGAGAAATATTCTAAACAACTATCGAGATAGCTTGTGTAGTGCACACACATATTTTTCTGATATATGTGTGTGCTTTGTTTTATGAAATATTGTGAGTTTAAAAGTTGAAAGTGTGGTCAAATGGACGCTTCCGTGTTATCCGCATAAACCTGCCGAGTGTGAACCGAACTTAAACCTTATAGCACTCCGAAATAAAATAGATTTCTATCCATGAAAAGAAATTGTAATCGGTGCAGGACTTTCAGAGATTATCTCTTACGAACGAAAACAAACCAGCTCTTTGTTATTCTAGTCTAGATAAAATCAAGCTGAAGAGATTTTTGTATTTTTAGAGGTGTAAATTCCACAAAGGCAACTAAGAGGTGCTTACCTCACATTTTTTTTTAATTCAGTACACTGTCTTATTCAATGCCAAATTAAATACATTTGACTAGTCTACCACAAAATAGTGTCTACCTAATCCAATTCCTCGTTAAATTCATATCTTGCGTATCGTTTAAAACAAAATACATTAATCGCAAAGCACCCCAATATTTGATATGATTTATTAATCATTCGAACACAGACGGTTCGAGACACAATAGAAAGACAATAGTAGTCCGACAGCCAGCTGTCGCTTGACTCGCTTTCGCAACACAACTTCTAACAGCAAGAACCAACAGTAGAGTCTATCAGATAAGCGCCACGTGGAAATCAGGTTTTTTTTTACCCTTCTGCTGTAAACTTCACTCTCACTTTGATAAATAACGCATTTATCAAAGAGAACGTCGTCACCTTCTTATCATAACATTTTCGAAAAGTCAAGCCATCTATTTAGACATGAACCGCCTTATTACAAAACATGGTTTTTCTCTAAACCAGGTTTAAACCATTGAGCCAGGTTTTGTAATTTGAATCTTATTCTGATACGGTCAAGATTCGAAATACAAAACCTAGCTCAATGGTTTAAACCTAGTTTAGAGAAAAACCTTGTTTTGTAATAAGGGGAAAAGGTTCCAAAAGACTAACAAATATCTATATGTTCAAAACGTTCAACCGCGACCGAACTCAACGAGGTCTACAAACTCTTTTGTGCCTTAAAAGTGCACGACGCCAATAAAAATGTTCATTCCTCTCTTCACCTACATCTAGGTGTAAAAGTAAGTACGTACAAATTCATTTTTTGAGGATTTATTTTATTTTAGTTAGGTATGAGAGAGCCATTTTTCATTGTGAATCAAGTTGCCTGACCAAATAGAGAGTTTTTTTTTTTTTTAAAGAGTGTCCGTGGAGTTTCTTGCCTGTTCTTCTCCATAGAAATCTACGCTTTGGAACAGGCAATTAGAGTCACTTTTCGGACTGACCGACTGACTCTTTGACTATTCATAAGTATTCATAAGTACCTATAAATGGTCTAAGTGAAATAAATGCCTTGAATTTTGAATTTTGAAGTCAAGCCATTAAATGGCAACTTTGGTACAAAAAATATGTAAGATGGAAATTGCAGTTCCTTGTTGTTGGCTGTTGCTGGCCTTTTTTTTTGGAGAGACCCGCTGCAATGTTTCCTACTACCGCAACCTCTAAAAACCAGAATCAGTGGAGTCCAGTTTTTTCTCACACTTCCGCTGTAATCTTTGCTATTAATTTCGTTGCAGGATCCAAGACAGTTGAATCCCTACTTCAAACTCGACAAGTTTTATCAATCGGCCCTTTGTCGTTGCTGGCTCATAACCTAGTCAACTATTTGACGAGGACTATAGTATAACTTCTAAACCCATAACTTAACGTTTAACGATTCAATAAACATTACACACAAACTTAATTATCATAACCACGTACCAGCTACATCTTTAAGCAAATATACTCAAATTACTCGAGACTACGTAATATCACAATCTCGTCCATATATCACAATATTCCAAACTTCGATCGTGTAATCCCGAGCAACCGCAAACAAATGTAAATTAACACTAGCATACAGTCTCGAAGCGTCTGAAGTTCAACTACCAGGAGTCAAGAATTAACAGGAGCATTAATAAGGATGCCTCGCCCGGACGTCCCGGCGGGTAAACAACTCATTGTAGTATGACTTACTTCCTCAGTTAGACACCCCTTTACGTTGCTCTGGTAGCTATGTGCAGTTAAGGATAGTTGTTTGTTGAAATTGTTATGATAGTACTGATAGATAGTCTACAGGAAAACCGACAAAGTGATAAACTGAGTGAAATACAATTTGTTATTTTGAGCCCTGAGAAAACTTCATCTCTGCAAATATCTATTTAATGAATCTAAATATAATTAACGAAGCTTCATTATAATATAATGAAGCTTCGTTA
This sequence comes from Athetis lepigone, assembly GCA_033675125.1. Classification (NCBI taxonomy): domain Eukaryota; kingdom Metazoa; phylum Arthropoda; class Insecta; order Lepidoptera; family Noctuidae; genus Athetis; species Athetis lepigone. The sequence continues at coordinate 13,640,323 of CM066236.1, forward strand.
ATTATATTTAGATTTATCATTGACATTAGGAGTCTCTTTACGTTCTGTCTGCCATCAGTATAACCCTCCATTATAATAAAACTTTAGTGCTGCTGCTCTGAGTATACTAAGAAAAATTTCATTTAATATAACATTATTATACAAGTGAGCTAAGTTCGTTATTACTCCCGCAGCGAAATTGCAGCGTCATAATAAAATGCTCACGAGTGTCATACAAAAATATGACGTTTTTCAACACAGATGTATGAAAATTAAAAATAAAGTTATAAGTTTAAAATAAAAGACAAAAGATACGTTAGGTTGCGGGCAGCATGCATGCATACCTGGCCCGCATGGCCCGTAAAACTAACTTGACAAAAAAGAGAACCTAAATGTAAAAAAAAAACGAATTGTCTAATGGAACGAACAATCAAAAAGTAACTATTTATCAAATGTTTTTTTATAAACTTAACTCTATACTTTATGCTAAACCAAATCTGCACCTTTTAAAAAACAAATTCCTCTATAATTAAGCCGAGTCAAACTAAATAGTCTTGTACCCAGTTAACTAAGTCCCACGCAAGAATACAAAATGTCTATAAAGAGTGTCGTCACAGCTGCCGGCGGCGAATACTTGCGTTTAATTTTGTTATCCCGGGGAGACTGCCCGGTATTGGCAACGTACCCGACTGTACCGGGATTACACTGCTTTGTACGCCATTTAGTAAGCCTGTAGCGACGCGATTGTACGTTGAATGGAGCAATCGATGTCGATGAATGTGGTGAATTGATAAGTTTAAGGCTGAATGTAAGGTGTAGTAATAGATATTAATAATGGGTTGTTTTTTCCCAGTAGAGTGTGCTGAAAGGTCTCTTCTCAATGTTATTTATATAAATATTTATATGCATGACCATTGCATTGATTGAAAGAAAACCCAAAACGTGTTAGTGACTTCAGGTTTATTTTTGCTACTAAGTTGCTTCATGTCAAGTGATTATCAACATTATGCACTAAGTCGTAGTAAAATAAAAGTAGCGTGTGTCTTTTCTTGAGTTTCAAGTACACACTTAATTTCATCAAATCAGTTCAATAACTTAGCTGTGAAAGCGTAAAAGACAGTAACTTCACCAAAACCAGTGACGTCAAAGATAAATTGAAAAAGTCACTCTACTTGCTTCTATGTTTAGTTATATCGTAATAATAATAACAACAGAAAAGTTCCTCTAACAAGTTGACATAGCTTTAACTCGTCCGAGCGAGATTGATACAGAATTCAATTTCCACAGAAGCAATCCGACTTTGTTTTCCTCGAGCACTTCCGGGGCGTGTCCTTAGCCATAAACATTTAGCAAGACAAAGTATATACCTTCGGATTATTTAATTAATTTGTAATGAGACTGTGTTGGCTTGAGATAAAGTGAAATTGTTTAGATAAGAATTACAATTACATGCCTAAAAGTGCTCCAAAATGGACTAAACTTTTATAACGATATTGTTGTTTTATTTTCTAGGGTTCTTTGCCTTTTCTGCCAGTCTGTCTCTCACGGGCTGCAACTTATAAACCGCAATAGTAATTATCAGTTTTGCAGACACAAGTAAATGAAAAGTAGTTTTGTAAGAGTCAAGAATCGAATGCACGATGCACAACGGAGCATCTATTCGCTTAAACAGTGCGCCAAATGTGTGCAAAAACCATTAGTGTCACTAGTTTATTTATAAATATTACATAGTGAAGTTAATTTTTAACAAGTCAGAGTTCATAAAACCATTTAACAACAATTATTTACGCTTCAAAACATACAATTTCCAGTAAACTGATATAAAATACCACTGTCAATTAATATACTATTTTAAAATCCCCTGATGGAGCAATTTTATGAAGTGTTCAATATGAACATTATTAAAATAGTCAATGAGCAGTATCAGTGACTATTTTAATAATGTTCACAGTTAATTTTGTTCGGAAATTTATTCGATGTGAATGTAAACCGTATTTCATATGAGCAATTAGCGGGGATATTGCTCTATCGTGCGTAAACCTATCCGGTTTTGTGTGCTCATAAATTATGACGGTTGATCCATTATTGTAAATTAGCTGTCATAGAATTTTACTGTTTTAATTCTGAATAATGTAATGTTCAAAAACCAAGATAATGTGTCAGTATTCAATATTTTTGTTTTTTGAACGTTACATTTAAAATGTTTCAGAATTTATTTTGATTCCATTTTCCTTATGTAATTGGATAGCAAGTCAGTTGACGGCTTAACTGATGGTCACCGCCGCGCCGCTTAGTGGTTTTTTTTTAGATAAAAGTCGCAAGTTGCAATAAAGCATATAATTAGCAAAAACTAAAGAGCAAAAGTCAAAAAATGAAAATTTTTAACTAGCTTCCTCCCCCCAGTTTTGCACATTATTCTTTTCTCAATTTTAATCTGCATATTATATTATACACTTACTCATAAATTACTTTGATAAGAAGATGACAGTTTACCACAAACAAACAGACAGACGCTGTGAGAGACTTCATTGTATAATATTATAATGTTGTATGGCAACCTTTATAGCCAAAGTTTTATTACTAATAGTAGTTTACTACTAAATGAATCCCATAAATTTAATAATATGTAAGTAGGTCACGTAACAAGGACCTAGAAATTAATGAACTGAATGTAATGAAATTTTCTACCTATCTGCGGTCAATAATACTATGTACGAAATAGTTATTATTATAATGAATTCGTAATTATTATAATTTTATCGTTTAATAATATTTTCAAACTTAAATTAAATTTTCAATATTTTGGTTCGCCGATACTGGGACTGTTCACAAACTACGAGGTCAGGGCTTCATATTTAAATAATTGGTAATGCTGTTAACTCTGTGACATATTGATTGAATAATTACGTGTGCTGTGTACTATACAACACATTGCAGGTTACCTCGAACACTAATCGATATGTAATTATACTTTAGCACATAGCTAAGCTAACTATTAGAAGGTTCATGCGGCTAGAGCACCGGGCAATTAAGGTCCAATTAGTTAACTAGTCCTTCAATATGGACTCTCAATACAGCAATTAAACTCTTCTTCTGCTTCTAAAAAACAGAACTGATTGAAGCGACCTCAAGAAAAGCAGAAGCTCGAGGCCTGGTGTGAAGTTAATATTCTTCTGTCTTGGATCCCGCAACGGAATGAAATAAAAAACCTATTTATAAGGGACGAGATGTTTACTTAGCACTTTATGCAAGTAAACATCTGTTTTCTCCGCAAACATGCATCCGTAACTTGAAAAACCAATGGCCACCAAACCATAGCCATCAGTGTGATCTGTGACATTTAGTTCAAACATAGATATGGTAAAAAAAAGTTAAAATAATATGTAACAGTTTGCACTTACCTAATATCATCATCATCAGGATGATGATCCGGCGGCAGGTCGGGCCGGAGGTCGCCGAGCGCCCGCGCCGCATGCCTCCTCCGCCTCTCATACCACAGCCGTCTTTGTTCCCTCTCATTATTCTTTTGAACGCCGAAAAAGGTTTGCGTTTCCCTCTTGAGGTAGTCTCGTACGGCAACTGTGTGCGTTCGCCGTAATCTGACGCCATCTTCCTGGTCCTGGGGGGCGGGGTCGGGAGGGGGTTGCGTGGGCGCGGGCGGGGCGGACACGACGCGGGGAGGGGACGCGGGCGCTGGGAGCGGCGGCGCCGGCGCAGACGCTGCGGGTGATGATGACTGGCATGCCAGCTGCGGCGCCAGTAGGCCCGCGCTTGAACGCCTGAAACAAAAGAAATCAAACGTTAGCATTGAAAGAAGGGAGAACAAATTGCGTAGCTTATTGATCTGCAAATGGTCCAAGGGTTCACGCATTTACATAAACAATTCCAAACTGGTTCACTTATAAAATACCTTTTAACATTCCTAAACGGTTGCTCAAACAAAGAAATTTTAATACGATTCTATGAATCACCCATTCAACATAATCAATCAAAAAGATAAAATACTTTATTTGAAACAACAGTACCAACATCAAACAGAGCTAGCTAAATAAATCCGTTTAAAAAGAGCAACACTATAAACGTCTAAACAAAGGCACGTTTTACGCAAACTAATGTTGACAATAAAAATAATAACCAGTTTTACCCAGCAACAACTCAAAGCCAAACAGATCTATGAGTTGCGACGGAATTCGTTATCCCGGTTCCCGAGTCATCGTGAAATTGGCCGAATTGATTCGGTATTTCCGATTGCAATTCCGTCGAAAATCGATTCGCACCGCCTGTAGTCAATCATCGAGCTATGGTTGGAAATTATTCGACTATTTAGATTCTATTTACTAGGAATTTGTCGCAAACAGACTGGAATAATAATAATCGAAGCAAAGACAGAAGGGAATTAAACGCTTTGTGTATTCTTCTGTCGGTTATAAATATTGTGGCATTGAATTGCATATTTGTGATTCGTTAAGCTTTTTTGCATTTCGTACTTCTTTTGTTTTTTTATTAAGAGCAAAAATAGTACGCGATGTTTAAACCATTTCTATTTCCAGAACAAATGATAATTAACACGACTGTCGTTTGTCTAAAATTTTAATAAGACCTGTAATTACGTTGCTTTATATAAATAAGTATGTATAAAGTACTCTTATTACGTAAGTGGGAGATGCAAGGACTTTTAATGATCGAAACGTTGTGAGCAATTTCTTTTCAAACTTATCCTACCGTAACGATTATCTTATGAAGACTTTTCTAACAGTACTACAAAAGTACCCTAGTCATATTTTGCTCAATTAGTAGCTTGACTTGATGGCATTTTAATTTGTATAATGATAATTTAAGTCATTCAAAATCAACGGAACATAATAGATATCCAATCTAATTATCATTCAAATAAAGGAGTCAATTTTTTTTGTTCGGGGATTAGGCCCACCACAAATTGTGGCATTTATTAATGAAATGCACGTTAGTTTATTCCTTATAATCTCTAGATTACAGTGGCAATATTAGCAAAACTCTAAGTAACCGGAATACTGGGAAATACGACAGTCAAAACATGACTCTCATAATGACCTAAAATCTCACAAGAGCGATTATTTAATGAGTGAATAGGTTTCCTAGGTATTTTATGTTAGAATAGTGCACTTTCAATAATAATATAGGTGTAAATGACATAAAAACCTGGCTGTGGTGTGATTTTTTTTCGATTATTCTTTTACTGTGGACGCCAATGCTTTTATAAGTAAAGTTGTTGCACATTTCGTTGAAATCGAGCTGTACAATTGTTACAACAGCTTTATAAATTATGCACTGTATCTCCAGAAGCCATTTTTGTAACATCTATTGAATAAAAATACGAAAAGAACAGAAGAAGCACTTATCTGACTATCTAGAAAACTGTTGGAAACTATTAGGCTAAGTTTACATGACCGCGAGAAGTCGCGCGTCGCCGCGTGGTTGAGGCCCTGTCCAGGAAGGCGAATTCGCCGCGATTAGACTCGCGCGTATTCACTCGCGGGTAGGCAAGATACTAGGCACCAATACATCGCGTCCACAAGCATCCCGCGACTAATAAACTCGCGCGTGACTCGCGCGTAATGCGCGCGAGTCGAGATACTAGGGCCGCCTTGTTGCATCCAGATTTCGCGCGAATTTCAGAGCGAGTGCACGCATAAAAGAGAAAGAGAAGGAAATACGACTCGCGCGTACGTACGCTCTATACGCGTAGACTCTGGACGCAACACTCGCGCGTGTTACGCGCGAGAGAATCGCGGCGAATTCGCCCTCCTGGACAGGAGGGCGAATTCGCCGCGATTCTGAGGCGTTCGCATGATGATGTGCATACCAGTCCGGATGTCAATGTTGCTTGAGGAGGGGGCAATTTGCTTATGGATTTTATACCAAAGGCTGAGTCGTCGCAGAAAATGACAAAGACAATAAAAAAGCTTTCTTGCATCCTATTTTAAATGAAAGTCTTTCACTTAAAATAGGATGCAAGAATGCTTTTCAACGAACGTAGAACGCGCGGTAATGTCTACGATAATTGCTGCTTACTTTGGTCTTGTACCGCGCGGTTAGTGGTACAGAGCGGTTTCGCGCGGTCGTATGAACTTAGCTTTATAATGTAGTCTGTCAGTGTCAAACTGATTGAAACTGTACCACAGAGCATCTACAACGGAATGTTAATTAGGTACGTTTCGTTTCACATAATATATTTAAATTCACGTTGAAATAAATGTAAAAACGCTCCTCAACATTCATTTTCCGTAATAGTTTTTTACTATTATTTTATTATTCCCGTTAGATATCTATATAATTTTTAGTGGGTTAGTTATAATAAGGTGATGACTTGTTTCATGCGTAAAATTATTAATAAGCGTAACCGTTTAATAGTGGGACCAAAAAAAATTGTCTCCTTTGAAGAAAAAGACTTTTGTATTGAGTGGGTTGTCTAAAAGAACTAGTTAATGTAAGGTAATGTAAGGCATGTGTGCAGGCTTTAGAATACACTTAAAGGAGAGATACCGAGACATTTACACGTATATTAGGCCTCTTTAGGCAAATAATATGTAAGCCTCGTCTCATACAGAGAAAGCTCCAGCATTGATCACTACGCTTGCTCAATGCGAATTGGCGACATTTATTACGATACCAGATTATGTCACGATGTTACTGAAATAACCACCAAACTACATATGAATAGGACAAGACACATTGGTACTTTCTCAGAGTCCCACAATCTCTTACGTGTAAGACGGGCGACTTTACCACTGGCCCAACAAGACAGTTTTAGACAATTCTCATCTTATTTATTTTCAAACGCTGAAATCTTGTATCACGTTCCAAAAACGAGTCACGTGAAGATACATACGTACTTGAGTCCTAAGTCTATACGGTAGTCTATTCTGCACTATTATTTATGCTGCTGCATCATCGTAGTATTAATTAGCCAGACGCATATCGCACAATGACAAACTGGGTTTAAAATTGTAAGAGCAGGCAGATTCTCATATTTTTTTTTCATAGATAAGGCAAGAGTATTGGTCACCACGCTTGCTTATGGCGTATTTACGCAAGCTTTATATTCATTTTAAGCACATGTCTCCTCGCGATGTCTACTTTAACCACTGGGCTACCAAGATACTTTTAGACAATTGTCACTCTTCTTTCCTCTCTAAACTCAAACGCACAAGTCTCGACGTCAAGTTCCGTAAACAAGTGCCTACCTACACGAGGCCTATGCCTATACGACAGTCTATTCCACACTATTATTTATGCTGCAACAGTACAGTATTAAGGCAGACGCAGGTGCGAGCTCAACGAGCCATAATTTTAACGTAAAGCAGACACAGTAAATTAAGATACAGCGTCGCTTTGACAAATATTCCTTATTATTGTGGGGGAACGTTCTGAATAGAAGATTAAGATGTTTTATGTAGGTATTTTGTGTGCATATTAAAGTGATGTGTGTTTTTATGGAAGGCAGGTTGACGATGTGAAAATTGAGTGAAATCTTCATGGTGGTTCAATGGACTATCCAACATTAAAAGCTGTTTTTAAATCGATTCAATAGTTCCTAAGAATAGTGAGTTCACCCAAATCTCTCACCTTTATAATATTAGTAAAAATAATTAAGTATTGAGAATATATTATATTTGTCTTTTCATTCTCATCACTAGGTATAGTATAAAACAAAGTCGTTTTAAATATGTTTCACAAAATCACAACGGATTTGCGTGTTTTCAACAGGTTCGTTTTTAATTTATGTATAGTATATGTATATTACAGTAGAGAGAAGCCAATTTTCAAAGGTTTGTAACACCCGGGCGAAGCTGGGGCGGATCGCTAGTTTTAGTATAAATTGAATCTGCATGACTGAAGCGCTTTTATTTTTAAAACGAATAATAGCGATGGGACATAATACACACACGAACAAATGTATATTATTTAAAAACAAAAATGTCTGCACTTCTTCTGAATGATAATCCCACTCAAACATCAAAGGTCAGAGATGGTATATAGTAATAAATAAGATTACTTTTGGGGCTTACATAATATGGCTATATTTAGATACACTCAAGAGATCATCAATCCACATTTATTTGTACTTAACTAAAAAGGTGTCAATGTACTACTGAATACCTTTGAGAGTCTTCCAAAATTTGTATCTAGAATTAGAATCCGGCCTAATTCATTTCAATAAGAATAATGTTGGAGAGATTTTGTGAACTTAATTGAAAAGAATGTCCATGGAATTCTTAGTTTGTTCTTTTCCGTGTCTGGGCAAGCAATTTCTTCTACCTTGGTAGTAGCCTACCAAGGTCTTGACAAATAAGTGCCTATGAATGGTCTAAGTGAAATAATCACATTGGTGCCGATTCTCTTTTCCACTAACGTAAGTTAAGTGCATCTTTCTCATTCCATTTAATTAAGAAAAGGACAGAAGATAACATTTTAGCTAAGTGCTGTTAAATTATTAAGACACTCCATAGATAATTTAGACGCGATTAAAAACATGGCGACTTAAAGTACGCCAATTTTCTTCGTGTACTGTCTAATATGACAGGACTACTAAAAACGAATATGTATCGTCTGTCCTCTTCTTTAAGAAATGGAAGGAGAAAGATGCATTTAACTTAATTTTAGTTAAGTTAGTGAAGAAGAGAATCAGCGCCATTGTCTTTTTACTTTACCTATCTACGTCACGATAGAAACACACTACTTAATAACGTAGGTACTCGTTTACATATTTAACCCAATTCTGTGTCATAACACCACGTGTCACCATAAATTGATAGTCCATAGCATCATAAAAGATTGTTTGTACTAAAACTAATATCATATAACAATGTCAATTTTACCATGTCTTTAGTTGTCTAGGTTACAATTTCTACATTCTGTTTTTCTATCTTTTAGGTTTTATTATATTTATAACAAACTAAAATTTAAGGATTGCTTCGTTAAGTTTTAGTCCTTTATTTAAATCCAATTTAGTTCAACCACTTTTCAGAGCTAAAATCAAGTAATTTTTAGAGAAATTCAGTCTTAGAATTGCTGAAAAAATATTTTTAAACCATATTCATATATTTCATAGATTTGCATTTTTTGTGTTTAAATAACTTATATGCTCGGGTAACATAATTTAAATTTTCAAGCATCAAAGTAATCGTTCTACAAATAAAATCTTTAGATTCCCTGAGTCGCTAAATCTTTGCAAACGTTCATAGCTATGACATTTTTAGTTGTGAGCCTTTTTATTTTTTTCTAGTGTCAAAATCATATTTGTTGCCTTCTTTAGCGTAATCCTTTGTATCTAAGCTCATAATATAAAATAGTAATAATACCAGCCTTTAACTGTTCCACTGCAGGGCAAAGGCCTCTTCTCATACAGAGAAGGCACGAGCATTGATCACCACGCTTGCTCAAGGCGGATTGGCGATTTCGGACTTATATTTACTACAAGTCCAGGTTTCCTTACGATGTTTTACTTCACCGATGTCTGTGATGTCCAAGATAAACTTTAGAAAGGTACATATGAATTGAAAAAGTCACATTGGTACTTGCCTGGATTCAAACCCACAACCTCTTGCATGAGAGGCGGGCGCCTTAACCACTAAGCCATCACGACAATAAAATAGTAGGGTTTAATAATATAAATAAAATCTCATAAGCTTGATAAAATAAATCCAATAAATGTGTGTACATATTTGTATTGTAAATAAAATAAAAGTAACAGTGCGTATTTAAATAAATTGCGCTCGGTACAGAATTAGTAAGAAATATTTTTTACTAAATTGAATTTGTTTAAGATTTATAAACAAAAAATATCTCCGATTCAGCCACAATATCTTTCAACTCATTTGTATTTTTAGTTTAGTAGTTTACTCTATTAGAAGACTTTATTCTAGTAAAGATATAAATATGAATTTCTGTACTGTTTCTGTGCAAAACTGACTAAATCCCTACAATCAGTGAAAAGGCAGTGGAAAGCGTGTAATTTTCAAGTATACGACCTTACGCGTCATTAAAATGTGAATTCAAAATTACAGTCAAAGAAAACATTTCATGCTATTTCACTCACATAGTGAACGAGTGAGAGAACACGATAAGTTACAACCCAGTAACTGGACGACAAGATTCCTTTTGGTTTGACTTGTCAGACTTTCTGGCTTACCCGTAACGACTGTCAAAGTTCTACGAATGACAACCGGGACCAACGGCTTTCCGAGGCACGGGATATCAGCGATGTCCAAGATAAACTTTAGAATGTACATATGAATTGAAAAAGTCACACTGGTACTTGCCCGGATTCAGACAACCTCTTACGCGACGACCTTTTTCATTCAAACGAACAGAACTCTAAAATAATTCCGCGGGCAACACTAGCACTTTCACCTTGATGGCACAGGTCATAAGTAAAACGACAAAATCCCCTGGCTATTACCAAGATCACTGGATATCGATCATCGTTCTCGTATTCCACTCACGTCATCCGCCCAATAATGCAGATACCTAGTTTCCATCCGTGTTCCCAGCTGATTGCTATTCTTACCGCTTGTCCAATATCGGGGCTATATTGCTCCGTATCGGGAAAGCGTTATTAGGCCATACATCTTGGTACTTGACAAACAGATGGTTATCACATGTTTTGAAAATGATTTGTTGGTTGAAAAAATAGGGGTTTACTAGCAATATGGGACGGTTTCATGAAAATAATGCTGCTTCTGGAATTGATGTTCGTTTTGTAGTTTTATCAGAGATTCAGACTACACATCACATAATGTAGTAGCTTTTGCCCGCGACTTCGTCCGCGTCGTTCTTGTTCCCGAAAGATTACCGGAATAAAAACTATCTTATGTCCTTTTTCGGGTCACAGACTATATCTGTACGAAATTTCATTAAAATCGGATTAGTGGTTCAGGCGTAAAGAAGAAACAGACATACAGAGTTACTTTCGCATTTATAATATTAGTACGGAAGTACAGATTATAGTATAGAAGTGACTGTCTGTTTGTTATGTCTGTTTGCTGCCTGTTAAGATACAGAGTACATTGATCTGCAAGAAAGAACATAGGCTACGTTTTATGTCGCATAAACGTTGTTCTTTATAAATCAATTTTTGTACTTTAAACCTTCCAACACACATGATTAGAGTCAAGAGAAAGACAATAGAAGCGCGGCAGCCGTTCAATACTTTCATTAGTTCAATTACTTACTTGAAGTTATTTCAATATTTGAATTACTATCTAATCCTTATTACTAAACAGTAATAACAATTAGAGTGCATTTATAATGTATACTCAGAATTTTAAAAATAAATCAAGCATGGAAAATTTAGAATAAAAAAATGTTGTGTGTTACTTTGTTTTAATTGATTTGAACCCAATAATTATCACTAAGTCCAAGCATGTATTCGAAAGTTCCCGATAACATCAAATCTTCGGGATATATATGTCGCAGTCATCTGGTTGAATCAGCTATTTGATTGTATGACTAGCGCGTTCATTGAATAGCAACATTTAATTGAATGACTAGGCCGAAAGCTGATTAAACAAGCGTCACTCAACGTCCAACTAGATAGCTGATTAAGGCATAGCCCTTTGAACAGAGCGGACGTAATATCAGTCAGGTGATTGTAATTTAGTTCATTTTTTTTCCACTGCGGCGTTAGTAGTCGCCAAAACAAATATGGCGTAAAATAGCTCGCGCAGATAGCACTGTTTTGATATTATTTTTATTAAATTTACTTTAAAGTGACTTTATTCTTGATAAAATAGTGTGACAGCATGGATTTACCTATTGATACGCCGCCGCCGGCTAGTTCTAAAGTTTTTTTGTAAATTAAAATCATAATAAAGTGTGTCATGTCATGTCCTCATTTTTGTTATGTAAAGAAAGTTAAGTTTTTAAGTTGCGAACTTATGGTCACCCTAAACAAACATTACAAAGTCGACTATATCCCATTAAACGACAATGCTAAATGACGTTCAGTCAAGTCGTTGAACGTTACATTAAACAACTTGACGAGTTGTCGTTTAGTCATTCAATTAATTGTCGTCATTCAATGAACGCGCTAGTCATACAATCAAATAGCTGATTTAACCAGATGACTGCGACATATATATATCCAATCTGTTACAACGGCCTGTCTAGCACCTTAAATTATAATATTATCAGTAATCTCCTTCACTTGATAGCGTACTAAAGCCGTGTAACTGCGAACCCGGTAATAATTATAATGTAAATGGGTAAGCATCTATAAAATACGACGGTATTATCCTGAAACTGTAGACGCTAGAGAAACAATTTGGTTTTTAATTGAATTAATGTCTAGACTTTAGTATACCGTTAGGTTTTTTGTTGCGTTTATTGTGCTATAAATATGATTTATTGAGGAATATTGTGATAATAATATTATATGCCTTGTTAGTCTTGTGGCCACAAATGCGATTGCTGAAGTTGTGGAACTGGCTTCAGTTCCCGAGTCAGGCAAATTGTGTTTGTGAATATTTTCTAATAGAAATTTCATAGTAGACGACTTTGAAACTTGATGGTATGATATCCGCCCTTGCTTGTAAATGTCGATCTCAGTTGTCGACTGAAGATTTTTGACAGTCGTTACAAGTCTTGAGTTTGGTAGCCTGCAATGCCGAGCTATCAAGAGATTTTGTATTTACTAGTAACTGGCTGGTGGATATATGATGGGCATAAGGGTATGTAAAATATTGATCCGCAAGCCGAATACTAGGAAAATGTTGCTTCAGACTATGCTATGATCTACTACAAAATGATCTTTACAGATGCCTATTATTTGCATGTGCGTCATGTTACTTTTTATGAAATATTCATAATATAAACTAGAATTCGACAGTATTAAAGCACATGATGAAAAAAAAACAGGGCGCAAAAATAAATTTTAATAAAAAATATATTCATCAAAACGATGGAAAAAACACTGAGAACTGAAAATAACGGAATTTTTCAACTGAATTATGTATTCGGGACTTGTATCGTGAGGACTCATGAATAACGAGTTTCGTTGTTTCAAGGAACGTTAACGTAACAAGACGAGCGTGTTTTTTTAATCTCCCGTTTATTAAGCCGAAGGGGCTTTCGGCCTGCTGAAGGGTACCGCTTTCGGCCGATAGAGATGAGAAGTTACCTTTCTTAATAAAGGTAATTAATTGTTTTTTTTTTATATAAGTATATAATATATGTATATATATATATACATTATTATGTCATAAAATAGTGAACGAAATATAATTTAGTCATTTTTCATGAGATTCATTTTTCCGATTATTAAGTCGAAAAGGCTTTCGGCCTGATGATACAGGTTGTATTTTCACAAGATTTATTTTTTTAAGGAGAATTTGTTTTTTTGAAATATAAATAAGTCATTTGTGTTGTGTCATTCTATTCTCTAGACATATTTAAAGAAACTGAGGTTTATTCTACCGTCGGTGGCTGCTTTTTTTCTGACGCTGCCTGTACAATCTGTCAAATATTTTATTTTAAAAAATATTACAACTTTATCGCCAAGTATGGGCACAAAGTAAACGATTGGACGTATGGGTTCGAATTTTATAGGGAAGATTTGTTGGCGTCTGTACAAGCCCGTAAACGATTACGATCTTACAACCAGACATCAATTTCAATGTTAGGTATCTTTTTGTCATATATTTATATAAAATAGTAAACTGATTGTTTGAGTGACTAATTGTTGATATATCAACGCACAGCCCAAATCACTGATCCTAGAGGCATGAAACTAAGATGGTGTGTTCTTTGTGAAGAGTATGTCCACTAAGACAGGATTTTAGGAAATTCCAACCCAAGAGCTGGAAGGAAAAAGGATGGAAGTTCCAACATCCACGCCGAGACAAAAGCTAGTACAATGCATAAAATAACAACCTTTTATTTACCATGACCTCTTCATAACTTTAACATAAAGCAGCACACATGAGCCGCAAAATTCATATGTTATATTTAACCATGCAGCATTAGGCAGTCTTACCCATTTGTATAAAGTATGTGTGCCCATTAAGGGAACAAATGTGCGCGGCTTACGGCGCTTGCGTTAATTTTGATATTAGCTCTGCCAGAAACTTGCATATTTTAGTCTATAATCTTTTGAAATGTTCCAGTGGTGGTTCGGAATCTATAATATGGAAGCTCATCCTACAAAAATTATAAATGTGAAAGTTGTTGGTGTGTATGGATGTTTGTTATTCTTCCACGCAAAAACTACTGAACGGATTTTGATGAAACTTTACAGTATTGTAGCTTATCCGCAGAATAAGACATAGGCTAACATCTCACTATGCCCCATGGGAGCAGAGCAGTAACCAAAAACTTTAACATAACGCAGGTAAAACCGTAAGTGGCAGATAGTTAACAATATCTAAGTTTATGGCCTGTTTATTGCAATTTCACTGCCAAACCACTAAACCGATTTCAATGAAAAGTACTGAAGAGGTAGATTACCTTAAAAAAAATCATAGACTATTATTATCGACCTGCGATAACTGATATTTAAGATTATGCTTTAAGTTAAAGTTTCGTGCATCTAAAAGGCCGACGTGAGAGGTCATTGAACCATTGATAGGGTTGGGCGTCTTTTTAGAAAACGGTCTCTGTTGGTTTTGTATTTATCCTCGCCTTACTATTAAAATACATTTCTCTATCTAGAATTCGGTTTGTGGTCAAATGTAACATATTTTTTTTTTAGAATATTTGGTACACATGTGTGTCATATGACGCTAGATTATTGCGGATATCATTGCTACCCTCACCTATCTTGAAGATCTCTAGCTTCCAAGTCGATACGAATGAAAGTATATTATTAGAAATAATGTAAGTGTATTGTTTTAGAAATATAACAGTAAATTCTTCAGTTTTAAAGTCTGCTTTCAGGTTTAAGCACAAAGACTGCTCATTATAAAACTATTAACCTTGACAAAAATGACATAAAAATAAGTCTAACTTTTAGATAACATTTACGCAATCATGACTTCATTAATACAAGTCACAACAAGAAACTTGAAAAAACTTATTTTTTCTTTGCAAAAAAATCAAGTCAGACAAAACAAATTACTCTTCAAACAAAACACAGATTGACGGACGAAATTAAACGGCGCCCACTACCGAAATGTAACTAAATTCTGCACAAAATTTTAAAAAAGTTTTTCATTCGTAGCAAAGCGTAGGCGTCTACGGCGCTACGTGGCTACGGCGTAGCAGTAATTTGTTATGCGAAACACGAACTCAATAACTCAAGTTTAAATGTGGCAGGAAAGAAGGATATATTAAAAGAGCGTTGGGCAATTAACATTGCAATTTGCTATAATGCTCGACTCTAAAATAAACAGAAAAATATGCAACTGAATACTATAAAGCGCGAATATCGTGCTTTAAAATCTTTTAAGTGCTACTTAAAATTTCAGTTAAAACCACAGTTCTTTGTTTTTAAGCACCTCTTTTATTTTATTTTTGTTTGTTTATTTAGTTACTCCACCAGAAGATTTGCAAAAACCATGAGAGAAAAATATAAGTAAAAAAAATATTACGTTGGTGTATTCCTTCATTTTATACCACAGCATGTAAAGTTAATTTAACAACTAGCTAACAAGGTTATTAAAAGCAAATAATTTATTAGTTATGATTTATGAGAAAATTATTATCAGTTACTCAGTATTTATTAATTGTTACAAAATATTTATTAACAGTTACCAGATATTTACTATCAATTAACAAATGCGTTTAATAAATCTTTGAGATATTTCTTTTAAATTTTTTCAGAGATATATAGACTCTAGTTGCTATATTATCTACAAAGGTTGCTTAATCTGAAGTACACAATCTAATTAATTAGTAATTAAAATGCCATTACGGCAAATTATGTAAATGTTATGCGCTTATCAAAATAAATTCGTTGCCTGCGTTTTAGGCAGATTAAAATGACATTCAACTCAAAAATTCAATTTCGGTTTGGTTTACAAACTCATCAGATATTCACGCAACGGTAAATTATATAGTCTTTAAATTCCTATTTGATGATAGATGAAATTTTGAATTGAATTTGATAACCTTAATTAAAACCAGATTTAGAATGGTTTGTCTAACGTCAATCCGTAGTTTACCTATTTTAAACTACTATTACTTTTACAAAGAGATTAAATAAATGCTTTGTCTGAGGAAATAATCTCGGAAGTATTGATTTGATAAAAAAAACATTTCACTGGAAGACAGTACATTTTGGGCGAGAATATGTATTAATAATTACAAGGTGCATGTTATATTATTACATAATAGAAGTCATAAACAAACACTAGAAATAAAAAAAGTTCAGTAGTAAATAATTATTAACACTATGATAAAAAGGTAAATTAGAAATTTGATTGTGTTCTTTGTAAAAGGAAATCCTTGGAGCAAAATAATTATTTTTATATACTAAAAGAATGCAACATTATTCCTCACTACTGATAATTGCAGTGTCAGGACAGGTCAATTCAAATCTATGTGCTTCTCTCATCGAGAAATCAACTCGGTCTTTAACCTACATGGTCCTCGCATTATATGACCAAATACAATAGTTATGAACTTCAAAAAGTACTTTCGGATATTTTTCTTAGAGTTCAGTGTGATATTTAACCAATTTATAAATTTTATACGCGAACAAGTTCGCGAACAAAATTCGGTTATTAATATTTTAACAGTTGATGCATTTTTATTTATTTCTTTCTGTCCGTTTTATATCACGATATCATAACTTACTCAGCAGCAAATGCAATAACTTCACAGTAACTATAACGTCTGTTTGCGTGCCATAAAATATGAATGATATTAAAAACTATAGCATGCAGTTTTCGAAAGCGAGTACTTAGAAGTGCTTTACAAGTACAATTTCAAATATGAAATATGACACTTTAAAATCTAAACTAATCTACATTATAAATGCAAAAAAGAATCTGTATCTACTGTATCTGTAGATACACAAAATTTTGAGTATCTGTAACCCAACGTTACAAAATTTTACAGAAAACTTGCTAGCAATCTGGGTTATCAAAAATCAAAATCATTTATTTGCTTAAAATGTGGTAGATAAATAGATGGTACATAACATAATAAATAGTCCAAATACACATTTCGCTAATTGGTATTGGCATGCAAATATTAGTATCTTTAAAGTAGGTATACGACTATGTTATTTATAAAACACACACACACATAGGATAAAACTAAATATTACATAAAATAAAATCTGTTACAATGCATTATATGGGCTATCTGTTAAATCGGTGTAATAAAGTGCAAAATCTTTTATTACAATATTAAAATACTAGTTACCCACCCAAACTTCGCATGGGTGTTATAAATCTTTAAAAATCTCATATTTTCTTTTTTGTAAAATGCATGTGTTATACACAATTATAAACCTTCCTTTTAAATCACACTATCGATAAAAAAACCACATTCTAATCATCCTTTGCGTAGTTTTAAAGATCTTACAGATCTTAACAAAGAAGGAAAAACAGACAACGGAAAGAGACTATATTTTATACTAGCTTTTGCCCGCGACTTCATCCACGTGGAATATTAGTTCCCGTTCCCGGGGGATTTCCGGGATGAAAACTATACTATGTCCTTTCTCGGGTCCCAAACTTTATCTGTACCAAATTTCACTCAAAACGGTTCAGTGGTTTAGGCGTGACGAAGAGACAGACAGACAGACAGAAAGACAGACTGACAGAGTTACTTTCGCATTTATAATATTAGTACGGAAGTATGGATTATGTAGTTGCATTATCACTACATACTATTTTTCCCTGCAGTGGAATTATATTGCATCGCTTTATTCTTCAGATATAACATTCACAACGTAGTTCCTCTACCCTACAAGGCAACTTCGCACTTTTTATTTTTTAAAGTACCCTTTTTTTTTTTTTTTTAAGTAGGTCACACAGTTCTGTTAATCCTCATTCTTTTTCCGTGCGAGGCAACGAAAACACGTGTTCTCTGTTCAGTCCCTGTTTTCAAAACTAACGGTTTTATTAGTTCATTTGAATTGTTTTTTCCTTCCGTTTTCAAGTGTTAAATATGCCTAAACGCAGTACTAAAGATAAAATTGAGCGTTATAATAAGAAAATTCGTAAGCTTGAAGAAAAAGAACGACAACAATGTCGTCATAGGGCGCGAGTGTTAGATTTTTCGGATTCCGATGAAGATTTGGACAACGCCGCCGTCGTTGACTGTAAGTACCTACGTATTTTCATTATTTTTAGTGAGTGTGCAAAGTGATACATTATCTCAAAGAATTCTTTTTTGCCTTGATTCGAAATCGAACGTGGCAAGCCTGGGGGTTGGCCGTGAGTCAACACGAAGGCATAAAGCAAAAGATTAGCCTGTCTTACATGAGACAGCTAAACATTTTTGCGAAACATGACAAAAGCCTGGGGTCTATCCGAGAGATAGAACGAAGGTATATTAGTTTTGTCAAAGTATTAGCATTCTCAAATAAATTATTTTATTGTGATAGATGCTGATAAAGTCGACATGGACGAGCCCGCCAATCCACAACTAACTGATGTTCCTGAAATACCAGTCCCTGATCCAGGATTACCAGAAACGACGGACGTAGCCCCGGTCAATCATGAGCTCGACCCCGAAATCCTGTCAGCACTTGGGGAGCCCTCTGACGATACTCCTGAGTTTGGAGAAAATATTCATGAAAATTTAGCACAAAGATGGCAACCTATTTTAAAAAGAGGACTTCCGAAGGAAGCCAAAGACAAGTTATTAAAAGAATATCTTGTTCCTTCTAATTGCCCACTTTTGCAAGCACCAAATCTCAACGCCGAAATTTCGGCAGCAATAACGGATATGGCCAGGAACCGCGACAAGAAGATGGAGCTGTCACAACAACTTCTTGGTGCCGGGATCACAGCTGTAAACAGGGCGATGACTCTTCTCATGACAGGTGACGAAAAAATCCAGGCAATTAAAATGCTAAGTGACAGTTGTCGCATTTTGTCCCATCTTCACCACACGGATACTCAAGCACGTATCAAAATGGTTACACCCGGATTGGAGAAATCATTTCTTAACGTTATCAAAGATAACGAAAGAGATAGTACGTTGTTCGGATTAAAATTATCCGAAAAAATCAAAGCTTCAAAAGCTATAGAAAGACAAAGCCTGCAAATAAAGAAGACTTCTGTGCCTCAGAAGCCTCCACACAGCGTTCAGTCGTCAGTCACTAGACCTCGCTACCAGGAAAACTGGCCAGGTCCTTCGCGTTACCAGTCGAACAGGGGGGGGCGCGGAGGCCAGAGGAGACCAGCCCCTGCACGCAAGGCACAGCCAGCGGCGCAAGCGAGGTACTCGAACAAAACGCGTGCTCAACCTCAGCAATAGACCAGGTACATGCTGGACGAATACACTATTTTTATACTCACTGGCTTAATATAACGTGTAATGATACCGTTCTCGAATGGATACGTAATGGCTTTTCTATACCCTTCTCTGTAACTCCGGTACAAACAATGCTACCTCATAACCGTCTTTCACAGACAGAAAAAGAGGATATGAATTTAGCTATTCAAAAGTTACTCGATTTAGGCGCGATATCAATATGCTCACCGACTAAGGATCAATTTATATCAAAAATATTCCTTACTACTAAACCAAACGGTGACAAACGCTTTATTTTGAATTTAAAGCCACTAAACAATTTCATATCCAAGTTCCATTTTAAAATGGAAGATTATAGAACTGCTTCTAAATTAATACCTCATAATGGATTCATGGCAAACATAGATTTGAAAGAGGCATACCTTTTAATTCCTATAGCCAAACATCACCGAAAATACTTACGTTTTTGTTTCGAGGACGACAACGGACATAAGCTGTTGTATGAATTTAATGCTATGCCGTATGGTTTATCTGTGGCTCCAAGAACGTTTACCAAGATTATGAAAGAGGTAGTCTGCCATCTTAGGAGCCAGGGATTCAAATCAGTCCAATACCTTGACGATATACTGTGTATAGGTAATAATTATTCTGAATGTCGTGACAATGTCACAAAAACTTTGAAATTGTTAGAATCTCTTGGTTTCGTTATTAACTATAATAAGAGTTCATTGGAACCAAAACAGAATTGCAAATTTTTAGGTTTCATATATGATTCAAAAGAGTTGATAATGTCCTTGCCAGATGAAAAACGCGATCGTATTGCTAAGTTGATTGACAAATTTATACTTTTGCCACGCTGCACTATAAGAGAATTTGCACAACTAATTGGAGTTCTAACCGCTGCTTGCCCCGCAGCAAAATATGGATGGATTTACACAAAAATTTTAGAACGTCAAAAATTTTTAGCCTTAAAAATAAACAATAGCTTTGAAACAAAAATTAAATTACCAAATATAATTTTAGATGATCTGAATTGGTGGTCAAAAAATATTTTTGTAACGTCCAACTCCATAAGAGCTCAAGAATTCGCATTAGAAATATTTACCGATGCGTCTAGGACAGGCTGGGGTGCTTGTTGTAATATTGAACGCATAAATGGCGCCTGGAAAAATTCAGAATTAAAGTTTCATATTAACTATCTAGAACTCTTAGCGGTATTTTTAGCGTTAAAATGGTTTGCTCGCAATTATTCTGATTGTGCTATATTATTACGTATTGACAATACGACAGCCGTAAGCTATATCAATCGAATGGGCGGAATACAATTTCCTCATTTAAACGATTTATCTCGGTCTATTTGGCAATGGTGTGAGAAGCGAAAAATCTGGTTATTTGCATCTTATATAAACACACACGATAATGTTATAGCCGATGAACAATCTCGTAAAATTAATACAGATATAGAATGGGAATTATCAAACGAATCATTCCAATTGATAATGTGTAAACTAGGTAAGCCAGATATAGATCTATTCGCCTCCCGCACCAATGCAAAATGCGAGCTATACGTGTCTTGGCGACCAGACCCTGATGCCATCACCGTCGACGCATTTACTATTAGCTGGCGTGATAATTTCTTTTATGCTTTTCCGCCGTTTTCTTTAATATTAAGATGCTTACAAAAAATTGCATTAGACAAAGCTAGAGGAATTCTTGTATTCCCTATATGGCCATCACAAGCCTGGTATCCCCAGTTAAAAAGTATGCTTGTTTCAGAAATCATTATTCTAAAAGCAAACAAAGATCTTTTATCTTCCCGTTTCAGAGCTCACCATCCGCTTTACAAATCGCTTACCCTGGGTGCCGCGGTGCTCTCCGGCTTGCGTTCACACAACGAGGAACGCCCTCAACCGCTCTCGACCTAATGATAGCCTCTTTATCTAACAATACTGTACAACAATATAATGTCACCTTCAAACTATGGTGGCAATTCTGTATAGCAAATAATATAAGTATATTTGAGTTGTCATTTCCAAGAGTTATTACGTTCTTGTCCGATCTGTTTGATAAGGGAGCATCATACGGTTCCCTAAATAGTCATCGTTCTGCCCTATCGCTACTTCTAGGAAGTAGTGTAGGAACAGACGATTGCATAAAAAGATTACTGAAAGGAGTGTACAAGTTGCGACCGTGTGCACCTAAATACACGAGCACTTGGAATCCCCAGATGGTACTGGACTATATCTCTAATTGGTTCCCAAATAGTAGCCTATCAATGGAAAAGATTACTAAAAAACTGGCTATTTTACTAGCTATTTGCACAGCCCACAGAGTCCAAACCTTCTCATTAATAAAGACCTCAAACATAAAAATAAATTCTGGAGGCATTGATATAGTCATAACGAACATAGTAAAAACATCGGCTCCCGGTCGAGATCAACCAATCTTGTTTCTACCATACTTTGTTGACAAACCAAGTATTTGCCCAGCTACGTTATTAAAAGATTACCTTCAAATGACTAACGAAATTAGACCCGAGAACGTATCTAATTTATTTCTAACGTTTAAACGGCCCTATAGGGGCGCTACGGCGCAGTCAATCAGCCGTTGGATAAAACAGGTATTGTGTGAGAGTGGCGTGGACGTGGCGACGTTCAGCGCGCACAGCACGCGCCATGCCGCCACGTCCACGGCGCGCCGCGCTGGCTTGTCTGTAGACGCCATCCGGAAAGCAGCTGGCTGGACAGCAGCTTCTCAGACATTCGCCAAATTTTATTGTCGGCCTATACGCGAGGAGAATTCCTTTGCTAACTCTGTTTGTTTTCCGTCAAATACAAATTAAGTAAATAAGACTGATTAATATATCGATCATTATAAATTAAGTCTTTAATAACCTAAATAGATATTAAAAGTTTAAATATTGTAAATTAATAATTTCAAGGTATTAGGAATTAGATCTGATTAATTACACTTCTTGTAAAGACTAAAGTTTATTAATAAACAAGAATTAATAAAAACTGGTATTATTATTATTGTATTCTGAAAACAGCTAAAACTTCATCTCTAAACATCTACGTTGTGAATGTTATATCTGAAGAATAAAGCGATGCAATATAATATAAGATCAAACGAACTTCGGCAAGTGAAGTTCGATCGATATTATATTAATCGCTTTATTCGAAGATATAAACACCCACCCACCCTATTTGCCCTTATTGAAGTTTTTGCTGGTTTACTTACTCTAAAAAGAATGAGGATTAACAGAACTGTGTGACCTACTTAAAAAAAAAAAAAAAAAGGGTACTTTAAAAAATAAAAAGTGCGAAGTTGCCTTGTAGGGTAGAGGAACTACGTTGTGAATGTTATATCTTCGAATAAAGCGATTAATATAATATCGATCGAACTTCACTTGCCGAAGTTCGTTTGATCTTATATAATATACCTAAAAACCTGAAATAAACCTTATTATATTTGAACCCCACCTTGCCAAATTTTTCCCAACTTTTATTTTACTACCACATCCACTTCCTAATAAAGTTATTAAACACATATATGGGGTGCAATTTATTACATTTTTATGATATATTCGTAAAATAACCGCATCGTTAGAACATTTACGATGGTCTCTTTGAGCCGTAAAAAGAAATGAGTTTTATGCATTACCTACTCCGCTGTGAAAATACAAAGACTTGGTCATGGTCAACAGAAGGTCAATAATTATCGCCTTCGTCTACCTACTGACCTTATTACAGGTACAGAAGAGTGGGTTCTTAGGTTGAGTTTCCAATGAAGACGTCGACCTCTGAGTATGTTCCGGATGTTTCAGAGTTATCCGTTAGGATAAACCATCTCCACCCACCGTTCACTTAAAATAACCAAAAAGACAGTACTGACGTGTAAAGTGTTATATTTAACAAACTTACAAAATAAACATAATTTTATTATTTTGTTGTTAGGGTTGTGTTTAAAATTAACCTATTACAGCACTAGTTTTGTTTAAGTGACCAAGAAAGCGTTGTCATTGGTCAGTTTAACACATATTCATTGCTTCGAGTCTCTGCATCAGTGGAGATATGGGTGTATATCACAAGGTACAGAGTACTAGCTAAGAAAAGATAACTAACATAAGTAGTATGGTCTGAATTAGCACATTTACGATTAAGAAAATCTCTGGCAAGTCACTGGGATACTTCTCAAAGAGTATTTATTAACTTTTAAAAATAAATATTACTAGAGACCTGCCCCATATTTGCATGGGTATTTCTTAATTTTTAAAGCATTTCTTTTTTGTCTACTATAATATGCACGTATAATGCATATAAAGCTTTTCCTTGAATCACTCAATCTATTACAAAAACCACATCAAAATCCGTAGCGAAGTTTTAAAGATTTAAGCATACACACAGTGGAAAGTTGGTTTTATGCTATGTAGAGTTTTTTTATATTTGTTTATTAGACGGCTCCTATTATGTAAAGGCATACTTTTGACTATGAATATCAATATATGTTAATCGTGATTAGATCGACAATTGAATTATTCGTACGTATTCACGACGACACTAATTTAAACAAGATATTCAGAATATTTAGGCTGCCGTTCCCTTGTTTCTAAGGCGTCCAAACATTCGGCCAACATTCTTTCTAGAAACTACGGTCTCGGCAAGCTGAGAAAATTATTCAATCATCCCAGATATTGTAATGTAAGTCGATAACACATTTACATATTAAACCTATATTATTGTCGGGACGATATAATATCGATCTATGGAAAAATTTCGATACGTATATAGCCTCTTTATTGCCCCGGGGTATAGAAATAAGAATTCGATCTTCCAAGTTGAGAGTTCTTGTGATTTTAAATGTCTATTTTTTTCTAGCATATGTTTGATTGTTTGGTTTGTAATATAAAACCAACCGAAAAACCAACAAAAGAGTCCCTAGTAACCGTTAAAGAGCTCCACGATCCACTTCTTGGGTGCATCATCAGCCCAAGATGGTATTATCATAATTATGTAATGGTACGGAACATTAGACGTATGTGCAATGTTTAATAAGTGTCGATTAAATATCAAGAGTTGAAATAGCTTTTGTAAGATTTTGCAAAAGGAATAAACAGTGTTAAGCTAAATAAAACCTTTTTTAATAATAATTTGAAGAGTTATTTTATTTTAAATCTATACATAATGCAATATTAATTTCAGTACGGCTTTACTGAATCTACGAGTTTTAGGAAAACTAGTACATCCTACATTAGACCATGATAACCTATATTTTACCTCACAGATGTATCGATCCGTTCATAGCGCTACGAGCTTCTCCGGCGACACGACGATATAAATATGTTAGAAACAGTAAAATATACGACAACTACAAATTCCACTTGTAGACGTTAGGGTGTGGTCGCACTGTTAGCGGGTTTACGATGAAGCGGTTTGCTGTAGAGTGATACTTTAATAAATTATTATGCCTTAAAATTACTAATGGTGGGTGGAGAATTGCATTTGTTTTCATGAACTAGAACCGACACATTGTTTCTAGACACTAAAAGTAGTGTGTATATTATTAATAGGTAAAAACACCATGTTTTATGATTTTTGAAAGCGATAGAAAAATTGCTTAATTATTTGAAAAATCGCTATCACCTTTTGTACTTTATAATCATACTAGCTTTTGCCCGCGGCTTCGCTTGCTATCTCCACTTAAAAAATCACGTCAATTCGTCGCTCCGTTTTGCCGTGAAAGAAAGACAAACATACAGACAGACAGACACACTTTCCCATTTATAATATTAGTATGGATTAGTTTTGCCCTGCTATGCAAACAAAACTATAACAACACCAGCTTATTATTATCCCACTGTAGGACAAAGACCTTTTCTCATACAGATAAACCATGAACTGATCACCTCTTTGCTTAACCTTTCGACGACCAACCGATAGCCGGCTGTCGGGCTGCTATTGTATTTCTAATGTGCCTCAAATCGCGTGCGTTCGAACGATAAAAGTAGAATAACGGTTTCTGATGCTATACTAAATTTTTCCTTTCTTTGTTATAGGACAGGATATCTCACCATAAACTTCGGAACTTTCCAAAAATCTACTACTATAAAGCTCTTATTGGAATCCCCGACACCACTCACACACGCCAGACTACAGAAGGCCAATACTTAACACTTCAAGCTCTTAAGCTTCATAACAAGTTGATATATATTCACAAAGACAATTCCTTCCTCATTGCTATTCCCGCAGACGTGTTTTACAATTTACAATGTGTCCTAAAAAATATATTGTCTCTCCGCTCCCCATGAGAACAATAAAAGACGAGTGTCTATTTCACAGCTCTGACCACACGGCAAAAGCAATAAATATTGCCAGTACGATCCTACAAAATAAATATTTGTTGAGCCTACATACATTTGTTCTGGGTCTGGACATACGTAAATATGTATTAAAAAGCATAGAATACGAGGTAGTTTGGAGCACTGTAATTTTTAATATTTCCGGTAAGACAGGCTTTGTTCTTATGTAACTATTTATGTAGAAACAAAATTATAATCAATAAGCGTCCCGACCCGTACTAGCTTCACACGATAATACGCATAAAAACTTTCGGAAGAGATTAAGGTTTAAATAGTAGCCAAAATGACATCATAATTGATTGCGTGCTTTAAACTAAGTAAATTTAAACCAACTACGTAAGCGATATTCGTTTCAGATATTATTGGTGTTTTTGAGTTGTTTAAAATAGAATTACAAACGAAACTCTAAACGTGAAGTAAGTTTTTTTCACTACTTTCATCTCACAAAATCGTATGCTATAGCAATTTTATACATAAAATCGCTCGTGGTAATTTCAGCCCAAATGTTAAAAAGTCGTAATATAAAACCTAATAAGTGTATTAAAAGCCGCTTCTCGCGCTCAGTGTGACCGTGGTACCCCCCAACCCCGTTGCCCGTTACTATGGCGTGCTTTCCAGCAATATAAAGTAGGGTCATGCTTATCCACTGGATCTCTTCCGCGACAGAAAGCGCGAGGACTGTTTACTAACAAAACTTTGTACTCGTAAACCTTATTGTTACTGTTGAAACTGCTAGAACGAAATAATATTCTGACTATTATAAATTAGTATAAATAGGATAAAATAAATTTCCTTTTCGAATAACTCTGTGGGATTGTTTTTAACTACACAATTGATTTTGGGACAGGACAGTTTATTTCTCTTGATAAGGCAAGTACACAGATCTGGAAGAACTTATCTAAGTAGTGCAAGGATTCGTCAGAACAGAAAAGAAAAAAAGGGCGAAAAACAATGTCCTTATAATTATCTAGCTTCACCCTGCAATACGGTATTTTACACCATCAATTGACGTACTTTTTATGAGCTGTCAAAACGCGACTCTCCCATAGATTTGAATGACTCTATCACTTTATGACGTCACGTAGTAAAGAACTGAATTGTCTAACTATTTATTGATAACAAAGCATTTTAAAATCTAATTTTACGGTAAATTGAATATATACCTGATTTCTAGGGCTTAAATTAGGAAAGTTTTTTATAAATTATGTCTTACATTTATTGGTTAATGACATAAAGTACCCCACTTCAAACGTGCGAAAGGCGCCCGTAGTTCTTATAATCAGTAAAAGTCTTTCTGTAGTCGTACCAGTACTCCTACATATTATTACCTCTTTACAAACAATAAACTTGACCTTTTGTACTACATAGTAAAGATTGTTATGTCGACGATTCAGTTGCTCACATGTTTGAAATGGTATTTCTTTAGACTGATTTGTATTGTGGCCAGCCTTTGTGCCGGGCTCCTGTAATCCGATTTAGTTGAACTGGTTGCGCAGTATTTGGTTGCCATTACAACTTGATCTGTTTCAGCACGTTTGGTTTAGAATTTCAGGTTAAGCCATTGCTTATGAGAACGAGACTGTAGTATTTATATTGTACTATTATTGTTTATATAAATTATATAGTCAATATTTATTTAAATATTTTTTCATTTCATATTAATAAAACTAACTGGAGTCGATGTTTTTTAACTGACCTAACCTTTGAGAAGACATATCTTAACAAGAGATTTTTATTTGATTAAATCAACAATTAGATTTTTATCATTTGCCAAGCGAAATTTTAAGTAATGTTTTTAAAAGCAAGCTTTCACTTTAAAGTATTTTATTAAAATGACAAAGATTTGCTTGATATTTTAGTCCATTTTACACGACAAGCTTTTAAGAAAATATAAAATTAAATTGTACTCTTAAAATCATTAACCAATACACTATAAGCGTATTAGATTATACAATAATGACTCAGCCTTACTTTTTGCCTAAACAAATTTTAATTGAACGAAATCGCTGACGAGTTGACTACAAACAAGAACTTTGAAGGTGACTACTAAAATATTAGTCAATTTGTGTGTTTAATGTTATTGAATAGATTGTAAGCCGCTTAAGACACTGTAGATACTTGCCAAAACCGTAGGAAATTGAAATTATCGCAAATAGATTCCGTAATCATTTTACTTCTAACAAATCTCTACACCAGAGGTCGACAGCCTTTTGACAGGCAGGAGTCACATAGCGACAGTTGGTGGGCCGCACTTGTATAGTTCATTTTGTTATCTATCTTTGTACCTAATAAGACATTTTTACAGCCAGTTGCAGTTGTCCTTTTAGACATTATTAGGTACATCAATGCAAAAAGAGCTTTGATGTAGAAATTAAGAAAAAATAATAACTTTAAATAAGAACTTTCTTTACAAAACTGTCGTCGGTCACTCTTTGATACAAGTACTCTCAACCACTTAAAACCACGTAAAAAGCAATAATTCATTCAACGCCAAAAATATTTCCCGATGCGCTCTTAAAATTAAAAACATCAGCCCATTTTCCTATCTGCAACTTGTTTTCAAATCGCGAAAGTAGTTATACCGTAGTTCGCTACGTGCCGATGTCGCCAAGTATCATGTTTCTCAGAGAGTACATTAATAATTCAGCAGGCAGACTCGGGGCGCATACAGCGTCCTCTCTTCTCTATTAAGATTCGTTTTCACGCGAAGCGACATTGCAAAGTTTATTCTTTGTTTCAAAATGGCGATTTGGAAGGGTAATATGATCCAGCTGATGTTTTTCCGGGGTCAGAATTTTATTAGTAGAGTAGTAGCGGCTCTAAAATATAAAAAAAAACTAATTCTTTTTACATTATTTAACCTAAATTGTAGATGTCACATTGGTGGGTTTCTACCAGTTTTTTGATAAGGTCAAAGAGCTATTAAATATTATGTTACAAAAATGTTAAAGCGATCAAAGGAAATGATCTATTTTGTTTTATAAATAAACTAGCTTTTGCCCGCGACTTCGTCCGCGTGGAATAATACTTTCCGTTCCCGCGGGATTTTCGGGATGAAAACTATCCTATGTCCTTTCCCAGGTCCTAGGCTGGTTCCCTATCCATTTGCATAAAATTTTAAGACCTAATATAACTTAGCATAATGTTGTTTGGCATAATTATATTTTCGCATAATATGATTACGCATAACAGCTCATGCATAATTTTTTTAAGCATAATGTCTCTAACCATAATAATGATTAGGCATAATATTCTAAAGCATAAACTTATTAAGCATAAAGTTCTAAAGCATAACTTTTTTAAGCATAATATCCTAAAGCATAAATTTTAAGCATAAATTATGCATAAAAAAATTAAAACATATTTTTATAGGTATAACAATGAAAAAAATATATACACCTGGAATATAAGACACTATACACGCATGCAAGCAAGCATGCAAGCAGGCATGCAGCATGCAAGCAAGCATTTAGCATGCAAGCAAGCATGCAGCATGCAAGCAGGCATGCAGCATGCAAGCAAGCATTTAGCATGCAAGCAAGCATACAGCATGCAAGCAAGCATGCAGTATGCAAGCAAGCATGCAGTATTCAAGCAAGCATGCAACAGGCAGGGTTTCTGTGACGGCTCCGACGCTGCGGGACTCCGGCGGCCCCACGCGTTCTAATCGTCGCAGACGGCTTTCGCTCACCACCGCAGCTTCGGCTTGTTGGCCGGCTCCGCCGGCCAGCCTCAGCCGCCTGCTCCTCAGCCCGCGGGCCGCCTCGTCCCTACGCGCCTACGCGATTTTAAATAACACTCTAGGGGTAGGACAAACAAGACTACGTGGAGTCGGTTTTGTAGCAATTCGGTTTTGTCACTAACTTTTGTAGCACAGCATATTAATTTTTTTACCAACAATATTATTTGATTGTTACAGAAACTTTAGCAAATTGGTTTGCTTTACATAATGTCAAGTACATTTATAATAAATCATTTGCATGAAAATTGTTTTTATTATTTATGTTCGTTTTATGCCTAAATATTATTATGCTAATAGTCTTTAGGCCTACTAACGTTATGCTAATAGTCATTAGGCCTACTAACGTTATGCGAATCAAATTTATGCCAAAACAAATTAGTCTTTAACATGATTATGCCAACATTAAATGTATGCCTAAAAAAATTATGCCGAAGTATTATTATGCCAAAACAAATTGTGCCAAAATCGTTATGCCGAAGTATATTAGGACAAAGAACATTATGCGAAAAGAAGGGATCCCTCCTAGGCTATATCTGTACCAAATTTTATTCAAATCGGTTTAGTGGTTTAGGCGTGAAGAAGAGACAGACAGACAGACAGAGTTACTTTCGCATCTATAATACTAGCTTTTGCCTGCGACTTCGTCCGCGTAGAATAATAGTTCCCGTTCCCGGGGGATTTACAGAGTTAGTTACTTTCGCATTTATAATATTAGTACGGAAGTACGGATTTTAAATGTCATATCTACATACATACGTTCTCATTCCTTTTATACCTTAAAAACCTACCGCACAAAATTCCTTTTACATTACATACTTTCGTAACACATTTCAAAGAAAACCAAAGGAATTTTCCAGACGCTAACACCGGACTGCAACGGAAAAATCAATACTACCGACCAACACCCGTCATAGCCGCCACTCACAAAATCTAAACCAAAGTTAGTGCAAGATTTATTTCGCACATCCACTACAAAGCTATCTCCTCTGAACGTGGCTTTACTCTAAAATATATAGGAAAAGTGCTCTCCTTAAGACGCGGTAAATTCTTGTCTATCGGGACTGTTCGCTTACATGTCGGATCGACGAGGTATAAATACTAATATCGGTACGCTATGCATATTAAAGTACATTTTATCGGCACCGATAAATTGTACATAGGAGACACGTAGTTTATCGAAAGCTTGTAATATATTTATAGTTTTTGGTTCGTAACTTGTTTGATGGTTGGTTATGATATTTCTGTGGGTCAGAGATTTAAATATTAGCGTTAATATGCATAAACATTGAATAATGTGTTTTATATGATAATATTATTTACATTATACAACATGTCGTGATTCTCATTTGTTACTATTTTGACTTTTGCAATTTGTATGAACTTTTTGAGTTTATGTAGGACATCACTAATATCGATGATGGAAAACCTCGTAACAAAACATTTCAATATTTATAATATTTGTTATCTGAAATCATACATTCGAGCAACGCGGTATTGCAATGAGAATTTCTTATTCAAGACTGGTTTTATTATTACACATACCGAATAGTACTTTACGTTTACTATCCAACAATAATCAGAATTGAAAATGAGTTTACCACGACCAATTTTGTCGGTAAAATTTCTCCAATTACTTTTTCTATATAGTATACTGCTTCTGCCCGCGGCTTCGCTCGCGTTAGAAAGAGACAAAAAGTAGCCCATGTTACTCTCCATCTCTTCAACTATCTCCACTTAAAAAATCACGTCAATCCGTCGCTCCGTTTTGCCGTGAAAGAAAGACAAACAGACAGACACACTTTCCCATTTATAATATTAGTATGGATGGATGCACCTAATTTTTGTTGTGCAGTATGTATCGAGGTTTGCTGCAAAAATAAATTTGATCTCCCCATCGTATTTTTTTTATACATAAACTTCTGAGAATCTTTTACTTTCAATACATCTAATTGCAATCACATCGGCAATTACCGAAATTCAATTGGAAATGTATCTGTATTAACTGACTTTCAACATTCTTTTATCTTCATAATAAAGGTCGTCATTCCAAAGATAGTTAATTTGATTTGACTCAATTTGCAAATAGAAATGATATATGAGATATCAAAGAGAAGAAGACTAAATTAATATTTGAATAGGTAATTCATTTATGGCTGAGGAATTACTAAGGTTATAATTATTAGAACCTTTGTAACCTAGTAACTTTAATAAATAATCAAATGTAAGTAATTAATTCGTACAGTATGGGTGCCTACAAAGTTATAATTCTAAGTTCCAAAGTAGTCAGACTTTATACTATGCCTATTCCGAAGACCATTTTGTCAGTAGCGTTTTCAATCTATACCTAATTATGGAATGACACAGGTTTGGTTTATTCCCGGTCGTATCTTCCAATCGTCAATCCAGGTCTCATAATTCAATAAATTTCTTAGGCTAGGAACTATCTCAGTATTCATTTAAATCGGTTCAGTATTTATATTTTTTTTATATTTTCAGGCGTGAAAGCGATACAGACAGACAAAATTACTTTCGCATTTATAACAATAGTATGGATGTTACGCAGTGACAATGGAGCTTTATATTAGTAAAAGTTTTACAGTTTATCGATAAAAATAACAAACCTTTCCATTTTATAATCCGTACTAATATTATAAATGCGAAAGTAATTTTGTAGAGACAGACAGACATACAGGCAGACAGAGTTTGTCTGCCTGTATGTCTGTCTGTCTCTTCTTCACGCCTAAACCACTGAACCGATTTGAATGAAATTTGGTACAGATATAGTCTGGGACCCGAGAAAGGACATAGAATAGTTTTCATCCCGGAAATCCCACGGGAACGGGAATTATTTATCCACGCGGACAAAGTCGCGGGCAAAAGCTAGTATTAAATATTTGAAATAGGTATAGCATTCACTACTTCAACTGAAACATGTTACTCTTTACAACCTTCTAACAACAGACACAGTTGACTGAAACCTTATAAATGTTCTCTGTGACTGAAGTTCATTCACTTCAACAAACGCTTGGAAAACGTCTAGCTTGATAGGTACTTTTAGGGTTCTGTACTCGGAGAGTGCTTATGGAACTCTGTTATATGGTTACTAGCTTTCACTCGCGGCTTTGTCCGCGTGGATCTGCACACTTTTTTACCTTGTTGTCTAATATTCACCAACATGGGTGGGATATAGCCAGTAAAAGTCTGACACTCCGTCCCGCCCCGCCCAGGGTGGGAGAAGTGATTTAATGATTACCCGACCAAAAATAAAAAACCGGTCAAGTGCGAGTTCTACTCGCGCAACAAGGGTTCCGTTAATTTGTTTTTTAGTGAAATAACTACAAATTTACGGTTTTCAGAGTTTTCTTTTTACTTGTGCTACATGACCTTGCTTCTTGCCAAATTTCACAATTCTAGGTCAATGGGAAGTACCCTATAGGTTTTGAGTTTTGATTCCCTTGAAAATGTCTAAATATGCAATATAAACCGCCGTATATTTTTATTGCGTTGATTTAGAAACTTGATTTTTTCATTGCTTTGAGAGATAGCAGACCTGAGTATGTGATATTAATTTCAGCTTGATATCTCGACGCGTTTCTGAGAAAAAGGTTCTTGACAGACAGACGGACAGACGGACGCCTGATGACAACTAACTACAAATTTACGGTTTTCGGAGTTTTCCCTTTACTTGTGCTACATGACCTTGCCTTTTGCCAAATTTCATGATTCTAGGTCAATGGGAAGTACCCTATAGGTTTTGAGTTTTGATTCTCTTTAAAATATCTGAATATGCAATATAAACCGCCGTATCTTTTTATTGCGTTGATTTAGAAACTATATTTTTCCCCTGCTTTGAGAGATAGCAGACCTGAGTATGTGATATTAATTTCAGCTTGATATCTCGACGCGTTTCTGAGAAAAAGGTTCTTGACAGACAGACGGACAGACGGACGCCTGATGTCAACTAACTACAAATTTACGGTTTTCGGAGTTTTCCCTTTACTTGTGCTACATGACCTTGCCTTTTGCCAAATTTCATGATTCTAGGTCAATGGGAAGTACCCTATAGGTTTTGAGTTTTGATTCTCTTGAAAATATCTGAATATGCAATATAAACCGCCGTATCTTTTTATTGCGTTGATTTAGAAACTATATTTTTCCCCTGCTTTGAGAGATAGCAGACCTGAGTATGTGATATTAATTTCAGCTTGATATCTCGACGCGTTTCTGAGAAAAAGGGTCTTGACAGCCGGACGGACGGACAGACGGACAACAAAGTGATCCTATAAGGGTTCCGTTTTTACCTTTTGAGGTACGGAACCCTAAAAAAGTGTGTGCCTATATTTTTTTTGTTTATGATTTAATCGTTTTTTTGCTAGATCATAATAACGAATGGTGGTTGTAGTCGGAATCTCGTATACAGTACGATTCTCACTTGACTTATTTTTGTCATAATAAAAATAACGCATAGATACGCAGGCTCAGAAAAAAGTTTAAAAATACTAGTTACTTTGAAATGGAATAGCACTCTACATTTCAAAATAGATTCTGCTGACCCTTTGTATTTTTTTTAAATGGGTATCGTTGTGAATTATTTTAAAATATATTATTTATTTTGTCTTTTACTTAAAGT
This sequence comes from Athetis lepigone, assembly GCA_033675125.1. Lineage (NCBI taxonomy): Eukaryota > Metazoa > Arthropoda > Insecta > Lepidoptera > Noctuidae > Athetis > Athetis lepigone. The sequence goes on from CM066236.1 coordinate 13,674,442, forward strand.
ATTACACTAAACCTTATATCTAAGTAGACTAAAGCGATTTCAAACACGCTAATCTCCGGAACTACCAATCTGATTAGAAAAATTATATCGACACTTACAAAGGGTAAATAAAAACATACTGATGCTTAGGAGAAAGAAGCAGTAACTATAGGCGCGGATGCTAGTGATCAACTAGTGAAACCTATGTATGCAGTGGCAAAACTTTGAAGAATAAGATTTAAATAATACAGACACTTCATAGATAAAACTATGTAGGCTATATAGTACTAACATTAGATTAGTCTAGCCGAACGCTAACATTCCATTTTTGAACTCACAACACTAACTCAAAAATTCTAACTTCAAAATCCCAGTACGATTTCGCCAAAACATGTTTTTACTAGTTCAAACTCTTTATGATACCACCGCGTAAACCTTTCAAAGTGCCTTCTGAACTTGGACAGTTCAAAAAGTTACAAACAGTTAGCTAGCCAACAAAATAACCTACAATGCATTTCCTAGTTTACGAGTTCGTTGCATATGTACGGGAATTGTAAATATATGCCCTTACTAATAATCACTGTGTAAATTTATGCAATGAATAAAGCCTGTGTAACCATACATTTTTTGACGTATAAACCTGTCATAACCTTATGCAGCGTTTATTAGTAAGGCGCATAATGTATATTAGGTGGGTGGGTAGGCATACGAACTAATAATTCAATGCTTGACAAGTTGAGTTCAGTCATGCATTGCTGGTATAGCTCATTTTTTTGTTCGATTTTTAAATATTTGGGAGCGTGTCACGTGTTTTATGACGTTTATTGATGATGAGTCATAAAAATGATGTTTTTGAAGACAGAATTAAAATATTTCTTTATTGTAAGCACCAATAATAAGGTAAATGCTTTTTTCCGCGGCTTTGCTCGAGTTAGAAAGAGACAAAAGTAACCTATGTCACTCTCCATCACTTCAACTATTTCCACGTAAAAAATGACATCAATTCGTCGCTCCGTTTTGCCGTGAAAGACGGACAAACAAACACACACTTTCCCATTTAAAATATTAGTATTGATTTAACATGTTGAAATAAGTATGTTGACGTTATCCATTTAAATATTTTAGCAGAACAAAGCACATAAGAAGACCAGCGAACCAGCTAAAAGGTACTATTCGTAATTACTACCTTTAGTATTAAACGACACCAAAAACATCAATACACAGACGTATTCAGTACTCCATTCGGTTTATATAACGGCTGACAGAGCAGACTGGCCCATACATAAATTACCTCTAATGACGTACCACTCATATGTAGGGTAAATAATACCCGTGATACATATGTATGACTTTGTGGACAACTTAGCAAACAAGCCAGTGGAAATTAATTTGCGCGTGTTTAAGGGAAATCGAGAATTATATTGTATTGATTTTTACTAATTAGCACTTTAGTTAATTTATACTTGGTTTTCCTACATGTGTTTAGGAATTTTTGTAAGATTACCATCGCAGTTTTCGCTTATTTTTAGTGTAAAATATGGTTTACTAATGTTTGCCATAATTTAATATGCCATAATCGTATTTACCATAATTTCATTTGACATAACGCTTCATTTGCCATAATCATGAAATGATATAATATCATTTCCCATAATTTCATTATTCATAATCGATCAAATGCCATAATAATTAAAATCCATAATTATGTTTGCCATACTTTTCATTTTCAATAATGTCATGATCCATAATATTTATTAACCATAATATTCATTTGGCAGCATACCAACCTAACGACAGCATGCAAGCAAGCATACAGCATGCATGCAGCAAACTGGCAAGTATGCAGCATGCAAGCAAGCATGCAAGCAAGCATGCAGCAAGCAAGCAAGCATGAAGCATGCAAGCAAGCATACAGCATGCAGGCAAGCATACACGGCATGCATGCAGCAAACAAGCAAGCATGCAAGCAAGCATGCAGCAAGCATGCAGCAAGCAAGCAAGCATGCAAGCAAGCATACAGCATGCAGCATTCAAGCGAGCATGTAATATGCAGCAGGCAGGGTTTCTGTCACGGCTCCGGCGCTGCGGGCCTCCGGCGGCCCCACGCGTACTAATCGTCGCAGACGGCTTTCGCTCACCACCGCAGCTTCGGCTTGATGGCCGGCTTCGCCGGCCAGCCTCAGCCGCGGTGGCTCGCTCACAGCCGCCTGCTCCTCAGCCCGCGGGCCGCCTTGCCCCTACGCGCCTACGCGATTTTAAATAACACTCTAGGGGTAGGACAAACAAGACTACGTGGAGTCGGTTTTGCAGCACTCGGTTCTGTCACTAACTTTTGTAGCACAGCATGTAAAATTTTTAACCAACAATATTATTTAATTGTTACAGAAACTAGCAAATTGGTTAGGCCTACTAGTCGGGGTGTTAACTATACTTATTGATGGTATAATTTTTTATAAATTATATCAAATGTTGCTTATATCAAGTGTCGATTATGGAATGTATTACTTATGGAAACTAATTATTATGGCATATGTTATTATGGAAACTCATTTTATGGCAAATGAAAGTTATGAGAAGTAAATTGTTATGACACGCGTTGTTAGTATAAATTAAATTAGTGCAAGTGAATATTATGAGCAGGGACGATTATGGAAAATAAAAATAGGACAAACAATATTATGGGAAACAAGAGAATACCGTAAAATATACCAGGAGTCGATGACCAACAAGGAATCAATGTAAGCAAAAAAGAAGTGGGTAGTTCATGAAATGTAAATGGGAGTCATTAACCCCCTACCCGCCTCTCGGGAAAACCTAAAAATATGGCTGATATTAGAAGACATCTTTCGTGTACTTGACATTTAAAATCCAATTATATCACATAACTCTGTGGCTATCATTCTCAACTTAAATATTAAACTAAATTAATTAAAACGCAAACTTTTTAATGAGAGCCCGAGTACCTATTTTATGAGCAAGTCAACGACCTCATAATTTCTATTCTAGAGTAAATACTAAAAACCTAAAAGTGGGTTTTTGTTATAAGCTTGTTATTTAAGACATATAAACCCCTTAGTCACTGTTATTAATTTTTATTTGAATGTTCTTTTTCTATTAATTCTACATCTGTCAACTATATTTATATTTCCCTTTTTTAAATTTAATCACGAAATCGCCAGCAATATAAAGTATTGTTTACTGTCGACTTAGTATGGACTTAATACATTTGAACACCAATTCTATCATGATAGATCAGAGTAAAATAGTGCGCTTCTAGGTTTTATGTATAAGTATAATAAGTATTGCAAGAACTTTGAAAGATCGTTAAACTAATGTTGCATCAGACGTTCTTGTAGAAAATAATCTAAAATTTAGTATTCTGCTGTGCGAGGTATTCTTTAATAGTTAAGTACATTTATCGAAGCATCTAATTATGCTTTTATTAAAATATTTTGTACTTATTTGTGTATTTATAAACCTTTAAGCCTTTAATCCTTTATTTCTGTATTTTCGCTGCAAATCTTGCGATAACATTTTAAACTGCTTTTACTAAACAGATTAATATAAAATTTGGACATATCGAGTTCAAATGACAATACTACTTTGTGACAATTTCAATTCGGTCTGATGATGGAGTCAGAAGGTGGAACGTAAAATTCCTTAAATGTAATCCTTCGATATTGATTTCAATTAGTTGTATTTGAAAAGGGCTCGCTTTTTAAGGATATAAATCGAAATAAAAGCCACATTTTTTTTCATATTGTGGGTGTGTTTTTAAATTCATATTCATCAACAGACAGATCCAAAACAAATCTCTGTAGGTCACACAAATACTTGGTCTGAAAATCCACGTCACAGATCACTGGAAAAAGAGCGTGCTTCGTTCAGTGCATAAGTAATGAACAAAGCCAGTACCACCATGCAAGCATTTCTTCGTTTTAATAATATAAAAGCATAAAATACCCATTGACCTGTTTCCCACACTTATAGAACAGGTACGTGGTATATTCTATCAAGCGACTTCAACGTTATTCTATAATCAATACTATTTGAATAAAACCTGGTATTGTGAGTGGTGGCTAGGCGTCAGGCGGTAGCGGGGTAAATGTTTCGTATTTTTGCGGATATTTTTGGTTGAATATTTTTCATTTTTCGTCTTGTTTCACTTTTTTCTAGTATAACGCAGTTGTACTTCACGCAACGTGTGCAAAGTGACCGAATAATCTATATTACATATATTATACTTGATTTAGCCCGTGACTCCGTTCGCGTTATTTTTTATACACCTACACTCACTTTGCCAGACCACTAGTGTGAATCGTGAATAGTTAATCTGCTCAATCACAGTGTAAGCAACAGGAAATCTATATTATACCCGATATCTCTACCACCACCTATAAGGAAGAAAATAATTCCGAATTTTAAAGCAAAAGATTTAACCAAACGATCGTGTTCACAGAGTCGATTTTCAAACAACCGTTAAACTCCAAAAACAATGACACTTAAAACTAAATCAATCATTTAGATTCCCCCAGCTGAGTCTCATTTCAACTCTATAGCTATGCAAATCCTCTCTCGCTTAGCCAGCTTGTGTGACGAGCTACATAAGCTGTTAGCGGTAACTGGCAGCTTATTGGAAGCAGCTTGGAGAGCGGTCGATAATCGACCCGTAGCTGTGAATTATTTCTTGGTGCATGGACAACGTTCCGATGGCCTATCATTTGTGAAGGGGTGGGGGGGTAAAGGGGAGTTTTAGAAGATTATTGAAGTATAATCTCGTTAAGTTCGGTTTTGCGGTTCTTGTGGTTTTGTTTTAATCTATAATAGTATTGAACTACTGGATCGAGTAGAACATTTTTTTTAGTGTTGGAAATATATAAAAAATATCGAACTATTGAGGGAGGTTATAGAGACTACATTACATCACGCTATGGGCAAAGACGCGGGTGAAATCATAGATGACAACTAGTGCAGATATAACATTCTAAGTCTAAGATAATTTAATACATGTTAAACGTGCTTTGGTCTACAATTAACACAGCTGTCATTGTCACACAATCCCTAAATACGAATGCAAAAAAAAGACAGAAACATGACAAACTAGAACGTATTATCTCGGCTTTTGAGCCTTACACAGAATTCGTAACGCTAAATGTGTTGCTAAGCACCTGACTCGACAACGGCTGCACCTATTCGGCTATTTTTTTAAAAGTACAATTTTGTTGTAGCCTGACAAAGGTTTTATAAGAAAAAAAAACCGAAAATCGTCTTTTTGAAAAGGGTTTTTGTGTGAAAGCAAGGCCATTCTCGTTGGACAGGACAAGGCCTGACGGGGTCAGCTAGTGACAAATGAAAATATACAGAATATTAAATTAAATTATATCAGTTAAATGAATTAACTGAGGCAGCTGGAAAGCTATTGTAATAACGACCTTGATCTATTAACCAACCTTTTTTCTATTTAAATAAAATATAAAATGTAACTAGGTTAAAAATATAAGTTTTCACGAGTCTGCTCTTAATTATTCGCCACACTGTAGACAGAAATGTAATAAAGAATATAAATAATGTTTACAAAGAGAAAATACCTTAAAATCGGGGTGACCTACTTTGAGAGTTACTCATCCTCCTGTTAAAGAAGCTAAAAATGTACAAACGCTGAAGAAAAATCTACGAAGTAAGAATTAAAAAATATAAGGTACCCAAAAAGGTATAAACAGAGACAGTGACTTATATTATTAAAACAGTGCAATAGTAATGTCTTGACTTAGTAGACAAACGGGGTCCTTTGCATAATAATAAAGGTTATTATGCAAAGGTTATTTATCATAATTAATAAAGGTTCGAAGTACACCTAACGCAGGTGAAACCGCGAAGCACAGTCAGTAATATTATAAATGTGAAAGGTTATGGTTTGGATATTAAGTTGTTTTACGCAAAAACTACAAAACAGATTGTTAAAACTATACAGTAATACAGCATATTATATTAACATCGGCATAACACTTAGCTAAATAACGTTATAAATAAACTCACGGGAGCGGAGCAGTAACCAAAGACCTAACACGCAGACAAAACTGCAGCAAACAACTACTACTTTAATAAAATTATATTTTCATTTACCAGAACCAGAAATAAAATTTCAAGTCATTCATTAGAAATAAACATACTAAAACTTTTCAGTTCGTCACAGTACGAATGAAATTTTATTTCCTTTGGAAGTGGGGAGAGGATTTTAAAAAGTTGTCGTCGACACCGCCAGTTCCGCAATATGACGGAACTGTCATTAGCAGGCTAACGCCACGGTGTCAGGGCTGTCACTTTAGGTGGCTTTAAACTTGAGGAAGGAGTGGAATCAATTGAAATCTTTTAATGACGACTGCGAAGTTCCCATCTTCATATTAATCTGAAAATCGTTTGCGAATAAACTTTAAAACGTTTTAACAGACGTGTATTATTTTTATTTGTCGTCAACACCGGTAGTTCAGCAAAATGACGGAACTGTCATTAGCCACGGTGTCAGGGCTGTCACTCCGTGCGGAACTTGAGGAAGTGGCGAAATCAATTGAAACCTTTTTAATAGTGAGTGCTGGATTCTGAATGGATAATTATCTTCTTTTCTTAAGAAAAAAATCTTTTCACGTTTTGTTGGTATTGATAATTTTAAAGATGTGTATTTTAAAATGCTAGCTTTATTTTGCGACCGCAAAGAAAGAGTGTTTGGTTGCATATATATCTTTATACTTTTATTATAAAACTAAGGAGTTTATTTGTTAGAGCTGGTTAAAACATATTATCAGTGTCTATTTCTTAAATAGCATTTATTTAACAGAGTACGAATTTATAACCATGAGAAAGACTGCGGCTTTAGCTATACGTCAAAATATAAAATGTCAATTGAACGTATAATTGAAGAAGACATAATAAAATAATATAGGTTATGATTACGATTGTTTTAGGTTTTTGGTTCGGTTTAGTGTTAATATTGATGGCCCTTTGACTAGAAAGCCTTTAAACATAAGAAGCTGTTTTAGACAAAATGGCAAAAAGCATGATTGTGATGGAATTATGACAGTTGTACACACTACAAGGCTTTTATAGCTCAACTGTTAGTGATAGTAAAATATTTCTCAGTGTGAATTACACCAACATTTTATACCTAGTATAATTTTTTATCTGTGGGATAAAATTGCTATTGTGACAGATAAGCTGCCAAAAAATTATTTTTATTCTCAGATTAAAGTTTATATTAAGCATAACAGTTTGGTAAAATTCGCCCTTAGGGCCTTTTCATTGTCATGCGGGTGCGGGCCGAGCGGCCATGATTAATACGATAAGTTGCGGGCGGCAGGTAGCACGCATGCGGGTCGCCCGCAACCCATACATGCTTTCACGTTTAGTCATGCGAGCCACACGGACGGGTGACCGGTAAAACTTATACTCACTGCATGCAGTTCAGAAGGCCTGGTTCACCCCCGCATTAAAAGGCCCTTAGGCAGAAAAATAGGGAATTTCGAACTCAACTACACTAAGGTAAAAATTGACCGAGTATAGGTTAACGGTCTTCTAGTTAAAGGCAGCGTAGAATAGCTGGCTCTCGCTATAGTATTCTCAGTATTCGTAATGAAATTACAGGGAGAGGGATTTCACAAAATTGTAAAATGGGATACATTTTACTCTAGTTTGGTAAACGTTTTAGATACACACTGAAATAACCGCGTGTGTTTAAGATTCTACCACACAGAAATGAAAGCGCTGCGTAGTACAGATAAAAAATAATAGTGCTGTTCTTTCTCCGATCGAATCCGTCGAAGAGTTAAATACGAGATGTCAAAATATTTATCGTAAGCTTAAGTCAATCCCATAAATTAAACAATTTAATACGACGGAATCTACAACTTTAGAAGAACAACATACTCCATAAATAACAAATATTTTTTCACTCAAAATAGAAACCTTTCTTTAACAATGAAAAAACATAAAACGACCATATTCTAGTATATTTTAAACTATTTTAACTCTTTTTATTTATAGTAGTAGAAACAAATAAAATAAAAATAGGTACTGTGAAAAATTGAAACGAATTCAGTTGGAACAAAATTCACATTTGAAATGAGAGTATATTCAATGACCAAAACTATCTATAGTTTGCGAAAAACTATTGGCTCGCATAAATCCGTACATTTTAGTGCGAAACGTTTAATAAAATGCCGTTTTGTGTCCCTGGGATAACAAGCACCGCAGAGGCTTTGTACCCATTTTCGCACACATTTTAACGTGTGCCAAAAACTAGCGCGTGTACAATCGAACTTTGACCTAGAAACCTGTATTTACTTAAAACCACACATTTTAATTAAAACTATAGAGATTTTTAAACATGCTGAAATTGTAATCTATTTTACTTATTTTCTTGTAGCAATATTTTACACTAGCTGTCCCCCGCGGTTTTACCCGCGTAGTTTTGGGATACAAACTATTCTATGTCCTTGCTTACGCTATGAACTATCTCATGTACCAAATTTCATTCAAATCGGTTCAGTAGTTTTGACATGATAGCGACACAAACGAAGATACTTACGTATTTATAATAGCGGTTTGGATGTTACGGGTTTTAAAACAACACTAGTAATCAAAACACAAGCTCAATATTGTCACACTGTAGTGCAAAGACTAAGTCACACAATCAGTGTAACCAAGGAGTATCATGTTATCCAGTTACTGGGTTGTGAAGGTCGGACACCGGTGGCACTTTCATCCTAACTCTAAAAATGTGTTCTACGTATAATTCATTAACCCCTACTCAATAACTGACCAATTTACACACAAAAAAACCGATGCAAAAATTTTTAACCCTTTAAATCCCAAAGGTGTCAACCCTAAAATGTCACCCAGGTTATTTGGGCCAGCACTTCAGCTAATGGCAGGTCGGGTACGGACGAAGCTTTTCATAATAATTACCTAGATATTGTTAATTACTGTTTTGCTGTCCATTATAGATTTCCGATAAAGTTTTCCATATAGTTTTCATTAGGTAATTTGTAACGGTATTAAACGATAAAGCTGTCAAAACAATGTTTGGAAGTTATGGTAGGTTATTGGTATTGTTATAGTTTCATCGCGCTTTTCTGCTAAAGCGCGGTGATGCAGAGGGAGGAAAATGAAAGAGCAAAAATTCACATGAGATCGACATTCTTGGACAGATCTTACGATGACGTTTTCCGATGTTTGGAAACTAGAGAAATATTTCCTTCCGTGAGAAGGGCTTGAGTATTCGTTTTTAATTCAAAGCAATAAATATAAACAAGTGAATGTCGTGAAGGATATTTTTATATTCCGTGCTTTTTTTGTTTGCTTTTGATAAAACTAGTCATTCGAACAATGGCGGTCACGATATAACGATAACGCACGTCTCATCTCTGGATATATTACCTGATTAGCATTTGACATGTCCGTCCGATACAAAAGGCAACAGTACAGCCACCGTGAGTTCTGACGGCATACTGACAGAGTGCATAGGCCATCTTGTCCTCTCCGTTTCGCCGTGAACATACCCGAAGCGAGGTACAACAGCTTTGATCAAAATTAATAAGATAAGGTTATGAGTCCAAGTTTATTTTTGATATGGTTAGCTTATTAGAGTGATTAGTCCTACCGATTTTAAAGGGAAGGAAATGGAACAGGAATTTGATTTACAAATAGTATATTATTATTTCACCGTCAGTTTTACTATTTTTATTTTTAGGGCTACCTAATTAATTTAAAAACACACGAAACCCATTTAAAATCACTCGTATCTGTCTGTCTAATGCTTTCCGCTCCACTTCTTTCTCCAAAATTATTACAAAAAGGTATCTATTTCCACAACTTGTTCAAACCGCTAACAAATTGTATAGCATTGTGTCAACAAAATTTTAGTGTACATTTCAATACAGAATAATGTCCAAACATCAGTCAATATAATTAAAATATAACTAATTAAAAGTAAGTACCACCTTACACAACGCTTCATCATTTTTCCGTGCCTAATTTAATTTAAGGAGATCAAGTTCGTAATTTTATTAATGTCGAAAACATATTACATCTTGGTGTTGGTTCACACCTAATATTCATTATAATGGTTGCCCGCTGCGTGAAATTAATACTCAACTGGTGTGTAATCTCCCTACCTACTCATTATACAGTTCAATGAAGGTCATTCACCCGGTCCGTGCTGAAAATGTAAAATAAAAATATATAAATGAGCTTTTCGTGTATGATAAAGAGCTTAAAATGCATAATCTGGTGTTTACATACATAGGTAAAAAACTTACACGTAATTTTGCCTACGAAATAAAATTTTAATAAAAAATCTTTGTTAATATTGCAAATGTACCTCTATTTGCATTCTGATGGCGAGATAAATAGACGTTACGTCTGTCTGTTGTGCTCTCATGACTAAACTGCTGCGCCGACTTTAATGAAATTTAGAAAATTATAACATGTAAGTAACTAATTATGGTATTCGATCCTTTGTGTTTACAGATTAGGTTTTTTTTGAGCTAACACGTTAACTTACAAAACTGGGTACCAAGTACATGGTAGCATGGAAATAGTATTTACGATACTGTAAAAGTCATTGCATGTAGCCCATCGCATACCTACACAACTATAAACTCCTAGCGCCATGCCCATTGCGACCACGAGTATCAGTCCTTATTGCTAATGTATGCAGAATTATGTACAAACAATACAACCATGATATTGTTGGCACATGCAAATTGCGCTAATAAGGCTGTTCAGCGCACTATTGAACACTAAACTGTAAACATGATGTAGATCAACAATATTGTAAGCAGCGGCGATGTTATTCACTCTAAATGTGACGTTACGGTTTTTGATTACGTCATTCGTGGGTAGGATTTAATTGCAACGCTGTGATATGACGTGGTTATTTAGTTAGTCGGTTAGTGGTATATTTTAGGTGTAATTAGTGTGATTCAGAACTCGTATTCAAGTATGACCTAAGGTATATATATTTCGAGTTGGTTGATTGTGGGTTTGTGTGTTTGTAAATGCGTTCACGACCCAGGAGAATTTTCTGGTGTTGTTGATGTGTGAAAAGTTTTATATAAATTTTATATATTGCCCAATATATAAAATTTATATAAAACTTTTAAATAGCAGTTCGGTCATACATTAGGGGTGGGATACTCGTACTCCTGAAATTAGTTTTTTTTACCCAATATTTCGAACTTTGACCTTGAATTATTTTTTTGTGTAAACACAAAAATGCTTTGTGACCAATCGTTTAAGTCATTGACACGATATTCTGAACCACTATGATCATACCTAAAACACAAGACAAAACTCCTACACACAAGAATAACAAAAGATACCTGTGAAGCCTAAACCTGGTAAATATACTAACACACTTTCCGCGCTTCAGTGCTAACCCCCGTAGGTACATAACTTCATAAGTACCTAGAAACATGGACTTCGCAGCCTTCCAATAGGGAATTAAGGCTTTTAATATAAAAGCAAAGTTACTTTCATTGAGTAACTCATGTACTTACATGCTTGGTATGACGTATAGCGGAGTTTTTTGAAACTCGCTCTTTATAGGGTAAAATGGTCCTGAAACGATCAGGGTTTAGGTACAAACTTTAGGGTTTGATAAACTTAGGGGTGTTAAAGATTATTGGTTTAAGTTACTGTATATGATGTGATCAACTGTTGAAAAATATTATCGTCTTCCTTGGCGTTATGTTATCAACAGTGCCTATATAAATATCTGCTGCTCGTTTAATTGTCAATGTGCTAAATACACAAGATTCCTGAGAGATGTATACTCTTGAACTTAAATGGTGTATTCCTATTACCATGGTTATAACAAATATTTAATGAAGTAAAAAATATAAGAGTGCTTTTTATATTTCTTGGGTACATGATTTCTTCGTCACGTGTGCATCGATTTGAATAATCCTATTTTTTGTCTGTTCATAATTAACTGTCCATATTGCCCCAACGCTAAAAGTGTCAAAAATATTTACAAGAAGAAAACCGCCTAAATGCTGTTGGCCATTAAAATAACAAACAAAGACTTCCAAAATTTTATTCATTTCACCTTTATGGCTTTGAAGGTGGTTTTCTTTTCTATATATTATTGAGTTTAAATTTTGACGTCCTAGCAGTTTTATTAATTAACTCGCATAAAAAATGTCGCACAGCATTATCTGTATTTAATGTCATCAGTCATGACCTAATGCAAATGCCTGATAGCTTTAAAAGTGTGCACAAAATGATAAGACTTTATTGTTCTTATTCAAATGTGAGAGCAAAATGAACACTTACATCGTTGTACGCTCATATTTATATTCTAAGAGTTTTCAGCACTAAGTAATTAATTACAAACTAATAATTGTTTTGCAACTGTTGCTGCGGCTACAATTTATGTTTTCTAATTTAGACTACCCACACGTTAAATGGAGTTTAAATAAAAAATTGCGCTCATTTTGTATAGAAAGCTTTAGTTTGTACATGTATCCATACTAATATTATAAATGGGAAAGTGTGTCTGACTGTCTGTCTGTCTGTCTGTATGTTTGTCTTACTTTCACGGCAAAACGAAGCGACGAATTGACGTGATTTTTTAGGTGGAGATAGTTGAAGATATGGAGAGTAACATAGGCTACTTTTGTCTCTTTCTAACGCGAGCGAAGCCGCGGGCAATAGCAAGTTATTCTATATTTTTTGTTACTAAACAAACGCTAAGCAATATCAATGGGTACAATGTGTACCAAGGTTAGCGTACAGGTACCTAAATGAAATTTGGCAACCTCTTTATTCTTTACAAATTAAAATACTTTTAGTCCCTTGGGATAAAGATTTCATTTTGCCAACGCGCGTTTTATTTAATCAAACAGTCAGTTACAATTACAATGTTCATGATAGATTTCTTTAGTGATTGGAACTTTTACTAGCAATATACACATTAAAACTTTAATAGGGACTAAAAAGTTAATTTGCTCCTTGTTTGGAATTGGAATCAACAACTCATGATTGGCCACACATGTTACACCAAATTTGGAAATAACCATCGAAATGTATTAAGCACTTCTAGCTAACCCTTCAGGCACAAGCGTGATGTTATGTTATAAATCTCTAAATGGCCAATTTCGATTTCCATTTCACGTCATCATTTCCGTAATGCGTTCCATCTAAATTCGGATCAAAGTCATTTTGGTGATCGCTCGTGTAACGTACAAACGCGTGTGAAGTATTGCGTTCAATTAATCAAAATGTTCGGAATTGTTTATCAAACAATGTAGGCACTAGGCAGGGCCGTATTAAAATTCGGGGCTCATTTGTGACACGGGCCCTAGATTCGTGACACTCTGTCGGGCAGTTAGGTTCGAGCTTGGCGGTGCAGAACGATTCTTTATTTTTATTACTTATGGGCTTGCTCTTGGTCCCAGACTAGCCCGAGGGCATAGACGGGGCCTATGATGGAGCGAGCTTACCCAAAAGATGCATATGTCTATTCATTTTATTTAGCCAGGGGGCCCCATTTTCATTTTGTACAGGAGCCCCTGTAACCTAAATACGGCCCTGGTCAAAGGAATGTTTATTGGATAACTAAACTGACCAAACTGACACTCGAATAAATCTTTTGTGTATAAACTGGGCAAAGTTTGTAGTTTTTGTGTGGTTGTCACCAGGCAACCGTTAAAATATCTAAGCAAATGATGTTGTTATGTTAAGCTTACCACGTAATATTATGATTCTTTTGGAACTTAATAGAGATCGAGATTATATCTTTAAATCTGTACTAATGTTCTTAGTAAGTAAAGATGTATTTTTTGTAGAATGTAATCTCTGAAAATACTGGTCAGATTACAAAAAATCTTTTATTTAGGTATAGAAAACCACATACTGTCAAGGGACATAAGCTGATTTTTATAATAAGATAAAACACCAACAAAAATATTGGAAGTTTAAAAGTTGACCACTTTTCTAAAAACTGAAGATGATGTACCTAAAATATTACGATCGAAGGCCACCATCAGCGGAGGCGAAAGCAAAATTACTAAAGAAAAGGTTAGGACAATGATGAATAAGAGAAGTGTAAAGTTGGCGAGCAAATCATAAATTAATTAACAATGAAAGGCTTGTTGGAGTGCAGCAATTACTCGAAGATTGCGAGACTCCAATGCTACGGGCATTGAGCCAACTTCCACGGCGGCCATTTTAATAATTATGACTTATTTCATTAATACCCGGGTGGGTACGAGGCGTTGCCTTGTCTCGCAAATTAATGCAAGCTGGTTTATGCAAACACTGAGGAATTGTTTCAATTTTGTAATAAATCTGTGCTCTGCTGCACTTTATTTCCTGTTTGCAAATATTTTGAAAGCGCTTTCTATAAAGTGTTCATTGCCACTTGAATATGATCCTTGAAAGTCTGTCTTTACACAGCGTCATCAACTTATGGTAGGAGTAGATTAGGAACATACATATTTATTCACCAGCCAGGCTCACTGATGCCATTTAGAATGACATCTTGTATTTTTACCTTCCGTAACTTTTTTTTAATCAACCTATACTGTCCCACTGCTGGGTAAAGGCCGTACAGCCTTTTATTGCTCTCTATGTAATGCCTTGTCTGGACAATGTTCTATGAAAGACTAGAAGTGGTCCCGCCAGCGACGATATGAAAGCTGGATCTACACTAGTGGGAAAAACATGAATATTAATTATAAAATAATCGTAAAAATAAAATGGTAAACTGACTTTTTTATGGATGGGAAATCATTACATAACTTCTCCGTGTCAGAATTTTACTGACTAAAACCTTCCCTCATTCCTTCGGTTGCCCTTTATGTTCTGGGGTCCGGGAACTATTAGAACTATTTCGAAACCCCGGAAATGGTAAACTGACTGTCTGACTGACAGAGTAATATATCAACGCACTGTCCACACCGTCTGCCCTTTAGACATGAAACTTGGAGGGTGTCTTATCTGTAAAGAGTAGATATCCACTAAGAAAAGATTTTTAGGAATACGACTCCTAAAGCGACGCCCAAACGGCCGAAAGCTAGTTTAATATAAATTCATTCACAATATCGTAATTAAGATAATATTTAGTTTAAGGTTTTACATTGAAGCGTTTCCATTACACGTGCCACATGTTTATTGTTGTAGGTCATGAACCCTGACCTTTCAGTTTTCAGAATTGTTTTTAGAACAAACGTGTACTTAACTACAATATAATAACTCACTGATATGTTTTAAATATGGAATACTTGGTAGATAAGTGAAATGCTCTTATTTATTATTTTTTACCGTTTAATAAAAACGCTCGCTTTACCTACGGTTTCGCGTGTGGGGATATCAAAAAGCTATTATAGCAGTGTTTTAACCGTGAAGCATAACACACAGACAAACAGAGTTACTTTTGTAATTGTAACAATTGTTATAGCAGTATGGATGAATATTTTAGTTTCTACATTGCCTGAAATAAAAATGACTGCTGAAGCCAATGATGTTATAAGTAAAAATGTGTAGATAGGTTATATGCAGTCAAAAAGTGGCACATTAAAAGTTTGCCAATTGGCAAACATGATACTGAGTATCGCGTTGACATTTGACGTTTATCTCTGTTTCACTCGCAATACTTCAATCATGCCATCCTACTTTGACGTGTGTTATATGTGTGTGTTAGTGTGCCGTTTTTGAAGATAGAATTTCGTTTGCGTAACATATCTACACTTTTTTACTTATAACATCATTGGCTGAAGCATATTGCGAGATTGTTTATACTAAGCAGCATGACTTTCATAAAAACACTGCCTTATATTTCATCGAGTTACCTGAACCAACTTTCTCATTATTTCTAAAACCACTTTAGATCCCAACTTACAGGCTTACAGATAAAACCCGCCTCTTTTCCATTTCAGAAAACAAGTTCGTATCCATACATTTTCCATGTTATATTGAATTAACCTTATACCCTGAAGCTAAGCTGAAAGAACGTAGGTTTTGGTATTGTAATACTTATCTACCTGAGAAAATTCAGGGAATTTGTATCGCTTTACAGGTTCCTGAACTCTGTATAAACCCGACTAATTTATACATAGCCTTCAGTTAGTTCTGCTCCGAGCTAACCTAATTTTATTAGAGAAACTTGAGAAGTAATGAGAGCTATTTACTTATTCATGAAAAGGATCATAGGCTCATAGATTTTATACGGTTGAGGGTTTGAAACCGACGAGTACAACCTGTATGACTTATCTGTGCACCTCGCTGGAATGCGAATCTTCTCCCGCTTCCCCGCGCCGCGCCCCGTGTTCGCCTCGTTTGTTTAGTAGCGATAGCGATTCATCAGCGTTACGTCACAGTGCGAGGTGCACAACTGAAGAAGAAAGAATTAAGGAAGGATTATTTTTGAAGGTAGACTGGCAGAGATTGCCTATGGCATTAAGTCCGCCTGTACACTACGTACAAAGTATTAAATAAATAAATAAGTCGTACGGATAGTACTAATGTTATTTTTACAATATAGTATATGTACCTTCATTTTTCTAGAAGATCAATTACATCCCGTGCCATGAAAAGTACGTAAATTTATAAGGTCCTGTTTCAGATCTTTGACAGTCGTTCCGGGTCAGAAGCCAATCACTCAGCTGACAATCACTCTAATCAAGATACGTATTACCTCGTAACTGGATTGAGAAGGTTTGGTAGACCAGTCTCTCCTTATAAAACACTGGTATTCACTTCGATCCGGTTGGATTGGAAGCTGACCCTCACATAGTTGGGGTAAGGCAAGGCTTATCATGTTCACAATATCTGCCACTATGAATAAATAAAACGTACTAAGTAGGTACTAGGTTATGAAAACAATATTAACACCAGCCTGTTACATTATTGATCGACTGCTTTTAATAGGCCTTCTCATATTATTGGTTGTTTACTATTACGTAACCTAGTGTATTAAAATCACTTTTCTACGCATGAAAATGTTTCTAAATGTTGCCATTCAATTGTTTTCCGGTTTAAATTAGTGAATTTTTTCATGTTTTTTTTTTTGTTAAGTCATTCAGTTCATAGGTACGTATTCTTAGGTCATGATTGTGTTTTTGTTTCTTTTTTTAATCTTTTCAAACGTTACTTGACATATTATTTATCTTGTTTTGAAGAGTACGATGTGATCTCCTACCTGAAAAAGAGGTACACTAGAATATGTCCCTATATTCATAAAATTCTAGTCATTGTGTAATTTTTGTAGGAACTCCATTTTTTTCGAGCATTTTAATCCCAAGCTTTAAGTCATCCAAATAATTCGAAATTTTATAGTACCCTTTTTAACAAAGTTCGGTTTTGTTACAGTTTTAAAATTTATTTTATTTTATCATACAAAGAAGGGATGGGCATTGAGCTTTACTCTTGCCTAAGGCGAATTGGCAATTTCCCATTTATATTTGTGAAATCTATATAACTTACTAAGCTGTAATGAATCCGTTAAGTATTTAAACAGACGAACTGAACGCTGCAAGCATTTTCTAAGAGCTGAACCGTAGAACAAAAAGTCTACCAGCAGAACTAATTAATCGTATCACCTGACTCGCTCGATAAGGCTCTGGTGTAATTGCAATTAATTAAAAGAAAGCCTTTGTAGCCACCGTGATGAAAATATAGACTACCCTCCACCCTGGCTTTTTAGCCAAGAGTTCTATCTCATTGTACTTTGAAAAGAAATAGATTCTGAAGTCAAGTTTACTTAAGACTGTATTTTTTTCTTTTAATTACTTAATAGAAACCTTTTAATTACTTAATAAAAGCTGGATCACGACTTTTTGATTGTGTACAATTACTCTAAAAATTTAAAGTTGTTAAGTAATATTTTGTTTAAGTTTAAAAAAAATATTTTAAATCATAACTATTGAAAAAAAAATACTTCACAATTGCAATAAAGAGAATCTAAAAATCCATATTTAATCATATAAATGCCATAAATAACTCTGTCTGTTCATCTGTCTGTCTGTCAGTTTCAATTTCACAACTAAATCACTGAACTATTTAGAAATGGATTGGACAATAGAAAAGGTCTTACTTGTAAGCTTTATAATACGCAGCTCTGTTTGAAAATTTCCATGACACGAAACAGAATCAAAACCATTTTCTGAAAGAATTGTGACACATACACATGGAAATGGGCCGTATATTACTGATAATGTGTGACTGCAAAAGTTACTCATGCTCAATTATATTTCATTATTTAACCTTTCGACGAACAAGCGACAGTCGGCTGTCGGGCTTCTATTGTGGTTCTATTGTGCCACGAATCACAGGGAGGGAGATGTTCGGACATGTCTTTAGTTTTCCCCGGTCATTTCAGGAACAAGGCAAGCCCCTTAACCACTGAACCAACACGACATCCAAAAATAATAATACAATTAAGTACAAATCTTTTTAAATCAATTATGAACCATTTCACAAATCGATTGTGGCTTTCAACGCGACCTGAAATCATGTATTTTCAGGTTGGAGATAAAAGTAATTGCTCCATAATTGGACCTATTAATTAAAGGTTTATAACGATGGCTGGGTAGCAAATAAAATGAATCGGCACAAAATAACACAATGCTTTAAGCTTACAGAGTCCACTATCAAAAATTAAATCATTTTTCACGAAACTAATAAAAGGATTTTGCTTGGAAAGCAATTTGGATTATTTATTACGGTTTTTGCGTGTCATGCATGCGTTTTACACGACTTTTATATATGGCACCACGTGCTGTCTATGGATTTAATTGTGAAATCAAAGTTATAACGTTTGGAGATTACTTAACTTGGACATTAAAAAGATTTATATTACGAATAACGTCATTCGTGCTTAGTATGAAGGTCTGTGCAATGCAATTAAACGGATTTTTTTTTATTTCAAACTCTTCAGGGCTCAGTATTTAGAAAAAAAGAAGCAGAAGGGTACTTTTTTGACTCAACAATACTCAGTCATATTTTTATGAGCTTAAAAAATGGAACCCTAAGCACAGTCAGACCACCACTTCGACAGTTTTTTTAAGTACTTGAACCAGTTTATGGCTACGTTGATCGCAAGCGGCATTCAATGTATCTTTAGTGCAAGTCGCTATAAATTCAAAAGGAAAATGCTGCCTTCCCCGCCAGTATACACACTGGCGTCGTCACTTCTCAAGTTACTAAGTAACTACCTACACAAGACAGTGTTCATTAACAGGGATGTAAAGCGACGTAACTGGCTGCCAGCTACATCATGACGTCACACCAAGCTATTCGTCGCGATGCCGGGAAAGCTCATACTATGCGAAGCTAGAGAGATACCTACAGGCTTATATTCCACAAAATCCTACACAGCGCATCTTGTAAATAGACGTGACACCAACAAGTATGGTGAGCTTAGTCTCGCAAAAGCACTTCCATATTTCGTATGTTTATGTAAGGAATGAGCACCCAGATTTTGACAATACTGCTGTATTCTCTTAGGGGTTAATATTGTTGGTATCAAGAAAGCTAGCGAGGTTGTTTTTACTTTGGATTATGAATAGATGGCCGCTATGGATCCTGCCTGAATTGACCTTATCGTGAAACCTACGCAATATACCGCGACGCAATGTACAAATAGCAGTCAGAAGTAGAGTGACAACGCTGCACACTTTACTATGACAAGAGATTACCCAGGACATTTTCTTCCATCTAGAAAAATCCACCTATAGAATGTTTGGGTGGTCCTTCTCCTCGCATCGGTTTCCTCAGTGCTGAGGGTCGTGACTACTTCCCAGAATCTTCTGGTGGACAACTTGACGCAACTTCGATGTACTACTGCCGAGGGTAGAGCATTATGAACTGTGGTGTTGAGGGTAGTGCGGATCAGTCCAACGTATTGGGCTTTAACCACGAAGCCTTTTTCCTTCAACCTTGCCAGTGACTATCAACTTCTTCAAGTACCTAATTGTCATTCTTTCTGGAAATATGATAAGTATGGTAGACAATGGCATGGTAGGCGTAGTGAAGTTGAATCGTTTTTCCGGGACGTCGTCGTGCTTCTTTGCTCGCCGCTTTTCTGGTGGACTCAGTTTGATTCTGGCTTTCAAGAGTTGCATTGGTTGGGATTAGTGTACCGGGATTTCCCCACAAAAAAACATGGTAGACCAGTGGAAATCCTGCCATTAAGCTATATATTAAGCGAATGGACATACTAGAGAGCTGTGACATTTGACATTTTTTATATTCCCGTGCGGGTTGTAAAACATACAACCGACCTCTGCTATGTGCGTGTTCTGTCTAATGGACATGTAATGTTTTTGCCCGCAACCCAAATCAAACGACTTTTCACATTACCTACAGTCTATATTTATAAAAAATGGTCAAATACGAGTTTGTCTCACGTACTGAGGGTTCTGTTTAGACTTGAGTGTAATAGTTGTTTCATCACAGAAATCGAGACGCCAAGGTTTTTAACGTTTCATAATTATAATATTTATTTTTTATGTTGTAATTACAAAACAGTTATTGAATGTTTTCCTTTGCTAGTGTATTGCGATAATGATTTTTGCAAAATTGTATCTTTAAAGTCATCTGGAAGCATCACATATTTTTTTATTTAACGCGAGTCAAAATATGCCACTTAAACGGCTGACTAGATAGATAATTGGATTCTATATAATTTTTGACCACATATCTAAATTAATTACTAATTAATGTACTATTTTGCACATAAGTTTCTTTTCCCCTGTAAATCTCACTATCTTTTTGTGGTTTGCTAGAAGAAAATTCATTTATGGGCCAAGCTCACCTTTGTACAAAATGTTTTTTTTATTGTTTTGCTTTTTTTTGTGTATGCAATAAAGAATATGAAAATGAATATCTCGGCGAGTTCCTAAGAAAAAATGTCTTGTCAAACAGACGGACAACGATATGATCTTACAAGGGTGCCTCTTTTTCTTTTACGTTGCGGAACCCTAAATATAAAATAAGTTTGAAAAATGATTTTAACTAAGAACAATGAACAAATAATTGAACAAGATATAGCAGTCTTTCGGATAATAGTTTTTCTATTAAATATCACATTTCAGACTTGGTATTTATTTAGATAAAGTTTAACAAAGAAATAACAATGTAACGGTAGAACTCACTTGTAAAACTCCGTAAAATAACTAAGAATTTGTTAACCTAATATCAATATTGAAACCACTAAAACATTCGCAAATATCTTCATCAAAGTATAACATTCATTACAAATCTCATAAAATGTGTAACTAAAAAGCGTATCTTCATAAAATAGTTAACGAAGAGAAACATTAACAAAATTAGTTTAGTTTTAATTACGTTACGTCAGCATCAGGACTCGGGTCGTTAATTTAGAGCAGTGACCTAGTAAAGGACATAGTCGGACTTAATTCCAGTTTCAGTTATATAGCCATGCATATCATCACCAAAATTACCATATTTCAAATATAAAAGCTAAAACAATTTGGGGTAATTAATTTGAAAATTCGAGATAAAATATACTTACGCATTTTAATCCTTCAAACACACGTGATTTGAGACACAATAGAAATACAATAGTAGCCCGACAGCCGGCTGTCGCTTGGTCGTTGGAAGGTTAAGTGACAAAATGTTGACAACCTCTTCTTGCCAGAGATTTGTAACCTTTCGGTTTTTAGTTTGGTTTTAAAGGTTTTAAACGTTTTATAGTCTAGGGCAGGCTCAAGCGTTTGGAGAATAGATATTTAGTAAAAAAGAGCAAAAGGCATTTTACATTCTCATTTTATTTAATAAGATTGCCCAATGGATGTCTAACAAGTTTCCTTGCAAAGAAAAGATATCGACCATTCGACCTGGCTCCTACTTTCCGAGGTGCACCTGTAAATCTAACCGGCTCCCTAGAACTCCTTGGCATGGAGTTGAGTTCTGACCTCAACTTCGCCGCTTTCATCGAGTCCAAAGCACTGACTGCGGCGAAAAAGCTGGGCATCCTTAACAAGGTTAAGCGATATTTCACGCCGGGACAGCTTCTAACACTTTATAAAGCTCAAGTCCGATCGTGTATGGAGTATTGCTGTCACCTTTGGGATGGCTCAGCCAAATACCAACTGGCCGCATTGGATTCGGTAGAACGCAGAGCCAGGAGGTTGATTGGCGACAAGAAGCTGGTGGCCCAACTGCAACCTCTAGCACATCGGCGTAAAGTTGCCTGTCTGGCGGTGTTTTACAGATTGCACTTCGGTGAGTGTGCTCATGAGCTACACGAGCTCATTCCCCCGTCTCCGTTTTACCACCGGACATCCAGACGTACGGCAGGATACCACCCTTTCTTGGTCGATATTCCTCGAATCCGCACGCAGCGTTTTTCGAAATCCTTTATTATGCGCACCGCAAAGGAATGGAATTCTCTGCCGGCGTCTGTGTTTCCAAAAGCATATAACCCGGATGTATTCAAGAGAAGAGTGCATAGGCATCTTTTGGGTGAGCT
The DNA here is from genome assembly GCA_033675125.1 of Athetis lepigone. NCBI lineage: Eukaryota > Metazoa > Arthropoda > Insecta > Lepidoptera > Noctuidae > Athetis > Athetis lepigone. The sequence goes on from CM066236.1 coordinate 13,696,913, forward strand.
CGCTCCATCGTAGGCCCCGTCTATGCCCTCGGACTAGTCTGGGACCAAGAGCAAGCCCATAAGTTATAAAAAAAAAAAAAAAAAAACTATAAATAATGAAGGCTGCATTATACCGTAAGAGTAACATAATACCTACTCTGATTTGAACACTTTCTGAAATTGATAGAACAAAGTAGAGGGAAAATTAAACAAATGGTGGCTTTTCTGAATTCTTTTAAATACAGACACAATTTTTACAAATAATACCTACTCGATATTTACATACAGATAATGAAACAATGAAATAAAATCCAGTCAAAGGCACAATTCCAATTAAAAAAGGTTGGTAGCAACAAAAATTACGACTGAATTCATATGTCGACGCTTACCATATTTTATATGGCCGACATAAAAATCGATGTGACATCGAAAGCAGATTTTATCACGCGTTCTATTGCTCGTATTTCACTAGCGTCAAAATCTATTTCCGAATGAAACAAGCAACGGTTGCTAGAATAAAAAACATGTGCGAAAAGACGATTTTTCTTGGCGTAAAGTGGTAGACTGGGTGTCGGTAGATGTCTGCGATTAGAAGACGCGAGGTGGGGAAATGAACGATATCTCATTGCGATGAAAGACGACGGGCTCCGGAAACAGTCGACTATCGACTTGTCAGTAGTGAGAGCTGCGTACTCGATAACTTCGCTTCCTTTACTGTAATGAGCTTAAGATGATATCGATAATGCGAGATATTTTAAAATGACGTTCCTTTTTTAAACCCAGACGATGCGCGACTCGTCGGATTTAAAATATACTGCGGATAAAGCTTATTGACGGTATGGTTAGAATTGACTGCTGTGCTCGTAGTAGATTCCCAAATGAAACAATAATTTGATAGATTTACAAGAATTTGTTCCCAGTCGTGCACGCATTTTTATCATTATCATAACGTATCATCATAAGTAAATGCATCTAAAATACGGTAAAAAAATGTTAGTGTGGAGCAACGATCGAAAGAAAGACAAATTATTTCACAACATACTATGTATTTTCCTATAATACCAAGAACTACAAAACTTTTGAAGACAGTTTTAGTTAATGCATAATCAACAGCTAAACCACATTTCAAATGCATGGCATATTACAAATGGCGCTCGTCCAAATACGCTGAATTGAAAAATGTGACATTAAAAACTCGTTATAAGCAACTTTGACATACATTAACCGACGTTTACCCAGCGAAGTTACCGTTTGCATTGTACCCATTGTACTGTGAAAGCTGTTTTTTTTTTACTACATATAGGAAGTATTAAGGTTTATTCAGCTTCTCAAAGAAAAATCACACGCTTAAAAATCAAAGTTATAAGGAGACAAAATCATTATTTTATTAAAAAAATGGAGTTTCATGCTTTCATTTGTGGGTGGACTTTAAAAAACATGTCATAAAAACTCGCTTTTGAAAATTCCTAAAAAAACATCTAAAGGAATAAAATAGCGACATACATATAAAATGACAGCCCTTTGATGGTAATCAATACACGACCCAAAATTACTGAAGTTAAAAACAGAAAATTCTCACAACATTTTTTTTTTAATTCAAACTTTTATTTATTTATCCTCTACTAGAGTAAATTGGGAATAAAAGTATGAATGAAAATAAGCGAGCAGAAACAGCCAATTAATCCTAAAAAAATCTAAACAAAAGATAAATATTATCGATGTCTGCAAAACAAATGCACATCTCTATTCATAGAACATTAACGGTAATAATGAGACTACACACAGGTGGTTAACTAATGTTATATACAAGCGAGTCGTGATAAAGGTGTATAACATAAACCCCGCCATATATAATAGCTTCACAAGCATAACCTTTTGTTTATGGCGGGCTTTACAGTTAATTTTTTATCGTCTCACAAACTAAGGTCAATGAACCTGTCTGGGTTGGATATATTTGGTTCATTAAGATACATTTGGTTTAGAGACAAAAAGCTGCCGTTTTTAGCTACTGTTCTGCTACCATAGAAGGTAACATTATATTCTATGACCTACCTCGAAAAATGGGCTAACCAACAACATTCTCTTTTCAACCGACTTCAAAAAAAGGAGGAGGTTCTCAATTCGACTGTAATTTTTTATTTCAATCCAAGCCGATTAATCAAACGAACTGTTTGATTTTAAAATATTACTATAAATGTCCTTCTGGACATCATTTTTTATTCTAAAATCAATATTATATTCTAGTACATGAAGACAGTATAGTTTCACCACCATTTGTTAAAGGAATAAGAATGTGTATACGTATCTGTACATAAGCAGCTATACATCTCGCTTTTTGTTTTCGCCCTCTTGAACCGTAAAATATATTGAGATGGCACATATTTTTCGGCCTCAAGGAGAAAACTTTATGGAAAGCTTGACTGTCTCCGCTATTGAATTATAACAACTTCACAAAGGTAAAAATGTTACTGTAACTTGAAAATTAAAGCTTCGGTTTTTTTGACAGAAACAAAAGAATTATGTTGTATTTGTAATATAACCAGCTGTTTGATGCAACATTTTGTGGCTGACTGTCGGTCTGCAGTCAGCCGCTCATTTAGTGCTTAATCCTATAAGCTCAGTTTATAATTTTGTCACCTTGAACTTACTATACCTACTATAATATTTAGCCAGCCTTTGAATCATGATAAAGATCAACTAACCTTTTGATTTTTTTCTCCAAAAAGTGACCAAACGGTTAAAAAAAAATAACGTCGTTGTCTTAGCTAGTGATAAATTCAATATCCACGTAAACATTTCATCGACCATATCGATCAGTTCCAACACCGTAATATTGAGGCAAACCCACAAAACGTCAACAGAGTCATCAATTTACGTCAAAACACGTTACAGTACCCGAAACTTCCGAGAAGGGTAACATCACTCGTGTTGCCAGCATTAGCGTTACAGGATTTCCAAAAAAATAAATCAAAAATTACACGGGACCGGCTGGTAACCGAATGGATAAAAAATTAAAAATGCCACATTAATAACCGCCGAGTTTGGAGTAAACCTTAGTTGTCCTCTTTTTGCGTTCCCCTGTGTTAGGCGAAGCTATACTGAAAGCTGTGCTGTTTTATTTTCTACTTTCTGACAGCGACTTCGTTTGCATAGAAATCAATGGAACCTTTTTACGTTTGTGACGACGGATGTTTGTTGTTATTATTTTAGGCATAAATGATGAACGGATTTTGTTGAATTTAAAGTACCTAGTTAAATTACAAAAATGACAAATATCCATAACAAAGATTTTTATAGTCTGACCAGTGGATAACTTTTTAAATACCAGTATGAAAATATGATTACATAAACTCGAATAACCCTTCATTTTACCGAATTACCGTCAGATGAATGATCGGCCATACATAAGGATCAACCACGAATAAAGTCATTTAAGTAAGGACATCTTCGCTCCCGCCTCGCTCCGCTCGCGCTAAAACCTGTACAGGGCGTCACCTTAACGTCGCAAACTGGGTCACCACAATTATACCTCAGACACAGCTTGACACAGTTTAATTTATCTAACAAATTAATTCACTTTTACTTGCAAACGTTTGATTAATATTATAATGTACAACCCTATAGAAAATCTTACACAGCCATGAAACTTTTAATGGGATATCTAAAGATATTATTTATGTATCAGAATTTGCATTTCGTAATATAAATGTCAGTTTTATGATTTAGATTGCGAGAGGATTGCTGTAGGTCAACGCGATGCCCTTATTGTGAAAGGGTTACAGACCAATTTTACATGGCAGTAAATGAGATTTTGACAAGTCTGGAGCTTAACGATTAAATTGGATGTTGTGTTGGTTAAACGGTTAATTAAGCTAGTGGTTTACGCGTAATGGTGCCTTGTTACCATCTGCTGTCGCTTCAGAATATGAATCACGTTTTATGAGAAACAAGCTTTTGTCTGACACTGTTGTTTTGATCGTTTGCGTGGAAATTAATTAGCTATACCAACAAAAACATTCCTATATGTAGCTTTTTATGAGATGATTTTGATTTTTATTCTCAAAGTGATCTGCCTCGACCACAAGGAGGCACAGACTTTAAAGAGACAGAGCTATACAAGTTGTCTAGTGCCATCTCGATCCCTTAGCGGAACTATTATCGCTTTAAGATGTCATGGTCTATGTCAGCAAAAATTTAAAATGGGGTCCACAAAATGTAGATGAGGATGGGCTATAATGGAGGTTTTTTAAACAGCCAATGATGACAAGGTTTTGTTTCGAAATAAAGCATAACTATATTTTTGAGTTCTGTTTCTGGTTTACAATTTAATATTTATCGTAATTCACTTGAATTGTAATTAACCTAATAATTTCTTGTTTGTAATTAACCTGCAAATCCATTTTAATATATCATCATCTCTCTAGCCTTTTTCCCAATCGTGTTGGGGTCGGCTGCCAGCCTAACCATTTTAATATATCAAATGAATAATAATTACACTTATGGAAATTCAGGTCAAAGGACATCCATTGCACTAACAATTATTTAAAATTAATCTGTTTAAACATCCAAAAACATGAAAATGATTTTCAGAAACTTTTTTACGTCCATCGCATATTGGTTCGTTTTGAGAAAATTCCCAAGAGTCAATGTCATTAATTAGTATTAGTAAAAGAAAAAATGAAAACACCATGTTTATCACTTAAAGTACCAATTACTCCTGCATCATAACCAGCTTTCGCCGTGTGAATGTCCCAACTTCCTCCCCCTAATTTACCTTTTTAGGGTTGAATTTCCAAAAAATTTGCTTATTTTGAATACTTACTATTCACGAAAAACATCGTCCCCAAGTTTCATGCCTCTAGGACCAGAGGTTTGAGCTGTGCGTTGATGTATCACCCAGTCTGTCGGATTTTTTAACCGACTTCAAAAAAAAAGTAGGTTCTCTGTTCGACCTGTACGTATGTATGTATGTTTGTCCGCGATTATCTCGCGTTTGGCTAAACCGATTTTGATGCGGTTTTCAACAAATTGTTTGTTACATTCTGGGGAAGGGTTTAATATATAACACTAATAGATATCCCGTGACGTTGCCCGCATAGATCACGTTTTGCTTTCTTGGATTGTAGATTTTTATTATAAGATTATAAGTTTATTTTGAGAGCTACCCTAAAACGTACTCAGACACTGAGACTCTAACTAAAAAGTAAAAAATAAAAAGCTTTTTTAAAAAAAAGATAACCGACTTCAAAAACTAAAAGCTCAAAAATAACTATTTCGGAAGTCGGTGGCTTCTCTTCTGCCGGTCGATTTGTGTTGCCACCGACTTCCGAAATAGTTATTTTTGAGCTTTTAGTTTTTGAAGTCGGTTATCTTTTTTTTAAAAAAGCTTTTTTACCATTATATATTTTATATAAAGATAGATAAGTCATCAAACACAAACAATAGAAACAAATAAAAACCTGACCACAATCCAGAGTTACACTCTCATTTCAACGTCGCCTAGAGGCCCGTCTAATACGTCTAAACGACGTACGCAAAAGCAAATCATAAAAACAAGTTTCCAAGTAACCAATCTTTATTAAACGCGGCCCTAGAGACTCTGTTTACCTACCATGCTGAACGTTAACGCTCTAAAAGCGTATTTTTCTTCTTTACCCACTTTTCCTCCGTTTCATATGCTCATTGTACGTTTATACGACGTATAAAAGTTCCATAACGTAAAATATTGCGCACATTACGCACTGAAGTTACACTTACAAATGGATGAGTGATGTCTCGTGTCTTGTTTTGTAATTTTACTGCGGGATTTATATTGTGTACTCTTTACGTGGCACTCAAGATTTTTATACTGGAAAAGTTGTTGTGTTTTTTACATTTAAATTAAGGACAAGCAATTAGCAAATTTAGACTTGTGCCACATATAATCAAACCATTGCCTAATGCACGTGCTTCCACTCGCACTTATTTGACATATCGCGCCCATGAACGAGCCACCCATGTACAGTCAGCATCAAAAGTCGATGACCACATTTAAAATTTCAAAACCGCTGTACACCGTATAATACCTAAATTGCTCAACATGACAAGCACCAGAAATTAATGATCATCATAAAAGAGCATAAGTAGGTGACCACCACTTTTCAAAAGTCGCTAAACAAAGTTATGGCAAAAAAAGCATGACATTCTTCGTCTCTAAAGTCACTAAACAAATTTTTGACAAAAATAGCATACCATCGTTCATCTCAAAAGTCCCTGAACATGCATCAATTGTTTTTTGGGTTTAATATGTGTGTGTACTCGTATTTTTGTGAAGTGACATTAATATAACATTCCTTTCCGAAGTTTGACAACAAAACATCTGGGGGCACGGTAGTACCTCCACCAAGATGATAAATTATTCTGATTAGTAAAACCGTTTATAACCTACCCTGGGTACTTGTCACAGATATTTATCAGATTTTTTTTGTATTAAATTTTTTGCATCAGTGTAGACTGTCAACAAAGTTATAATTAAGTGAAAATATTCTTTTTATATTTAAGGATAAATATTTTTTTAAATACCCCCAACTATGTTTCCTAAACAATTTATTTAAAAGGGAAACTGCGTGAATTTTGAAAACGAGCCATTGGTTTACAAATAAGGCTTATATACTTTGAAAATGTGCTTGTTTGTTGCTTGATCACCCACTTCGACTATTCTCATTGGCTCTAAGAAATAAAAATAAGTAATATATTTTGGAAAGTTAAATTCGAAATTTAGATCCATTAAATATTTTTACATGATCTAGTTTTGATAGGACAATATTGGATTTGTAACTCTGAAGATAGAAACAAGCACTTTTTAGTCTGCAGTTCAGTATCCGAAACAAAGTAATGTTCAGCAACTTTTGGTAGTTATGCTGTTAAGTTATTTTTGGACGTTGCCATGATTACACTAGATATACCAAAAGAACCATTTTATATTGTTCAGTGACTTTTGCAAAACTAATTGTTGTGTTATTTTTGGATGTTATAACGATCAGCAATTTTTGATAAAATGGTGTTCAGTTAATTTTGAACTTTAATAATGTTCATTCAATACTGGCGCCTATCTTGTTGAGCGATTTATGGATGATATAGTGTTCAGCGGTTTTGAAAATCTGAATGTGGTCAGCGACTTTTGATGCTGACTGTACGTGCCCGCATTGACACGTGAGAGCAGATGCCCGTAGAGCACGTGACACGCCATGACCAATGTGAGTGAAAGCAAGAAAAAATATCGACCAGGCGTAAATGAGCCTTTATGAATTCATGAACACTTCTGCAAAACTTCGAAATGACAGCGTTACAACAATTACACACGTCTGGATCACAATGTCATTATGAATTGGTTCGTAGCATATATTATATGCTACGCAGCCTACGTCAAAGTCTTACTTCTACAACTGCGTAGGCATCGTAGCCATGACAGTTTGTATTAGCTACGGGACCGTAGTATCAAACATAGCTTCGATCTCTCTTAAAATCGAAAGAGACTTTTTTAAAGAGAAAATCTATTTTTTTATCTATGTGTAATACATTGGTGAGTAATGGCTTCATGAAGCATCAAATCAGTTAAAAAATCTTAATGAAATTAGAATAAAGTGTTAAAAAAAATCAAAATTCTTTATTCAAAATTAGAAACTATAAGATCAATAGATCAATAACATCTTTCTGAACTTTTCTCTTTGAGCGAACTCTTAGAAATTGAAGCGTACCTAATAATTGTCAAATCGTTTGGAAATCTATTGAAACCTAAAATGAGGTACCTACAATTAAAGTATAAAAATTACTCTTAGATTTCTTCACTATTCATGTCAAGACTTAAGGTTCTTAAGACAAAGAGACGCCATCTTGAATTTGAGAATGAGTTTACGAATTTAAAATGGCGTCTATTTGTGATTATTTTTGAAATTAAAACAATACTAGTATCCCCAGAACACCTGTTCATTAAAAAATCTTTAAAACAAAAGTATTTAAAAAGAGTATTAAGTTCTTGAAAGCAAAAGATACATCTCATCAAAAGAATTAATATTCAAGTAATAAAAATGTCGAATAAAATAAAGATAAGAACACATCTTAGATGTCGGTCAAAGAAAGTCGACCTATCAGATAGGTCGAAAGCAATTAAAACTGTCTCTGAACTTTGTCTTCTAAAGTCGGTGCTAAATGGTACAAAGAAGTTGGTTCGATAATATTTGGAAGTCGTTTTTTTGCGAGCTCTAATTCGATTACAGTATTCGTTTAGGTTTTCTTAATTGTTTTAGTGATTTTTAAACAGCCGTAATTTTTTAAAACATTGCCGTTTATTTAAATTGGAATTTAAACACTACTAAAAGTAACATCGTGATACAGTTTTAGAAGTATGATTTACATCAATTATATTATTATTAACTAGTTTTTTTATCATAGAAATTTAAAAGTGATTCAGAAACTTTTAACAATATCTAAATTAAACGAAAATTATTCATAATTCAGAACACTTCTTTAAATCCGACTCTTCTGAATTAATTTTCGGTCAATTTGATATAGTTGGGACGAACAGTGACTGAGCTACATGTCGCCAGTTTGACTCCAGCACAGAACAAATATTTATAAGAAACAGTAACAAAGACATATCTTTGCTTAATAAAGAGGTATAGTTATTTTAAATTATTTTCTTTGTAGGAGGTAAACTCTGAAATGAATTATCTAGTTCTGATTTATTTCCCACGACGGAACAGAGAAGGTGTATGGGTTTGCTGTGAGAGGTTGTGTGTGCGCACACCAAACCCAATCAATAATGTACGTAGTATGTTAATAATAATGTACGAGGTCCCAAGCAAAACCTTTTTAATAAACAAATAAAATCTAGATAAACTAGACTTAAGATGAGCTTCTGCAGCATAAGGTAGGATTACAACTCAACTCAGTTACACTTCACCAAAATTTACCAAAAAACATTTTCCCAGAATAACATCGCTTGGCGGTAATAATTCACTATTTTCCTACAAAGATTACTAAGTTATTTTAATGAAGGAAACTATTTCCCTGGTGGTCGGGAGAAAGAGCTTTCATTACCCTTTTAGAAGTTGCTCGGTATGTTTATACCTATAGCTTTTGTTCGTGAAAAAGTCAGTAGCTTTAATATAACTTGATCATACTTTACATTGAGCTCCTGAAGTTGAAGGGAAGTGTGAATGCAGCGTTATTATAGAAGTATATTAGACTGTACAAGTGCTTTTTAACTGTTCTTTTTCTGTTCTACAATATTCGATGTATCGCTTCTCTTTGGTGGTCCGGCTTACGATAGCTGCCTTCTTTTTCTTTTTTAGGGTTCCGTACCTCAAAAGGTAAAAACGGAACCCTTATAGGATCACTTTGTTGTCCGTCCGTCTGTCCGTCTGTCAAGACCCTTTTTCTCAGAAACGCGTCGAGATATCAAGCTGAAATTAATATTACAGACTCAGGTCTGCTATCACTCAAAGCCGTGCAAAAATCAAGTTTCTAATTCAACGCAAAAAAAAGATACGGCGGTTTATATTGCATATTTAGACATTTGCAAGAGAATCAAAACCTATAGGGTACTTCCCACTGACCAAGAATCATGAAATTTGGCAAGGAGCAAGGTCATGTAGCACAAGTAAAGGGAAAACTCCGAAAACCGTAAATTTCGTAAATTTCTGGTAAGTACACATCCGTCCGTCATTACGTTCGTCCGTCTGTCAAGACCCTTTTTCTCAGAAACGCGTCGAGATATCAAGATGAAATTAATATCCACTCACTTAGGTCTGCCATCTCTCAAAGCAATGAAAAAATCAAGTTTCTAAATTAACGCAACAAAAAGATACGGCGGTTTATATTGCATATTTAGACATTTGCAGGGGAATCAAAACTCAAAACCTATAGGGTACTTCCCATTGACCTAGAATCATGAAATTCGACAAGAAGCAAGGTAATGTAGCACAAGTAAATGAAAAACTCTGAAAACCATAAGATTGTAGTTAGTTCACATCCGTCCATCCTCTCGTTAGTCCGCCTGTCAAGACCCTTTTTCTCAGAAACGCGTCGAGATATCAAGCTGAAATTAATATCACATACTCAGGTCTGCTATCTCTTAGGCACGTATTAATAGACGTCACTCAACTCCGAGACGCTCTCAAGTCTCTTGCTGTCCTTGTCATTCTAAAGGGAAAAAATAAGGACAGCAATAAACTTGAGAGCGTCTCAGAATTGAGTAACGTCTATTAATACGGGCCTTAAAGCAGTGAAAGACTCAAGTTTCTAAATCAACGCAATAAAAAGATACGGTGGTTTATATTGCATTTAGATATTTGCGAGGGATTCAAAACCTATAGGGTACTTTCCATTAACGGAACCCTCGTTGCGCGAGTCCAACTCGCACTTGACCGGTTTTTTAATTAGCCCGTACTGTCCCACTGCTGGGCAAAAACCTGCATTCATTCTTCTCTCCGCCATCTCTTTTATATGCTCATTTTGTAGCTGTGTCGTGTCCATGTAGCTAAAAAGCCAAAATCATAAAATATACCTGTCAGTAAACTAACATAAAATATATACTGACAGATTTTGCCGAACCTCAATTTAATACAATACCGGCATAATGCGAAATGATTGTTAAAATGGCTGTTAAGAAACTCTATTCTATGTGTGGCTTGATACGCACTTAGCCAATTTATTTCTTAGAACCGACGACTAGGAATTTATTTCTATCGTTTTGTACACCTTACAAAACGAAAGAAATATTCAAAACAGACATCCACATACCAACAGTAACTTCATTAAAACCATAAGCAAAGAAGCCTCGCCTAAAACCATCTTACACTTTAAGGCCCGTATTTTCAACTACCGCCAATCTAAATCACGGAGCAAGTTTGTCATTCGCAAAGTTACGGTCCGCAGGGTTGACCCAGAAACGGTACACTTACGCAGACAAGTTTTTCAATAAGAGCCTTTTGAGCATACGGTGATGGGGAAGTTTGTTTACAAGGCCCTTCACATGCTGTTACTTGTAATTGGTGTGGTAACGACAGTTCACACGTTTTGAGATTGAAGTGACATAAGTTGATTGGAAGATGGCGGCATGGGGGAGGGGAACTGGCACTGGGAATAAGGCTATTCCCACATGCCACCGTTTAGCTACTCGTTCGGCAGACACGGATTTTTTCAATTTGTGTTTTGTTCAATTTACTCCACTGCACCGCGCTGTTACGGCGTATCGGGAAAGACAAGCGTCGCTCTTCCGCGCGGCACGTCGCGCGTTTGTAAGTCGGCCTGAGTCCTGTTCGTTACGCTTTCACGTAAACTACTTAACTGGGTTTGACAAAATTTAGTAAGGAGTAAATCGTGAGCTTCAATTTAACAGAGAGAATACAGGCTTACCAACATTCACACGGTCGACAAACGTGTTCAAACGCTAGTATTAAATAAGTTCTAAATAATCCTAACCGAATACTCAAATTAATTTTACTTAGTAAAATGTGTCATTATTCACTTCCAATTTTGGCACTACATTCTAATTCATCTGCAGTCATAGAAACATAAATAACTTTACTATGTACTAAGAATAGCATATTTCGGAAACTGCAACAATATTCAAAGTTATTTCCGCCGTAAAATTTCAACGGCGCAGTATATTTTCGAAAACAGTATGGCTTCCAGGTCACAACTTTAATATTAACAAGTGTACCATAAGTGCAAACATAAAACGGTGTTATTATGTCGTAGGAAACAAAAGTAGAAACACTTTCCGTCCCATAAAGTATTAACCTAAATAACATAAGTATACGCCCTTCGAGAAAGTTCTCGAGAGTTCATCGAAGCTTCTCGAGTTTCGTCGAGTTTTTGTCAAACTTGTTAATAACAAAATGTCATGTTGTCGATGAGTTACTTGATAACGTCGTGAAATTTTTATTCGTATCTTAAAATTTTACAATGTCGTGTCATCGAAAATAAATTCATTGAATAAGAGGTTATTTTCTATATTTTCTTTCATCGTTACATCTTGAAACATTCACGGAAATATTACTTTCTAAAAGAATTTTCTAGAATCATTCATCCTGGTAAATACCTATGTTTATTATAAAGCCTAATCTGTCATTTATTTCTTTGTAAATAAAATGAGCAGAAATATTATTAGAAGAGTCTCTCTCTAGAGACATAACATCTGAAAGATTCCAATAGTGGTGAGCAAAGTTTTTTAAATATACTTTGTTATTAAAACTGAGACGCGTGTTGTAAAATATAATATCACTGTACAAACTATGTTTCCATCTAATTCAAACTACAAAAACAAAAGAACGAAGATAAATAAAGTTACAATAAAATACATGACAAACACACAACGTATGTTGTTTGATATCAGTCTACTGTGACTTGACTCTCGAGTTAAATAATAACAATTTGGTAAATACACAAATATATTTTTTCGATGACATAATAAACTTATATCATAACGGTACTAACATACCATTAAAATGAAACGCTATTTTTTAATGTTTATTAAAAATAGTCCTTAATTTTGTGTAATTTTTTGCAATACTACGCCTTAAATGTCTACTAGCTTTCCACCGTTTTATCGCGTGGTATGTCATTGATCACAGCTTTGCTCCTATTGTGCTCATAGCGTGATATTGATGCCTATTCGTAATTTAAAAAGCATATATTATTTATTATAGTGCAGCGTTCCAAAATCAAAAACCAAAATGACACTCAAAAACTACTCACTCGGAATCATACACAACTACCGCATTTAAAACAAGTAGATCGCATGTCCGTTCCTTATCAGGCTGGAGATCGGCCTCTTAATTAAGAAAGTCAGGTCCGGATGGTTGCTTACCCCTCGTCTTATCGCGCCACCCTTTAATTGGAGTGGCGTCACCCAGAACATACTACATTTATTGATGAATGATAGAATTCGTCCGCCTTTGGATGCAACACTGTCTTTATTTGATAGTTAGTGTGTGATGAGTGTCCTTACAAAAGTTGGAGTTAAATGATTGAGTCTATTTAAGTTATTTTTAGTGGGTTACTTACTTTTATTTAATTCTAGGGTTCTAAACCCAAAGGATGCTAACATGAATCCTTAAATTATAAGGCTTTTGACCCGTTCTGGTAGGTTTCAACTTTTTATCTACTTTCTACCCTGTGTACTAGATGGTCTCTATAAGAACCTTTGGGTCTTTAAAGCTACAGTAGCAATCGTTCGTCAATGTTAGTCTATCGTAATTTTTTCCACCGCATCGTACTTTGGGGGTTAGCCATATAGCCCTTTCTTGCACACATAGTTTGTCAGTTGTATGACAGTGATAAGAATAATTAGTATAGGCACGTGCTCAGTAAGGCTTAAACATTTCGGCCAAAGATATTTTTAAAAGTATCTACAAATGCACTAAGGTAAAGGTACAGGTACGGGTAAGGTTAGGATACGAGATGCCCTAACAAATCATAACCCAACCTCCAAATCGATTCCCTAACTTATTTGAACATAAAAATATTACCTTTGTTATAAAGAACAGAATAACTATAATTGGCAAACCGAGACCTGTGTTAAAATTACAAAGTATCAGACTACAGCAATAAATTCTACAACTTTCTAGTGGATTATTCTTAAAACTCTGACTTTAAGTTACACGGCATTTATTTCTATAAGAACTTGCGTTGAACTGAATGTAGATTCTTTAATAAGAACAGTTAGTTGATCCTTAAGCCGCAGACTTAAGCGATGTAAGTTAAAGTAACAATTTTACTTATATTTCCATTTAAAATAATGTTACTATAAGAAGCTGATGGCGTTTTGTTTTAAGTGACTTAAGCTAGAGTCTGGCACGGTTGGTAGTCTGGTTAAGCGCTTGACTGCTGTATTGCGTGTTGGAGATTCAATTTCCATTCAGGACAAATATTTATATGATATACAGCAGTTTATTTCTAGACAGATTTTGTGCCTACAAAATAAACCGACATCAAACAGGAGAATTCAGAAATTTATCTTCAGTACAAAATTAGGGGACTTGTAAAAACTAATTGGGATACAATGCAAATGATCGTTTCGGGGGCGCTCAGGCTCGGTCGGACGTCGCAAATTGTTCTCAATGTTAATGAACTCAGGCTTCAATTTTATCTATCTACATTCTAGGAACAATGCTGTATTTATTTCATTTATAAATGATTAGGTATAGATATCTATTATAGAGTCCAAAAAACTCTTATAAATAACGTGTATTTTTCATGACAATTATTTGGACAGTCAAGATGTGAGAGCTTAAAAAAAACACGAATACATACTTATTCCCAATTTTAAATTTGCAAAATAGGGTCAAGCGAGTTTATTTTTAAAAGAACACTGCAGATTAAGACTGACCTTTTATTCTCTATCTAAACAAAAGCCAAAGCTTACAAAAACCACTGTAAACAACAAAAGTCATATACACAGCATACAAGATACCTCCACCATTATCTGAAGACAGTAACGACAATTATGTAAATAGCCACTTATGTATAACTGCTGGCTTAACTCACTTGACCGATTTCAATAAATTAAGGCTCATCCAATTGAGCCTAGTCACGCAATATTGGCAAAGTAGGTTGTCTAGAAAAGAATTGGATAAGAAGAACAAATGCCTAATAATGCTGAGCCTTTAGGTACTTGCATTATCCGATACGACTATTTAGCGCATATTGGAATGTAAACGCAATTTAAATATAAAAGGTATTTACAAGCTGTTGTTGTTTTTACAAGTTTTTTTTTAAACCTTAAAACACACGTGATTCGAGACGCAATAGAAAGACAATAGCAGCGCGACAGCCGGCTTTCGCTTGGGCATTGAAAGATAAACTTGCACCATTTGTATGTAAGTTGTCTGCTTCATAATTTGAAATCCTTTTTAGGGTTCCGTAGCCACCGGCATCAAAACAGAACTCTTATGGTCTGTCTTTCCGTCCGTAGGTCACAGCCACTTTTTTCCGAACAAACCATGCTGTTGAAACATGGAAAGTAGATTTATTTTGTGAACCACACCAGATTCATTATGTGTCTGACTCGCAACTCGCACTCGTGTTCTTCTAATAAATGAAACGTTATTTTACAGGAAAATCCAATAGAAAAATGGACATTAGTTTTTACCCCAATTTGAAGATAATCTGTACGACTTTTCCAATTTTTCTCTTCATAAGAACTTTTCTCGGGTTTCAAGGAATATTTAGTGTAAGCCGAATTGTTGAAGACGTTAAGTTTTGCGCATAGCAACATATTTTGGGATCAATTTTTATTATTGGAAAAGATTGATGTCATATATTTATATTTACAATTATATACACTCAACTTATGGAGTAACAATGATTTTTAACAAAGACTTTCAAATTAAATACGCATAATGAATGATATTGTCATTAAAAAATTATTTTCATATCCTGTTAAAGCCATTCTTGAATTTTAAACGAAGTAATATTTGCTCCAAACCACAGAACAAAAAAAGAACAGTAAACCAACCGGAATGAAGTCCGAAAATGTTCATACTAATTTCGCAAACGACACAATGTTTACAAAAGAGGATAATGAACGGAAAATCTCATGCTATAAAGCGGAATAATAAAGTTTGTGCTCATAACGAAAGTTAATCCGATAAAACCGACGAATATCCGGAGTAACATGTGAAAATGTTCATAGTTGCATCGTACCGACTTGGCAGCCAATAAACTCTGTTATAGTAAGCAGTATAATATACCATTGTCTAGCGACGCACGGTGGGCTGAAAATCGGCTTTCATAGACTTAGGGATTTCAATTTGCAAGTGCTTGTTTTTATGCCGGATATCGCTTCTATTAGTCATTACTATGTACAAAAATGACACCCGAGTTAATTCTACCCAAAAACGAAGGAAATATAATTTTTTTACGAAAAATTTGTATGAAGCTAGTATG
This sequence comes from Athetis lepigone, assembly GCA_033675125.1. Taxonomy (NCBI): domain Eukaryota; kingdom Metazoa; phylum Arthropoda; class Insecta; order Lepidoptera; family Noctuidae; genus Athetis; species Athetis lepigone. The sequence continues at coordinate 13,712,825 of CM066236.1, forward strand.
AAAAATCGAATTATCTCCTAAACGGCATGTTTAACCGTAATATCCTTGGAGATGGTCATAGTGCTAATTATTTATGATTTTTTGGTTGGCAATTGGACGAAAAATTTAATGCCGTTTTTTTTTTTTAAAATCGTCAAAATATTTTTATTTGTTTTTACGTATGAAACGATTCCTTTTGGTGTTTATGTTGAAGAACACGGACTTTTAACTACACATAACATAAAATAGCATCACTCCTATATTTCCGAAGGAGTTGGCAGAGGTTTATAGTACACCCACACGTAGCCAACTATGTTTGAGCTAGATATTTATCAGCACAAAATGAGTTTTAAAACTTTTCATACAACCAAATTACCAATTGTCTTCTAATGAGTCCAAAAAGAAGTGATTAAGTAACTACACTGATTAGGTCTTCTAATGAGTCTTAATAGGTGATTTAATGATTTTCAATATCTCACGACAATGGATTATATTTAACATTTCCTGATAAGTAAGCTAATTTGTTAATTAGCAGTGCTATGAGTTCTAAGAATAGTTAGTGACAATTATAGATTTTCATTAGCTAATGAGGAGATAACTAATGAGGGTAGTTACCTAATTATTGTCGTTTTGCAATAAAAGGGCTAAAGTTTTGTTTTATAATTTAATTTGTTCACAACTGTGTAACTGCTAACACTAAATCTGCGACTATAAAATCTTAAAATGGAAAGTTTAATCACCAATTTAGACTTGTTTGTTCTTCTACGAAGTGAGAGTACTTCATTTGATCATGAAGTATTGTTTAGTGCAGTTGTATCCCGCATAGGCGATTGCCTGTCTGACGAAGATTATGTTGTTCTCAAAGAATTTTGTCGGAGATTTACGCGAGCCGCTTTACAAAGGTGGGGGAAATCCAACCGATTCCTTGATAATTTCAGGAGAAAGTACGAGAATTGGTTGGGAGCAAATATTGATTGGCCGAGTTTTGTGCAAACTTTAGTTAATCAAGAACCAAGTGTTGATGAGATACCAAGAGCGCCCTCAGTCTCTCCAGAACCGTCGACATCAACGTCCATTGGAACAATGACGAAAAGATCCCGTAAACCATTCGAAGACCTGGGAAGTAAACAAAAAAAGAGAAGATCTGATGAACACACAGGCGAAGGTTCCAGTGAATTGGCATATGCAGCTGCAGCACGTTTAAAAGAAGAAGGGCATGGAGATATCGCCTCTGTCATCGAATACATGATGATAAATCCTGAAGCAGCCGCTAAATTAAATGAAACGCTTAAGAAACCAGCGAAAACAATCATATTTACGCCAGAAAAGGCGCTTGGATTGCTTCTTTCGCTAAAACTCTCAAAGTGGCAATATATTACGTTGCGTGAGGCTGCCATTCGAGAAGGTGCTAAAGATATTTATCCATCTTACTATAAAGTGCAACAAACTAAGCTTGATTGCTACCCTCCGAAGCAATCAGTGACAGTTACTGATTCATCGGCTAGGATTACACTACAAGCTTTACTTGATATCACGGTTACAAGAATCCTTCAAAGCCTTTCTAACGAAGAGCATAACAAGCAGTTGAAGCTGATATCCAAGTGGGGATTTGACGGTGCTTCTAACCAAAGCCGATACAAGCAGAAAATTGAGGGTGAGGAAGATGATTCAAGCATTTTCATGACCTCCTTGGTGCCACTAAAACTGACAGATGGAGACAACATTTTATGGACGAACCCAAAACCATGCTCAGTTTTGTATTGTCGTCCAGTTCAGTTTACTTTTGTAAAGGAGAGTGAAGCAGTTGTCCTTGGGCTGAAAAAACAAATGGATGAAAAAATTGAGGCCCTTATCCCCACAGAGTGCAATAATAATAATAGGGTGACTCATCAACTAATGATGACGATGATCGACGCTAAAGTCTGTACTTACCTTTCTGAAGCTAGATCAAATGCATCGTGCTACCTGTGCTTAGCAAAGCCTACAGAAATGAACCGCTTAGATGCTGTAACATCAAAAATTGTGTGTTCGGACCTGTATGAGTTTGGCTTGTCATCCCTACACGCCCGTATAAATTGTATGGAATGTCTGTTACACATTGCATACAAACTGGACTTCAAACGGTGGGCAGCGAGAAGTGATGAGCACAAAGAAATGCTACAGACAAGAAAGAAAATAATTCAAAATAAATTCAAAGATGAGCTCAATCTGTTGATTGATATAGTAAAACAAGGCTCGGGAACCACCAATGACGGGAATACTGCAAGAAAATTCTTTGAGTTTTCTAATAAAACCGCAGCTATAACCGGTTTGGATGAAGACCTCATCAAAAGATTTGCTGTAATTTTACAAGCAATTACATCTGGAGAGCAGATCGATATAATAAAATTTAGAGATTATGCTCGCAAAACAGCAGAAAAGTACGTATTACTATACGACTGGTTCTACATGTCGTCAACCGTTCATAAGTTACTAATCCATGGGGCTGACATAATCGAGAAAAATAATATTGTGCCGATTGGGACTCTCTCGGAAGAAGCCTCAGAGTCTCGAAACAAAGATTTTAGGAGGTTTCGAGAACATCATTCGCGGAAAAGAAGCAGGCAGGATTCCAATCAAGACATTTTAAATATGCTTGTTGTTTCTTCGGACCCTTTGCTAAGTGCACAAAGGCCTAAGTTAGATGCCAAGAAAAAGCAGAGCTTTTTTGCTGAAACTCTCGACTTAATTCAATTTCAGGAAACTGAGTTCGAATTTTTGGATATATCCAATCTGGATGCTGACTCAGAATTGGAGTCTGACAACGAGAGTGATAAGGAAAATTTGTAAAAAAGATATATATGTACATATTTGTAAATTTGTATTTGAGTGTGTTTGGGTTTTTTTGTAATATTTAATGATATGTTTTATTTTTTTTATTTATTTTACTTTATTTTACGAATGCTTAGTATTAATTCCTTAAATTAACTTATTTTGTATAAAATATAACTTCATAATGTTACTTCAATATAAATCTTTTTTTATTTAAATTAATATAAATGTGTCAAAAACAGCAATTTTTTTATTTTATTTTTCTTGTTTCGTGTGTTCTTAATATTTGGGTTAATAACATATCGAACTTTTTAACTTAGACACTAAAAGGGATCGTTTTACATGTAAAAATAAATAAAAATATTTTAAAAAAAAAAAAATTTAAAAAAAAAACGGCATTAAATTTTTCGTCCTATCGCCAACCAAAAAATCATAAATAATTAGCACTATGACCATCTCCAAGGATATTACGGTTAAACATGCCGTTTAGGAGATAATTCGATTTTTCATACTAGCTTCATACAAATTTTTCGTAAAAAAATTATATTTCCTTCGTTTTTGGGTAGAATTAACTCGGGTGTCATTTTTGTACATAGTAATGACTAATAGAAGCGATATCCGGCATAAAAACAAGCACTTGCAAATTGAAATCCCTAAGTCTATGAAAGCCGATTTTCAGCCCACCGTGCGACGTAGTGGGCGCCTCTCCCAGACTGAGATTGGTATGAATAATGCCACAGTCTACAAAGGACAGTAGTCCAGTTTCGCTCCAAAATGGATTGTTATGTCGCCCCCTCATAAACTCCAGTTACTGTAGACGTATATTATGTGTATGTCCGCACATATGGCAATGGTACACGTTAAGCGTTTCATATCGTAAATAATAGAATGGCTATATGCAGTGGATCGGAACCAATGCCTCTGGGTTTACTCACTGAAATGTAAGCCTGTCTTGCGGTTTATGTCAGTTGTCAATTATGTAAGCTATTAGTGACACGCTGATTGAGAGCCGGGAGGGATCTACCAGGCTTTCTTACTCCAAAATACTTTTAACGTTTTTGTAAATCTTAGGACATTTTTGACAAAATAAATCATGTAATAATTATGATATCCTTTGTCTACTACACATAATTTAGGAGTCGTAGAACAGGAAGGATTTTTTTTATGGATGGAAAATCATCAAACGACTTCTCCCGCTCTGGGCGGGGCGGTAGAGAGTGTCAGACTTTTACTGACCACCAAAGTTCCTTCGGTTGCCTTTTATGTTCCGGGGTCGCGGTAACTATTAAAACTATTCCGCAATCAGGCATTGGGAACAGGAAGGATTAAAAGTTCATAGAGCGTGATAAATAAAGTGCAAAGCAAGTGATATATGTATAGGTAAGCGGAAATACGTGCCACTTTACGTATATTTGTAGGCGAATTATTAGGTCTATGCAATTTACAAAGGCTAAAAGCATATGTAATTAATGACTTGCAGATTATTTTCTTACATAAATGAAACAAAACAACCATAGGCATGGAGTAGTATCGCTGAAAACTAACAACTGCAAGCGTCTTTTTTCACTTCATGGCTATGGCTACCTTTGCCCTGGAGCGAGACATTATATCAGTTTTATAGATATTAATACAAAATAAAATAAATTCCTCAGCACTTTTTTGTCATCACCATCAACACCAATTACCCTCAGCTCAGTAAACCTAACCATTTAAGCCCTGACTTTGCCTTCTGTATGTAATGCTCTGTGGGGTTCAATGCACCAGTAAATTCATCATCGCCGACTATTCGGTTACATCGCCTGCTATCTGCACCATATTTCGGACACAGAATTATGATACAGTTCTGTATTCAAATTATCTGACACTCGATCTAGTTCGATTATTGTTGCGTCATAGTATTCTGAGTAAGTCAACTTTGTAGTTGGCAAACCTATTGCTTTATTTTATCATTGTTGTTGTTAGAGGTTTTTCTTTAATTTTCAGGGCATCCAACACTTTCTCTTTATAAACTTTCTAAGATTTATTAGTATCTATATCAGGCATAGCCATTTTGAATGTTTGCCCACTACTTCGCTTTCGAGGGTCGTATAACAAAGGTTATAATTGTTAATAAAGTTATACGCGTAAAGGTTACATCCTACCCGACTTGCAGTTCCAGAGATTTGGAAACGCGTTTACCCAAACAAAAGTAGTTCTACTACTGTTCTGTACTGTTTTCACATCGTTAAAGCCATTACATAATAATATACAGTCAACCAAGCTATATGATAAATTGACAAAAACTTTCACCTTTCTAATACACTGTCAATATATTATTTTTATTGCATGAGTACTATGTAAAACTCACGGCATTCAGCACAGGGCGAAAAAGAGTTGACTATTCAACACACTCCCGACATTGTTCAAAAGTACTTGCAAGTTAGCTGTTTGTACCTTTTAGTTTGTTCGTCTGTACAAGGAAAATACAGAGTAAATAGGAAAGTTTTTTACACTCAGCATTGCTCCTTATTGATAATATTGAAGCAAAAACGAGGATTTGAGGAAAATGTGTAAGGCGGCCGATAAGAGAATCTCGCTGTGCCACAAAAAGCTAAGAAGGCCACAGGCTATTTCTCATGGGTATAAAAAACATGAGCAATTGATAGTTTTTCTATACCAATTGATACCTACTTCGGTGGTCGGCTTTTTGAGGGTACAACTTGCGATTTTAGACGGTACAAATGAGGCTTGTATAAAAGCCATTTGAGCAAAATCTTTTCTAAATAGTTTTCTTTGCTTTTATTGTGATTGCGTCATTACCAAACCAAGATGGCGTCGAGAATTTGTGAGACCAGTTTAAGGTTTAAGGTGAATAAATGTCATTGGATTATTATTATCTTCAGTATACTTGTGTGATTGCAAGGTACCATTTAGGTTTTTACATAGCTAGCCACTAGCTAGTAAAATATTTCTTTTCTTTTCAATTTATTTAACAATAGTACCTACCTATAGATGTTATACAAAATGTACCTGTAATCCAGACCAGACTATTCCCAGACTGGGAATTCTGGGATTAAGCTCAGTCTACAGACATTTGTTTCAAGTTAAATATTAATTGGGTTCCTAAGATAAGACTAACCTCGACCGGAGATTAATTTTAAGCATTTATTTTATAGACCTCTCATAAAGCTGTTTTTAAATGGTGAATAATCATAGCATAAAAATATTTACTATCTGTTTCTTGCCATTTCATCCGCCAATTTGTCCAATCATAATTTTTTTTATCCCGTTAGGGATTGATAACTTCCAAAAGAAACTATGTACGCTGAACTATGTATGTATGATGTATGCTATGTATCTTGAAAACTACGCAACGGTTTTTGATGCGGTTTTTAATAGATTGAATGATTTAAGAGGAACGTTTAATTATTATGTAGCTTTTTAATCCTGTTTCATTAATTTTAATAATGTTTCAAATAGGTATCCTTTAATGTTTGCACTCAAAATGTTAATACAATTGATTGCATCTTTTGCATATATTTTCGGTCAGACCAAAAGCAGAGGCTAATCCTAATTGGTAGCTAAATTATTAATTGTTTTCATAATGGATACCGGAGGACAATTACATTAATGTATTCGGGTTTACGGACGTTATATCCTATGGGGCTTAAGCACCTGTAGTGCTGGGGTACTCATGGTGCTTAAATATTTATAACATAGCTTAATTAGTTAAGTTGACTGTCTCATTGGTTTAAAGCAGGCCGCACATTGGGCATACATTTGCATCTCGGTAAATGTGGCGTTATATTTGCTATGCCACAAATTTATCGTCCCCGTATATTTGTTCGCGAACTCGAGCGCTTTGGACACATTTGTTGCGGGCGTATACAATGCATTTGTTGGGAACAATTGTGGCGAGGTAAATGTTCGAAGCATGTTGCATGTTGTGATGGTGTACGTCTTGGTTACGTTACGGGTATCTACACACAGTATTACCTATTCTGAGAGATACCACTTGATGTTCTGACGATTAATTTTACATAATCTGTCTTTAATTCTGTTAACACTTAAATAATATCTGTTACTATTTACAGTTCAAACAATTTGGTTACCTGAGCAGCCTTATTGTCTAAAATCCCAGAGTTAATTTTATTTATTTTATTACCCCATCTCACATATAACATTACAGTTTTTTTAGCCTGATTCAACTGCCATTTATCTCTGCCTTATTCGTCTATCATAAAAAAAAACAGCAACGACCACTCAGATTGATCGTAACAAAAATAAACATTCAAAATATTGAAAATCTTTTAGTTGCTCCGAAAAAACCATTACTCACATTTAATGGCACGTGAGGGACGGTTGACTAAGTAAAGAAGGCCTAAACAAGTATATCTTTCACGTAAATAGCCTGTCGTGATTGGTTGATCGAAATAGGTAACAACGGTAGCAGCCAATCACGTAAGCTCACGTGGGATATGTCAGATTTTTCTGGATTGAGACATTTAAATAGGGTTTATGGTATCACTCATACGTTATAAATACAGGGCGTCCCACGGACATGCCACATGGAGAGAAAGTACGTTTAAATATTTTAGATAGAACATTTTACTGCGAGAAGACATTACTTAAAATTCAAAAATAAATTTAAACTGCATTCAATATTTAAATAATTACATGGTTGAACCGGGAATCGAACCTGTAACCCGAGAAAAAATAACTACCCTATAGCTTTATCATACCAATCAAAAGGCTTTATTATAAGGATTATTTTTTGCTAAATAGCATAGTGTCAAAAATAAAAGGATAACCATGAATTTAGAATAAATTTAAAATGAATAATCCTTACTTTATCTCAGTAAACACTTTAAAACATATACGAGAAACAAATGAAAAATATTCGAAAAGAAGAAGAAACAACTATTAATATACGTATATTAGTTGTTTCTAATTCTTTTCGGGTATTTTGAAGTTAATTGCTGCATCATAGGCATGGTACACGTCATGAAGGATGCAAATGAATGAACAGTTGGGGCAATCCAGCACATAAAAGATGTCTGATAAGCATCTCCGTACTGCTACTGAATGACGGATCTATGTCGCCACATTACGCTAAAACATTACACTGGTGTAATGCATTACACCAGTGTAATGTTTTAATGTGTAATGTAGTACTTTCACTTCTAATGTGTGGAAACGCCTTTACAGTGAACCAGCTTGCTTACAAACACAGTTTACTCGCAGTGTGTCATTTCCGAATACAGTGTACAACTCGGCGAAGTTAAATCGCGACAATTCGCATTTATATGGCCGTCATAACCCAGGTTCCGTTGCTTTGTCTAGCCGTATTGCAGGCAAGTTTTACTTAACTGGAGCGGAGAGAGAGGGTAATGTGTTGTTGCTTTGTATAGATTCAATTGTATGAATGGGTAATGGCTGTTGGTTCACTCAATAAAATAAAGTGAAATAAATCCCACTATAATCTCTATTATCGAATTTAAGAAAATATGTTTTTACTGACTGTCGCACTCTTTTCTGTCGTCTCTTCATTTATTGCTCTGCTCTCGTAAGACATACTGAGAACCTATATCCTATTACCTCTTTCTTTACGTGGAAAAATCCTCATGGAAGCCGTCTAGGGAGAGTGGAGGGTTATGTCGGACTCTTACCGACTAAAACCCAACGGATCCTTCTGCTACTGTAGGTACAGAGTATGCATTCCCGACTAGAATAAGACCGCCATCGGTGGGCTCCTTCACTATGTACGGCCTGTCCTGCTACCGCACGTTTCTCTAGGAAGGCGTGCATGGGACCATACGCGCCGCCATCACAGGCCTGAATCTGCTCGAGCAACGAACTGCCCCAGGTTCGTCGCCCGTAGGACCCTCTTTACGTAGATTGTGAAACGGCCTCGACGGGCGGCGCCCAAGTGAAACTATTAATAAATAACCTGCAGGGAATTCTTCGCAGAAGGGGGTGGGTGGACCTAATTAGCTTTATAGTATTATTGGTTATAGCAAAACTATGTGTTGCTTGTTACTGCAGAACCCTAAAAGCAGCAATAAAAGGCAAGCAATAATTACATTGTCCCAAGAGTGAAACAGGACAGATATAGAGAAAACAATGTAAATGTTACCAGTGCCTGCAAGATACAAAACAAAAACGCGATTGTTAAACAAAAAGAGTAAAAAACACCGTTGTAAAAAACTAAGAACTTATTTCACCAAAACTTTTTACAAATACTTGTATAATAATGCCATTTTTCTAAGCCAAACAAAGCAGTAGAAGAGTAAATTAACATACAAATAGTGGTTTTGTTGTCCGTATGACGCAGTCCGGGCCTTTTGCTACAATTACAGGATGAAAAAGCAACGAATAATATATTTGTTCGCTCTTTCAACATTTGTTTTGTACATGATACACTGTTGTTTGTAACTTATGCGCGTTTTACGTAAATCATTGCTGATCCTATCAAGGTGATTGGTAGAAAGGTGGAATTTCCAAAAGTGTAATTGATAATAGACTAATTTCATTAATCTTTTAGTGAAGTGTGGTCAACGATATTTTTATTTTATTAATATTTCACTGCAGTTTTACGATGCTTGTATTATTAGGAATGTTCTCGTATTATTAAATATACGAGAAATGTAAATCAGTGTCCCTTAAATACAGTTATACGATGTCAAAAACATTATTAAATAAGTCCTGACGTGTACTGAGATCACAACATGGTGACGTGATGTCTTCTTGACTTCTTCAGAAATAACTATAAATAATTATGCCTATTAAAAATATTTATATTCAGTGTCTTTGAAAATAGATAGATGTCCATACTAATTTAAGAAATTTTATTTTATTTCTTATTGTGATGAATTGTATTTGAATTATATTGTAATAAAAAATATTTATTTAAGAAAAATGAATTTACATTAATTAAGCATTCCTTTACCCCGAGGGGTGGTGAAATAAAACTCAAGTTTGTTCACTGGCCGCCTGAATCACCTACATTAATACTAAGAGCTTAAAAGAAGTAGTTTATTGACTACATTAGCCTACATTTTGGTCCAGTTTTAACATTGACTATCACTAAGATGTTATTACGTTCGTAAATCATAAAAATCGTACTCGATTAAAAATCCATAGGTACGGGATTTTGATCGTTTTGCAACTTATGATCTAGTAGCAAACAAACAACATAATTATGTAAAACAAGACCATGTCAGACATATTGTTTGGAGATTAAATAAGAGGAAGAAGATTTCTATTGAATGTGGAATTTTCCAGAAAAAAAACTTCTTGTAACGAAGATCAACGGTAAACGTATGTACTCTGTAACGGCCGGTGTCAAGAAAAAAAAGTTGACAGTTGCTACTTTTTGGCGCGCATTCTGACGCACCGTTACGTCAGTGTCACAACTGTTAGTGACACTGACATTAGCAGACACTACAGTAGCGCCAACACATGTATTACTACCAACATAAATCGATTTTCCAGTTGACTGACTTCACTACAGCCACAATGCCACAAAGGTGGACAAGAAAGAATTAATAAAAAAGTAAAAAATAAAAAGCTTTTTTAAAAAAAAGATAACCGACTTCAAAAACTAAAAGCGCAAAAATAACTATTTCGGAAGTCGGTGGCTTCTCTTCTGCCGGTCGATTTGTGTTGCCACCGACTTCCGAAATAGTTATTTTTGCGCTTTTAGTTTTTGAAGTCGGTTATCTTTTTTTTAAAAAAGCTTTTTATTTTTTACTTTTTAGTTAGAGTCTCAGTGTATGACTAGGTTTTAGGGTAGCTCTCAAAATAAACTTATAATCTTATAAAAATCTACAATCCAAGAAAGCAAAACGCGATCTATGCGGGCAACGTCACGGGATATCTATTAGTGTTATATACTAAAACCTTCCCCAGAATGTAACAAACACTTTGCTGAAAACCGCATCAAAATCGGTTCAGCCAAACGCGAGATAATCGCGGACAAACATACATACATACATACATACATACAGGTCGAACAGAGAACCTACTTTTTTTTTAAGTCGGTTAACTACTTTTTTTTTGAAGTCGGTTAAAAAGAGAAATAAATCTTTTCTACGAAAAACTTTATTAAAACGTAGTCTTTGACTAGAAATGTTTTAAAATACTTAAACAACATTAAGTAGTACGAAAACATTTGAGTACTGGCCTTTTTTGGGACATAGGCGGCCCTACTTGGCACTGAGGTGAAACTTTGTCCCGAGATTTCAAAGCTTATCACAAAGCACTTATGTTAGGGATTAATATAAAAGTTTTTTTGTGTTAATGTTAAAAATATTTTCTCCTTATTGCGTCGCCTACTTTGAGTGGGCAGCAAAGTTCTAAAGAGGGTCTAATTTGTTACTATTGGGGTCAATGACACATTAGAGATAAAAGTTTTTTTTTTATTATTAATATCGTGTTTTAACTCAACACGGCACGAGACTATCAATTCAGTCATAATCAAATGCACTGTTTACCAAGCACATTATATACTTGTAAACCGAACTAACATAACATAATCTGTCAAGTAATATAATATACACGTAATAGAAGGCGGTGTAACGGACTCTCAGATTTGAAAGGTTTCATCCTACTAACATTATCTTATATATAAAAATGAAACCCGTTTTCCGTTGTCACGACTTGGCATGAAAACGGCTTGACCGATTTGGCTGTTTTTTTTTTTAAATGTTCGTTGTTGTTCAAGGATGGTTTATACGGCGAAAAAAAAACGAATAATTGTCGGGAAAGCCCTAAAAACAGCCCTTTTCTTTTTCCCATACAAACGTTTTCTAACTAAAACGTAGAGTCAATTTGAGCTTTAACACCATACCATAAAGTTCAAGTGTTAGTCGAGAGGTTTCGGGAAGCTAAAACAATTGAGTGACGTTAGTATCGTATCGTCGTCAAACACGAATACGACGTAAAATGTCACTTGAAATGTAAAGGAACGTCTCTTTGATGTGGTAGTAGGTAGGTAGTAGGTTGGTAGTAGGTGGGTAGTAGGTGGGTAGTAGGTGGGTAGTAGGTGGGTAGTAGGTGGGTAGTAGGTGGGTAGTAGGTGGGTAGTAGGTGGGTAGTAGGTGGGTAGTAGGTGGGTAGTAGGTAGGTAGTAGGTGGGTAGTAGGTGGGTAGTAGGTGGGTAGTAGGTGGGTAGTAGGTGGGTAGTAGGTGGGTAGTAGGTGGGTAGTAGGTGGGTAGTAGGTGGGTAGTAGGTGGGTAGTAGGTGGGTAGTAGGTGGGTAGTAGGTGGGTAGTAGGTGGGTAGTAGGTGGGTAGTAGGTGGGTAGTAGGTGGGTAGTAGGTGGGTAGTAGGTGGGTAGTAGGTGGGTAGTAGGTGGGTAGTAGGTGGGTAGTAGGTGGGTAGTAGGTGGGTAGTAGGTGGGTAGTAGGTGGGTAGTAGGTGGGTAGTAGGTGGGTAGTAGGTGGGTAGTAGGTGGGTAGTAGGTGGGTAGTAGGTGGGTAGTAGGTGGGTAGTAGGTGGGTAGTAGGTGGGTAGTAGGTGGGTAGTAGGTGGGTAGTAGGTGGGTAGTAGGTGGGTAGTAGGTGGGTAGTAGGTGGGTAGTAGGTGGGTAGTAGGTGGGTAGTAGGTGGGTAGTAGGTGGGTAGTAGGTAGGTAGTAGGTGGGTAGTAGGTGGGTAGTAGGTGGGTAGTAGGTGGGTAGTAGGTGGGTAGTAGGTGGGTAGTAGGTGGGTAGTAGGTGGGTAGTAGGTGGGTAGTAGGTGGGTAGTAGGTGGGTAGTAGGTGGGTAGTATGTCAATTCGAATTCAATATCCATAGTTGACAGGACAACGTCTGTCGGGTCAGCTAGTATATTATAAATGTTAAAGTTTTAACGATGTATGTTTATTATTATGTTGTTTTAGCGTTTATATTCGGAGATAGTAACTTAAAAAAACCCAACTACATCTAGTTTTAAACAAAGTGACGCATAATAGTAGGTAATTCTAATATTCTACTTGCATAATAAACAATTTCATTTCATTATTCTTTAACGCAAAAAGTACAGAACGGATTTTATTTATTTATTTATTTAATACTTAGTACGTAGTGTACAGGCGGACTTAATGCCGTAGGCATAGATAATACATATAGCCGTAGGCATTCTCTGCCAGTCTACCTTCAGGTGTTGCAGAGAAATTACGAGTTGGTAGAAATTATGATTTTGTTGAACCTTTATACTGATGTATACAGGGTGACTGGTAATTAGTGTTTGATACTTAAACACGTGATTGTGCTCATGATAACAAACTATTTTTATTATAGAAGCAAAGCCGAAATCGCGAAAAATATGTTAGCTGTTCAGTACATTAGGCAAACATTAAATAATAAATAATAAAAATAAATAAATATCCTGGGACAATTAAGGCGGAACCACATTACCGTGTCGTGGCGCGCCATGTTGCTTACTGGCGTGGCGGTGAGTGTGCACACTTAAGGCGGAACCACATTACCGTGTCGTGGCGTGTCGTGGCGCGCCAGAAGCATATCGGTTTCATACATTTAGTATGGTTAGAGACACACTTGTATGGCGTGTCGTGGCGCGACACGTTCTGGCCGCTTAACAAACCTTTGCAGCGTTCAAACGTACATAATGTTTTCTTTTGATGAACACCTACAATTTCTCTTAGCATTGAAATTTCTTCAGACCAAAAAAATAAACGAAAATACTGGGTTCACCCTATAAACAGAGGATTGTTAATTTTGTATAATTATTCGCTTATCCCTTTTTAAATAAACAATAAAGTAATATACTATTTTATTGACTTTCAACGTTTCAGCAATTTCTTTCCAAACACCATTTACAAGTTCAATAAGATCGTCAGTAAGTTTGCTGCAAATATTAATAAATCCAAAAGTGCCCGCCAGATGTTCGGTTCGCGCCACGAGCCACGCGCCGGTACAGAAACACATTTTGCCCGCGTGTCGTGTCGCGTCATAAACCCCCACCACCGCTCTGGCGCAATCGGTGGCGAGCAGTCGGCGACACGGCCGAACGTGGCGCGCCACGACACGCCATACAAGTGTGTCTCTACCCATACTAAATGTATGAAACCGATATGCTTCTGGCGCGCCACGACACGCCACGACACGGTAATGTGGTTCCGCCTTTACCCACGGTCATCTGATCCCAAACTAAGCAGAGCTTGTGTTATGGTAACCAGATAACTGATATACATACTCATATACTTTATAAATACATACATATTATAGATAAATAACACCCAGACACAGAACAAACAAATATGCTCATCACACAAAGTTTGTCCTGGTTGGGAATCGAACCCACGACCTCTGGCTTAGCAGTCAGGGTCACTGACCACTAGACCAACAGGCCCGTCAAGAAATGTACTGAACAGCTGTTTGTTTTCGCGATTTCAGGTTTGATCCCATAGTAAAAGTGGTTGGTTATTATGAGCACAATCACGTGTTTAAGTATCGTACACTAATTACCAGTTACCATATATAAACCTTATAAATAAGAATAACACAGAGGCTACAAACAACGCTATGACCGACAGGAACGGAGCAATAACCGAAGACCTATAAACGCTGAAACAGCTGTTACAAATATTTCAAAAAACCAAAGTATATATCGCCCTCAATATCAAACAAAAACCACAACCTGAAATAGAACTAGGCGCAACACCAGACTTTGAACGGTGGTTAGAAAACCTTCAAGATATATACGGAGTGTAAATGGAGAACTTAAACACACATCTTGGGCAACTTTGTGGCTCAAAGCGAAAATGGGGGAAAGGTCACGCCACACTATCGGGTTTCAACTTTCGCATTTAGCATGTAATTTCTTGAAACACAAGGCTTTTTCACACTTTTAGCTTTGCGCTATTACTCGTTTATAGTGTTGCAGAAATGACGATGAAACTTTTTTGTTATAATGAATTAGTGTTACACCAAGTGTGCCAAAATGGCGGACAATTGAAGTGCCCGTGTAGATTGGGCATTTTTTTATTTTTACTTAAAATTACTTTCCTGGTTAGAAATAAATTTTAGAATTTTAAAATACAGTTTATAAAAAAAAATATAATAAAAGTATAAAAAATACATGCATGTTTCGTATTGTAAGAGTCACCCTAATACTTGGTCGTATCGATCCATTATTATTAGACCATTACGACAATACATGTTTATCAACATTTCAATTAGGTTTAACAGAAAAACACCCACCTACACACCTAAACTGATATCCAGGTAAATCCCTAGTGAACTACCCAACCTCACTGATTACTGAAAGTATTTTATTTTTGTACCCATAACCTATATAATTACATTTCTTTCAGACAGAGTGACCTACTTTTCCTAATATTATAATCACAAAAATCAAATATATATATTTACATACTTTGAATTATACATTGCGTCGTCTAGACTTGTCTTAAGAGTAAGACATCGTGGAATAATCTTCATGGATAATTTTTATTTTTATTTAGAATTCAATAAGCAGATTACTGTAATGTAGCAGGTGCAAATACGACAATTTTCTGGCAGCGAGCTTCATTCAAACGTAGTCTAATTACTTATATTTTGATCTTATTAAAATTGGCTGATAGTGACATAGGCAGGCTCTTTGACAGTAGTTACAGGTGGTTAGAAGCCCGAAAGTCCGAAAACCAGAGTTATCAAGGAGTTTCAAGTTACCTAGCAATTAGTTGTGGAGGTTACGTACGCAATTTCTGCAAGACACTAGTGTTTTAGCTGCATGAGATTAAAATCATCATCATCTCCCTCGCCTTTTCCCAATCGTGTTGGGGTCAACCTCTTACACGAGAGGTGGGCGCCTTATGCGATTAAAATAAGAGTGATAAATCAACGCACAGCCCAAACCGCTGTTTCTAGAGCCATGTATCTTGGAAGGTGTATTCCATGAAGAGTAGGTTTCCACTATCCAAATCGCAAATTAGACCCCAAAAGAGGTAAAACTGTGAATGGAACTTCGACATCCACACATGTGAAAGCTGGTATCTTTTCAAACCTCAAAGCCTCATTTCTGACATAATATCTATAACAGTGCTATCTTCTCAATCCCATCATTTATAAACTAAAGTTGAAAGGCGTTTGCTATTGTCAGTTAATGCAGCGTCAGGTAAAACGGGGCGGCAAGTCGGTGCTCCGTTATCAACCAAACTCTTCTAGTTAAAAGTTAGAAACGCTGCAAAGAACTCCCGCCCGTTTTAAACTTTGATTGTCTATTACAAAGCTGTCGGTTTATTTTTAACGAAACTAATATTGGTTTCTAAACATTGGAGTATGACTTCGAAGGAGTATTAATGACAGGTAAAATGAGGCAAGACCTGAAGTTTTTAGGTGTTTTGCTCAATATTTGGAAGTCAAGATTTTAAAGTGTTGTTTTGTTTGGCTGAAAATGAACAGTCAGTCGAATTCGCATCATTAGGCTTTGATCAAACCACACAGAGCAGACAATGCGACCTCTGGTCTGCCGTAATGACTGTATTACGATTTTCAAATTGAACCTGCGCTGACTCCTAATGATAGCGCCCACAATGACAATGGCACCATATGTGCTTGTTATCAAAATCTAACATTGGGGCAACATTGGGACAAAAGCTCCCATAGATATTGAAAAGCCTTTGTAACAGACGGACTTGACCTTTATGACACAGTAACCTTCCAAAGGCTTCGATTTTCCCTTGAAGGTGTGAAACCCAAAAAAAACTTCATTCCTCTAATTGCTTTCAAATTATACTCCAATCGTTTTATATTATTCAAGGAATTGTATCCATCAAGGGCACTGTTACACCTAATTTACCGTAAACATCCCTACCCACTCACTGTTTTTATTGTTATGCCAAACCTACACATGTCAGTACAGACGTTTTTTCCTCACACGTTTCACGTCGCATTACTTATACATGACTTAAACGGGCGATAGAAACTATACTCCACTTTATTCTCAGAAACACAAAAGAGATGTCAGAAATAAAGTTACATGGACGCTTGTAGCGTTGCCTTGAAAATTTTATGTTCCAAAATTCTAGCCAGCCATTTCCCTGGGGGCTGAGGGGAGGGGGGACGAAAGGCCCATAGCTATCCAGGACCTACATTTATGAATACATAATGACAATTACATTTACAAAATAGGACTTTGATATTCTTACTCTGTGTATTGTCCCGCTGAGGTGCGCTCCAAATAGTCGTATAAGCCTTTTATTCTTTTATCTGTTGAGTTTGGTCCTTATCTCCAGTATAGAATACGTTGTACCTTCTTATATGGATGTACATGACGGCTTTGCCCGGACAATAACAGTTTTTGGGTCACATGAAATTTGCGAGTGAGGAATGTAGGGCTCTGAATATTTTGTCGTTTTAAATGGAGCTTTCTGAAAGTGATTAAATTGTGTTCTACGTATGTCTAGTAGTTTGGTTCTCATGTATTCTGTGAAACGCTCAGGTGAATAAATAATAGAGATATTCCAGCATTTACCTACATATCGAACGGGTCTACGATGCCTTATTGGGCTACTTGGATCTCTGGTGTATGAAATAAAATAATTGATTTTATTTCAAAGACTATGACGTTTAATAAATGCGTAAAAAATTTTAAACAATTTTTTAAGTATCGTAAAACCTAGCTTTACGAAACAACATTTAGTTCTGAAAAATCACAGAGTAATCTATCTTATAGAATCTCTTTAATCTATGTATCTTTTGACAGCTCACAAATCAATAAGAAAATGTCAACCTTTATTTCTTGTCTAGTTTGTTTTAATCTTCAACACAAATAACAAGTGTAAATTAAAAAAAAACACACTCCCCTTGACTCGCGATCGCGACTCGAGCTAACAAAAGAGTCAATAACTTCGAATCGGCTGAATTGATTTTGATGAAAATTGTCTAAGAAACATTGACTAGATACCTAGTTTCCTATTTAAAAACTACGGTGGTACAGACACACAAGGCAGTATAACTTATAATACTCCTCTTCATCGTCTGATAAAAAAATAAATCTCAAGATTTTTTACATTCCTTAATTACCTATTCCGATGAAGTATTTACGTAATACAAATGTCGCAGTCATCTGGTTGAATCAGCCATTTGATTGTATAGCTAGCGTGTTAACTGAATAGCGACATTTAATTGAATGACTAAAGGACAATTCGTCAAGTTGTTTAATGTAACGTTCAACGTCTTGACTGAACGTCATTTAGCGTTGTCGTTGAATGGGATATAGCCGACTTTGAAAACAGTGGAAGTGCTAAGTAGGCGTGGCACGCGTGGCACAATTAAGCGTTGTAACTTCATCGCGACGAGTTGCTTGTCTCGCCACAAATTCATATTTCCCTAGCTATGCCGTATTGTTACGTTTTAGAGAGCAAAAATGATAGTAGGAGAATAAATCTTAAAAATGGAGGTATTTCGTATTATCGTTATGTATGATTTTCACTGTTTTCCAATAAAAATCCTTTTTTGTTTCAATTTACTAATATTTAATAGAACAGTTAGTCAAAATC
Source organism: Athetis lepigone (assembly GCA_033675125.1). Lineage (NCBI taxonomy): Eukaryota > Metazoa > Arthropoda > Insecta > Lepidoptera > Noctuidae > Athetis > Athetis lepigone. The sequence continues at coordinate 13,731,102 of CM066236.1, forward strand.
AACCTTATTCCATTACGAGAAAGTTTATTTTGGATTGATTTATTACAATAGTACAACTGCGCTACTCAAGTAGTGATGTGGTCAAGTCGAATATTGAATTTGTCGATTGATATCGATACAAAGAATAATTTGTGTTTACTTAAAAGTTTTTCGAAAAGAAGTGGCGATAAAACAAATAATGCGAAAGTTAATAAGAAACCTAACAATTAATATATTTTATTTCAAGGGCAATAAATACATTATTCATAACGTTGCAGTAATTGTGTAAAATTTAAATATACAAGTATACCAGCACTTTTATTTAATTTAAATTTACCTGTCTATCTATAATTATCTATTAATTATTGTTTTAAATTAAACAGCGGTTTGTGTACCAAATAAATAAATGTAAGTACTCGCAAGAAGTCTTATTTATGCTAATTGATCAAAATATTGGGTATCTATCGATATCGATAAAGAATTATAATATGCTACGTGGTGCAGCCTTGACCGAGTAGGAGCTGAATTCGACCGATCACGCAAATGTCAGCCGTATGTATAATGCAATTAAGTTGATAATTGCGACCTCTGAGAATAGCGCCATCTGTGATCAAGTAGCGGAATTAACTTGTTAACCGAATCTTAGAGTGACTATAGACCGTAAATACGTTTTGAAGCTAAAGCAAAATAAATCTTATTTGGAGGTCACGCTATTTTATTACTAATAAGTCACTTTAATATAAATTTTGTCAAAAAAATATCAAGACAGTGCTATCTACACAAGCTGTTTTACGCCATATTTGTTTTGGTGACTACTAACGCCGCAGTGGGAAAAAAAATGAACTAAATTTCAATCACCTGACTGATTTTACGTCCGCTCTGTTCAAAGAGCTATGTTTCAATCCGCTATCTAGTTGGACGTTGAGCGACTCTTGTTCAATCAACGTTCGGCCTAGTCATTCAATTAAATGTCGCTATTCAGTTAACGCGCTAGCCATACAATTAAATAGCTGATTCAACCAGATGACTGCGACACAAACATGACTTCACTACTTCCACTACCTTCAGTGTGACGTCATCACACATGAGAGAAAACACGTTTGTATAGTGCACATAAAGCAGCCTACTGCGTGAAGGTCATATATCTTTCTATACAGTCTATTGAAACGATAAAACAAAAGCTGCAAGTTAGGAGATAAATTCTATGCCAACAAAGACAAAGGATATATTCTATTACTCTATAAATTCAATTACTTTTTCTACTACAGTTGCTCAAATTCAATTCAATATGGCATTTAAACGGTCGGTCTTTTCATTCGCGAATGAACGGTTGATGGAAAAAAAATAATGATGGCTGATGTTACTGGCAATGTTTTGTAAATATTCAATGAACATAGCGAAAGAGTTTTTTTTATTAAAAGGCCAGTCGATGTTGGCAATTTTCCAGTAAAAGGGTTTTGTGTGAGAATTTAAATCATCACATGATTATTTGCTTTCACGGAAAGTGCAATTTCAATATGATTATGCGTGGTTCGCTACTAACATTATGAATGTAAAAGTTTGTGAGGATGGATCATAGATGGATAGATGGATTTGGATATTTTTTATTATTTCGGGCAAAAACTAATAAACAGATTTGGTTGAAACCCTTCAGTAATATAGCTTATTTATCATACCACAACATGAACTAAGTATCTTCAAGCTACGAACCAAGGAAGCGTAGCTGTAACCAAATGCCTTACATAAAACGGGTGAATCGCAGAAGACAGCTAGTATATTATAAACGCTAAAGAGACTTCTGTCTGTCTATTTGTTACGCTTCATGGCTAAGCCACGTAATCGATTTTAAAAGAATTCTATACGAACCGTCCTTGAATATCATAAAAGGAAATAAGCTACGTTTTAATCTGCTATATTCCGAAATTCAGACTGACTCAGTCACCAAGAAGATCTTTATTAAGCGTTGATACTAAAGTCTTTCTACGAAATTCATTTACAATCACAGTAATATCGTGACCCATTTTAACACTCTTTAAATATTCCATGTTTAATGAAATAAGTATCAGCACAAATAGCGCAGAGAATACACGAAGTCCCCAAACAAAATTGCGAGTACAATCGCGCGAAAATCATTAACCGGAATCTGACAAATATATACAATCTCCAACCGAGCTGCGATCCAATTTGCATCGCTGCCTTCGGACAATTATTGTTCCCCCTCATTGGAAAACCATTGGAGTCGCCATTTTAATTTTAAACTCCCATTGAAACCCAGATAAATAAGCTGTCTTTTTCGATTTCTCTTGTTGGTTGAAATAAAGAAATTTTTAATTAAATACGCCAGAGATATCACACTTGAGTTTAATTGAATTCCTTGTAAACAAAAGAATTCAGAACGACGATTTCAAAGCAATCTCGGCAAACATAACTGAACGTAACTTTTACAACATAATGATCCGAGCCTGTAACTTTTCAAGGGGCGCACCTAAATATTTACGATACTTGGAAACCTTCGTTTGGTATAAGTATGCATTCTATTTTTCATGTGCATTATTTATTTTGATGTCGATTTGTATCGTTGTACATTATGTTTGTGCCATTTACGTGAGTGTATTTGCAATGGAAAAAAGAAAATGGTCATGTCGGTATTGAAATTAGATCGTTCGAATAAATTGGAACGGAGTATTGAACCAATTTTTCGCAAAGCCTATGTTTATTATGATCGTATGTTTGTCAGCGGCCGCCAAAGTGCTTAAATCTTTTAAATGTCTTAAAAAAGGATTTTTACTCTCTACATTTTTATATAGAAGGTCGTGTATCCTCTGACTTGTGTCTGAGCGTAATTACAACATGTATTTATAAATTATATAAATATGATATATTCAGTTGTCTGGTTACCCTAGTGTAGGTTTGGTATCAGATTGCCATCAGTGAGTATCCCCAAGACATATGTTATGTACCTACTTTAACAATTATATTATAACACACAAAGTCCAACTGCAATTGCGTTGCTACGCAGAATGCGCATCGTATCTATTGTACCATAACATGTCGCAGCCACTACGCAATGGACATGCAAGCCTGCGATCGTTAGATTAGCGAACGCGTCTGGCCGTCTGCCTAACTCGCAAGCGGCTATAAAATAAACAATAAGTTATGAATATAATGTTAAAGCGTTGCTGTGTGTTTAGTATGCATATCATGACAGTTATTCCAATGGTCTTACATTATTTGTTTTGGGCCAAATGTTAGAGTCATTAAGTTGTCAATATAAATTCTTGCGACTTCGAACGAATCATGAATGATTGTAATAGTTCCAGTTAAACCAATTCTATTTTGTAATATGTATTTTTTTTCTATATATACGAAACTAGCAACCCAACTTCACATGGATGTTAGAAATCTATGAGAACCTCGGCTTTTTTCACTCCATTATGTTTGTTTAAAACATATAAACCTATCACGTGAAACAATCTATCAATTAAAAAAACATAATCAAAATCCGTTGAGTAGTTTTAAAGATCTAAGCATACAAACAGAGAAAAGCGAGTTTGTTTCATACTATGTAATGATTTACCAAATAAGAATACAGATCTACAAGTAAAATATCTTGTACGAGAATAAGAGAAACTCATAATAGTCGGTGAGATGGAACAGGAAGGCAAACATGCCGCCGACAAACACAGACACGACGGGCATATAGTGCGAGAGGCATAACTAGAGGCATAGCTAGAGGCTAGGTGCAACGGACGGTAAATTCTGCCTACATTAATTAGTGCCTGCTAGACGGACATCAACGGTTACGATTATCAGTATTGAGGGACCGAGGAAGTAACGAGATTTGAAAATTATTATCATTTTGAAATGCAGTTTGACGAGAATCTGACTAGTTTCACTTTCTATAGTAGTAAAAATCCGTACTTAATATTATAAATGCGAAAGTAACTCTGTCTGTCTGTCTGTCTTTCTGTCTGTCTGTCTCTTCTTCACGTCTAAACCACGGAACCGATTTGAATGAAATTTGGTACAGATATAGTCTGAGACCCGAGAAAGGACATAGGATAGTTTTCATCCCGGAAATCCCTCGGGAACGGGAACTATTATTCCACGCGGACGAAGTCGCGGGCAAAAGCTAGTAGTTTATAACTTTTTCAAATTTTATGCGCAATATTTTTCTTTAGTAATCACATTCTATAAACTACCGTTACATAAAAATCGGTTAAGTTGTTCTCAATGGTGTGATCAAAAGAAATAGAGATACATTTTTGTCTATTTACTTCCTTTAACAATTATATTATTCCCGTAAAATATCACATCACAAATGAATATTTTTCTTGAAACACGGGAAACAATTTGAACACTCAATTCAAGTTTTTTCGCGCACTGAAACATCATTCACGTATCTCCAATAGGGACAGGATAATACAACCTTTGTGACGCGCGCTCCGTAAAGTGGGTTAGCAAAAAAGGACAATAACATTATGAAAAACTTATGTCCTTCTTTGACAAAAAACATAATGTACGTAAGTATCTCTATTGCGTACATTTGTGTTTGTCTGTACTCTATCGTTAAAAAAATGTGGAAGGAATTCCAGCGTTGTGAGCAGGAATGTTTTGTGAAAAAACTATGCTTAGTTGCCAAAGCCAGTCTGGTATGTTGCTTTCAACCAGCTTAGTTTGTATAAAATTTAATAAAATGTACAAACAAAACATTTACTTTAAGAATTCTGCTTCGTCTGTGGTCAGTCGGAACCTATTCGTGACTACGAGGATCGTAAAAATGGAGTGAAACTTTAAGCTTATATAACCCGTAAATTTTCTCAAACGCTTTATCGCTTTGGCACATTGTCGCTACAGCATGTTAACGCACAATGTTGTTCAGAGAAGGCTTTCGACGTTTACAAAATACGATTATTAAAATAGAAAATAGCAATAAAAATTAAAGGTTACATGTTCTTGACATATAACCTTTAATTTTTATAAAATATTCGCTAAAATATACACAAAGATGTTATTTACCAGGTTTTACGCATCTGGAACGCCTTTCCCCTCGTGACAACCCTATTATCAACGTACCATACAATTGTAGAGATAGACCTATTCGTCCTTTTAACGTACCGACGCTATTCAGCCTACATTTTTACATGCGACCCTCCCTCAGAAATAGGACTGGATTCGGTAACGTATAAAAGGAAAAATAGTACGAGGGAAAAAAATTGGCAATGTAAAATATTTACTGCTATAGTGGAGGGGCCGATACATAATTTGATGGCTTCTTGTCACCTTGGCAACCTGCAAATGTATGTAGGTATACAATATTTTATGTCTAAGGACATAAAAGTGTTGGAGCGATATTTTTCTCGATAGAAAATATTAAAAGTTGAATCGAGATGACGCCGTAAGTAACGAAAGCGTATAAGTATTTTACGTAACTTTTTTGGCAAATGTTTTTTCAACAAAAATTGGAAATTTTCCTAAACAAAACAAGTCTTCTTAACAAATCTCACAAACTGAAAACTTGATTGATTTATTATGCGTAATATAAGAAAGTTATCTGCAATTATTTAGGATAAACCGAACATTCCTATGAGCCGATATCGGCGATTGTCGAAATGTTTGAAATCTCCGTCGTTCTCAGAATAACATTTAGGCATTTCCATTTAAAACAGAAAAGGGATTTACTTTAACTTTACTATAAGGAATTCCAATTAATGTGTTTGTAGGTACTTGAGCTGTCAAAAGCTTGCAAGTCAACGACTAGACAAACCTGAGGTTAAAATAACTTGAGCCGGGGGCGCGGATCTCGCGTCAAGTGTGTACCGGGTCCTTGACTTATGGCAGTGGAAGCAACCTTGGGATTTTGGACGTTAAGTGCCCGAAATAACGCTCCATTTTCCTCAAAAGGTGATCCAAGAGATCCGCCCAATAAAAAAAATGCCTATTTATTTTATATCTTAAATATGTGTTCTGAAATTAATAAACCTTATTTACACGTACTTTCATAAAGTTCCAACATACCGAAGGGGTCAAATCATTACAGGCACAGTTGCACAGGAGAGCGGTCAACTCCGGTGTGGTATGACCTTAAGACATATTCCCGTCTCTACCCTAGACTTATAATTTGACAGTTGTGCGACAGTGACAGAGATAAAGCTTAACCATTTAAAGCATGATAATTAACAAATAATTTCGTCTAAACATTTCCATCACATGTCGAATATATCACACGGATTAGATACTTTGTAATACATAGTTATTTGAACGCTGAAAGCAATTAAATCTGGGCGTACATTCTCCAAATTGAGCACAAAATACTTACGACCAGCAGTCAAACGGTTAACCATAAAATTTATTACTAGCTTCTATCTGCGACTTTGCTTGAAATTTAAAAACCATAATTTAATAATCTTATGACCTAGACTACCATTAGTATCACTATTATAGATTACCAAAAAAGGGACCGTGGCCAAAAGGCCTATGCCACACAGCGTGCCTTAAAAACGGAGTGTTCAAATTAATTCTTTGCTTCGAATCCATGTAGAATTTGAGGACCACGAATCTGTCAATAAGTCGTAATCTGGGGGGCCACTTTTGTACAGAGGTCTTTTGCTAGTCTTGCTACTCTATGGTCGCGCCACTGCGACCAACAGAACTCTATTTACTCCACTGCTACTAACCTAAAGAGACTTGATTATCAAAACTATTCCAATTACATTTAAATTTCTGAAAAGACAGATTAAATTGAAAAAAAAGGCAACGAAATTAGCCGCGTTTCAATTAATTTGCAGTCGTACTGCCGCCGTGTCTCTTGACCACGAATGATAATAAAGAGTTCATTGAACCCATTTCGATCAGGCGGCGAATCGTTCGGTACGCATCCCTAATTTGTCCGAGCCATTCAACTCGGCTCCAAATGACTAAAAGCTCTCGAAAGCTAATTAGCAGAAACTTTGTAGGTACTAATTGTAATAGACATATGACTTTGCGAAATCTAAAATAAGTAATTATATATTATTATATGAGCTTATTGTCAACCAGCTCTTTTGGAAAAATACACCCTCATACCTGTTTCTACCATAAATCAGCGTTGAAAATTGTTCCATTTTGAAGAGCGTCAGTGTAATTTCTATCACATGAGACATGTGTCTTCTTTATCTTTTTGATGGAAACGCATCTGCAAGGTTCTTGCTGTTGCAGACGACTATAGGCTGTTGTGAATACGTAATATCAGGTTGACCTTCAGCTTGTTTATCATCGCATGATATTGGAAATAGTAAGTACCTGTAGTGACTACTAGTTTCTGCCTTCGATTTTGTCCCTGTTGAAGTCAAGTGTGCTAAACAACGGACAGCACTTGCCTATATTGTTCTATTCTTCTATAAATGTAACATTTTACCTATTTCTAACAAAAATTAAACTTCTTTTCATAAATAAAATCTACCCTATAAAAGCGGCAAAAGCAAGCGGTGCGCAACACCGTTTTAAGTATGATAGCTGGTAGACTTGATTGCCTGTACATAAATCGAAGTATCACTGTTCATATGAGTATTGATACCTCGATCAACTTACAAACCTACAAACTTACAAATTTTACCTCTTTATAGTATTAGTTATTTATAAATCCTATAAGCGTAAACAGCTCATGCTTAAAACCAAAGATTTTTCCCAAAAAACCACCCATTTTTTTAAGGTCAATAACATGTTTTTGTTAGTTACTTACAGATGAACGTAAAAAAAGCACATAAAAAATACAAGAAAGGATCGTGATCCAAAGACCTTTGTGTTCTGAATAAACATTGTAATGAACTTCAAGTAACTTTGGTTCAATATTTTGATTAGGTGAGTAGGTACCTACTACTCTTGTTAAGGCTTTATTTATGAGCATTGTTAAAATTATGGTTTAGAATAAAGCAAATTTTATTATTTACATGTTTTTTAATGATTTGCAAAGTTCAATTACTTTGTTTGAATATACAATTTGAGGTTTTCTGAAACCTCATATACATATTATAATTTAGGAAAACGCGCCAATTTTACGTTTATTTGTTGCTTATTTTATTAATTAATTTGTTTTCTTCCCTGGCTATCACACTCACTGCATTATACCAGGGTTATTGCCATACAAAAAAATCGTCTGAAATAAGACAATTATTATTAGTTTTCCATGAAAGTTAGTTAATTTTCGTATAACTTTTCAGGCAGCTACACTCACATTTGTGACCAGTGCGGTAACCTAGTTATTTAAATTTTTTTTAACCTTATTTGAGAAAAAGTATTTATGTAAAGAGAGTTCAAGTAGCTTAAAAATAAGAGAAAAAATATTAAAATAAAAGTGTTTTTTAATGGAATTTTGTATTTTTTAACATTATTTGTGGAAGAAAAGCTAGCTAAAATTAATCTCAGGTATGCATAAATATCATGATAGCATAATTTCTGTATATGGTATGTAGAAATAACACAGCTACCTGCCTAAAAACTCAAATATGAAAATGAAATGCTTTATATATTATTTACAAATCCTAAGCCTTTAGATTGGATTGGATTACGTAAACCTACATGTATCTATGTACCTACATGTATGTATGTTTGAAATGAAATGCCTATGATCCTGTTGTGCAATATACAACGTTGCGAAATTAAATGTAGCTTATTTCAAATGTTATTAGAGAAAAAATATATTTACTTTGTTAGGTTTCATAAGTAATAAACTAGAAAGCGTATACATCTCGTAAACTTTATAATGCAATAGTAATCAGAGTAAAGGGCAGATATTTAATATATTTACAGTGACCTGTAATACAGGTCTTAAAACCTACTTAGGCACCAGTCTCTCACAAAGGTGGAAATGGTTTTATTTTAATCTTAGACCACCTATTGTGGAGACCAAACTGGAAACCAGAATTACTTCTTTACTTATTGTAAAGAGAGAATAAATAAATAATACCAACCTATAACTGTCCCACTGCAGGGCGAAGGCGTCTTCTCATGCAGAGAGAGAAAGAGAGAATAAAAGATTTATTTATTGGCTTTTTTCCAGTTTTTATATCCCATAGAGAGCAAGACTATTGATCAAAGTAATCCCAATATCTATACTTCTATACTAATGTTATAAAGAGGAAAGATTTGTATTTTTTTACGAATAAACACAAAAAGTACTGGACCGTTTTCAAAAATTATTTTTTCATTAGAAAGCTACATTATCCCTGAGTAACATAGGCTATATAATATCACGCTATATACAACGGGAGCGAAGCAGTAACCAAAAACCTAACGTAACGCGGGCAAAACCGCGAGGAGCAGCTAGTCTAATAATAAAACTACAGTAAGATATGTTACTGTAGTTTTACTACTACATTCGTTCACATTAAAAAAGACAAGAACTACTTTTAAACTATTATTGAACCTATCATAATCAAAGTCAGAAGAATAAAATATATAAATCAAGTATGACTAGGACTAGATCAATCATAAACATAGACAATAGACTAGATCATAAAGAGTTTCATGTCACCGAATATTATTAAGTCAAGCTGACGCCAAAAAAATTTTTTTTTTGTTTTATTTTGTGTCTAATTTTAATTAGTTTCTAACTTTAATTGGTTTCATCATAACACCATCTTTAGGGCTTCTTACTTCATTTGTTTAGGTACTCAAGTATATGAAAACCATCTTGACATGCCTTTTTATCTAAATATAGTATTAAAACTATCTTAACCGAATTATTTAAACATCCCAAATTCTCAAAATTCCCAATTTCCATGTGATTATTTTGGTTAATATTGCAGTTACACTTAAAAAGGCAGGGATTAACTTTGTTTTCTTTTGCCTTTAATTTTTTATAAATTTTCGTCACTACTAAATGATAAGTCAATGGGTTAATTTGAGCAGACTACTACGTTATTTTCCGTTATTAAAAAAAATCCAAAATGATGGTTAAAATATGTTTTACGATTTCCCATTTTTTTCAAGATTTTTAAGAGGTAAAGCATTAAGGATGGTGTAGTTAGAGTAGGGCCATAATACAACTTTCAAGTCGTTTGTTGGTCGAGTGTCAACGCATCGTTACGGATGGACAAACATCGGAAAATTCACCTTCCTCAAAGGAGAATTTCCGAAGGGTGTCATATATCGCCGATTTCGCGGAAGGATACGCGTCACCTCGCGGCGTGACACGACGACTTCGTGGGTTGTAGATTTTTTGTTTTTTTACTGTCTTATTTTCTGTCAGTCTGTATAGAAAATAATTATGTCATGGGAACTTCGTAGTTTAACATATTGATACCTACTATGAAAAAATGTGTGTATTGCGATCCACAGAGACACAGACAAACAACGAGACTCTACGAGACGTTTAAATTAGAAAAAATAATCCGTACTAATATTATTTTTTCTAACTTACGTTTTGGTGACGGGCCTGTTGGTCTAGTGTTCAGTGACCCTGACTGCTAAGCCAGAGGTCGTGGGTTCGATTCCCACCCAGGACAAACTTTGTGTGATGAGCATAATTGTTTGTTCTTTGTCTAAATGTTATTTATCTATAATATGTATTTATTTAAAAATTATATAAGTATGTATATCAGTTGTCTGATTACCATAACACAAGCTCTGCTTATCTTGGGATCAGATGGCCGTGTGTAAGATGTCCCAGGATATTTATTTATTATAAATGCGAAAGTAACTCTGTCTGTCTGTCTCTTCTTCACGTCTAAACAACTGAACCGATTTGAATGAAATTTGGTATAGATATAGTCTGGGACCCGAGAAAGGACATAGGATAGTTTTCATCCCGAAAATCCCCCGAGAACGGGAGCTATTAATCCACGCGGACGAAGTCGCGGGCAAAAGCTAGTGGTGTAATAATTTTATCAAGAAACAAAATGATTTATATAGATTTTTATTACATACGTACGAAGTAGGGGCGAATTGCTAGTTAAAAATAGGATAAAATAGACAGGGAATAAGATTTAGTTGTTAACTCCTTGTCCCAAAAACAAAGAGCAGTAACTTTGCCAGCCATTGTTAAAAAATAAAAGAGAAAATATTTTTATTCGTAATTACGGAATTCAAAAAGTTTATACTCGTAAATTAATATTAAAACTTTGACTTCAAGACAAAGAAACCGTACCCATCCTTACAAATGCAGATCAAAAGGAGATACCTACTTTTGTTTTTTTTTTTCAAATTTTTCAATAGTGTGGGCAGACAGATATGAAAATTAAAATGGTGACCAAAAACACTCATAACTATAAATAATAAATATATTTTTGAGAGCTAAATCGTTTCGGTTAATTGTTACGTTATTAAATTAACCTCAAAACATAAATCAAGTGGAATGGGTATTTCGTTTATTCTGCTCATTCACTTAACAAACTATGTTTTTAGTTTTGAATCGTGAAAATAGTTTCTATTATTAAATTCTCTATATTTTCATGCTTCCTAAACGTCATTATCATCAGCAACAGAAGCCATCACCGATTACTTGTTGGTTTAGTTGTTAGTGAGACAGTCTAGTGGCCTAGTGCTAGGCCGAAGGTCGTGGGAAGTTCCGATTTCCACATAAAACAATTTCTTATTATGTGATGGACCTTTGCATTACTTGTGACCCCAAACAGTAATTCTGCTGACGCCTCTTCTAGTACAGGGGAAACAGAAGCATTGATCACCACACTTGCTCTAAAATTGATTAGTAATTCAAGACTTCGTCTATAGTAACATTATAAAGCTGATGAGTCTCAGGAAGTACTGCTCCGATTTGAAAAAAAACTTTTTGTGTTTGATAGCCTTTTTATCGAAGAAGGCTGTAGGTTATATAGCATCACGCATCGATCTAAGAGAGCGGAGTAGCGATCAGAAAACCGCAGGATAACATTGACGGGTAGATCGCCGCCCGGCTAGGACCAGGACCGCGTCGACGGCGCGTTAGTGTTCCACGCGCGCCTCAAAGAGAAGGAGTCAGCACAGGAAGGGGCCCAACAGGGCCAACGCCTGCCGGGGTTGCGGAATGTTTATAATAGTTACCGTGACCCTGGAACATAAAGAGCAATCGAAGGAACATGAGTGGGTTTTAGTCAGTAAGAGTCTGACACGCCTTCCCGCCGCACCCAGGACGGGAGCAGTCATTGGATGATTTCCCACTCACCAAAAAAAAAGGATAACATACATAACAATATCTATGATTTCAAATATAAAGTTTGACCTTTGCTTTAAGCCTGTCCACATCAACACTGCTTAGCGACAGAAGTATGGTACTTCTAGCTCCTTCAGAAGGACCTCTATTATTAACAAAACTTTTCAGCTTTGAACTTTCGAGGTCACCTTTCCTGATACCAGAAGCACGAGACGTTTATATACCTATTATATATAAACATAATAAATACTCCTAAACGGAAGTTATTGAGTAACCTTGTTGAAGTTATATACTTTTCCACACGTGTCGTTAAGGGGTATAGCTCCGTTGACCTTGACTTAACTAATAATGAGTATTTAATTCTTTTTTTTTTTTTTTTTTTGGTGAGTGGGAAATCATCCAATGACTGCTCCCGTCCTGGGTGCGGCGGGAGGGTGTGTCAGACTCTTACTGACTAAAACCCACTCATGTTCCTTCGATTGCCTTTTATGTTTCAGGGTCACGGTAACTGTTATAAACATAACATTCCGCAGCCCCGGCAGGCGTTGGCCCTGTTGGGCCCCTTCCTGTGCTGACTCCTTCTCTTTGAGGCGCGCGTGGAACAAAACGCGCCGTCTACGCGGTCCTGGTCCTAGCCGGGCGGCGAGCTACCCATCGCTCGCCATCCGCAGAACCGCGCCTACGGTGGCCGGTAGTCGTCTTGCGACTCTCGACGTCTTCGCCTGGGTCTTAGTCCGGGGCGAGAGGCTCGTCGTTGCCTCTCGCGCGCCGCCGCCTCCTTCAGTAGCATAACTGCTTCGCAGAAGGAGGCGACGGCATCCCATTCCGTCTCGCCCCGAAGCATGGCCTGAACCAGCGCCGGGCGCGAGAGGTCACCGCCGCCGATCGCCTCTACGAGGACACGTCGATGCTCCGCCCATGCGCGGCACACCTCGACTGTGTGCTCGACCGTGTCCTCCAGGCGACCGTTGCTGCAGTGAGTATTTAATTCTGAAGGTCAAAAAGTCGCAACAAATGTTTACACCAATATTTGCAAGAATAATGTATTCTAAGTGTTATTTTATGTCACAGAAGCACTTTTAGCCACTTCGGACACTTCGCAACTTCTTTCCGGTATCGGAAAGCAGTTACAGAATCATGTTTCTTCTTTCGACATTTAGTTCCCAAAAAACAAATAATATTCTGTTTTCGAAACTGGTCTCCAACATCTGGTTCCAAAGTGGAAGAAGGGATACTAACGACCCACCCCTGCTTCGCATGGGAGTTCTAGGTCTTTAACACGTAAAACTTTAACTTCAACCACGCCTTAACCTTTCTTGACTCAGTTTTTGGTTTTATTGTTACCTTTGAGGTAAAAAAAATAAGAATAATTAAAAATCCGTGATTGTATAATGAGGTACATTGTAATCAGATAATGATTCATCCCCTTAACACACGTGCTAAAGCTAAACCCGTGTAATTCCTCTGTAAATATTTTGTATTATAATCTACTTCCTTTTATATTGTGCAAAAGGAGTAAATAATTTACCTATACTAACATAATATTTTTTATAAAACTGAAGAGTTGGATTGTTTGATCGTGCTAATCTCAGGAACTACTGGTCCGAATTGAAAATATTTTTCTTTCACCATAATGGGTTATTAACCATTTATCGAGAAAGGTTATAGGCTAAATTAAACCACTGTTACAGAAGCAGCAGTACCTAATATACAATATGGGTTAACCACGGTGAACCCGCGAGTGACAGCTACTAATCGTATTTTTTTTTGGTGTGTGGGAAATCATCAAATGACTTCTCCCGTCCTGGGCGGGGCGGGAAGGCGTGTCAGACTTTTACTGACTAAACCCACTCATGCTCCTTGGGTTGCCCTTTATGTTCCGGGGTCACGGTAACTATTATAACTATTTCGCAACCAGCTACTAATCGTATAAAAGGCACAGTGTGACTTGCACACTCAGCGTTATTTCCAAATACATATTTAATTGTAATAATAAGCGAAAGCGGTACATAAGCACGGCTTGCATTGTCCGGTTTTGATAGGTGTTTAAAATAATGTTTTTGTGTCATATTTTCTTATATTGTTGATGTTGAATGCTGTTCTTTAAACAAAGCTGCAAACAGAGCTTGGTAATAAGTAAAAAAACGGAAACCTACTCATTATTTCTCAATAGCAGTCAGCTTTCCGTACCATGCAGAAGTTTTTGTTTTGTAGGGTTTAACCGCATCACATATCCGTATTTAATTAATAGCTCGATTAAAAATCGTTTGTCGAACCACAAAGAAACTGGGTCAATAAAAACGATGAAAAAGCATTGTAAAAGAAAACGACATTCTCATTCCTACAAAAATCCTTTTTAATAAAACGCTATTTGTTTAATTAGAAAAAGCTTTACATGTTACATTATTTAGATAACTCCCATTTAGCTAATGGCATATTTAGTCCCCCAAAACGATCAAAGAAACCCTTGAGTGTGTTTTCTCTTTAAATAAATATCCTGGGACAACTCACACACGGTCATCTGATCCCAAACTAAGCAGAGCTTTTACTGTGGTGACCAGACAACTGATAAACATACTTATATAATTTATAAATACATTCATATTGTTCCTAAATAACACCCAGACACAGAACAAACAGTCATGCTCATGACACAAAGTTTGTCCAGGGTGGGAATCGAACCCACGACCTCCGTCCGCGACGTCCACGACGTCCGTAAAACGTTTTTCTGGAAGCAACTCCTGGGTGTCACCATTGCAGTAACGGTCGCCTAGAGAACACGGTCGAGCATTCGGTGGAGGTGTGCCCCTCTAGGGCCGATGCCTGCCGGGTTTGCGAAATAGTTACCGCGGCCCCGGAACATAAAGGCAACCGAAGGAACATGGGTGGGTTTTAGTCAGTCTGACACGACCTCCCACCCCGCCCAGGACGGTAGAAGTCATTTGATGATTTGCCACTCACCAAAACAAAACATAAGTACTTAACTTTGAAGGATAGGGCTGGGGAGAGTATGTGTACCTTATAATCTTACTAAATCACCCTAGAGGTCACCTTTCGCACTTGAGGAACGCATCACGTCCTCTCAAAAGATCCCAGAACCTCGCGCGATGACTTTAAGGTACGTTCCTTAGGGAACTATAAAATGCCCCACATCCTGGACAAGGATACAACATTACTGCTTTTATTTGGGAAAATATAAGTACGCTAAAAAATATCCTATTTTTCTCTTCAAGTCGTTTAATTGTCTTATTTTTATAAGCTTTTAAAATGCAGTTCTGCCTTTGAATTTTTATATAATATATTTTGATTTGATAATGAAAGATGACAGACTAATAACAATATAGACAGTTATAAATAATGTTATAGATAGATAATTAATAATTTTGCTAATTACAAACTTCCACATTTACATATGTAACAGTATGATATTGAATAGCTTACGTGCTAATTCATTTGTCATTGTTTATAATTACAATCCAAATAAAATGTTCTTTATATTTTAAGCACTACACATAGGTTATTTGTCTTTTGTAATATAACTGTTAATTAAAAGTGCCTGCTCTCATATATTATTTGAAGCATTGCGATGAGATCAATTATTAATTGCTGTGTTTGATGCGGCAAGTCAAAATAGGTCCTATTAAATTATCGTTTTAGTGAGATCACGCACTGAGTCTGAAAACTAGATTCTATGCTGAATATCGCGAATTGCGTTTTAATATGTCTTTTTATACTTAACCGTGCAGACAGATTAACGAATTGTGACTATTTTTACTGATAAATAAAATCTTAAATGAAAATTTTAATAAAGCTCCGCCTCCGAAGTTATCGCGACTGTGCTAAAAAATTATTGATAACTTCGATACTGCTGAACCGGTTTTGATATAGAAGTTTTGAATAAGAATTGTGGCAACGCAAACGGTACAACAAAACTGACAAACAAAAAGACACGCACAGCAGTCAAAATTATACACATTGTGTCCGGGGTGAAAAACATACCTTATCGCTCTTCGTCTAGGTCAGTCTGGTAAAAATGGCCGATACTATGGAAAAATTACATGTTTCAAGTAATTGTTAAAAAAGTAATAAATGCTGCGCGGAATTGTGCAAACTAATTTCAATTCTATTTATAACGCATTTTAGTTAATTCTCAATTGACAAAAACATACCGTTCAAGCTAGTTTGACAGTAATTATGCAACAGTGATAGTCCTAATCCTAAGCGAAAGCACTGGCCAAGTAAGGTAAATTTATTTTGACTCAGTCTCTCTGGGCACTCAAACGTGTACACAAAAACATTTTCCATTTTATTTTCATGAAACTTTTCACCTGACACTAGAATTCCCTAAAGTGTTAAAAATTTAAATGTTTCAAAGTAAAACCTTAAAACAAACTTTCGAGGTAATAAGACTTTCTCGTATTTAATTAAGAATAACTGTTAGCACCTGTGAAACTAAGTTAATATATTCCTTTTACCTTCCATCACTTTTTTTGCAGCACTACGAGAAAATAACTTAAGCGAAATGTTATGTAGGTTACCCAGTTTCGGTTGGAAAGCATCAATAATTTAGTTCCTTAATAAAGAATAGGTTACCTGAAATATGGGCTAGTATTTCTCTAGCGTCCAGTGTTATTGCCTATTATTGTCCCAATGCAGGGAAAAGGCAAGAGACCTTTTCTAAGTAGAAATATAAATTCAAATTTCTACAGGATGTTTTTCCTTCGCCGATTTTAGTTTGTTTATTATTTTTTTTATGACTTTGGGTAGCAAAACTAGATAATGACACGCCTGATAATAAGTGGCTACCGACTCTTCCAGTCCACTGCAATACCAAAGGATCCCAGCTGCATTGCCATCCCAGAGACAAAGATAATATGTCTCATGTGCCTGTAATTGAATCGGCACGCACACAAAGCCTTCAAACTGGAACACAGCAACGCAGATTAGCCCCTGACTGACTCTTACACAAAGAACTCTGTTACTTAGGGTGCTAAAAAACTTGAGCATTCGCTCGTAACAGAACCTTCAGCATTCACTGTTTTGTACAGCTCGATTTTAGGATCCAACGAGCGTTTTTGTGTAACGTTTTACTAAGCAAATGCACGAGCACGGGGGAGCAGAACAGGTGTCTTGTAGGCCTGACATTTCAACTACGAATTAACGAAAGGAAGAAAGAAATGTTACAGGTTTATATGCTTACTCGCTGTGAGCATTACCCCAAACAGAGTGCCGAGCATTCGGTCGAATGTTACATTACAGTATAATGCTCCCGGTTCAGGTTTCCTCAAATTCGTACTAATATTATAAATGCGAAAAAGTAACTCCGTCTGTCTGTCGGTCTCTTCTTCACGCCTAAACCACTGAACCGATTTAAATGAAATTTGGTACAGATATAGTCTGGGACCCGAGAAAGGACATAGGATAGTTTATTCTGGGAACGGGAGCTATTAATCCACGTGGACGAAGTCGCGGGCAAAAGCTAGTGATTTATAAATGCTCCCGGTTCAGGTTTCCTCAAATGTTTCATAAATGTGAATGACACCCAAGATAAACATTGCAAGTACAATAGTATTTTCCCGCAGAAGCCTACTTTAAAAATATCGTTAGATAATAATACAAATATTCCCTACGTACAACGAAATCCCAACAAATGTGATCCAATCATGATTTTCATTCCTTTTTAATCGGACAACTATTCATTCAGGTGAATATTTTCATTTCCGACAGCCAATGGAGATATGGCTGGTCGACAAAGTAATTTGATTGCACAAACAAAACAGATACGTTGATATTAGAAAGCGTATTTTTGTTGGTAATATAAAAATATTATTATTTAGTACGATTGCTTTATTATTTATTGCGTTTTTTAAGATATTTCCTCACCATACAATAAAATTATAGTGTTCATCAATAAAAATTTCCCACATACAACCGCGGCGGGGTTATTACCTATGAAACAGCAATCAGCAATATTTGCGCAGTGATCGCGCGATCACCGCGCGATCGTCAAAAAAAACCGTATTATGTATGAACCGATTGCTAATCGCTCGCTGATTGTTCTAATGTACTAATTGCTACGATGACAATAAAGTAGCAATCGCTGGAATTAATTAAATACCACCTTTTACAAAAACTCTTAACTTTGCTCTTAAAAACCATACTAAATACGAAACCACCAAACGAAAAATGCATATTTTAGTTAACTGATTGCTCCACAGAGGCAGCACTATCGCTAGTTTGCTATTTGACGTGACGTATTGAATGTTGAAAGTTGAATTGACGTTTGAGCAGCAAATTTTGCTAAATTATCGCGATCGCTCGGCTATTGCAAGATACGTAATCCCAGTGCGGGAGTCTGAAAATGAATAGTGTGACTTACGCCTGAAAAAGCAGACATACTCAGTTCTCTAGGTGGCTAGAAGTGGTTAGAAACTGACAATCAGTCTTACAAACACCGTACCGTGCCTAAAAAACCTGGACTTATAATTAACAAGCTGTCTCGCGCGTTTATACTCGCATCTTTTTAGTTAGTTCTTTGTTCCCTTAGAATGTAGTGTGATTTTATATAACGTACTTATAGCCTTTCTCTATAAATAGTCTATCCAACACAACCGGACCAGTAGTCCCAGAGATAAGCGCGATCAGCCAAACAAACAAACTCTTCAGCTTTATAATATTAGTAGGTACTTCAAAAATCATCAAACTGCCTTGAGCAATGTTGGAGATCAATGCTCTTGCCTTCTCTGTATGAGAAAAGGCCTTTACCCTGCAGTGAAACATATGCTGGCATTATTATTCTTAACCTTTAGACACCCAAGCGACAGCCGGCTGATGCGCCGCTATTGTTCTTCTATTGTAATAAATAATAATAATAAATGATAAATCTTTATTCAGCAATATCTTACGTAGGGGTCTCCTTTAAAGTATGAAAAATACATGCGCTAGGAGGCCCCGCTCTTCGAAACTAGTACAATATTTTGTCTCAAACCAACCAGTACAATGTTTTGTTGAAGGTGTTTGAAGGATTAATTATTGAATACTGTGGTTATTTACACGTTTTGGCAAACAGTTCCCTCTACCGAATAGTATTGCAGATAGTGCGCACACAGAGTCTGCAAACATTTTACAAGCGACATGGTACCGCACGGCACACCATGTTGCGGTCTTAATATAACACGCTTGCTTGTGCCAGTGGGAACTAGTGCTTATGTATCGAGGGGAATTTGCTATTGTCTATCTATTGTGTCTCGAATCACGTGTGTCCGAAGGTTTAAAATGACAAATGGTTGCTATCGCACACGTGATCAGCTCCTGCTCCTGTCATCAGTCGCTGATAATTCAGTCAACTTTTCTTTATTATTTTTAACTTAGCGTCCTGCCCAAGCTTCACAATGTTCTAACTTTAAAAATCAGGATCAGGATCAGGATTTTTTCTCCTAAAATATGCATGTCTTTTACAATTTAAACGTATTCTTAAATCACTTGATCTATTTTAAAAAGCGTTTTAAAAATCTAAGCTAAAAAAAATCTGTAGAAATAACATTACGCTACTTTTTCTGCCGTATGGTGGGAGTGTTTACAATAACAAACTCACAAACTCAAACAAACAGACAGACACAAAACAACTATCAGCATGACATACAAACACATGTTCGTGAGTATACCGAACCTGCGGCTCTTAGCGCAGCTGTCAACAAATTAATTAACCGTTAAGTTAGTCAACGTTAATGATAAAGTCAATTAAGTGTGAGTAGACACTATGCCGTAGCATGCCATGAAAACCCTTCGTACGGTCTTCAGCCAAAAATATTTTATTAATAATAATAAATCTTTATTTGCGTAAAACATGGTATAAATGGTGTTATAATAATTATTAGAGCTAGCATGTTTTGCCAAAAAAATAATAGTGTGTAGTATTAAAATAATAATAGTGTTATAAGTTTGACCACTAAGTGTGTGTGTCTGTCTATGGCACCATAACTCTTTAACGGGTGAAACGATTTGTGTATGATTTTTTTTATTTGAAAGTACGTTATCCAGCAATAGTTCTTAGACATGATTCATCTAAATCGATTCAGCGGTTTCGAAGTTACCAACTCTACTGCTGGCGACCTTTATAACAAATCTCTATAACTTCAGTGTCGGGGCTTTTTAATTTTTTAAGCACTTATTGAAAAGTGAGTGACTTTGACTTACACGTCTAGTTATGTATTTATATATATTCAATTTACAAGTAACTTTACTCAAAATGTTAGTAACAATATTTCTTAATAACTATGTTAGAAAATTTTAACCCTCTATATGGTTTTCATAGCAGTCCGTGACAGTTTTCACGTCCTTGATACGTTCATAACACGGTCATGGAATAATTCGGTGAACGAATTTCTGAAACTTTTCTCTTATCATCATAATTGGACCCCGCAAAATCGACATCACTAATACCTAATCTACGAACGCGTGAGACAGAAATACACCTCTCTCTTTCCCTCGGGATTAGTGGCAACACATTAGAAATATCTATAATTATCGTCATAAGCCTCAGAGGTCGAGCCAGATGTTTCGTCGTGCGGCCATAAATTCTCATTATCTTCTAGTTTTAGTCCTAGACGATATACAGCCAAAATTTAGTGGTTAAAGACTGTCCCTTAGGCCCTAGTCTGGACAGTTAACTCCTATAGCCTGCGTAAACGAGAGACATCGGCGGACAAAAAGTCCGCGTTGCACATTTATTAGTACCACAATAAGCTTGCACTTGGTTTGTGCAATACTGTACCTCGCCTGGCGAACAACAGCAACCTAATGACAGTAATAATAAGAGCGCACCGCGGACATTTTCTCCGCCATTGTCTCTCGCCTGCGCAGACCCTTAAAGTGGATATCATTTAGAAGAAAATCTTAGAACAAATTACGTCGTGAATTTTACAACGTGATCCTCTGATTCTTAGGTGAAATAAATAGCACCAAGTAAGCTTTTCAAATAAAGGTGTTATTTCTATTGAAGTATGAGCTTACTAGAACATTTTACTTCGTTTCTGTATTTGTTTGAGTCGATAGACACTATTCATGTCATTTTAGACAGGTATATTCATATCACGATGACGTATTTGTAAATAGATTTGAATCATTTCAAATTCCATAAAGTACTTGACCTGTGCGGGCTTTGAACCCGTGACAAATAGCCGCGTTATTTGTAGCTATGTGGTATTCTAGATGCAAACCTAAAAGGTACATTTAAGAATAGAATAATGTAACATTATTAACTGGCGTTCACAACTCATTTCCTTTCTTCCCAAAAATAATTCTATTCAAGAGGTAAATATCTTAGGGCAGCTCACACACGCCCTTTTAATTTCAAACTAAGCAGAACTTTTCTATTGTAACCAGAGAACTGAATAATATGATTAATAAATAGTAATAAATACATACATATTATGGGCAAATTACAAACACACACAAAACAATTGTGCTAATTACACAAACATTATCCTGGGTGGCAATCTATCTCACGACCTCCGATTTAGCATGGCTAACTAACCATTATACCCACAAACCCGTCAAAATATTTTTTTTACACTCCAACACAAGAGTTCACATCAACGTGTGTTCTTCGAGATATCCACAAAATTACATAATTATTTACGTCCCATTTCATCCATCGAATACGACAAACAAACGGACCGTCCATATCAGATGTCGTGTTATTTGCTCGAACAGAATGTCCTTGTCAATAATATGGAACGTAAAGGAAATTACTACTTTAACTTACCTTAGCCTACTTTACTTAAGTATTTTGTCGCGAGCGCGCTGTCGACACGTTAACGTCAGCTCCATAATTTTTATTTTGTTTCTAAGTAAATTATGAATATATCTTGACGAAAAAAGTATATTAGTGAAAGGACACACCAATAATTAAGTGACAGTGTTATCTCGGAATAATATTAACTATAAGTGATTTTTTTTTTCTTAGACTAATATTATTGTGTAAACAAATGTGAACTTTTATCCAATAACCTATAGAACGCTGCACATATAACATAGTTGTGGTTCTCTTGACCTAATTCAGGTAAAATCAGTGATTTACGACGTAAAAAGCGTGAAATACAACATTTGCAATACGACGGAAAAAACCCAAAATTTTAAATCACAACCGCTTTAGTTCTCACGCTCCTCAAACAAAGAACTGGACTTTGGACCTCCCCGACATCGAATGTGAAATGACATTTATGAAGAAGTAACCGGCTACCAATTTCAAGCTTGAGAATTAATGCACGTTTGGCACAGCGGCTATCATACTGAGCTGACGCCAAACATACTCGACGAGACGCAAGTTCAAATCCCGCAACAATAAAATCTTTTAGCATTTTTAAATATTTCTCATAACCGAATTTCCAACTAATAACTTAACAAAATGAGTTACAATGAAAACATTACTCTACGCAATCGACGACGAATCTCCGAACCATCAATAGACACGTTCGAGGAATGCAGTAACTACATTAATTCGACAATAGAGGGCGACACAAATAACAGTGAACCTAATATTATTATGGATGATGAAAATGAAGAAATGGAAGAACTCAAACGTCAAATCTGTGATCTTAATACCCAGTTGCAGGCAGCACATGAGGAAATTAATAATCTTTCCATTGAAAACACAGATCTAAAAAAGACGATGGAAATAATGCGCAATAAATATAAAATCGTGGAAAAAGTAACTAAGAAGTTAGCCAGCGAGATAGTGACACCAAATAAGAAAACTAAATTGTGCACACCTATCAAACAGACCATCAAAAAATCAGACAACTCAAGATACTGTACTCCAGAGCTATTCACCCCCACTCCAGTTACTCCACGGAATAAACATGGACCATTAATGACACAAAGGAGAACGAAGTCGACCATTGAGGAAAAGAACAAGCTCTGCATTATAAGTAGCAACCGGTCAAATAAAATACTACCAATTGCGGGAAACACTTTTCCAAACCACCAAATATGTCATTATCTTTTACCAAATACTGGCATAAAAACCTTATTAAGTAATATTAATTTGAAACTATCAGGGTATACAATGAACGACAGTTGCATAATTTTTATTGGTGAGGATGACTTTCAATCTACGAAAAATTATTTTGAATTGATAACAATCATACGAGAAAGCTTATCAGTTATAAAGCATACAAACGTAATATTATGTCTACCTACCTACAAATATGGTTATTATTGCGGAATGTATAATTTTAGAATAGAAATGTTTAATAATTTATTATTTCAGGACATACAAATTGACAATTATGTTACCTTATTTGATTCTAATTTAAATTTACTGTGCGACTATTCGATGTTTCAAAGAAAAAATGGTCATATTAACAACTATGCCGTTTCAAAAATATTTTCTTATCTTGAATATTATATTCCAAGTGAACGTAAATTGAATACTCTAATTACTGCAACCGAGCCAGCACCGAAAGAAGACCCTTTGTATTGCGACTCACCTTCTTCTTTTACTTCATGCAATACTGGCGTTCACGCCCAAGATTTTTTTCGTGCATAATGCATATTGTAGTGTCCCGCCACACAACAGTATTAATAAACAACAGCTTACATTGTTGCATCAAAATATAGCTGGAATACTCAACAAATTAGATTTCTTTGAAATAACGATATCTGAGTTGACGAAGGAAATGGGTGTTATCGACTTTATATGTCTTAGCGAAACCTTTATACAATCCGGTCATGAATGTAATCTTAGACTTTCAAACTATAAGTTAGCTGCTTATTACTCAAGATCCAATAAAAAACGGGGCGGCACTTGCATATTGGTGAGAGAAGATTTAGTTTTTAGCCCTTTACAAATAACAAATGAAATGTCAAACGATTATTCTTTCGAATGCTGCGGCATAGAAGTTCAGAGTCACAACTTAATACTAGTATGTGTTTATAGAATACCGGATTCCGATACAGGTATATTTTTCACAAAAATTAGAGTTTTGTTACACAAATTAACTCATAAAACTAGGAATCGTATCATTATATGCGGAGACTGGAATATTGATACTCTTAAAGATACTACACAGTCAAGAGAATTAATATCTATTTTAAATAATTTTAATTTATTGACACATATTAAAATGCCGACTAGGAAAAAAAGCTGCATAGATCAAATAGCCAGTAATATCTCTGTCCTAGATACAAAAAGCAGTATTCATAACCTAGCCCTCTCGGATCATGATACTGGGCAGTCATTAACGTTTTTTCTTCCGATAGTGAATAATAAGCCGAAGATTCCCAATTTCTTTTATGAAGTCAAAAGAGATTATAATAAAAACAATATTAATAAATTTCTGGATTGTATATCGGCTTTAAGTTTTAATGAAATATATGAAGAAACAGATTGCAACAATGCATTCAACATATTTCATGACCTATATATTCTCTTTCATAAACTATGTTTCCCTGAAATCACAATAAAACAATATAATAAACCAATAAAAAATAAATGGATTAGTAAAGGTATCAAAATATCGTGCATAAAAAAGAGAACTTTATATTATAATTATCAACACGATGCCCTAAGCAAAAAATATCATAAAAGTAGATACCTTAGTTATTCAAAAGTTTTAAAAACATGTATATCACATTCTCAATTAATAAATAATAAAAAACACTTATATAATTCTAAAAATAAATGCAAAGCGACATGGTCTATTATAAAAAATAATATAAATAATGATGATAATTATAAAAATGACATCAAAGAGTTAATAATAAATGATAATATAATTAATGAACCTAATGACATATGTAATCGATTTAATAACTATTTTATAGAAATGACCAACAAATTTGACCTTAGCAATAGTAATAACGTAACTAACCTTGACATTACCCCTAACACCGACAGTATCTTTTTGACTCCAGTAAATGAACAAGACATTGCAAAAATTATTAACTCTTTAAATAATACTAATGCCACTGGCTATGATGAAATAAACACAAAAATAATAAAACTAAGCAGTAAAAGCGTAGTAGCGCCTTTAAGTTATTTAATTAATCTGTCATTTGAGACAGGAATATTTCCAACTAGATTAAAACAATCTATCGTCAAACCTTTATACAAAAAAGGTAATCGCACGGACATGTCCAATTATAGACCCATTACACTGATTCCTATCCTATCAAAGATTTTTGAAAAGGCAATGTATGGGAAAATACTCAGCTTTTTAAATAAAAACAGTATAATTACTAAGAACCAATTTGGTTTTAGGAAAAATAATTCAACTTCGCTTGCTTGTTTTACTTTAGTCAAACTGATATCTGAAGCTCTCAATGACAAAAGGTCTGTATTATCAGTATTTTTAGATATGAGCAAAGCATTTGATTTTGTTTCCCACAATCGCCTACTTTGCAAAATGGAAAAATACGGCATCAGAGGCCAGGCACATGACTGGTTTAAAAGTTATTTATTTAATCGCCAGCAAAGGACAGTTGTATCAAAAATTGACAATAACAGGAAAAAAATATACAGCTCAGAGTCAAAAATAAATAATTGTGGTGTTCCTCAGGGAAGCGTATTAGGGCCTCTTTTATTTATAATTTATATAAATGACCTCTGCAAAAGCCTAAAACATAATTGTACGCTATTCGCTGACGACACTACCCTGACAATAAAGGCTTCAAATATAAATGACCTACAAAATGACACTAACAATGAAATACTAAAAGCAATAAAATGGCTAGAATCTAATAATCTACATGTAAACATTGATAAAACGAAGTTAGTACAATTTAAAACATACAATTCTTTTGTAAAACCACCTCTAATATATTACAATCATTCAATTTTGGAACCTGTACCTTCGACCCTATTTTTGGGAATAGTTATTGACGAAAATTTAAATTGGAAAGAACATGTAAAAAAAGTGTGCACCCGACTTGACAAATTTGTGTTTGCTCTTCGAAAACTGAGACGAATAGCCAGTAAAGAAACAGCTCTCAATGCTTATCATGGCTACGTTGGATCAGTGCTGCGTTACGGCCTCGTAATATGGGGAAACTCAGTAGATATAAACAAAGCATTTATTGCACAAAAAAAATGTGTTAGAGCTGTGTATGGGGCAGAATATTTAGAACATTGTAGACCATTATTTAAAGCACTCAAAATTCTTCCACTTCCATGCCTATATATTTTTGAAATTTGTATGTTTATAAAAAGGTATCCGCATATGTTTCCATTGTATGAACACATTTCTAAAAGAGTGGAAAGTAGAAGCCCTAATAAATTACTTGTGCCTAGCCAGAGACTACATTTATATACTAGGAATTCGAATTGTATGGCAATAAAAATCTTTAATAGATTACCCTCACGCATCAGAGTGTTGCCTAATGATAAATTTAGGAAATCCGTATTTGCCTGGCTGTTAGAAAACTGTTTTTATTCTACAAATGAATTTTTAAATTATAAATTTTGACATTATAGATTAAAACTTTGTGTGTGTATCGTATTGAATTTCCATTTTTGACATTACATTCATAAAACTTGACATTGTATAAAAATCACCTCATTTAATCACAACTAATTTGTAATAATATGTGTGGGCATAATATATCTTTCTGGTGTTGGGCACTGCTTTATTTAAGCTTTATAATATTTCTACACCGGCAACGGTAGTGTATGTGAAACTTTTTATCATTAAGAACCTATTGTACCATACTCTCAGAAATAAATAAATTATTATTATTACAAGAAGACCGAATTGAATTTAGCGTTTCATTAAAGTATTTCTTGTGGCTAATCAATGTTGGGAATTTGGTATGAATAATTTTCAAATATTGTTATATTTTACTAATACTATAAGTGTGAAAGTTTGTATGTATAAATGTATGTAATGCAAGTGTGTACGGCTGTATGTTTTGATATTTGTTACTTAAAAATGGATTGGTAAAACTACAATAATATAACATTTATCGTGTTAACACGTAGGCTATACAGGGTGACCCACGGCTATGCCACATGGAGGGAAAGTACCTTAAATATTGTAGATAGAACGTTTTACTGAAAGAAGACATTATTTGAATTTTAAAAACAATTTAAACTGCATTCATAGATATTTAAATTATTAAATGAACTGACGAGAAAAAATTATCACCCTGTCGTTTTGTTATACCGATCGAAAGGTTTCATCATAAGGATTATTTTTTTGCTGAATAACACAGTGTCACAAATAAAAGTAAGACCGTGAATTTTAACATTTGATGTGAAATTTTGTTCAGAAAAGTTAAAAGCTTACATTGCCGTAAGGACATACAATTGACAATCATAACTACTTATTACTAATTAATCTACAAACTTAAGTAGTACGCATGATTTAAATAAATTAATATCCACCACAACAAGACCAAAAAATCGTCAGGGTGCGAATTAATCAAAAGTCGTCACTTTGTATTCAAGAAGAAGGATCTCGTTTTGGACATTTGAAAAATTGAGTAACTTTGTATTAATAATGTTAAAATTCATGGTCTTCCTTTTATTTTTGACACTATGTTATTAAGCAAAAAATAATCCTTGTGATGAAGCCTTTCGATCGGGAGGATAAAACTACAGGCTGATAAATTTTCTCGAGTAACAGGTCGATTCCCGTTTCAACTATGTATTTAATTAAAAATCTACGAATATAGTTTAAATAACTTTAAGACGGCTGAACCGATTTTGATTAAACATATCTAAGAACCATCGCTAAATAACTTACTTTCAAAAAAAATTTAATCTAATCAGATTACCCGTTTAAGCACTACGGTGCCACAGACAGACTGACAGACAGACGGACAAACAGACAGTCACACACATAGCTATGAAATCTGATAACCTCTTTTTGCGTTAAGGTTTAAAAACAGCTAAAAATACAAGGCACAACTAGCAATGAACGACTACGAACACACCTATTTAATTGCGTACAATTTTAGCCAGAGCTACAGTACGCAGACGCATTTTAAACGCAATGCGCGCTTAGCAACTGTAACTCGAATATAACCCGCATACATTGCCGCACTTTCAGCATAAAACAAATCGTAAGTCACACACAATACGTAATGTAAGCGGAACATTATCGAAATAACGCGTTTAATTTACGACGCGCTTTATACCAACGCTGCTTAAGCCTTATTAATTTTCGAGCATAACGTTGGTAATGTGTAGTGTAGACTATACAATTTTCATTATTAGGACATGTGCTAAATTCTGCCAAAATGAGCAAATCGATTTTTTCCGAATATGTGGCACTAGCTATCTCCCGCGTCTTTGGTTCTCGTTTCTCTCAATATAATATACTCTCTCTCGTAAATTTTAGAGATCAACAATATATTTAAACAAACGAAAAATACAAGAAAACATACAAAAAAATCATATGACTCCATGTCGTCTGCGAACATAGTAAGAGGTTCTCGTAGGCACCCATTAGGTACGGAACCCTAAAAATGTAAGTAATTTTGACGTGACTTACTTTAAGTAAAATTGTACGCAGCTTCTATAATATAGGTACGAGTTTCATATTTAAAAAAATATATATTACAAAATATGAACTAATAAAACACAATGTTTAATACAGTAAATAAAGTTTCAGAATAATAATGAGCTGTCTCGTCGCGTAGCAAGCCAGCTGTATTCGTAGCCGCGTAGCGTCTTTAACATGGCAGCTACGAGCTACGGCGTAGCAACAAGGAGAAGCTAACATTAACAATTTTAATAGTAAATTGTTAAGTTATTCTGGTCCAATAGAAGGCAAATGAGAACGGTGATTTACCCTTTTATTTATTCATAAGCTTTAATAATAATGTAGGTCAATGTATTCGAATTGTTTGGTACGACCATCCTTCATTGACATTTACAAAAATAGATACAGTCTCTATTGAAAACTCATCACATGACATGACATTTATGGAAATAGAAAACGTGGGTTTTGTAAGGGTATTTTCTGTTCTGCGGCTTCAAGAAAAAACAACTTTTTTATCACATTATTTAACTACCGCCGTAACAATATTTTTCTTAACGCCGTCCATAAAACTATTTACTAAACGTGTCCAGTATCCGAAAGGCAAACACAGTTAATTGCAATAAAAATAACCCACCTTTATGATATCAATAAAAAGGTATCATAGCCGAAACTCGCTATAATTGAAGATTCAATTAAGCTTGCAAAATATCCTCCAATCTTTTATGTACAGAAGAAGAATCGCGAGTAAATTGATATTAGGTAGCAGCCCCTAAATGTACTTGGATTCGGGATTTTATGTGCTCATAAAAATACCCCATAGAACACTCGTAGGTAGCATTAAGGTAACATTTATTTAAGGGTTTGGCTGTACCCACTATCTTAATGAAGAGGCACTGGCTGTAGTTGACTGTGCATTAGATACGTACGTTATTGTGTGGTGACGCCCTTATTTTATAGCTATTGGTAGGTGTTCGCTGAGTCTAAACTAAAGGTTGAATTATTATATTGTTAAATAGCTTTTACCAGCGACTTTGTATGTACATAATTGTATGGTCTCATTAAGGAATAATGTAACTTTTTGTTTAAAAAAAAGGATTGGTAATCTGATAATGTAATGGAACCTTCGTTGCTTTATTTAAAAGCTTTGTAAAGAGTAAAAATATTATATTATATTTTTAATGGTTTTCAATTTATATTTAATTACTTAATGCTCTAACTGTTTCGAATGACTCTAACATAACTTGATTATTTTTCTGTAAGTAATAATATCTTAAACAGACAATGATTAATATATTTAAACTTTATGCATAAAAGTACAAAGGTGATTGATTATAATGGCATGGCTTTAGGTATTTCAAACTCAATGATTATAATTTTTTATTATATACTTTAGCGATCTTCGAATTCTGTAAAAGAAAAGTATTGTAGAAAATGATTTACAAATACACGAATTGACACAAGAAAACAACAATTTATAAAACCATTATCCATTCATTATCGAATTGCGACATTTAAGTTGTCTGAAAACTCGAGGCCATATTACGAAGTTAATTGGGATCGAGTGACTGATTATTTTTGCTTATTCACCATTTTTGTAAGCTCAACGTCCATAACGTGATATGTTAATTATTACTTTTCCTACAGTTAAGCCTTCGAGACGCGTTAAGCAGCTGCCAGACCCAATATATTTTTCCTTGGAAAAATCTTCGAGGATATAAACTTTCCATCAAGTGTAATCTATGTGATACATTTGGGCGATCTTCCTCAACGCACACATTAACACTCCACTCACACACCCTTACTCTTGATCATTCACGCACACACCGTCACTGTCAGACACACACGCACATTCCCATTATATTATAACCTGGTTCCCGCGAAGGGTCCCGGTATAGATTTTGCGGTGAGCTTACATTACATTGAATGTGACGTCATACAAAGGGACGGGAAATCGGTCTATGAGCCGTGAGGTATTCAGTTCGTAAAGTACGAGTAAGTACAGGCTGCCTTACTCTGAGATCAATGTTAAACGACTCAATAGACGCGGTTTCTTACCTTGGAAATACGAGGGAAAAATTGGAAATGTATTAAGTTATTAACTGTGTATTTGTGTGTTATTGATTATTTGGTTACTGATCACTGAGTTCTTGCTTTTTATTAAGTATGTGAGTATAAATATATTTTTTATCAAATATTATGTGATTGGAAATTGTTTCTTTCTTGATGTTTGTATGTATGTGTAACATGTGTGTTTTATGGCTGTATGGCTAGCCGCACACACACAATAATATTGACAATAAAGTACGTATTGTCAATAATATTGTGTGTGTGCGGCCTGTATTGCGGTATTGGTTATATAGAATCTAGATTATTGACAATCTTGTATTGACAATATTATTGTGTGTGTGCGGCTAGCCTAAGTTTAACATATCGATATTTTTAAAATATTTTTTTCAATCAATCATGCTTATCCATTACATATTTTTTTCTTATAGAAATGTAATGCTGCAAATAAATGTCATTAGTCATCAAGCATTTGAAACCATCTAACATTAAACGATCTCAAGTTTCCCAAATGCGATTTCCTCCTATAGGTACAGTTCTCAAGTTTTTATAGCTTTCTTTCTCTAAATCTCCAGTTCTAATTAAGGTACGCGGTTTGTTTTAACAACTACACAGTACAACAGTTGCTAGGAAAAGGTCTTTCGTTTGAGGAAATTTTAAGAAAAGTAGGTTAACGTTTAATTTTACTTCATTTACACTATCATCGTAATACTAAGCATAATAGGTTTTCTTTCAGTAATTTTAATTCGAATATGTAAGAGAAATCTCAATTATTTTGTCATATCGCTTCATAAGTAACTAACGAGATTCTCATGACCATACGGTCATGAGAATCTCGTTAGTTACTACAATAAAATAATACTTATTTTATACGAATACTATAGCTTTAAAAACTGTAAAGTAAAAACTTTTAAATTTCGGAAGTTGACTTTGGCGGTAAATATATTAGTATAAATTAGTATTTACTTTAATTTTGCCTAGACTGTCTTTATATCTTGAATATTCATAAATCTAAATGTAATCTTTTCAATATTTACTATGATCATATAAATGCATGAAGAAACGGACAAACAAACATAGGAATCGAATACAGAACCTTTTTAAAAGACATTAAAATAAGTAAATAAGCACTTAGGTGAGGTGATAATGTATTTTCCCTAGAAGTGTAAATGATAGTCTAGCCGTAGAGGCAAGATATAAGTGGATGCTCTTCCAAACTACAGGCAATAAAGTGTACGAACACTTTATTTTGCGACGGTGTCTTATCTCGTATATGTCTTTTTCTCTGCTTGCTAAGAGCACTTATTGGCTTATAAGTTTATTCCAAAATTCCAATTTTAAACACTGAAAAAACAACGTTATGTTTATGCCTTAAAACAAGCAATATGATGGATTCAGCCTTCATTAATGTTTTATTCTGCGAAAACTGACCCACGTCCACATTTTAAACGTATTTGTAATATTTTTTAATCTATTTTCAGGATAGCTTTTTGATGTACGACGAATTGTTTTTGTTAGGTTAATATTTTTACATTATTTATACATTTGTTGAGAATTTATAAATTGTTTTTTTTTGGTAGGAGCCATTTCAATTGTATCGACATTATTTCTTTAGTCACACTTATAAATCTTTATTTTTATATCTATTATGTGAAACCATTTTATATAAACATTGGGTTATATTTATATTAAAGTATAGCGACTGTCACTAAACTTTTAGATAGTAATATATATCTTGGGACAAGTCACACACGGCCATCTGATCCCAAACTAACCAGAGCTTGTGTTATGGTAACCAGACAACTGATACACATATTTATATACTTTATAAATACATACATATTATAGATAAATTACACCCAGACACAGAACAAACAATCATGCTCATCACACAAAGTTTGTCCTGGGTGGGAATCGAACCCACGACCTCCGGCTTAGCTGTCAGGGTCACTAACCACTAGACCAACAGGCCCGTTTTATAGAAGTACAACTTTTTTACGTCTCTCAGGTTGTATTACATAAATGTTATATCATTATTAAATTCGAATGAAATAACTCAATTCAATCTTTCAATGGTGTTCCGACTATTGAAAAGTCTTTTATATAAACCAGAAGCCCATTTCCAACTCCGTATGCCTTCAACGCTTCATTAATCTTTCATCCACATACATAAACGCTATGTACATGTATACCTTTAATTAGTTACCGCAAAATGTTCCACGCTAAATTAACAATGCATGTACGATGTAGGTTCATGCCCCTAACAATAACTACAAACAAAGCGATCGATTCTGGCCGAACAACTCCGTTGTGCCAACTGATTACAAACTTTTTCATAAGGTACCCTCATCACTGGGACACTGGTCGGTTACCAACCGTCGGCTTAGCCCCTAACAAATGCCTTTCGAATTGATGACCTAGAAAAGTCGAATCTTAATCCGTGATACGAGGGCTTCATAAATATTCAGTGTCGTTATTTCACCTCGGCGGATGTCGATCCTGAGACGCAGGCGGCCGGAGCCTGTGTTTATGTTTACAGGGGTGGGGGGTGCGCCCAGCTGAGATCCCCGCCCCCTCGCCGCTCGCCTCAGCCCCGCCACAGACTGCGGAAAATCGATAGCGCTGTGAGCGCCGCAGACCTCGGTGCGGATGCTCTACTGAATGACGTGTCTTTGATCCTAACAAGCCTGTACTGTCCAACGTAGGCCGGCCAGACATTTAGTCCATTATTACCTCAATCAACAACAGTCAACTATGAAATAACAAAGATTACTTTTTCCACTCGCCCTTTTAATTTTATTCACCAAATTATCACTCTATTTTCGTTTAATTTTCCCAACGAGTTATCTTATGAAAATAAATTGAATGCTGGGAAAAACCGCTTATGATGCCATTAAGAATAATTTCGGAGGGGGCTTTCGTTAAGTCCTCTTGGTTGCCGAGGTCCAATTACAACTCCAATAATGTCAATTTCGATTTTGAATATTTGAGTCGAGTATTTGGCACGTACTTAAGTACACAACCTTTGGGCAAGTAAGTCCTATTGGTTATAATAATAAGAAAATAACTTTTTAGTTGGCCGATTGGTCTAGTGGTTAGTGACCCTGACAGGTCAGCCGGAGCTCGTGGGTTCGTATTGTGTGATAAGCGTGACTGTTTATTCTGTGTCTTTGTGTAATTTATTTCTGATATATCTTATTCTTATATATAAAATTCTCGTGTCACAATGTTAGTTACCTTACTCCTCCAAAACGGCTTTACCGTAGGTCGGAGAATCGGCTGGTATCTATTTTTCAGCCCCTAAGTGATAAGGGATAACATTTTTAACGCGGGTGAAACCGCAGGAGGCAGCTAGTATGTGTATATAAATTATATAAGTATGTATGTTAGCTGTCTGGTTACCATAGTACTGGCTGTGACAAGATTCGAATCAGATGGCCGTGTGGGAGTTGATCCAAAATATTTATACTTTTTTAATTGTTGCCTAAAGATAAATAATTCAAATATCTCTTCATGAATTGAGCTGGATGATAAAAATAACAATATTTTTTTATTCACAAAAACTTATTAAAGGTCAAAAGAACATTTCTAGAAAGCTGAGTCGATGATTGATACAAAATGAAACTCTAAAGAAATATTATTTTATTCAAACTACGTTTATTAGCATTCGTAGAGCTACGAGACTTTGATTTTGTAGTTTATTTCTATTCAATAATTAACAGGTGCTTTGTTAAAATTATTACTTTAAATTTTACAAAATATATTTTTATGTTACGGACTTGTTGGTCTAGTGGTTAGTGACCCTGACTGCTAAGCCGCAGGTCGTGGGTTCGATTCCCACCCAGGACAAACTTTGTGTGATGAGCACGAATGTTTGTTCTGTGTCTGGGTGTGATTTATCTATATTATGTATGTATTTAAAAATATATAAGTATGTTTATCAGTTGTCTGGTTACCATAGTACAAACTCTGCTTAGTTTGGGATCAGATGACCGTGTGTGAGTTGTCCGAGGATATTTATTTTATTTATATTTTATTTATGTTGTCCTGTTTGGCATGTGGTCGAAAGTGCCACTGCTGAGTGTGAGGTTTGTGGTTTGATGCCGGACGAGTAAGAGTGTGATTAGCTGTTTTCCTTAAATAACACGTTTGTCGGTTATTCACTGAGTTTCGGAAGTGTGAAAAGCAATCGTTTCAAGAAACTGTTGATATTCGACTGCATTGAGTTAGATAGGAAAGCGAGATTATCTTAGTTGGAAAAAGAATAGGTTGGTAATCCATACTTCACTACATACGCAATATAAATGCGAAAGTAAGTCTGTCTGTCTGCCTGTCTCTTTTCCACGCCTAAACCGATTTGAATGTTTGGTACAGATATAGTCTGGAACCCGACAAAGGACATAGGATAGTTTTCATCCCGGAAATTCCCCAGGAACGGGTACTATTATTTCACGCGGACGAAGTCGCGGGCAAAAGCTAGTGATTTATAATTTGTATTATGAAAAATATAAAGCTAAATAACATTACGAACTAAATGAGCGAAACAGTTACCAAATATCCTGGTAAAACCGCGAGGGACATCTAGCAATGAAAATTAAAACATTTAGGCGCGGTAAGTGTTAAGTGTTAAGACGCGGTGGTGCATCGAATTAATAGAAATAAGGTCGAAAATATTTTGGCAAATCCGCAAAAATGCAAGTAATTTTGCAGTTTTAATTGAATAATAAAAAATATACAGTTCTGTGGTTTAAAATTTTTAGATAAGTATGTCTTTAGTTTATAAAATTTTCTTTTTTATAGATATAAAAAATATGATGGTTGTGGCTGAAAAAATTGAGGATTTCGAGACAATAACTTTTTTTCGTGGTCTTTTTGAACATTTTTTTTTCGTAGTACTAGACCACATTTGTAAATTGTTTTTGTGTAAGTCTTTTCTTTATATATTTGACTATACACTGTATTTTTTTCTGGATTGTGGTATGTATAGATACGGCTAACTTTGCGACGAAAATCTAGACTTTTACAAGGTGTTCGCTGTGGACAGCGCCTTAACAGAAATTCTATAACACAAACAAATAGTCGACTGCTACAGAATAAACAAAAGCTTATACATTCAAATTATACAGCTGCTTCAACTGAGTGAAAGGTGGCACATTTCACTACTCTGTGACATACAATGGAGTCCCGGTAAATAGGTCAGGCGAATTTAATAATTTCAGTGTCTTTCACGTGAGGGATGCCTATCTAAAAGCGTCCCTAGCAATTAATGTCAAAGATAACTGTATTTTGAAAGATAATGAAGAGAGAGTGGTAAGAGTGAAGAGGTAGGAACGGTCTATGTGCCTGTTGGGGACCATTTTATTTATTTATTACAAACTTTATGCACAATGAAAAACATTGCACCTTGGTGGACTTAATGCCTTAGGCATTTTCTACCAGTCTACCTTAGGGTGATGTAGAGACAGAAAATGGTAGGTGCAAAGATACAAAAGTTTAAAACAAAAAAATATATAATTATTATAAAAAATACATACATACAAAATATAAACATTAGAGAGAGATAAAAATAATAGAGAGAGAAAAAGAATAAATGACATGTGTGATGAATCTGCCAATTTCTTACGTAAGTATTCGTTTTCTAGAGCTGCTGGTGTCATCGGGAGACTGTTGCTATGCCAGCGCCTGTCCGAGTATATCTCACATACACACACACACCCAACATGATATATTCACTCAAGTATTAAATTGTGTTTTATAATCGAAAACATACCTAGTTTCAAATAACCTACCGCATTTAATTATGTGCGAATACATAAACTTAATATATATAAATTACGCGTCACTATAGTCTGTTTTTTTTAACAAACGAGTACCCAAAAGTTTGTCTGCGTTTCTATTGGTCCGCATAATCAGCATAAGTGTTATTATTGGTGTTAAAAGCGTTGGCTCTGCCTCGACTAATTTCCCATCTCTCTCTGTCAATACCGGAAATGTCAAAGAGATATACTCAGTACTCGTTTGTTAAAATAACCAAACTATAAACTCCTAAACCGATTTTAACCATGTGCAGTTTGATCCAACATATTTGAAAGATAGACTATATTTTATTTCTATTACAACCACAGCAACGCGTGGCCAAGGGGCGTACCACAAGCCCTTATAGCAGCAGCACTCCTGCAACAGGACTAAAACAATCTTACTTTAAGCGTCATGGTAAGGGGGCAGGTCAGCTAGTATTCTCCAAAATGTAACCCCCGAATGGGGGTAAATCCTATTGTCCTAAAACACGGGCCTTGCATCTGTCTTAGGCACCAGTTAACCACTATATAATAATTAACAATAGTTGTTATTT
This sequence comes from Athetis lepigone, assembly GCA_033675125.1. Classification (NCBI taxonomy): domain Eukaryota; kingdom Metazoa; phylum Arthropoda; class Insecta; order Lepidoptera; family Noctuidae; genus Athetis; species Athetis lepigone. The sequence continues at coordinate 13,768,111 of CM066236.1, forward strand.
GTCTGTGCTGTCCTGAGTTATATACCGTAGTAGGTAGAAGGTAGACATTTTCACAGTAAGTATTTCTTTTGTTGCTATAAACAACAAATTAGTTCGGACAAAGGGTTACGAACTCCGATCAAGTGTGAGTCGACTCGTACTTAGCTGGATTTTTATTCTGACTAGCTATGTGCAAATAATATTAAGTTATGTACAATCGACCTGCCATCACAGGTCATTAAAAACCTAGATATACCTTTTAAAAAGGTTGTATGCATTGCTTAGTCTGAACAGAAGCAACATAGTGATGCGAACTTAAAGTTTAAAAAAAACAATGAACCCACTGTTTGATTACCATTTAAAAGACATAGAGTTATTTATATTAAAAGCTCTCTACTTCGGTTCGAAAAAATTTAATACTATTACAACCTATTGATCGTACGTATGTCTTTCAAATGGAACTTTGCCCTTGATTTACTGGTTTTAAAACGAGTAATCTATCTAATCTTTTGAGACTTTACGTTGTAAGAGCTATAAGCAAAAACCTCTCTCGAGTGATTGATATGAAATATGCAATGACTGGAACAAACAATTACCAAATATAAAAGTTACCATTCTCGTTAAAATTCACTGCACTGAAATAACTTTGTAACCGCAAAACTATATCTAATATAACAAATTTTCATATAAATCTGTAAAGTACACACAAATAGTGAATTGCAAGTCAACCACCGAAGCATATCATGACCTATTTCCCTTCATTGGCTCTCTTGTGATAGGCCAATACCAAACATTGGCAATACAACAGCGACTAGTGCTTCATTTGTATACAATAGATTCGTCAAACTGGTCAGCAACTCGTCAATGGATATTGTTGTGTAGCCAATATTGGACAAAGGTGCGTGGATCTAGAGCCAGACAGTTATATGAATATGAGATAGGAGTTACAAGACAGTGATATAAGAAAGAGATGAGTTTTATGAGATGGGTGTAGAAGGTTGTTTTATGGCAGAGAGAGTAAAGGCAAAATTTTAGCAGGAATTAACACTTCAGTTCACTGTAATTAAATCGTGTGCGTGTGTTTATTATGTATTTATGTGTATACTAAATACAAAATATCTTTTACCAACTCAAATTATTAATGTAATTTAGAACGTGGGTTCGTCAATTCTATTTATAACTAATTCACGTAATAAAGTTAAACCTACACAGTAAAGATATTTATATTGACTCTGACATCGATAAAAGAAACTTGTGCAAACATTATCTTCAAACGATATTAATATTTTTATATTTATACTGTCTCTGTGAGCTTAGAATATAAATATTAGGTCCGATGTATCAATATATAAATAAAATAAAATTGACACGTGAATGAATTTCAACAAAGATAATGGAGTTTAAAATTCAATATTAAGCAAAGTTTAAAACGAAGGACGTACTCGTAAACTCGTAAAAAGGTTTATTCACGGTCCAAAAAACATTTCATCGCCCATCTCATTAAGCAGAAAAAATTCGCTTTAAATATTCAAATTACTCCCAAATGTTTGGGAGTGAGAATCGATCGAGTGCAAGCTTCCGTCAATTTTGTGGAAGCTTAAAATGCAGCGAAAAAATTGCAAGGTATCTGCTGAAATATGTCGAAGCGTTTAGACCGTACGCCGCCCGTAAACTCGAGATTTCGTCCGATATAAATCTTTCAAGTGGAGATGAATTCGCCGGGACTGCGAAATGATACATAAAATATTCATCCTCGTTCAGAAATGCAAGCGTCTGTTTTTCATTCTGTTATATAATTATTTTCGAAGTAACTTTCTTTTTTCTAATGTGCTCCTTAAAGACCTTGCTACAGAGTGTGCTTTTGTTGATTTATTTAGTCTTATTATTATTTCTTACCAAGTTATTATAAAACGGGTACATACCTGAAAGAAAACAAAAACCCATAATTAGTATTTTCGTACAACAATTAATCAAAAACATAAGGCCGTTGAAATAAAGTCGGCAAGTACACTACAAAAGTTTATAGCATTCTGCCAAGGCCAATTCTATTGTAACGGAGTATGAATGGCTTCTTGGAATATGTTAGCTACTAAACTATTGGGTAAATGGATGGCTAAAGGGGAATAGAATAATGAAATTCTAGGACCTGTATTACCGAGCCTTAAGCTTTAATTTTGCATAATTGCTTTAACCTGTAAACGTTGAGTAGATTCGTGTTACAATTTATATTTTATTTAATTGAATTTATATAACGTTTGGTATATTTTAGCTTAAAATTTGTTTTTCTATATCAGTTCAGTGGCTAGTATAGGCCATGTACTCAACTCTATTGCAACGAGTTCGCTGTCTGTCTGTCTGTATACGCTGTATCAAATCAATTTAAAACGAAATAGGGTATCATTAGAGGATTATGGTATCAGTAAAGAGTTCATGCTGTGGCAGCCGTAACAATATAAAGTACCTATGTTAATTACGTAAAAGCTCTGTAATACATACATTAAAAACTTTTTTCAAAAAAATAATAACCGCCTTCAAAAACTAAAAACGCAAAAATAACTAAAATTTCGGATGTCGGTGGCAACACAAATTGACTGGCAGAACAGAAGCCACCGACTTCCGAAATTTTAGTTATTTTTGCGTTTTTAGTTTTTGAAGGCGGTTATTATTTTTTTGAAAAAAGTTTTTATTTATTACTTTTTAGTGTCGACTCCCAATGTAGATATAGAAACTTGAAGAAAAAACACACATCGTCTATGAATATTTCGTCATTTTTTTTTTGTTCTTGGTGAATTTAACGAAAACCACTGAACCGATCGCCACAAAATTTATATGGGACCACCCCTGAATCATGACTTATCAAACAAAAAAAGAACCATCAAAATCCGTTTACAATTGACGGAGATATCGCGTAACAAACATACAAAAAAAAAAAAAAAAAAAAAGAAAAAGAACATACAGACGAACTGAGAACCTCCTCCTTTTTGAAGTCGGTTAAAAATAATTCGAACATGTTAAAATGTTTTTGCTCGATCTTAATATTGTGTGATGTGATGTCTAATATCTTGGTCGGTTTTTTGCAACCACCGGAGAAAATAAACTTATTGTTACTGTTTTAAACCGAAAATATCGTACAATTACCAGTCACTTCTATATCGTTTCCAATTCTAGAAGTCACTCCTCTGAATCTCAAACAATAGGCTGCGAGACCTTTACGTTATATGTTTTAACGTGACTTAGCATTGCCATCCAACGTAGCAATGCTGCCAGCCTTTTGGGTACTTTACCGGTTGACAGCGATGCGGAGGAGTTTTTTGATGCTATCATATTTTAATTGTAGTGTTTTTCCTTTGTTTTAAAGTATAGTAATTTAGTTTGTAAATATTGTATATATTTCGTGAGAGGTATATTGCATATCGAAACATATAACCTCTGATTTATTGTATATTGAGACATAGTGTTTAGTTTAGTTAGTTTGAGTTATGTGTTACTATATAGATGATGTAGTTTTAAAGATTTTATCATACATAGATACAGACAGCGGGGAGCGACTTTGTTTTATATTAAGTATTGAAGGTAAAGAAATGGAGGCAGACTTTGCCTTATAATGAGAGAGAAGAAATCAAAACTTGATTCCTTGCCTTAAACCTTCGAACACACGAGTTTCCAGACACAACAGAAATACAATAGCAGCCCGACAGCCGGCTGTCGGTTGGTCGTTGTAAGGTAAATCTACTTTTTTCTATTACCATTATTTTTCAACTTTTAGAAGAGATCTATTCCACAACAAATCGCGCAGTACTTTTAACCCTATCTGCGAAACTTTTACCGGGCAATTACTCCGGTCAGTGTCGCGGGAAAGATGGATTGTACGAATTACATCGAAGCCTTTCTAGGGAACATCTGAGGGGTTTGGGGAACGAACACAGTGATGTAGATTTATGACGAGCCGCGACTCGTGGAGGCTGTCCCTACGTTTTATAGCGGTGTATGTAGGATGGTACGTTCGGTTGTATAATTATGTTCTATGGGACTATAAATCACTATACAGAACGGGCCTCCACTTAACGTTTTGTCAAGGAGATCGGTTCGGTGAAAGATGTGTGGAGGAATAAATAATAATAGAGAATTGTGTTTGTAGTATGAAAGATCTTTTGGCGCTCATTTTTGTGTTGCAGTCCGTTTTTAAGTTTGTGCTTTTGATCAATGTAACATTTGGTGAAAGTATTATGGCCTGTTGACTTTCCTTATGAGTTTTACACTGGTTTTTAGCAGAGGAAATGTATGTTTCAACTTCTACTTATGTTTATATCTTTTAATTCAATGAAAACGAAAATATCATTAATTAAAAAATCATTCGCAACGCCGTCAGCTGCAAAAGTGCCCAACAAACTATGCAACTGGCGGCACCACGCCATATGGCAATGCTTAAGCCTCTAGCCAAGGTAAGCCAAATTTAAAATTACGGGATATTTATTTTTCAACAAAATATATAAAAAAAACCTTTATTTTAAATTTTTTGACTTGTTTTTTTTTTGGATAGTAAGTACAAGAATTTCTGGTCATTCTTTATATTCTTTCACTAATGGAAATCTACACTATTGCCGAGAGTAATGTAAAAACGGAAGTGACGAGATCATATAAACGAGCTACTTTTTTAAGTATTATGTGTATTATTATCTTTTTAACCGACTTCAAAAAAAAAGTAGGTTCTCTGTTCGACCTGTATGTATGTATGTATGTATGTATGTATGTATGTTTGTCCGCGATTATCTCGCGTTTGGCTGAACCGATTTTGATGCGGTTTTCAGTAAAGTGTTTGTTATATTCTGGGGAAGGTTTTAGTATATAACACTAATAGATATCCCGTGACGTTGCCCGCATAGATCGCGTTTTGCTTTCTTGGATTGTAGATTTTCAAAGACGATTGTATGTTTGACCGCGATTATCTCACGTTTAGCTATACCGATTTCGATGCGGTTTTCAGAAAAGTCTTTGTAACATTCTGCGGAAGGTTTTAGTATATAACACTAATGGATATCCTGTGACGTTGCGCGCATAGTGCCGTTTTCATTAATATAAGATTATAAGTTTATTTTGAGAGCTACCCTAAAACGTAGTCAGACACTGAGACTCTAACTAAAAAGTAAAAAATAAAAAGCTTTTTTTAAAAAAAGATAACCGACTTCAAAAACTAAAAGCTCAAAAATAACTATTTCGGAAGTCGGTGGCTTCACTTCTGCTGGTCGATTTGTGTTGCCACCGACTTCCGAAATAGTTATTTTTGAGCTTTTAGATTTTGAAGTCGGTTATCTTTTTTTAAAAAAAGCTTTTTTTATATTACTCGAGTTTTGTTAGTTAAACCATAGTTACTATTCCAATCTTCAACAGTCCATTGAAATTAACCAAGCTACAACCAGGAAAGCTAAATGGCTGCATAATAAAAAACCAACACCCATAAGGCGGACGGCCATTACCATATTTAAAGCTTCCCCAACGAAATGTACGCAGTTTCCACTCTACCGACCCTTGGCATTTAAGGTAACTTTCAGACTTAAAACGTAGGTATTACTCGGTACCTAATTGGCTGGCCATTCGGAAAACGGCTACCGATTAAAAATAGGCCGGCTACACGCAAAAAGGTAGTTGTAAAACTGAAGGTAAACTGCGCAAATGTATGTAATAAATAATTAATATCGTGTACAAGTGGTTTTCATATCATTTCTTGGAATATAATTTACTTAGCGACGTAATTTATTACATTGGCCTTGAATTAGAATTGTTTGTTGGGAAAACGTGTTTGTAGGTATTTTTTCATACACTTTCGCATACATACCTAAATGAAGATTTATATTAGACGGCTATTGTTAAACATGGGCTTCCTAATTTATTGCTAGAGGCTATAGGGAGGAATTATCGGAATTATGTTGAATATTATATGTATTACCTTAGCTTGTGCTTTGGCTAAGCGTCATTCCTGTAGCTGTCACACTCACACAACTGTCTAACGTTAAGTGCAAGATAGTGATGGCACATAGCTAAGTCGGTATACCGCCGTTTACCCGAATTTTATTTGCCCTAATTTCATTTGCCATAATAGTCAACAGCCATAATATCATACGACATAATACTCATTTGCCCTACTCTCATTTGCCATAATAGTCACGTGCCAGAATCATTGTTTCCCATAAAGTCACTTACCATAACATCATTTGCCATAATCATTGTAAGCCATAATTATCACATGTCCTAATTATCACATGCCATAATTATGATATGCCATAACATAATTTGCCATCGACATCGGGTGTATAACGGTTGTTTATATCAAGAGAAATTGGATGCAATTGGGACTTTAGGGCACCCCGACTCGGACAGGTTAGGTTAGAAGGGGATGGCGGGGTCGTGTGAGCGAGCGAAGCGAGCGAATAGACCCCGCCATCCCCTTCGTGGTTATTTTTTTATAAACCACACAGAAGTAGGAGCCCCGCGAAGCGGGGCTCCGTCGACCTAGCCCACCATCAACCATGCACAGAAAAAAAAACCATTACGGGGCTTAAATATTTGTCTAATACTTGTTATGCCATTTAAATATTATGTCTAATAATTATTATGGCACATAAAATTATGGCAAACAATACTTATGGCATTCGTATCTTATGGTATCTAAAATTCGGGCAATTAAAAGTATGTCATATGTCTTTTAGGGCAAATGAAACATTCGGGCAAATGAAATTCGGGTAAATGAAATTCGGGAAAATGATGATTATGGCATATAATCTTCGGGCAAACAATAGACAACCTTTCCTAATAATATTAACGTTACATTTTATTATACGCATTTCGTATAATGGCCCTGTAACTAAGGAATCCGCCTGTCAAGTATGCGGTTGCAATTTCAAAACCGGGCAAGTACCAATTGAACTTTATTAATTCCTGTGTTCTTTTTAAGTTTGTTTAGAACATCAGTAAGGTCCCGTGCCTCGGGTACCCTGATGTTCCGATACCAGTTAGTTTGACCCACTTGTCATAAAAAAATATTATTATTATTATTATAAGCCTGTTGCCCACTGCAGGGCAAAGGCCTCCCTACTCTCTTTCCACCTCTCTCTGCATAAAGCTATTTGGGGCCAGTCTTTATCGAAGAAGTCTAATTCGTCCCGCCATCGCCGTCTCCGCCTCGGCCTACCGCGATGTCGCTTCCCTTGTAAAGGCACCCATTGAGTTGTGCGTTTAGCCCATCGCTCCTACGACATGCGGCGGATGTGTCCAGCCCAGTTCCATTTCAGTGTGGCAGCTTTCCGAGTGATATTAGCGATTTTTGTGTTAAAAAATTACGATAATTATATTCAACTAGGCTTCGCCGAAAAATCGCCCACGTGAATGTTGAATGTCCATCCACTATTTTACCCTGTTATGGGTCGACATTAAAAAAAACCTTTCTTAGTAGATATCAATTCTTCACAAAGAACACACCCACTAAGTTTCATGTCTTTAAGACCAGCAGTTTGGGCTGTACACATGACTACACATCAAGCTATACAAAACCAGTTTTAGCTGACCTCGCATTGTGTATGTTTTTCGTACAATCAGAAGTCAGCTTATACTAGTTTTGTATAGCTTGATGTGTAGCCCATCGTACGTTAAAATATCAACAATCAGTCCGCCAGTTTACCATTTTAAATATATAGATAAGATATATCATGCTGTGTATTTTAAAAAGCAACGTCACCTGAATGGTTCCATAAGTAAATTATTAATGGCCTATTGGTCGTTATGTATTAATTATCTAATCAGGTAAATCCTAGACGGTTGGTTAGATGTTATATACCTACATATACCGTAAATAGCAAACAAAGTCGAGTTTCGTGTATATCTGTGTGTTCACTTAGTTCTAGCAAACTGCACTATGGAATTTGATGCGGTTTCATCATTATCCAGAGAATTTATTAGGGAAGTTTAAATATATAGACACTTGCTTCTGCGAAATTTGTTATCTGTTTAGTAATTCCAGAGAATTTCTCTGTTAACTGGTGGTCAAATGGCGAACATTTGATTAAGCGAACATTTCATTAAATTAGTATAAACAACAGTAAACTTATAAACAGCACAGGAAATTCAAAATTTTATATATACCACACCAGTCCCGTCTATGCGGGTACAATGTATTATCTAAAGCAAATACATCCTCTTTAGGCATTCAAGACCACAAGAGCAATAAATGTATGTATATTGTACCACGTACGTATTTAAGGATAGAAGAATAAACTTCTCGAAACTTCTCGAAACAACGTCCTAATGTAGATAGGTCGTAGCTACTTATGTAATTACGAACTCATCTCGAGACGAGTCATCTCAATGAGTGAAACTTGTATTGTTTCAGCCAGATTGTTTACAACACTGTCTGAGAACGAACTGTACTCGTACTTAGGTATATAAATTATACATGCAAGGTAAATTATGCTTTCTGTGTTTTGTATTTAGAATGGTTTTTAAACGAGTCTGTTCCAGTTATACCGACGTATCATTTTAGGAATTTGTGATTTGAATGGTTTTTTTGTTCTTTTTAGTCTTATGGCGTGTATAATGCTATACAAATATCATAATATTTGAAAAACTCAACGCAATGGCGGATTCGCGAACTTTCTCAAAATCGTTTCAGTGGTTTAACTCTGAAAGTTTAACATACTGGCAAATAGTCAGCTACGTGGAGTTTCTTTCGCATTTATAATATTGCTTTGGATTTTTAAGAAACCGTTCAATGCGAAAGCTAGCAGCAAAGTTTCAGGACAACTTAAAGCACTCTACGTGTGTACTTTGTATCCGACGTAAAAGCTATTATAAAGGTTTATTATTATACTCAAGCCACCTCAAAATCATTCCCAAGCTGCACTGTAGCACATTTCCTGACAAACTTTGCTTTTTATGACGCAATCAAAAAGAATAATAGTCGTAAAAGTTTAAGCAAACGGTATAATGCTTTTTGCGCAACAGTAAAATAAAAACTTACAGTTTCGTTTAATTTTGTCATCGGAATGCTCCAATTTTATCCGGTACGACTTTCGTCGAGCCGAAGAATATTAAAAGCAGTATTGACGGTGGAAATTTCAACTGCCGTATTGTCAGACTTGCTTGTCGATTACGACTTCTGCGATTTTATAAAAAGGCGCATCCGATAGCCGTTAACTTTACAACCTATCAAACTTTGAGCAAAATCTGTCTGCCATAACCACTAACACTTCAATGTTCTTCGTGACATATTTTGCACTTCTCATGCAAAACTATAATAAATGAAAACTTTTACAATAAAAAATACACCAAATAAATCGTGTTTAACAATCTATAAATTGATCGTTTACAGTTATTGTTTTGTGTTAATACTTTACGTCACAAAACTTATGTCCCTACTCCTCGTCACATAATGTAGTACTAAGTAAACCCCCCCTTAACCTGTGACGTAATTTTTGTATGACCCCTAATTAACCTAGATAACAGCCAAATGAAAGTCAAACAGGTTAATAGCTTCATTAAATACCTTGGTAGGAGAAACTAAAGATGTCCCATTACGTCGCCTAAACCTAGATAATAACAGCTTTTACCCCGGACCATTACTTGCCAGCAAAAAAAAAAACAAATAAAATTAAAGAATGATTCAGCGCAATTTAATAATGAAACACTTATTTCATTTTGCGCTAGTGCTTCATAATTTTAGCTCAATTTACTAAATTAGTTTGAATAGAAAAGTACCATTGATTTTAATTATTTCAATTAGTGTAATGTGCTGTTTTGTTTGTAAGACAGTGTTAATTGAGCCCAATGAGTTGAGAGATTAGAGTAGTACAGGTTTGGGACCTGTTTACCTTCTGTGATTCGAGTCAATCAAAACGGTGGACATAGTTTGGGATTCTAAAACGTTTATTAAGAATTATTTAGCTCGTGTCAGGCTGTAGTTTTGTGTGGTTATTATACGTTCGATTTAGACAAATCCCATGTGTGTAAGAACTTGGCAAAGGAACACTAAATAACTGCCAATATAATATATAATCAAATATTTTACATACAATTGAGTAAACACGTACGGTATTATAACCTCAAAACATAATAACAACTGTCAATGATACCCGAAGAGGGTATACCGCCGTTTACCCGAATTTTATTTGCCCTAATTTCATTTGCCATAATAGTCAACAGCCATAATATCATATGACATAATACTCATTTGCCCTACTCTCATTTGCCATATTAGTCACGTGCCAGAATCATTGTTTCCCATAAAGTCACTTGCCATAACATCATTTGCCATAATCATTGTAAGCCATAATTATCACATGTCCTAATTATCACATGCCATAATTATGATATGCCATAACATAATTTGCCATCGACATTGGGTGTATAACGGTTGTTTATATCAAGAGAAATTGGATGCAATTGGGACTTTAGGGCACCCCGACTCGGACAGGTTAGGTTAGAAGGGGATGGCGGGGTCGTGTGAGCGAGCGAAGCGAGCGAATAGACCCCGCCATCCCCTTCGTGGTTATTTTTTTATAAACCACACAGAAGTAGGAGCCCCGCGAAGCGGGGCTCCGTCGACCTAGCCCACCATCAACCATGCACAGAAAAAAAAACCATTACGGGGCTTAAATATTTGTCTAATACTTGTTATGCCATTTAAATATTATGACATTTAAATATTATGTCTAATAATTATTATGGCACATAAAAATAGGGCAAACAATACTTATGGCATTCGTATATTATGGTATCTAAAATTCGGGCAATTAAAAGTATGTCATATGTCTTTTAGGGCAAATGAAACATTCGGGCAAATGAAATTCGGGTAAATGAAATTCGGGAAAATGATGATTATGGCATATAATCTTCGGGCAAACAATAGACAACCGACAGCCTAAAAAAAATAGCGTACTTTAACTCTGACACAAGTCTTTTAAGCAAATACATCGACTAACACTAAAATCATCAATTCCACTGACATCAGAATAATTACACTGTAACAATTAAATGTCAAACTCTAATATTCGTTAAAATGTGTAGCGACAACATGTGTTTTGCTCAACAGATAAAGATGAGTTTTATTTAATGAGGAAGCGAAGAATCACGATTTATAGAAAATCAACTTGTAACATATCTGCACCCGCGTGAATGTCGAACTTCGATACATTTTACGGGTCGAATTAAAAAAAATCCTTTCTTAGTAGATCCAACTCTTCACAAAAAACACCCTACAAATTTAATTCTAGGACCAGCGATATGGGCTGTGCGTAGATATATCACCTAGTCAGTCAGTTTACGATTTTATATTTACAAAATATAGTTCATTTTCGAGTACCTGCAATGAATTTGAAATTTTCTACTCGGTATATTCATAAATTTTTGTATTTATTATCTAGTCTAGGACAACAATGAAACTTAAAACACATAAACAAAATAAAGCAAATATCAAATGAAAATGATAACGAACCACTTTAATCAAAACGTTTATAAAATTGAAAGAGAATACTAAACCTTTTATATTTTTTATTTTTTTTATTCAGCTGTGGTTCGTGAAGTGTACAGAATATATAATCAAAAAGCAACACCAAAAAGGTTTTCGTTCATAAATATAGGTAGCTTATACTTAACGTGACCTGAGTATCTTATCGCCTTTTCTAGGTCATTAACAGTAATTTACAAGATTTATTATTTTATATTTTCTCAGCAGTGATAAACATAACTCACAAAAAAACCTCTTTATAACATTGGAGGTTAAAGGGTTCTAACATGACCATAAGAAAAAAAGCGTGAATTTAAAATATGTTACCAACCACCAAATTCTTTTTTTATGTTAGTACCTCGTTTTTCTATTTAAGTTAAATAGAAAAACGAGGTATAATTTGGAACGACCACGCGACAGCCGGCTGTCGCACAGCTATTGTCTTTCTATTGTGTCTCGAATCACGTGTGTTAGAAGGTTTAAGGTATCTTATAATCGCATTATTATACTTACTGAAAAAATCAAATTTGTCAATCCTGTAATCATTCAATGTGCGAAGTCCCTTATGCTTGACTTTTTTCATTATTTTAACGCTGAACACGGCTGATAGAAGATTTTTTTCTTTGATTACAGAGGAAACGCCGCGACAACGCGACGTCTGCGCCGAGTAGTTGCGGCGTCTGCGCTGCGCATACGTTTATCGAACGCCTACGCTGGACAAACGCTATTGTGTTCAGCAAAACACAAATGAAGCTTAATAGTTGGAGTAGTCCCTTAACACGACCTACCCAAAGATCTCCACCTAACCCTATTACTCTACCCTACGTTTAGGTAAAGTTTCAAATTGTAGAAATACCTTTTTTTTCTAAACAAATAAAACATTTAGAGTAACTTCGCAACATTTCTAATTTATAGTTTTAACTGGCTGTCAAAGTATTATAATTAATTTTCAGACTGCTTAAAAGCAAAATATGTTTGAATGAGTCATAATTATGATGTTTAAAACCTCTTAAGCTGGAGTTTATAATGTGTATATATTTTAATGGGCATAAGAGTAAGCCTATAAATTCAGTATTCTGATTTTAAAGGCGAATATTGGAATATTAAAATCGTATCACGTTTTTGTATCCCACTCGCGCTTTAAACAAGTTTATAACCTTCTTGTATTATCTAACAATTATTTAAACCTATATTAAAAAACCTAATACAACAACAAAATTATAAAACTCTTACCCAACATGTCGTACTCCATTTTAATTTAACAAACATCTAACCCACACGTCGTGACGTCAGAACCTGTAAAAGCAAATTGCAAAAGAAAACAACAACGGTAGCTTCATAATAATATGTTCGCTTACGGTCCGTTGAGAAAATGCTTTCGCATTCAAGTGGAGTAGCTAGCATTGTGAGGGTCAATGCACCCTGCACCCTGCCACCTAACTACCCGACAGAGAAAAACAAGTGAAGACGCTATATGTATATGCACTAGGTATATACCACCACCGGTATTCAATGTACCGTGGCTCCATTTTTCGCAGTTGCACAAGATCTACTTTGTCGACTTAGCTTTTACGTAACGTGACAGTTTAAAGTTCATGTTTGCTGTCTAAGTGAGTCATATGTTTCAATGACAATGAATATACAGTGGTTTGTTTAGGTGTTTGTTTGTTTTGTTGTACTGTGAAACTAATAGTTTCGTCGAAGAATTTGCTGTGGAAAGCAGTAAAGTTCGCGTTTATTTTTAATGAGGTGCCTCAACTAGAAAAGACTGAATTATGTTTATACGGGTATACTTACTAGTAATAGATCAAAATTGAAATCTTAGATCTCTAGATACCCTTTTTAACAGGTGAACGGGAGCAACAAACTCGTGTCTCAATAACACAGACGCGACGTAAAAAAATGAAAAAATCGAAAATTGTATAAAGCAAGAGTTGAAGGATCGCAGCAATTTAACCTCTATCACACAAAGAGTATAAAATAACTTTACAAACGCTGTGAAGGTTTCGAAAACCTAATTAAAATGTCGATAACTTCAGTGGAGTCACACGAAGTAATTGTAAGTGAAATGTAATCTGCAAAGAACTCTGTCAGCTATACAGCGTCATACCATCGTGTCAAGCAAAAAAAAAATGTTTTCAAAATATTACAAGTTAAGATATCGTAGGTTTAAAAAATCTTCATCATTATGTTCATTGAACTTTAAAAAAACACAATTGCGCTTGCGCGTCTTTAGCAGAGAGCGTATAATGTAATATATAGCTGGGGGCTTACCACAAGCCCTTATAAGCAGTATCACTTTGATATTACTTTCAGTGGGAAAGAGACGGCGCTAGACAACGTGTCTAACGCTGTCACTTGCACACTCCTGAACAGGAATAAAACAATCTTACTTTAAACGTCATGGTAAGGGGGCTGGTCACCGCGATTTCACTTGCGTCTTTGCATACTGCACTGCTCCCGTAGTTCTACGCCCTATATGTAGCCTATAAATTTCTTCCTTTAGCCTACCTTAAACTACTACTAAGAATTAAACACCGTAACTGCCTTTTCTTCGCGGGGTCTAGACTTCGTTGCGCACTCACTCACCAAAGCAGTAACAAAATGACTACTAAGATAATGTAGGTAGTTAATCCTTCGAACATACGTGATTTGAGACACAATAGAAAGACAATAGCAGCCCGACAGCCAGCTGTCGCTTGGTGGTTGAAAAGTAATCCGTAGTAATAGTTTACGGTAAGCGTGACCTAGCAATTGGGAATAATATCAATGATGGCTACATTAATAAAATGGCATTCGGCAATAGCTTAGTCCATCCGTTAGCTAGACCGTCCAATAATACTGAACACATATTTTTTACCTGTACCATCAAAGTTCCGGAGTGGGGGATTGTGACGTGACTTTTCAGTAAAAAATGTACCTAGGCGTGACATCATGCGAAATTTTAACGCACTGTATCCTCGTTTTTTTTTTTGATAATCTTACTGACGAATTAAATAGATTTTTTTAGTCTCAAGCCTTTTCTAGATCTGGTCGTACAAGTTTTTGTTGGACCAACTACGTAAGAAAATTGTCTGATGTCCTTTGGCTCTGTAAAAATCGGTAGGCGTATACCTATACACCCTAACTAGCAATTACTACTAATCACTTGACGACTGGCCGCTGTACCTACGTAATGGAGTCATTACGAGAACATAGTGAAGCGTGACCATCTTACGTGATTGGGTGTCGTTATGTGTAGATGCGACATTCGGGTGGACTCAATTTTTGCCTACTTTGTCGTTGTTTTCGGAGATTTATTGCTAGCTTTTATTTACGAGGAATTTTGGTGTTGTCGAAACAGGCTAGAGGTAGTTATTAGGATTATAGACGGTACAGGGCGATGTGATTGGCAAGATGGAATTTATGTAATGATCGCCTTTTTAATTCTGTGCATGATAAATTAATAGGTAAATCCTCTACGGTGAGAAAACGATTAAAAAGAAAGGAAAAATAAATTCATATTTCTTAACTGTATTACACAACCGCTAATGACACAAGACAATTACAAGTAATAAAGTCGAAAATAAATCGTATTTTCAAAAATGGCACACTAACGTACACATATAACCACGTACTCGTTGTACCCGCTTTTACCCGCATAGTTCCCGTTTCCGTGGGATTTTTGGGATAAAAACTATCCTACATCCCAACTCAGGCTATAGACTTTTCAGTACTAAATTTCATTTACATATTGGCTCATTTTTATGAAACTGAGATGGGATGAAAACTTAGCGTAGTGTTTATGTGGTCCTGGCTAAACCTAAACCTATTCCTAACACAAACATTTTGATAGGGATAGACACATTAATTTGCCCTGAAAACATCCCAACAATGTTGTTTAAGAATGTGATAATGAAGACCCTTTCCGCTTTTACCTCAAAACTCCTATATTAGATCCCCAAAATATTTTCAAAGGAAATATTTTGTGTGAGAGTTTAGACTTGAATTTTAATTACCTCATTGAACTACTTGTTAAATTTTTTATTGAGTCTAACACTTTTGGAAATAAAAAATAAATGAAACCAGCATTCTTGTGTAAAATGTCTAAAGGATTTGTCACACTGGATGCGTTCTGCGGCCTGCGGTCAGGTCAAAGTGAACGCAGCCCGCATCATGTATGAACAACGTCACCCGCATCCCGCAGCCTGCGTGCCCGCAGCCCACCGGTCCGTACGCGTCCTTCCCTCCCCACCGCCCCGTCGGCCTAACATGCGTTCTTTGGTTGTGCTCGCACGGTCAAATCGCATTCTATACAAAATATATTGATACCGACAATGTTTTTCATACATGATGCGGGCTGCGTTCACTTTGACCTAACCGCCGGCCGCAGAATGCACCCAGTGTGACAAATCCTTAAATGTTTTATAGACTTTCTTTTTTATTAATGACAAGCATTTGCTCGCGATTTCGGCTATGTTGAACAATGGTAGGAACTGACAGCATGTGTGCGTTAGTTTGCCACTTTTAAAGATAGAATGTCGTATGGCCCCGGAACATAAAGAGCAACCGAAGGAACATGAGTGGGTTTTAGTCAGTAAAAGTCTGACACGCCCTCCCGCCCCGCCCTAGGCCGGGAGAAGTCATTTGATGATTTCCCACTCACAAACAAAAGATAGAATGTCGTATAAGTAACCTACCTACACCTTTTTCACTTATAATATCATTGGCGCCACCAATTAATTGTGTAGGTGTTTATGGGTGCCGCAACGGTGACACCACCAAGTGCGCCATACATTTTGTTGGTGGCGCGACCAAGTCTCCCAACCTGGCACCCTAAAGAAATATGGCCCTTAGGCCGATATAGGTAGACGTAGCTTAGCAAGGGCTGTGACTAAGCAATATCAGTGTCACTATCGTATAACTGTCAAATAACGATGAAAAGGGAGAGACGGAAAATAGTTAATATTTATCTTAGCCTTACAATATTTATCTTAACTTATTAGTCACTAAATGTCCCTGCCGTTTTACGCACGTCCCTAATTATTGCTCCATTCCAATAATTAGCGAGATGTTATATACCCTCTAAAGTAATCCTTATAATTATATCTGGCCGTAATATGTAGATTACCTATCATGTTCCATAAATGACCTTTTCCGTACATCAATTTACATTGAGCAGTACGTCAAAGTCATAATTATTATACCCACACAAATATAAAGGTTAACACTGTTGAGGGCTTATACTACTCTAAATATTAAACGAAAAGTCAGCTGTTCCCTAGGAAGCAATTCTTGGAACCGTTTTGTAAGTAAAATATATTTACGGATTACACGAAAATCTGTTGTACATATTTGAAAAACTAATTTTACCCATCTCCTGGCTTTATTCCCTTTTAGCCGATTACTAAATATGAAATACAAATTATCGAAATTTTCAATCGGTCAACCGGTCACTTTGTCATTGCTGCGGTCAGCAAATCAATAATTTTATTCGCTTTATCATTGTTGTGACTACAATGTTTCAAATATAAGAAGTGCAATTTGACGTTTCATACTTTTCATGACGACACAACTTTGTACATGCGTAACTTAAAAATTGACATTTATTTCTTCCGTAAAACCACGTAATTTTAAAATTATTTTTATTTTATCACAAACTTCACAATTCTTAATCACTTAATTTACATTAAAAATTTTCAAACAAAGCAATATAACCATTGTTGACAATAAATAATATTTTTTCTCGACGTCGTGTCAAAGTCATGTAGTAAGGTACGATACCGCAGTGTTGTGACTCTTCAAATTCACTTGTATACCAATAATCGTTAAAAATTACCGAATAATCGAACTTACTAATAACGATCGTTTTCAATGAAAGCGACATTTGTTATTTAAATATATTTTTGATGATTTCTAAATGTCAACGAAAAAGCATATTTAAAATTAAACATATAGTTATTATAATTTTAATAAGTTTTTGTAAGCAAAATCGCTCGTGCTCAAGTCTTGACAAAAAAATATTTTTTCTTTTAATTTGGCAACACTGGCAAGTGAGAATTTGAGAATTTCTTTCATCTAAAATTCAGAAATTTACAGTCATAAAAAAAAATGGTTGCCTGTAAAGTCGGTTTTACGGGCGAAGATTTTACGTGACAACGTCTTTTACCGATCATAGTTGAGTGGGAGAGAGACGCAAGGCATTCGGCGGGCCTCTCTCTCGTTCGGTGACTCATCGTAACGTTACCGAGCGTTACACTTTTTCATAAGTGACTCCCAGCCGCAACCTAATTTAAGACGTTGTCACGTCAATAAATAAATCGGTTAAAGTTTCCATTATGAGCCGTCGAATCCAGGGGTGGGGGTGGGTGGGCGGGGTGGTGGGGGTTGGTGGAAGCCCCCCCATACCACTCCCAACTTTAGGAGCCCCATGGTTACGGAGATATCGATGATCAAAGTTTGAGGTTATTTACGTCAATTTTGAGGTTAAGTTAGGATTTTTTCGTGTAAAATTAATTATTTTTCACTCTAATGTCTAAAAAAGATAACTCGACGGAGCCCCGCTTCGCGGGGCTCCTACTTCTGGGTGGTTTAAAAAAAAATAACCACGAAGGAGGTGGCGGGGTCTGTTCGCTCGCTTCGCTCGCTCACTCCGACCCCGCCACCTCCTTCTAACCTAACCTGTCCGAGTCGGGGCGCCCTAAAATTTTGATCGATCGCTCTCGGATTGACGATCCTTATTAGTTTTCAAAATATAATTGTATTAAAGACATGATAAAATTGAACGAAACACCCCTCCGCCGTGAACGAAACGTAAAACGTCAAATTTGACATTTACTTTGACAATTTATCTAACCTCAAAATGGCGTATTATTTTTCATTTTGTATGGAAATATGTAAACTTCAAAAAAAAAAATCTCGTAAACCGTGAGTCTCCTAACCTCAAAACTACGTGAAAATGCCTTCAGTTAGTGAGTACTATCTACAAATAAAATATGAACTTCCAACTCGACGGCTCATAATGGAAACTTTAGCCAATAAATCTGTAACTTAAATCGATTATAAATTATAAAGAAATGAAATCAATATCTCGTATAAATCGGATATCGTAGTAATCGATTTTTTTAACCCAATCCCTATTCTTCAGTAGGTTAGAAGTGTCAAATTGCACTTCTTATATTTGAAACACAGTAGGAAATCAACAATTTTATTCACTTTATCGTTGTTACAATCAGTTAATCAGCAATTTTATTCATTTTCCTATTGATGTGACTAGGAAATAAACAATTTTATTCACTACTTTATTACTGTTGCAATCGACAAATTAATTATTTTGTTCACTTTGCCATAACTGATATTCTTTTATATTATATTATGTAAAATCTATTTTCGCAATGATCAATAGCATCAAAGATCTGACTGTACCGCAATTATCCACAAGTATTATAGCCTGTATCAATTGTCTTAAATATTTTATAGCATTAAAAAATATTTAAGGCAATTGATACAGGCAGGTGCAAGTGAGTAAGTAATATTAGTAAAAGACTTCCAAAGTCTCTAATTAAAAGTTATTCTTTAAGTTCTTACAAACCCAGCTCCTTCCAAAAGTGAAATTTTAGTAAAATATTTTTATAATTTCATAGAACGCAAAACTAGGTCGTTTCTATTAGAAGCCGCCAGAAATGAGAACTTTATAAAAACCTGTGATTTTAATAATCAGGGACGGAAGTGACTTTGTTGAAACTCTTCTGGGAATTGACCGTCAAAGGCTGTTTTTGTAATTCATCATAAGTAACTTTTTGTTTCAATTCCGGTCCGAAAGGCTAAAATAAAAGTTAAGAGTGCCTACCTACTGTTAGTGGGTATGATATTTTTAGTCGTCTCTGACTTTGAGTAAATCAGTTAGACTACTGACTAAAAATAAAAAGAAATCTTAGGGCAACTCACACACGGCCATCTGATCCCAAACTCAGCAGAGCTTGTACTATGGTAACCAGACACCATAGTTTGGGATCATATGGTAATGTGCGAGTTTTTCTAAGATATATTTTTTTAATTATTATTTTACTAATAAACATACTTATATAATTAGTTTTATTTTAATTATCTTTTAGCATATTCTAGAAAGGATACCTTACAGTATACGAGTCGGGTTTGAGGTTTTCCTTTAATCTATGAACTATAATTTTTGAAAATGTTAGTCTTAGTAGTTTCGAAGATAAAGGGACAAACTAGTGTGATCCGTCAAATATTGTGATAGAGTATTTATAAGGGTCTGTATTTCATTCAAGGGAGGTATCTATAAAAACACTCTTTTATAGATACCTCCTTGAGTTTTCGCACTTTATTTTACTTTTATTATTAGTTACTTTAACCAGCACAGTAGTAGCTCCTGTGCAAAATTTCAAGTATCTGTTACACCTCAAAAGTATCAGGCCTGATAGACAGTCCCAGTCCCGTACTCCCTTTTGACATCCTTTAGGTGTCGAACAGACAAGAGCACTTTTCTGTCGACAGAACCAACTTCAGCTGTTGCAGCTGCCCCTGTTGCGAGGCCTTAGATGTGGAACTCTAAAAAACATATCGCATGAAAATTCGAAAATAACTCTGTACTTCCAGAATCAAATACATATTCTACATAATTATTGGTTTTACGAAACAAATTACCAAAATAACAGAGTTCACATTATGTTATTATGACTATACCGAGTACATAAATTAGCGTTAGTATAATTATTGCAGTAATCATGCAAATAATAATGGACTGGCGGGCACATGAAGTAATTGTATTAAAATATTAGACCAAAATATAATATACACACGATATGTAGAAACGGTGGTCGAATAATTTGGATAATTATCATCCCCCTACCTTTCTAACTGATACGTTAGCTCCGGTTTTCAGTATAACCGGATCAAGCTTAAGTTCCACATCCTCAGGGTTGTGGAGATCTGATTGGGTAACACGATACCCGGTTTAACTGATTGTCAGACCTCTGGCTTCTTACTACCCGTAACGACTGCCAATGATCTACAAATGACAACCATGACCGTGACCGTGACGTGATATTTTAAAAGAACGTAAGAATATAACTGACTCGAGGTGGATACCTTAACTACCAAGCCACCACAACACAAACAGCATAACCTCTTACAACCACGAGCAGGAATATTGAAATTCAAGCTAAAACTGGTCTCCTAATAAACGGAAATATTTATTTGAAACCCATTATAAGGCTCGGTCTCTTATTTTAGGAAACAGTCACAATAGGTATATTGTGTAATAATATAGATATGCTTTCTCACACAAGTAAGTACCCATTGAGCGGCAGTGTGGTGAGACTAAGCGGCTAAACTCTCGTACACAATTCCCGCCGATGTCTTCGAGACCAGTCCCATATCCCTTCATCTCGCAATTGGTATAGTTTGTCGACCAAGCCAGTTGAGTGAACCACAACCGTAGCAGAGATAAAACAATAAAATGACTTTTTCATAAGGGTCAATTTCGGGTGGCAGTAATGACACCTGACATTAATGACAGTTGTCAAATTGACATTATCGCCAAACCACAGGATATACATGAATCTATGCATTAAAACGCGGCGCTACCCGCGCCGCGGACTCTGTGTCCGCTTTCTTAGGACATGTACAGACTTACCAAATGTAACACGCAACGAAAGAATTTGCTGTCCACATTGACGTTTAATTCGTTCGCGTACAATCGGCATTCTGTTACTTCATTTAAAACTGGGCAAGTGGGCAATGACGTCAGTTTAACTGACGCGAAAAAATGACTGTCTAAGTCCAGCTTTACATTTTGTAAGTCTACACATGCCATTACGGACGGTAGTCGCACAGTTAGAAAGTACACAAAAACTGTCCCAGTTTGTTTCCCTCGCACCCTCATTTGGCCACCATTACCGTAATACATTGTTCATTGAATTTCTGAGTACATTTTTTGCTACATGACGACCTAGAGAAGTAGAGTTTTCTCGGGGGATATTTAGGGCATGGCTTTCTTCTACCCGAGACTTTGCTACTACTATGAACAAAGGCGTCATGTCTGAGTTTTTCACGGCTGATATTAGCCACTAACGGCAGTTATTTCTTTTTATCAATATTAATACACTTCTGAATACAAATATTAAAATACCCTGTAAGATTATGTAGATATTGTTACATAAATCATAAGGATTATTAAAAGAAATCACATTTGGAGTTTTACTTTTTTTCCATGTATAAAAAAGCTACATAATTCTAATTATTAAAACGCACAAAACCCTAGAACAAGTATAGAGTGTGCGTTTAAAAACATAAATATTACAAAATGAACTTTATCACCGATTCTGCTCTATGAAAACCGAGATCGTGAAAATGCTTAAGTGCGACAACTTAAGGTAGCTGTAAACGCACTATGTAGTAAATAGTGCGGCTGTAACCCTTTCCTGAAGGCTTTTTTACGACTGCGGAAGGAAAGGCGGTTGATAAATTCTCTTTACTGCTTACCCAGTCATCAGCAGATGCATGATAAACTATATCGGATGGAAAATGACACTTAGCAAAATTGTTGTTCACGTCGTTTTTAAAACTGGCCAAACTTATCGCATAAAAAGGAAATTGGGTAAATATTGACGAGACAATCACGTTTCTGACTTTAAATATTACGTTTATGGTGTTGTTAATTTGTGACTTTATTTTTATTATTTGTTATTTTATCAGCATTAGAAATACGTATTCTATCAACATTTAAAACTCTATTCTCTATAAATTAAATGATATTCTCTATATTATCCAGTCTATAAACTGAAAGACCGGACGGACGAAAGGCGTACGCTTAGCATTGTATGTATTTACAAATTATATAAGTATGTATATCAGTTGTCTGGTTACCATAACACAAGCTCTGCCTAGCTTGGGATCAGATAGCCGTGTGTGAGTTGTTCGAAGATATTTATTTATTTATACTTTTACCGCTTTTCGGGATTTAACGCGCACGTACCTTTTATTTATTTTTGGCTTGACGTTTCGGCAGGGTTACACCTGCCATGGTCACAAGCAGACTGTCCGGCGACACTACTCCGTCGATGAGGTAGATTGATCTTCATCTACCCTCGATGTTGATGAATGTCCACTATAAAGCCGCGTACACACTACACTCACTGAGTCCGGTTTTTTAGTCGACTTAAAATCGCGATGGTGAATTTTTGCAATCACTGGATTCCATGTGGCCGACAGTTTGAATCCTCCTTCCCGATTGAAATTTTTGTGTTTTTTAATCTCAATCGCTTCACGCACAACTCTTGAGTAAAAATGGCGATCAGTGGAGAGGATTTGTGGACGATGGAATTCGATCCAATGATTGCTGCCTGCTTCCAGTATATGTTCTGCCTCTCCACTGATCGCCATTTTTACTCAAGAGTTGTGCGTGAAGCGATTGAGATTAAAAAACACAAAAATTTCAATCGGGAAGGAGGATTCAAACTGTCGGCCACATGGAATCCAGTGATTGCAAAAATTCACCATCGCGATTTTAAGTCGACTAAAAAACCGGACTCAGTGAGTGTAGTGTGTACGCGGCTTTATAGTGGACATTCATCAACATCGAGGGTAGATGAAGATCAATCTACCTCATCGACGGAGTAGTGTCGCCGGACAGTCTGCTTGTGACCATGGCAGGTGTAACCCTGCCGAAACGTCAAGCCAAAAATAAATAAAAGGTACGTGCGCGTTAAATCCCGAAAAGCGGTAAAAGTATAAATATGCAACGCGAAAGTTTAAAGTATAATATTTATTTATTTATTGGCACGCTCTGAGTACGGGATACTCAAAGCAGTTTGTTATGTAACTCGTTTATCAGGACAGATCATAACTTACATAATTATCGTACTTTAGGATCTGATGGCCATGTGTGTGTTGTCTCAAAATATTTATTTATTTGATCTAGTATTTAAAGTAGAGCAGCAGCAGAACTAAACTAAACGACGCAGAAACCGAGTAAAATATAATTAAAAATCGGTTTTTCATTACGAATTTTCACAGCGCATTTATAAAAGGAATTATCACCATGTACAGTCCAGTATAACCGGTAATTTTAACCTCAGATTTTCCCCGATATTTTCATTACCGTCAGTCTATTGATACGCCTACACACAAAAAATGAAATGAACTGTTCAGGACGATACAGCAGGTAGCGAGGTACAAGTAAATACATTGAAGTTAACAAATGAGATGGAAACAGCAAACGAGGCACTTTTAGGCATCAATGAGGTCACTTAGGCACAATCAGTACCCACGTAACATTCAGGAGAGGTGTAAAAATGTTGCTGTTATGGGTTTATGATGTAGGTACTTAACTGAGCTTATTTTTTGTTGAAGTATATGGGAAATTAGGTGCATACAGTGCGATATTCACTAGTAGAAATGGATGCCCTCGTCAGTTTTTAAATAGATTATTTCATTAAATGAAAGCGATTGTTATTCCTTATCTAATTATGGCATGGTGTTTATATACGCAATAATTTTTACCAGAAATTCAGGTACATAAAGAGAAAAGAGGCAAAGGGATCTAACATCTCTTTGTGAATCTGGTCCTCCGGAGAAGTACAGCCACCATGCCTAATTCTGGCGCAAAGAGGCGTTACTGAGTTCCGGTATGAAGAGTATGGGTGTCTTATGTATTTAACATCCGGTAGTCCGACAGCTTGTAAACCATCCAAGGACATAAAAAAAGAAAAAGAGTCACCTGCACGAATAATTTTTAGTTCGGGACAGATTCTGAAATGCTAAATGGTTTTGACATTATGTAGGTACATTCTTCTCTTCACACTTAACAATGTACAAATAATATTGTAACAACGTTATTTTAAAAGAGTAATTGTATGGATTCTTCTCCATACGAATCAACTTTTAGGAATGGGCAACTAGACTAATTTTCTTTGTTTTTGACGTTCTAAAGTGCCTTTTAAATGGTCTATTAGAAATAAATTATTTGAGATTGAGTTTAAAAAAACAGCTGCTCCATACATTTTGTCTAGTTAAGTCTCAGCTTACGTAACGGGATAATACCTCAGACGAGACAAGGACGTAACGTGCATCGTTCATAACGTTCGCCTCAAAACATACATACAGTGACGATCATGAGTGTAATGCAACAATGTCAAAAATTCGCCCCGTTCAGAAAACACGAGAGAGAAAACGTATGGTAATATGCTGATATCTTTAGTCAACATACATATTTGGACTAGCAGTTTTTTTTTCCGGTTTTGTCGTGTGGTTATTGGTGTAATAGTAAAGTGCCAAAAATGATGGCTACTGTAATCCCTGTTTTGGAAAACAATTACTAAGATCGCATATTCACTTGAGCAATTGCGATAACCTGACGCTTACGTTGTTACAGTCCAGAAACATGTCAAAGTAACTACATATTATGTTATCGAATGTATCAGCTTCTACCTATCAGAGCGAGTTTTACTCTTAATCTAAGAGGAGAGAAAACTGTAAAGTTCATAGGGTCATTTCGCCTGTTTGCGTCCATTTAGTGCAGTTGGCAACTTTGACGGTGATTATAAAATTGTTCTAAAACTATTTTTTATGAAAAAAATATGGGATGTGTTAGTTATATTAGTCTATTTTAAGATTTACTTGCAGTTTTGTTCGAAACCTTTAGTGATTTTTTTTTAAATAGAAAAGTTTCAGAAATAGGCGTTTTACCCAGTTTGCGTCCAAAAAATCCAAATTGCGTCCACCAGTGGACCATTTTGCGTCCAACCACTTAGAAAAGGAATAAAGGGGTGATATTTTTAAGAATTTGTATAAAAAGCTGAATTACAAAATAAACTTTATTTATGAATATACCTAAATTATAAAAAAAATGGTCAGTTGCGAGTCGGACTTTTGCAACGAGGGTTCCGTTATTATTTTATTTTTGTAAAATACATTCAAATTTACGGTTTTCGGAGCTTTTTCTTTACTTATGCCACATGA
Organism: Athetis lepigone; assembly: GCA_033675125.1. Taxonomy (NCBI): domain Eukaryota; kingdom Metazoa; phylum Arthropoda; class Insecta; order Lepidoptera; family Noctuidae; genus Athetis; species Athetis lepigone. The sequence continues at coordinate 13,793,543 of CM066236.1, forward strand.
CAATGCTTCTTGCTAAATTTCATGATTCTAGGTCTATTGGAAAGTACCCCATAGGTTTTGATTCCCTTGCAAATGTCTAAATGTGCAAGGATATAATTTAAATGATCAACAAAAAAATCTTTTTGGCTACCAAAATGGATTAATGATCACCAAATTGTGTTAGGTTAGGTTAGGTTAGAACTGTGACCACACACCAGATCTACTAGTGATTCATATAAAGTTTCAGTTTTCAGTCAAATTCATATAAAAACCAAATTGGATTTAGTTCATAATATTTTAAGAAACGTTATTTGGTGATCGATCCATTTTGGTAACCGTTTAGAACTTTTTTGGTAGTAAAATTGGTACTTTTTTGGGCGGTGTTTAAACACAAGCCAATGTGCAATATAAATGGAAAGTAAACAGCCATACATTTTTGTTGCGTTGATTTAGAAATTCGATTTTTTCACTGCTTTGAGAGTTAGCAGACATATGTATGTGATATTAATTTTAGCTTGATATCACGACGCCTTTCTGAGAAAAAGGGTCTTGACAGACGGACGGACGAACGGACAGCAAAGTGATAATTAAGAGTTCCGTTTTTACCTTTACTAGGAACGGAAGTACGGAACCCTAAAAATTAACATTATTTTTATTAAAAAATTACTTTACAAAAATAAATATATTTCATCTCAACATTGATTGTAAGTAGTACATAAATAATGATTGCACGTTTTACAATAAACAGTTCTGTTCTTTTTGCTAAATATCAGTCTTGATTAATAATCCGTTTGTCTGTCTGTCTCTCCTTCTCGCCTAAACCACTGAACCGATTTGAATGAAATTTGGTACAGATATAGTCTGGGACCTGAGAAAGGACATAGAATAGATAGTTTTCATTCCGGAAACCCCCGGGAACGGGAAGACAGTTGTATTTAACTAAAATACTTAGTGGACGCAATTGGATTTATTATTATCTACTGTAGGTACAGTTTGCGTCCATTGCGGACGCAAAGTGGAAGTTTTGTAAATTCGATGTAGTAATTCGCGTCCACCTTATTTTAATCATTAAATGTAAAAAACCTAAGCAAATTCATGATTAACATTATTCCTTTTTTCATTATAAAAGTCTAGAAACCGCTATTAATCCTAAAATTCACATAAAACAATATTAAACTTATCATCGAACGCACCACTGCACACTATTTTTTTATCTAAAAAACCGCGCTTTCGCGCTTCCTTGTTAAACAGCCGGGACTAAATATTTTTTTAAACAGGATTGATTTGTCGCACGGACCTTTTGACCTTATGTGCGTGTCTCTTATACATTAAGGTATTACCGGAAATGACTATTCGTTCGACTGGTGTGTAAGTTTTCTTAATTTCGAGGATTTTTTGAAGGAGATCCGTAAAATGGACGCGAATTGGTCTATGGACGCGAACAGGCGAACTTACCCTATTCTTATAATTTTACAAGCACCTACTATCTAAAATTACCTACGTTCTAAAATCCGTTAAACCACACACTAACCGCCGCCATTTATAACACGGCTAGAACTCGCTAGTTTGAATTCAAAATTCGAGTTAAGTAGTTCTATTTTCAAGCACTTACATCGCATGCGCTTAATGTAATCGTGTTCTCAGCCTTAAAAATTCTGTTCCCTCGAGTTATAAGATAAGACGGCTATAAAATACGTATCGATTTCTCAACGCGTTGAATAAGTCTAGAAGTCATAAAAGGAAATCTGACTGAAGCATACGTGCAATGTAAAATGTTGGAGAATCTAGTACCTAACGATTTATGGTATTATGAATATCAAAGTATTTGTAATCCACCTGTCACAGCTATTGACGAACCTTGGGGAAGAGATTTTTGAATTTCAGTTTTATGGACCCAAAAAAAAAGCGGATATCTGTAATATTACTACACTGATTTAACATAAGCGTGTTCATACCCCTCCTTTGCCTATAATATTGTATTTCGAAATGTCCCGAAAAAAGTCCCCTTCAATAAATATAACGTCATTAACCTAGTCCCGTTGTACTGATAAGTAGAACAAAAGAGGCTTCCGGCTTTACGAAACAGTATCTTAACGACATCCAACCTAACAAATGTAAGCTACGAATAAAAAGATCTAGAAATCCGACAAGCAAGAAAAAATCAAATTAATTAAAAGAAAAGGACATAAATTAGGTTCGCCACTGACAAAAATGTCGTTGAAGCGGCCGCGAGCGGGTCACGTTCGGAAACCGAGCTGCGAAATGAAAATAATTACACGTCAAATGAGTTGAATGACGCCTATTTAAAATGGCGGACGCGGGTGCGAGGGGAATAGCTCAGGATTTATACCCCACGTCACGCCGCGGGAGGGCGGGAACGCTCTCCGTTCCTTTTTTAAATTCAGTAAAATTATATCAAGTGTAGCATAAATAAAATTGATAAAGTAGACTCTGGAAATTTCATATACGGCCTTTTTTAAATGGCGTCAAAATAAATGGGGTATTCTTTCTGCTAGCGTTCCAGTTTCTTTTATTTATAGTTTCTTGTAGATAAAGCAATATTTGTAGTTGGGCCTGACAAACAGTCTAGACGAAAAAAAAATTATATTATTGCGAAATAATAGGGCGCTTGTCCAATAAGGGGCGGTCGTTCGTATCCCTAAGTCATTTATCATGTACTTTGGCACGGCATACCTACTGTGTAACGTTTGGACATTTTTACAACACAATGTAAAATTACCAACTTATAGTAGAAGTATCAAGCATCAAAGGAAGTCGTTACAAAGCTATATGGACCATCGGAATACTCTCTCGTATAAATTTAATAGCACTTTGCAACCATGTTAAAGGAAACACATTTCATTTTTAACGATGCGACAATACTGACTGTACGTAAAAACACTTTGTAATTGTTTTTTTTTTTATATAAAACATCTTCATTCAAGCTGTGGCTTCGTTAAAATAATATCCGGGTAACTTTGAATTCGATATCTTTTTGAACGAATCAAATGTAAAATTATTCTTAATATTTCAGCCATTTTCACTTTTCTAAAGATCTTTTCGTTGACACCGTCCGAACGGGAAAACGAAAATCTTTATCAAAATTCTACTTTTGATTCCGTAAACCATAAACTCAAGAGTAAAACCCATAACTTCCCTTGGCCTGTAATAGGGTAGAATATAATCACGCCGTAAGTAAAGTATGACGATAAAAATCTGAGCCGTAAAATGTGTCAAATGAGACGGCGTCAGTCATCAATAAAACTTGGGTTTGAGTAGAAATACGCCCACAAGGTCATTGACTGGCCAAATAATAATGTCATACGAATAAAAAATTAATATAATGTTACAAAATTTGTGTTCGTTATTTACGTCTTTTAATATTGTCGTGCTATTTTTAGGGTTCCGTAGTCAACTAGGAACCCTTATAGTTTCGCCATGTCTGTCTGTCTGTCCGTCCTCGCTTAATCTCTGTGACCGTTAGCACTAGAAATCTGAAATTTGGTACCAATATGTATATCAACCACGCCGACAAAGTGGTAAAATAAAAATTGGAAAAAATGTTTTATTAGGGTAGCCCCCCTATATGTAAAGAGGGAAGTGATTTTTTTTTTAATTTCAACCCTGACGTGTGATATATTGTTGGAAAGGTATTTAAAAATGATAAGGGGTTTACTAAAATCAGTTTTTGATAATGTCAATAATATCGGAAATAATCGCTCCAAAAGGAAAAATTAAAGCGTCCCCTCCCCCCCCCCTCTAACTTTTGACCCGTAGGTTTAAAAAATATGAAAAAAATCTGGAAAGTAGAACTTTATAAGTACTTTCTAGGAAAATTATTTTGAACTTGATAGAAAGAACAGTTTTTGTACAAAAAAGACAAAAAGGTTGTAGAAAATAATTTCTGCGTACTTGGTATGTTAACGTAACAACAAGCCATTTTTTAACTTATAAGTAGGAACACTTATTGTGACGGACGGGAAACTACGGAACCCTACATTGAGCTTGGCCCGACACGCTCTTGGCCGGTTTTTTTTTTAACTTTCGTGGTAAATTTATTGTAAAGTGAGCTTATGACGCCCAAGCATAGGTTGGTAGGATGATCGTTTTACAATCGGCATTATCAGCATCTGGGTTCCGTTGGAGTCATCGTCAGTAACTTGTGGCAAAGGCAAAAAGATGATAAGGCCAGCAGAACTCTTTTTAAGAACATCAAACTGGTAATGATAACATGCCTAAAAGACTGACAGCTTAATTGCTTCTAGCAATAAAAGTTCGCTTACTCGGCGAGACAAATATACACACGATAGCACGTACTTTGACTAAGCCATGTACCCGTCTTTATCTTGCCATCTAGTTTTACAATTGTGCGATAGAAACAGAAATATTGCTTAGCCAATGCTCTTTGTAACTATAAAGCTTTTTACTGGGCCTTTGAGTTTTTGGCTAAAAGGACCAAAGACTCGAAAATTGAGTCTTTATATACAGTTATAATAAAGATCCATAACCGCTGGTGCTGTGGGCGTCGAACATCCTATTTTAGGACTATCCTGCGTCCAATTTTGGACAGTGATAAGCTTGATTGATTGATTGATCCAGCCTACTTATGGAAATAGACCTTATAACCGCAACCAATTCATAATGACTTTTTTATAAGATTGTACGCTGGGCATAAAGCGAAATTAAATCATCTGCACCGCAAGTTAGTTTCAAAATGATATTTAAAAATGTACTCAAAAATCATACAAAGAGTTTCTCTCGAGAGCTGATCCAATTTTGATTAGAATTCTAGTCAATACTTATCTTTAGTTAAGATGTAGTACATAATATAAAAACATGTTTCAACGTCAATAGCTTTCAGCTACGTTATTCATCACATCTTTATCATTTATCTTTTAGAACACGAAAAACGCCTTTGAGAAAGTATCATTACACTTTTAGGTGAAAAATCTCACTTTACAATGCAATATCACGCTGTAGTTAGATGCAATCTTGAAGAACTGAGCTTAAGAAAAATGAGCGCGTACAGATAGGAAAAGTAGTGTTGCAAAAAGTTGAGTCTTTGAATCGACTTTTTAGGACTCATTTAGTCTGGAGTCAAGCTGAGTCCACCTTTGACAAAGACTCGAATTATAATAAGACCCTATATAGCCTATGTCACTCCCTCAACTGAGACGAATTCAATGACACCTCATTTGTCGAAATCATTTATAGGGTTTAGGCTGTAGAGCGTGCCAATGAATGAGACATACATGCATACGCTCGAAAAACATAATCTTCCTTTCTGCAGTCGGGTAAAAACAATACTTTTCAATACATTGCAAGCTGATAATCGAGACTCGTAACATCAAAATTCAGCTCATAAAAGTCTTGAGTTCTCGCGTGCAGTCAAGGGCTAATAGAGACTTGAGCTATTTAGTTTTAAAATCTTTTGTAATAAATCAAGTCTTAAAACTCATTATTCGAAACCATTACACAGGACTCAAAGATTCAAGTCGCAAGAATAACCATAAAAAATTATGCCTAGATCAGCAAAAAACACGATAGCCACAAATATATCATGCGACTATACCTGACTACGGCCAATTTATAACGCGCACAAACTCCCACGGCTCTTGTCAACGCGTGATTCATGACTGCAGAAAAATGCGACATTTAAAAAGCAGGCCATTGAAAACAGTGTGGACGCATTCTTTTACCTACTGTATACAGGGTGGCTGGTAATTAGTGTACGATACTTAAGTACGTGATTGTGCTCATGATAACCAACAACTTTTACTATGGGAACAAATCTGAAAACGTGAGAACAAATCAGCTGTTTAGTACATTTATGTTTGCCTAATGTACTGAACAGATGATATTTTTTTCGCGATTTCGGTTTAGCTCCCGTAATAAAAATTGTTGGTTATCATGGGCACAATCACGTGTTTAAGTAGCGTACACTAATTACTAGTCACCCTATATAGGTTAATGCATACCTATTTGCAGTAATAAACAAGCGTTAGAGAAACCGCAGGTAAACATTATAGCTAAAACTGCGAACGCGTAATGAGGTTCTGTAAGTTTCAGTTAGTAGTTAATGGGTCGGTTTGATGCTAGAGATACGGTGATGAATTTTATTGCTATGCACCTACGTGCCGAAATATAGCTGAATTTAATAATGTTCGACGTCGACGCTATCATTATTTGGAAAGGGGTGAGTTGGCAGCTTAGTTCTAGCAAAATGAGCTACATACTATACTGAACATACACTAACCTATTTTAATTTAATTTTGCACACTGCTAGACTAAGCTACTTTATTCCGCCACTGTTTTTACGCGGTTCTGATCACAAGCAACCTATAAATAACTAAATTAATTACTTCAAACTAATTTAACGTTTATGCCACAAGCTTCACGTTCAGCAATAATAATTCTACAGTACATAGACAAATGCTAATAATAGATTAGACAAGTTGTTAATTCATTATCTCAACACTAATCCCACTTTCGATTCATAAATAGCACATGTCTGTGCTACAGTCAAACCTCCCAGTACTGAAAGCTCATATTCAGGTCACCTGCAACTAATTAGCCAAAACGCACCCTATGTGCGTATCCACAAACATCAGATCATCCGATTCATTAATATCAAACAACCGACCGCAAGTAAAAGACACGATCGAACGCAACGCAATAAAATTAGGCTTTATCCCGAGCGGACGCAGTGAAAGCGACAACACCGGGGGGAGACGGGAGAACCGGGGGAGGAGCGGGGGGGAGCCGGCCCGACCTACTTTCCCGTAGGTCCCTCACCCACAACCCTACCGCACTTCAACAGCGCGCCGGCATCGCAGCTCCTATTGCCGCGTTTATACCACCTACCGACAGCTCCAAGGGAATTCGTACTTCAATGTAAAGCTGACAAAGTGAGAAGAAAAGCGAGTCGCGAGCGAGGCGATCGATCGTGGACGAGTGCCGATAACCATTCGTTTCGGAGGAACGGGATCACAATTAGCGGTGACGTAACGCGGTTACCGGCTGAGTGATTGATGCCCGCACCCCGAGAAACGATAAAAAACACGACGCGTATCAAATTAATTCCATTGAACATTATATTGCAGGCGTATAGTTGTAGATGTCCAACTGGACGCCTCCCCTGGGTCTCGTAAAACGCGGCGTTTCGGACATTATCAACACGCGGCGTTTCGGACATTATCAACTAGCGTATTAATAACACTATACGGCGATCACAAATCCGCCTGGAAAACGCGGTGATAATGGAAATATTCGCCTCGGGTCGTTAGTTGTAGCCAGCTGCGAAAGGTTATACCGTTGGACATTTTAGTGTTATACATGTAACGATATAGCATTTCAACCGTCCAGATACAGATGTAAAAGAACGGTTTTCAAATTAATATATTTTACAAAGCTTTTTATTTTTTATTCATAACGTTTTTTAGAGTACATATTTTTAAAAGTATTTCAACAGCTATTACGTAATGATGTTCCTTTGGAAACAACCGCCAAACAAAATAATTAATACAAAGAATATAATGATGATATTAATTTACCGTAACCTAAAAGAGAATTTCATAATGATTACAATTTAAATTATCTACTAAAAAGCTTCTAGTTTATTTGGAAAGTTGGCGAACTTGGGAAACTAATTGACTTGCAAAAATATCCATAATTTTGACTTATTCGCTTCAATGAATCCGAAATAAAATAAATAATAGTCCATTAGGTGTTCAACGCCCACTTCTCTGAAAGTTCCTCAACTTTTGGTGTTACATCATATCGGAATGCTGATAATATTATGCTACAAAACACCCAACGTCTGTGTTCTGTTTGAAGCCTTGTTACTTAAGGTATTCTGAATATTTTTAGGTAACAGCTGCTTCTGAAGTTTAAACTCATGTGTATAGGAACCAACTTAAGGGTATGTACATAACTATATAGAGGCAACACATTATATAGATTAGCAACCAGGGCCTTCTGGTAAATTGGAAGTTTTCTCAAAGAAAGATGGACAGTTTTGTAATGAAAATTTTAATTTAATAGAAAAAAAATAATTCATTAATTTAAATGTCAGTACACAGTTCTCTAATGAACGTTTTTATTTATTAGAGAGCAAGCTCTTCTTTAATTAACTTATACTTTAATATACAATTACTTTTACACTTTTATAATGAAAACTTTAATTAAATTATAAAATAAACAGCTATTTAAACCTTAAAACACAAGTGATTCGAGAAACAATAGAAATAAAATAGCAGCGCGGCAGCCGGCTGTCGCTTGGTCGTCGAAAGATTAAATAACTTTAATTTGATTTGGAGACATCCCATCAATGTTGATGAAAGCCTAAATTATATCTGCCTACTCTGATTACTTATTCATTTTGTTGACTGTACATAAAACTAGTACGCTAAGCCCCCCATATCTAAATTACAAAATCACTGTTTTAAGCTCAACTGTATCCGCCAACTCAAATAAAACTGAACTATATAAAGCAAGCATAAAGTGCCTAAGTAAAATGAACTTTCCGTGTTGAACATTAAATGCGTTATCGCACGCTCTTCACAGATTGAAGTACAGTATAACTCGCAAGAAGTCGTTTAGTTTGTACTCACTCGCACTTTGTACGTGATCGAAACTTGTTAGGCTCTGTGTACAACAGAAACAAGTAAGCACAGATGTGTATAATCCTTGTTTTTATTTTATCTTAGTGTGAAAACTTTATGGCTAGGAAACGAACGAAATCAGAAAACTTTGAGGAAAAGAAAACTGCTCTGTCGCTTAGTTACGCTAGACGTAGATGAAAAGTTTCAGGCTATTTTGAACCCTCGTTTTAGCTAGGAATTTCATTTCGAAGAAACTGTAGGTTTTTATGTATGTAATAGTATGTGCCTGGGTGAGAATTACTTTTGTTATAAAAATGTTAGAAGAAAAATGTAAATTCGAAGAACTAGAACGAATATTAAGTTTCAAGATATTAATATAAATACAACTACGGGGAACACTGTAATTTTATCCACGTATTTTGTTACAGTTGAGAGTGTTATTTATATTATTATATTCCTTCTTAATAAATTATAATATAATTCTACTCTACATAACTGTCACCTAACTCGATCTAAACGGCTGAAGCGATTTAGACTAGGTTCCTGCGTGGTTTGAACCTTCGAACACACGTGATTCGGGACACAATAGAATATCAATAGCAGCGTGACAGCCGGCTGTCGCTTGAAAACACAATTCGACCCGCACTGGGATTATGTATCTTGCTGAAGCCGAGCGATCGCGATAATTTAGGAATATAAACGTCAATTCAAAATACGTCATGTCAAATAGCAATCTAGCGATAGTGCTGCCTCTGTGGAGCAATCAGTTAACTAAAATATGCATTTTTCGTTTGGTGGTTTCGTATTTAGTATGGTTTTTAAGAGCAAAGTTAGGTTTTTTTCGTTAAAGATGATATTTAATTAGTTCCAGCGATTGCTACTTTATCGTCATCGTAGCAATAAGTGCATTAGAACAATCAGCGAGCGATTAGCAATCGGTTCATACATAATAAGTTTCATAGGTAATAACCCCGCCGGTAAGTGCCGCTAATGCGAGTATGGTAGGACGTCGCCGAATGAGCATTAATGTAAAGAGGTAAAGTATTTTCTGTTCGTAGAGTACCATGAGGGCCTAGACAAGTGGCATTGTAGAATAGAAAACGAAAACGAATAGATTGTCAAATGTATGGAATTGACATAAGTTTCCGCTAAACAATTTGACATCTCCATACATTGGCAATCTATTCGTTTTCGCTATCTATTCTACAATGCCACTTGTCTAGGGGGGCTGCAGAGTAAAGGAACTAGAAGATTCAATTCTAAAAAAACGCTGATTGAAAATTAAAATACTAGCTAGACCTGAGTTAATAAAAAAAATACCAGGCTATATACAAATTAGTCAACCCAAAACAGTCTGTAAACACAATTAGTAAGAATAAATGATATCCTAAACAGAACATGCTTATCTAAGAGAATATAAACTCCACGAAATGAACATAAAGTTAAAACAAATATTCTCATTACTCCCGTCAAAATGGCGACGAATTGGGTGTGTGTAGACCAATTCTGCGAAGGGCATTTTGGGCGGCAACTGGATGTGTGTAACCGAAGATCGTGTATACGGTCGTACCATTTAATCAGCTCTATTCAGCTTATGTTCATCGAAAACAACAAATTTGTATGAAGTCACGGTACTCGTCCGTTCTGCTTTCCGTGTCTATTCAGCTTTCAGAATAAGTGAAGTAAGTAAGGGAGAAACCTACTACCCATAGGACTTAACCGTGTAACTCATCCTGTGTTGTAACTCTGACGGTATGCTGTCGATAGTAGACGAACGAGGCGAATACGGGTTGCCGCGCGGGGAAGCGGGAGAGGGGTCGCATTTCATCGAGGTGCACAGATAAGTCGTACGGCACTGGACTGACACAGGCTAATGATGATGAGACCAATTACTATCGCTACTTATCGATTAGCAACAATGAGTGTTTATTAGCATCGCTTACTAAAGAGGCATCTAAAACACGGTTACTTGCAATGACTGCGATGGATTTCTGAAGTCGCCAATTTTATTTACGACAAAAAACATAAATATTCTTTGTTTACTCACAAATCGCGTTATTGATGATGTTAAGATATCTTCAATGGGTATCTATGGAACCTTGTAAGCGATACCATCCATCTTGTCCGAAGGCAATTAAATAAATATCTTGAGAGGACTCACACACGGCCATATACCATACTAGGCAGAGCCTGTATTAATGGTACTCTAATGAGCAAATTTGTATAATTTAAAAATCATTTATATTGTAGATAAATTACATCCAGACACAGAACAGACAACCTGGCTCATAATTTTTTTATGTAATGAGTTCACACAGACAATTCGATTGGGACTCGAACCCACGACCTTTAGCTCAGCAGTTAGGGTCACTAACAACTAGACCAACATGCTAGACAACGATTGCAAGCGATGCTACGTGCTAATCATGCTTAGCAACGACTTACCCTGAAATAAATCCAATCGTCATCATCAAAATACATTCTCACACAAAACAAATCTCCACCAACGTAAACAAACAAGCAAAACATTGATGGATAAAGTTAATTACACCTAAAGCTCGGTTCACATAAGAATTAATTTGTAACTTGATTACATATTAAAATTACTCTGTAATCAACACGAGTGGCAGCAACGTGCCATTGCCAACGGTTACGCTGAAATCGTGCTCGTTTTAGCTTAATCAAAACACAATTTAGTCGCATTTAGTTCGTCGGCTTGAAAACAAGCCCTTTTGGGGGGGAGGGGGGAAACTTTACGTCTTCGTGATTAATTATCAGTTTAGCGGCGACGTGGACGCACGTGCTGTTATCAGATAGTTTCGCAGATTTACGAGTTTAATTTCTGATGCGCTTTTTGAATTCGGTTTTAAAGCGGTTTGTTTATGATTTAGGATGAGTTTATTTTTGTGACTAAAAAATGAAGGTCATTGTAGGTTTGTAACGAGAAATTTAATGATACAAGAAAGAAAAAGGAATCAGGAGAGGAATATCAAGCAGCGCAGCGACTTGGTTGACTTCCACTCAGACCCAATAACGACGTTTGTCAGACAAACTTAGTTTAAATATTGTTTTTTAATTTTTATATTGTTTTTTAGATTTTAATAATGTTTTTTTAGTAATATAATGGGCATTGTAAGTTCAAGCTAAAAATTACTAATTTATCAGACAGAGCACTAAGCATGTGGTGTTTGCCTGTAATTGGTTGTGCAGTTAGATTTAAGACTCAATTACGTTTAATTTTTACTTGTAGTATCTGTAACAACTGTTGGTGAACCTTAAATAAATAAAATAAAATAAAATATCAAAGAAAATGTGGATGGATTGGCATCGGAAACGACACACTCACTCACACACATACGGAATTCATCGAAAAACGTCATGGAGTATCACGTGGCGTAGTATATACGATTTTCCACTTAGTAAACTCGTAGAGCGAGACCTATCTATCTATATATACGGTATATTGCTATAAAGGCGAATATTTCCTTAACTACAAGATTGTAACATTACATTTATTAATATTTGACGGGCCTCGTGGTCTAGTGGTCAGTGACCCTAACTGCTAAGCAGTCGTGGGTTCGATTCTCAGCTAGGTCAAGCTTTGTATGATGAGCTTCATTGTTTGTTCTGTCTGAGTGTAATTTGTCTATCATATGAGTTTTTAAACTACTGTATATCAGTTGTCTGATTACCATAACACAAGCTAAGCTTAGGATCAGATGGCCGTGTGTGAGTTGTCCCAAGATATTTATTTATTACGACCCTTCTACCCCTATAACAAAACAAATCAAAATCTCAGTAACACAGTTAAACAAATCAGATTTCATTCACTAAACATCAAAAACAACCCTCCTATTTATCGCGGATTCGTCCGTAAATAGATTACGAACAAAACAATTATTTTGATTAGGAATGGGGGACCATAACAGTAAAGTAACGCCTCCATACTGGCTATAACTAAAGACATTAAGCCATAACCCTGCATAGAGGAACTGCATACCGTCGCCTTAGAGTGAAAACCTCGGAAATGCATTTTCGCTGAAAAGTTTTGAAAGAAAGAAAACCTGGTAACGCTCATTCTGATCTAACAGATTTGTTCATTCGATACTCCTTAAGGCATTTATGACAGTAAATGAGAACCTCGTAAATACTCTCATCGATTAGTTAGGTTAGGTTAGGTTAAAAACTCCATATTAATTATTAAAAATACATAAAAAACGCTATACAAAAAATTTACAGCACGAATATTTTTCTTTCTCCTGAATTGTTGTATCTTTTACACTTACGAGGTTTTCACTCTTAGGCGTCGATACATTTTCATAACTCTTGGGTATGTTGTTCCTGGGTGAAATATTTCCTCGTGTATAGCAGAGTCAAGCTCTCTGAATAAAAAGTATCGCATTTCTTTTCGATGTTTTTTAGGAGATGCGTTATTGTGTTTTAAATATACTGTATGTATTTAATGTAAGGCAAAATATGTATATTTAACTGTATCTTTTATCTACCTGGAATTGATAATAATAAATACTTATATACTTTATAAATACATACATATTATAATATAGATAAATTACACCGAGACACAGAACAAACAATCATGCTCATCACACAAAATTGTCCTGGGTGGGAATCGAACCCACGACTTCCGGCTTAGCAGTCAGGGTCACCGACCACTAGACCAACAGGCCCGTCGAAGTGATAGAATTTTGTTATGGATATTGAAACATTTTGATAGATTAATCAATGTTAAAATTAAAAAGAAATATTGATTATTATTTTTTATTTTTTTTTGGTGAGTGGGAAATCATCCAATGACTGCTCCCGTCCTGGGTGCGGCGGGAGGGCGTGTCAGACTCTTACTGACTAAAACCACAGATTAATAAATAGTTACTACGTAACAGATACTTCACTCCAATACAAAAACCAAAATACCTACGCTATAATAGCCTACAAAATCATAATAATAATACCAGTTGTTTGCAGCAAGGAGAAATGTACCATAAGTACGCACAAAGAGAGTTGAGATTCTTTTGCCCGCCGCGCGACTTACGTGTGTGCGTGTCGTCCAGCAAATCTGCTAGGGTTATACGTATGATGACAATGGTAATAAAACGAATGTTTTAGAAAAACAATTATTTTTTTATTTATTGATCAAATATTTTTTAGTTTGATAAAATGACTGATGCATATTTTTTGTTCCTTGAATTCCCGACTTATATATTTTAGTGTCGAAAATATCCAAAACCGCTTGAATAATTTTAATAAATAATCAAAAGGGAAACAGGAGAATTAGGAAACAGGAGAATTGGACAATAATCACGCAATAATTACGTGGTTTCGGCATTTTGATAGTCAGCGCTGTACCCGTGACGCGCGAGCACTCAGCCGGGCGCGCGACAGCCCGGTGTTCGTTGTATCGTCAACGATACGCGAAGCGGTAGGCATAAAACGCGTGGCCTTGAGCGAGTGACGGACGCCTGCTAAAACCCACTCATGTTCCTTCGATTGCCCTTTATGTTCCAGGGTCACGGTGACTACTATACACATTCCGCAACCCCGGCAGGCGTTGGCCCTGTTAGACCTGTTGGATTATTATTGGTTTATTAGCTTTAACCCAAACTAATAAAAAAGAGACTACAACCGGGACGGTTCTACTACTTTTCGACGCAATGAAAAAATCCGAGTCATATTGATGCTGGCCCGATTTCGAACCTGCAACCTCACACATGAGAGACAGGCGCCTTAACCTCTGAGCCATTACGTCACACAGACACAAAACTAAAAATACTCATAAAAATCTGTTTTGGATTTAATTAATCGTGATGAAAGAGCAAACAGGTAAATAACCACGGTTGTAGCTTTATTTGTTTCATTTTAATAACTAATTTCATTTCATATCTGAGCTTTTTTAGCCTGAGATAAGTCTACCTGTCAACTTGATTTAGTCAAAGCTCGGGGAATAAAAAGCATAATTTTTCTTCAGACTTTTCCTTATGGGGTGCGGTGTTGTGAAGGTACTGTGTCTTTCGTATAATAAGATTTCACAGATATTTCTCGAAAAGATTTATAAGAATTTTAATTCATGAAATATGGAAAATTCCTTCAAGGTTGTTGGTTACGCATAATACGTTTTTTTTATTTAATTTTTTTATTACTTATGGGCTTGCTCTTGGTCCCAGACTAGCCCGAGGGCATAGACCCACCCAAAGGATGCCTATGCACTCGTCTCTTGAATACATCCGGGTTATATGCATTTGGAAACACAGATATTTAAATTTATTTTTTAGAGAGGTTTGGAAATGTGCAGTCTTTCAAACCTTTTGTTATTGAAAATGCGCTTTCGGTGGTTTTCCTCACCACACGTCCATGCTCACAAAATCAGCTTTCAACGGTATTACTACTGCCTTAGAGATCTCCAAAACATAAACCTACAACAAAAAGTAGCGTAAGACCCTCCTAGAGGTCCTCCTTGATTTTCAAACTACAACTCAAACTCAGTTTTTATTTCCATTAGATCATTCAAAAGGCTTTGAAATGTAATTTACAAGTTAAATAGTTGAATGTAGTCGGCCATTTCAAAAGATACTTAGTATAGAAAGAAACTCTATACATATTCTTTTAAATAACATAAAGAAAGTTGGTCTAGGCTAGGTTCCTTTCAGATTTGTAATATTGGTATGGAATTAAATTATGAGTAACAATTTCAGCAAAAATCACGACATCGTACGGTATATTTTCCTTATTTATAGAACGGGATCAACTGCCATGTATTGTGTTGCTATTCCTGTGGTCAATACACTATAGACTACTTGAGAACGTCAATTCATAGACAACCAATGTTGCCTATCAATGGACCCTGAAGGGAATTGTAAAGCAATGAAGTGTCATTCAACTCTGTCTAGTATATTGTTTGTAGAACCTAGGCAATCTATCAGAACGCTGCTATACGAACTCAATTTTCACTCTTCAACTATTGTTTTCCAGGTCAAAAAACATGAAACGCAGCTTCGGATTTCATTGTTTAAAACTAAAATGTTACGTAAAAACTGTTACGGGTCACATTTGTTAACTTTTAGGAGCCAAAACGCTAGCCGGTGCTCGCATATCAGTCTGATTTAGTTGTTTAAGCGTTCAAAATAAAAAATAAAACGTACGAAAAAAAGACGTTGCGTAGGTACATTTTGTCCTAAATCTGTTAAAAATAACTGAATTGTGATTTAAATTCCAAATGGCTGGCCGTTGTTTGAGAAAAGGGTCTTGACAAGAAGACAACCATAAGGGCAACAAAAGGGTCTTATAAGAGACTTTTAAGGTACGGAATACAAGTAAACACATTGTATTTACAACTTTATGCTACCCGCCTTTAAGCTCCTAATCGGATGTTGGTGCTCTTTTCATTGTACACAGGCTTATGGTGTTTGTGACAATGGCAAATATTGACTACGTTGTAACAGATTGTATGGCTATGTAGGGCTTTGCACGTTAGCTGCAAGTGTTACTTTTTAATGGATTTTGGTGCCAGATACAAATGACATTCGACACACATATACACAGAACGTCACGTCAACATTTACGCTATGTTTCTAAGACGCATTAAATTTTTAGAAGAATTTATTTTCTACATGCTACGTCAGTAACACAGTGCGTCATAAACAGGGTCCGGTCATTATATCTAACCACGCCACGTCATAATATCTCGTCATAAGTGAGCTACGTCACTATCTAATTTGACATAAATGCTTTTGCCAAGAATTGTGTTTTAATACATATTTGTTCCCTCGTCGTATGTAACGTGACCGAAGGGTTGCCGTGCCTGGCCCGCATTTAAAATTTGAAGTTAAGAACATGTCCGTATTGTGCCTGTGGGTAGCAATAACACTACGGCTAATGTTATAAACTCCATAAAATATAGAATTGATAGATTTTCTCATTTTCTCACACAATACTTAAGTTAAGAAACGTTAGGATCAGTTTTATTACCAGAACTTTTAAATTTGTAAGTAAAAGTGGAAAGTTGAAAAAATACTGAATACATTATGTAGAGCTAGAAAATATCTTATAATATCTTGTATCTACACGTGCTGAAAGGGAATTGTTACGAATACAAAAAGTAGAAATATCAATAGTTTGACTAATTTACACGTGCTTTTCTTTGTAGTACTTACAATGGCTTTAAAACCATTTCCGGCCTTGAGACTATTTATCATTGAATTACAATATCGACTTTTACTTAAAACTCTTTATTTATATTCCCTTCTATTGTATTCCTAATCGCTGTGGTATCTGGTACATTTACTTCTTACCAGCTTTTGCCCATCTGCGTGAATGTTGTTATCAGAAAAGCGCAGATAATCGCAGCCTATAATTTACATAATACCCAGGGCAAACTTTGTGTGATGAGCACGAATGTTTGTTCTGTGTCTGGGTGTTATTTATCTATAATTTGTATGTATTTAATTAAAAATTATATAAGTATGTTTATTAGTTGTCTGGTCACCATAGTACAAGCTCTGCTTAGTTTGGGATCAGATGGCCGTGTGTGAGTTGTCCCAAGATATTTATTTATAATATTGCTACTTGCATATTTAGTACTGCAGTTCAGAAGAACGCGTAACAAACCTACAGGTAGACAAACCGACAGACAGACAGAGACAGGCTTTCGCGTTTATAATACTTAAATTACCTAAATTGTTTTTGATCCGTCCTCGTTTTAAATTAAATAGATTCGATCTTAGTACATCTTTGTGATCTATAATTCTCAGTCAGTCATCGTCTCAATATTATTAATTTAAAGGCCAACATAGCAAACAGGACCGACAGCCGGCTGGTCGTTAAAAGGTTAATATCTAGAATATATATAAACGAATCCCTATTACACTTGATTACGCCATAACTTCAAAACGGCTCACTCACTTTTCAACTTTTTTTATGTTTGCAAAAACTTGAAATAACGCTCTTACTAATTAAAACAAGACAGCTAGACTAATGATGTCGTGATTCTCATGCAAGAGGTTGCGGGTTCGAATCCGGGCAAGTACCAATGTGACTTTTTCAATTCATATGTACTTTCTAAACTTTATCTTAGACATCACAGACATCGGTAAAGGAAAACATCGTGAGGAAACCTGGACTTGTAGTTAATATAAGTCCGAAATCGCCAACGCGCTTTGAGCAAGCGTGGTGATCAATGCTCGTGCCTTCTCTGTATGAGAAGAGGCCTTTGCCCAGCAGTGGGACAGTTATAGCCTGGTATTATTATTATAGACTAATGAGCGAATTCTGAAATGATGCCCACTAAAATAAAATATGGGCGCTATATAACACTTTTGATAGTGTATAAACGCATTTTTTTGTGCATTTTAGAACCCCTCAAAGTGGTGCCAACGAGTGGCGTAAGTTTTCGCTAAACTAACCCTCATTGATATATCTTCTTATTCAACCCATTGTACATAATTTAAAAAAATTAATACGTCTAGGGTAGTAAGTACTAGCTTAATCTGACAATAGAAGTTTAGTAAGTCATTACTAAGTTCTAAATTCTAGTTTTACATGTACTAAGTTCAACTTTTAACCATTTTATATAATGTTATGAAAGTTGGGGTAAAAATGTTGCATATCTTTTATCAGTTTGTTTTTGTAACTTAATTTTAAAATAGTAAAATAAACAAGACGTTTAAATTTCGAACGAAAAATTTAGTGAAAGGAGAAAATAGAGTGAGTAAGATTAGCGTGTCTAACTAACTAACTAACGTGCCTAACTGACTAAGAAAAAACCAGACTTTATTATATTATTAGGAAACAACTTAATGAAAGAAGGGAATTATCGGTACCGAGATACATATTTATGAAGCATAAATCAATCGGAAACCAAACCCTACATTAAATTATATGCCTATTAAAATATAACAATATCAAAGATACTAGCCGTTAAACTTTAAAAGCCAAAAGTCAAAGTTCGGTTTTCTTTCGACTTTCACTTTTCGATACTTATTCAGTACATAATTAATGTGCTTTAACATAGGTCTTTAACGGTAACAAGTTTGGAGAAACTTAGTACTTTGATGTTTCAATGGGTGTTCGTACTCAGGGAACTCAGTGCGGTAAACTTGGTTACATGCATATTGTATCAGTTCTACATTTAGTGTACGAATTGATATCTATATCTATAGCTAGATATAATAAATCAGTACATATTTCGTCTCTGGGCAATTGGGAATAGGGATGACGACAACGTGAAAAAAATGGCATTCTGTTTAGTCCGTCTGATAGACCGGCCAAAAATACGGGACACGTATTTTTTTGCTTGATCAAATTAATAAAAAATACAAAGATGAAGTGCAACAAAGTGTCGGAGTGGGGGCTTTTGACGTCACCATCTTGTAAAAATTGTATAAGATCGTGACGTTACGCGAAACTTCAACGCACTGTATCTTCGTCATTTTACGTTAACGAGAAAAAAGAAAAATACGTGTCCAAAAGTTTTTGATAATCTAACTGACGGACTAATTACTTTTTTTTCGTCGTCTCGCCTACATATAAATTCATCACTAAGTGTTAACGATTAGAGACGAATAATAAAACACAAAAAGTAGAATTTTCTCATTTTTGTTTGGCTTAATGTAGGTATGTGTTCGCTAATCTCCATAACTGCGCAACGGATTTTATTGCAGTTTTCAGAAATAATTTAAACTTATGTCAGGGCTTAATTTTATTGAAATCTAATTTCAGTAAAAAGTTATGTCAAAGTGTTAAACACCTGTTCGAATCTGCATAGCAATAAGTGTCTTCAAGTGTCATTTAATCTTTAAAACTGGATTTTGGACTGAATTTTACGTGCAAGTATGAATAAGTATAATGCACAGACATAGTGTCTATCAATATTTGTGGTATAATTAGATACAAGTAGAAGAGGAACGATTTTCTTGTGCACAAACTAACGTAAATTTAGGTTAAGTGCAACTTTCTCTTTCCGTTTAATTAAGAAAAGGACAAAAGAGCAAATAATAGTTAAGTCCTGTCAAATTAGACACTCCATAGATAATTTAGACGCAATTTAAAAACATGGCGTCTAAAAATATTTACGTCAATTTTCATCAGGCGCTGTCTAATTTGACAGGATTAAACTAAAATGTATCTTCTGTCCTTTTCTTTAAGAAATGGAAAGAGAAAAATGCACTTAACTTAAAAATCGACGGGCCTGTTGGTGTAGTGGTTAGTAGCCCTGACTGCTAAGCCGGAGGTCGTGGGTTCGATTCCCACCCAGAACAAACTTTGTGTGATGAGCATGATTGTTTGTTCTGTGTCTGGGTGTAATTTATCTATAATATGTGTGTATTTATAAATTATATAAGTATGTATATCAGTTGTCTGGTTACCATAACACAAGCTCTTAGCAGAGCTTAACTTGGGATCAGATAACCGTGTGTGAATTGTCCCAGTATATTTATTTATTTATTTATTTATTTATTTACGTTAGTTTGTTAATAAGAGAATCGGCACCAATGTCCTTTAAACTATCAAATGTCAGATAATACAATCAATAACGTTTTCTTTTTTCGAGAATCGTTTCTAGTAGAACGTATCTACGGCATTTTCGCTTATAACAACGTTAGTTCGAACTTTGCTCATAAATGAGTGACATATGTACTCTTTGTTTATGTCTTTTGTCGTCAACAGTTCGATTGTTACTATGGTAGGAACACTTTGAAACAGAAATCGCTATGCTCGTTTCAGTCGTTCGACCCAATTTTGTGTCTCTTACAATTTTTGCGTCGGTACGTGATTTCGGCTGAAAGGAACCTGAAATATTTTATTCAAGGATTTTATTTTGCGTTTGCTTTTTGTTTTCTTTTTTATTATAACTGTATGATGTTTTACCTCAGTTTATCTTTGTTCAGTTCAATAGTTTGTAAACCTAGCTAAGGTAAAAATGCTGACCCGCTAATACCTAAATGATCTCTCTATGAAAAACTTAGGACATATACTAAGAAGATAAACACTACGTAAGAATACTTATTAGGTAAAAAACTCTGGTCATTTATGGACAAATTTTTGGTTTGGTTATCTTAGCTTAAAATCGGTGAAAAGGTACTTTTCAGAATTCATCGAAATTAGTGCAGTCCTAAAAAAGTAAATAATGATCAAATTTTTTTGAGTTAAATTCTAGCTTCGACTAGCTTGTATACTTACATGTGATAGTGTATGTAGATAGTGTGGAAGTATGGATGTCTGCTTATGTTACAAGTTGAACAGTGCGCTACAAAAACAATTTAACCAATATTCTAAACGCCCCTTCAAAACACATCAGTAGCCCACACAAAAAACAAAACACAATCAATAGCAAACAACACAAACTTACGGCATATTACTTTTAATATTTCGGCAAAGCGGTATCTGGTAAGACAGAACCTCGCATTTGGCTGCCAAGACTGCTGGGAAGCGGCCAAGTCCGTGCCAAGTCTGAACGCGGCCTATCGTGATCTCCCCAGATAGCACCCTGCCTTCCCGACACCCTTGAGTGATTTTAAATTAAGCCAAGCTACGTTTTTGAGGCTTGGCGATAGAAGTGAATTTAAGGCCAGTTTTCTTCAGTTCGGCCACTTGGCCGTCTGTTTTTACCTAAAATTTTTTGTGAAGCTTGCGGTTTTTAAAGATATATTTGCAGTACGTTCTTCTTTTTATAATATTACCTAATTGTACTCGATGCTTAAAGTAAAATATTTAAAAAGTCGAGGCATGTATCTTTGTCTTCATGATAACAAATAAAAATGACACACAAAATCTTTTCTATTTTTTATGAAAACATTGGCCCAAACTTGGAATTTCTTTTATAACACGGATGCGTTTACAAAAATATAAACTCACATTCCCAAAAAACAGATATAGTTTGTTATATTCAGCAAAAACAACTTTCTAAGAAAATTATTTCACACCGAGCAGAAATTATTTCTAAACAGAAACAAATCGGTGTTAAATATTAAAAGCATTGCATGTAGCTCCGATAAAAAATAAGGTTATAAGGTCATACTACACTGCGACTGCAATTTTTATGAGCAAAGCAACACTGTGTACAGAAATAAATAAAAATGCAATGTAAGCGTCAAATTAAGTTCAAACGGGCACGCGACACGTACTAGCACGTCAATATAAAAGTACACAAATACCTGTCAAGCCATTTTATACTTTATGTGGTTGGTGTACGGCAGCAAGTGGTAAATTTACAGTGGTCGGGTGTGTGCTGTGACAGCATATCGACGTTGCAGGCTTGCAGCTAACAACTGGGTCGGTCAGAACACTCGACCCGAAACCGAGTTTCTCGTTGACGACAATGAATTCGGTATGCGACACGTTTTAAATCTTTTACACAGTTTGAGCGACAAGAGGAAATTATCTTGTATGTTCTGAAATGCGAATATCACAACTTAATTAAAACTCCCATTTGAAGTTTCATGTTTGTATCGTTTACGTAACGTCAATCATATTCATATTATTTAATCAAATTGAATACATATTCTATTAATAAATCCAATACCATTTTAGGATGGAAAACATTTTAAAACCGAACGTGTCCTAGTTGAGCGCTGCAGAATCCAGGTCAATGAAAATCTTGTTTCTGCGGTGAGAACAGTTCCAAATGATATTATAGCATTATTAGGTCCAGAAGCCACGCTGAGAATAACATATTCGGTCCAAGAATCGTAAGTGCTATTGTATTTTTCCCAAGCACGTCCAAAAGACACTTGTTATGTCTAGTTTTGAGAACGACTTTTTATTTCATTTTTTACCTCAACACACATGAAATGTACGAGACAGTAAAGCGCTTTGTCTGAATCCTTAAGTCCGCTTGAGGCTTCTTTCTTTAAAATAAGCATCTTTTAAAGATTACAACTCTTTTAACCAATGAGAATTTCCCAAGCATTCTCACCAAGTTTCTCTCTTTATATGCGAAATTCAGAACAACAATACATAGATGCTATATTGGTAAACTGTTCGTATAAAAGTCATGAACTAAAATTAAACAGTCAAAGAAGTTAGTCTGGCTTGCATATTGCACGCCAAAGTTTCAAGTGGATGGGTATTACTTAATACAATACTACTTCCTTAGCACAGGCTCTTATTATTAGAGACCTAAGTTCATCTGCAAACTTGTGCTATTTATTTCAATATTCAACGCGATGCCTAGAAATAATGTACAAAGTTGGGAACTAGGATTCTTTACACTTTTAGTCTAAAGTTTAAAGATATGCGGTTCGCATTAAAATTAGAGTTACAGCTTTGGTATACAATTTTCTATGAGCAGCTGGGGTGTCATAAAATGTAGTTTATCATCTGCTTTTGTAGATTTGCATAAAGGACAATGAAAACCGAAGTGAGCTCAAAAGCTATGTTTAGTTTATTTTGCAGCGTACCGAGTTTAATCTCTTGCGTGCCATTACACCTTGTTATGTAAAATCCTATCTAAGACTTTGCCTTTTTACAACGCTATATCGCGTGGTAGATTAGGTTTTTCACAAATTCGATTATTATATATCTTTTTGCAAATTTACACTGTGTTCATTGACATTTGTTATGCCAACTAGGCACTGTTTGGATACTTTGCGATCACTGTATATCATAGTAAAGAAATTTTAAATGAATCTACCTACATAGAATGATGGAAAGTAATAAGTTGGTATTATGAATCTGTTCCATAAATAAATTACACTAATTACGTAGGAACTTAACCAACGTATAAACATTTTCTACTTTTATGTTTTAAAAACGGCTTCTGCTAGTAGTACTTACGCTTTTTAAAGACATAATGACATAATTGGTATGTAACTGTTATTAATTATAGTGATTACCTCTTTTTAACCACAGGTAAAATGATTAAAAAAAAATGATGATTTTTATTTCTGTAAATAGGTAATAAATTACACTTTTACACGTCATTTTTTTTTCTTATTTTAATCGAACGATGGGGCCGGTGTTTCCTAGCTGGACTACTCTGAGAAGAAACAACCGAAACAAACTCAGAGGTCAAAGTCTCTTTTAAAGTCCATACAATATTGTATTGGTCAAATTATGCGAGGACCATGAAGGTAATAACTGAAGTGATCTCTTGATGAGAGAATCACACAGATTTGAGTGGTACAGTAATAAGTTAGTTGCTGGGTATTTTAAAAGAAAATACCTAGGTATGTCTTTTTTGAGGCAGTTTCATGAAGTAACCTTTGTGTTGAAAATTGAGAGACTGTTAATATTAATCTATATGTAGAAAATAGTAAACTGACTGAATGTGAAGAACTATTCGACCCTAAAGGGATAAAATAGTAGTTTGAAGTTCAACGTCAACACGGGCGAAATCGCGTGCGTTAGCTAGTAACTATAAGTAGTCTAATGGGCACTAGACTAGTCGTTACTAGATTTATAAACAGTGGCCTGCATTTGATATAGGAAACTAAGCAATAAATTTTATAAACCTTTTCCAGTACTAACAAGTGTTTATCTCGAAACACGATTCAGTACATTATATCTTGTTGGCAGCAAAAAATATATTCCTATAAATACTAGGTGTATTTTTGGTCTTGCTCATACCGCTAGAAGATGATTCTACTCATAAAAACAAACAACTTTTATATATATAAAACAGCTGATATTTTTATCGCGATTTCAGAGTTGGTTTCATAATAAAAGTTGTTTGTTTTTATGAGTAGAATCATCTCCTAGCGGGTTGAGCAAGACCAAAAATACACCTAGTATAATAAGCGAGACGACGAAAAAAAAGTAATTAGTCCGTCATAGGGGTTGCAAAAATTCGATAATTTTAATTTTCGAATATTCGAATATTTTTTCAGTGCTATTCGAATTTTATTCGAATATTCGAATATTAAAAAAAATTAAAAAAACACAGAATATTAGTGTTTATTGCTTTAAGAACTATATTTTTTTGCAGATAAGTAAACCTAGCACAGTAATTATTTACTTATTCAACTAAATTTTAAAATAATCAAACATGAAAATGTTATCTCGATATCAGGACGGCCACTAGTCGATATGTATTTAAGCGGAAGTTGAGGATCTATTTTCATAACAAATGAGCAGAGTTTTTTCACCATTTTCTTCCTTGTATATTTATATATTATATATTTATATAAGTATTACATATTTATATATTAAGCGCCTTACTAATAAACGCTGCATAAAGTTATGACAGGTTTATACGTCAAAAAATGTATGGTTACACAGGCTTTATACATTGCGTAACTTTACACACTGATTATTAGTAAGGGCATTGGTATATATATCTCTTCGATAAATTTGTATTCATATGTGTATATGTATAAAACTTATATTGTGTTAGTTTTAAGACTACCCACTTAATTATGTGTTTTAATTATTATTTTTTTGTTTGTTTTTCTGTAAGTTTGTGTCCTTTGATTGTTATTAATAATGCATCTGCCATGTTTATATCTCATCAACTTTGGGTTGACTGGTAGAGAATTCCTAAGGCATTAAGTCCGCCCTTGTACGCTTGTGCATGAAGTTTAAATAAATAAATAAAATAAATTAACTAATCAAAACTATATTTATATTTTTTATAAATAAATTTTAAAATCTCTCTTTCGGTAATAATAAAAACAAAATAAATGTCTCTCTTGTTAATAATAAAACAAAAAGTATCACATACATACGTAAATGTGTCGTAAAAACGTTACAGTATTATTTTCATAATATGCAATATTACACAAAAAAAATCAGATTCATCAATTATAATTCGGAAATAAATCAGATTTACCTATTATAACATTTACACAAAAAAATCAGATTCATCAATTATAATTCGGAAATAAATCAGATTTACTTATTATAACATTTCTGTTAATAATAAGAACAAAAAAAAACATCTCTCTCTCGCTCGTTAATAATAAAAAGAAAAACTATCACATGTCACTAAAAAATCAAAATCGTCAATATTAATTCGGAAAAAAATCAGATTTACATTATTATAAAATTCTTAAATTAATTTTAAAGTCGTTCTCTCTCCTTAATACTCGTAATAAAAACAAAATAAAAGTATCTAAAATCACTTCAAAAAAGACTATGCACCACTTTACACATAAATAACAACGTGTTCTGTAAGTGACAAAATGGCGTCGAGTCAAGCAGTGTTGCCAACAACAATTTTTA
Source organism: Athetis lepigone (assembly GCA_033675125.1). NCBI lineage: Eukaryota > Metazoa > Arthropoda > Insecta > Lepidoptera > Noctuidae > Athetis > Athetis lepigone. The sequence goes on from CM066236.1 coordinate 13,819,294, forward strand.
AGTTCTATCAACATAGACTGATTTATTTTTGGTAATATTCGAATATTCGAATAAATATTTATTTACTATTCGAATATGAATTTGGAAAGAGTATTCGAATAATTCGAATATTCGAATATTCGATTGCAACCTCTCCGTCATTGAGATTATTAAAAAATTTTGGACACGTATTTTTTCTTTTTTCTCGTAAACGAAAAATGAAGACGATACAGTGCGTTGAAGTTGTGCGTGACGTCACGATCTGATACAATTTTTGCATTACGGTGACGTTAAAAGTCCCAACTCCAGAACTTTGTTGCTCTTTGTATTTTTTTATTATTTTGATGAAGCAAAAAATACGTGTCCCGTATTTTTGCCCGATCGACAAGACGGACTAAACAGAATGTCATTTTTTTATGTTGTCGTCATCCCTATTATATAGTATGTAGTGATAAGTTAAACCCCCTTTTTAACTTATCGGTTAATTCAATCATACGTTTTATACATATATTGTTTTAAAACATTTTACATAACAACAATTACGTATATATTTTTCAAATCTCAATAACAACCAAATGCATCTTAAATAGCACAGACATTACCTACAAATTTACAATCAAAGAAAATGGGGCATAAAAAAACACAATACGAGTCACGACTAAGTTACTCATTCATAAAATTACTGCAACACAGACAGCACTGAAATTCAATATAAACTTGAGCGGTAACTTCGTACCGGCTTTGTTAGAAGACACTGACTCTAGCTTGCACTAATTCGATACAGGACTTGAATGGCTGCTCTGCAGGTATACCTGCCCTTTGATAAAGCATTTAATGAACATGATGAGAGTGAGACGCAGACTGGATACAACGGGTGCATTGATTGTGTTGAGTATTTGACTCAACCTAGTAGGTATCCTTATATATGTAGTACACAAAAATCATAAATGTGTTGCTAAGCGCAAAGCTCTAGGACACCTGAACCAATCCGGTTACTTTTTTCAAGGTCAAAAAATATTGTAAGAATATCCTATCTCAGGCTATGAACTATCTCTGTACCCATTTGAATTGGTTCAGTAGTTTAGGCGTGAAAGCGTAACAGAAAGACGGAGTAGCTTCGCATTTATAATATTACTAATGAATAGCTGTTGACGGAACGACGTCCTTTAAGTTTGTACCGTCCTTACCCAGTCTGTATTTCGATTCAAACACAAGCCTTGAAACTTCGTGCTACATATTTAACGATTGCGTCCACATTTTTGCCTCCTGCGGTCACAGGCCGTGTGCCTTCTCACACACGACAAACTTGGCCCTCTGAGCTTAGAAACAGACCGTTTGACCTTTCGCAGCCAGTGCGGGCTCTTAATACACATTGAGTACAATTCAATACCAGCTACACAATGACCCCTATTTGCTACACTTCAACGAACATCATTTCATTCGTAAACAATAGGGACATCAAAGCAAGTAGTCAGCTATAAATTGTAAGCTCGGCTCGGCTTGTGGGAAAGTCTTTTTTTTACTTTTGTCAAAGAATTGTAATTATATAAGCCTATATGTGAACTACAACTGACATCCTACATGGTGCGATCCAATGATGTTATAAGTAAAAAAGTGTAGATAGGTTACCCAAACGAAATTCTATCTTCAAAAAACGGCATACTAACGCACACATACATTACACGTCAAAGTAGGATGACATGATTGAAGTAGTGCGAGTGAAAAAGAGATAAACGTCAAATGTCAACGCGATACTCAGTATCATGTTTGTCAATTGGCAAACTTTTAATGTGCCACTTTTTGACTGCATATAACCTATCTACAATTTTTTACTTATAACATCATTGGTGCGATCAGTTTGAAGTGACATTAGCATCTATACAAAATCTTGACCACAATCTTTGGGCCACCAGTGGCCACCAGACTAACAACCGTCTGGTTGGAGCGTCCCTCCTTATCTTATCGTTATCTTTAGGATAAGGAACTATACTCTGTTCCCTTCTTTCTCTATTACCTTATCTATGGTGTATCTGGATAAGATGATGACATTTTGCTTGTTTTTTTTTGGGACTGCTTTTATTTAACTCCGAGTACATTTTTACACGCTACGTGCACGACACGTGCCGGTGTTGGTCGGTGACGGAAAGGTCTACGGCATTGTCTTATGCTTTTCAATACAAGGAAAATATTTTTATCTGACACGCTTCTAATTCAGCTATGATATGATAAGGTGCATCAGTTTCCTTAAACGCAAAAGTCTTTTTATTTCTCTGCGTTTTCACTAATAAACTATCGAACCAATTTTGATGAATTTCGGTATTGAGGTAGATTGAGCCTATTAATTTAATCCGTGATTTATGTATATCTACGTTTACTACAACCCACATTCACGCAGGGAAAATTGCAAGCAAAAGTTAGTTTTAAAATAAATATCTCCACGTTCCACATATAAGTTTAATATTTCATACCAGGCCAATGGCTTTGTCAACGGAGATTTAATATAATATTGTGTACTCAGTTTTGATTTGAAATATTTATTCGATTCTACGATATAAAATGCATTCATATTTGAAAAGGTTAAAAGCACCTGCGTCCATATTTTATTGTTTCTAAAATAATATATTTTATTGCGTATTGTATTGCATAGAACGTACGGGGTTATATATAAATGTAGAAGAGCTATAGCTGGACTTAATTCTGCTGAAATGAATCAACCTCCTTTTTTATATTAAACCACAAACATTTCAATGTGCTTTATTGGAATGTTTTGGTGGATGATTGTACTGAACATAATTAACACTAGTTTGACGTAATTAATTTGTGGTGACATCTATCATATGCCTCGTAAAGCCGTACCCGACGTCCTGATTGCCCAGTGGCTATTGCGCCCCTTTCTTCTATATGAAATTACGGTAAACGGCAAGTACCAATCTGACTTTTGAAATTCATAAATAATTTGTAAGTACCTAAATTTAAAACATCACTGATAAAAAAATAGGCTTAAAATGTGCTTTCCAGGGCACACATGCCAGTGTGCCGGAAAGAACAATTTAAGCCGTTGGTCGCAGTTGTAATTAATCTTTGATACGTGTAGTCAAAAGCCAAAAAGTCTGGCATTCAGTCTAAACAAGATATATCATGTTATGCTCCATGTAAAACTCTGTTATTTAGCCGTATCCGGTTAAACTAGTCGGCCCTGTCATGGTTGAGAAAAGGTTAAAGAGATAATTTTATCGAATGGAGCGATTGAAATAAAAACTTTCTGCAAATAATAACCAGTGATCGAAATTTAGGTTCGTGGCAGAGAAACCGCGGGGGACAACTTATTGCTTTTAAATTCAACTACATACTATTATTTTTTTATATGTTGTGAGGATGGGTGGACGTATGTTACTCTTTTTCGCTGAATCGAACGGAATTAGCAGAAATTTACAACACGAGCAAATTAATCTAGCTATAACACACATATTTTTTTTGTGTTTTTGTTGGATACAGCAGCTTTATCGTGCACGAAATCAATGACATAATTTAATACTATCGCGAAAATCCCCATTTTCTGTGAAAATCAAATAACAGTAATAAAATATTGTATTTTACTAGTAGCACGAAGGTAAAGGCAATCTGTTTTAATTCTGCGAAATGAAAACAGTCGCTGTTTTCATACGAACAATTTAATAACAATGTTTAAAGGAAGTTCCATTAAAACAGTATAAATATAACGATAACTAACATTTCATTATGTTATGGATTCCTTTGAGCGTAGGATAATTAAATAATGAATTTCTTTGACGCTCATTTTTATTAAAATTAAGTGAAAATATTATAAAATATTATAAAAAGCTTTGAATCAACACATGTTTAGTTTTATGGTGAAGTTCTGAATATGAATTTTCATAATAAAAAACAGCCAGACGTTAGTGGGACTCGCACACAAAGGGTTTTTATAGCTTTTCCTGTAACCTTCAAGAAAGGATATTTTTTTTACAAAAAAAAACTGTTCTTTCAGTAATAAATAGCCTAACCTAATCCTATCCTAACTTTAGTACAATAAAATTAAATTCCCCATTTCATTGAAAACTCAATTGAATGTGTCAATAAGTAGCCATCACTCAAGGTATTATTACCAGTGATATAATCTACTCCATTTGGTAAGTGGTACATCGCCTTTGACATTGACAGCTTTGAAAGACATTCCGGGGGTGGGGGTGGTGGGGTGGGGACCCACCCATTGCCCGTACGCCCTCCAGTGACCATCAGTGTAGTGGGACAATTTCTGTGAGATCGTGGTAAATGTTTACAATGGAGTTGCTTTGCTCTGTTTGTTTAGTAAGGTTTAAATGCCTAGGTATTGAATTTTCTGTACGTGATATTTTGAGTGGTGCCTCTGTGTTGAATAGGTCTTAATTATACAATATTTTTAGGGAACCTAGTGTCAAAATTAGTGCAGATTCAACCATTATTTACGACTAGCTGTCCCCCGCGGTTTCATTTATGTGGCCAATGTCTAATTCTGATGTATAAGCTATATCGGGGTTGCGTGTAATGTATATAATAGTTACCGTGAACCTGGAACATAAAGGGCAATCGAAGGAACATGAGTGGGTTTTAGTCAGTAAAAGTCTGACACGCCCTCCCGCCGCACCCAGGACGGGAGCAGTCATTAGATGATTTCCCACTCACCAAAATAAAAATTTATAAGCTATATTTCTGAAAAGTTTCATCAAAACCCGTTTAGTATTTTTTGCGTAAAAGAGTAACAAATATAAATACACTAGCTTTTGTCCGCGGCTTCGCTCGCGTTAGAAAGAGACAAAAAGTAGCCTATGTTACTCTCCATCCCTTCAACTATCTCCACTTAAAAAATCACGTCAATACGTCGCTCCGTTTTGCCGTGAAAGAAAGACAAACATACAGACAGACAGACAGGCACACTTTCCCATTTATAATATTAGTATGGATACAAATCTTTCCTCTTTATAATAGTGTATAGATTTAGCAAAACCAAGACGCAGAGACACTACTCCTATAGCTATCTACTTTTCATCATTTCTGACTGACTGTTGATATACAAGTATCAACGTACAGCCCAAACCGCTGGTCATAGAGACATGAAACTTACAGGGTGTGTTCTAAAGAAAGAGTAAAAAAGGATTTTCGGAAATTCCAATCCTAAAGGGGTAAAATATAGACATTATCGTGGGCGAAGCCGCGGGCTAAAGTTAGTTTTTTATGTTACTTTATACTAACAGCCTCATAATGTATCTTATTATTGCAAGCCGGGCTTTTAAGCTTGTTTGATAGGCACGCCACTAATTTATAAATCCCGGTAGTAATTATTAGATCTAAGACGCAATTATTTAATTCAAACGTTTGGTCGCTTACGGTCCAAGGTCCATTGTATCGATCGCTTTCTAAGGTAAATGTACTACGTCTTACATGAACAAAAACATGAATATTGTAGTTTACGGAATACAGGCCAAGGTCTTTCGTGAAATTATGAAGGAAACATAAATGAGAAGATATTTATCGAATGACTCTGTTGCGGCCCACGATTTACAAAGAAAATATGATTTCTTAGAGATTTTTGCTTACGAGAAATATCAAGTAAGTCTAGATTAACGATACGTTTGCAGTAACTGAACGATTAGCTGCTATGGTATGTGTCGCGATTTGGCGTCCCGCACAAACATATATTTTATGGATAAATTCTATTTATTTATTCAAGTAAGTTTAAATAACTTTGAAAAGCACCTTCCATTTCGAAAAACACCTAATCAGGAAAAAATATAGCATGTTTTTAAATATTAAAAATCAGCACGTCCATGTTGACGTCTAATGACGTGCCAACAACCATGTTGCAACTCTAAATAAAAAGAGAGAGAACATCATAACAAGTTACCATAATTTTCATAGAGATGGTAAAACGTGAAAACCGTGACAATAGTGCTGGTTCGCTTTCACAGTACTTAACTACAAACGAAATCTTTATCACACCATTAAACGAATGACTAAATACACTCTCAAAGTATAACCGTTTCACTGTGGGTTGCGGAGTAGTTGTAATAGTTGCCGTGGCCACGAAACATAAAGGGCAACCGAAGAAACATAGGTGGGTTTTTAGTCAGTAAAATACTGACACGCCCTCCCGCCCAGTCAAAGGCGGGAGAAGTCCTTTGATGATTTCCTAGCCACCAAAACAAAAGTATAACCGTTTCACCGTATCGCCTACCACACATACTTAACAGTAGTACCTTCGTCACTTGCCGAGGATCTAAATGAAGCACCTGTACATTGCGCAATGCATTCAAAATTCTGTTTGAGTTACCTCCTTTGCATTACTACTCTCCTGGTACCTGGGAGCCGGGAGCACTTTGAACTTAATATTCTTTATGTTTGTTTATGTTATGGGATTTTTTTTATTGTGTGTTGCTTTTGTTTTTAGGGTTCCGCTTACAGTGGTGCTGCTTCTTTTGTTCACAAACTTAACTAAATTTAAGCTAAATGCATCGTTCTCTTTCCATTTTTTAAAGAAAAGGGCAGAAGATATATTTTGGTTTAATCCTGTCAACTTAGACAGCGCCTAAAGTAGACGGACGTATTTTTGATCGCCATGTATTAAATCGCGTCTAAATTATCTATGGAGTGTTCAAATTTGACAGGACGTAACTAATATTTTAAATTGTCCTTTTCTTAGTTTCTGAACAAGAGAATCAGTATATCAATGGGCTGCTTATTAATGTGTTAAGAACTATACTGTAAGAGACGGAGAGTTGAAATATTTACAAAGTATTAAGATGAAGTAGCAATAAGAAGAACGCAATTTGGTACTAGTTTAAATATGACGCTAAGTTATTTTGATCCATAGATAATCAGAAGAGTCAAAATCGTTTTAAACCTTCGAACACGCGTGATTTGCGACACAATAGAAAGACAATAGCAGAGCGACAGCCGGCTGTCGCTTAGTCGTTGAAAGGTTAATCAAGAAAAAAAAAATTTAAGCAATGAAGACTGCCAATTAACGGTGACTTTTTCTTCTCATTGTCACTATAACATCAAAATAAACAGATTAAAAGTGCCCAAAAGTGTTCGACGTTATTTTTACCCGTAATATTGTATGGTGCTCGCAGTACGGAACCCTGTATGTACGAATCGAACTCACGCTTGCCCAATTTTATTTTTTTACTTAAAGTACAGTACTGTGTAATACCTTGTGGGATCCAGTGTTTACTTTCAAAAGTTTTTGCACAGATAGAGAGCATAACATTGCCAAGTGTGATAAGCCATTCTTGTATCTTTTCTACGCGACAGCAACCTGAGTGGCCATCATTATTCGTTAAGGCAGCTGCCAAGGGCACCATGTAATTTGGTATCGCGCCAACGTCTAGTATAGTGCTATACATACATTAAGTTAAATGACGAAATGTGAATATCGAATAGACTTGGCACTTTTCAATAAAAAAATCTATTTTTGTATTCATGCATAGTATGGTGTGAATAATGAGTGGGTTTGCGAAAATTTACGCCAATAGTTGCCGCCACTGTGACGTGAGATATAAATTTACTGCGCCCTGTCACTTTTGACACTTGTTGTCAAAGGCGTCAAAGCGCAAAAATAAAGTATCAGATTTGCAGGTACTTTCAAAATTCAAAATACCCTCATTACGCAAATTCTTTTTTAGTAGTATCCGCATTGATTTGAGTTGACATTTCTTTTTAGGGTTCCGTAGCCAAATGGCAAAAACGGAACCCTTATAGATTCGTCATGTCTGTCTGTCTGTCCGTCTGTCTGTCCGTCCGTATGTCACAGCCATTTTTTTCCGAAACTATAAGAGCTATACTGTTGAAACTTGCTGAGTGGATGTATTCTGTGAACCGCATTAAGATTCTGATACAAAACTAGAAAATAAATAAAAAAATTTGGGGGTCCCCATACATAGAACTTAAACTCAAAATTTTTTTTTTCATCATACCCATATGTGTGGGGTATCTATGGATAGGTCTTCAAAAATGATATTGAGGTTTCTAATATCATTTTTCTCTAAACTGAATAGTTTGCGCGAGAGACACTTTCAAAGTGGTAAAATGTTGGTCCCCCCCCTGTAACTTCCAAAATAAGAGTATGATAAATAAAAAAAAAATATATGATGTACATTACCATGTAAACTTCCACCGAAAATTGGTTTGAACGAGATCTAGTAAATAGTTTTTTTTTAATACGTCATAAACCGTATATGGTAATTTACCTTTCATTCAATCAACTCAAATATAACAAGAACTTTATATTATGTTACTTGTTGCTACGGAACCCTTCATGAGCGAGTCCGATTCGCACTTGGCCGGTTTTTTTTAGTACTGTAGTGATGGCTGGTCCAATAGATCGAGTATAGCTTCTGAGCAGTATCAGAAACAGCATCGATTGTCGAGAAAATGTTTTACAGACCCCCACTGAAAGTTTCCGTTTAGTATAATCTATTTGCATAAAAAACAACCAACCTTACTTCAACTTAAAAACTACTAAACTGTAATAAACTCTTTAACGCCAAAACCATCACTAAATTACAGTGTCTTTAACAGTGTCAACAAACTCAACGATGAGATACTACACACATTACTAAATAATTACAGACATCAATAATTACAAGCAAAAAGCGAAACACCACAATAATAACAGCAGCTATTACAATAAGTTAAAACATAATGGAAGCTTCTAAAGACCATCAAAGCATGTAAATTGCCTGAACATTAATTACACGGCACAATGAATAAATTATTCCAGAAAAAAAGAACTCGAGCAATGACATTAGAACAATTAAACAGTCATTACATAAAACACTGCAATTACGTACAATTCTTCAGCGACAAAACTTCAAAAGGCAAATAAAATTACCTATTATACATTGCTAACAAAAGCCTGAGATGATAAATAGTCAGTGAATTCTAAAACTTCTGGTTTTCGAATTAAATTATATTGTTCTTAACATCTGTCAGGAATGTTAGAAATTTAGCAGGACCCCTTTTAGGCGGCATTTGAGACATAGACAAGACTTTTTGTCTCGTGACTAAACCTTCTAGCCTGTAAAAATACGTTAAGGCCTTGCTTGTTATTACTTTGGCAGCTTGTGAAGAATGTTCTAATAGGATCCTGTGATTTCTTGTACATTCTAGTAATTAGGGTTTACAGACAATGTCTTTTTTATTCCTAGGTAGAACTAGACCATTATTTTTGTAACAGTAACCTATTTTTATCAAATGGCAAACACGCTCCCAGATGACTTTAGGTGGTCACTTAACACCTAGAATCATCTGCAACATTTGAAGCCATTCCATAGACAAATTTGAAATGTCTCAACTGCCTGAATTATACTAGGCATGACAGGCACTCATAGCCTTTAAACAGGAATACAGTAACGCTTCTTTGCAGTATAAATAGGTATTACTCCTCCGGAACTACTCCACAAAGAACTTCTACAATTTTTGTTTTAAACCTAGCAAAAATATATAAGTAAGTTGTTTAAAATAGTGTATGAATTTAAATGCTCAACAGTGACGTATTTAGACTGGTGGACTACATAGCCTGTAGCTGTGGACCCCTAAGTATTTATTTCATGTTGAAGTAACATATCTCGTGATACTGAACACAATAGAAAAAAATATCGACTGATTCCCTTCTATTTACCTACGATCATATACTAATAAAATAAATATTATGGATAAATAAACACAATCTTTTAAATATCCATAAATGTAATTTGAACCTTACTCATTAACTTTGGAATTCTACCTACTTATGTTATAATGTGTCCCTAAATTAATATAAGGTTCATTAAGCCTTTTTTGGCACAAACTAAACGAGTTTATCAAATAGTGCTTCAAAAACTAATTTTCGTTTCTGATATTACTTAACCGTTCTAGAATCCAAAGTAATAAGTAATATAGATAAACCACTTAATTGAAAAATAATAAGTGAAAAATAGTATTCGCCTAAAAGCAAACTCCGATCTAAATTGCATCTAGAGCCATTAGCCGCAAAGCTTTCAGCTTCAATCTATAGCTCTTGAATGTCGTAAAAAGAGCTGTAAAATTGAACCCAATAAAATAGTTGCCATTGCCAGCGATTCAAAAAAAATAATAAGCTGCTGTAGTTTTCATTCCATCTTGTACACAAAGGATGTTGACCACACTTCGTCGTTGTTCGTTTCGCATACAATAGTTTGACCTGAATAAGGAATATGTTATATTTTTTTAATATATTTTTATACGTTACATCGTTATAACAAAAAAAAAGTGAGCCGTCACGGGACGCCTGGCAGATGTGAAACATCGACATTATTTTGTAAAAGTTATATGACTGAAAAGAAAAAGCGTGGTGACGCGTCGCCACTGCATGCGTCGCCACGCCAGAAATTTGTTTTACGTGCGGCTATAGATGTTTCACATCAGAAATTAAACTCTAATGAAGTATTCGTAAAATACGTATCTTAAACGTACACAAACACTTCGAACGTTCGCCATTTTGAGCACCTGGTTTGATACCATATTTTATGCCAAACAAAGACTAAACAACTACGAACTCGGTAAAATTGTATTAAGTTGTAATATAATAATATTAAGTCACGTCTGTTCCGACGTTTTTGAAATATACGTCCAAAATATGGGCACTCTAAAAAAAATTGAGTTGCATTTAAATCACATATTTATGTTCTATTGTAGTAGATCAAAGACATCAAAATGAATTCGTTTATATTTTATTTTTATTCGTGTTCCTATACTAAATTATTTATATATTGGTCAGAAAACTTTTTTCGTTCTAAATAATCCTATTATCAGGTTAAGCCGTCTAACCATTATAAAATAACTTCAGCGCTAGCTGTTCTAATTACCTACTTAGGCTCGCTTCCACCACAAATCACTAAATACATTTAGCGCTAAACGAATTTAATACATCGTTCTATTTCTGTCAATCGTTTCAAGCTGACTGAGACAGAATGAGGTTTAAATATATTTAGCGTTTGATTAGAAAGTGTTTTGCTGAAATGCTGCAAAATTTAGATCCGTTTCTAAAATGGACTAGCTGTGCCCTCGTCTCCACTCACCTAGATAACATGAATACAACATTGTTCATTCACCACACCAAATAGTGACATAATGAATAAGTCTAATCTCAATCTAAGAAATAGTAGAATCTGTCCGAAAGACTTGTCTTATATACGCGTCTACGTTGCTAAAGAAATAGGAACAAAAAATTAAAAGTAACCACAGCCTTACCTCAACACAGCAGTGGCAACTGCATCCAAATCTTTTAAACTGTTTCTGAGAATAACGTATGTACACAAATGCACAGACAAACAGATAAACAATAATTTGGTTTCAAGTATGTTAATATGTTCAGCTTGAGAGATTCTCTCAAATACCTTTCCTACAGTCATTGATATTATTGATAAGTTACAGTATTATTATACCTATAGATAAAGATACTATAGATATAGATGACATCAAAACAAAATGGCCGCCTCCCGCAATTGTAAACAATAAATTGAAAAGGATTCCAACACATCGTCAAGTCTCACTCAAGATACACTCAGTTTTTTTGATAAATTAATGGGCATAAAGATCGTCAGATATTACGAAAATTAATCATGGTTCCAACGCAACGAGTAAAAAACGAATAAATTTGACGTCACCATGGAATAATTAATGGTAGATGGATGGATTAGGTGATTATCGTGCCAGCATTTATTACCTAACACTGGGTTTAGGTCATTTGTGTTTGGCATTGTTATCTAAAACCTAGATAGCAGTGGCGTGCCTAGAGGTCAAAATTAGGGTAAAACGGACAGATTTTAAAAGAATAAAAGAGACCAGAATGTCTCTTAGACTCTACTCTGTTCATTGTATAGATTTTTTAAAGAGACTAACTTCTTTTTTCTCTCAAATTGTTTATAATTTTCCGGAATTACCGCCAAGTAACCCCTTTTTTTGGTGAGTGGGAAATCATCAAATGACTTCTCCCGTCCGGGCGGGCTTTTAGTGACTAAAACCCACTCATGTTCCTTCGGTTGCCCTTTATGTTCCGGGGTCACGGTAACTATTATAAACATTCCGCAACGCCAAGTAACGCCTGACTCTATAACTTATTTAATATCATGCCCACTTAAGGGCATTATCTAATCATAACCACCACCATTACCATTCCAATTCATATAATTAATTAGTTCGATTATACCTTATAACAATTTCAATGTTTTTTTTTATATTTTATTCTTTAAATATTTTTAAATGTTATCTGCTCACTAAAAGAAAGTAATAATATTTATTACAAAATTGTGCATTATGCTCCTAATTAGATACAAATAATTTGTTTTTAATAAATAACATTTTTTTTCGCCAGCGATTTTATCGCCCGGCCGATATTATCGCTAGGTATGAAGGACGCCTAATCCTTCAAAAAAATTACGTCATGCTGACTCATACAGCGCAACCACTCAAGTTATCGCATGCCTTTATTATCGCATAGAACATTTGATAACGGCTCAGTTCAATAACCTTAAATATCTTTTACACCAATCCCTACAGGTACAAGTAATTTATCCTTTAAATTAAACTCGCTTAAGAACTTGAAAATCACCCCAAAATCCTTTAAAACGAAGTAAAGCAATCGAAGAAAAATCGTTACGTAAATCAACTCATACAATATGCATTACAATCCAATTTTAATCAAAGTCACCTTTGGTTTTCAATCGATCTTTATTCTTTTAAAAAGTATAACCTAACTATACAGAGAAAGTCTGTATGTTTGTCGTGATTTTACGCATAAACCGCTGATCCAATTTAAACCTTCGAAAACACGTGATTCGAGACACAATAGAAAGACAATAGCAGCGCGACAGCCGGCTGTCGCTTGATCGTTAAAAGGTTAAACTAATGTTCGTATATGTACCTAGAGATTAGTCATTGGAACATCAATTGGTCAAAGGACATGGTTAGTTTTGAACAAAATCCACGACTTGATATGTCCACGTGGTATAGCTATAGTCTTTAACACACATTGTATAATGTATCTGGATAAAGTGCAACACATTCTTTAAGTCTGTGAGAACTGGAACTAACATCTGATGCAGAGAAATTTATTGTGAAAATCATAGTTTTCCCTTTCTTTTGTCTTTCTATGCTCACCAAAAGCTTTTCAAATATCCTCTTTCTTCTAGCGCCACCCCGAAACATTTATTATAGTAAGCAACATAAGCATTTATAGTAGGTTGGAGGCGACAAATTGCATACCATTACAACCAAAGCCACGACTAAAACCAAGTTCATCAACAAAAAGGAAATAAACTCGTTTCAATAACATCTTTACCGTCGACGGAACTAATAATGCAGTTTTTGTTTTAAAACAAGTGAAGACGTCGAGCAATCAGCTGAATCGACCAATGGCAAGAGTTCCAATCAATTGTGCCGTATTGAACAACTGAACAATCAAACGTCGGAACGATTTAATTGAGACTTACCGTGGACGAAACAGTAAAACTGAACGAGTGCAAATTGAAACGGTCGCGGTCATTGCATCGACTTTAATGAAAACTGTAATTGATGTGGGGTATACAGGAGTTTTGTGACTGACGAAAAATAAATAAACATATAGGGTAACTGGTAATTAGTGTTCGATACTTAAACACGTGGTTATATAACAACAACTTTTACTACGAAAATAAAACTGAAAACCTGAAAAAAAAACAGCTATTATGTTTGCCTAATGTACTGAACATGGTGCACAGTTAAGTCATACTGGTGGTAATCTCAATAACGATACGCCGCCGCTACCAAAATATGGTCTGGAGAGAGTATTATTTTATTTAAAGAGTGTCATCATCATCTCCCTAGCCTTTTCCCAATCGTGTTGGGGTCGGCTGCCAGCCTAACAGGATTCAGCTGGATACCGGTGTTTTACGTGGAGCGACTGCCTACCTGACCTCCACAACCCAGAAACTGGGCGACACGATACCTCTTGGTTAGTCTGGTCATAGTTTCTGGCTAACCAGTAACGACTGTCAAAGTTCTACGAATGACAACCTCCCGTCCCCAACGGCTTTACGTGCTTTCCGAGCCACGGGATGTCAGTGATGTCTAAGATAAACTTAAGAAAGTACATATGAATTGAAAAAGTCACATTGGTACTTGCCCGGATTCGAACCCACAACCTCTTACACGAGATGCGGGCGCCTTATCCACTGAGCCATCACGACACTACTCTATTTTATTTAAAGAGTGTAATGAATTAAATTAAAACGTGCAGGCAAAGTCCTCCAAAATAGTAAATTATTAAAATAAAACTGTGCTTAATAAAGATGATAATAAATTGTCATTAAAAATGCACGTTGTCTTCAAATAGAGCCCTCTTTACTGACGAAAGCAATTTCGTGAACAAATGCGGTAATTAACTACATAGAGTATTTGAATACGCAAATGGATCGCCCGTTTTAATTAGTCCAGCGAATGTTTTGTGTCAAACAGTTCTTTTTTTACTCATAAATAAAGCTGAGCTCGTTCGTTGACTTTCAATTTTAAAAGAACTTGTTTTAAACTAAACTTATCTCTTCTTTTTATTCAACTAAAATGCAGAGTACAAATGATGTGAATTAAAAGTTTCGTCCGAGGATCTATGGATCTGGACATTTATTACGAGCAACAGGGGATTTCATAATATACGTAAATTGGTTTGTTGAACAAAGATGCAACATGAAAAAGAATACAAGTTAGGAAAGGGAGAAATGATAGGAAGAGAACGGACAAGGAGGGAGGAGGTAAGAGGTAGGTACAGATAGATGAATTCATGACTTTCTATGAGATTACGGTTTAAAAAGTAAAATATGCTCTTATTGGCGGGTAAAGCTTAATACACACTACAACAAAATCCGTTCAATTGTTTAGCAATAGAAGCGCATCTATAATATTGGCAAGGTCTAGTAAGGATTGATCTTTCAACGAGCAAACGACAGCCAGCTGTCGCGCTACTATTGTCTTTCTATTATCCTGAATCATGTGTTTTCGAAGGTTTAAAGGCAAAAATTGTATTAGACTGTCCGGCGATACTACTCCGTCGATGAAGATGAAGATTGATTTTCAGCTACCGTCGATGTTGACGAATGTCCACTATTAAGTCGCGTACACACTACACTCACTGTGTGATATGATGTATATGTGGCTTAATAGTGGACATTCGTCAACATCGAGGGTTGATGAAAATCAATCTTCATCTTCATCGACGGAGAAGTATCGCCGGACAGTCTGCTTGTGACCACGGCAGGTGTAACCCAGCCGAAACGTCAAGCGAAAAACGAAAAAGGTACGTGCGCGTTAAATCCCGCTAAACAGTAACATTTTAAATATCCAACGCGAAAGTTTGAAGTATAATAAAAATTGTATTTGACATATTCTCACAAAACTGAAGCATCTTAAGCTCAATTTCGAAAATCAACCTGCACCCACGCTAAAACAAAAAAGAACTGCAAAACATAAACACAACCGCCAGACATCATCATAACAGACTCCATAAAGCAAACTCCAGCCGGCACTTAAGCTAAGAGTTACCTGTCGCACGAACACGGAAACGATCTAGTGCGAAGGAAAACGATCCAATGCGACGAGAAAAGCTTTTAAGTAAACAAGGTTGAGACCACGTCCTGTAAGGTCACAGGAACCTCGACCCTAAGGCAGATAAGCAGGAAAGAGCAACAAAGTCCTCAAGGCTAAAAAGACTCATGAAAGTTATTTATCTAAAGGCTGATAAAACTTTGAAACATGGTGGTGCTGGTGAAATTAATTTAGAAAAGGGGGATTATTTTTAAAAACTATACCTCGCTCTATGGTTTTTTCTGTATCATTGCTACGTTTACAAATATATGAACCAACACACACAGGCCAGATCTAGAAAAGTTACCTTTATACCTGAAAAGGTACCTGTATTTGCACGTGTGGTCAGTCAAAAGCCCTGCAATGTCTGACAGATTAAAAAGCAATATCTATATACAAAATGGTAAATTATCTGACTGTTGGTATAAAACGCGCACGCGCGGCCCCAACCACTGGTCCTAGAGACAGGAAATTTGGAGGGTGTGTAAGCGTGTGCGCATTTAGAAAGGATTTTTGAAAATGCCATACCTAAAGGGTTTCTAAAGTTCCATTCCACCCCCTATTTAAACTAGGTTCTATTATATCAGAAAATCAAAAGAATAAAATGCCACATACTTCGATCTGAGCGTCCGAAACAAACTCACAGGTCAAAGTCTGTACATTTGTATTGGACGGATGAGCGAAGCTCACATATTTAGGTGACCAGCAGTCCAGGCAGTGCAAGTATTTGTAAGTAATCATTTAGCTTCACTTCAAACTGTAAGGAGCGCAACGTCTACGAAAAGACAGGCAGCATTAAGTACTCAAACCTACAGACTATCATAAAATGTGCTCGTTATAATAATATGACGACCTACGTAGTCCACACACTCATAATATTATAATATAAAAATGTAATGCTTAGAGAGGTACATAATATCCGAATATTCATCATATTCAGTCTAGAATCTTACAACTCACAAAAGATTGGTAAGCCATCCTATTCCAATATATTAAAAGATTAAAAGATATATTATTAGGATATATTCCGTCCAAAGTAGATGATGATAACGCTAATCAGGTTTCAGCCAGACAAATGAAGTGTACCTAATCTGTCTGGATTCAGTACTAATATTTGCTAAATTATTTTTATACAGACGTAATACAGTTGATGGTCGAATGGTTATCCACTCTTACATGAGATTAAGATTTCAGGAAAGTACCAATATAACTTTTCAACCGCAAAAAAAAAGAGGTTTTATAAGTTTGACCGCTATGTGTGTGTCTGTCTGTCTGGCACCATTACTCTTTAACGGGTGAAGATTTAAATGCGCATATATGGTTTTGGAAAGAAAGTTATATGGTTATTATTTGCTGTTACAATCTTAATAACAACGGTGGCGCGAGTTTTTTGAACTTTTAATTTACATCTGTTTAATTCGAGTTTATCTTGGATATCATTACCATTGGTGAGAACAACATTGTGAAGAAACATGAATTTACAATAAACATAAGATTTCACATTAGCATTTCTATGCTAGTACCCGCCTATTTTTCTTGCCTTACAGGGCAAAAGCCATTCACCACGCCTGCTCAAGGCATATTGGACTCCCATAGGATTAAATCAATTGTTACTCACTTTCTCTAAAACATCTCATCAAGAAAAGGTTTCATGAAAAATTCGTAGATCTAAACTTTAAAAGGCTTGTTTAAAAGTATAATGACGTATCGTCTGACGCGAATTTATCACAATCCATTGTCCTGGGGAATAAAGTTCATATTGTACGAAAGTTCAACATACCATTGTAAATAGTGATAATACCTGCAATAGAAAGTATTTTTAAATACAAAACTTCTACATTAAATATTTGTGGAGAGTAAACTTTCTCATTTATTGAAATTCTAGAACTTTTGTGAATAACATGTAATTATCAACAACTGCATTCATAAACTAAACGAATTGATTTTTCCTTCAATCAGTTATTAATCTCAAAGAATGTTTTAAATTACTTTTATTAAATAAAAGCTTTTCCTCGCAGATTCACTTGTGTCTTTTGGGTACTGATCTGCTCCCGTTGGCCATAGAGTGATAATAAATACTCTTTACTAATACTCGTAATATGCATATCGCATACAGGGAGAATTTTCACAGTTTAATTTGTAGTTCGGCGTTTAATAAGGGAAAAATATAACTAACTGTAATATATTGACGGACCTGTTAGTCTAGTGTTCAGTGACCCTGACTGCTAAGCCAGAGGTCGTGGGTTCGATTCCCACCCAGGACAAACTTTGTGTGATGAGCATAATATTGTTTGTTCTGTGTCTGGGTGTTATTTATCTATAACATGTATGTATTTAAAAATTATATAAGTGTGTATAACAGTTGTCTGATTACCATAACACAAGCTCTGCTTAGTTTGGGATCAGATGGCCGTGTGTAAGATGTAAAAAAAATATATATTATAATACTAGCATTTGCTCGCGACTACGTCTGCGTATTTTTTCATATATAATATCGTTATTAGTACCGGTGATTACTCTAATAACACAAGAACTATAATTATATCTCTTTATAACATAAGTGTAAATATAAGGCAATTTAGTTTTGAATCGGTTATTTCATTAAAGTTTTAAAATCTCAACAAATTTGTAAATTGAGCAGATTCTTTTGATTTTAAAGTTTTGCAATAACTCAAAGTCAGTTAATTCAAAGTTTTCCGAGCCTCAAAAGTCGAATCAACTTGAAAATTGGTTCATAAAGTGTTGGGTGGCGTAATGGTTTCTTCTTTATATTTATTAGTTAGCCTAACCAAGCTGTTTGGTAGGTCTTTCTATTAAGTATATGCCCAATATTAATTTGTGTGGGTAATAACTTTTTAGAGAGTCTACCCAAACACCAAATTGTACGTTAAACGTATTAGAAACGTGTGAAGTAAAAAAATATTTGTTCCTCATGCCACTATTACCCTGATGTAGGACATAGTAGGTACTAAACAAACAAAAGGGCTTACTAGTAGCCTGTTTTCTAGGGTTTTGTACCAAAAAGGTGTTAAACGGGACCCTAATGCGAAGGCCAAGATAAATACATATACGCTAAATACTTGGCACGTGCTTATTAATGACTGGCAAACTCGTATTTAGTCAGTTTTTGTTATATGTACAGCAATACAGGATGCTTTCCTTGCGGCTGCAAAATATTCGCTCAATAATAAAAGAGCTAAGCGCAAGAAGATTACATCGTCCGTTTGTCTCATTCTTGTCACGTTCGTGGAAGTTCTACAGTCTTGTGTGTACCTACCTATACATGACGCTTTGCCTATAGTCCCATAAGATACTTTGGGATTCAATACATACTATTCGTGGGGCATAAATTATGTCACAGATTAAAGGATGGCGAGGGAGCTAACCAATTATGTGCAGTGGCGTAACTTGATCTATATTTATATATATGGTTATATAGGTCTGGGTGGCAATCCATGAATTATGTCACACCTTCGCATTAAGTTGCACCGCGTGGTACAAATACTTTATTAAATACATATAATCCTTCCCTATGATTCACTCTATATAGTCCAGTGGAAACTGCATTAATATCCGATGAGTAATTTAAATGACCTAAGGGAACGAAAAGCAGACGCGACTTTATTATGATCGATTATGATATTATACAAGCTCTCCCTAGATGGGGATCAGATGAGCATGCGTGGGTTGTCCCAAAATATTTATTAATTGTTACAGTTTCTTAAAAGCTCATAACGCCTTAATCGGTGACGATACGTTAACGCGCTCCGCACAAAATGTAGTTTAGTATTTTGGCGAAGGAGTAATTAAAGTTGAGGTGTAGATAAGATATCTAATATTATTATCTAGGCTTGTGGTTAGCCCGCGCTCTGTCAAATTAATCTATTTGATACGTGAAAATGAACTATGTATTATGAAGTTCAAAATTATTTGACATCAATTTGTCCTAGTTCACATTTTCGAAAGTCTTTGAACGCACACTTGTGATTACAGTAAAAAAAAATATTGATGCCGGTCTAATTTCGACTATCAGTAAAAAAGTATTAATCGTAAAAAAAACTATCGACCTTTGACCCTAGGCACGTCCCTGCAAAAGAATCAAAACACAAAGCAGATTCGATGCACAGTTGCTGCGAGAATATAGTGGATATGGCCAGCTTACGATTCATTAAAATGAATAGTTACTTGCTACTGAAGACGTTACTGGCTAAATGAACGTATTATTTTTGTAAATGATACTTTTTATTTATCGTATAAAATCCGTGGGGCTTGCCCTAATACTGGACCCTAAACCACTGCTCTTTAACTTCAATGCTGGGATCTTTTTTCAGGTACCAGTAAAAAAAATAAAGAAATATCCAAACAATTTCAATCAGGGGGACGGCTTTAAATTGTCATCGGCGTGTAATCCAGTGATTCGTATAACACAACCTCGCTTTTCTGCAAAGTCGGTTAACTCATCTGTGGATACGGTCAGCGTAGTGTGTAGACGGCCTAATATGGTGGAAAATAAAAATATGGAGGTAGATGAAGATTCATCGCCCGAATGCAGGGAGCTGTGACATCGCATCCTCAGTCTGCTTGCGACCACGACCTGTGCAACCAGGTCGAAACGTCAAGCCTTCCAAGGTATTTAAATAAATATTATTCGCGTTAATACCCGATGTAATAATATTATGTTGTTATAATGAAACGCGAAAGTCAGTTAAAAAGATACAAAGTACAAAGCAGATGGAATGCACAGTAGATGCAAGAATATAGTAGATGCCCATTTTACGATCAATTCGCTGATAGCTACCCAAACGTTAGAGTAATTTGGTCAAATTCAGGAGGCGTAACGTATTGTCAAATTGTGTCAGAGTCCTTATCTATTGAACCATCGGGCTTGCTCTAATTCTGAACCCCAGACCATCATCATCAGCCGATAGACATCCACTGCTGGACAAAGGCCTCCTCCAAAGATTTCCACATGCATCGGTACTGCTCTGCTCTGCTCTTTAACTTCAATGCTAGAGCCTTTACTTAGATACCAGTCAAAAAGATTACGTTAAGCAAAGCAAATGCGATGGACAGATAATGCAAGAATATATATGGATGCCCATCTTACGATCAATTCGCTGATAGCTGCCCAAACGTTAGAGTAATTTGTCAACGTCCGGGTGCAGTACCGTTCACGTCATAGTCCGACTTAATGATCATGATAATGACGGAAGGCTCTTAATGTTAATGAAACTGCTCCCGTTTTGCGGATAATAAAGCCTTAGGATTGTATCAAACGATAAAGATTATCATAAAAAAGAAAGGGACATGAGTTTTACGGTCGAATCGCATAATTTAATTCAAGACCCGAGTCGTTAGAACCGCGTCATCTTAGCATGAATTAAATTTTGATGACATTGAGAAATTGTGGGTTTTAGAAACGTTCAGTGGTGTTTTACATACTAGTCGATATGCCCGACTTGCGATATTAAGATCGTAATAAAACCTATCAACAAACAAATTAAAAAAAAATACAGGCCGAGTCCAGTCATTTAGGACAAACAAAGGTACCTACAGAAGAATGAAAATAGATAAAAACCATTATTTAACCTGACGATTTGAAATTTCGACGCTGAATCTGGCTGATGTCATTGCCTTTTTGAGGATATGTTATTATATCTGCCCTGTTAATTTCAACCATGCTGACTGGTCTGAAGACAACAGATCTCAGAATAAAGTTTATATTTTTAGCTTGCTTTTTTTTTGCATAAAACCGTGCTCTAAACATCATTGCATAACTCTTGTTCTAAAAAAGCCTGAATGAAAGCTCCATATACCATCAGACATATGCCAATAAAAAAATGGTCAATATCGGTCCAGTCACTTTGAACATCAGTTAGAGCAAACAGGCATAATAAAGGTTTTTAATGAAATAAAATAATAAACACTTTTAATAAAACGGTGTTAATTAACATTACAAAAAGACACTAATTGTATTTATTTGTACAGATTTAAATTGGAGTTTCTTGCTTGTTCTTCTCCATAGAGATCTACGTTTTGGAACAAGCAACTAGATTTAACTTTCTGACCAACCGACTGACGCTTTGACAATTCATAAGTGCCTGTTAATGGTCTAAGTGAAATAAATGCTTTGAATTTTGAGTAAAATGCGAAAAACGAACCAAAAAACATTATCTTCAAACCAGTTTTTCTTTCCATCATCTCGTGTAAGCTAGACTAGTCCTTGACTAGCCTCATTTTACCGAAGCTAATGTAAGCAACGCGAAACTCATTCCATTCATAAGCCAAGTGCCTTTCGTCCTACATGATCTCAACTGCGGGTAGATTCATGTTTTCTTTGCATATATGTACAGTGGGCAAAGCAGATAAGTAACCAGGGCCGTCATATACAATTGAGGTTTTCTTGAATACCAATTAATGTATTCAAATGAAATTTAACCTCATGAAGAACTAGTCATTATCTACTATAGTTAAAATTATTATTTGAAAATATCCGTGGGTTTTTGAGAAAACTTAAACTGTATCTGACGGCCCTGCCCCCTTACCATGACGTTTAAAGTAAGATTGATTTAGTCCTGTTGCAGGAGTGTGCAAGTGACAGCGTTAGACACGTTGTCTAGCGCCGTCTTTTTCCCACTGAAAGTAATATCAAAGTAATACTGCTATAAGGGCTTGTGGTACGCCCCCAGGATACTTATCTGCTTTGCCCACCGTACATATGTATAATGAACGCTCAGAGAACCTGTAGTTTTATATCATGTTATCTTAGAATTTCCAGTTAATGTTTAAAAAGACAAATGTATAATGATCTCAGTGAAACTCTTTTCAGGTAGGTTTACACCGGTTATTTTTTTATCTACAAATCATTTTAGTGTGAACAATAAATTGGGCATGGTTTGCCTGATTTATTGAGCACCCCGCTTTTCTTAGCAGCCACTTATTCGTTTTCATTTCTATTGATACGTTTAGTAATTACATACAATACTTGGAAAATAATATTTATCTTATTAAACTCTTATGTATTAAAGTAATACGTACGAAATTCTTTATTGCTCGCAAAAATGATACATTAATGTAGAAAAATAAAGGCAAGCTGAACCCACAAATTATTTTCACAAATCCTAAACAGACTCCATATTTTTTACATATTTTCTAGAAATTGTAAACAACTTCAAAATTTCATGAATTTCCTGCAATATAAACAGATAGAGAACTTTGAATCATATAGCATTTTTTTTTTTATTAAAAAAAAATATTTATGTATATCTATGGTAAAATCTGTTGTTACTAAAACAGCCATCATTCACGCCCAACTCGGTTTCAAAAATAAAACGGATCTCGAAAAATAATATCGACGTATTTTTATTTCAAAATTTTAAAGAAAACGAACAATAGAATCTGAAATAAATAACTCGAACACAATGGAGGGGAACCATTTTTTGTATTCACCACTCATTTGTGCCTACTCCAAAAATGAGGCCATTGTTTAATTTGCATCAGAGAGCCAATTATCGAATTGTTCGTTTGTTTTTCATTACAAATAGGTATTCAGTCAGTCTGAATACGGGTTTCTTAGACTGAATACGAGCTTACTCAACAAGTCTCTAGCAATCATAATTTTGGTAGAAAGCTTTTATTTCGCAGACTGTTCCAGATTTATTTTTAATCAGAGCAAGCACACATCGAAGTTGGATTTCAAATGTTGTAAGAGATAAACCTTCGTCTCAGTTTAATTTCCACAGTCGTAATGTATACTATAGATTGTTGTAAAGCTTAAGAGTTTGTACGTACAGACGCCAGCACAACTGTTTTGAATTTTATAACTAAAGTATTAGATTCAAGATTGATTGTTGTGACAGTTAAAAACTGGAAAATCTGTTGTATGCCCGTTTATAATGTACTAGCTGACCCGTGCCCACTTCGTTGGGCGACAAACATACGCCTGGCTAGACAAAAACTGAGATAGTTCGGCTAATTTGCATGATATCTTTATAATTTATAGCCTATAACACGCACAAATAATGTGTCTTTCTACCAGTTAAATAATTTTTAAAATTGGTTTATTACTTCCGGAGATTACCCCCTACATACAAACAAATTTTTATTATATTAGTATTGAAAAAGAGATTTTTTGTTGGTTTAAACAGGCTAATCTCTAGCACAACAATTGAAATGAAAAAAATCTTATTATATATGATGACCTGATAAATAATAGTGTAGGCTGTAAACTTAGAATATATCACCACACTATGACTTATAGGATCGGCGTAGTAACAAAACATGCGAGTAAAACGTACACACGAGGGCGAAACAGTAACAATAAATTAAACACAAGTGAATCCGCCAGGTATAAATTTCATAGGTAGGATTGTAACTATAAAGCATCTACAAAGACAACGGCTAACTAAAAATCTATTTACCGAACCTTGAAAAACATGTTGCTAAGTACACTAATGTAGATAAATAACAAATATCAAACAGACCGACCCGATCTATCACACTAAAAAAACAGTTAGGGTTTAGCGCAAATGGATCTTTGCAAATGAAAGTAATTCATTTATCTTCCTTATTCGCTTGTTTTGCCCAGGCCCACATTTCCAGTGAGGTTATCAATAAATCACGTACCTTGTTTCCTTACTCAGGATAATTTCTTTTACCTTTACTTGGCCTCCGTTGTTCGTGAAATCATTTGTATATTTTTTATGTACCTAGCGTTCGTAGGGTTGCCTATGACACGATTCCACGAAAAGGCCTGAAAATAATGCTAAGGCCGCTATCACACGGACTGCACCACAACAACCGCACGCAGTTGCTATATTCAACTGCATGCAGTGGTACGTTCGACTTTGTGCAGTTGTAGCTTAAGCTTTTCTGTTTGAAAGATTGATTTTGAGAAACTTGTACACTCATAATTATACACTGACTAGGAGTAAATATAGTGGAATGTAATTTAAAGTAATAAACATAGGTAAATGAAGTCAGAAAGTTGAACAATCAGCGTTACTAATTTGATTTTGCATAAATGATTAACATTAATAATGTTAGTAGGAAGTAGAATATTTTATCATTGCACTGTTTAGGATCTATAGAATTACATCAATATGATCTTTTGAATGTAACGATGATTCAATATTATTGCACAATGTTATTTAAGAAGTTGCTGTCACGACAGATAAACCCTCTGCCAATCTAACATTATGAATAACTATCAAAGTTCCTACACAAGTTTTTCTAGCAGTCACCCGTCTTTAGTTACTGCTTCGCTCTCGTAGATTGAAGCGAGATGTTGTAGGTATAACATAATGTTAGAGTGCTTGTACACGGTGCATGTAGCTTGCGCATGTTGAGGCACTTGCGCGGGTAATATGCATCGTAAACATATCGTTTAAATACATGTGCGGGTTTAGTGACTCAGAAACTCGAACAAATAGCTTGCGCATATTACTCACGCGTGTAACCCGCAACTTTACTTGCTCCAGCTACATGCACCGTGTACAAGCACCCTTACTTGATAATAACGTAGCTTTATATTGACCAAAGAATTTCTAAAATCGATTCAGTAGTTTTAGAGTTTATCCATTACAAACAAAAAAAATCTTTCCTCTTTATAATATTAGCATAGATAAAGGTGAATCAAGTGTCTGATAACCCTGATTACAAGTCCAGCTTCAATATATCACAAAATCCCTTTCACTTTACTAGAAAAATATGATAAGCTCTTTATAGGTCCCTAGGAATAGGATCTCGAATTTTTAGACACAAAAGGTTAGGACATAAACTTTGCCTTTAAAAGGTTAGACGATTTGATAAACTAAATGTCACTGTAATAGTTTATAGTCTAAATATTTGAATTCTTAAACATCTATTATGTACAAGAATTCAAATTAGACTAATTAAATTAGACTACAAAAGACATTAAAATCAGTTCTAATCAGCAAATCTTAAAAAACAATTTTATGATTAGCAGTCTTTGGACTGTGTTCAATTTAAAACATAGTCTATTAGTAGTATTTAAACTTGAAATAATCGAAGCGTAATACTCGTATAATGATGATTCATGAAAAAAATCATATCGTTTTTGTTAGCCTAAATAAAACAAACGAATCAGCAAAATGCTTTTGAAAAACTGAATCTATCTAGATTCAGGTTCTTAATCACTATTCAATTTTATTATTGAATTAAACGAATTTTATTTATTTATATTTACTATAAATACCGAACTCTTTCAAGAGAAAAATTGTGAAGGTTTGTTAAGATTGCAAATGCAAATTTTTATAATCAATAAGTGTATGACGTTATTTCATAAGGTAAGCAAGCACAATCATTACAGAAAATCCGGTTCGTCCAGGAAATATTCACCCGCTATCTAAACAATTTCAAAACAATCATAATTACATACCGTATCGTTTAATGAGATAAGCTGTTTCTATGTGAATTATTACTAACACTCGTGGAAATGCACATAAAAATAAAATTAATCTTCTGTACTCTGACTTACTGACTTGTTGTTGATATGTACTATCGACAAAATTGAATCATGACCCATTTTGACGACAAATCGTTTGAAGCTGTCAAAATAATAAGACTAGACGTGTGACATTTTTAATACATGTTTACGCGATTGTCGACCTAATTGTATTTGAATGTCTGTAGGAAAATAAGCTTATGGTGGGTCATGATTTCATTTTGTCGATTGTACATATATCATCATATTATGTGTGTCACACGCAGCCCAAACCACTGGTTCTACAGACATGAATCTTGGAGGGTATGTTCTTTGTGAAGAAAAAGTAGAAGGACTTCTTAACCCCTAGGGGGTAAAGTAGGGGGTAGAAGGTACACTTTCACGTGGGCGAAACCGCGTGCGAAAGACCTTCGTATAAAAATATTATGATTACAAATGTCTACACAGCAAAATACAAAACGTATCCAATTTTCTGTTATATGCATAAAAATGCTGTGTCAGCTCACAAGTCCACATTGGCCTCCCGGTAAGTACCTACCTAACTATAAAGGCGTCAACCACTGATTAAAATTTAATCTCTAAACGCCATAACGATGCCCAAACGACTTACGTTTGGACTTGTTTTTCACTGAAAATAAACGTACACCTTTCTTTTCCAACTAGGTAGGTACTTCAGATTCACCTATATGTTTACCAAACTGTTTTACCTACGGGATTATTGATCAGTCTTTATTTACCGAACTCAGTTCCACAAATATACTGATTTACTCGATTCGAATTTCGTAGCAGACATGTTATACTAAACCAATTTCCCCCGAGTAATAGAACGTCAAGTCTTCAAAGAAATCAACGAAAGAATCCCTTAACTTTCCAACTGATATTTTGTAGATACTCGAGTTGCTCTAACTAACAAACTGTTGTAATCCGATGAAAAAAAACCTTTTTGTAAACGGCTTTAAAAAAAAGGTTTTGAAATTAGAATTTTCTCGTACGCTTATTCCAAAAAGAGGTTGAGAGGTTATGTTTCAATAATACACAGAAATTTTTGTTTTGTGAGCGTATACAAAAACACTGAGATTAGACATCAAAAATTCTTAACAGTGCACTTACTTTTCATCCATAGATATCGTTTACACTGGCGTAAAAAACGAACCTCCACTATTCACAAGGCTTAAATTCACTCACAGACACATTGATTTTTTTCACAAAATCAAAGAGCACAGAACATTTAGGTAATGGTAATGGCATGTCAGTCTAATTGTTACTGAAACGATACCTGATATGATGACACGCCCGAATCTTATCGCGATTATCTACTTCTACGTAAAGATAACGTTGTGGTGTAGGTGTATTTCACTTTTCTTGTAAATATTCAGCGATTAAACAAATCATTGTTTTTGTTTTTTATTACTTATGGGCTTGCTCTTGGTCCCAGACTAGCCCGAGGGCATAGACGGGGCCTACGAGCCAGCTTACCCAAAAACTGCCTATGCATTCGTCTCTTGAATACTTCCGAGTTATGTGAATTTGGAAACACAGAACTACTATGGATATTGCTACTGGTCTATTTAAAGAACATATTATTATGTATATCTTAACAATAATCGTTAGGGGCTATCCACACATTTCCGGAAACCCGGCCTAGCCGTGTTCCGTCAGGGACGGCGAAAAAATCGGTTACGTACAACTGCTTACAACTTGAACGAAATATTGTTCACACAGTTCCGTGTTAAGCGCATCCGTATAGTCAGTGTCCCGAAGCACGCTCGGACGTACGGAGGCTCTGACAGTGCTGTCCAATTTTTATCTAATTACATTGACTACAAAAGACCACAGAAAAGTTGCTAGAACGTGTACGTCAAAATAATATACTTTACGATCTTTCTAATCCACATTACCGATTTTCTTGACAAGTGTGAACACGGGACCCGGATTGCACGTCCCTGCCGGGAACACTGACACGGAACACGGATAGCCCTGACCCTGAAATGTCTGGCTGGATAGCCCCTAAAACTTCACTAGAATTATGTCAGGAACAGGTAAAATAAAACTGATATTTTTTTAAGTAGTCGCAGCAGACCGAGTAAAAGATGGCGGGTCGCCTTAGTTTGTTTCCTTAGGAATTGTTAAATGATGGGGTAAGGTTTTTTTCTACCAAGAGTTAGGCAATCTATTTTAAAAATGGTTAGTATTAAGTTGTTCTAATTTTTATTTAAGAAATTATACCGAGAGCAGTATAAAAACAAATCTAAAAAAACAGAGATTTAAATCTACATTATTTATGAGTAGCATAGAACTACGCACGAACGAAGTCACGGGCGAAAGCTAGTTCTAATATTTAGTCGAGTATTATAAAAAATACGAATAATTAATGGAACGTCAACCAAAATATGTTTTAACTAGCTGTCCCCTGCGGTTTCACCCGCATTTTTCGTTACTGCTCCGCTCCTGTGGGTCGTAGCGTGACAGTATACAGGGTGTCCCACGGCTATGCCACACGGAGGGAAAGTACCTTAAATCTTGTAGATAGAACATTTTACTGAAAGAAGACATTATATGAATTTTGAAAACAATTTAAATTGCATTCATAGATTTTTAAATAATTAAATGGTTGGGCCGGGAATCGAACTTGTTCCACGAGGAAAAATAATCACCCTGTTGTTTAATTATACCGATCGAAAGGTTTCATCATAAGGATTATTTTTTGCTAAATAACATAGTGTCACAAATAAAAGGAAGACCGTGAATTTTAACATTTATTGTAAAATTTTGTTCTGAAAAGTTAAAAGCTTACATTGCCGTAAGGACATACAATTGACAATCATAACTACTTATTACTAAATAATCTACCCACTTGAGTAGTACACATCATTTAAATACAAAAATATCCACCACAACAAGACCAAAAAATCGTCAGGGAACGAAATAATCAAAAGTTATCACTTTGTATTCAAGAAGAAGTGACTAGTTTTGAGCATTTGAAAAATTGACTAATTTTTTATTAAAAATGTTAAAATTCATGGACTTTCTTTTATTTTTAACACTATGTTATTTAGCAAAAAATAATCCTTGTGATGAAGCCTTTCGATCAGTAGAATAAAACTACAGGCTGATTAATTTTCTCGAGTAACAGGTTCGATTCCCGGTTCAACTATGTAATTATTTAAAAATCTATGAATGCAGTTTAAAATGTTTTCAAAATTCAAATAATGTCTTCTTTCAGTAAAATGTTCTATCTACAATATTTAAGGTACTTTCCCTGCATGTGGCATTGCCATGGGACACCCTGTATAGCATTCCTCGATAAATGAGCTATCCAACACTGAAAGAATTTTTCAAATCGTACCAGTAGTTCCAGAGGGTTGTCTATTGTTTGCCCGAAGATTATATGCCATAATCATCATTTTCCCGAATTTTATTTACCCGAATTTCATTTGCCCGAATGTTTCATTTGCCCTAAAAGACATATGACATACTTTTAATTGCTCGAATTTTAGATACCATAATATACGAATGCCATAAGTATTGTTTGCCCTATTTTTATGTGCCATAATAATTATTAGACATAATATTTAAATGTCATAATATTTAAATGGCATAACAAGTATTAGACAAATATTTAAGCCCCGTAATGGTTTTTTTTTCTGTGCATGGTTGATGGTGGGCTAGGTCGACGGAGCCCCGCTTCGCGGGGCTCCTACTTCTGTGTGGTTTATAAAAAAATAACCACGAAGGGGATGGCGGGGTCTATTCGCTCGCTTCGCTCGCTCACACGACCCCGCCATCCCCTTCTAACCTAACCTGTCCAAGTCGGGGTGCCCTAAAGTCCCAATTGCATCCAATTTCTCTTGATATAAACAACCGTTATACACCCAATGTCGATGGCAAATTATGTTATGGCATATCATAATTATGGCATGTGATAATTAGGACATGTCCGGCTAGCGCTGAAAACCAGCGTCGGGGACTCGTGCGTGTGTATGGGTCCCGGCATTATGCTGAGCGCTAGCCGTTTCGCGCGGTAGTGACGCTACTTAAATGTTTTAGTTTTAAGGATTATGGTATATAAGTTTTTTTTATTATTTGTAGCTCACTCTGTGTGAATAAACTGTTTTTCTTTCTTTCTTTCTTTCTTTCTTTCTTTCATGTGATAATTATGGCTTACAATGATTATGGCAAATGATGTTATGGCAAGTGACTTTATGGGAAACAATGATTCTGGCACGTGACTAATATGGCAAATGAGAGTAGGGCAAATGAGTATTATGTCATATGATATTATGGCTGTTGACTATTATGGCAAATGAAATTAGGGCAAATAAAATTCGGGTAAACGGCGGTATACCGTTCCAGAGATTACCCCCTACATACAAACTTACAAACTTACAAACCTACAAACTTACAAATTTTACCTCTTTTTATATTAGTATAGACTAGTATAGATATCATCACATTTTCAATTAAATTTAAATAAAATGTAAAGATACAAAAAATAGACAAATGATATTAAGAGTTGGTAATACTACGCCACACCGTACCAAGCTTAGCTGCTTTAGGCTACCTTTAAATATGAAGTTTATATGAAAAAAGTTTCACATTCAATTACATTGTTGAGAGATTTCGAAGCAGGCCTTTGAAAATAACATTATAGCACTTATATGAGAAGAGAAAGAATTATAATTTAATATCTAAGTTTCGTAACAGCTTTTTTAAACGTGGGTATTCTTTATAGGGAGTGACAACAAGGTCTAAAAAGTTGAATGTGAGAAGTGATAATTTACTGATCCATTACCAAAATGGAATAAAACATTTTTAAGTATATTATTTTCATAGACACAAAGTAATACAAAACGATTAAGGGCCGATTTTTCAATTATCAGTTAACGTGTACAAAGGAATAAATATGGCTTTTTGACATATTTTCTATACAAAAGCAGTCAAAACGTCAAACTTATTCAACAGATAAGTTATCTGGCGATTGAAAAATCAGCCCTAACAAGTTTAGCCAATAGCTAGGTTGATATTAAAAAAAATCATTTTTTAACCTTTTAACGACCAACCGACAGCCGGCTGTCGGGCTGTTATTGTTTTTCTATTGTCAAATCACGTGTGTTCGAAGGTTTAAATACTTACTATATCAAAACTTAAGTATGGCTGGATCAAATGGATTAATTAAATGCTGTTCGTCGTAGTCAAAAGGTTCTTTAAGAGAAAAAGGTTCTTAAAGAGAAAAATAAGAAAAGATAATTTTCAAAACCGTAAAACCTGGTCGTTTATTTTTCAACGGGGTGTTTATACGAAATCATAACCGTTTGATAGAACAAACTCTGACAAGATATATGCTAGTTATTAATATAATAAGCACATAGATACTGCCTGGTAAATTCAACACGTACCTAAACGGTATTTTACTAAGGAAAACGGAATTTAAAATAATCTAAAGTGTTTAACGACTTTTCTCGCTGACCGTACCTACTCATAAAACATCTTTATGAGCCTCTTTTTCAGCTATATGAATTCGTGTTTGCTTGATAATAGGTACTTACTCAAATTAAAAAACCTTAGTAAAAGAAAACGTTTCTAATTAAAAAGTAACTAACTACATTTAACTACAGTAATTGGAATGAATTAAAATCTGTTTGCGTTTTGTAGATTTATTTATTTATACTTTATGCACACATGTACAATCGCGGACTTAATGCCTTAGGCATTCTCTACCAGTCTACCCAGGGTGGTCCAGAGATTACTTACATCACAGATATTTTATTCTCTCTTTGTGGAAATGAGATATATATTTTTGTCTAATCGATTTTTTAAAGAACTAGTTAAATCTAAATTACTAGCCAAACTTTCAGTTTTAACTAAGCTTGTTAACTTTCTCTTACTAAAAATAAGAGATTAAAAATGTAAATACAACAATTTGGTAAAAACGACTTGTGTTGTTAGCTGTATTATAAGTAAATGTTTATAAACACAGTCCAAACCAACACGAAACATCGCACAAAAAATCGTAGCCTAAAGACAATTTTACACTCAAAATTCGCCTACGTAATCACCTCGAAAGCTGCTAAGTCTTAAAATACAATTATATTAATCTGAAGTAACACTAACCAATTTTGGTACAATTCCAAAAGCTTAATGTAGACTAAACTTTTTGTGCCTCACTACACAACAAAGCTATACGCATTGCACAGTACTTTCTTGTTCTCCGATTGTGAATACAATAAAATGTTTCATCTTTTCATACGTTTAGGAATGTGAAAAGAACGTAGAAATGGCATGACGTCACAAAAGTTATAGATTGAGAAAACGCTAGCTTTCCTTAATAAAAGATTGGTCTGCCACATCAAAGGTTCGAGAGATATAAAGGGACGGAAAGCTCGACCTGCGTAGAAATAGGCACAACAATACAAGCCAACAGGCGCCGCATACCTATTCGTAGAAGTCGAAATGTTCGCCGAATATTTAGTGGAATGAACGACATTGGCACACCGAACATGAGCGAAAAGCTAATCAGTGCGTATATGTGAGTACCTCACAAACGTCGATCGTTAGCCACCCGCCATCAATCACACGTTATCGGCATCATCCACAAAATATTAACCAATTATAACAGCCCAGCTTTCGCTATCATCGGCGAATTATTAAAAACACTTTGTGCTGGTCTCATCGTAGAGTTACGCAGTTAGTCGGAGTTCTATTGCGCATCTAATTAGGTACTTGTTTTTGAACATTTGTCATTTTATTTGTTGTTTCTATTAAGTAGATAGTATGATATCCTCAATAGCGGGTATCCAAATGGCAAATGGATATCAGATATTGGAGATAATTGAAGTTTAAAAGTGGGTCAACGATTTTGATGGTAGGTAGGGGAAGTAAATATTGTGTGATGTGTACCGTGTTTGTTTTCTGTCAAGGTACTTACCAATCATGTGGTGGTTGTGGTCGCCTGCGAGCCTGTACGCAACACGGTGGCTCCTGTGGCTCGCAGGGCAGCTGCAGCGCGGGCGGCGGCGGCGGCGGCGGCGTGCAGGCCAGCCGCCGCGCGGCCGCCGCGCCCACGTACTCCACGTAGCGGGACGGCGGCGGAGAGCCCGCGATGTCCTCGCGGCACGCGGGGCCGCAGCACTTGCGCGGCGCTGGCGGCGGCGGCCTGCATGCCAGCCCGCAGTACACCGGCGGCGGAGGCCGCAGCGGCGCCGGCGGTCGTGGCACGTAGCGCTCCACGGGCACGTGCGCCGCCGGCGGCACGTAGCGCGGCCGCCGCGCGCGCTCCGCCTCCGCACAGCGGCGCACCCGCCGCGGGGACGCCGAGAACCGATCCGGCAGCGGCGCGGGCGGCGGCGGGCTGAGCCTCTCCGGCGGCGCCACGCTGAACGCGCCCGTCGCCGGGAAGCGTTCGCACGGTGAGCGCGCGTACTCCTCGCCCATGGCGCGCGGTCAGCCGGGCCCGCCGCCGCCCGCGCGCCCTCCCAACCACGCCAACACTCTGTCTCACATGCCGCGCGACCACTCTAGCACTATCACTGGGCGGGCGCTCCGCTCGCGTTCGGGGGCTGCGGCGCTGTCCCGATGTCCGCATTCACTCCGCGGGCGCCATGACGCTACCGGATCGATAGCGGCACGGGGCGGCCTCAGAGGGCGCACGCCGCGGATCCTGCTTCGAGACGCATCGCTCGTTCCTTACGGCTTATATGGAGCTTTCAAAACGAGCTTTGAAGCTGGGGCGAGGCGAAAGTGCGTCCTCAGCCAAGATGGCCGCTCTCATCATGTCCGCTTGCGGCGCGCCTGCGCTAATGCTGTGTGATGTGTTTGTTTTCACCAGATACTGATTTTGCACTGATCGCGACACTGGGTGGTTCCTGGGGCTATGGCCCGGTATGGTTCACAGTAAACAGTCACGGGGTGATGGTGCGCGTCACGGTGTGGTGGTCGGCGCGGCTCGGCTCGGGTGCCGAGGGTGTCGCGGGTGTCGAGTGTGACGTGCGCCGCTGGCGGCAGGCGGGGGCGGGGAGCGCGCCGACGTCAGGCCGGTGCGCTATCGACGCCGCGCGCCGCCGCGCAGCCCGCGCCGCGCCACGCAACACACTTCACGCCGCACCGACACAAACACTCGATTGCAAAACGAACGACCGTCGCCTGTAGCCTACTTTTATTTCCAGTATCCTGTTCACACGAAACCTTAATTTGATCCGATTTTATTGAAATAACCCCGATTCCCAATTTCAGAATAAGCTCGTAACTCGTAAAAAAAAGCGTTCGTTTTCAGAGTGCTTACGTCTAAATGACCTACACGGTTTATGTTTGAAGGACATAAAAGGCAAACGTAGACATTACCTTGTACCATTCATTATTGTTTGACAAGTTATAATTACAAATGTAAGGTTCTCTGATAACTTTATGAGAAAAAAGGCTAAAAAATGAAATGTCTGTTTCAGGAAATCAATTAGATTAGGAAAATATACAGATAAAGAAAATGCCCACGGCACGGCATAACCTTTCATCCAGCTAATTTTCTTACAATCTTGTTACGTTATCGAATGGGCACAAACGGCTGTGTCGCAGTCCTTTGAAGCTGTAGACTCACTAGCGAAATAGGTTAAGAACCTATTTCGAGACATTACTGTTTTAGGATAAACTTTTCGCGCTCCCTCTCAGTTTGTACGCGAATATTGACCCAATTTTATATAAGTAGAGCGCTTCGATTATTATGAAAACAGTTTCAGACGTTTCACGAATAATGCCGATATTCACACTAAGAACTAAGAAGATAAGCTTACCTCACATCATAATAATTTAAAACTAACCTTGTTGAATATCGATACTATTTGGTCTCACTAATAATTAAAAAACCTCTGAACCAAAAGATGAAAAGTTCATAAGTATTACATATGTAGGTGTTTAAGTGGACAGTCAATACCTATCGATAAAAGAACCGAAAGAAAGATTTAGTGATGGGACACACTTCGAGAAATAACGAAGGTGTGTCACCGTTCGCATTGCCATCACTCGGATTCACTTGTCATGCAAACTGGGTATGTTTTATTCAGTATATGTTGAGGATAATACGCATCCCAGAATTGACGTCGGAAAACGGGGAACGTTGGCCGGTATCTTGGTAGGAGAGACGGACTAAATTAAGGAAAGAAGACCTAACTATGTTAGTCGAAGGCTGTAGTTATTCGAGTCACGTTTTGAACCTACAGTTGTCAATTGTTGCTATTACGAGGACAAATTAAGTATAGCTTGTTGGGATGGAAGTTTCTGGAGATGTAGTCATCATTAAATTATGATCGGGGCAAGTTGACTGATTTCTACGAAGTGACGCTGAAATTTAAGTTGCAATATAATTTTGCAATATAATTTCAGCAATTAACATTAAAGCCTATCAATGAGTAAGTTTTCTGTCATTTTCTATAATGTAGATAGATAAATTCAGAGTTGGTTGGTTAATCTCTGATACTGCCTCTCTCTGACACTAGAATATTTTGTAAGTACCTGGTCTCATTCATGAGGAAAAATAGTTTTTTTTTTTTCTTTTATTACATAGACCCGTAACATATAGTACACCTTTCAGACTAATTTTAAGGTTTCACCTACGTTTTTTTCTGCTCTGCTCCCGTAGGTCGTAGCGTGTATATAGCTATAATTCCTTTATAAATGGGCTATCCAACACCAAAAGTATTTTTAAATTTGAACCAGTAATTCCTGAGTTTATCGCGTTCAACCAAACAAACAAACTCTTCAGGTTTATAATATCTAATGATTTTCGATTATGATGAACAGGTTTTGTTGTACTTATGGAAAATTTTCTGTGCAGTCAGTATTTATGCTACGTATGTAGTATTTTTGTACAAAAATATTTTTAACTGTATTGCATTATGAGGAAAAAAGTAATGTCATATTGATGTATAATTTCGAATTATCTGTAGTTTGAGTTTTAATAATAATAATAAGTGGCAACACCTGATGTCATCACGCCTGGTTTTTGATACCAAGTTTTTACAATTCAATAAATATATTAACATTATTCATATCTAAAATAGCCGCAGTTGAAAGAAATCGCAATAACATTTTATTTCAAACCTCCATTGGAAAAATATAAATATAAAATGATTTTACCAAGAAAAAGGAAGAAAGGTATTGGTGACATATGTCACCAATACAACAACAATGAAAACTAAATAAAATGGACTAAAACCAAGCTAAAACCATAACGAAGATGATAACTAGAGCCGCTACAAGACGTAATGCACACCCAACACCTCCGGACCCGTCGCTCAGCTCCGCCTCGCCGCCGCCGGAATCCAGCCCCACCGTGAGCGCTGTGACACCGGCCGTGGCAGTTGCGTCGAGCTCGAGCGACGAGTACTTTTCTCCGCCGACGTCGCCACCACCTGTACGTCGACGGGGAGGTCGCCGGCCGCCGGGGGGCTTGGGACTTCGAGGCCCATCGGCCTCTGATAGGGTCCCCGCTCCCGGTGGAAGTGCGCGCATGAAATGGACACAGCCATTAAATGAAAATGTGATGCGCGCATACTTTGGGGCTACAGAGGGGGGAAGTAACCTGACTGCGTACCGTGGTCGGATGCTTTCTCTGTTTCAGGTGCTTGAGCCGGCTGTCAATGTTACGGCCCAACGACTGTCGGATCAGGTACGTGTCATCCAGCGTAATCATATGTTGGATGACTCTGTGCTTGATCGACTACGCCTTGAGTCACAGATATATCTTGTCCCGCCTGTCGCACCAGTGGATGCGGTCGTTGTGCAGCCGCAAAATTTAGGTAGTGGCATGCCGCGACCGCCCAGCGCTGATGTGATGGATGATGGTGAGGCTATATCTGTGAGTACCCAGTGTAATGATAAATTGAGGAGTGCTTTGGAGTGTGCGTTTCGGGAATATCGCTCTATGCTGCCTGAACTTAGGCCACGACTGCCTCGTTTGCCCATGCACAAGAAAAATAGAGCGCTGGTGTGTGCTCTGGATTCGCTGCTGTCAAGCTATCTTGATGGCAGCGAAGACCTCGCTGATACCCACTCAATTTTGTACTGCGCAGCTGTAGCAGCGTGTCGTGTGGCTCACGTCAAATTTCCTCACAGTGACGGAGTCACACGACCTAAACCTACTGTACCAGCGTGGCAGTGCAGAATTGAGCGTCGTATTGGTGAGGCTAGAGCACTCATCGGCAAGCTCATCTGCTTCAGGGAGGGCAATACACGTCCTAGAGTGATGCGCTTTGTGAGGCGAGCGTTTGCGGGGACTGACATTAGTCCCCGAGATTTTATAGCCCACATCACAGAGCGTATCGACTTCCTGAAGCAGAAGATCTTTGCATGGGCAAACCGTATTCGTCGGTACAAGCGAAGAGTGGAGCGCTATACTCTGAATCGCACATTCCAGAGTGATGAGAGGTGGGTGTATAGGGCTTGGGAACGACCAGGCCAAGGTGTGATTGACACGCGCCTTCCGGATGATGATGCCATGAGTTCATTCTGGCGCAGCATCTGGTCGGTGCCTGTCGGTCACACTGAGGGCGATTGGATTCGGGAGGTTGAGCGAGCATGTGATATAATACCAGAAATGGAGGCTATTACCATCAGCCCCCAAGATGTAGCTTGTGCAGTTCGTCCGTTACCAAACTGGAAATCTCCGGGGCCGGACGGGCTGCACAATTTTTGGATAAAATGGTTCCTTAAATCACATGTTTGCTTGGCATCCCAGTTCCAATCAGCCTTAGAGTCTGGATCGTTACCCCAATTCTTAACAACTGGAGTCACCCACCTGCTCCATAAAGCAGGTAGTACCACGGAACCCAAGAATTATAGACCAATAACTTGTCTTCCCACGGTCTATAAAGTTCTTACATCCATTTTGAGAGCTAAAATTAATAATCATATTAATAATAATTCTATTATGTCTGCCTCTCAAAATGGATGTAGGAAAGGGTCTCGTGGTACCAAGGAGCTTCTCCTCATTGATATGGCTATCAGTCAGCAGGTTCGTCGTTCTCGAAAGAACCTGTCGACATGCTGGATAGATTATAAGAAGGCCTACGACTCGGTGCCACATACATGGCTCATGAGGGTGCTGGAGTTGTATAAAGTAGATGCAACTCTGCGCACCTTCTTGGTGTCGTGTATGGGGCAATGGAGGACGGTCCTTCACTATCCAGGGTGTCGGCAGATCCGAGAGAGCGGCGAAACCATAAAGATCGAGCGAGGTATATTTCAGGGCGATAGTCTGAGTCCACTGTGGTTCTGTTTGGCCCTAAACCCTTTAAGCACATTATTGGAGGGTTCAGGGCTAGGCTATCGATTGCGAAGAGGTGGCCAGGTCATATCTCATCTCCTTTACATGGATGATCTGAAACTCTTTGCCCCCACCGATTTGCAACTGATGAAGCTACTGAAAGTAACAGAAACTTTCAGTAGCGCCATCAGGATGGAATTTGGTGTGGACAAATGTGCAGTCATGCATGTAAAGCGAGGGGAGGTTGTGGAATCCGATGGGACTCAACTCTCGGATTCCATACACCTTAGGTCCCTCTCCACAACCGAAACTTACAAATATTTGGGTATGTCGGAAGCGTTAGGCATCAATGCTACCGACATGAAACAGGCGTTGAGGGAGCGCTTCTTTGGCCGCCTGAATAAAGTACTAAATAGTGTTTTATCAGGCGGAAACAAGGTGCGCGCCTTCAACGGTTGGGTCATGCCGGTTTTGATGTACTCTTTCGGCATACTCAAATGGACTCAGACTGAACTAGACGCCTTGGATAGGAGGGTCCGCGGTCTACTGACTGCAAACCGGATGCATCACCCACGGTCGTCGGTGATGAGACTGTATATCCCACGGAAGTGTGGTGGTCGAGGTTTCTTAAACGCTAAGACCCTGCACAACCGTGAGATATGCAATCTCAGAGAGTATTTCCTATCGACAACCGTGGGGATGCATCGGGATGTAGTTTCGGTGGACAAGGGCCTCACCCCGCTCTCCTTAGCGAGCGAGAACTGGCGCAAACCTGTGGTACTGGACACTAACGACCGCAGGACTGTATGGCAGAGCAAAGAGCTTCACGGACGCTTTTATCGGGTCCTACATGGGCCCGATGTAGATTTCCTGGCGTCCGTATCCTGGCTGCGTTTCGGTGACCTCTTTGGGGAAACCGAAGGTTTTGTCTGTGCGATAATGGACGAAGTTATGATGACGAACAACTACCGGAAATACATTGTGAAGGACGGCACGGTTGACATATGTCGGGCATGCCACCGTCCCGGGGAATCAATCCGTCACATTATTTCTGGGTGTTCTAGTCTGGCTAACGGAGACTATTTGCACAGACACAACCTTGTAGCCAGGATTATTCATCAGCAGCTTGCTCTGAAATACAGTCTTGTGGAATCGGAAGTACCGTACTACAGGTATGTGCCCGACCCAGTTCTTGAGAATAGCCATATCACATTATACTGGGATCGATCTATTATCACAGACAGGACTATTGTTGCCAATAAGCCTGACATTGTGATAATAGATCGATTAGAGCGTCGGGCAATGATTGTTGACATAGCCGTTCCGCATGACGAGAACCTCGTGAAAGCCGAGAAGGATAAGCAGTCCAAATACCTTGACTTATCTCGCGAGGTTGTCGACATGTGGGACGTAGATTCAGCAGTCATTGTGCCGATAGTCGTGACGGCCAATGGCGTGATAGCAAAGAGCCTCGATCAACACCTAAGGAGGCTCTCGCTAGGCAGCTGGATCAAGGGCCTGATACAGAAGGCGGTACTCCTGGGCACGGCGCGCATTGTCCGGCGATTCCTCTCTCTGGAGCCCTGACCATCGGTAGCT
This sequence comes from Athetis lepigone, assembly GCA_033675125.1. Classification (NCBI taxonomy): domain Eukaryota; kingdom Metazoa; phylum Arthropoda; class Insecta; order Lepidoptera; family Noctuidae; genus Athetis; species Athetis lepigone. The sequence continues at coordinate 13,859,214 of CM066236.1, forward strand.
TGGACCCTGTTCCCGATGCCGGTGGGCTACTATTTTTTATATTTTTAAATGTTTTTATTATTTTATAACAATATTTAAAAATGTAATTTATAAGTGTTTAAATATAATAAATGGAATAATAATAATAAAATTTATTGCAGACCATAAGTCCATAGGTAAAACATACACATTTATACACAAAACATACATACATACATAATTAGAACTACACAAGTTATTTTAAATACTCGAATGACGCACGATGACTGGTCATCCAATGCCACATCATTGGACTGTCCATCCTGTCGGCTACTATAGTCACCAAGCTGTTGGAGCTGTCGCGCACTCGCCGCATCAGGGATGCTATCCGCTTCCGCATCAGTGCGTAAAAATCTGGTACGCCATTCTCAGCAAACATCCCCGACGCACTGCAAAAGCGCGGAAGCCCCAACATAACTCGGAAGGCATTGTTGTATTGGACTCGCAGAGCATTGTACGAGCTTTTTGTATAGCTAACCCATAGGGCACAAGTGTACATAGATTGGCAATACGCTCTAAAGAGTGTAATTTTCACCTCCCTTGTACACCGCGCAAACCTACGAGCCAGCATGTTACATCGAACTGCCAATGCTCTGCGTTCCCTCTCCACGTCCACATCATCGGACAGACTATCGGTGACCCAATGCCCCAGGTATTTAAACTTTGTGACCCTGGCAAGCTGAGCGCCTCCCAAGGTGACTGGCGGAACAGTCTCATAACATTTGTTACCCGCTTTAAAAACTAGTAGCTTACTCTTGGTCGCATTGTACCTAAGGCCGTGAGCCACCGCATAATCTTCACAGATGCGAAGTAGCCTCCTAAGTGCACTGATCGATGGGCTCAACAACACCATGTCATCCGCGTAGCTGATGTTATTGACGCAGTGCCCATCAATGGAGCACCCGACATTGGTGTTGCTGAGCTCACAGATCAGCCCGTCTACATACAGGTTGAAAAGCTTGGGTGAGCTGATTCCCCCTTGCCTCACACCGCACTCCAACCCGTATGCATCCGACAGGACACCCGCATAATTGTATTGGTTTTTATACCAATACTTTAGTATCCTAATGATATCACTTGGGAGGTTCTTAACATTTGACAGTTTCCTCCATAGGCAGTCATAAGATACGAGGTCGAAAGCCTTGGAGAGGTCCAGAAAACATGCATACACAGGTGTTTTTCTACTGGTATAATATTGAACAGTCTGTTTCAGGCATAGTATAGCTGTCTCTGTTGATAAATGTGGCTTAAACCCAAACTGGGCGTCGTTGAGTGTTAAGAGCTGATCCAGCTGCTGATCAATCAGACTGTCCAACACCTTTGCAATGATGGTAGCCAGGGATATCGGCCTGTAGTTGCTTTTGTCACTCGCATCTCCTGTCTTATTTTTAACAATGGGCACAACAATAGTTTTAAGTAAATCAGCAGGAAGATACGAATGACTCAGGCACAAGCTATAAAACATTGCTAGAACTCGTGGCAAGTGCTTACCAGCATACAGTAAGTGTTCTATACTTAAGCTGTCATTTTGTTAAACATGTAGTTTATTTGTAGTGAAGTAAGTTATTTGATGTAAAAAAGAATATAAATGATGAGCATGTATTGATAGGTGATAATTTATTTGATATGCAATTTATAATATCCCTTATAATATTAGTAAAAGCATATAACCCGGATGTATTCAAGAGAAGAGTGCATAGGCATCTTTTGGGTGAGCTCGCTCCATCGTAGGCCCCGTCTATGCCCTCGGACTAGTCTGGGACCAAGACCAAGCCCATAAGTTATAAAAAAAAAAAATGTGTAGATTAAACGGTGGCGTCGCGTCGTGACGCGATATTACGTATCCTTCCGTGGTGATACAGTAACAGGACACGATTTGGCCAAAACTTTCTTATAAGGATAACATTATTCTACTACCGCCGGGAGCAGAGCAGGAGCATAAGGATTTCTCAATTCATACCAGTCCATTCTAATGCCCTTACTAATAATCACTGTGTAAAGTTATGCAATGAATAAAGCCTGTGTAACCATACATTTTTTGACGTATAAACCTGTCATAACTTTATGCAGCGTTTATTAGTAAGCCGCTAATATTACAAATGCAAAATTAATTCTGTCTGTCTTTCTGCGTGCCTGTCTGTCTCGTTTTCACGCCAATGCTACTGAATGAAAACTTTACAGTAAAGAACATTCCTCTCCTTATTTTATTTTGTGAGAAAGAAGATACTACGTGCGAGTGTTTGACAAACAATATTACCTATTTATTTTTGAAATATTAACACCTTCCGAGAACGTAACTTTTTATACGAATATAAAAATAAGTATATCGAACTATGACGTCTTAGTCAATTTAAGCATACGCTTCAAAATACGAGTGGTAAAGCTTGAGAAAAACAATAACAATAATACCAATACTTAATTGTTTCATTTACAGGAGTTTAGAAATTTTCTCATAGAGAGAAAGCACGAGCATTTTATCAAAACCAAGCTTTGCTCAAAGCAGTTACTTAGCGACCTGTCCTGGCTTTGCATGGATAACACGATTCCTTGAAATTCGCTGCTTTTCTCTATGTAATATGCATGTAAGTAAATAGCATCTCTTTATTATGCATGTATTATAATAGAGATAGCATTTATTTACATGTGTATTATAATCGTGGTGACGCCCAGTAGCTGGGTTGTGGTGGTTTGATGGGCAGTCGCTTCACGTAAAACGATGACATCCAGCTAAATCCAGTAAGGCTGGAAGCCGAACCCAGCATAGTTGGGAAAAGGCTAAAGAGAAGTTGATAATATATGCATGTATTACATAATATAAAACTTATGGAAGAAATTTTCGGCATCGCAAATTCAAGCTTACACAACGACCCAAATTGAAAGGATACCTATTGAAAACAGTCGAACAATGTATATATATATAAGACTAGCTGGCCCGTGCCCACTTCGTTGGGCGCCAAACATTTTAACTTAAAACTCGAAAACATGCGCTTTCCCAGACATAAGACTGAGCTAGATCGATTTCTCGTCCCCGAAAACCCCCACATATCAAATTTCAGCGAAATCGTTAGGGCCGTTTTCAAGATCACATGCTTTTTCAAGCAATCAGCGCCATCTGCCGGGTTGATTTGTGAATCTAAACCATCCAGGGCGCCACTCAAACGCATACAGAAAAAATCATTTAAATCGGTCAAGCCGTTTAGGAGGAGTTCAATGACATACACACACACAGCAGAATTATATATATAAAGATATAAGACAAGTTTGTAAGCACGCGGGCAGTTCCACTTGGTACTTAGACACAAACATTAGCGGGCCATCCACTAACGTTCATTCCTGCCGGAATGTACAATCCTTACAGAATGAACGCCAGTGGATTTGCAACAACGAGAAAGAATGACGGTATTAAAATCCCACCATCCATCCCGTCGCGACAATCCTTACGGAATGAAAACCAGTGGATTTGCAAGAGCAAGAAAGAATGACGGTATTAAAATCCCGCCACCCGTACCGTCGCGACAATCCTTACGGAATGAACACCAGTGGATTTGCAAGAGCAAGAAAGAACGACGGTATAAAACCTCGCTACCAGTCCTGTCGCTACTGGCGCGACGCGCGCCGTGATCAAGTTAGTGTCTGTTTATAAATATAAATATGTTCTGCCTAAGTGTAGGGCCTGAGTGCCCGCTCAAATCGAGCGTCTAGCAGGGCGGGGCGTGCGGCGTCCATATCAAACAGATGCATTTACACGTAGGTGTCCTGAGTGGCGACCTAGTGGCGCGAGAACAACTTGCACGCAACGCTGCACGCTCCGCTCAACGCTCCGCTGAACGCTCTTCACTCAGTTCGTACACTAAGGCATTTTGATGCAGGGTGATGCAGAGACAAATCATGGTAGATGCAAAATGCAAAGGTACAAAAATAATACCAAAATTAAATATATATATTTACATAATATAGTAGTATATATATAAATACATATAGGTACACTCACATAAACATAAAGATAAATATAAACATAATTGTTGCAAAATGAAAATAATCCATAAAGATTATTCAAAATGACGAGCATTCCTTTCAAATGACAACAATCTTCATAAAATAGGAGGATTGTCACCATCCACACACGCGCAATCCCTCGGTATGGCTGACAAGATGCAAAGTGACAGGAATGTACACAAACGTGTGGATGGTCACTTAAGGATTGTTTTTCCTGCCGGACTGGCGTGTCGTGATAAAGCCAGGGGAAAGAACGAAGGATTGTGGTTTAGTTAGTGGCTTCAACGGTTTTATTTTATCCCGTCGCATTTCTGTACGGATTGAACGACGGGACAAGCCTGAAGGAATGAACGTTAGTGGATGGCCCGCTAATGGGAAAACGAATACCCATGGTTACGGTAACACGGCTACGTCACGCAAACGTTAACGTTTTGTGTTGCTCTGATTGCCCGAACAATTTTGAAGGAAACTTCAGAATAGACATAAGAAACAAAAGTTTTCAACGACGTATCGTGTCTGTTTTGTTTATGTTCAAGAAAAACGTTTCTTCTATATCGTAGATGATATAAACTCACATTCACAACAACCAGACACTGAATCAATATTTGCCCCGTGCGGACATCGAACTAGCGGCAAGCAGAGCAGTTAATTAGTTGGTCACTGCAACAAACGTGCACTCCCTTTGGACATAGTTACAATACTGTAAACTAATTAAGGTCCCTTCGCGAAAACCTAGAGTTCTAGATTCGAGTTGATCGGGCTAGAAAGTGGTATTGGATTTTATTCATTACCAATTTCTAAAACCCGACAGAGGCCTTTTGGATTAATTTGAAAAAGGGTCTGTCACAGTATGGTTCCACTAGTAATATTCAGTACCTAGGCAATGTAAAGACTCTGATTAATTCAGCCATGTTCAGCCTTATTTCAGGATTTTAACTTACAATGAGTATATAGGGTATGAGATAATCGCTAAAATTTTATGGAGTATCAAATTAATTATATTTTTGAATATTAAACAAAATAGATTGTTGAATAACGGTGGCAAGAAATTTAAATAATGGCTAAATAACATATATTTATCTGGGTCTAAGCATGTATCACTTCAACAGCAACAAACATAGTAAAGCACATTCATTAATAAAGTTATTGTACACTATGTAACGTCGTTTATATGCCTGCTTATAATAATATTAATATTATGCTTTTGATTCGGCATCCTGAATAGTATACGACCATACACTTACACGTGTGCCACGTTAATTAATTTTATAAATTAAAATAATAAACCGAATTATTATTCGTACGTGGTGTATTTAAATATTGATGTTTATTTGCTTGAAATAATTAATATAATTGAGTACCTACTCCCTTGTTTTGTACTCAATTTTACAAAGGGGAAAGCCAGGATAAATAAACGTTGCTTAGGTATGCTTCGGCTTAGCAATATATCTATAAAAGAGGCGGCACACCGGCGCCACATGCTGCACGCATCGAACATTTACCTCGCCACAATTGTTGCGCCGCAATTCTCTGCTACAAATGTATTGTATACGCCCGCAACAAATTTTGAATAATTTAATTTAGTAATAAATGCATAATAATAATTTGTTTATTGCAAATTGTTCACACATACATAAAAACACAAGCATTTCACAGAAAACCATTTACATTCTAAGGTGTTGTTGAGCTCTGGTACCCAAATTTAGATTTAATTTATGTTATGAGTACCAGGTTCCTCGCACTTATATTACTATCCTATAATAGTTTCTGAGTGGATAGTGTTCATGAGTGTGGTTGTGTAGGAAAACAAGAGGACTTGGAAGATAAAATTTAAGAAAAATTAATTTTTCGCATTGCAAATGTAGCGCCACATTTACCGAGACACAAATGTATGTCTGATATGCGGCCCGTTTTAGGCAGAGACAATTAAACGTTGCTTAGCAAATTTTAATACTGTCACCATTGCACTAGTGTCAAACGCCGATGGAGAGTTAAAGACAGAGAATGGCTAAGCATAACTAAGTGACGGGTATTTATATATCTACCTTAATGTACAACTGCCAAACAACAGTAACGCAACCGTGACTGACAAAATTTTTACCGTGTTTGTGGCGGCGAAGTCCACCTCGGTCACCCGCTTTCGCATTTGCCCCCTTTCATATAAAAATAAATTACATTACATAACTTATACTTTTTTCTACAACTTATACATACAAAGCCCAGGCTTTACTTAGGTCTCTTCCGATTATCGCAGCCCTAGATAAATATTTTCCATAACATTTGTTGTGTTATCTTAGGAGTTGTTCCAACTTTTCATACGAAATTCGACCTAAATAATCTTATAACGAGTAAAACTTATGCGGTTAAGTTTTACCCGTTCTCGCTCAACTATCAATCAGTAGTTTAGCAGGAACGTAAATAAGGCTAAAGTTAAGATAAATAAACAATGCTTAGCAAGTGCTTCGAATAATTAACGATAATTTACTATTTTTATTATTTTATATTGCTGTCACTGTCGTACAACTGTCAAACTACGAATGCAGGACAGAGACTATTAACTAAGCCAAAGTATGGCATTTCTTTTCAGAGGCAGTCAGTAATAAAATGCTGACGGCAACGAGTTCAAAAAAGTAAGACGTATAAAAATGATTTTTGTATTCTACTTGCATAATAAACAGTTTCATTTACTTTCCGAAGTACCTACGTACTAATTAAAGTACCTATATTTCTTGACCTAAGCACCTACCTAGTAATTAAAGTAGGTCATATAATTAAAAAAAACTTGAAACGTGATTCTCGATGTTTCATGAGACTGCATCGTACGAAAGAATGTGATATATGAGATATACGATTCTACTGATAGACGTATGAGTGCACGTAGACGGGTCACAACGGGTGTAACCTATATGGAATAAAGTCTAGTTTATCGTCTAATACTACAAGTGCCTGAGAAAGACTTACTTTGGGTAAAACAACCTATTATAAAGTTTCAACCCGTGACATCGTTCGTGTGATTGTCAGTATACCATGAACATAGCCTTTGGCACTCTGTAAAATGTGAATATCACTGAAATATTTTTTGGATCAGACAAATATTTTCAGAGATTAACTTACAAAAAAAAATTTAAGCACTTTTTTTATTAATAAAGTAATTCCTAGACTAATGTGTTATTTATGCAATATCGCACAAAAACTATTTGATCTCTAATTTTTAAACAAAGATAGATAATACAGACAAGGCCTCGTCTTCGTTCTATTACAGAGCTTCCCAACTTACACTCGCATTCCACATCAATTACGTAATCGATTGAACTCGATTATTACTGCATAATGTTGTCTCTAACCATCGACAAGATCGATCGCTTGTCTGGCCCCTAAATGTGTCAGAAAATCAGCGTTCCCACAAAACTGACGGCTATAGGCCATAATTCGTGCGTAATAATCGTGATTGGTTCATGCTTTCGCTTCGTGCCTAAATGGCGGATAATCTGTTAAATATTGCCCACATTTATGAAGATTACTTTAGATAAAATGGAAAACATCTCTTACTAAACGCTATAAAACGTGATGATAAATAAGGGAGCATGTATTAAAGTTTTCTGTGAAAAGCAGTCATTTATTATTTGTTGGTGGTCTGACATTTCAAAATTTATCATTTAATTTCTTGGAAAATGAGAGATAATGCTCTAACCCACCAAAAAACTCCTTCAAAATTAACTCCAGACGATTGGCGTCCTGTAAATATTTCATTGAGCCACATAGGTACATGCTTACACATAACGAGCGTTATCACATAACCAGTGGTATCCAATATTTGTAAAAAGGTAAAAATATTGTTGGAATAAAAATAAACTGTTATGGCAGCATGCAATATGACGAATGCAAAATATTTTGCTTTCAGGTACACCCGAAACAGTCAAGGACCCTCGACCGCTGTACTATTTTGAATATTATTCATAAAGTTTAAAATGTAAAAAAGTTAATTCAGTTCGAGAACATAATATTTAATATTTCTGTAAACATAATGAATCAGAACAAAACAAATGCTCGTAACGATAAGAAACATACAGCCTTAGTCTTTTTAAACAAACCCGTTACATCTATTGAAAATTCTTCATAAATTCATAGAGCAAGCAAACAATAGACAGGGGTATGAGAGAAGAAAATGGCATGATCAAACAATCGCCCAGACAATTAGATAATGTTAATGAACGTAGCTCGGACGTGGACGAAGGGTAACGGGAGGGTATTAATGAGCTCACACGCAAACTCGTTACCCTCCTCACGATTGTAACGACACTAAATGCTTTATTAAGTTTTCTGCTCTTTTTAATTTTCGCATTTCACTATGCATGGATGTCGGGTTATTGGACGGAGTAACACGTTCTAAAGATGCTTATGTTATTGTCGATAAGATGTCGTTGTGTAGCATTACCCGGGTTCTATTCTGACATCGTTTACAAATAATTGTGGTAATTTTCCAAACTTTCTAAAGCTATTTTGCCTTTCAGTAAATAGGGATGACGACAACATAAAAAAATAGCATTCTGTTTAGTCCGTCTTGTAGATCGACCAAAAATACGGGACACGTATTTTTGCTTCATCAAAATAATAAAAAAAATCAAAGATAAAGAGCAACAAAGTTCTGGAGTGGGGGTCTTTTGACGTTACCGTGATGCAAAAATTGTATCTGATCGTGACATCACGCACAACTTCAACGCACTGTACCGTCGTCATTTTTCGTTTACGAGAAAAAAGGACAAATACGTGTCCAAAATTTTTTAATAATGACGGACTAATTAATTACTTTTTTTTTCGTCGTCTCGCCTATTACTTAAAAATACCTATATATATTTATGCTCTTTTCCAAAGACGTTGTTATCATATGTCCTTCAGTTGTTTGTAATGGTCAATCTATATCTGTGTTTGTATCTATAGGTGATAAAAAGTGCGTAAGTTTAGAGATTGAAAATTCCAAACCGTTGTTTAACTTGTAGCCAATCTTGTAGCCTAGTTAAAATAAGCGCATCAAACCGAAATCAAGTATTTAAACCGTTAAATAAACCATAATTTCATGCTTATACAATGCAATTAAGAAAACTTAAGGCTTATTTTCCCACACAAATATTTACTGTAGAAACTTTTTTACAAATTAAGGTTTCAGCAATTTTATCACGAAGTCACTAAGTCTGTGACTTCTTGATAAAAATGCTAAAACCTTTCAACGATCAAGCGACAGCCGGCTGTCGAGCTGCTATCTTGCTATTGTGTCTCGAATCACATGCTCGAATGTTTAAGTGTAAGCAGTCTATATAGCTTTATTCGACAAACTAATTTTCCAACACTAAGTTTTCAAATAGAACCAGTAATACAACGAAACTAACTATATTAGTATAGGTTACTTATTCGTCTAGGGCTTTTTCGACCACTTTAGGGTTGGCTTCCAGACTACCCTGATGCAGATACTTCTTTTATATATGAACACTAGCTGTTCCTATATAAAAGAAGTATCGGTTTCACCCGCATTACGTTAGGTTTTTAGTTACTGCTTCGCTCCCGTGGGACCTAGTGTGATATTATATAGTCTATGTTACTCGTGAATAATGTAGCTTTCGAATAGTGAAAGAATTTTTAAAATCGGTCCAGTAGTTTTTGAGCCTATTCATTACAATCAAACAAGCAATGTTTTCCTCTTTATAATATTAGTATAGATATCTGGGTATTGGAATCTGATTCCAGGTAACCAACCATGCTTTGCAATTGCGCTAGCACTTGTACCACAAAGCACAAGATGACAAGACCAACAGGTCAATCGTAAACAGTCTCACAATGATTTGAATAGCTACCTACTTACCTACCGCTTCCATTAGCAACGCCTACCGGCTGTGAGCTCTATGGTTAATTGACATTGACACTAATTCTGTTTTAATCTAGGTTATACGATAACATTAATCGTGCATTAATCCATGTTTTAAACTGAACTCTTATCCATACTTACTTACTCAATAAAGAAAAGTGTTCATCAAAAATCTATACTGGTAATATGAATTTGAAAGTATCCCTGTTTCCTGCCAAGGTTTCACTGTTTAACCTTTCGACGACTAAGCGACAGCCAGCTGTCGGGCTGCTATTGTCTTTCTATAGACACAAGACTCGAATAACGTGTGATCGAAGGTTTAAAAAAAACGACGTTTTGGAAAAGTGACATTCGTATTAAATCAGGTTTAAAAAACCACACACCTATTGTAAAAAGTGAGTGGCTAAGACAAAATGACGTTTAAGGTGGTGATTGGCGCTGATTTTCTTATTCACAAACTAACATTTAAGTTAACTGCATCTTGCTCTTTCGATTTCATTAAGAAAAGGACAGAAGATAAAATATTAGATAATTTTGCCGCGATTAAAAAAACATAGCGGTTAAAAATATGTCGATTTACTTCAGGCGCTGTCTAATTTGACAGGATTAAACTAAAATGTATCTTCTACCCATTTCTTTAAGGAATGGAAAGAGAAAGATGCACTTAACTTTGTGTACAAGAGAAATTAGCACCATTGACGTTTATTTTGGCGCGTCAGTTGAACCGACGTAAGTTCGTCCAAAATTCGATCGTGAGTATTCGTGAGTGTCGAATCGCCATGCCAGAGTTGGTTGGCCGCTTAAACTATTTTGAGTAACGCCACAGGTTTACGACTAGACTGACGTGAAAAATGACCGTCAATGGCCACCTTTAATTTTTTAACCAACGAATTTCAACTTCAAACAATACTCCCTAACATATTTTGTTTGTGCTTGTAAAACCGGTGACGGCCATTTTTATCTATACCTAAACAAATAAAAACAAAAAAATTAACACACATGGCATTTAATTATATTTTTAAATAAAAAAAGACGGGTTGCACTCCGGGAGTGCCGGCAGAAGTGAAAACTTGATTATAGCTGTCTACTATCCATCCGTCCTACGCTTTTTCGATCAGGTCACGTGTCCTGACGCGAGTCTAAGATTTTATACCCATTACAAAAAAAGTGCTCAACGCCGCTAAAGAAGTTTTCACTTCAAAAATTGTTTATTAATGCCCTTACTAATAATCACTGTGTAAAGTTATACAATGAATAAAGCCTGTGTAACCATACATTTTTTGACGTGTAAACCTGTCATAACTTTATGCAGCGATTATTATAGTAAGGGCATAAGGCTAGCCGCACACACACAATAATATTGTCAATACAAGATTGTCAATAATCTAGATTCTATATAACCAATACCGCAATACAGGCCGCACACACACAATATTATTGACAATACGTACTTTATTGTCAATATTGTTGTGTGTGTGCGGCTAGCCTTAGACTTTAGACTTCTTACAAACCTTTTATTTAATACTACGAATCTTCTTTGATTAATTATTTAATAGGGTTGCTGGCCATCTATCGCCAAAAAAATGTAAAACGCCATTTGTGTTTTTTTTTTAATTCTTCTTTTTTTTTAAGTAATGGCCGTCATCTTTTTTTTTAGATAATAGCCAGTTTGAACGTAGATATGTTTAAAGATGAGAAAACTCTTTTGTAAAACCTATTTTATTTATATTCTTTAAAATAATGTTATAAATATCAAAGTTTATGAGGATTCTTACTCTTTCACGCAAAAACAAATGAACGTGTTTCTTTGTATAGCTTATACATCAGAATATCGAATAGGTTACAACATTACGCTATGACCCACAGGAGCGGAGCAGTAACCAAAATCTGATATAACGCGGGTTAAACTGCGGGAGACAAGACAGCCATTAAAAAATAAAAATACACTAATGTGAACTCAAATTTATAGCAAGACCTGGTAAACTCTTCTCAAAGTTCGTTTATCGAATAAAACGGTCTCTTATATCACAATAGTGTCTTCTGTCCGACGCGATCCAATTAGGGGTAATAGGACATGACTGGGTAACGAATGGAGACACCTGACACCTAATAACATTACCCATCTGCACACTTTATGACCGAAACTAGTACATCGTTAGAGTATTTATAATAGCAGTAGAGCGCATCCAGAAGGGGCAATCTATTTAAAATATTTTTTTATAAACTGGTTTTCCGAAATCTGGAACCTGGTTATGCTAGGGTTGCGGAATAGCTCTAATAGTTACCGTGGCCCTGGAACACAAAGTAAAAGTCGGACACGCCCTCCCGCCCCGCCGAGGTGGGGAGAAGTCATTTAATGATTTCCTAGTAAAAAATTGGTTGCCTGTAAAGTCGGTATACGGGCGAAAGTTTAACGTGACAACGACTTTGAGTGGTAAAATAATTTTAATGTGAATATTCATTCGTATAGTAGGAAGAAGGATGAAATCCGCGTGCCTTTCACTTTTTATGTCTGTCTCTCTCGCTCTTAGGCGGGCTAACCATGCCCGAGTGAAAGGGACGCGTGCCTCTCACTCGCTCTCATTGTGAGCGCATAACGTGAGCGGAGCGTAACGCAGTTTCTTGAAGTGTCACCCGGCAAACCAATTTATAAGACGTTGTCACGTCAAAAACCTAGTTGTGGTCAGTTTTGGACACGGTGAAATTATGGATTACTTCTAAAGCAAGACTATGATCTTATTTTACGTACGTACGTTTGTAATTCAAAAGCGCACAAACTAAATCACATTTTTATGATAAGCTAATCCTAGGCCCAGGATTGGCTTCAGAGGAAATTATTCTTAAACAATCAACAGCTCAGATACAAAGTAACTTCTTAATCTTGATTGAATGCCGTAGCCCCGAGTTTGAGCTCATTAAATCAAAATTAATAAGAATGCCAAAAAGTTCAAAATAAAAAACGCTTTTAATTCCAAGTTTTCATTTTTAAGATATTATTTCAATATTTTATTAATTGCCTGAGACATGGCATATCTTACGTAAGTCGAAAATATTAAGATTATTTTCTACTTCATGTCCTGTTGCCAGACTGATCCTGGTTCGGAACACTAATTGCATATTCATACCCTAAGAGCAATCAGCTTAAGATTACAGAAAATTGTTAAAAAAAGCTAATAAAACCAAGTATGTACTTATCCGGTCCAGTCCAGTTATTCTGCCTTGAGCAAGGGTAGTGATCAATGCTTGTGCCTTCTCTGTATGAGAAGAGTCCTTTGGCCTACGGTGCAACAATAGTACCATAAAACCTGGCAATTCCCCTGATTGCGCTTGCTCGTTCGCCTACTCTCATAATTATACAACAATAAGTTTTCGTTTATGCACGGGTCTAGTATTTTTATCCTGTCGTCTGGCGAAATGTCAATTTGACAACTGTCATTAATGTCAGGTGTCATTAATGCCACGCGAAATTGACCATTATGATCAATGTCATTTTATTGTTTTATCTGTGCTACGGTTGTGGTTACCATACCAATCGCCAGATGAAGGGTTATGTAGGTAAACAATCTAGGTATGTCCAAAAAATTTTAACTGTACGGGTCAGAGCCCATTCGTCCCCTAAAATTTGTCCCCCAGCATAAAAGATGTGGATTCGGCCCCTATATAGGTGCCCATTGGTCTCCTGGTAGGGGACCAACTAATATTTTAATAAAAAATATTATTTTAAGGTACCCATTCGTCTCCTCTAATATATACACAATATAAGTTAAAGATTCGGCACCTATTCAGGTGCCTATTGGTCCCCTGAGATAAAATTAGCTATATTTTACCTAAGAAACGGTTAACATAGTACACTTGTGAACAGTTTATTAACGCACTTAATTTAATAAATCATAACAGATCATTGAAAAAAGAGCTATGATGAATGATAATCCGTCATGATAATAATATAACCTGTCGATAGGCTTACGATGTAATATTTGTCTCTCTACGAATGGCTTGTTAAAAAAACGGGTATTAATGATTGAAAACTTAAGAGAACAAAAGTACTAGGCGCGCAGTAACGTGAAGTAGTTATGTACCAAAATCTAAAATTCACTGTATTTTTAATTTTCTCACACGATCACCTTAATCAATCCAAAGTACTAGGCGCGCAGTAACGTGAAGTAGTCATGTACGAAAATTTTAAATTCACTGTATTCTTAATTTTCTCACAAGATCACCTTAATCAATCCAAAGTACTAGGCGCGCAGTAGCGTGAAGTAGTCATGTACGAAAATTTTAAATTCACTGTAATCTTAATTTTCTCACAGGATCACCTTAATCAATCCAAAGTACTAGGCGCGCAGTAACGTGAAGTGGTAAATAGATAACGATCGATCGACGAATCGATTAATTATTTTGAAGACTGACTTAATGCCTAGAGCCTAGAGGCATTTTATTAAACTTAATCGTATTTGAAATACTTTAAACATGATATTTAAGGAATTATTATATTTTAATTTTACCCTTTACTGCGCGACTGTACCAGGACTACCAAGCTGCAGTATACACATATACATGTACTTATATTAGAAGAATGAATTAAAATAAATATTCTTCAGGGGACGAATAGGCCCCTCAAAAGTTCCAGGGGACGAATGGGCACAGGGTGCGAATCTTAGGAGACTTATGGGCTCTAACCCAACTGTACTAGGATAAATCACGATGTTATAAGTCCAAAACACCATTTGAGCGTCGCGAAGGGGTTGCATAGTTGTGTACCGCCACCCCGCTTTGCGCGCACGCATTGGACGTGTTATTATGGTATTTGGTGGCTTTTCATTTAAGTTGTTATGTTCAATATTTAAATTATTTTAAAACAAAATATAACAAGATGTAAAAATTCAGTTCCTTATATTTTAAAACAGTAGGTACTTTGTATACTTAGTTTAAAAAACCAATGTTAATACATAATAAGTATAGGTATAGGTACTATTTAAATACGTGCAAGTGCAAGAATAGTTGTACACATTTAAATAGTAATATTTATAACTATAAATATATTTTTATTTCAGATTTACTATAAGTAGTTTAACTATGTAATCTAAAAATAATCATACCAAACTTATAAATAATACTATAGACTACCGATAGTAAATAGATACAATTTGTATAAAGCCTCACAGGGCATCCAAAAATTTATCGAATCGCTGTCAAATATAAATTTATAATTTATATTTAAATATGATGTCTATGTACATATTACCGGCTGTTGAGATTCAGTATAACTGCCTGCCCGAAAATCGGACGCAATTTTTTTTTTACAACTCACACACGTTCGTCTGATCCCAAACTATGCAGAGCTTGTAATATGGTAACCAGACAACTGATAAACATACTAAAATAATTTATATATACATACCTACATATTATAGATAGATTAATTACACCCAGACACAGAACAAACAATCATGCTCATCACACAAAATTTGTTCTGTGTGGGAATCGAACCCACGACCTTCAGCTTAGCAGTCAGGGTCACTGACCACTAGACCAATAGGCCTGTCAGTATAAATATGAAAGCTACGTACAAATATTACATAAAATATTATTGATGTGGTGATTAATTAATTAAATGTGATCGGCGAAAGGGATGGCAAACGTTTCCACTGCTAATAATTAATTTAACTTTTATGTTTGACTACAGTTTAATATTACGATATTGACTGTGGCGATCAATGTAAATTATAGGTAAACCCCGATCATCATTATTTAAATAAATTCAATCAAAAAACCGATGAAATTACTCATCACAGGAATTACCAATTAATAGAGTAAATAATTTTGTTTATATACCTAGTTACAAGTACCTACCTGATTGTATACATAAGATACATAGCTACATACTTACACCGCTTTTTTTTTCACCATGCTGATGGTGGGATAACCTTGACTTCGCCTTTTTTGTCCTCTTTACAGCCTATTCAAATCTTATAGGCAAACTATCACAGTTTCAAATAAAAATCCACAATTAAAAAACAACATTATATTTTCCTTTTTACATTCAGTCTTACAACACACTACTTATGATACAATACCTATATTATATACGTACTCTAGCACTGTTATAATCTTATTGAAAAGCTATAAAATATACATAACTGGGAGAATGTCCGTCATAAAAATACTTATCTATAAGAATTATAGTTACTATTATAAGAAGCCGGCTTTGAATATGCTGGTGTAGATGGAGTAGGCTCCGGTAAACGTTCGGGACATTCCTCCCACAACCACCAAACAGTTATCAACACTTCTATGTTTATTAACAACAACGCTATCACGGGGATACACAATTTGCTAATTACGGCTTTTAAGCCTCCTTTTGCTACCAAAAGTGGTTTTATTATTCCCTCTATTAAAACCCCTTTCAATCCAGTCAGTTGTAAATCTGAGGAGGAACCGCTGAGGAGAGATAAGATTAAGCTGATCAGACCGCTGAATTTGCTGGTGGCCTTTGTAGCCACTGGTGTCAATATACTTGAAAAGTCGAGTTTAAGCGGAGTTTTCGGTTCTGCTGATGACGGCGGTGTGAGCGGGGCGGGGGAAGCAGTCTCGTGGTAAGTCGACGTAGGTGCGTAGTTTGGTCTCGAGTACCCAATCGGCCGAGGAAGTGTGGGGTAAGCCTGGTTATCATCACGTCCAGTTGATCCAGCCGTTCGAAGTCGCTGTACTTCTTCTCCTCTATGCTGAGATTGCTGAGACACTTCATTCAACGCTTCCATAAATTCAACAAATGTCATGCTTCCGTTGTTTGACTTTTCCGTCACAGGAGCTTGTGTTTGCCTCCTATGCATGACGTTCGTGTTAAGTACATGCTGCGGTATATTTCTTTTTGCTTGAAACTGGGACGTGAAGGGCTGTGACGATTGTGTCAGGTACGGGTCCACACTCCGCACCTCAAATTGAGGCATTAACATTACATTGTCACCCGGAAACCCACAAACTAATCGAACCGAAAATAATACGAGCAACGGAAATGAAACACTCACTTGACTCATGGTGACTAAGTAATTAAAACAAATATGTACAATTACCTAAACACACTTACTTATAAATTAACAAACCATCAATTTGCAAGTTGGCAGTACATGTTAGTTGCATATCTGGGTCACGATGAGAATGAAGCAACTGCATTGTCCTACATACTTGAATGTTAGTAAACATTAAGATGTCAGCTTATATCGATTCCGGAACTACAGTCTAGTGACATGCACTGAGCTATTTTATCGTCGGATAAAATACTTAGCATACTTTTGGCCATAGAAGCATCCTCCTCGATATCGTCCATTAAGAAAAACGTAGCTGTTGCTCCTATATAGCTAGCCCAACTAGCCGTTGCGGATCTTTGAATCACACAAGCTAACCTCTGAGAGCAATCTGTGATCATTCTTGACTTATGGCCTTTCTTCTTCTTTTTCTTGAAATATTTCATCATTTTCGATATCATCGGCCAGAGCAAAAACGCCTTGAATCCGATTTTGACAAATAATATAAACACGACCGGTAGGAGAAGCAATTTTCCTACAATCACTTTTAGGAATGCAATGATAGCAGCTGAAAACATTATTTTAGCAGCACTACTGAGTACGTTCGCAAAAGTTGACAGAGTGTCCGTCTTCTGGCACGAGACATAATGCGGTTCAGAATATGTCTTGCGAATGGGTTCTGAATAGTAATTGGACGCACCAGTGAACAAATCCAAGAACGGCATGGGTGGTGAATTAGATGGAGACACCGTGCTCAGAGACTGGTCTTGAGCACAAGCCCGCGACGCAACTAAAACAACAACCAGTAACACAAACATAGCTCACGAACTGTTCCGCTTCAAATAATTCCAGTAGTTTAAAACCTCGCCCATGAAATTTTAATTTCAAGATATAATATGCGGGAACAGATAATTATCTCTGTATAATTTAAAGCAACGGTAGCAAGGGTCAGGTCATTTCATTTTTAGAGCAAGTAATGAAAGTGTTTTACGTGTGATTCTTTTTACGATCAGAGCTAAAAATTCAAATAAAAGTCAAACTGCTTTTCTTATATTATTTATCTTGCATGAATATTATATTTTATTTCAAACGAGTTTCATCAATGCACTGACTAGTGTTGCCCATCAATAGTCGACTATTGCTAAACTATCGATAGTCTATCGATAGTTGACGTCATATCAATATAATCGATAGCCTATCGATTGTATCGATAGTATCGATACTATCGATAGTATGATATGTGCAATAGTATTGATATACAAAAATAGTATCGAGAGTATCGATACTATCGTACGCCAGTATTGCTCCTAAAGCAATACTATCGATACTATCGATAGTATCGATAGCTCACACTATCGATATTTTAATAAACGGCGATAGTATTACCTACCTTCCAATATTCAATTACATAGCTAGTATATTTCTCAAGAGTAAAATAATTTCAGAACGTAATCAAAAATTTACACTAGGCAACACTTAGCCCTGTCAAGTTTTTTGTTTTAGTGAGTAAGAATAGTTTAACACTACTTGTTACATAAGCTATAATTCAGAAACGATACTATTGGCGGTTATTAAACTATCGATGGTGTAGTACTATCGATAGTTTTCCAACCTATCGATAGTATTGATAGTTTCTATTAGTTAATACAACGATACTCATCATCTTATCCGACCGATTTCGGCCATGGCGACCGCTTCAACTCCTATTCATTATTTCGGCGCTCATGCGCCCGAAGATGGCTAATGTACCCTATCTTTGCTAAGAAAGACCGAGCACATTGTGGGCAGGTGAGTTTGCCGTCTTGAAAATGGTAGGGGATAGCAGCAGGTGGACGGGCCTTTACCCGATCGCGTTTGGCGTCAAGGTCAACTTTACGTTGATCCTCGAAATCGCGTACATGGTTGTTAACCACTCTGCGCCATTGTGTCCGTTGTGCTGCCAAATTCTCCCACTGTGAAGGCTCTATATTGCATCTCTTCATATGTCGCTTTTGGACATCTTTGTACCGGAGGAGTTGTCCGCCCTGCTTACGCTTGCCCTCCTCCAGCTCAGAATAAAAGATGCGCTTCGCCACTCTTTCATCCGACATCCGCGATACGTGACCGCACCACCGAAGTTGCCGGCGCATTATGTAGGCCTCAATGCCACTAACATTGGCTCGCCGTAGGACTTCGGTATTACGTACTCTGTCGGACCACCTGATCTTCATGATGGTACGGAGGCATTTTAAATGAAATCGATCAAGAGCACGTATGTGGCGACGATACATACACCACGTCTCGGAAGAATATAAGAGGTTTGGCAGCACAATTGCCATATAAACAGAGACCTTGGTGGCCACCTTAAGGTCATGTGAGCTAAAGACCTTGGAACACAGCTTGCCGAATGCTGCAGCTGCAGCACCGATCCTGCTGTTGATCTCAGCGTCAAGGTCACACTTGGATGTTACAGTGCTCCCCAAGTAGCGAAATTTATCCACCTGCTTTAGCACGTCCTCGCCAAGCTTTAAGGTCAGTGACTCACGACCGTGAGTATCTACAGACATGACTTCTGTCTTATTGACACTGATTAGTTTAGATAGTATTACTTAAAAAATATCGATATTGTCGATACTATCGATAGTATTATTATGGAATAGTATCGATAGTATCGATACTATTCCATACTATTACTTCTTATCAACAGTATTAGTTAATTTGTGATATCGATAGTATCGATAGTATCGGTACTATCGATAGTATCGATAGCACTATCGATATTGTTACTAGTTTTCGAGGTCATCTATCGATAGGGAAACTATCGATAGTTGAGCAACTCTAGCACTGACATCATTGGTTGGAAATTTGGATGTATCACACACAAGGCAAGACCATGATACTTGTCTTTGCTTAGATCACAGATAAGCAAATTCAAAGAAGAACTTTCTTTCAGAGTACTTTTTTATAATTTTGTTAAAACAATTTGTGAAATACTTACATAACAGTTTATTAATTATATTATATTATCTTTGCAAATTAACTTCTTCACTAATATTCAGAAACTTTTTTAATTACACTATTTAAAAAAGTTTTTGATTTGATTGTCAAAAAATATTATAAGACGGTCATAGACAATGTTTTTTTTTTGTGGAAATGGAATTATTTAATATTTTGGTTGAATATAATTGAACTTGTATTAGCAATTTTTTTTACTGTAAAAATACGCCGGTGACTTAAGGTTACTTTCGTCCTTTGGCTTCCCAAATGATTATAATATTTAGACATCTACCTAGATAAATTGGAGGGAAACATTAATACCATGGCATCCACAAAGTGTCAAAAAAATTATAACATCGTGTTGGTCGCGCGCCAAGATAAAAAACAAAGATTTATTCTGTATCTTGTACTAATATAAAAGTTCAGTCGATACGTATAAATGGTAATCGTTACTAGAAGCGCATATAGAAAAGCTTGTGAGAGTTGTGATAGCAGCGATATATCACAAAAAAACATTATTCCACCATGGTGCTCTTCAGGTAAGACAATTATAACTCGGTTATTTTTTTTTTCATTGCTAGATAAGTGATGATTCAATAGCTTGAAAGAAAAGTTTGAAAGAACATAGGATACTTATTATAGTATTCCATGGTCTTTCAAATTAAAAGATTCAAAAGCAAAAATAAGAAAATAACTCCTAAAATGTGTACCTATTGCTACAACACCTTATACATACTTGATTAAGTTTTAAAACCATTCGTAAGTATAATTGCATTTTCTGCAAAGATACATTTACAAAAACAGCAGCAAACTAAATAGAATGTTATTTACTCTTAATTTAAAAATCAAACATTGATTTTCTACCTTTTTAGACTCAACATGAATGTGATCGTTAAATAACGCAGTACTTCGGTGTTTTCTGTCTTGTTCTAAAAAAGAGTCAATTTAGCGTTTAGTTTTATGAATAATTCAGTTTAGAATTTATTCAAGCAACATCAGTCTAGCATAGAAAGAAGCCAAGCAATGAATGCGTAAATTATAAATAAGTAGTTAGCTACAGAGCACAGAGGCAACAAGGGCGAGCGTGGGGGTCATGAATTAACAAGATAACTTACTAAATCTACTGTATTGATTCGGTTTTCAAGTGACTTTGCCTCTTCGAATAAATAGAGTAAATAATCGTAAGCCGCGTTTAAAGCCTACTTAGGGCTTTAGTACTAAGGGAAAGTTTAGAAGCACAATAATTATGAGTTGTAACAGTGACTTATTAAACAATTCACTCTAAAGGAAGCACTGGGGCTGGGGTAGCTATAAATATATTGTACACAGACTTCCGTGATTAAAATAACCATGTTATTTCTAATATTTGTTATTTATATTCCTTAGCAAGGAAGTAATAGGCAGATTCCTATTATCTTATACTATTACAAACGCAAACATTTACGGAAATATAGGTATAAGATAGATGGGTGGATGTTTAAGTATTACATTTTTATGCAAAAACGACTGAACGAATTTTAATTAATCTTCACAGTACATACTTAAGCAGCTGTATACATTACGTATCTATGAATAAGCTATACTATAGCTTATTCATCAAAATATCGCGGCTAAATATCATCACAATTTGACCCACGGAGCAGAGCACTAAGCAAAGGCTTATCTAAGCGCGTGTGAAACCGCACAGAACAGCTATTTAATTTAAAATAATCCCTCAGGTATTGCGTGACCTTTGAAATCAACGAAAATAATTTCAAGTTCAATCAATAATTACGCTCATTTAGTTAGTAGAGCATTAACAATTACATCGGTGAAAGTCCAATCAAAACTCAATTCAGTGAGAAAATTGTCGTGCGTAGGTTGTACTTACATATATTATACTTACAGTATCTAGAGATTTTGATTTTCTATTGAATATTATTTTAGTGGGTAGCAACACTAAAGTTATAAGGTAGGTATATGTACATTGGTGATTCGACTCACATACGAAATACAGAGTGAGGTACCTATTTCTTTTGAATAATGGAATACGTTCCTATGGCCTACATTTTAATTTGTTCCAAGGTCTAGACATTCGTCACGTAGTTAGGTACTTCAAGTTCCTTTTGTAACTGTAAAGACACACGTTAATAATTTCAGAGAATCCGGAGTAAAAGCTCTGCTAATTACTAAGAAGTAACTATACTTACGTCTTAATTAGAACATTCTCAACATTAGGTACCTGTTTACCAACTGAGATGTAATATCAGATGAATTCTAGGAACACAGATACTCGTCTGCTACATATACAGACCGAGACTTTCAAAATTAAAATTGACACAAAACTTAGTACGCTGCCATTTTCCAGATGCTGTACTTTTCCAGTACCTGGAGCCAAATCGAGGGTTGAACGACATTGGTCAAGTCTGATATTCGTCAAATCGGCAATTCGTCTAATATGACATTGGTCAAAGCTGTAGTTCGTCAAATCGTCTCTTTGTCCAATTATGGAATTTGCCAAATACGCTAATGGTCAAGTCCATGTACAGTCGATGGAGCAATGGCAAAAAAGATTTTTTCAAGACATGTGGTGTTGTGCAAGTGAACGTCATCGTACCACCAATGCAGTCGAGGCTTGGCATCGGAGATTAGGGGTTAAGGTACAAGAGAAACTTAATATTTTCATGTACATTAGTATTTTAAAAAAAGAAGCGAAATATTATTTAAATAAAGTAAAAAGAGAGAATGAAAAGCAGAGGAAAACATCAAACATAATAAAAGATACCAAAATATAAAAAATAATAGAAAAGCTATTGAGTGGAAAAATAGACACATTACAGTATTTAAAACAGTTGTGTTGGATATAAATTCTATAAATAAATTTAAATTGATTATACTCGTATATACATAAACTACTACTTTCACTTTTATGGTTGGTTGTACTTTGATTACTTGACCATTAGCGTATTTGGCAAATTTCATAATTGGACAAATAGACGATTTGACGAACTGCAGCTTTGACCAATGTCATATTGAACGAATTGCCGATTTGACGAATATCAGACTTGACCAATGTCGTTCAACCCCAAATCGATAACAGTATTTATTTACCCTTTTGTTCGCAATTGTCACATAACCACAAGCATGTGGAACGAAGGCAACAAAAGTCAATAAACACATTATTATCAAATTAAGCAATGTGAGTTCATAGAATACAAGAACCTCACATTTTAAGTGTGCTATTAAATATGCACATACATGACATTATTTTATTATGTACAGGTAGGTACGTTCTAATCCTGCATATTATTCTAAAACAGTTTTCATGCCGTCCTGGTGTTTTCCGCACACAATGAGGCTGACCGCAGGTCGGAACATATATGTACATAATATGTATACCTACCCCTTTAAAGTGAACACCATTTTAGTCCGCTCGGCTGAACCATACATAGGCCCCTATATAAACATATTATTATTATATAAAACAATATGGTTTTTTTATGGTTTGTGCAAGCCCAAGTTGACCTAAATGCCCAACGAAATTGAACTCATTTTCCAGAGATTTTTCCTGCTTCACTTACATTTTCTCGTTTTCACAGCATTTCGACATGTTTGTTTTATGAAATACTAGCTTTTGCCCGCGACTTCGTCCGCGTGGAATAATAAGTAATTCCCGTTCCCGGGAGATTTCTTTCTCGGGTCCCAGACTATATCTGTACCTAATTTCATTAAAATCGGTTCAGTGGTTTAGGCGTGAAGAAGAGACAGACAGACAGAGTTACTTTCGCATATATAATATTAATATTAGTACGGATTAGGTGTAGGCAAACATTATTCCTACGTGACATGAGCACAAGCTTTGGACAACTAAAATGCCTTGAAATCTTGATAACAATTTTACATAACTAGATTATCACACAGAAGGGACTAATATAATATAATATGTAAATAGCTACCTATATTAAAAAAAAACATCACATTATTGCAGCACAATGCAGTCTTCGTATTGAATTTCAACTTTCCAAACTGCCAAAACATTGTGTCAAATTACGGTCCAGTAGCAAAACGAACAGAACATTAGCGTTAAACTTAACAAAACACTGTCAAAGTTTCCCATTGAAAACTCAAATAATTAAGTCTGTATTACTATAACCAGTGCTACCCAAAAACAGATTTGGCTCGTCCGATTTCACTTCGTAATGCAATTGGAGCGTGCCACCTGCCTCTCCGAGCAATGAAGCTCCGCCAGCACTAAATATCAGACGAATTATCTTTTACTGTCTAATTAAGGTCAATTTAGCTTGAAAACTGCGAAATTCGAGGTACAAAAACGTCATTGGTGAGTTTTAAACCGTGAAGCTTTTAGTGTGGCGTGGTCTATGGAATATTTAGATGTAGAGTCATCTACAACACGACCAACAGTAGCTCCTAACAAGCTAGAATCAACCAAGTATATAAAAACCTTAAAGATAATTCTGAATACATGTTATCTCATTAAGATAAACCTTCAATTCTACTTATATCTATTTAATTAATTACTGGGTTTCTAACGTTGATGAGTACGTAAAATACTCAGAAAAGCCTTAATATTTAATTTTGTTTAAGGTCCTTACGTAAGGAAAATCCTATCTAATTTCCTTTCTATTTAGGTAGTAAAAACATAGATACTATACTGACATTCTAAGAGAAAAGATAAACTTGAAGCTAGACTGCTCTGTCCGCACAAATTGCAAAAGCCAACGAAACGAAATAGGTCACCATGGCGCTTGCAGCCTTTAGCTAGAACGCTCAGCTAGAACGTTACTCGTTGATATCACCTTATATTAAGTAAGCTTCGAAACAAATTGATAGTTTTAGAAATTATATATTGTTATGATTATTTCTTCATGTACTTATCTACACACATCAAAAGTGTCTAGGGATATTTCAATTAAACCTAAATTACTAAAATTCTATTAACTTTTTGTTAAAACATGTACACATTAAAATAAACCTTGTTTAATAGACTATTTAATCTGATAATAAACTTTTAGATAAAGTTAAATTAAAAAAAAACTTAGAAGAAGAGGAAAAACTCAAACAAAATTTCAATCTTAACTTTATTTTTGAAACATCAAAACTTAAACAAAACAACAATTTTTTTTATAAAAATTCTTGAAAACTTAAAATTAATATTCCGTGGATCCACCTAAGACTCTCCTGACACATCTGCAGCGGTTCTGCATACTCAAAACAAGGGTGTCAATATCCTGTTGTGGAATACTGTCCCATAATTGCCGTTTCTGAAGCCATGAAGACCAGTCAGAGCGTTATATCCAGGCTTTAGTCATGTTATCGTGTCACGGAGGAAGTGGTGGAACGGCACCGAGGACCTCAACGCATTACAACACATGTACAGGACCGATTCATAGTAAATGCTGCACGAAGTCAACTAAATGCAGCGGCGATGCAATTGGTTCAAAGGCTACAGAGAGAGTATGGTTTGCTGGTAAGCGGTCAAACTTTGAGAAGGCGACTGCATGAAGTCAATCTACGTGCTCGTAGGCCATTTTGGGTATCAGCACTAAGGAGAGGTAATCGAGGAAGAAGATTACAATGGGCTATTGCACACGAAAACTGGAACCATTCTCAATGGTCACTTGTGCTTTTCACTGATGAATCTAGGTTTGGATTTCATCCTGATTCGCGAAGAGTACGCGTTTGGAGAAAACCTGGACGTTGGAATCGACTGCAGCACCCACAACAAGTTCATGCATATTAAGGTCGCACGATTATGGTTTGGGCAGGAATTCGTCTCGGCGGTAGAACGGACCTCGTTTGGATACAAGGCAATATGACTGCTCGAAAATACCGAGATGAGGTGCTAGAGCCTGTAATCTTGCCCCACAAACAGCAAATGGGACAAAATTTCCAGCTAATGCACGACAATGATAGAATGATAGAATGATAGAATGATTTATTTTTGTAAATAGGTAAAAAATTACACTTTTACACGTCATTTTTTTCTTATTTTAATCGAACGGTGGGGCCGGTGTTTCCTAGCTGGACTACTCTGAGAAGAAACAACCGAAACAAACTCAGAGGTCAAAGTCTCTTTTAAAGTCCATACAATATTGTATTGGTCAAATTATGCGAGGACCATGAAGGTAATAACTGAAGTGATCTCTTGATGAGAGAAGCACACAGATTTGAGTGGACCTGTCCAAACAGTGCAAGCATTTGTCAAAAGTCGTTTAGCTCAACTAAAACGTAAGGAGCCTAACGTCTTGACGAACAATACCAAAGTAGGGACATTCGGGTAGGCCGCATTAGATACTCAAACCGTCAGTAGTTGTAAAACATACTAGTAACCTAACAGCCCACATAGTCCTCACACTCACAATAAATATAGTGTAAAAAAAATATAATATACTTATAAAAGTACACAAATGTCAGATTCAATAATTAACATGTCAAATAGGGGAAAAAAAATGGTATACAAAATAATATACTTATAAAAGTACACATCAATGTCAAATAATGATAATATCAATGTCAATGAAGGAAATTATGTAAACATAAATGTCAATATAGGCCCATGATTATCATTGAAGCAGCTCAATTCCAAGCATTTGAGTCCTCAATATACTCTTTAACAGAATAGAAAGCATTTCGGCATAATTTACGTTTTACAAATAATTTAAATTTGGTAATACTAAGTTCTTGAATCTGGATTGGAAGTTTAATATAAAATGCCCGTCCACATACGGTGCGTATCGTTACAAGTTGGTTACAACAGCATGTTATCCAAGCTTTAGACCGGCCTGCACAATCCCCTGACTTAAATCCTATTGAGCAATATGCCTGGAATATGCTTCAGAGAAGAGCTCGTAGGAATTCCCCTGTTGATATTGTGCATCAAAACCAGCTTTTCTTGCATCTTAGCAGGATTTGGGACAGTACTCCACAACAGGATATTGACACCCTTGTTTTGAGTATGCAGAACCGCTCCAGATGTGTCAGGAGAGTCTTAGGTGGATCCACGAATTATTAATTTTAAGTTTTCAACAATTTTTATAAAAAAAAATTGTTTTGTTGTTTAGGTTTTGAAATTTCAAAAATAAAGTTAAATTGAAATTTTGTTGAGTTTTTCCTCTTTTTCTAAGTTTTTTTTTTAATTTAACTTTATCTAAAAGTTTATTATCAGATTAAATAGGCAATTAAACAAGGTTTATTTTAAAGTGTAGGTGTCTTAACAAAAAGTTAATAGAATTTTAGTTATTTAGGTTTAATTAAAATATCCCTAGACACTTTTGATGTGTGTATTTTGAAACGTTGTCGAGAACTTGGAATTTCTCCCGTATCATGCGATGTCCCTGTACCTAGCGATTGACCATACCCTGCGTATTAACGAATACATTAAATAATTAGATCTATATTTGTTCTATCGAAATATGCGTAATACGTTATTCGTTCCGTTTTAGTTTTTACAAAAAATGACTTCTTCTATAACAGTTAGCCAGCGATGTACTTTTAAATTACGCATTTAAATAACAAAATCTAGATAGGCAATTAGTTCTACATTAACTCTAATTAGTTATCTACTTTTTACTTATAATATTCGTTACTCAAAGTTAAAAATACAATACTAAGAAGTAAACCTAGCGATGTATTGTAAAATAAATTATTATTATGATAATGTTAATGATCAAAATTATGCCTATGTTTTTAATTTTAATTATATCATCCCATTTTACATGTTTTTAAATTGCCAGGTTATTTCTAGAAGTAAATGAAACTAATAATATACAAATTAGAGGTAAAGACGTCAAAAAGTTATTAAAGGTGTAATAGGTTTAATGTTCAATAAATTGATCTATGTCAACGATTACCTTCCCTGCATAAATATAAAGAAAGGTAATTTTTATTCAATAAGTTTTTCCAAATTTAGTATTGGTTGAGTTAAAATAAAAGCATTAAAATAGCAGAGTTTACATACATTGTTAATTTTATTAGCATTCGAAAGCATTCGTTTCACATTAAAAGTGGATCCTCAATTCCTCATGAATGAATAATAAAATAATACTGAAATACTGCGTTTACATAAATTACGTTTATAGGTTATTAGCTTTTGCCAGCGACTTCGTTGGCGGGAACGTCGCTTATTGTGGTTGAATTGGATACTCAAGTTAAATTCATAGTCAGTTAAAAATACCTGTACCTTCTTGTACCAAATTTCGTCGAAATCAGTTCAGTGGTTTAGCTGTGAAAGCGTAAGATACAGATTTACTTACTTTTATTTAAGATACGGATTTTGTGTTACAAGGCAACCGACTAATGTGAGCACGCAACACGTGCTCACATTAGTCGGTTGCCACACGTGAAGGCTTGCTTGTAATTGGCTTATTAGAGACTATAGTTTCTATGTTATTAAGTGTTTAACCTGTAAGTCTTCCAAAGCATTAAATAAATAAATAAATTCACTATCACCTATAGTTAAATTATGGAAGTTCAACCACATTTTTATTTTATTAAAAACAGTTTATCGGATCGATGGCTACATCTACTGAAAACCTTTATGATTTACCTGTTTTGTTGACCGTACATGAGAAGTTTTGATGAGGCTTCTGGTTAACATGAAATGGGTCAACCATAATTATGATGACATACATTTACGATCACTTCGCGACTTACCGATTCTCGTAAAAATAACGTCCATTTATATT
Organism: Athetis lepigone; assembly: GCA_033675125.1. Classification (NCBI taxonomy): domain Eukaryota; kingdom Metazoa; phylum Arthropoda; class Insecta; order Lepidoptera; family Noctuidae; genus Athetis; species Athetis lepigone. Next base: position 13,887,770 of record CM066236.1, read on the forward strand.
GGATTACGTTTCCATATTATTGTTTAAAAAACAGACTTTTTATCCGTTAGTTACCTAGACGAAGACCCTACAAATAGACGAATTGGAAAATTCGACGTCGAACCTCACATTTAGTACCTAATCTATTTTGTTTGATCGTGAATTCGTAGCATCAACTGGCCGTAAAAACCATGGATAAAAGTCACTAATGGGTACATTTATCTACAAATTATCTGTGGACACAATTATTTACCTACCTATATCTATAAATAAGTCTTCATTTGATATACCTACAGTAATTACAACCCATAAGTATTAACACACATTATAACCAACTTAGGCTTAATATTTTTTTCTACGAATGAATAACGTAGGTCTCACTAATTTATTTATTTTAGATTACTACTACGCGATTACTGTGCTCCCGTAGGTCAAAGTTTGATGTTTTATAACCTACTAGCTTTTGCCCGCGGCTTCGCTCGCGTTAGAAAGTAGCCTATGTTACTCTCCATCCCTTCAACTATCTCCACTCAAAAAATCACGTCAATTCATCGCTCCGTTTTGCCGTGAAAGAAAGACAAACAGACAGACAGACAGACACACTTTCCCATTTATAATATTAGTATGGATGACCTTCCTCCATAAACGAGCTGTAAAACGCAAAAGATTTATTTTTCAAATCAGACCAGAAATTCCCTAGTTTAACTCGTTCAAATGTTCAAGTGAACTCATTTGCTTTATAATATGTTAGATTATTGGTACATAGCTACTTATCCTATACAGCTTCTTCATGATCCAGAAATCCCTCCCGGGCCCTTAAGGCTAACGTAGACTAGACAGTTACTCTCGTAAAATAGGCAATGAATTGGAACGAAATAGATCACCATGTCTACGATAAAAGCAACCGCTATCAACGTATTAGTAAATGTCAGCCCAATATATTTTATACTATCGTAACAATTTAGAGTTTAGTATTATAGACGGCCAATTTCTTCAGAAAGACGTAAAATTTCCGTAACGAAAGTGCTAACAAAGATTGGGTTTGATTTAATAACTTACTAATGGCCATTCTTGATAATTTATCTAAAGGTGAATTTGGCTATCAAAGATAGAATTTTTACATATTTTGTCTGGAGCTAGTGTCAAATACCTATATCTAGTAACCGAATCAAAAATCTAGTACTAGGAAACAGGAATTAGTTTATATATTAGATAACTGTAATACTGTATATGTATTACTATGAAATTATAATAAAATATTAAAAGTTGTGTAACAGATTTAGTGACATTAGATATTTAATTACCCATTGCCTTTCATAAAATTGATATAGGTATGTCCCTAATAAGCTGAATCGTCAACATCATAACCTCATCAAGGTCACAATACAATTGCCTTACCTTAGTAAAATTTATATTAAACAATAAATCATTGACGTCAACTAAAAACTGCATACAATCAGAAACACACTGACCTGCTTACACCGGTCCATTATATTACATTTCAGCAGGAAAAGTTTACGAAAGAAGCAAACCTAAGAAACTAGCAACGCCAAAGTGGGAAATGCGATCCACGTATCCGTTACGGGCAAACATCTGGGAATATCTGTATGAAGATAACTTGGAACAAAAGTTCAGTTGCCGCAATAAAAGAAGACATAGGAAATGTAAACAAAAGTCGGTCGAAAGCGATTCTTGTAGGAAAACAGCTGTCTGGTTTCTTTTGATACTTGGTGCTGCGATGGCAACTTTAGGTTTGTTTTAAATTGAATTATTTCTGATTTGATTTATTGATACGTTTCAGTTCCTACGCCATGGGCCGCGTTCTCATTAAACTGATGTTCACTGGTTACACTAGCCCCATAGTTAAAATAATCAAACAATCTTAACGTGGTAATAATAGAGTAACTGTTGCATTTTACCAATTTGCAAAAAAATAGTTTTAAATCGAAATAATTATTACAAGGACGAATTGCAAGAAAATGAGATAACATTCATCACACAATCCTCAAACAATTTGTTGACATAATCTAGCATAAAATAAAACTAATAACTTGAAACCTATGTACCTAATTACTAAGGTAAACATAACAGTAACATGAATATCACAAGCTACAAGTTATAATGAACTCAGTTTCAGTATCTCTGTGGAAGACTACCAGAAGCGGAGACTTGACACCTAAGACTAAGATAATGTCGTTACGTAAGTAGCTCACTAATTGTGTTCCTCACTGCGTTTCATTTAATTACATGGTGTCGTACCAGGCTTTTATATGCTGTAGTTCTAGTTAATATTTTGTTACGTATATTAAACTGGAGGGGCCTCTTGGGTTAGAATTACTGAAAATCCTTTCCTAGTGGTTACTTACTCTTAACGAAGAACACACCCTGCAACGCCTGCAAGTTTAGATGAATAGAAGGGGTTAAATTTACGGTTTTAAGGGGTAAAACCATTGTGCAAATTTTTATTTAACTTTAGTAGTTTCGGATGTGCATTGATTACCACCAAAAAGCTTGCCTCTTATATCAAGATTACGGGCTTGATCTACGCGTGTCTAAACCCACACAAATATCGTAAATACCAAATATGTATCCTATTTATCCATGTGATTTTCGTACCTACAGGTAGTATATTCAAATTAATCTACTGCAAATTGCCTACCATTAAAAACTGACCTCTGCCATCCATCAAGTCTTATCGGTAATTAATGCAAAGTAATAACAGTTTTTAATTATGTATGTCGCCGTACTTACGAGCAATAACTACGGACACATCGTAGAGGGTTCTACGAAGTATGTAAACCTAGGTCATCTTGATTTCAGAAACTGGTCAAATGGATCTTTTGAACATTTCAAATTATTGCATAAATGTTTTATATAGTTAGTTGTCTGACATGAAACCCGGTAAGAATATTGCAACGAACAAATATTATTATTTTTTTTTTTTTGGGAAATAGTGGCTAAACAGAACTATGCTATGCATTTATTATCGTCTCTATATTGTCTATTTGCTTGCGCTTCAGCCTAAAGGGCGTACCATCCTTAATAATTTACTTGCAATGATTGTAATGTTTCATTTTAAAATAGAATAATATCACAAATAGAGTTGAGTTTGACAGTGAAACGCTTTGAGGAAGACCTTTGGCCAGCAGTGGGGCAGCGTAGGTTGGCCAAAAAAAAGAGTTTAAAATATTGTGCTAAAGATCTATGGCACGCTGCACTTATGCAATTTTCAACCCTTTTTCTATTGCATTTTAGTTTATTATCAATCAATGTAAATAAAGACTGCTTAACATTGTAGCTAAAGACCCTGCGCAGACGGCACACTTTTTGTGCGATCGAGTCTGCGGCGCACAAAAAGTCTGCATGTTGCGCAAAAAGTCGGTCGCGGATTTTTCACAGACTCAACGCACACGACGCACATCTTCGATCATTTTGTCGGCAGAGCTGTAGGGACGTAGACGCTATGGAAATCGTGCAGAGATCGCGAAGTATTATTTTGTACATGAAGTACAGAAAAAGAAGAAGAAATAGAGACCTCTGGTGCCATGATAATAGATCGCGTGCGTTACTTCCACCCCTAGCAAATGCAGATTGCCGACTAAAGTGTGCGCCGTCTGCGTTAGCGGTAGCGCGCGTTGAAGCAAACGTTCAATTTTTTTCACACACTTTTTGTGCGGAGCGGCGCGCCGCGGCGCGGTGCGGTCTGCCCGAATTAGGCCCTGCGCAGACGACAGACTATCCGTGACACACTTTTTAGTCTGTGAAAATAGAACCTATGCAATTATATGCAGTAACGCACACGACTCGCAAAAAGTCTTAGTTCTCTTAGTTCAAACTTTTTGTGCGCCGCAGACTCGATCGCACAAAAAGTGTGCCGTCTGCGCAGGGCCTTACACGGATTTTTTGTGCGCCAGACTTTTAGCGCGTCGTGTGCGTTACTGCATATAATTGCATAGGTTCTATTTTCACAGACTAAAAAGTGCGTCACGGATAGTCTGTCGTCTGCGCAGGGCCAAAATCTGTGCTGAATCTAGTTCGAAGTACCAACATTACTTCTTATTTCAATGAATAGCATTGGTCCGGTGCGTTGCAGTTAGGCCAGATTCGTTCTAAGAATTTGAAATTGAGGTCGACCAACTGCTTCTGACGGTTTAAAGGTCTGGATAGTCTATGGTCCAGCAACCCAGTAATCCGCAATCTCTTTTCTAGCCGGCACAGATTCATCCTCATCGGTCAGCTTCCAATGCTGTAACAGAATGAAATATTTAGCAGAACAGCTAGCCAGAGCAGAACAAACTCTCAGGTACCGTCATTCAAATAAACGTTCGTTATAGGGGAAGGCGAAAGGAGGAAAGAGGGATTTAAGGGGAGTATGATTTATTGTCAGAAATCTATTTGTTTTTCGAGAAAAGTGTGATAGCAAAACCGCAAACCAATCAACGCAACACCGCGAGCATTGGGTCGTTTATCGCAAGGGCTTTAAATGTTGTATTTACGTTGTTAAGAAAATGCCATTGCATTACCGATCTTTTATACATTGACTTGAATTAATAAATTATAGCATTTAAAATGTAGCTTCTATCCCACAAACAATAGTGGTCTGAACCAAACAATGACTTCAACCAAACAACCAGAATGTACGTTCGTTACAATTCAATTTTATTCTTGTGCTTATGAAAGGGAACCCCTACCCCCAACTGTACTCCTTCGAGTTCTCTACATATTTAAACGATATTATCTTATGCTACGTTTCGTATTATAAACTTGATAAATACAAAGCGGTATCAAATAATAGGGATTCAGAAAATAGGAAGCATTAGGTTAGTAAATAGCAACTACATAACATTAATGTTTATTTATATTGCGTACTTACCTTAAACATAATAAATAAGATAATATTTAATTTAGGTAACTATGGGAAAATAAGAAGAAAAAGTAACCGTTACTTACCTTTGAGTAAGCAGTTTTCTGTCACTTTCGTACAACTGTCCAACTACGAGTGCACAAATTGAGTCAGTCAAACGTGCTAAGTTAATGTAATTCGAACTAATAGTACCAGTGTTATCCTGCTCCCACTGGTGGGTTGATTACTAAACAATAGATTTACTCATGCTCACTATCATTGCAGGAACACTCTTCGATCAAGGACTATGATGTTGACTTCGCGCGCTAAGACAGGTAAAACATACAGTTATTTATTATCAAACGATCATTGATCACAACCATATAGTAGCATGGTGAAAATTAGACAACAACGTCGTTGATCAACGACGTTGTCGATGTTGTCGTTGTTGTTGACGACAATCAACGACGTTCAAAAGCCTACCAGCTATAGCACGTGTGACTCTTTCTGGCTTGGCCACCATCAGGGATTTTAATTTTGATAACACAAAAAAATAGTCGCTAAATAGTCAAAATTAGTCGCCAAATATCAGAAATAGTTGTTCACTAGTTCAAAAGTTATAAGGGTTTATAAGTGGCCGAGCTGGAGAGTCTCCCCAGCTTGGCCACATGTATATCTCGAAAACTAGGGCACCTAGTGAAGAGCTGTTTTTACAAAAAAATTGTCGCTAAATAGTCGAAATTAGTCGCCAAATATCAGAAATATAAAATTGAACTCATTATAACTTCTAATCTAAGACCCGACGTCTTAGATTAGAAGTTATAATGAGTTCAATTTTTAAAGTATAGTCCAAGAGCTAGACAGAAAAGTCTACGAAAACATTTCAAGAAAAAAGATATTCTATTAATATGTGTAATATACTTCTAGTTTTATCGGTCTAAAGTCCTTGCAAATGTCAGAGAAAGATACATTTTCAATTAAATATATGTTTCTATGTTTTAAGTGACTGGGTTAGAGTGGCGTAAACTTATTTGAAAACATTAAACTTTTGAACTAGTGAACGACTATTTCTGATATTTGGCGACTAATTTCGACTATTTAGCGACTATTTTTTTGTAAAAACAGATCTTCACTAGGTGCCCGAGTTTTCGAGATATACATGTGGCCAAGCTGGGGACTCTCTCCAGCTCGGCCACCTATAAACCCTTATAACTTTTGAACTAGTGAACGACTATTTCTTATATTTGGCGACTAATTTCGACTATTTAGCGACTATTTTTTTGTGTTATCAAAATTAAAATCCCTGATGGTGGCCAAGCCAGAGAGAGTGACACCTATAGCACAACACGATTAGCTTGGATCTTCCGGACGTTGGAATCGCACAAAGCCCAAGCTAATCATAATATATTGTGGCTACGGTAACGTCTATCGAACTTTATGATGAAATGCATAAAGAGTCAATACCTGCAACTAGTGATGGGCGACTCGGAAAGTTTCTATCATTCCACCCGGAATATTCCTGGGAATATTCCCAAAATGGGTATTTACCCGGGAAAGTTTCCAAATGGCGGGTAAATTAATTTCTATGATTATAAACAAATAAAATCAACTCTTAAATCGTTTAGAATTAGAAATACAAGGATATGGGTAACAAAAGAAATGGTCAGCACGTCAACTTTCAATACTCTTCTATGGTTACATTTTTGTCGAGACTAATTTAGTCACTGTCTAAGCCACTGTTATCGAAGAATGCTTTTGTTATATCGCGAAACTCTATTTGTCTTGTATTTCTTCCAGAAGCTGATGGTTGAGGTTCAATATTTCTCATGGTTGATGGGCTTATCATAGAAGAACTTGAAATGGGTTCCTCATAGTCTTCGTCTACGTTTTCGTCTTTTTGATTATGTAATAAATTCCAGTTATAGAATAAATAAAATAAAGGAAAGAGCTTTGCAGCACTTTCTGTTGTTAACCTGTTCCGTTTAAGGCCATGAATGCTGAAGGTTCGTTCTGTTGCAGCCGATGTACAGGGAGCAGTAAAAGACTAGCTACAACTTTGCTTACAACATTGTTTTTGCAAATTCCTTTCCACCAAATTAAAGATTTTATGTTCTGGAGGCTGGTCCAAACAAAAGATTTTGCCCAAAAGCCTTCTCTTGCTGTATAATTGGCTTAATCATTTCATCATTTCCAAATTTAACTACCTTCCTTTCTCATAAATGAAATCCATGGCAATGATTTCTTCATCCTCGTTGAGTTTGATGCCTGGACATTTTTGACCTAACATATAGGCTGCTAGATGAATAGGCTTTGTACAGTTCTCTCTGCGTTTATCAACTGTATTCAAAATCCTTGTCCTTGATATTATTGTCAACCAAAGAAGAAAAACCAGGTAGCAGAATAGCCAGACGTGATTTAATATCTTTGAATGCCATGTACACACGGCTACACATCAAGCTGTACAAAACCAGTTTTAGCTGACCTCGCATTGTGTATGTTTTTCGTACAATCTGATGTCAGCTTTTACTGGATTTGTATAGCTTGATGTGTAGTGTAGCCCACTATATACGTAATTAACCTACGATTCGTTTTTTTTTCTAGTTTAAATATGTAATCTGTTATTGGCTCTAAAAGTTAATTTGCTTTAATATCAGCTGAGATAATTATTGCATCTTCATGTACTGCCAAGCATTGCAGAGCTGCTTTGCTATTTTGCAAACTATGCACATAATGAAAGTAACTGCCCCAACGTCTTGTTGGGGCAATTTTAGTTGCTCGCAAGAATCTTTTTCTGTAATTTATCTGTTTGAGTAACGCGCGCAGTATTTGACACTTTTTTACAAACGGCAACTGAAATGAAGGCTTGTATAGCATCTTCTTTCATTCATGACACAATAATTAAATGTGTGTGCTACGCAATTAAGTATGATTGCGTTCGGATGTTGTAAATCAAAAGCTTTTTATAGGATTTTTGCGTTATCTCCTATTAATGTAACAAATTTATACGTTCCGTAAGTTCTTATGACTTTTCTCAAAAACGGGACCAGGTTTTGCAATAACAAACATAATAATACTCTCGTTCCGACACAGAAGATATAAATTCATCTTTTTTTTTATTCGTTTTATTTTATTGTAAAACCTTTCTAAATGTGTTGTGGACACAGCTTTTTGTGTTAGCAGTTCGAACAGTGGCTGTAGTTCCTCAAAAAACTCTCTCCACAGAAGATATTTTACCATAGACAGAGGCGCGCCAATAACATAAATTGCCTTTGAAAACAACTTTGTAAGCCGGCGCTGTTTTAAAATGTATTTTGATAAAAAATTGTTCTTTGATCATGAAAACATAAATACTCAAATAAATTCCCATCGGGTGGGTTCAATGGGAATATTTCCGGGAATTTTCCCATTTTGGGAATTTACCCGGGTAGAATCCCATCACTACCTGCAACTTAAAATGCAAACTTAAATTCCATTTTACATGTTAGATATATACTTATTCCTTTTAGTTCCCTACTGCAAAATTCCCTACAAATCTTTAAATAAATCGTCTAAATTTGAACAATACCGTTGCTTTGGGTCATGACCGATTCCCTGTAATCTAATCTCCAATTTTATTCGTTTAGAACAAATGGCAACAGTTGCAGGGGCTAAGGACATTGATACACGATACATAGAAGGTGCGACGGCCTCAAAGGGTAGTGACACAACGGAGTGGGGTGGTAGGGTAGCTCTTTGGGGTGTCGTTCCATTGTGGCGCGCTGCCCGACCGCCCGACACAGTGCTCGCTTTGCGAAAACCTACGCTGTCCGACTGTTGGCCTTTCATGTGAGTCGAATTTCAAAGATTAGGAGATACTACGGCACTAGATAACTGCGGTGCATACTAAGTTTAGGAATAATTTGATCGCTTATAAGCCTCTGGGGGTAGATATAGAAGTCAAGTCAAGAGCAACTTTATTCGAAGCTTATTTTTCAAAATTATTTTCTTTGGGCATGACTGTTTTATATGCGAAGAAAATAACACTGAACTAAAAACTTAAGCTTTGTTAAGGCTCGCCAAGCTTACCAACAAGCCGTAGCAGGCGTAAATGGATTATTGTGATGAATTAATGATGTTAGTATATTATTATGCTTATTATTTTTGTTTGCTTAGTGATAATCCTTTGATCAGATCTACTTAAAGGAGTAGAGCATACATAATGCTATTAAACCTAGAGTCTAGACCTCTGCTCCTGTTTTAATCACATAATTCGATAGAGGTTTCTAAATTATTTCGCACTGCCAATTTGGATTCCGCCCCTTACTTTTACCTTTTTCAACACTATTTAAAACTCTCTACTTATACACCAATTATTTTTCAGTGGTTCGTATGGAGAAATAATAATAAGTCTGCCACAAACGCAGAGGGTGCGTTACATCACAGTTGAGCACATACACCCAGACACCGCCCGCAGCGCACCCAAGCATTTCCTAATATACGTTAGTATTCAAACAACTGAGATTACCGCTTTGAACTCTCATAGCTAAAACAAACGTGATATCTTCATCATACGACATTGGAGATTGCGTAGCATTCTCCAACGTCACTTACTGATACTGTGACTTCGGAGAAGAAAGATAAATAGATCTAAGTAGATTTTTCACACAGCCAATGAAGGTCTGTATTGTACAAAATCAGCAAAACGCGAATTGGACTTGTCGATTCTATTACACCACTTTTATAGGACCTACTTTCCTCGCTGACCCTAACAGACCTTCTGCTGTCCAATGAGTACGATCTTGATTTCACACAAAAAACTTGTAAAAACGGATCGATCAGTTCTATCCGAATTCGAAAACTATCTGGATGACTTTGCCAATATTTGAACAAAAAAATGCCGAATTAGTCCATGCGTTCTCGATTTTTACACTTAGCGTTTAGTTTTTAGGGTTCCGTAGTCAATTAGGAATCCTTATAGTTTCGCCATGTCTGTCTGTCCGTCTGTCTGTCTGTCCGTCCTCGCTTAATCTCTGTGACCGTTAGCACTAGAAAGCTTAAATTTGGTACCAATATGTATATCAATCACGCCGACATCGACAGAGTGGTAAAATAAAAATTGAAAAAAATGTTTTATTAGGGTAGCCCTCCTATATGTAAAGTGTGAGGTTTTTTTTATTTCAACCCTAACGTGTGATATATTGTTGGATAGGTATTGACAAATGAATAGGGGCTAACTAAAATATTTTTTTGATAATAACAGTAATTTCGGAAATAATCTCTCCAAAAGTAAAAAACAATGTAAGTTTTGAACCATAACTTTAAAAAATATGGAAAAATCTGAGAAGTAAAACTTTATTAGGACTTTCTAATTAATTTGAACTTTATAATATAGAAAGAACAGTTTTTGTACAAAAAAGACAAAAAGGTTCTTCTTCTTCCTGCCCTTATCCCATTTTACTTGGGGACCTGTCCTGTCACCCGTCATGCTATAGCTAACTCCTTTTTCCTTCATATTATTCTTCACACACTCCATCCATTATTTCTTCGGTCTTCCTCTCCCCTTCCAACTAGTTCCAACCCTCTACATTCATACTCATAACTGTCCTTACTATGTGCGTCTCATAGTCTCATCCCTCCTCTTTACATACCCATACCACGACAAACGATTTCCTTTCAACTTTTCTGCGACTGGTGCTACTTTCAAGCTTCCTCTAATATACTAATTTCTCACTTTATCCATTCTAGTCACTCCACACACACATCCATCTCAACATTCTCATCTCTGCTACATGCAGTCTTTTTTCATCCATGTTTTTCAAGGCCCAACATTCCGACAAAAAGGTAAACAAAATAATTTCTGCGTACTTATTATGTCAATGTAACAAATAGCGGGACGGGAAACTACGGAACCCTACACTGAGCGTGGCCCGACACGCTCCTGGCCGGTTTTTTTTCTATTTATGTAGACAAATAATTATGCAAGATATTGCATATTTTATACTTCAAGATTCAGTCAAAACGTGTAAAAGCCACATCGAGCTATCTGATACGGTTTTTAAAAGATAAAACCTTAACTACCGCTACACTCGTCGCAAAACTTAATTATGTTGTACAATCCTTCATAGTTCGTTCCTAACGCTAAAGGGGCCCATAGCATAGGAAATCTAAAAATGAGATCCTGTGACAGACGCTATGCAACCTTTAATTAGTCGCAAAGTACGATGGATTTTTTTATTTTTCATTAAAGTTCAGTTAGTATTGACATAATCGGGTATAAAACGTCGTTCATTCAGAGTTCGTTGCCTTTCAATTAGAGTACTATCTGGATACTTATTCTATGCAATCTAATCGAAAAACGTACAACTTAAGATTTGTAATCTAGTCAGAATCCTACATAGTATATATGGATCTTGATTTCAATTTCTTAGGAAGCTTTCGATGAAATTGTTTTCCACAAGCACATTGACAATTCCACTTTAGAAATGGAGATGGTACGTTATTTGTGTCATGTTGCTTATTCGTGTCTTAGCTCGGATATGCGAGCTCATGCAAATTGGGTTTTGTTATTCAGCAATGCTTTGGTATTGACTAATACTGTGACGTAAACTCACACCACTGTAGCATTACAACAACATATACCTAAATGTAGTTCTTACTTATCTCTCTTTGATATCTGCTAGTATATTTTTTGCTATTTTACACCGTTTTTGGCCAATCTAAAGGGAGTAACTTAAATCGTTGTCCGAATGTCAATGGATTACTCCAGTAAAAACTGCATAGGGGTTAAATCTACCTTATCGTCGTTTAGTAGCTTTCGTGAATGTCGACACTTTCATCCCGTTTGGAATTTCCAAAACCCTTTCTAATGGGTTATATACTCGTTACAAAGAACACACCCAGTTTCATGACTCTAGGACCAGCGGTTTGGGCTGTGCGTTTATATATCATGTTAGTCAGTTCACCATTTGATATGTACGAGTATGTAGATTATTTCACGGCGCCGGCGTCTAGTAACATTGAAACCTTAGGTTGGTGAAACCATTACAGACTAGGCCAGAAACATATTTGTATGTAATCCATACTAATATTATAAATGGGAAAGTGTGTCTGTCTGTCTGTATGTTTAATCTTTCTTTCACGGCAAAACAGGGCGACGAATTGTCGTGATTTTTTAGGTGGAGATAGTTGAAGGGATGGAGAGTAACATGGGCTACATTTTGTCTCTTTCTAACGCGAGCGAAGCCGCGGGCAAAAGCTAGTATAATATATAACATACAAATATTATTATCATGAACTAGCTGTTCCTCGCGGTTTCACCCGCATTACGTTTTTGGTTACTGCTTCGCTCCCGTGGGACATAGCGTGAATAGCCTATGTAAGAGTGCTTGTACACGGTGCATGTAGCTTGCGCATGTTGAGGCACTTGCGCGGGTTATATGCATCGTAAACATATCGTTTAGGGTGCTTGTACACGGTGCATGTAGCTTGCGCATGTTAAGGCACTTGCGCGGGTTATATGCAACGTAAACATATCGTTTAAAAACATGTGCGGGTCTAGTGACTCAGAAACTCGAACAAAATGAAAAAAAAATTTTTGAAATAGGTCCAGTAGTTTTTGAGTTTAGATATGTACCTATTAGATTAGATGAGATTAGTATAGATATTATGTATGTATGACTCATGAACATGTGCCTGTATTTTGCTAGCAGCGCCCCTTATTGGAAACCAATTGGAAATTTCAAAATTGATATATCTAAATTGAAACAAGATATCTCACCACAGCGTTATGTACTTATTAATATTTATTTAATTTCTAGGGAATCCTTGTAAACAACACTTGGATCAAAGTAGCAGACGCACGTTACCACGCTGAAGGACCGCCGAAACAATACTACCCCTTAGCATACAACTATATTGAGTGGAAGAGCTTAGTCTTCAGAGTGCTGACCAACCAGGGGAACAAGAAGTATACTTGTGTTTATAGAGTTCACTTGTATGGTACAGTTGAACATAGTATAGTTCCTCTTATTAATAAATTGTAAATGAACAAGGTGTCATAACAGACTCTAGCATTTTTATTTATGACCATACACATCATAGGTACCCACCCTATGTATAACTAAGCTGTCCGTGTTTAATGCACCGTAATAGTTACGAAAACACAGAATGTGTGTTATTATTGCCGCTTTTACCAACAATACTAAAAGATGTTAGAAAAACGTGTTTTTTTTAATGTTTTTTGCTAAACCCTAACATTGTGTAGTACCATCAATGTGAGTCTTTAATTTTTTGTGGTAGCTATAAGGATGAGGCCAAACGAGCGTAATATTGTGAGTTGTGAGTCGCAGAATTTCGGCCACAGAAATTCTGCTGCATTCGGTTTCATACAAAAAGGCATTTGGTGCCACACGACGACGCAAAATGAGTTGTCTGCCGACTCACACGTCTTTGTCGCGCCTTGTTGCGGTAACTACAGGTAGTTTCGCCAGTCTATGTCAATTTGCGTGACCATTGTTGACAGGCAAGGCCCACCAGCATAAAAGAAAAATATCCTTGAAAATACAATTTGACACTTTGAGGGAGATTCAATTTAACCCTCTTAAAGGCACAGGAAGCATGGGCCTGTAGATCTAGTGGTAAGTGACCCTGACTGCTAAGCTGGAGGTCATAGGTTCGATTCTCACCCAGGATTAACTTTGTGTGATGAGCATGATTGTTTGTTCTGTGTCTAGGTATAATTTATCAGTAATATGTATGTATTTTTAAATTAAATAGTACAAACTCTGCTTAGTTTGGGATCAGGTGACAGTGTGTGAGTTGACCCAAGATATTTATTATTTAAAAACACGTACAAAACTGATTACTGACTATGTGTTTACTTTTTCGAAATTTCAGCTTGTACTAACGGCGAATATCTACCGCCGTAAACACTCATACGCTACAAATTACTTTCTTTCTAGAAATGATCTACAGGTACACAAAGATTCTACTTTCTAGCCTATAGTCTACTACTCTTTAAAATCGATCACTAATGAAGAATAGCTACAAAAAGGGTCAGTATTAAATAAAACATGTGATTGGCTTTACGTTATATTAACCAAAGCAAACGCTACGTTTACGAAGCGCTCCAGTCCTGGGCAGAGCCTCCCCAAGATGGTGCCGGGGCGGGGGCAGCCGGCTGTGGGACTGCGGCCGCCGCAGCAGTGGTGCCCCACTCCTCTTGGACCTGCGGATAATCATGTTTGGTGTTATACATTTCACAAATGCACGGGTAAGTCAGTAAAATTGAGCGATGAATTGATAGACAGATACCGGAACAAAATGTGCGATTCGAAACGCCGATCAACATCTAATGCATACTCTTATTACCATACGAAATGTATAAATTTTGTGTTTGATTAAAAATATAATGCCTTTGTTTGCTACCAGTAAAGCTTCACTAAATAGGATACAGTTAACAAGCTTAGGATAGGGCTATATCGAGCTTGACAAAACAATCTTTGCGTGCTTCTAGTAAGCACGCAAACGCAGGGGCTAGCTGTAGTAACATGTCAGATGAAGGTTAAAAAATTGAGAAACGATTTTATGAGCGTGAAGATGAAGACCTAGCTAGGTCTATATTGGCTCACCACATGCTATTATGCTTATAAAACCTACATAATACTCAAAACCATTCTACATACCTGAGCAGCCCAGTCCTCTTGCGCGGGGGAGCTCCGAAAGACGCGGCCGGCGGTGGGGCGGCGTCCTCGGCCCACGAGGTGACGGGCTCCACGGACTCGTTCCAGTCCTCGTGCACGGGCGCGGGCACCTCGGCCTTTGGCGGCGGTGGGGCCTGACAACAAACGGTTTATTTTGAGATGTGTTGTGTTTGGGTATGGTTGTGTCTATGATTAACAACTACCATGAAAATTATAATAATTATTACTTCAACAAATCTTCTGGGATGCTATCCAAATTATTCTACACTAACTATTAACATCTAAAATAATTCTACTGGTTTCTTTAACACGAATTTTGGTTACCGCAGAAGCATACTAAGTCTCAGATAAAAAGTAGCTAAGGGTCTACTTATATAAAATTTTATCTAAATTAATTCAGAGATTTAGTCATGACAATGAATAACCAGACAGTTATTTATGTTCATAAAGATGGGTATTATGGGTAACTTAAAACATTGCTACAGTTTCTACATGTTTATACTGGTTAGTTTGGTGGTTATTTTACCAAACTGAAGTATTTAGCATTATATTTTTTTGAATGCATAACTTTTTTGAATTAGCAACAGTAACAACACTTACAACAACTTGCTCCTTAGCCTGTTGCTCCTCCTTCTCGCTCTCTTCAGGGTCGCGGTAGAAGAACAGGTCGACGACCACGTCCCAGCGCTGGTCGCGGGCGAGCACACCGCGCAGTCTAAGGACCTCACGCGCCAACAGCCACCACATCAGACCAATGGAGTGAGAGGACTGAAATAAGCATGATTATTAGTGTTTAAGCCTTCGAAAATACGTGATTCGACACAATAGAAATACAATAACAGTGTGACAGCTATCACTGGATCAATGAAATATTAGTCCAATGCAGACTATGGTTATACTTTTTTAACAAATATTTTACATATTTTTAGCTGGCTATATCTAGTGCTTTTATCCATTATAAATTAGGACTGGTTATGGTTACTGTGATGTTACACAGCCATTAATCTTTCTACACTGGTAAATAATACAACACCTGAGCTCAGTCTAATAAACTCTGCAGTTTATAATAATATGCTAAGCGCCTTACTAATAAACGCTGCATAAAGTTATGACAGGTTTATACGTTAAAAAATGTATGGTTACACAGTGATTATTAGTAAGGGCATATAAGGGCAGATGCAAATATTGGTACTCTTAACATACACAACATTGACTCCACTGATAATAAGGTCTATTTTATACTCGATCTTATTTTTCACAGAATACATTTCTAGAAGCTGCTTACCTTGGTGTTGCATGGGATGGCAATGTCAACGAAACGCAGGGGAGAGTCGGTGTTGCACAGGGCAATGACTGGAATGTTGACATAGGAAGCCTCAGTGATGGGCTGGTGGTCCTGAGCGGGATCCAGCACGATCAGGAGACGGGGCTCACGGAACGCAGCTTGGATCTGAAAGAAAACAAGATCAGAAATTACAAAAATGTTCCTTGTAAAATTACATTTAAAATGTAGTCACTAAACAATCAGAAATTCTTATAATCATGCTACAAAATGCAGTCAGTGGTTCCTTAGTTTGTTTGTCATCATTTAAACTGGTTACTAATAACAATAACCTATTCATTTGATAAAACAATACCTAATAATATCAATAAAAATAACAAAGACACACAAGACTGTTCATTCGGATAGTTAGGTACCTGGTTAGTGAAGGCACCAGGAGTGAAACGTCCGGCAATGGGGGTGGCTCCGGTGTGTGCGGCGAACTTGAGGACAGCGCGCTGGCCGAAGGGACGTGACGAGATGACGAACACATCTGCGGGGTTCTCGATGGCGACCACGGCGCGTGCAGCCAGCACCAGCTTCTCCCAAGTACGGCGCAGGTTAATTACGTGTGTGCCATCAGCGCGGCGCTTGTACACGTACGTTTCCATCTCAAAACAAAGTGTAATACTAAATATAATTATGCTTTAAAACAACACCATATTGACATTAAAAGGCTAATAACTCAGTTGGGAGAATGGATCGTCAATATTTTCAGACAAAATATATGGAACGGATTCTTGGCTCATCATGTTTGCATATATGTTATTTTCACTTTAGAGGTTATGTTGTTAAACCCACCTGGAAGTTGACATTTTCCGACCCAAGGTGGGTCGTTGCCGCCAGCATCTTGGTGACATCCTCTTCGTTGAGGGCGAGTATATCTAATCCTCCCGACATCGTTGCGTTTAAATGAGTTACGGCTAAACCTAAAACAACAAATGTGACACCGCTACAAAACAACGTATAAGATTGCGAATAAAACTTACACATCAAAAATACTTTACATTTTGGGTAATATAATAGTTCTCATTGAAATTTAAATGATTTCAATTAATCTTACTCGCGTGATTTACAAATAAATTAAAGATTCAAAAAATACTTACGCGTATAATGCCACTGGGAGGCGAAATGGACATAAAAGAACTGTCAAACGTTAATGTCACTGATAACAACTTATTTTGACAGACTCGGTTACTTGCTAACTTCATGCATGTTCTAACAGATATTTTATCAGTGGTAATATCGACTCATCCTTATCGACTAAAATAAGAATAAAAAAACCGTAACTACCGCTAAACGCTGTATTTTGAAATAAAATCGGAGGTCAACAAATAACGTAAAGTGATTATAGAGCGCAACTAAGGCACAAGCATGTTGAAATCATAAAAATAGAGTTTATTCAATAAACATAATGTTATTGTAATTAATTGAGTTTTACTTAATACTAGCTTTTAACCGCAACTTTGCCCGAGTTAAACTTCTGAGGATGTCAAACTTCCATCCAATACTATCATATCCAAAATAAGCAAAAATCCTTTCTAAGTGCTCAACAAAGAACACAACAGGAATAGCGGTTTCGGCTGTGCGTAGGTATATCACCCAGTCAGTCAGTCAGTCAGTCAGTTTAACATTATAATGAATGAATATGTATACAGATTAGCGACTTGCCTCATCTTCGCATGAGTGTTGCAATTCGTGTAAAATCTCGGCTTTTCTTTACTTCAATCTGAATTACTCTGAATCTGTTGAGCGAAACGAATAAGAGCAATAGCGACTTCATTCTTATCCGACTTAAAAGAGGAGGTTTCTTTTTCACTCAGTTTGACCTGTAAGGTCCTGTACAAAGTATGTATGCACAACTCGACTAAGCTAAGTTTGCACTGCGCTGGGATGTAGTGCCCTGCTCGCTTACCCACTCACATTACCGTGATCGGCCTGTCGCGTCAGTACGGTTAACATCACAGGTTAGCGTCTTTGTCGCCGACGACACGCGTCATACGAGTTCTTGTGTTTTTACAGACCGTACCTAAGCGTCAGTGTGACGTTGTCGACGCGAGGTGCAAACTTATAGTTTGTTTGCGATTATAAGCCGGTTCATTAAAGAAAGGAATCTTAAATGGCGGCATGTACTTGCGTTGAAAGATAGTACAGTAGTCTGTATATAAAATTTAAAGTTGAAGTTTTTTTTCCAAATCAAAAATATTATTAAGAATTTTTATTGTTTTCATCGGAAACAGTGCCTACTTTTACCACAATAACAAATAGGTAACAACGGAAAAATAACAGAAAATTATAACAAGATATTCGTAAAAACGAGCGCTGAGCGCGTCAAGGCAGCGTGGAAGCAAATCAAGACAATTTTTTTTATGTTGATGGTATGCGGAATTGCGGAGTGATTATAAACGGGAATGGCGCTAGTGTGCGAGCGAGAGAACATGATAAGCGCCGCCATTTTAGATTCCTTTCTTTAGCGTCAATTCACACGTACCACAACCACACCACGTCGCAGCGACAAAATGTGGTCAAGATGTGGTTACGTGTGAATAGTGTCGCAGCGGCTTTTTGCAGCTGCGTTGTGGTAGCCACAAAATGTCGATGTGGTTAGCGCAGGCGCCAGCTAGGCGCGAGTGGACGCCATGTCGAGGCGATGTGGCCGCGCTGAGGCCGCGCTGCCGCCGCGTTGCCGTCGCGATGTGGTTGCGATGTAGTCGTATTACACAGGTGGTCGATAACAACCACAAAATGTGGTGCGTGTGAATTGTAATATTCATTTTCAATACAAAATTTACGCCCGACCACATCGCGGCGTTGTGGTGTGGTTGTCGCTGTGGTGTGGTTGTGGTACGTGTGAATTGAGCCTTAATGAACCAGGTTATATCTCAAATTAGGCTGAGCCGTTTTGATGCAGTTTTCCGAATTGTAATAATTACATTTATGAGAAGGTTTTCTATGGAAAGGGGTGTGTGGGAACTCACAGGGTGCTTAATAAAATAAAATGAAATTAAAAATCATTTATTTCGGACCACAAAGTCCATAGACACGGCAATTTTGTTAGTAACAATTTATTAATAAAAACTTAGGCTTACCACTAAATAATGGGCGTCTACTCAATAGGCTCACCGGTCTCGACCGAATAGCTACTTTTTACGCATAATTGCGTGAAAGTCATCTACGCTAGCGTCAGCAAACATGATGCACTGCAAAATCGTGGAAGGCGAAACAGAGACCTGAACACATTACTATACTGGACGCGCAAGGCATTGTAGGCTTTTTGTGTAAAGTTAAAAGCTAGTCAATTTTCCTATCATAAGGCTGCTCAAAAGACTGGCAGCATTTTCACGTCATGTAGGAAGAAAATTCTTGTCCTTAGATGAGGCGCTTTTTCGGACACGAAAGGTGAGCATTCGAACCCTACAGCCATAATGTTGTGTGTCAATGGGTGTAATAGTTAATTTTTCCTAATCCCGGCAACCTTTACAGAAATACGTCTCGCGTGTGTTCTGTAAGTTTAACAAACTTCTGGCCGCGATTTAACTCTCATCGAACTTCCGTCAGCGTCGCCTATTATATACCTCTCTTATTTGATGCCGATTCTTAGACTTTCCAAGACTCATGTTTTTAAAATTCAAATAATGTCTTCTATCAGTAAAATGTTCTATCTACAATATTTAATGTACTTTCCCTCCATGTGGCATAGCCGTGGGACACCCTGTATACTGTAACATCACAGGTAATATTGTGCTGGTCACACCAAAGTGGATTTCTTACATCTCGTACACTTGTGTAGATCTTGTGGTCTTAGATCTTGTGTAGATATATAGAGGCTTTTACGAATCTATTTTATAAAATGGTTTAAAGTATACTTTTGCTAATCCTAGCGAATATCGTAATAACCGACATAATTATCGAATAGGTCGTAATAATCGTTATATGGTTGTTATTTTAAGTATAAAGCTAAGTTCACACGCCAATTGAAATAGCTTGCGATAGTAGCGACATCTTTAAGCGCTGTTGACATGATAACTTGGCAACTCTGTAAAGATAATAACAATTTTAGCATATGGCAACATATTCTTATACTTTTGTGACTGGTGATGTGACTGATGTGTGCCCCGTGAACGGAGAATATTTTTCCGTATCGGCATTCTATCGTACTAATTTTAGATTGTTCTGTAAGACAATACATACATTATGATTACTTTACTTCCCTGACTTTAAACGTTGTAAAAAGTTTGTATACTTAGTGAGTTATTTTGGTAATCGGTGACATTTTAGTGAAGTGCTTAATTTGATCATGGAGGCTATAGCAAAACACGATTTCACTGCTACTGCAGATGATGAGCTCAGCTTTAGGAAGAATCAAGTCCTCAAGGTACGTGTGCATTCATGGAAATGATGTGCAGTGAATTTTATCTTGTAAAATGACAGGTCCTTTCTAGAATTTTTGATATTACAGATACTAAACATGGAGGACGATATGAACTGGTACAGGGCTGAATTAGACGGCAAAGAAGGACTTATTCCTAGTAATTATATTCAAATGAAAAGTCACAGGTAAATACGTACATTCAGTAAACGATATTTCTATTTTTAATAATAGTTTTACATAAATCGTATCTATTAATTTCGTTTGTAATAACAAGACTTTATAGGAACTATGTTTAGATTATCAAAAACCCGTTGTGCATCACATAAATCTTTATTATTTTACAACACGTTACATTCCTGTACACAGCAGTGTGTGCATTGCTTGTTTAGACAAGCTACCTTAGTCAATGTATAATTATTGAAACCTATTGAAAATCTATTCATCAAAAATAGTATAGGTTCTAAGAGGTTATAATCAAGAACTATTCTTTAAGTACACCCTAAAGAATGAAAAACTCTTACAAATAATACTTTTAATGGGTCGGCTTTAACTTCTAAATAAAACTTTTCTAAAATTGGTAACATACACGTTCCATAAATCTTTCTAAAAATATGCCTATGTAGGTGTTTTTATCTGAATGTTGCTACCTTTGCTATTGTTAAAAATATCTTGTTCAGGACTCCTTTTCATTTAAAAAAAAGAATAGCTTATAAACTTTACCTTTTTTTAGCTGGTATTACGGAAGGATCACAAGAGCAGATGCAGAGAAACTTCTAGCAAATAAACCAGAGGGTGGTTTCTTGATAAGAATCAGTGAATCAAGCCCTGGTGACTTTTCCTTATCTGTCAAGTGAGTATACACTTCCCTATACATGTATGGTTATCTAATGTTATTATAGTTCTGAGAATATTCTTTCCAATTGGATTTGTAACAGAGTGAGTCAGTCTCAGTTGATTAATATGTAAATATATTTTGTCAGTATTGAATAGATTGAGTTGATTATTCACTGAGATTCAGTCACAAATTTTGTGGAATTCTTAGTTTGTTAAAAGCAGTATTGGCTATGGAGCAATAATGATTCTCCTATTAGGATTTTGGACACAATTGATTTATCTTATACCTTACTTTATCTTTGCAATGACAAACATGTTAATATGTCATCATGTTGATGATGTTCAGTAAAGATAAATAAAAGAAAAGTGCACCCGGTGAAGATAGAGTAAACCAATAACTCAAATTATCCCAAATGAGGAAGCTGAAATCACATTGTATGTAATTAATAACATCATTAATATTGAATCACCACAAAGCTTCAGAAACTACTGTGTGTAGAGTGTTATCAATTAATTTCTGTATTTATTTACTCAATTAGAATTCCCTAGCCTCATAGTTGTAAACTGATAGTCTCATGTTGCAATGATATGTTTAATACCTACATGGTATGTGTAGAAGCTATATAAATATATTGGAGCTCAGAACAATTAAATTCGTATTTACAAAAATAAGTAGCTGCCCTTTGCAGTTTTATCTCTGCTATACTTTTTGGTCACTACTTTGCTGCAATGGGTTGTTGTATCACAATCTAATATAGGCTGTATACAATTTCTCATATCTCTGGCTATAAAAAAATATAAAAATATATTCAAATGTGATTGGTTCCTAGTTCCTGAGAGTAATCCTTACAACACATGTAATTCGAGACACAATAGTAAGACAATAGTAGCCCGACAGCCGGCTGTCGGTCGTTGAAAGGTAAAATGTGTAAACAAACATTAAAACACTTTAGCTTTACCATATATTAGTTAAGATAGGTGTATCTGTGGGTTTTTCCAATCAGACAATTTTTCTATAGTCAGAAAAAAATAACTATTTTTCAAAATACTTGTTAAAATACCTACATTGTTCTTGCAGAGAGTCTCATTAGCTCTTTATTGTTAAAAATAAGCTGTTTTTACTCAACCTAATTAATGTGTATTGCTTAGGCCACGTCCGCACAGGCAGGCGGCTTGCTTAGCGCCTAGTGTCTAGCGCGTCACCTAGCTAGTAGCTTAGTAAAACAAACGTTCTAAAATGAACGCGACCGGCTGCACTGCGCGCTTAGCGCCTAGCTAGTCGCTTGGCGTGCATCCATGTAAACAAACGTGTTGTTTTTTTGTTGCGAGGCGCTAGGTTGAAAAGTAGCCACTGGGTGAAAACTTAACTCGGATTTTTGTAATACTATTTGTTTATATTGCGTATGACCAGGGAAACATTTGATCTACTTCTCAGTAAAGTTAAAGGAAAACTAACTCATTTGGATACTCATCTTAGAAAAAGGTTCCACAAAGGTTCTCTTTTGAAAACTGAAGCAATCAATATTTCATCCATGGTTTTCTTCTAACCTCCTATAGTATTACAAAAATCCGAGTTAAGTTTTCACCCAGTGGCTACTTTTCAACCTAGCGCCTCGCAACAAAAAACCAACACGTTTGTTTACATGGATGCACGCCAAGCGACTAGCTAGGCGCTAAGCGCGCAGTGCAGCCGGTCGCGTTATTTTAGAACGTTTGTTTTACTAAGCTACTAGCTAGGTGACGCGCTAGACACTAGGCGCTAAGCAAGCCGCCTGCCTGTGCGGACATGGCCTTACATGGATGCACGCCAAGCGACTAGCTAGGCGCTAAGCGCGCAGTGCAGCCGGTCGCGTTCATTTTAGAACGTTTGTTTTACTAAGCTAGTAGCTAGGTGACGCGCTAGACACTAGGCGCTAAGCAAGCCGCCTGCCTGTGCGGACATGGCCTTACAGTTACTAAACAATACAAATTTGGTGATAATTAGCAGCAGTCAATTATAATTGGATATGTACTTGTTGGTGTAGAAATTAACACACATCATAGGCTTATCATCTTGATTTGAGATTATGTTTAGTTGTGTTTTCCTTGATTCCATCATTTGATATAATTTTATTTGGAATCTCAATCAGCTGTAATTCTACAATTTTACCGTTTTTCCAGCCATTATCGATTTTCATACAATCCGCTTTATTCAATTTTCACTTCTTTCAAAGAGGATGAAGTCTTTGAAAAAATAACAGAAACAGAATAAATAATAATCATATAACTATATTTTTTTATTTTATTTGTTTGGGACAAAAAACAGTTATACGTTACAGCATTGACAAAAAAATAATGATACATTATAATTGAGAAAACGTATAACCCACACTATTGTCCACGGAGTGACATCGGAGTATGATGAAAACGGACGCGTGTTAGTTAGGATACTTATAATTTATATGTTTAACAGAAAAACAATGTTGTACTGACTAATCAAAGGAAGCAGGGGATAAAGAGTATCCGTCTTATGGGTGACTCGCAAGAGATTGAGAAACCATTTTTTTTAATTTAGATTGTGACAACGCGAAAATATCAAAATCAGTGAAGTGTGAATTATAGGTTTCTAAAATTCGGCGGAGAGGGGCTCGCACCCCGATAGTGTATATATGAACCCACAACAAAGCATCCAATCAGACCACCACTATTCTGTGCAGTTAAATATTGATTTACACAAACACACATTTCCTTATTTACATATACATAAGTAACTTTTAAGACCAGATATGTATTAAAACGTCATACTAATCACCTTTAGGAAAATAAATCTGGTCAAAAATCACCACGACGAAAAGGGTAACCATCCGTCTATTTTTTATGCAGCATTGTGTTAATATTGCCTGTTACCTGTCTGCTCCAGTGTGAGGAAAAGACTTGGGACCAGTAGTCTTTAGTCATTATTCTGGACCCAAGTGTTTACATGCATAATTTAGTGTCCAAGTGCGTCATTTCGTGGTATTTTATCCATGTTCGTTGTATAAAAACAACCTACTGTATTATTATCAAATGTATTTTCAAATACTGTGTACTTTGTTCGGGACACACATATTCTAATACCTAAATATCGTCCGGGGTTGCAGAATGTTTATAATAGTTACCGTGACCCCGGAACATAAAGGGCAACAGAAGGAACATGAGTGGGTTTTAGTCAGTAAAAGTCTGACACGCCCTCCCGCCGCACCCAGGACGGGAGCAGTCATTTGATGATTTCCCACTCACCAAAAAACAAAAATACCTAAATATCGTATCAATAAATTTTGGATTCTTGAAATTTGTAATAGTCCTATGAACTAAGTGATATAGCATTATACTGTATGTATATTTTTATGTACTCAAGTTCTTATTAAGGTCGGCTAATAATAATTACTGGTGTAAGTAGAGGAATGTTGTTATTGTTTCTTAACAAAAGGACTTCTTATTGATTAAAAGCTTTGTTTGTTGAAGTTAGAAAAACATAGCAGTTATTGTAAATACACACATCAAAAGTGTCTAGGGATATTTCAATTAAACCTAAATTACTAAAATTCTATTAACTTTTTGTTAAAACATGTACACATTAAAATAAACCTTGTTTAATAGACTATTTAATCTGATAATAAACTTTTAGATAAAGTTAAATTTAAAAAAAAACTTAGAAGAAGAGGAAATACTCAAACAAAATTTCAATCTTAACTTTATTTTTGAAACATCAAAACTTAAACAAAACAACAATTTTTTTTATAAAAATTCTTGAAAACTTAAAATTAATATTCCGTGGATCCACCTAAGACTCTCCTGACACATCTGCAGCGGTTCTGCATACTCAAAACAAGGGTGTCAATATCCTGTTGTGGAATACTGTCCCATAATTGCCGTTTCTGAAGCCATGAAGACCAGTCAGAGTGTTATATCCAGGCTTTGGTCATGTTATCGTGTCACGGAGGAAGTGGTGGAACGGCACCGAGGACCTCAATGCATTACAACACATGTACAGGACCGATTCATAGTAAATGCTGCACGAAGTCAACTAAATGCAGCGGCGATGCAATTGGTTCAAAGGCTACAGAGAGAGTATGGTTTGCTGGTAAGCGGTCAAACTTTGAGAAGGCGACTGCATGAAGTCAATCTACGTGCTCGTAGGCCATTTTGGGTATCAGCACTAAGGAGAGGTAATCGAGGAAGAAGATTACAATGGGCTATTATTGCACACGAAAACTGGAACCATTCTCAATGGTCACTTGTGCTTTTCACTGATGAATCTAGGTTTTGATTTCATCCTGATTCGCGAAGAGTACACGTTTGGAGAAAACCTGGACGTTGGAATCGACTGCAGCACCCACAACAAGTTCATGCATATTAAGGTGGCACGATTATGGTTTGGGCAGGAATTCGTCTCGGCGGTAGAACGGACCTCGTTTGGATACAAGGCAATATGACTGATCGAAAATACCGAGATGAGGTGCTAGAGCCTGTAATCTTGCCCCACAAACAGCAAATGGAACAAAATTTCCAGCTAATGCACGACAATGCCCGTCCACATACGGCGCGTATCGTTACAAGTTGGTTACAACAGCATGTTATCCAAGCTTTAGACCGGCCTGCACAATCCCCTGACTTAAATCCTATTGAGTATGCCTGGAATATGCTTCAGAGAAGAGCTCGTAGGAATTTCCCTGTTGATATTGTGCATCAAAACCAGCTTTTCTTGCATCTTAGCAGGATTTGGGACAGTACTCCACAACAGGATATTGACCCCCTTGTTTTGAGTATGCAGAACCGCTCCAGATGTGTCAGGAGAGTCTTAGGTGGATCCACGAATTATTAATTTTAAGTTTTCAACAATTTTTATAAAAAAAAAATTGTTTTGTTGTTTAGGTTTTGAAATTTCAAAAATAAAGCTAAATTGAAATTTTGTTGAGTTTTTCCTCTTCTTCTAAGTTTTTTTTTTAATTTAACTTTATCTAAAAGTTTATTATCAGATTAGATAGGCAATTAAACAAGGTTTATTTTAAAGTGTAGGTGTCTTAACAAAAAGTTAATAGAATTTTAGTTATTTAGGTTTAATTAAAATATCCCTAGACACTTTTGATGTGTGTATATTAAGGATTCTAAAGGAAGGAAGGGTTATCTAAGGTTAACAACTTTACGATAGTTCATAAAAACCCCAGTGGTTAGTATGGGGAAAACCCTTAGTTAAAAACAAACCATACGACATGATTCTACTTTATGATGTCGGCGCTTTTTTGTTTATTTTGTATTATGTAGGTACCTTGCAGTAATATTGTTTGTGTTTACTATGGGATTACGTCATCTAGGAACGAGAAAGTTCAAAGGTTACGTGGTCGATTCCCGCAACTAGAAAATACTAAATAGTTTTTATATGAAAACTAATTATTAAAACTATTTACAACTATTTAACAAGCATAGACTAAAAAATTGTGTTAATTCTTATTAGACTTACAGTTATTATAATACACCAATCCGACAAAATTAGTAAATATCCCTAAAATAAACCATATTGGTCCACCAGAATTTTATTATTCCTTAATGGAATGATAATAATCCCACGGTTGTCAAATGTTCTGATAAGGCATCCGGTTGGAGTTTATTAATATGATTAATAATAATGTAATTCTGATTAGAATCCGTACTTGACGTCACCGATGCCAATATAGGCGAAAAATTGCTTAATTTGAGGAATATATTATAATTTCTAATCAAAGAATACTTCCTTTGTAATTCCACCTACAGTTATGACAGTTTCCGCGTTCGTGGTATACTTATTTCCTTATAAGTTTATTGTCAAATAATCAATAAAGGGAAGTGGTCCATATGAGGTGACGCACAACAAACAATTTCATTACAGTTTAAATTGGTAGTTAATAAAAAAATAAGGTTTGCGCGCCTTCGCCGCTCGGGAGTACGCATGACTCACGAATAGAGACGTTTTATTTTGTCTTGAATCTGTCTTGGCGTGCTGTATTAGTCATATTTATCTCTACACCACGAACATTACGTCTGCAGGTAATTTGATTATTAGTTTTGCCTATTTTTGTGTTAAACATTTTAGAGTAGTTGGTAGAACTCATAAATAATTTAAGTGTAAAGATTTCATCACAGGAACTTTCCATATATTCTGAAAGCATCAAGAGTATTAAGCTTTTTTCCTCCTTTTGTCCTATTAATATAAGAAACGTATTGAAAATATTCATTTGATCATTTCGTATTGATTTGATACCTTAGTAATGTCTCTTTATACATCGTACTCTTTGAAGTCTGCTATTGATCGGATCGGATCGTTTGCTCTATTTAGATAAGTTGCTATGCTGGAAAATTTAGTAAGTCTCTGTAAGACCAAATTAATTATGTAGGTATGTAAAGTCAAATAAATTTCAAAAGACAGGTCATAATGTTCTTAGAGTTTTCTCTAATATAAAACCAGTTTCCTGTCAAATAGTATGAATCAGCGGTACTGAGATTGCGCTGAAACCAGTTTTGGGCTATAGATTTTAAGCACGGGCCTCATTTAAGTTGAAACATACAGTTTCGTAAAATTATTTTCGTAGTTTATGGACCTTAAAATGTTCTAACTTCCTTGGCTAAGAAGCCTAGTACATGTTGAATCTGGAAGGGCCTGGTATCTGTAACAAAAACGGGACGCAGAATTAAGGAGGTCCTATCGTCTACCACGAACTACTTTTCACTGGTGAATAAGCTGATAGAGAGAGACTTTCCTATACAATATAAACAATAAATAAATAATTTTCTCCCAAGTACCTACTTGCATTTGTGTTAATTTTCTCTGCATATAATGAGACAGGGGGAACATTGTGACTCGTCTGTCTATCTATCTGAACTTTCTGAAAGTAGAGAACTCATAAACTCCCTGACAGATTTTCCAAACACCATTAGATGGAGTGATTAATGAAAAGTATAGGTGTTATGGCTTTTTGTAATTTAAGTAAAATAAGACCATGGTTTTCAAAGATGGCTAAATAAGGACAGTGGATGCATTACGTACATCTAATTGCCGCAGCCCGAGCGAAGCCTGGGTCAAAAGTATCTACTACTTATATTAAAACCGTTGACTTATCCCTGTTGTTATCGCTGTACGAGCACAAACTTCGAAGGAATTACCAAATAAGCTAAAACGTCTCGGAATCAGCTGATCGCTTTATCCTAATGACGTTTGGTAAACACAATACCGGGAAACCAGAAAACCTGAATGGCCCGCGAAACAATCCTCACACAACCGGTTTAAGTACAAACCAAATTTTTTTTATACGACTATATTCTTGGGTTGACGCCTGACACTCGATATGTCGATCTTACCGTTCCCATTTACGATTTCGGTTATTTCTATATTACGTCAGCAAGTTCAATTAGTTCCACAAATATTTGTACCGAGTTAGGATCGACACGTTTTCTATTCATCACGACGTAAATATTTACAGCCACGCCCATGGATAGGTGAACTAGACTGAATAATGTATAACTGCCAGAATTGTTATCGTACGGTATGGTACGAAAATGTTGGGGTTAAAACTTGAAATTGCAATTTTATCTGTCTGACAGGTCAATACTTATCGCGGTAATTATTTTTAACCTTGCACATATTCGCGCCTCGACAGGCGAGCTATAAGCTAACTAAATCTCGCTAGTAAATCCAAATACTCCAGGGCATCATGAACTGGGATGTTCCGAATAAAAACGGTAATCTTGATCTACAAAAGCCACACGCACACGCACAGGGATCAACAGCTGATATTTGTCAGTAGTAAATGACGGCTGCTATACCAAATAGCCGTGATATTTTTATTAAGAAAGATCACATACACAATTTTGTTCAACCGTCTAAATTGAAGTAGTTCTCGTAAAACCTTGCTAGTAGATAAGGACCATAATATTACGATAACTTTCCTCCTTACACACAAAATTCCTGGATCTTTTTTACGACACCCGCGATAACCCTATCTGTAGGTAAGGGGAGCATCCTAATCTTGTTACTTCGCCTACTTTTCGTATTTTAAATATTTCTATGACCTTTCCACAGATGTCCGGACGGTGTGCAGCATTTCAAAGTGCTTCGGGATGCGTCGAGCAAATTCTTTTTGTGGGTGGTGAAGTTTAATTCGCTTAATGAGCTCGTTGACTATCATCGTACTGCGTCAGTTAGCCGCCTGCAAGATGTCAAGCTCAGAGATGTAGTACCTGAGGAGGTGAGTTCATATTCTTTTTTTATGTCATTGGTTGGCAAACGGGCCACGGCCTTTAGTCACCAATATAGGAGGAATCGCAGATGCGTTGCCATTCCAAAGACAGAGAAGATTTGTCTCATGAACCCGTAATTTCACTGTCACTCATACCCATCAAAATGGATCACAGCAACAAGCCACTTGAAGACAGATATGGGTTTGAATGTACTTAATTTTTATTGAGTGAAAAGAAGTTAATACGTTACGTAATTAGCAATTGAGTGTCTTCTTTTTGAGTTCAATGCCTGCCGCCAACGCCCTTTAGTAGTTAATTAATTGATGGTGGCTTATATTCTAACGATATTCAGTGACCATTACTAGGGCTTCTAACTAATTTGGCTGAGGATATTGATGTTAGTTAATAGACCCGAAATCTTTTTAACCGATTAGTTCCCTCAAACATGTTTATACTTACTCCTCGCTGGGTACTTTCTATCCAACGTTTGAAGCAAAGGGTTTCAGTTTTCCTTTAATCAGAAAGATCTATTACTGGTTTAAACATTATTTTTGTAGTTGAATTCTATTACTAATGGTTAAACGGGTGGTCAGTCATGTTTTATGACCGATCTGATCTGAATTAACCCAATTATACATACAAAAACATTGGTACTTCACGTTTTGCATTATTAGGTACCAACATTTATCATTATTATGCTATGAATGAATGCCAGTATGGATCGGTTTTTGTTTTACCAGCCAGTTCATACAATGATCAATCATGCGCGTAATTATACCGCTCGCAAATGTAGATGGGACATATCTGTAGGCCTTATACATAACTATTTACTTTAGGGTACCTACTCGAAATCGAAACCCTTATAAAGTTACACTTTCCGTTTATTATCAGACAGGAACATTTTTCTCTCTTTGTGCACAGTAATTTTTTTGTATAGTATTATTTATGAAAGCTAGTGTAAAACACGTAATTTATCAGTAGGTAAAACAGTACTTACGAATGCGGTAAAAAAGATATTTAATGAGACCTAACACAGCTGGCTCTAATCTCGGCATTCTTGTATATTTTAGACTGGAATCCCGCCGTTCAATCCCTAGACTATTGCACAAGACAAGTTACTTTTGTAATAGCTTGAGAAAAGATATTATCGGGTATTAGCACCCATTCTTTACTATAACAGCTGTGCCAGCCAGTATGGCGATTCTACGACTGTTGCACTTAAGTCCGTTTATTATTAGTACGATACTATAAAACATGTTTTCATCCGCCGAATATTCGGGGAATTTTAAATGATTAGGCAAACGTTTTTATTTTAATATTAAATTTAACACCGATGCGTAGATAACGGTTTTTATTAAACGTCGTACATCTTTATGTTCGTGAAGCGTATATTGATGAATAACATTAGCTGCAGATATTTTATGGTGTATCACGCGAAGACCTTTGCAAAGGGGATAAAAAGGAAAAGTAGAAATGTCTGTGGTCACTTAATACACATCAAGCGACCACAAACATTTCTAGTTTTCATTTATTTAACACACCTAGTGAAATGCTGTGATCTAGTTTTCCTCTACGCCTGAATTTCTTACAGTAAAGATACCGCTTTCGATAAATATTAACTAAGTATTATTCGAATAAAATCGAATATCGGGCTCCACAGAATTCTCTCCCTTAATGTTTCGTCTTGAAGAATTTTTGTGGAAGCAATCACGTTATGATAACAAATCCAATAAAGTTAGCTTTAGAATAAATTGCCAATCTTTTCATTAACTTATCTGTCTTAAATAAATGTAAAATCACTAAGATTAGCTCTTTTTATGCAGTGGAAAGTTACTAATTATTACCCGGTAAATATGGAACTATTTCCCTAGAAACAAGTTTAAGGATAGCAAATAGTAACATAAGAAAAATTCTCCTTCGTCGTTCCATTTGCACAATTTATACACGTTCAATACATTTATGTGTGGAACCGCGCTGTGTCTATGTAAATAATGCGGCCGCGGTGACCCTGATAATAACAAAAATAACCCGGTCACTGCGTGTTCCTATAATCTCAGTTACTAGTGGTAGCCTCTGCCTCCAATTGATAGGGAGTTGTATGATTTGTATAACGCTCTGCTCTTTGGCCGGTAATATTTATTAAGCCAGTGTTCTGAAAAATAGTTTAAAAATATTGTCGTGTAAGACAAGACAGTAAGTTTCACAATATAGGCGGTTCGTATACAAGCGCAAAAGGAATTTAGATAACGTTAAAGTTTTTAATTGTTAATTTAGACAATGCTTTAGTGCAAACAGACATAAGAACTTGCCGAAACGCGGAGTGTTAGACTTCATGTGTCATTCAGTGTTTTAAAGTCTGGCTTCTATAAAATATTCTTGAACGCAAAAAACAGACGCATTATACACGTTCTTGTTTTTCAACGTCATCGATACAGCTCCGATGTTTATGCAATGCAGATTTTTTAAATAAAAAATGGTTCAGACAGGATTGTTGTGCGAGTTCATGTATGCTACTTAACTGTATTTTTGCATCACATAGAAAAAAATCTTATTTCTAAGGCATTTTTTGTAAATTATAACGCGTCTATTTCAAGTCTAAACCGCGTCGTCAATGACAGATTATTTGAACTCAAACTGCTCTCTTTTTTCATCTTTTAGATTTATAGAGAGCTCATCGCGACCCACTTCTAAATATGTAGCATCATAGACAAGACATATTCGTTAAGGATCTAAGAAAGTTAGGGATGCTGAGGACGAGATAAATTAAAGTTTCTTAGCACTTCCTTTGGCTATGCTATGTCCCGATCTTACAATCGTAGTTTGATAGTGGTGCAACAGTGTGAGGATTATTGCTAGGCTAAAGTACGTGCAACAGTGTGAGGATTATTGCTAGGCTAAAGTATGTGCTAAGTAACGTTTATTTATCTCATAGTTTGTGTCGCTTTTATCAGAGTTACCGTCATAGACAAGGTAAACTTAATAACAGTAAAGAGAGTTTACACGTGTCGTTTTTGTTGCTTCACAAGATTGTATAGCTGTAGGACCCACGACCGTGAATAGTCGCGGTATATTCGGTCTTGTGGTGGAAACTGAGCTATGTAAATCCCACATGACAGTAGTATCTCAATAAAGAAGTATTTATAATTAATGTTAACAGTAAAGTAGGCTTACCGTACCTCAACGTAAAACCACTAAAAAACTTTATAAGTATGACTGTTAAAAAAAAACCAATAATTTTTACTTTTGCACACGTATAAATAAATGTATGTCACAATAAGTCCTGAAGTTTTCCCACGATGAGTTAACGGCCCATCGCATTTCATTGGATGATTACTGAATACATTATTGTGACTCACTATAGGTATTGCGTTTGTAAATGCTCGTTTTGTTGTACCTTATTGATCCTAATTAAGGAAAGTGAAAATTGTCACGTACTTCACGCCTTTACCTTTGACCTACTCAATACCATTGTTACTGCCTATTCATTTAATATAAACGTATTTTAATCACAAATTGGAATATTCTGATTAAAAAAAAATAGTAGCTCAATTAGATATAGTGAGCCCACCGGTAGGTTGGACCCTATTCCCGATAGGGATCAACCGACTGGTCGTCAGGGCTCCACAGAGGACCTCCGAACAAAAGCGCTGACGCTGCAGCCGCCGTGTCCACAGTACATCTCAAACTTTTATTATTTTGAGTTTAATTGCTACCGCGCCATGTTACGTCGATATACAAGTGTTATGTATGCTGCCTTATATTCGACAATCTCTAACTTAATTTATTAATAGTAGAAATCAATATTATGTTTGTCGCAAAAGCGTAATTGTCACTTCTGTAACGTGTTTATGGCTAACTAAAGATGAAGTAAAGGTTGGGTTTGTCCGGCTTACTTTCATACATTTCTTACAGTCATTAGGGAAACTCCAGAAATCGAAGATAGAAGAAAGGAAAGGGTATCGTTTTACCACATACTAGGCTGTGTAGGCAAGCTAAATGATTTACGTACTTCGTGTAATAATCTACAGACCAAATTCCGATCACTCAAGAGAGACTATCCAAGTACGCGCAATATTATCGCGCACAAGTGCACAATTAGGGAGAGATCTGGCTAAGATCAACGGCTTTACGTGCTTTTCGAAGCACGAGGGTGTCAACACTGGGTCTGGGAATTGTGTTCAGGACTATTATTCTGTATTCAGTTAAACTAGCCGGCCCTATAAGGGAGTGGGAGAAGGCAATCCAAACGACGAATATTCATATAAGTAACTATAGCAACATTGATCGGTCTATTTTTG
Organism: Athetis lepigone; assembly: GCA_033675125.1. Classification (NCBI taxonomy): domain Eukaryota; kingdom Metazoa; phylum Arthropoda; class Insecta; order Lepidoptera; family Noctuidae; genus Athetis; species Athetis lepigone. Next base: position 13,921,326 of record CM066236.1, read on the forward strand.
TTTTCCTTATAATGTAGACCCGTAATTAAGTAGGTAAATCCATGAAAAGCTAATTCACTCCTATTAATTACGATAACAGTACTCTTTTAGTGCTAAACTGCTAATTCATACCAACACTTAGTTAATTGGGTCTATTCAATTAATTTTCGTAATTGGTACCAATATGTTCGCACAATTTAGCTAATAGCTTCATTTGGGTTCACACATTTGAACAAACACTTGAACTCATTGGTGTTGGTACTGTTATGTTACCGGTGTGTTTTGGTCGTGGCTACTCGAATGCATTTTCAATCTCAACCACATTATTGCTTCGTTGAATTACTTTGAATAACATAAATACCTTGGCTTTGTATCATAGTAACTTGTGTTACCCTTGAACAGAAAGTTCTATTGTTGTTTCCAACAATACAATCTCTTCTGAAGTTATGCTTTTTACATCAACGAGAAAATATTTATTTAGACTTGTATATAAAAAATGAGGCCCTCCTCTAGAAACTAAAAAGTACTTTTATTGGCAAGAATGATAATGGAGGATAGTTACTTGGGCAATTATAATTATGTAACTCGTTTTTTTTATTTCATTAAGGTACTTTACTATTTATGAGACGCGTTAGAAATTCACACGAATTCTTCTTTATGTGACTTCTTAGGGCATAATATGTGTAATTTGCTTTGTTGATTTTGTAACATCTCTCTAGTCTCAGGGCTTATTGTGTTTGATCGTCCCTGTTCTCAGGGAAGACACAAAACCTACTAAGTGCAAGTCGGATTCACATACGAAGGTTTTAATTAAACACTATAGAATATTAAGATCAACTAAAAACACCATAAAAATCACACCTAATGTTATAATAAGGAATTATTTGTGGTTTAGCGGCAATAGAAAAAAAACATTCGGGGAAAAGTTCCACCTATGAATGAGATTCAGCCCGCTGGGCCGCTGGGCGTTCGTCTTATAGTGAATCTGTAATAGACTCCTATTGGAACCCTAGAAAATAAAACGATTGCATAATATGTAAAGCTCGCCCACCAACGATACGCAAAAGATGGCGGCAATCCAAGTCTAAATACTTATGTCCAGTTACGGACCTAGTATGTCACACAGCTGTCATACCTTACCCTCTTTTTTGAGAGACACTAGTGATGTGTCGATTCCCGAGAAAAATAGGTTTTTATTATGTGGTGAAATACCAACCACCTATTACATTTTCTAAGATCTAATAGAATTGAGATTATATTTGGTTATCATAATAGGAAACATTATCTTGTGAGCTCCACACTAGGTCGGGCCAGTCTCGTGAACTCCTTGTGTTAAGCATTTCGTACTTCCAGGGTCGACACTATATTGAGATTAATTACAAGGTATTGGCACGAAAGAGTTCTTCCAGGCCATCAAATAAAAGATCTGCGAAACGCCTAGTTGATTGATTGTTACGTACACAATACAATGAGTGTGTTGTTGTGTTCTATTTCAGATGCTGGTGCAAGCGCTGTACGACTTCACTCCGCAGGAGGCCGGCGAGCTGGAGTTCAGGCGCGGTGACGTCATCACGGTCACTGACCGCTCGGATCAGCATTGGTGGCAGGTACGTGGTGACCGTGATTTAGACTTTGGCTTAGCACTATACCTGTAACAGTTACACAACTGCCAAACGTCAAGTGTACGATAGAGACGGAACATGGCTAAGCCAAAGTCAGTACTTAGTAACGTCTATATATCTCGCCATTAGAGTAGCTGTTTCCGCAGTTTCACCTAAGATCTTCGATAAATGGGCAATTGTTTTATTCTAACTCCGCAAGCAGCTCCTACGATTAGCGTATTCTCTTTGGACAAATAAACTCTTGAGCTTTATAATATTACTAGGTTTCGACCGCGTGGATTTCGAACTTCCATTCCCTATTTTACCCATGGTTAGAATTTCTAAAAAAAATCTTAGTTTATACTTGCTCATTACAGTCATTACAAAGAACCCTCCAAGTTTAATGTCGCTAGGACTAGTAGTTTTGGCTGTGTATTGATATAAATCAACAGTCAGACAATCTATGTTTTTATTCAGTCAGTTTACCATTTTTTAATATTATAATTTTAGATGTTACTGCTGGATATAATTACTGTGTGTAGTTACTGTGATAATCGGAGTTCTTTTATTATGACCCATATACTTGGCAGAAGGATGATTGATAGGTATTGGTCCAGTAGAATCAGCAGCGTGCCTAAGAGGTTCTAGTATACAAGCCCAACATATTTCTACTATGGAGAAAACTCCCCTAGACCCCCGGTTTCATTTCAGTTTTTTTATAAACGTTGAAACGTAAGGCCGCCAAGTCTTACATCACACTAATGAAAGGCCTCGTTGAAATACTGTGTGTTCACTTCAATAATACATCCGTTCCCTATGATATGCTCTTTCAACCTTGAAGAAACTCATTTAATGGCTTTTATTTTTCGTCATGATATACTTTGGGTCGATATAATCCCCTTCATAAACAATCGGATATCGTCCAGACCATGTATACTGTAATTGGCTATTTGACACCACAAATCAATTGAGATATTTTTCACATCGCGCCTTTACGCTCACACTAACTTAATTTTCTCACTGATGCCATTCAAAATCGAATTTTGAATTAGTCGGGAAATTGGGAAAAGTAGTTTGTTGTGTGCAGAAACAGGTGGTTAGAATTAAGTAATTCGGAATCATATGTAGGCAGCCTATCTATCATTAATTTTAATACTCCTCTGGACTTCACTGTTGATTCTGTCTTTCAAGAGTTGCAATGGTCCCAACCATTTAATAGTGTCGCGGGATTGTCCAAACTTATCTGCATGTAGGTATTCTACCAATTTTGTACATTATCGAGTATGTTGTATTACATTGCAGGGCGAGATAGCACACCGGCGCGGCCTGTTCCCGGCGTCGTACGTGACAGCTTACCACTCGTCATAGTCGGCGCGCGACTCGCCCTCGACTCCACGCCGCCGCGCGCTTCGACAATGATCACACTAGCCTACCTACATCATATCAATAACTCGTCAACACATCGAACATTCTTTTTAGTAAAGCTATTACATGAAAACGTTATAGTTTTCTCAGTTTTGCTACACGTTACTTAATAATTTGTGCGATTCTAAACGTATCACTTGCTAGAGTTATTGAATAGGCACAAAGTGTCATCAGTGTCTCGCTTGGATAATGTTTGATTTTTATATAATGTTTTGACGAGATGGTGCTTCGTGTTCACAGCTGATTACGATGATTTTAATTAATGTAATAATTTATAACAATAATTTACGCGTAATCGTCAATGTCCATTTTACTAGCGTGTTGAAACTGCCTTGATTTTTGCGATATTTTATGTGGATATATGTAATTTGGTAGTACAAAAGTTTTGTGTCGTGTTTCATTGTATTCATTGTTCTGTGACGAATTTATTAACCTCTCATTTTATTGTGACGATCGCTGGATGAGAGTGAATTATTATATCCTCGAAACGGCCAGAATATATTTGTAGTTTTTTTGAAATATACTTTAGTAATTATAGTGGAAGGGATCAAATCAGTGCATACTGACTGCTCCTACAAGTATATAGATTTCTTATTTGATGTGATTTTTAAAGTATGACCATTATTTATCCCTGTATTAGTCTTTAATGCTCATTATTAAAATATTTACCATTTTACGTTAGTTAAGTAATAATTTTAGGTTCGGTTTACATGTATTTCGATCTATTTTTTATCTGGTCTACAGCAGATGTATAATCTGGTACAGTTATCATGTAGGAATATAATTGGAAGCGTCCTCAACAGCTTAATTCTTGTTAGGTTTAGAGTCAGCTCAACTGCAGTTTGTGTTGCGCACAACCTACAATGCCACGAACGTAAAATTCATAAATCTGAATTTATTTTATGTTTTGACGATGTTTTTGAATGAAACGGATGTATAGTAAGTAAAGTATTTTATATAATGATAATATATGTTGTAACACCGTGCTTTTTAATAGCTTTTGAGTTTGTTACCTATGTCATTTACCATTTACAGATCGTAATGAAAAAAAAAATGTCTAAAATGTTTAACGTAAAGTAATTCAATGTTGATAGAAAGTCGGTGGTAGACTATAGTACTATCGCATTAATA